>CM050918.1:40906857-42396420 GCA_027742785.1 Vigna reflexopilosa
AAAAAAAAGGTAAAATGAATTAGCTCCACTTTTACACTAGAATCAACTTATGCACTTAATTAAATTCATTTTACTTTCTGGAGAAAATCAACGCATTTTTTATTTTATTTTCTTCTTTTAGAAAAACTTACAAAAAAAGTTTATTCAAATAACTTAAGGCCTGATGAGAGATGTGGGTTTACAACCAATGATAAATGTAAAGCATCAGGGTAAGGAAAAAAACAAAGGTGCTAGAAGCAAGCTCATTAAATTATGGGCCAGGGAGAGGAGAGATACCATCCTTTGCTCCAATAAACCCATAACATCCTTGCATCTCATCCTAAAATTATAAAGAGATATACCCAAGTCCTGTCCTCCTTAATTAATGTACATACTAGAAACTAACCGAATTAGAGATATGTATATGATCCTGGGTATTAATCTAAGGGACAAGAGGAATTACATACATATTAAAAAATGATGAAGTTCTATAAAGTGATGTCTGTTTTAGAATGATATAAGGCTGGTGATAACAGCAACTGAGCCCTAACTGAAAGTGATATTCATTCCTTGCTTCTTTATCTAATAAAAGGCACATAACATACCATCCAAGCTCACTGCATCACACAGAGGCTAATCTATGCTTATTATAGTGGTACATCTTAGAAACTAGAGTTGTTAACACAAGTCACCAGGTAAATGTTCCAATGAGCATAGGATAGGTGGGAAATTATAAAAGAACTCTTTACCTTACAACGGGAGCACAGTTTGACTCCCTGAAATGAAAACCCACTTATTTTTATCTCAGTCCACAAGTCCTCAGAATATGGGTCACAACCTTCAACAAGGATACTGCATCATGAAGTAGCAAAAAAACTCAATTATGTGATTTAATAATCCATTTAGATAAAACAGTACTTTCAGGTATAAATTAGCAACAAATTTCGGAAACAATAAAATTGCAGTACTAAAACAACAGAAATTGAAAAATCAATACTTGGGTCTGAAACGATTAATAGGTATGGGTTCTTTTAGAAGCTCATTTAGTGCATCTAATGATTCCTGAAAATCATAAATGACAATACTGAGTAGAAAATCAGAGTTTAAGTAAAATAAAACTTCATTTGTACACTGGACTGACCTGAGATAAAAGTAGGAATGGATAACCATCAGAGAAATAGGTCCGATGTTGTTCCCCAACATAATTAGGATCCACTCGTCTAACTTCCGAAGCTTCATTTGGAAACATTGAAGAGGTTCATATTGATGGGTTTTTCTTTCTTTCTGTGAGTTATGCTTGATAAATCATCTCTCTTTCTCCAGACAATGTAATATGTATTCATCTTAATGAATCAACGCAATGCAAGTTAATAGTTCTTTCAAGTAATGTTGCAGGTATATTCCTTAAACGGTTATAGTTCTCTACCAATTCATTACATGTCTAAGGTAACATACCCTTCTTGACAATTTTGTGCTCATTATCTTAATATTTAAGGTTTCATAGTTTCAATGACCTACCAGCATTGAAGCGGACCAGTTGACAGGGTTTTCCTAAAAAATCTGAAAACCACCGTGAGGCTTCTATTCCTTCATCCCAGGCAGATCCAGTCCATTCCCAGACTGTGATGGCTTCTGTTACTTCATGCTGTTTACTCAAACAAATTTTGAGAGATTCCATCCCAGGAGCTTTCAATACTGTAATATGAAGGTAGCGGCATTAATATTTATATACTAAAATATATTAAAACAATCATGATAATGAAGAATGCGAAAAGGCAAAGTCCATCATCAATTCAACTACTGCAACTTTGTTTTTCAAAACAAAGAACACAGGGAATCAAATGAGGAATCAACAAAAGGTGAATTTATTAACTAAGAATAGGAGGGTTGATGTCAGGGTATCCTTGCTGTCTCAAGCATTCCAGAATGCTACAATATGACCGACAGGTACAACGTTCTTAAGTAAAAGTTGAATTAAAAAAAATGTCTGTTGAAAAATGCTACAGTTTCAGATGGTCACGAGACAACAATCCAACAAATTGATGCCAGGAGTCATACAGAAAGAAGAGACAGATACCAAAGCAAAGGATAAGAAATTATAAAGTGTAAAAAGACAATAACATAGAGACCAAAAGGAAAAGAAGGCCAAAAAGGTAAACTTAAGAACCAAGCAACAAACCATGATTGTCTCTAAGGAAGATATAACACACGAGGGGAGAGGGGGCAGGAAGAGGAGTGATCACCAAAGACATATCCTAAATTAGCCAAGAATATGAACAAAGTACACCCTGGAGATATAAGTTTTTTGGCGGTTGAATTAATCCTAATATGTTCTTAATTCTATTATGACTGAAACATAAACCCATATATTTCTTTGACCAACTCCCCTAACTAACTGTTCTGTCCATTCTATTTAACCTTACCAGCATCCAAACCATGAGGGTACGATTTTTCAATCAAAACAGAGACCAGTACTGCCAGGCTAGCTATTGGATATGTATCAGTATCAAAGTATAGTCAAAATCTACTTGATAAACGTCTTCATAAGCATTTATAAGATAAGAAAATATGAAGGTAAAATGCATTGAGCATCTCCATAAGTAAAAATCAACTTATTCTTATCCATCTCAACTTTTAAAGATGTTAAATGAAAATAATTTCTATAAAGACAAGTTCAGTAGATAGCCTAACTTCCAATTTTTTGAAGGAGAGAACATCACTCCCTTTAGAGTATCTAATTCTCTAGCTAGTTCTAATTTCCATCATTCCTCATTCATCATTCATAAAATACTTTTTTTATTCTTCTTTGTAAATGAAAACATAGGTGCCACCGGCATATCAATCCATCTATATTTGAAACAAATAAAGAACCAGAAAATCATCACAAGTTGTGAAGAAGTTACCCATGTAGGAATTGTTAGTAGGTTGATAATCCTCAGCAAGTGCATCTGGTGGCAGTTGAACCTCAACCAAAGCAAGCTTTGGATCAACTCTTTGGGTGCATGCCCTCCCTTTGGAATTCACCACCACCCATTGCCGATCCCATCTAAGTCCTGTCACACAAGATAACAATATAATATCAATAATATTAGTAAAAGTTTTGTGTATGTTGGTTCAGCCAGAAACAAGGAGAGAAAGAAGAGTTACCAGTGGGAGTAAGGGGAGCGTGTGAAACAGAAATTCCACGGCATGACTTGATTGGGTATATGAAGAGGCTTGAAACTTTGGCTGCTGGAATTGTTGGTGCCAACAATTCAGACTCCATTTTCCCTGATGCTCTCACAGTGTCACCATCACAAAGGAACTACCTTTATACAACTCTCACCGGACATAACAACAACGCATGAGACATTTCTAGCACACACACCCACCCACCCACGTTTTCCTTGCAGAACGAGAATAATCTAAAGTTGGAAACTTTTACACAAGTACTTCATAAAAAAATAATATTTATACTTTTTTAATAAATTTATTTTAAATTATTTTATATATTTAATTAATATTGAAAGAGTGTTAAATGAAAAATTAAGTATTTGTATATCATTATCTTTCAAGTATAATAGTTAGTTTGGTTTTATGGTGTGGTAATGATAAATTGAAAACATTAGACTAAAAAAACTTCATAATATGAAATAAAAAGAGTTGTTGGGCCAATTCACGACATGAAACAAAAAGAGTTGTTGATCCCCAATTTAATTAACAATTAGTAAATATGAATATTTCTATCTATTTGCTTAGCATTGTTCACTCTCTCGTGTACTTAATGTACTTAAATATTATTTAAATAGCATTTATAGAATAAAATCAAAACTCAATAGTTTATGAAAGATAAAAATAAAATTCAATTGTTAGGATTTATTTTTTAAGGTTGAGATTAACTGTGTAAGATCAAATGAGTCGTTTAAAGCTTAAAAGTTCTCTTTAACTCTAACTTCTAGGTTTAACTGTTTAGTCAAATTATTCCAAAAGTACTTGCATAATATATTCTGATATTAAATTCATAGAATTAATGGTTCAATAAATGCAAACTTTTATTTATAAGTTTTAAAATAATTTTTTATTAATATTTATCTAATCATAATCTAATTATAAATAATTACATTTCACCTATAAATTAATTAATATTAAGGTTAATTAGACATTTTTATAACAGAGAAGTCTTTTTTTCAGCCAATTGATCGCATTATTGGATCTAGACCAAATCGTCATACAATACAGTATTATTTGTTTAGATAAAATATATTACCTTTCTCTCTAAATGTAAAACCAATTTGGAAAATTTTCTTATTTTTTTTTTTATAAAATCTTTTTCAGTTTATCACTTGCATCAATTATTTTGACAAGAGTATTTTATCATTTTATAACTTTATAGTCAATTATTAAAAAATCATAAGAAAAATATTTTTTGTGATTCTACTTTCATTTTATTTCTATGTAGGATATCTTAGCCATTACTATATATGGTTATCCTAACATTAAAAACTAATAGGAATTGAATAACAAGATTCGATTAGGATTTTGAAACAAAAAGTGGGTGGTTCATAAAGCAAAAACTCCAATACTTTATATACACAATAAAATAATAATTAATTTTTACCCTCTTAAATGGGTGAAATATTATTATCCATAGTCGTGCAACTTTCACGGTGAACACATTTTTCAGATTATTTTTCTAGTTGAAGTTTAATTAAATTTTAAAAAATAGAGATAAAAAATTTTGAAAAAAGGAATTTTTTTTTGTCTAAATAATTTGAAATACTTTCCTATAGGATAACATAGAAAAAGATAAGTAGCAGAAAAAGTTTCATAAAAGAAGCAATTTTAAAATGCATTCCAATCTTAACCTTATCCAACCGCCACTCCCCTATCCTTTTTCCCTCCAAACCCATCACCAAATCCGCACTCTCCCGACACCCAAACACCCTCCTCCACCCACCGTCACCGCCACCGCCACCGCCACCGCCGTAGAACGCCGTTCTCCGTCCCAATGGATAGACCTCCTCCGATACCAGACCCAATCCTCCTCCTTCCACGACGCCATCGCCACCTATGCCGCCATGCTCGCAGCCGCCACAACCCCCGACAATTTCGCCTTCCCCGCCGTTCTCAAGGCTGCAACCGCCGTGCACGACCTCAGCCTCGGGAAACAACTCCACGCGCACGTCTTCAAGTTTGGCCACGCGCCCTCCGTTGCCGTGGCTAACACCCTCGTCAACTTGTACGGCAAATGCGGCGACCTCGCTGCCGCGCGTCGCGTGTTCGACGAAATCCCCGAGCGAGACCACGTGTCTTGGAACTCCATGATCGCGACGATGTGTCGGTTCGAGGAGTGGGAGATGTCCCTGCACTTGTTTCGGTTAATGCTGTCGGAAAACGTGGAGTCCACTTCGTTCACGCTGGTCAGTGTGGCACACGCGTGCTCTCACGTGCAGGGTGGCACGCGGCTCGGGAAGCAAGTGCACGCGTATACTCTGAGAAACGACGATTTGAGAACTTATACCAACAATGCGTTGGTGACCATGTATGCGAGATTGGGGAGAGTTAGCGATGCTAAGGCATTGTTTGACGTGTTTGATGGTAAAGATATTGTGTCTTGGAACACTATTATTAGTTCTCTTTCTCAGAATGATAGGTTTGAGGAAGCGTTGATGTATATGTACCTTATGATCGTTGACGGGGTTAGGCCCGATGGCGTTACACTGGCGAGTGTTTTGCCAGCTTGTTCTCAACTAGAGAGGTTGAGGATTGGGAAAGAAATTCATTGCTATGCGTTGAGGAGTGGGGATTTGATTGAGAATTCGTTTGTTGGGACTGCGTTGATTGACATGTATTGTAATTGCAAGCAGACTGCTAAGGGTAGGTTGGTTTTTGATAGAGTGTTGAGGAGGACGGTGGCGGTTTGGAATGCCATGCTTGCTGGTTATGCTCGGAATGAGCTTGATGATCAAGCGTTGAGACTGTTTATTGAGATGGTTTCTGAGTCTGAGTTTTGTCCCAATGCCACTACTTTTTCGAGTGTTTTGCCTGCTTGTGTGCGTTGCGAGAAGTTTTTGGACGAAGAAGGGATCCATGGTTACATTGTGAAGCGGGGATTAGGGAAGGATAAGTATGTGCAGAATGCGTTGATGGACATGTATTCCAGGATGGGAAGGATTAAAATTTCGAAGATGATATTTGGTGACATAGATAGAAGGGATATAGTGTCTTGGAACACGATGATAACTGGCTGTGCTGTTTGCGGGCAATATGATGATGCACTTAATCTTTTGCATGAAATGCAGAGAGGTCAAGGAGAAGATGAGAGAGACACATTTGTTGATTGTGAAGATGAGATGAGCATTCCCCTCAAGCCAAATTCGGTTACTCTAATGGCCGTGCTTCCGGGTTGTGCTGCCTTGGCTGCATTAGGTAAAGGAAAGGAGATTCATGCTTATGCTGTTAAAGAAATGTTGGCGATGGATGTTGCTGTGGGAAGTGCATTAGTGGACATGTATGCAAAATGTGGTTGCCTGAACTTGGCCAGGATAGTCTTCGATCAAATGCCTATAAGAAATGTTATTACTTGGAATGTTCTTATCATGGCTTATGGGATGCATGGGAAAGGGGAAGAGGCTCTGAAGCTTTTTAGAAGAATGACAGCAGAAGGAAGCAATAGGGAAGTAGTAAGGCCCAATGAAGTGACCTATATTGCTATTTTTGCTGCTTGCAGTCATTCTGGGATGGTGGATGAAGGCCTTCATTTATTCCATACAATGAAAGCTAGTCATGGGATTGAAGCCAGAGCTGACCATTATGCTTGTCTTGTGGACTTGCTTGGCCGATCTGGTCGGATCAAAGAGGCCTGTGAATTGATCCACACAATGCCATCCAATTTGAACAAAATAGATGCATGGAGTAGTTTGCTTGGCGCCTGTAGGATTCACCAGAGTGTAGAAATTGGTGAAATTGCAGCAAAGAACCTGTTTCTCTTGGAGCCAAATGTAGCCAGCCATTATGTTCTTCTGTCTAACATATACTCCTCAGCGGGGCTCTGGGAACAGGCAATAGAGGTACGGAAGAAAATGAAGGAAATGGGAGTAAGAAAAGAACCTGGTTGTAGTTGGATTGAGCATGGTGATGAGGTTCATAAGTTTTTGTCAGGGGATGCTTCACACCCACAGAGTAAAGAACTTCATGAGTATCTTGAAACTCTGTCCCAAAGAATGAGAAAGGAGGGCTATGTGCCTGATACTTCATGTGTCCTTCACAATGTTGATGATGAAGAGAAAGAAACTATGCTATGTGGGCACAGTGAGAGACTGGCTATAGCTTTTGGCCTTTTAAATACCCTCCCAGGGACCACCATCAGGGTTGCCAAAAACCTTCGAGTTTGTAATGACTGCCATGTTGCCACTAAAATCATATCAAAGATTGTGGACAGGGAAATCATTCTTAGAGATGTTAGAAGGTTCCATCATTTCAGAAATGGAACTTGCTCTTGTGGGGATTATTGGTAAAACAAAGTGAATACTAAAATATTAATTTTTTCTAATTTATTCATCTCAGCCTCCTTCCTATCTCCCTCTGTTTTTCTTCCTCTCAACTACGTTTTTCCACGAGAAGTTGAGAAACTATCATTTATACTGCATGGTAGCAAAGACCATATATCTAAGATGGTAACTTTAAAACATGGGTCTTAAAAGATCCTTTGATTTAAAGGAGGGTTATGGGACAATAAATTTAAGACCAGAAGATGAAGTCTTTAAATCATAAAAAGAAAAAAATTACTTTTTTATTGAAAACAACTCTTGTGTCAGATAAATATTCCACAACAACGTTATCTTTTGCAGTTCAACTCTTTGATGTTAGATTAACATAATAAACCTTCTTTAATAAAGCAACACGCAGAAGCTTATAGATAATTGAAAACAATGTAAGTTAATTAATATTTGATTTTTAATAATGTAAATTAATTGGTATTTGATCTTCTACCAGAAACACTTTATATTCTCTCTTAATTTTCTCTTTTAATAAAAATTAAAAAAAAAAGAAATAAAAATAATTATACATAGTTATAAATAGGAACAGTGATCCATTTTTATTATATTTGTTGATTACTTTTTTTTAAAATTTTAATATTTTACTTTAGTCCTTTAACAAATTAAAATATGATTACTTTTTTTAATTTTAATATTTTAATTTAGTCCTTTAACAAAGTAAAATATTATTTATAGTCTTGCTTAATAAATTTTTCATAACATAACATGTATACTCTTTAACCATAATTTAATTAAATTTAATAAATTAATTAATAAAATATAATAATCCTGTTATATTTAATAATTTGTTGTATATATATATATATATATACATGAAAAATGATATTTGAATATACATAATTTTTTTATATTCATTTTGATACTACTTTTTTTACTTTTTACTCTTCTTATTTGAAAAAGTACAAAAATTCAATTTTTTTTTACTATTTTATTCTTATTTAATATATCAAATGAATGTAAATGTGTTTTATCTTACTATTAATATTAATATATATAAATATATGAATTACTCTAAGTGCTAACATCCGATACATGGTTAAACAAGTGACTTGCTGACCGGTTTGATTTCTTTCTATGCTTTAACTCTTTTTATTAATTTGCTTGGAACTTGAGCAAGGTACAACACAAAAGCTGGTAAGGTACAACATAATGAAGAATCTGCAGTTAATGGATACCGAGCATTGTTTCGGTGAGAGGGATTACAGGTATATACCGCAGTGTAAACAAAATTTCCTAACTATTCTCCTGCAGTAGAATCGGGATTAGAACAGTATTTTCTCTTGGTACATGTCTAATGCTTTGATAACTTTCTCCATCAACAATTTTCTGTGCAATCTATACCTGCATATGTGGCATTCACAGAGAAACCATAATTAGAGGGTTTAGGAATTAAGATGTCCTGACAAAAAATTTAAAAGACTTTTGAAACAGCTAAATGATGTAAATATGGCATACCTAATTGCAGCTTCTAGTGTCCTCGTAGCATCTGTCATGGAATCTGAAATCACGATTTGTAAGCTAAGAATTAGCTTTTATCGTGAAACTTTGGGTAAATTTTGATAAATTGAGTTAGCCAAAATACTCACGCAGTCCTGGAACTTTTAATAAACTTTGGTCTTACAATTTTACAAGGGCTCAACACATGACTATTTTATAAACCTAATGATATTTTGAGCCTTTTGCCCATTGGATTTGCGTAATAGGCTCAAGATGCATGCCTGGTACAACTAAAATTGTAGACAAAGTACTACATAGTAAATTTTGCAGGATTAATGAACGCCCATAGAACTGATGAAGCTTATGTAGAAGATATAATTGTCATGTAGAATTGTAACTTGTTTCTGTAATGTAGATAGACTGACTCCAGGTTAACCAGAATATACCCCAAAACATTTTCAAGCTCACGTGTGCTACTGATATAGAAGAAAACTTAAAAGGCTATGTATACCATTTTCAGGATAATATATACTTATATATATTCTCACAAAGCAATGATTGCATAATACAAATTATTACGACAATTAGTCCTGTGTAGCTACTTTCTAGAGTAAGGCTACAAACGGCAAATTTACCTAGCAATTTCTGATCTTGCTTAGAGGTTGTAACAAATCCTGCGAGCATCTTTTGGCATTCATTTTGTAACTCCTTCACAGCCTCTCTTTCCACACTAGGAATTGGAGGAACATCCCCGTCTGACCAACTTGGCAATGTTCGTGCTGCAGCTATGACTGCTCCATCAACAAAAGTATTGCCATCCGTTGACAGATCGTCTGCCAAAAATATCTCATTAACAATCTAAATATTGCCAATTTGAATAGACATAAGTGTAACATAGCAGATTCCAGAAAGAAAATTCATATTGGCCATACTGTTATGGTAATACTCTTCACGAAGGCCAGATATATTGAAGATTGACAAGAAGGAATCCAAATGAATACGTGCATTGCCTGAGAATTGTACCTCATCCCATGGGTTCTGCAATTTAAGCAACTCTGAGAACTACATTTCAAAAACTCGGTATATAAACCGAAAAAGTAGAAGTTTGCATGAATTGTTCATTACAAGCAAAAATCAATAACGAAACCATTATATAAATAATTCAAAGAAGCACTTTCATGTGTCATACTTCAAAGTGACCATTGGAAGTACACATCAGAATGGTTATATAAACTTAAATCAAACTAAAATTATTTAATTGGATTTTCCCAGAGTTACATGGAAAACTAACTCTTTTAACATTGAGACTAAGGTTAGTGAAAGATGTGGAGGAGAGATTATTGGATGAATAAAGTGTGGCAACATAACCCAGGTGAGAGGAGTTAAAAGACGATCAAGGAGATGATACATTTTCATGATGTCGATTAAAGGTAGTATTGAAGAAAGCTGACGTGGTGGTCAAAAACAAAGACACTCTTCATGGTTGATAGTGAGCTCTGTAATGGGCTCTATTTAATGTATACTTTCCTCTACCCACAAATATTCAGGATAAAGAACAAAAAGATATAGAAATCTCATTCATCAAGATTTAATTGAAAGAAAATTACCACAGGTGATGAAAACCCATATCTTTGCATGTACATGTCGTTCTTCTGCGAACTCATGTAATTAACTGTCATCTGTTACAATTTTGGACAGTATAATCAGAGTGTCCATGTATTGGTGAATTATACAATACAAATGATAAAATAAACATGGAAGCAAATATTTTAGTTACTTTATGCTCTAAAGGAATTCCATCTAACGAATAAAAAACAAATTAATATTTCAAGCTTATGAACAATGATACTCCTATATCTAGACCATAATAATAAAGATAAGTACAAAACATAAAGTCGTGATTATATGCTAGCCATCAAGATGAATTTAACCCATAAGATGTTTAACTTTTTAGGGAAACATGGATTTCATTTCTCATTTCAATTTCATTATTTTCCCTCCTCCCCATTCCATTGGTGTTTTTGGCTATAGCAAGATCCTAAAACTTGAACTTAATTCAATCTCACGAACCGGCTTCTAAGTTGTAATTATGTCATATCTTTTCCTGATGCGGGGCTAAATGCAACTGCGTCTTCCAATGCAAGAAATTGTGGACCTTTGCTCTCTTTTCTGGTTTTAGATGCATGTATCTATAGCATAACATGAGAATTTTCATTTAGCAGCTATTCTCTTTAGATGACTTGTTCATCTAGCGTTTTCTGAGCATTTTGGCTTACCAGTTCTTATGGGGGATTTCTTGAACAAATATGCAAAGGGACTGCAGAGCCTTCTTGAGTTAATAATCCTCTTTAGATCCTTCTTGAAGTAATAATGATGATTTCCTTTTATGTATTTTTCCTGTTAATTGTGTCTGTTTAAGTGTGTTGCTTTGTAACTTTGGGAGGCTTAGTCATCCTATTCTTCTTCTGTTCTTTCCTTTTTTTTCATTTCTTTTTCCTAAGTGAAGTTAATTGTTACAGGACTACACCCTGGAGAACATTTTACATCACTAAGAAAGGTTAGAGTATAATAACATTCTAAACCACAATACATATGTCTTGGTTCTCAAGGGACCTCTGGAAGGTTCCAAGCATTGGATAATTAGAGTAATGAGTAGCAAAAGTTGAAGGGCTATCCCCAGGTACAATGCATTGATATAATCACCACTTCATTGAAGAGGTTTCCCCAAGTACCATGAACAGAATTGGAAGATTATGATAAATAAAATGCTATTCCTTACCAATCAAACGATAAAAAATAAAAAATAGATTACATATACATCTAGGAGATAAACGACACCTGTGTATAAAATAAACTATTAGGATATTTAATTTACATGCACTACTAATGATAGTTATTTTCTAAGAGAAGTTCCAGCATACTTTAAATACATTGAACATATTTATCACAAAAAAAGTAAATAGCTTACCTCATCTCCCTTTCTAACACGATGTCCAGCATTTATGAGAACCTCAAGCATCCTGTCCTTAAAACGCCAATGGAAAAAACAATTTGGCTCAAATGAATGGTTCAGCATATCTGAAAAACAAGACCATGTTAATCATTTAGCTTAGTTTTAAGTTGAAAAAATAAATACTGCCACCATATGCAATATATACAAAGAAACTATTCCAAATTTTTTGCCACTTCTTTACCTCTACCATATTGCTTTGTTTTCTTTTTCTGATAATTAAAGTGATATAAAAAGAAAAGGACAATTTCAAGGACTGTCTAATAGTGTTCGTTTATTTGTATAATCTGTTGCATAAAAATGTGATAGTTGTTCAAATTTCTAACAATACAAAGAAAAAATTAAACAGACAAGGAATGGATAAAGATTTTTTTGAAATTGAAATAAAATAAAATTTAATATAAAAGAAAGCCAATGAGAAAATGAAAGGTTCACAACTAACTCACAATCCATACTATTAGTTCCAATCACTCAACAAACTTCATTTCTAAAATTCACATTATCAAAAGTAGAAAAGAAATAAATTCCCCTAAGAGAATGTAACTAAGCATGTTATACAATTTTTTCTTCTGCTTAATGAGTCAGAAAAAAACCTATTCCATGCATATTGAATAAATCAAACGGCGAAAGTTGTAAGTTCTTCTTTGTAATATATATACTCCTATAATAAATTTATAATAATGAAATATGGCTTTGTAATGTTTATTTTTCCAGTTTTATATTTTTCTAATTTCTAGAATTTCTCCTGAAACAGGTAAATGAGATCAAAATAAACAAACTCCTTAAGAAAATAGAACTACAGTAAAATTCAAAGATAAAAGATCCCATTGACTGTATGAGTGCATGAAAGGTATCATATTTAGTCAGAGTTAGGTGAACTGAGCTCACCAGCATAAGGAATCAGCATGTTTGCTTCTTGATTTAGCGCACCAACTCTCATTTGCATGTTAATACATCGTGACTGTGCAATACTTACTGCCCAAATGAACCTTTGTGGATCACGAGCAAGACGCTTTATTTTAAGGGGTGCTTCACTGTGCTAAAAAGATCAACACAATTTGTTAAGAATACATCATAAGTTTTGAAAAATGGAGAACTAACTAATCAAGTAAGAATTTGCTCCTTACCCAATTCTTGTGCCAGAATTCTAAGGCTCGCTGTTGCTGTTTTCTAATAGTGGAAGCGAGATTGGGATCCTGTAGCTCCAAAAGTTCTTCCTAGCGATACAGATCAATAGATGGGATGACATAAAACTATTTCTAAAACTTTATTGTAAGTTTCAAAGTAAAGCAATTCAAATGCATGTCAATGCATGCAGTAAAACCTTAAGATTGCACGGGACTAATCTATGCTAACTAAGACTTGACATATATCTTGCGACTCAACCAAAACTTATGTTATCGTTGAGGTTTCCATAAAAAAACAGCAAAATATAAAACCTACAAGGACCAGAGTGAGTTACAAATTACAACTATTTGCAAATGGAGGCTTATTTAAGTGTAATATCTAGTAAAATTAGTTGTTTGCAAGACTACATTGTTCCTACCTTAATTTTATGTAGACCACACAAATATCTTAATATTAGAAGCAATTAAAGGATCCCTCAAATTTACACAGAACACCAGAAAGAAAATAGACAAGTAACACGTGATAGAACTAGTACTACTAAGAATAACTGCTTTTCCTAGTCTTATGAAATAATCCAACCTCAACATAAAAACTGCCCATCAAAATAATTTCAAGGAGAAAACTTTAAAACAGCCCTTTATATGTGAATTGAAACATCTACTGGGTACATGGTCTCCCTTTGATATCAAGAATTGATCATTAATAATTAAAAAAATGGAATTCCCCAACCTAACATCAGTATAATGATGTAAATCTAGTTTGTTTTATGCACACCTCTGAAGCTAGAAGTAGGCTAGTGCACTCATCTGCACTTGGTAAGAAGTCACCATACAATTGCCAGAAGTTGCCTTCACAGTCAAATGCAAATAGGAGAAGGGATGCCAACCTTAGGTCCCAATCTGTCTGCCATAAAGAATTACACAATTGCATTAGGCAGATGACCAGAACATTTTTTACTTTTGTAGCAGGTACAACAATTAAAACAAAAGATGACACATAAGCATTTATCATCAAAAGCAAAAAACAACCAAGCATACTTGGTTATATCTTATTATGAACTTAGAGGAGAATTCCAAATACCTCTGGATTTGTTGAGTTAATAATATCAAATATTGGATGATCCAAGGGAATTATATCCGGAAAAAACATCCATGGGAGCTTCTTGCTTATGGTTAACATCAATTCAAGAGGAATTTCCATTATAACCTGCCCAACTTCATCATTAGAGAAATCATCCATGGACAGCTACTAAAATTATAATCACAAACAACATGATATAAATAACTAAATATGTAAATAATTGTATATTTTGACATTAAGTGCAATCATTTTCACTTGTTCCACTACCAGCTGTCTGAAAAGGCTATATATAAATCTGGTAGAACTTAAGTGATGTATCAGCACTTGTGGCAACGAGCAATATTAAATAAAGTCACTCACCCTTGGTCGGCGAAGAGGCTCTACATCTTTGGAAGCATACACACCAAAACCATCTGGCCCTTCTTTAAATTGAACACCATAAGCTCGCATGCTTCTGACATACCCAATCTTGTAGAAGTCAGGATCCACAGGCTCCAACTAGAGGAACAAATAAATTAACAAAAAAGATAAGAAACATTTCATCAAACAGAAGCCCCTTGAAAATTTCTTTAAAAGGCCAGCCGTTCAAGAAAGAAGATATTGAATCTTAATGTGCATAAAAGCAGATCAAATTAGAAAAAAAAAAAAACCCTTACTCTACCACATTAAGAGTTATACACAAAAAAACGCATCAAATTATAGAAATAACATTCACCAACGTATTAAGTGTTGTGAACATAAAAGTATCAAATACGTGTAATATAGATTAAGACAATGTTCTAACTAGAAATGTGTAAGCTCCCTATCAACTTTGTTTCCTGCCCATTCCCCTAGTTTGCTGTCGTCGTTAATATCATTATTGTTCAATATTTCGGTTGGTCATAGCCATCTGTAGTCTCTTCATTTAAAACTTCTCTCCCTAAAGTTTCATCTTTTCTCGGCATGTTTTGATCAGGTTCTCCTGCTTCTGGGCTAAGCCTTATTTTTCCACTTTTTTTTTCTGCTTCTCACTGTAAGCCCTCTTTTCTTGCCACCTTTTTTGCTTCTCACGGTAAAGCCTATCTTGTTCCCACATTCTTCTACTTTTCTTAATCTCAATATGCACATGTATCTATATCAACTTCTTAGTAACAGTCATGAACTATATGGATGGAGTTGTCACATACACTATTACAGTATTTAAATCCACTTTGTTACATGCATAAAGACAAACACAAACTAACTAATCACAGAAAAAGTATTACATAGGTCTTATTTCAATAAACTTTTCACTGATCACTTCTGCAATAAATAAAAAAAGGTAAAATGAATTGAGTTTCTCGTATAAGCTAAATAAACTTATGCAGCTTGGCTCTCAAAAAAGATGGAGTAAGGTATATTTTGACAAGGTTCTCCATAAGTACTTATACAAGGAGGAAAAAATGGCTCGTGAAATGAGATTCTCTATAAAAGTTCAAATTAGATTATCTCGTTTATAAAAACTACTTTTTTTAAATATTTACATAAGACTAACAAATGGCTCCCGTCTCCAGCATGCTTAAGTGTTGTGGACATCAAAGCACATTAAATTAAGGAAACGGCAAAGACACAAACTGTTCATAGGTGTCAGTCAGTGTCAAAACATAAAAACAACAACCAACTGCAAATAAGCGAGGGGCAAAACAGGAAACACAAAAAATGGGATTTACCTCAGACGGTGACTCTTCTTCAACTTGGGGAGGTTGAAACAGGGGAAAGGGGGATTTAGCAACCAAAGCTCTAATGGGTTGTACTTTGTTTTCAGGAAGAGCCTCAAAGGAGTAAGAGGATCGCCAGAAAAAGCCACTGCGCAAGCCCTTGAACTGTTGAGAAAGAAAACAAGGTTGGAAAGAGGTTCAGAGGGAAGAGACAGAAAATGGATGGGAAAAGGAAAGAAATTGGAACCTGGGTATTGGAGAAAATGGTGTGGGTTGGCTTGTAAAGAGGAAAGGAAGCCATTGGATAATGAAAATGGAAAGAAGCAGAGTTAAAGCTGAGCAGTGACACTAACACAGAGCAGGTTGTAGGCAGAAGAATATGAATAGAGAGAACGTTATCCAGTCTTTGCTTCCACCAACTTATGTAAATTGCCTTTTAATCATAATAATAGATATTAAATTGCATTTTAATAATAGTATACAGAATTTATTTGAAATGGAAAACGAAATATGGAAATATTTTTAAATTTTACTGTTTAATTAGTATTTAGGGATAAAATTGAAACTTGGCTATATTTTAAAGCACCAAATTTACTATTCTTAACTTTTTTTACACTATATTATGAAATAACGATATTATGTTAAATAACTTAGTCGCGTTAAACAATGTTATATGTGTTTTTTAATAGTATTATTACTAATTTAATAAAAAAGACTATAGTAATCTTTTTACAAATAAAAGGACTATATTGAAAAAAATATAAATTATCATACTATATAAGATATTATAGATATTTTATAGGGAAAAAAAAAAGAAAAAGAAATACATTAAATAAAAAAACAAATTACAATATAAAGTCATCAATTATGACAATTTGAATATTAAGATGAAGATTTTTTTACTTCCAAGAAAATTGGAAAGTAGTTGAATATGATTTTGTAGAACCAGGCAACACCATGAATTGGTTGAACACCCAATTGAAGGTCTTGAAAAAAAGTATGTGGGAAGGATAAAGTAAATTTTATACATCATTTATTAAGTTGGACGAGTCCAGCTTTTAGAAGACTACAAGTACAAAATCTTCAAAAGAAGCGTGAGATATATTGAAGAAGGCATATAAAAAGAATAATCGTGTAAAGCAGGTTATACTTCAAATTCTTAGAAGTGAGCTTGAGAGTACAAGGATGAAAGAGGTTGAAGGATTAACCAAATACATTACTTGAGTTGAAATAGTGGTCAACTAACTCGAAAGAAACAAAGAAACACTGATCGTTCACTGAATAATGGAAAAAAATTTAAAATCGTTAACCAACGACTTTGAGAATATAGTATGTGTTATTAAGGAGTTAAAGGACTTGTCGGTGTTTTTATGTTGAAAAGTGTGTTAGGTCACTTAAGGCACTCAAATAGCGGAAGAAGAAGAAATGGAATTCACTTTATCAACTACTCCAAATAAAGGAAGAAGTTTAGAACACTCAAGGAGAAGGACAATACTAAAGAGGTAAAGGAAGCGATTCTGATGGTAGAAGTCATGGAGAGAAACAGGAGAAAGAATTGTCTAGCCAAAAGAATTGGCATGGTCAAACAACTCAAATGTAGAGTGCTTTAAATGTGACAAATATGGTCATTATGCAAAGGAGTGTTACTCAGATAAGTGCTTCAATTGTGATAAGGTCGAACATTTTGATAAAAATTGTCAATCTGAGGACAAGAAAGAAGAAATGACCAACCTTCTTAAAGAAATTGTTGAAGAGAAAGTTGTGTTATTAATGATAGGACATAGTTTTGGAATCAAACACAAGCTTTGGCAAGAAGGTTAAGTAGCATAGAGAATTCAACAATAAGGTTGAGTATGAAAGATAACTTGACAAGACAATCAAGTAACATCGAGAGGTCAACAAGACATCTAGATAGATCAGTGGTGCATTCAGATAGCTAGGTAAGGTGGATAAAAAGCTAAGATAACTTTGTGGGAAGTCTAGATAGCCCATATATCTCAGTGAAGCACGTAGATAGCTCAGTTAAGTCGATGGAGCAAGTGAAAAGCTCGGATAGCTCGATGAGATGTCTGGAAAGCTCAATGGTGCATTTGTACAGCTCGAATAGCCTAGACATGTGCAAAGACAAATTTGTTATTCAAAGGTTAGAGCTTGAAAAAGGTGATTTGCAACAAATAATTAAAAAGAAAGTTATAGGAAATGCAAAGTTATGGACAAACTTAGAGAGAAGAAAGCAAGTTTTGCATAAGCGACACCTAAAACTTAAATGAGATATTTCAAAATTGTGAGAACAGTTGTGTATCGAGAAAAATCAAAGAGTTGCACTAGAGGTGCAGTATGAGAAGTCCGACTTGAAATGAATAAAGAGATCAATTGATTGAGCGCCACAATACGTGGGAGTGGTCTAATCTCTTAAAAGGAGCTTGACCTATTTATAAGAACTTGGGTAAGAACAAGTTGATTACTAAGATAGCAAAGAACCGAGTAAGTAACAAATTGATCAAAGCAAGAACAAATTGACCACGAAGTACAAGTCAAATATAGTAAAGAATCCAATTATTAATAAAAGGAGCAAGCATAGTGTGAACTACACATAGCAAACCTAGATGAAAGGAAGAATTATTAAAGACAAAAGAAATATTTAAGTAATAGTTGTGTTTAATGTATGTGGTTGAAGGGTCAAGACAAATGACTTATAAATAGTTCATGTACTACACTCTAAGTATTTCACAGATAATATTAATGAGTATATGTTCAGAAAGACTTACTGGTAATATGAAGAACCAATTCAAGAATAAGTTGTAAATGATTACGTAATTTTTTCTTTTCAACTATTATAATAGTTTAGTAGTGCTTTAAACTAATCTTTTAGTATTTTAGCCTTAAATTGAATTGAAAATAATAATTTGATTTAGCTTTTAATTAAAAAAATCAATTTTTTATATAGTTTATTTCAATTCAATTAAGTATATTTTTAATTTGAGTTTTTTCAACACCTACTTAGAATTAATCAATAAATCATTGATGTGTGTGATTGAAGGACCAAGACAAATGATTAATAAATAATTCATATATTACTCAAAGTATTTCACAATCACAACAAATCATGAGTATATTTTAAAAAAGGCTTGTTGTCAAATAAAGGACCGATTACTTCAAGAATAAATTATAGACGATTATGTAATATTTTTCCTTTCAACTATTATAATAGTTTAGTAGTGCTTTAAACTAATATTTTAGTATTTTAGATTTTTATAAATTGAATTAAAAATAATAATTTAATTTAGTTTTTAATAAAAAAAATCAGTTTTTTTTTATATAGTTTATTCCAGTTCAATCAAGTATTTTTTTTAAATTTGAGTTTTTTCAACACCTATTTAGAATTAATCGATAAATTATGAATTGATATCACTATTGGTTAACATTACGTGTTGCGTAAAAAGATGCTACTAAAAAACTACCAATTCCTAATTCAGTAAGCAATAATGATCAGATTATTATCAGAGAAATAGGGGGAAAACGGAGTTTAAGACTTGCAATTGTTTGATAAAACAATGAAATATATATTTTATAAATAAAAGATTACGTACAATACCTATGATATTGTTGGTATTATTCCCTTAGCACCTTCATAATATGTAATGTATTAAATTAAGTGTAAATTACCAAAGTAAAACTCCTAATCTGATTGGAGAATACCGGTACCATAAGTATTTTATTTAAATTTTTTATTATTATAAGCCTTGATACATGGCTGCAACACGACTAAGACATTGAAAAGAACTTGATAGATTGAAAGATAACTTTGAGCAGATTTGATTAAGATGAGATATTCGATTGGTGAACCAAATATTATATTTAGGCCACAAAGAAGAAGCAGAGTGATGTCCTTGTATTGACAACTTGGTATCAATGTTGTCATAAGTTGTTCTCTAACATCACATGGATCCTTATTCTCTATCTAAGGTATACATGTACATCTCAAAAGTTCTATTTACAAACTGTGGAAATTGGAAATTATTCTATGCAGAAAATTTCTGTATGCATTCCAATCGTTCGCATAATTATCCTACAGTAAAGTACTGATCTTCCCTCGCTGTCAAATGGATTCAAATCCACAATAGCCAGACCTGTTTATAATCCATCTCTCAAATGGATTCTATAGTGCAACGAGTTCCTTTGACTACTTTTACTTATCATGTATGTCTGCAGGCAGAATACAGATAATGGTAAAATAAGAATATTGCTCCCCATAAAAGCTGTCTGAATGCAGTTCCTTACATGTTTTCACCTTGAAAACTTATGTGGACCATTTATGCAAACCTTTTATAACGAAAATTACTAAGTAAAACATCAATTCTAATCAAAGAACAATATCAGAAAACTTGAACTGCATCTAAGTTTTGTTTTTGATTAATAGGTGAAGAGATATGAATATTGCATATACCTTACGCGGTGCCTTCTTGTCGTAAAGGCTGAGCTTCAGCATGAACTAAATTATTTTGCTGGTCCAGTGGCATGTATTGTGACATGATAGCCATGATCTCGGAATCCATGTAAGACTACAAAAAAAGAGACACGTAAATTAATATAGTGATTGGTGATAATTTGGATTTCCAATTTAACATGAACTGTGTAACTATCTGTAGTTGAGAATGAATTAGGCTTACCCGGAGCCTATATTTGTAGAACACGTAACCAGCTAGACCAGCGCCCAGAACAACTGCTATGACCACAAAGGCAAGGAACCGCCCAAATCGTGATCCACTTCTTTCTGCGCAATACAGAAAGCAAAATTCTAATAATAAACAAACTGAATTTTCTTTAGAAAACATCAGTTATGGTGGTGGGATCATAAATTGACAGTAGTATTAATAGCAAAGCAAAAGACGGGCTTTAATATCTTACCAATACAGACATCTTGTTCCTTTATATATAGAAGATTTCCCTTGCATTTACAATCGTAACTACCCCAAGTGTCCTTGCAGCTACAGCCATCACACTGACAAGCACTTCTTTCCTTACATTCGTCAACATCTGAATAAGATCAAGATATGTTTTTAGGTAGATTTGTATATTTAAAAAATTGATCGTACGAAGAAAACATCATTTGTTTAATTGCTTGCCACAGTAAAATCAAATGTTACCTTCGCATTTATAACCATCCCCAACAAACCCAACCGGGCATTGACAACCATTCGCCTTGGAGTCCTTCATTTATACAGAAGGGAATTAAGTTAGCCAAGAGGGATGTAAAGGAAAGTGGTAGAATAAGTCTTTCAATAATCAGAAGATAAAATGAAAGTTAGGTTATGCAGTACTGAACTGAGCAAGCTGAGAAAGTAACTCCGTTTTTAGTTTCTGACCAACAACCACCATTGTTTATAGAACACCTTGCAGGTCCAAAAGCTGTCATATAAGGAAAAGAATATAAACCTCAGAAACGTCATGAAACAGAACATATAACTGTGCCTCTTAATATGAACTCTACTACGACTTTTTTAGTAGTTTCGTCATTCTAAATATACATTAACCCATCCATAGTATTTGAATATTTTATTAATTTATTCCTAGCAGCCATAGGTAACACTGACACACAAGGCTCTCCAAAGAGAAACAGAGATGACTGGCTTGAATAAATCAATTCTAGCAATATTGAAATGGGGCTTTTATATCTTTCAAAAGCCTTCTTTATAAGTTAAACTAGGCAACCCAGTACGGAATTAAAGATTAATTTAATAACGGATCTTTTCATTATGAATGCAGTGCTTATTAAAGTGAAAATTGACCACATAACGATTAAAGAATAAATAGTAATAGTAATTCTCATAAAATGTTAAACGTGAATTCATATTCCCTTGCCTTTTTTTCCATAAGTAAATCAATCTAGACCACAAATAAGAATGTTTAAGGGGAGAGGATATACCTATCTTCATCAGAATTTCAGTAAACATCCATTTGTATTTAGATTTCAATTACAATATAAAACAAATTTTCTCAATGATGAAAGTTGCATATGGATGACTTCCAAATCATAGAAGTGTTTTTAATCTCTGGCTCCCATAGCCATCTTGTTGTATGAGAAAAGAGAAACGAATATTTTGATATTCTAAAATAACTTTTTAGATTGGAAAATGCATACCTTCACATGTAGTATAGCCATCACCCTTATACTGAACACCGTTCACAACAGGGCACTCGCAAACTCTTCCCCTGAATGTGTCCTGAATAAAAGTATAAAGGCTAAGTTTGTAGTCAATCATAAGCAGACACAAATGGCTACCATACATCATTTCCAATGATTCTAACTTTGGGGAAGGGAAACGGTAACAGCAATTCTTTATTTTATACCTTGCAAGCAGTTATGTTAGCCTTTTTGTCTTCCCAGCATCCTCCATTTCTTTCAAGACACTCATTAGTCTCAACATCTGGTAAACTCAAACCAGGATGTATAATTTAGAATATTACACATTACACTTTTAGAACTAGAAGAGTCAATCATCAATGAAATTCATATAATAAGATATCAAGCGCACTAACCTCCACTTAAACAAACTGAAGGTTCAGTAGTCTCCTTAAACCCAGAACATATAGCCTTCAGTACAGCAGTTCTCTCCAATTTTCCTTTAGACGAGATGAATATAATATTCAGAAATCAGATATATATAAGGTATGTTCATACAAAGGATAGCTGAAGTTGACATATAACACAAGCATCCTCTACATCACACCAATAACAAATTTAGACATTCAACTAACCAATCAACTAAAATAAAAAGCAAAGAGCCCATAATATACAAGCAAGAGATAAAGGAATGGAATAAGATGACACAGAAGAACAAAACTACATTAGAGAGAACTAAAGAAGTTCTAAACTACACCAATCTGCCTCGAGTGGGAAAGAAAACCAAGTTTTTCAATAACGTAAAGGCAGAGTCAAAACCCTAAATTCAAAAAGAAGAATTAGGTTGACATCCGGTATCGAATTAAAATCTTCCGTGAGTCTAAACTAGTTTTCGGACAAGGACATGTCCTTCTGCATTAACAGAAAAATGCTCTCAATTTACGTCTCGGGAGATGATCACGATGGTTGATGCTCTAGTTTTAGACAGAAGCATTGCATAGTCAAAATTCACGGAGCTTTTTAGTGGCCCAGCCAGGGAAATATGTAGAACCAAAAGTCATAATATGTAGAGAGTAAGAGCATCTTTTCTGGACCCTTAAAAAAGGATTTTGATAGCCAAATTCAATAAAAGAATGCATAGGTCACTCATACATTATTGAAGATCAGTAAAAGCACGACTTGTTCAGTTTACTTGATCTGTAGGGATTTAAGTAACTAACCTCTATACTGGACATTGTTTAAAACCAATGTTGGCAAAATGGTGATATCACCACGAGATCCTCTACCGATCTGAATATCACAAATGAAACACAAGTACATCAATTATTGAATTATGTAATCGTCTGGATTTGGTACTTCATTTTATACTGTAGCCTTTTTTATGACAGTTATAATATTTTTTTCTTTAATTTTTCTAAAGACAGCAATAAATATTAAAATGTGACCTGGACTTGTTGCTCATTCTTTAGCACTTCATTCTCCACATCCGCTTCAGGGTCACCCATGCATTTTTTAATTTTCTCCATAGGCAGATCTGTAGCATTAAGATTTAACTTTCACAATAGAAGAGAAAACAATTCATTTAACTCAACAGCATCAAAAAGTAATATTTACCCAATGATTTCATCACTTCCTCAGCACAATCTTTGCTGTATCTTTTCTCCTTCATAGAACATCTGATATGGAAATCTGTCACATAATCCCACCAGACCCATGAACGGTTGCTCTCATTGGCAACCCTATGGACACACAGCTGCCTCAAATTTTCATACACCACATCCTTTCCTTCATATCCCTCACCAAAATCCTTCTCTGGATCCGGGGCACAATATCTCCCATGGTTTATACACTGCGATTTACACTGACTGCTAAGAATGAAGGGCGGTGGACAAAACCACGTTATATAGTGTGGTAAGAACAAGGTGTAGCCTCCCCTCTCAAGAATCTGAGCATGACCCTTAAAATTCTTCACGAAATTCATCTGTTCGTCACAACGAGCTCCACATTCATCATTGCTGTTGGTCCAAAACTCATACTCAACTCTGTTATCAGGGTGAGGTACTGACTCTCTCCAGTCAATTCTCAGCAAAACTTCATCTTTGTTCTTCAAAGCGTCCTTCAACGAATCACCAAAGGATTTTTCTATCAGAGCTGATGGAATCACAATCTTCTCGATGTATCCATCAGCATCAGAGCTCTCCTCCGGAGAATCCATGGTAATAAGAGACTCATCAATGCTGTCAGTCACCAAAACTGCTGCAGCACCAGCTAGTTGTGCATGCCAAACCTTCAAGGCAAAATAACATTCTACAAGTGCAAATAAATTTCCCAGTAAGCATAAAAAAATATGGATATGAAGAATAATAATAGAAAAGGATTATTGAAGCTCCCATGAAATGCTTATGAGCCATGTTCTTTTGTTGCCTTAAGGATTCATTAAAATAAACATCCAAGAATCTGTTTAGAAGAGCTTATTTATAGCTTATACGGACCTATCATAAGACAATCACTTGTGTAAACATTTGAAATAAGATTACGTAAGTTAAAAATCAATTTTATTAAGAGACTCTTTGTAAGTTAGTTTATTATTTTACATATGAATTAATTATAACATAAAATTAGTTTACTTCATTTTTCTTTCATATTTTGTTATACTTATAAGTATTTTGGAAGAAATTCATCCAAACACAAACCAATTCTCTAGGATAACTCCCCAATTTTTTTTTCCCTCTGGTATATAAACAGTTTATACTAAGTGAACTTACGTGATAAGCGCTTAATTAAGCCATTTATACGAACTGGAAAAGAAAGCCAATTTAGGAAGAAACAATGACTAGACTAACAGTCAAAATAAGAAACAGCAGGACTTCATTTCTCTTCATATTTCACTAAAAGATAAGAAATTCAATAAAAAGAGAAAATATAACAAGAAAAAAGAACAGGACCAATTAACAGATAAACATATTCCATAGTAGAACCAACGTATAAGCTATCAACGAACATAACTAGTTTCAGAACACACCATACAAATAAAAAAGGATCACGTAACAGTAAATTAACACGACGTGAATGAAACATGAAGCACGCACGATGAACGAATCAAAGTCAACGAAAACAAAACAGAAGAAACTGATAGATGCACATATACATTAATAGATATATAGATAGATAGATAGATAGATACCTCCACGATCAAGAAGAACAATAGTAGGACGATAGGACTGAAGTTTGAAGGGCTTATCTCCGTCAAAGACCTGACAACCGTGCGAGCCTTTGGCTGGATACACCACAGAGCCAACGATGAATCCTCCGTAGTCAGGAAGGCCAAAGTTACCGATGGCGCCGTCACGTTTCGTCCGCATCTTGTGCGGCGAAAGAACAGTTATGCTGCTCTTCTCCACCACAAACCGCGCGTCGACAAGAATCAGCCACGCCGCAAACAGAGTGACGGCCGCAGCCGCAGCAACGCACAGTTTCATGGTTAATTTGCGTTGGTGATGTTAGTGAAGAAGTGAAGAAGAAGAAGAAGAAGAAGAAGAAGAAGAAGAAGGCGTGTGGTTGAAGATTGTGTAACTGTCTGGGTCGTACCGGTGAAAAGTTTTGCTTAGAGAGAGAGAAAGAGAGAGAGCTGTGTGTCGTTTAATGGTGCGGAGGTTTGCGTTTCGCAATCAAACGGTGACGTAAAGCGAGGGTAAACGACAGGTGAAAGGAAGAGGAGGTGGTGGACGGAGTCAGGGGAGCTACCTCTACAGTAAGACACGCGCGCGCGCCAACACAACACACACTTCCTTTCTTTTTTTCTTTTTCTTTTTCCTTTTTGTTTTGTTACGTGAATCAGAATTTATATATCTTTACTCCATGGTGGGAAAGTCTTTGTCGCCTTTTATTTTTAATTAATACAAATTATTAATAAAGTATTTAAATTTCTATTTATTTTATATGTTTGTCTGAAGTGTTTTTATTTTAACAAATAAACTATTAGTAAAGAACTTTTTATCCTTTTTCTTATTAAAAAATAGGAATGTTTATTTTAAATTTAACCGAACTTGTTCGATGTCATTGCTGTAAAAAGGTAAACTTATAAAGTATGCTTAGCTCAAAAAAATTGACAAAAAATTTTATGGAAAAAACACTGCATAAAAAACAAAAGCTTTTAGAAACTGACAAAATATATCTGGTAAACGTGTGTAAATTTGTCTTATCTTAATCAGTAATTTTGAATTTGATTTATCAAAGTTTTGAGTATTTATAAAATATTTCCAACTTTATTAAAAGAATATGATGAAGTCTTTATTTTTATGTGATTTTCTTTTCAGTTGACTTAACAACTAACAAATTATATAATAAAAAAAATTATCAACAATTTGGTTTGATGTGAAGCAAAAGTTAGTTATTGACAAAGTCAATAAATATTTAAAAATATGATATAGAAAAAAAATGGAAATACATTTAACAAGTAAATAGAAATGCAAATATCTTATATAAATAAAAAAGTTTCATTAGCTGTTAGTCTAAGTTGCTTTGCCTTACACTCTCTTAGTTTAATTCTAGTTGAATCTAATTCATGGAATATTAAAATCAATGTAGCACAAGATGACATCGATGAATTCAATGATAAACTTATTAATGTATTTGTGTAGATTAATGTGAGGCAACGAATGTGTATGAATGCTAACAAGTATATTCTTTTTTTTAGAGTGGTGATTTTATACATCTATGAAAAAAAATACATATTTAACAATTTAAAATAATAATATTTTAATTATATATATTTCTTTTAATTTAAATTTTTTTAATACACATTATTGTATTATTAAAGTGGGTTGTTAAAAGAATTTTTTTTTTAAGAGTCTCAAACTATTTTTATTTAGTGGACTGAGTCTAGGGTGACAATGAAGTATTATGGGTCTTTTTATATAGTTCAATTAAGTTTCCTTTCTTTGTCTTTTCAATTTCATGGAATATCTTAAATAGACATGAAGTCATAAATTTTCTGACTGAAAAAACGTGAACAAAAATATTAAACAAGCTTAGTTTTTAATTTTTTAAATATATATTATTTTGTTTGTGTCAAAAAAAAAATTTATATGAGAAAATTATTAATGGTACCTTTTCTTATGCTAAAAAAGTTACCTAGAAAGTACAAAACAAGAACAATTGACACTTATGAAATTGCAAGGAACATGAGGCAATTAGGGTTTCTTGGGTCAAGTCAATGAAAAAATAAAATAAAATAGAAAAAGATAAAGGTTTGATTTTTAGGGTTCATATGTAAGTGTTTTGGTCAATGTGGAAAACAATGATGCAGAAAAGCCCACCTTAGAAGGCACGTTAAGTGCTTCCAGGGCTAATGATATTGTTCATAAGCTGACACTTACAATCTTGAAAATTATTTATAATTTTTTGGTGTATGACATTGCATCTACTTTATATTTATGTAAAATATAAAAAGTGTCTATTAACAAATTTTAAAAATGAATAAAATTATACACGGAAAATATAAGTAAAAGAATTTAAGCTTTATAAACAATAGAAAATGACAAGTTGATTCTTTAAGAAAAAGAATAAGAAGTTACTATATTGCTAAGAAAATGAACTACAATTTAATGTATAATGTTGGATTAGCAAATTACATGTTAAGTATACTTAAGACTATTAAGTTGTTTTAAATAAATAAAAAATGTATAGATTTTCAGAAGACCATTGTACAAGTCAACAACATAGTGATTCTTTTCCTTTCTTCAAAATTTTGGATTTAGGTTTACACAGTAGTCATAAATAACATCCCACTTCTAGGGGCAAAAAGTTTCTTTTTATAAATATATATTATCATAAATTACAAACTTTTTTTCTAAATATTTAATACAATTATATATATATATATATATATATATATATATATATACGGGATTTCTTATCCTATGCTGTTTTTTCAGTTGGTACATTTTAACAATGTATATCGGATTTTAATAAACAAAAATATCCTTATATATCATGATTCTAAGTTTTAAGGTTAAGAGTATTTTAATAATTTTCATTCTCAAAACTATAAAAAAGAAACTCTCACATCCTTGCTCACCTTGTTGATTTTTTATTAGAGGACTGTGTTATATATTTTTCCTTCTTATTATTATTAAATTTTATTTTTAAATGAAGTCACGGTAAATAAAACCATCATAGAATTTACATGCATCATTTGTACATCTACACCACATTTCATTATATTTTTATCACAGTATACATTGTCATAACTTATGAATATAATTTGTCAAAATAAACTATTAATAGTCAAAATATTTTCGGACAACTTAATAGTATCAAATCTCCTCAACAAATTGCGGTGTCGCGGGTTGTTGTGTGTGGGTGAGGGACAATATGGAGATGAGAGAGAAACAAATTAGATAAGTGAGGAAGGTGGAGTAGGGTTAGACGAGTGTTTCCGAATTTTTTCAATTGTGACTATAGGGATGACAGAGAAAATATTGGAGTGAGAGAGATGAAAGAGAAAGGGTTGAGAGGAATGAGACAAGTGAGTAAGAGTTTGTCGTTTCTCTTTTTTAGTTTTGAAAATGAAAATTATTAAAATACCCTTAACCTTAAAACATAGAATTTATCATATATAAGATTATTTTTGTCTACTAAAACTCGATACACATTGCTAAAATATAAAAACAACTTACGTACGCGCGTTAGTAAACTCATATCGTGGTTGCTAAAGTTTATATATTGCTTATAGACTTAAAGACAGCTTGACATAACTAGTTGAACCTAAAAGATCAAATGCAATAATACATACACAAATAAACCTATTATGGATTTGAATATAAATAAATAAATAAATAAATATATATATATATATATATATATATATATATATATATAAGTTCAAACCTTATCTTATGTGAAATTAAAATAAATTTCTACTTTTTAATAAAGGAAAAAAGAGTTTGATCTTTATACGTGGTTACCTCTTAATAATGGTAAAGATTCACGAGTATAATTTGAGAAAATAACCTATTTATGAATATATGCGACAGTCCTCTAGTATTTATATTTTTCTATTATAAAATAAAATCACATTTTAATCTCCATACATAATTATTAATAAATAATTTAATACTTTAATTTAACATAATGATAAGTAACCTTAATATTTTTAATATGTAATTATTCATATATGTTTTTTAAAAAATGTATCCTAAAATGATTTTGATATGATTTATCTCATTATCATTAAAGTGAGTAATTTTACTTCTCCCACGATTGTATTCCAAAATGTAACATCTACCAACAAGAATCAAAAACATATTTTTTTTCTAAGACTTAGCCTGGGTTTGTTTCCATGTGCCACAATGTTGTAGTGGAAGTGTAAGGATGAATTTGTCATAATTTGTTTCCATGGTTTTGTGAGAATTTGAGGGTGCACATTTGCGTAAGAGAGGAAGAAATTGATTTGCACAACATACTAAGATATGAGATGATGGACTTTTCATCTAATTGACAAACATGGAATTCATTATGGTGTAAACATGGAATTAATATTTGTAAAATAGGAGTTGAAATCGAGTCTCAAAATGTTAAAAAAGTAGGAGATTCAATTATAAGAGTAGTGAAATCGATTATATTTGTGTTGGAATCGATTATGAGAGTGGTAAAATCGATTTTATTGATGTTAAAATCGATTATAGGATTAACTGAATCAATTATTGAAATGTCGATAGTTATCCGTGAGATATTAGAATAATTTTTTACATCTTTGAATTCGTTATGTGATTTTAGGGATGGAATTAATTATGAGGATATGAAATTATTCTTTAAACCAAAGAATCAATTCTTCAAATTAATGTGTAAAATGCAGTAAGAGAATCATTTATACAAATGAAAGAATTGATTATGTGATGTAAATTGTTGAAAAATACACAAGGAGAGATTCTCCTATTTCATTTGAATATGCATAATCTATTCGCATGTTCATCACTTACAGAGAATCGATTAGGTCGTTGTGGAGAGTCGATTATGTTTTATCAATTTGCATCAACAATCAAATATCGTCTTTGCTACTCCTTGGTTGACGTTTTTGTCAGGTGAGTGAAGTTTTTGTACACGTGTTAAATGCATGAATAAGAACGTGATGAGTGAGTATGAAGATGGACTGAATGAAAATGTGCACATGTGATAAATGAAGCTTTGGTAACTGAAAATGAAGCTTTGGTTTAACATGTATGAGCCACCTCACTCAAACACATTTTCTTTATCCCTAGGTTATGTGGGTATTGGGTGCAACATTATTTCATATAACAAAATGAATTTGATTAGTAATTTGAAAGATTATTATTTTTTTTAAACTTGAATTATTATATAAAAGTAAATTAAAAAATGTATTTGCGCATGTTTTTTTGTTAATAAAATATTTATTATATGAAAAATGATTTTGAATATAATTATAATCCATGCATTTCAATTATATCTTAATAAAGCAACATTAATTTATTTGAATATAATTTTATACATTCTTAATTTTTTTTTAAAAAAAAATACAATGTTAAATTTCATTATGCTGAAAATAAATTTTATAACAAAACTAATAATATAACTTAACAATTGTTGTAATCATAAAATTAATAACAATAATAATAAAATAATAATATTAATAATAATTATAATGTTAATAATAATAATAAATAAAATAATGACAATAATAATATTATTATTAACAACAACTATTAACATTTCATTTAGATATAATTAACACTAATAATATTTTATTTTATATCCATTTTATGATCAAATGCAAAATAGTAATCATCTAATTGTATCAATTAAAACATTTTTTTTAATATATCGTACTCATTACATCGTACATAATTTTATTTTATTTTTTTAAATTCCTTTGTACTTTCCTTCAATTCTTTTAATTCAAAAGACACCACAATCCTCTCTACATTCTTCCTTAAATTTATTTACTCCCTCTCTTTCAAATTTTCTCCTCAATCCAAACACTACCTTAAGTTTAAGCCATTTAAACAAAAACATAACTGATATCAATAATATTGGAAAGATTACTCATAACTAAATTTAAAACAAACATAAAACATACCCCCATAAGTATCAATAAAGGACTTATTTAAAGATATTAAAAATGCATTATTTTATTTTTGAATAAAAATTTTAATTATTCAATGTGATAAAATGCTAATAATAAGAATGTGTAAAATAATAAACCTTCTTTTTAGGTTAATGTTTACACCTCAAAAGCAATTATCATCATCAATGCACATGCAATGATACCTTTCCTTTGAACATACAAATAAAGTACTCATATACATTGAAGGAGACATATATTTAAATATAAAAGTTTAAAAAAATTGTAACCATACAAGCGAAAAAATAAATTAATGTTTAATATAATGGCCCATCCAAAAAATTGTTATAATAATAACTTTCTGGATTGACTGCATTTTTTTTTTCTCACGTATTATAAATTTTTATGATTTTAGTTTTTCAGGTTTTAATTATGTTGATTAGAGTTAGATTTTTTTAATATATAATTTTAACTAAATTTTAATTGCATCAATTGAAGCTCCACTCTAAACAGAAAAGTAATATAATATGAATTAAAGGTAATATTGACTTAATCAACACTAAAGTAACATCTGCTTCACCCGTGTTAAAGTAGAAGAATTAAAAGAAACAAATTAAATTATTTAATCTACGTTCTACATACTAGATCCTTCTTCACCATGATGAACCAATACCCGGTAGTTAGGTCTAAATCCATATTTTAGCAAATGAAACCTGAGAACTGGTGGCTAGAGGATTTTCTCACAATCACATTGTATACAAAAGAATCAAGCATACTATACATCCAGTCCCGGTCCAATTTTTCTGCATGTTCATCAGGAAATTATCAGTCAGTCTAGAAACTGAATCACACGTTTTCATGTTCATTTGAAAACATCAATTACTCTTTGAAAAGGATGACCTTCGTTGCGGCAATAACTCGCACTGCCATACTCAATGCAAATAACAAAATTGGTCAGAACCCACAACAAATAACAATTTCATTTACAAAAGGGAATCAAAACAAAAGTTGCACTACAATTTTAGGTTGGTTCTTTTTTATTCACCCCAAAAAGGACAAATTAATACCACACATCATACAAAGTTGTATATTCAAATATTAGCATGGCTGCTAGGGATTATTGTGACATAGTCTCAAGGAGTGCCTGGCTGGTCACAGTGGGAGACATTATTTGGAACGACCTAATTAAGACTATACACATGTTTTGTTCTAAGGTTTCACTTCACCCTCTGTTGTCTGCTCTCCATGCAACCGATTATAAGGAGAACAAAATGGTGCAACTCTACTATTCCGAAATTCACTGGTAATTTAAGATCTTCGACATATATATGTTTTTTCATAAAATAAATATTATCAATTTCCATAATATTTGGAAATCTTTTGTCATTCTTAGTTTTTGCTTAAATTCCTCTAGGTCATGATTAATGTTCCAATGTTTTTTGGTAAAAAAAAAAATTGAATTCAAATTATTAAAAAAAGACTTGTATACATAACAAAATCAATCATGGAGGCATTTCAGTAGAAGCTCATGGAAAACGGCAGCTGAAGCTCCAAGTGATGGAGAGACAAATGAAATGAATTCTTCTAAATTTCCAATATCATTGTCAGAATTTTGCAGTCCCTGTGGTTGATTGAGTTGGCAATGTCACTATCCGGTTCACAGAAAAAGGCCTTGCGGCAGTATTAAGCTACATAAGCCAATCTTTCTTTGGGTTTGGGACAAATCGGAGACTGATAAAAGGGAAGATCTTTGATTCATAATCCAAAACGATTATGTATAAAATTGAAGGTCTCTGGGATAGGTAGTATCTTACTCTGAAGTTTTATTAACTAATTACCTTTCACCAACATTTTGTCAATTGTTTACCTATAGTATTCTGATGAATAAAACATCATATAACCCTATACCATCAAATTTTTTAATATATGTATTGCTTATGGAGCATGAGTCCATCAACTTACGAAACTTTAAAAAGCCTCCAAAGATTTAATGAGAAAGTATTGCCAGTAAGACTTCCTAATCTAAATTCGAGTCAGCTGCTTCTTCAGAACTTGATTTGAAAGCAGAAATGGTAACATATATGGAATCAAATAAAAAAAAAAAGGATTCTTACAAATTTGCTCTTGCTGAAGAATCACAAAGGAAAAGAACTTCAAGTTGTGCCTTTTCAAGTGTGACTCCAGAGTATCCTGGAAGCAGGGATGGTCACTACCAAAATCGACGTTTATAAGAGTGGTGTTGTTGGAATTGATCAAAGGTAAAGATTCTGCTGCCCTACAAGATGGAAGAGAAACAATCCTTCATGTAGAGATAGTAAACCTCACTGGAAAAAGGTAAAATAAAAATAAATAACATTTCACAATTTCAGCTAACTAAACTTCACAAATCAAATACATTACAGCAACTAGCTTCTACTTTAGCTTATTAGTTGCTTCTTAGTTCTAGCTTCAGAGCAACATACACATTACAAGAAATAACTTCTATTTGGAACTCAAACATACAAATTATAAAAAATCTGCAGAACAATCTTCATTTTTTGTGCTAATTGAAATAATATATTTATAAAATAACACATTCAATCTACTACTACAGCCAGGCAAGTAACCAGTTGGGGAAGAAACTTCAACCCCCTTCACGAACAACCAGAGCCCAAATCGGAAACTTTATAGCCTCCAAATACTTCTCCGTCGCAATACCTGGAGCTAATAACATAAACTCTCAACCTTGCTCGAGATTTTGGCTTCGCGCAAGGGATTAAGGGTTGATGGAAGGGATTGAAACTTCACACGAAGGATTTTGAGTTCACAAAAGGGATTAAGGATTCACTTAAGGGATTGGACTCATGCAATGTATTAGGATTTTGAATTAACCGTAGTTACAGAGTAGGCATTCAACAAAATTGGTGGGTAGCAAGCTTCAAAAGGGAATTGGACAACAAGCTCCATCAACAAAATGGAAAAATTAGGGTTCATATTAAGATAAAGGAACTACGTCACCTCAAGTATATTAAATACTTATATTTTCTTTTAAACTATCATTTTCAAAATCAACACTAAAAAACATTATGTATGCTATTATATCAAGAGAATATATCTGTATATGAGATTTTATTTTTTAATCTTACCCTTTAATAACTAGATTCTAAAATTTAAATAGTTATTTATAATAAAAAATATTTTCTAACTTTATCTTTTTAATAGTTATTTTTTAATTTAAATAATTATTTATAATAAAAACTATTTATATAACAAAAAATAATACAAATTATTTATCTATATAATTTTATACTATTATATAAAAAAATTCACATTTTTTCTAGTTTTATTCATATCTTTTTAATTTAACAGTTCTTATTTAACCATTTTTTTCAATTTAACTACTTTTTATAATGAAATAAATATAAATCATTTACAAAATAAATAAAAACTATCTATAACTAAATTGTAAAGATGATTTATACTAATTTTTATAATTATAATTTCATTTTTTTTATCCTAAGAAAAACACATATAATGTGTTTTCACTAATTTTAGATAATAATAATAATATAATTAATATAAAACTAAAACACGTTTATTTTATATTGTAATAATAATAATATAAATTAATATATTTCATATTATGACTCAAAAATTATTTAAAGTTAAATATGTTTTTAGTTTTTAACTTTAATTTTAATATAAAAATTATTTATGTTTTAAACTTTTATATATTTTATCACAAACTTAAATAATGAATATATTCATTTTAATCTTTTAAATTTACATTTGAATTATTTAAACAGTTAAATTATTATTACTTTAATATTAGTCAAAAATACTATTTAAGATGTTAAAAACAATTAACATTATTAAATTAAAAGAATTACATTAATTTAATTTTAAGTTTGAATACAAAAATATATTAAAATTTAAAGGTTTAATCATTTAGAACATACATCTTTATTTATGTACGGTTTTCTTAATTAGATCCTCATTTTTTAAAATGTCCCAATTAAGTCCCTAAATATGAAAAATTTGATCAATTAAGGGTTTGCCGTTAATTTGGGTGAATGGGTTAAAATTCAGTGTGTGTGACAAGGTGACATTCCTGACGTGGCAATGAATGGCAGTGTATGCTCAACTGAGTTAAGTTTTCTCGACAACACCCAACTCTTCTTTGGAACCTACAAATCCTAGCCTCCCCTTTCTGTGCCGGCGACGTACAACACCTCAAGCCCGTCACCATTTTTGTTTCACTAGGTCACCACATGTCCATCAAGAAAGCGTTGTCTTGAGTTGTTTCATGGAGAAGTCTTCGCCATCGAGAATAGGGAAAAGATGAAGTCAGTGGTCGGCGGCGACATCCAGCTTCCCTAACGGCATCGGTACCGAACTTGAAGAAGAATAAAGGGGTCTCCCCGCTTGCGAGCGCAAAGGGGAGAGGAGAAGAATCTCCGCGCGATTGGATGGCTGTTGCCGGCGAGGCTGTGGACTAGGTGACATGTAGTAGCGCGGCAGTCGGTTTTAAGGGAATGGTGGTCCGGCGAGAGATTGATGTGTCTGTGGTGGTGGCTCATGGAGGTTAAGGCGGAGTGATTACGTGAGTGGGCGGCGGTGCGGTGGCGATCGACGCCGCTGATGATACCTTAGGCCGCAACTCACGGTGGTTGGAATGGCGGTCGTAGGGTTCAAGGGTTGGCTCGTGCTCACTTGAGAGAAAAGCTGATGCCATTGGTTTTTTTTTTGTCGAATGAGGTTTAGGGGTGAAAAAAAACCCTAGGAGATTTATGAAAAAAGGGGTTGGACTTAGGTCTAAGATAAAAACATTTCTTTTTTTTTTTAATAAAACCAAGTGAAGAATAAAAAGAAAACGTTTTTTCTATTAAAACGTTCTTCACCGAATTTTCTTTATTAATTGATTTTTAATAAAATGTTGCATTTTATTTATTTCAATAAAATTTAATTCGAAAATCACACAAATTCAATTCATTTGACCATATAGTGTCATTCATTACCACGTTAGTAATGTCACTTTGTCACTCATACTGAATTTTAACGTCATCTACCCAATTTAACGACAAATCCTTAATTGGTCCAATTTTTCATATTTAGGAACTTAATTTGATATTTTAAAAAACGAAAACCTAATTAAAAAAACCCTACATAAATAAAGATGTTCTAAATGATTAAACCAAAAGTAAAAAAATTCATTTCATGTCAAAGTCACTCAACCATTATACTGTTTATCCATATTAACTTAAGATGGTCAATCTAGATAACCTTCTCATAATCAAAATTAAATAATAATTTAACTTAGTGTCCCTTCATCTCTCTTTATCCAATATAATGTTTTTCTTAAATAAAATAATGGCAAACTAAATTATAGATTAATCAAAATCGGCAAATTTACATATTATTTTATATGTTATTATGTTTTTATTCTTAACATCGGTTAGGTGGATGTAAAGTAGGAAAAACAAATACATCCTTTTACAATCTTTAAGTTATTACAAATAATTTTAAATTTATTTTGCTTATTTTTTTAAGTCGATTAAACCTAGGTCTCGCTCTTATCAATGTTCTTTTTTGAAGATATGTTTTTCTTCTATTTAAACCTAGGTCTCGCTCTTATCAATGGCCAGCTAAACTCTGCTATTAATTAATGATGTTTTAGGAAGATTAAATTCATACCATTTTTTTTTTATATTTAACCATTTGGAACGAAGAGAATAAAATATCACATTAATGGGATAATGATATTTGAGAACTTTTTTAATAACATTTTAAAATTATCTATGTATCATTGGTTTAAAATTACTTTCATATTTCATATTTCATAATTCATAATTAATAATAATAATAATAATAATAATAATAATAAACATCAATATAAATATAATAATACATAGATAATATTAAAATATTATAAAAAATATTCTCAAATTATCATTATTCCATTTACTGTAGTTAAAAGATTTAATTACCACAATTAGAATCCCAACTATAAAATTCACACAATTTCCCGAGAATCAAAATGCAGATAAGTTTAACTTTATTTTTATTAGTTATGTGAAATAGTGTATTTATCAAATTTTTATGCATAATATATCAAAACTAAATTAAATTAATTTCTCCTTCAAGTAGCATAAAAGACACAGTTAAATTCACTTGATTTATCACTAATTGAATGATTTAAATAATAAATGAAAAATAGTTATTTAATTATTTTTAACTAAAATATATTCTACTCCAACAGAATTAAATAGTTTTTTATTTATACTAAACAAAAAAAAATGTTTAATTTAAAAATAAAAATCATTTCCAATTTTATCAGTAAATAAAAAGTCTTCTAGTTTTGAAAAATAACCACCCATTATATACTGTAACGAAGTGGATCATATATAGAATATTATGGAACTGCTACAATAATTGTACAGAGAATACAAAAATGTAATGCACAAAAATATATTAACTCTAATTGTGCTACGAAAATCTTCATCATTTACTAGTATTTTGTATTTATTGGTTATTAAAGTATTAATTAATTGAATGCTTTAATTAGAGTGTGTGATTATGATAAGGTTTGCAGATAAATTTATTAATTAGCATAATTTTAACTTATTAAAAAAATTAAACAACATTATCAAAAGGCAAATGACTTATATCAACAAAAGTTGAAATACAAGTCAATAAACGAATTAATATATATATATACCAAAAATAAGAAGTAAATATTTAATAAATATAGAATAGTGATATCACGAAACACATAAACTAACTAGTGTAAGATTATTTAAATTTAGTAAAAAATATTATATATATACAATTGAATTGAACACTAAAATAACATCGTTATAGGTTGCTCGATTATTTATTTATTGTGATACTAATTTTTTATTGTTACGTCGTTTGGAAACACTATCTTGTCACTTTTTAAACGAGATCAACATCTATTTTCTAATAACCATGGTGATATCAAATTAATATTACTTATATTTTAATTTTCAAGTTCAAATTAATATTACTTATATTTTAATTTTTTTTTATTTAACTTATATATATTATTGTGATGAAGAAACAGAAAAAAAAATGATCATTTTCATTAAATAAAAAAGGTGTTATACTTTTAATAAAATCTTTCAAACAACAATTTAGAAATACTAATATCCTTAAAAAGAAATTATTCATGACGGATCATGATTACCATTCTGATATAATTTTTTTCTAGTAATCATATATACATTTTAATATCATCAATCAATTTTGTTAATTTAATTCCTATTTCCAAAAATACAATTTCTGGGTATGATTACAATAAAGGAAATCTACGTTAAGATATTCGGAAACACTAAATGGCGAAAAGTGGTGGAGCCCTTCGCTTTGCGTGAACACTATAAATTCAAAACCATTGAAAACAGTCTCCACAGACTCACATCACACAACATGGCTCCATCACCAACGTTAACCCTCTCACAACTGTCTGTGTCTCTTGTTCTGCTTTTCTTCATGTCACTCTCTTCTTCCTATGCTACTTCTCGTTTCACCCATCACCCTGCAAACTCACATCAATCACCAGCACAAACGCTCATAAGAAGCTTCAACCTCTCCCCAAAGGACCCAGTAAACATTCTCCAAGGTGATACTCAAGCTTTTGTTTCAGGGAAGATCGTGGAGAAAAAGTTCTCTTTTTTCAGTGATTCTGGACCTTCTATTCAAGACCTTGGTCACCATGCAGGTTACTATTCACTTCCCAGTTCCAAAGCTGCAAGGTAAATTTATACATACATACATACATATATATATATATATATATATACACACACACACATATACATATACATATATATGCATTCTTCTCCTGTAACATAGTTACTCGTATCATTCCCTCATCATTCCAATGAGAAAAAGGCTTTGAGAGTGATGAGTCAAGGTTCTTTTTTTTGCAAGTTGCAGCAAAAAAGAACTCTTTCTGATGCAATGATTAAGTAAAAAGGTCAACTATTGTTGCAGCACTTTATTCTTTTCCAACTAGCTGCTACTACTGATAAGTGTATTATTTTGTTATATATTCAATTAAAGTATAGATCTTAAGGAATAATGAATTGTTCTGCAAGTAATATGCCTGTGATTAAATTTTAAAATCGTCATATACACGATATTATATCATTATTATATATCAGACGCGTTTTACAAGTTTCTTTATTTAATTGTCTTCATCCTTGAATTTTGGATACTTCGAACTTCTGAGTTCAATTCTGACCACATATTTCTATTGACTTGAAATATCATTATACCAAGTAATAATGATCAAATTATTGTATTTATTCTGAGTTTGGACACTTCCAAGAGTTTTTTCTCAGCACGGATCCATTATTGGTTTGAAAATGGTTAATAATAATTGAAGTGGTGTGTTTTAGTATTATTTAAACTGAATTTTATCCTTTCAAATTTTGATGTATATATGTTTGATCATGATTTATTTTTTCTGCTATGAAATGCAGGATGTTTTACTTTTTCTTTGAGTCAAGGAACAGAAAGGATGACCCAGTTGTGATATGGTTAACTGGAGGACCAGGGTGTGGCAGTGAATTGGCTTTGTTTTATGAGAATGGCCCTTTTCATATTGCCAATAATTTGTCTCTTTTATGGAATGATTATGGTTGGGATCAGGTGTGATCAATTTCTAAGTTTCTTTCTTTCACTCAAAGTGTGCCATGAATAGTTCAACCATAAAGAACATAGTCAAAAAAATTGGTGAAATTGATTAGATTAGAGATAACCTATAGTTGTTACACCAGCTTTTACCATAGTTTTCTCATTTTGCAGGCATCAAATATTTTATTTGTTGACCAACCTACTGGTACAGGGTTTAGTTACACTTCTGATGACAGTGACATTCGTCATGATGAAACTGGCGTTAGCAATGATTTATATAACTTCTTGCAGGTAAAAAAATTAACATAAAGTTCCTTTTTGACCCCATTCATCAACTTAGCTGCAGTTTTATAAGTACTTGTAATGATTTTTTTAATTAAAATTAACTTTTCACTTTAATAACTTAATATTATTTTTTTAATACGAATACTTTTTATTTGCATGAATCTGATTAAAAAACAACCTTGGGAACATACATGGAAACTGTATTTCAATTTTGTCAATTCTGAATATAAGATATTCCTGCTGAGTATGAATAAGATCTGCTAAATCAATTTTTATTATAATGACAGGAGTTTTTCAAGGCACATCCTGAGTTCGTTAAGAATGACTTCTATATCACTGGTGAATCATATGCTGGACACTATATTCCTGCTCTTGCATCCCGGGTTAACCAAGGAAACAAAGGAAATCAAGGAATTCATATAAACCTCAAGGTCTTGCACTATTCATTATACAATTTATTTTGTGTTGATTAATTAATTACTAATTATCTTGTTTTATTTTTTGTGTTGATTCATTTGATGCAACAACAGGGTTTTGCAATTGGTAATGGGTTAACAAATCCTGCAATTCAGTTCCCAGCATACTCAGACTTTGCATTAGATAATGGAATTATCACAAAGGCTGAACATGATGATATAAGCAAGTCAATTCCTGTTTGTGAACAAGCTGCTAAAACTTGCCGTACAACCTCTTGAATTCTTCTCCCTTTTTTCTTCCACGCACACACCTACCTTTTGTTAACTTATAGTTTAACTTTGTGTTTGATTTTTCAGAAACTCAAGGTGGAACAAGTTGTGATAATGCATTGAATATTTGTTATAAAATTTTCACAAGTATATTGTCCATTGCCGGGGACATTAACGTGAGTTATCATGAAAGAAAAGTGCCTTTTATTTCCTACTCAGTTCAGTTTGCTTACTGTATCTTCTGATATGCAAATTGCAGTACTATGACATCAGAAAGAAGTGTGTGGGGGCTCTGTGCTATGATTTCAGCAACTTGGAGACGCTGTTAAACCTGCAGAAAGTGAAGAGTGCTTTAAGTGTGCCGGGTAATTTGAAGTTTGTTTCATGCAGTTCAACAGTGTACGATGCTATGATTCAAGATTGGATGAAAAATCTGGAAGTGGGGATTCCTGCTCTTCTTGAGGATGGAATCAAGGTACTTGTGTATGCAGGGGAAAAAGATCTCATATGCAACTGGTTAGGTGAGCCTAATTCATTCATCTGGAACAAGTTTGTTTGAAGAGTGCTACTACTACTGATGTTCTTTTTGATGTTATGTATGTGTTTTTGATGTGATTCTGATTTTGCAGGAAACTCAAGGTGGGTTCATGCAATGCAGTGGTCAGGCCAAAAGGCGTTTGGAACATCTCCTACAGTGAAATTTGTTGTTGATGGTGTAGATGCAGGGTCTTTGAACAGCTATGGACCTCTATCTTTTCTCAAGGTTTGTGTTCAGTGCTGTGTTCTGCAGTGAGGCATTGTTAATTTCAAATTTGGTAACTCTTTGTAATGTGATACCATGACAGGTATATGAGGCTGGGCATATGGTTCCTATGGATCAACCAAAAGCTGCACTTGAGATGCTAAAAAGATGGATGGGAGGGAAACTGAACACACAATGAGATAATTAATCTATATACTCTTGTTAAAACCAAAACCAAACACACATGAATAGTGATCAAAATCATTTTGTGTAAATGACTTCGAGGAATAAATAATATTTGGATGGTCAAATTTATATTTTTTTCGAAACAATTCTTGAACTCTGTACTCGTACTAATGATTTCTGCAATGTGCACCATTCTCATAATTGTTTCAAGCAAGAAAAATGTCAATAAATCATTAGACTTACTTGGTATAAAACTTATTTAGTGAATGATGCAAGAACCACTCTTCTGCAACATTGTAAGATGGCTTTAAAAGTGGTGAAAATCTAAAATCAACAAAATGAACTGGACCATTTCTGTAAATAAGGTATTGGAAGGTTATTGATTTTGATTGCCGTTCAAAGGGAATAGTGTGAAATTCTGTGGATATTAGCAGAGGCTCTTTCGAAAGCTAAACAAGGAAATTGTTTAGAAACTACTTTTATACAGTTCAATTGCATGTTTTTTGTTGCTCTCAGTAGGAGTTTCCATTACCAATTGGTGAGTTTCCTCTCTGTCTCGAATATTTTGGAAACTAAAATACGATAATGATTAAAAAACCAAGTTTCGAAATTTAGGAAAACTCTAAATTGACGACTTAAAAACAACATTTGGTCCTAAATTTTTTTTATAGAAACATAGAAACAGAGACAGCAAAACCTCATGAAATGGAGATCTTCACGTTTAATGGCAGCTGAGGTAGTTGTTTTTCTTCTTTTCTTTCTTACAGACCCCTATGAGGCTCTTTTATCTGTTTCCATTGGCCAACCATGAATTTATTCATTCAATCTTTGATTCAAACATTTGAGAACTTCTTTGACATTTTTACATACATGGTGAATTTCATAAGCAACGCGAATCATTATAAATTGTAATGATATAAGCAGACCCAGTTCTAGATTTGGACATTTATAGGAGGACGAGCAGCAGTTCCGGAGTGGACCATAAAAGTTGTAGTTTTGATATAAGAATAAGAAAAAATACATTGAAGATTATTGGAAATCGATAACAGACAGTTGGAGTGTGGAAGGATGGAGTATAATTTGAGGAAAGAAAAAGAAGAAAAGGAACTAATTTGAGGAAAGCTGAGCGTAGAGTGGGCGGGTCTTGCACATGGCTTGAAGAGGAATTAACCTTGACAAAGTGATCCAATTGTTCTCTCTCATATCAACTTTTTCATCATTCACTCGTTTCCAATCGAAACATTGAATCAATAAACCCAAAGTATAGCTAACGCTTTGCATGGCCATGGCTTCTCCTGGGCAAGCCCTTCTTCCCATCCCAAAAGCAACCAACTTTTTCTCTTCTCCTTCAACATCAAACCTCTCTGGTTTAAAGCATGTAGCTTCATCCCACATCTCAGGATCTCTATGCATCGCCCACCCATTGATGATAACTGCTGTGTCCCGAGGCACATTGAATCCTCCCATACTTATATCCTCCGAAGTAACGTGTGGTATGAGCACTGGAGCTGGCGGATACAACCTAAGTGTCTCAAGAATTATTTTCCTAAGATAACCAAGTTTTGGAAGGTCTGTCTCATTCAACAACCGATCTTCCCCCACCACTCTCTTCAACTCCTTTCTCGCCTTCTCCATCACTTCTGGCTTATTCAATAAATTCGACAACGACCACTCCAGAGTTCCCGTCGACGAGTCTGTTCCTCCAAATAGCATCGCCTGTTCAACCCATCCACACAGAGTTAACACAACAAAGAGAGGGTCTTTAGGAGATTATTATCAGAGTATAAAGATGAATTCGTTACCAGAGCAAGGCCTTTGATTATCTGATCGGTGTAATACTGAGGCTGAGTCTCTTGGAGTTTGAGGAGATGGTCGATCATGGAATTCTCACGATTATCCTTGTTGCTGCGGTTCTCGTCGATGATCTTGTTCAAGATGGCGTCGTACCTCTTGCTGATACTCTTCAAGCGCTTCTCCACATTCTGAAAATCGAACCATCTCAGGAAAGGCAAGTAATCAGCCTTGTTAGCCAAGCCCATGAGTTGCAGCATCTCCGCCACGGTCTCTCTGAACTCCCTGGCTTCCTCCACGTTCTTCATGTCGGTCTCCTCCCCGTAAAACCTCTTCCCGGATATCATTCTCATTACGTTGTTGTAGGTCAAGTCGTTGAACATGGAAGTTATCTCCACGCGAGCAAAACCCTGGCGCGAGTTCCTGGCCAGCCTGTGAATCAAGCGCCTGGTCTCGTCGCTTCGGATTCCGGAGAAAGAGTGGACTCTCTGGGTGGAGAGAACGTCGAGGGCGGTGATGCGGCGGAGGTTGCGCCAGTGGTCACCGTGGGAACAGGAGCCGACGGTGGTGTTGTCGTAGAAAATGTATTTTCCGGAGAGAGAGGGAAGGCGGTTGGCCAAGGCAAGGTCGTGTTTGGTGAAACATTCTTGGAATGCGGAGTGTGAGGAGATTACGACGGCGAGACGGGAACCGAACCAGAGGGAGATGATTTTGCCGTAATGCTCGGAAGTTCGATGAAAGAAGCGGTGGATGGGTTGTTCGAGGAGGTTGAGGTTTCCTATTATTGGCAGAGGAGTGGGCCCCGGTGGCAGATTCCTCACTCTTCTGCTTCCCAACAGGAACTTGAGACTGAAAAGTATGAAAACGAGGGAAACGAGAAAGTAAGAGGAGAGGAACAGCAAAGAAGGTACTCCCATGGTTGATGTTGTTATGGAAGATATAGAGAAGTAAGTGTGGGTGTGCTTCTGCTGTTGAATTGAGTGATGAATGAAGAAGGTGGTGAGATGAGCTTTATATAGCATGCATGTCTTATATATTATATTATAAGCAAAATGGCTGCTGATGTTCATTTTTAAGACAAAAAATGGCTGCTGAGATCTGAGAGTAGTTTGACCTGGACTGGTTGGTGTGCCCACAGAATGATCTTATGCATTAAGAGAAAAGAATGTTTATACTTATGCATGAAATGCTGAGGGTGATGGTCTGTGATTGTTGAATGGTATAGGTCAACACCAACAAATTCCCACCGATATTAATATTATAAATCAATTATTTCTAACATAAAATTTCTATATTGTCGTGCTTTCTGTAATAATTTAATCTTCTGGCTAGCTATGATGGAAATGAAGTAGCCACCCTCCGTACAGTTATATTTGACTCTCATGCATTCAATCTGCTTTGAATATGCTCCCATGATATTTAAAATTTGGCCATGCTATATAATGTTTTAATCAACCATGATTCATATATATGTTCTAAATTTTAGAAGATCAATAAACTTAACACAAAATAATGACAAATATTATACTGTTTCTTTTGTAGTTTTTCCTCGTATGTAACATGATAGGCAAAATATCAATTATACTTTCAGAATCTTTTTTATTTTTACATTCAAGTTACACGTACTGGATATTATAAAAACCTTTCTCGACCAATTAAATTACATAATTTTAAAAGTTAATGACATTTTATCATATCAAATGAATAGATTTTTAACACATCAATGTGTCAAAGTACCAGTACTTTATTTCAAATTTTGGCCATGCTATATAATGTTTTAATCAACCATGATTCATATATATGTTCTAAATTTTAGAAGATCAATAAACTTAACACAAAATAATGACAAATATTATACTGTTTCTTTTGTAGTTTTTCCTCGTATGTAACATGATAGGCAAAATATCAAAGAATATAAATTCTCAATATTGATCCTAATCAATAAATAACTTGATTATAACTAGTAATTTAATTTTTGTTAAATGAACGAGATAAATTCATCTGAATATATAACAATAAAGTATATAATAATAAATATATAAATATTATAATCAAAATTTGTAATGAATAAATTGTTTGACTTACGAATATGTATACACAATACATTCAAACAAATAAATAATAACATAATTAACATTATAATATATAATATGTTGAAACAAATAATATATTTAAACAAACAAATAATTATCTGAAAACGTGAAAGTGGATCAACAATAAAGAATGTAAACTTTTTAAAAGTTATAAAATCTCACCACAAAAATATAATATTTAGAAAAAATAAACAAATTAATAAATGACATTAAAATTGATTCTAGAACATGTATGTAATACTAAATACATCACACACATTCCTTTATTGATTTAATAATAACAACAAGAACTGCAATTATACTAAGTTCATTATTTTAGCTTCATTCCAACACCCAACTTAATTCTTCTTGTCAATGATCGAACATAACACAATTCCAAATTTAACTTCCATGACATAGAACTTATTCATTCTCGTTTTAAATGTTCCTTGGAGTTCAAACTTCTAATAATCATATCAATCATGATATATTTTACTTCATACTCTAACATCATACTCCAACAGTAAAACATAAATCACCACTTTCTTTTACAGTGAAATATTAACATAGAAACCTCAACTTTTCTCCAACCATCCCAAACACCATTTTTCAAACAAACACATAATCAGTCTACCTAACTAATTCTCAGTCATACAAACACATAAAATTTTTCATATTATAACATAACAACATAAAATCAAGATGAATCCCAATCAAAATTACCAATTTCGCAGCAGGGAGCGGCGACAATGAGGAGGGACCGCGACAGAATGGTGTGGAGGCAGTAGGGAGCGGTAATGGGAAGCGTGGTTGCAATGGTGTGGAGGCAACACGCCGGCGACGGTGCGAAGCGCGGCGGCGAGGCAGCGCTAGCGACGCGGTTGAGGGAGAAGTTATTGATGTTACTAATTAATATTTATTTTAAAACTTAACTAATGAAATTATTAACATCAAAATATTAGTTTTCGTTTGAATTCTCTGTTCCTTATAAATCATAACCTGTATAGCTTGTGCTATGAAACAAGTTTCATTTTTTTAGTGTTACAAAAGGTTCACAGTAACAAATATTTTTTAATATATAAACTTTATTTATAATTAATTTTTAATAAATATTTTCAATATATTATTTATAGTTCTATAATTTATTTTTAAATGCACAATTTATTTTAAAAATAAAATATTAATATACATAATTAATATTCTAATAATTGCCAATCACCACTTTAACGGGAACTTCAAAAATTGAATAATTATAATTATTAATAAGAAAATTAAGGATGTAGATTACAATAAAAAATACACATCTGTTGAGCCTCCTTGGTTTTGGTAATAGAAAAAATCATCAGTTTATTAATAGATTAATTACAATGAAAATTTCGTTTCTCCTCTTTCTTCTTGTGTTGTTTTTCTCATCCTCTTCTTTTTCCTTTTTTTTTCCAACTCTGACCACTACTACCATTGTGTCTATTGATTCTAACTTTTCTTCCTCTTATTTTTTCTTCTTTTTCATTCTCACATATTTTCTTAATATATAAAAAATAATCATCACATTTAGTAGAAAATTTGTTCCTTATTTTACTAAAAGAAAAAATCGTTGATAACAGAAATTACAAATCATCAACGAAATTTACTAATAAATTTTTTTAGGCATACCAATTATAGTTACCGAAAGATTTTTTTTTTAATTTAAAATTTAGAATTCATTGATAAATTTGATTTTATTGACCAATGTATTTTCGTTGGTAAAATTATGTTACTTATGAAAATTTTGTACTGATATATTTTCAATAGAAATTAATTTTTTATTATAATATTTAAAATGATATAAATGGTAAATAAATTATATTAATAATATAACACAGTAATGTTTGGTATTAATTTCCTATACAAATAAACTTAACATTTGCTAATTTATTATTGTTGTCGAGCATCATGAGAATTTCCCCTCCCACTGACAAGTAATCTAAAAACAAAGAGTATCATTCGAGCAATAACCCCTTCTGCCAACCATCTCACACAACATGAGTTGGTCACAGGAGAAGAAGAGGGTACAATTGTAATTTCATCAAACCTATGGGTGTATAATAAGAAATATGAGAGGTACAGGAAGAAACCATCAATATGGTGAAACCAACTTCACACTAATGTGAGAGTACTTGAAGATTTAATGTACTGGGCCTTTTCTTCTTGCACCCTTACCTAATATCCATTTTACTCTTCATAAAATTAACTTCGAGAGATTGCCTCTTCTAGAAATCTTCTTTGCAAGAAATTTTTTGAAATTTTCGAAATATAATCTTTAAAACAGATTTTCTGCAACATGATTTCCGGAATAACTACATGCATTTTTGAACGATTTTTTAAAATAGAATTTTTAGAATTAGCTTTCTAGAACATATAAGATGCTTTATAGAGTGAGATTTATGAAACAAAATTTTCAAAATATATATGATTCTTTTAGAAGGAGCTTTTCGAAACAAATTTCCCACTAAACCTACCATTTTTTATCTTCTTCTTTTTCATCTCAAAGAGTGCAAAACAACAACAATGTGACAAAATACACTAATATTAGAAATATAAAATGAAATCCTATCAGCTGGATTTTGAGTGGAGCTGTGGCAAACCTGGTTGATTGCAGTGATATTATATACTGAGAAATGTTTGAGTAAGTAGAAGTTTGAGATGAAGAATATATGTATGCATGTGCATGCACTTGAGTGATGAAGCATGTGCATGTGCATGCACCTGAGTGATGAAGCATGCACGAGGTCTTTATATATACAGTCTCACCTACTACATGTGATGAAGAATATGTCTGCATGCACCAGGACTTTACTCTATCAATTTAATTATTCATATTTATCATATTCAAACTTTGACTAAATTGAATGATATTATTTTATGTATAAAACGAATAAACGAAAATCACACTCCCAAGAGAACGAGTTTCATCACACATGACTCCAAATTCAAAGTGAAAAACTAATGGTGTGTCTGATGCTTATTTTGAATTTTTATTATTGATCAAACCCTGACAAGGCAAAAAAATAATTGAAGATACTCAGAAAGTGCATAGGAGAAAAAAAAAACTTGTCTATCAATTATTAATTCAAATTTATATACCAAATTTTACATATATAAGAATTGTATTGTCTGACTGTATCAATATTTATGCGATATATTTATTCGATATTTTTTAAAATTTAAAAAACTTTCAAACAATAATTTAGTTATATTAGCCAACTACGTTCTAATAATTAATTTACGTTTACAGTGCGAAACTGAATTTATCTTTAAATGTATTCTTTAGTTAGTTTGCATATTTTGCTTTTTGATTAAAATTCTATTATACTCATTTTTTTTCTATCACATTAGTCATGTAATAGTATTAATTATATGGTTTACTGGTTGTTTTTTTATTAAGGCGTTTTCATCTCATTATTTTCACTATATTTAATTTTATTTTACTTTTGCTTGCAAGACATCAATATAATTAATTTTATTTTTTTAATATTCAAGTGACATGTAAAGTTCGTTTTTTATACCACATGTAAAATTATTATTTAATTTTACATATATATTGGCAATTAAATAAAGAAGAAATTATACAATAATATTATGTAATAAATGGTATGCGACAAAAAAATTCCTAGTTTGAATAGTAGGTAGGTTTTTGATAGATCATGAATAATATAGTTGAATTAGATGTTGTTTTTCTTTGTTTGACAAATGGCTGCGGAATAATCTACAATTCATTAAGGTGAAGATGAGACTACACTCTTGGTCCAACGTATGACTTTGAAGGTACGAGAAGAAAAACTGGTCAAAAATACCTTTGTAGATGTCTTTCTGGAACGGATTAGCCTCCTCAACTCATGTAACAGTACCAATAACTTAAAAGGAAAAATCGTATATATGTAACATTCTAGATTGTTAATAATAAAAATAAATAAATAGAAATTCTAAGTTGTCGTGCTGTAACTCAATCTTCTTGTATCTTTGTTAGAATGAAATAGCCACTTTCTGCATAGATTCTGCAGAATTCTCGCTAGGTCTAGTTGCCTCAATAGTACTGTTGAAAAGCTTTTGAAACGAGCTTAATTGCAATGTGAAAATTACACAAACATTTACATTATTTTTCATCATAGTTTAATCGGAATGTCCTGATTGATGAAACTTCAACGCTATTACGTTTTATTTTTAGACAAAATAAAAATTTGATTTTAATTTCTATTATAGTATCGATTCATAATTGTGTGATGTAAAAAACAAAATTGAATTCAATGAGTCACTTTTACACAATTCGGAGATAAAATCGCCATTAAATGTGTTACTTGTTAGATCAGTTTTTCCTAATCTCAAAAAATTAGTTGTAGTCCATGTAAACTAAAAGGGTCTCGTATAGTAATGACAAAACCGATCTTCTTAATTTGGTTTTTTTACTTGGTCCTAACTTATATGAGTAGGAGAAAAAAATCCAAAAGATAAAAGAGTTTCCACTAAAAAATTTATAAGACCAAAATATATATAAAATCCTATGGGTCATGGTCAATTTTTTTTTTTTAAAAAAACATGAAAAAATATTATTACTTTTGACTTCATCTTCGATTAGAATGAGTTTATCTTGATTTACGATCTAGATTGTTCCGTTTGGACATACGATCCAAGTCAATTCGTTTCAATCTTTGACGTAAGTTAGACCATCTCAACCTTTGGTCTAGATTAATTCATCTCAACATTCAGTCTGAACTAAATCATCTCAACATTTGATTAGAACTAGCCCTTCTCAATCTTCAATCTGACTCGACCTACCCTATCACACGTTTTGGCTCAAGCCAATTCTTCTAGATTTTTGACCCATGTTAATCCTTTTGACCTTCGATCTAACACGACTCGTCTCAGATTTTGGCCTAAGATGATTGTTCTCAAAATTCTCCAAAAAAGACCTATCTTAACTTTGGCTTGAAATGACCCATCTTGGTCTTCGATTGAAGAGGGCTCGCTTTGACCTGACCTAAGGTGAATACATTACTTTTAAAAGTTAATTAAATTCTTGTAATGGAGTCAAATTCATTTTAAATCTGACTCTAACTTACTTTTTGAAAGATATTTTGAAATTGAGGCTTATTATAAAAAAAATTACGTGATCAGAGTTTTGCTTATTATAAAAAATATTTGTTAAATGAGTACACGTGTATCAATAACTAGAAAAATACTTTTTTAATAACATTTTAACAATTTATATACTGTGACTTGTAATTAGTTTATTTTAAATATTTTTAAAATAAATTCAAACAAACTAATAAAAACAAGTTGGTATGAAAATAACTGTTACCTGTAAAAAAGTATGTTTCATGACTGAACTATAAACCAATTACAATGCTTTCTCTCTATATTAATTTGTAATTATACATTTCATGTGTGAACCCATGAATTTAAGAAGCATAAAAAAATTATTTAAAATTATACTTTTTTATCTAAATATTTATTAAATTCATTATGCACATTTTTTGTCCTTCCACATTTTTTAGCACTAAATAATTTTTTATTTATTCTCAAACATACATATTAGAGTTCAAGAAAGTTATGCTAAACTTATCGATCGTGTCTGTTTAATTTAATCAGATTTAAGGTATTATATTAAAAAATATAAATTTTTATTTTAATTTAAAATTAATTTTAATTTTAATTTATATTTAATAAATTATTTTTATTTCAATTTATTTTTGACTTTTTTCTATAAAATATTTTTTTAATATATTTAAATATTTTTATTATATCAATCAAATGAATTATAATACTTTTATTCATCTTTCTTTTCTTTGCACCGTATTGTTTTTATTATTAATCTAAATTAGAGTAAACACGAAATTATCGCATTTGTATTTTAGGGTAAATAAAATTGATTGTATTAAATTGTTAAAAATTGTACTAAATTAAAAAATAATTTATTTTTACTGAATTGAAAAATAGTTTAGATAAATTAAAATAAATTATTTTTAATTTTAACAAATTGAATTAAACTATTATTTAAAAATGTTGAAAAATAATAATTAGATAATAAAGAACTCAAGTACATGGGTTATTCCATAAACAATAAAATAAAAAGTTGAGATGAGTCATGTCAGATTAAAGGTTAAAATAAGTCACGTTGAGTAAAATGTCAAAACATGTTTGGTCAAAATTTGATTGAATTCGGTTAGGATGAATACTACCGGAATTTGATCGAGTCAATCCTAATCGAAAATTTAGGTTGAGAAGGTTACAAATAAAACTCAGTCAAGTTGATCTTGACCTAGTCGCTTTGGTTCAGAGTTGATAGAATTTAGTTGGAATGGCTATAGCAAAACTTGACCAAGTCAATCTTGACTAAAAATTGACTGAATTAGCCCCGGCCAAAAATCCATCAAATTCGACTAGGATGACCATGACCAAAACTTAGTCGAGTTAGTTCCAGTCGAAATTGGCTAAACTCAACTGAGTTGACCCTTGTTGAAAATAAGTAAAATTCAGCCGAAACAATCATGAATGGTCTAGAAAGTCCCAAACAAAAATCAATCAAATTCAATTGAGTCGACGCTCATCGAAAATTGGTTGAATTTGGTCGAGTCAAACATGAACAAAACTTGATCAAGTAATTTCAAATCAAAAATTCGACTGATTAATTCATCCATTACTAAAAAGAATCGATCGAATTTAACGAGTCAACTTTAGTTGAAAAATCAATTGAATTTAGCAATAATCAAATTGAATTATAACTTTAAAGATTCTGAAATAAGTAAAGAAAAGTATAAAATGAATAATTTTAAGTTAATGAATACTTAATTAATCTATAACTTTAGAAGCTCAGTTTTCTAAAATAAAACTATAAAATGGTACAACTCATATTTTTATTGTAAACCGTTCAAAAATTTTTGTTTAATATACTGCGATTAATTGATAATACAGTTACGTTAATTTTATCATTCTTATGTGTGTACACATTGTTTATAAATTATTTTAATTTTAAAAATAGTAATTAAACGATTAAAATTAATATATATATATATATATATAAATATTACTATAGATAAAATAAATTTTATTTATTAAAATATAAAATATTATAAATAATATTTTGTAAATAATAATTAATTATTTAAATTTGAAAAAAGTTACCAAAATATAAAACAGTTAATAATTTTTTATAATAACTAATTATCTAAATTCAAATAATTAATAAAATATAAAACTAAAAAGTAGTTTTTTTATTATGAAAAATTATTAAATTTAAAAAGGAGTAAATAAGTAGAAAAAATTTAAAAAACAAAAACACACAAAAAAAATGTATATCCTCCTCTGTGTATATATAATTTCATATTTAATTCTTTTTCTCTTTATTATTTTTCTCTCCCTCTCTCAAGATCCACTCCTTAGTTTAATCATAACCGAGTTTAGTTTACTTTTTAGATGAGAATTATTATACTTTTTCCCAAAATCCAAAGCTAAATATAAATGTTAAAATTTCAATCATAAATTTTAATTTTAGATACAATTATTTTATAAAAAAATATAAATTATAATGTGTGTGTATATATATATATATATATATATATATATATATATATATATATTTAAAAAAAATTAAGGTCCCTTTTACTTTTAAGATAGACTTAAACCCTCTATTGATCCTCAAAAATGCATACATTTTACCCTAATCGTTAAGTTGTCTCAAATGGCGTTAATTGATGCTGTGATGAATTTTTTATTTTAGGCTTAATCCCTCCCTTGGTCCTTATGTTTGTGTGAAAATCTCAGTTCGGTCCTCAAGTTTTTCTCCAAGTCCTTATGAAATGCAAACATTTTACAACATTTTACCTCAACCGTCAAGTGTATTGAGACGACGTTAACTTTGAACTGAGCTGTAATTTTTTTTTATGGACGTGGCTATGATATTTCTTTTTCCTTCCAATCACTGATCACAGTCACTCATTCCTCCACCCTCAAACCCCCCGACTCACACCTTTTCTCCCTCTCAAACTAAAAAATGTCGCCATTGTCGACAGTTAAAAAATTATGACCCAATTGAGACAGTTCAAAACATGATGATCGAACTGAGATTTTCACACAAACATAAGGACCAAAGGAGAGATTAAGCCTAAAATAAAAAAAATTATCTTAGCATCAATTAACGTCGTTTGAGACAACTTAACAGTTATGGTAAAATGTGTGCATTTTTACAAAAATTATGAACAATTGAGATAGTTCAAAACTTAAGGACCAAACTAAGATTTGCACACAAGCATGAGAAACCAATGGAGAGGGTTTAAGCCTTTAAGATATAATGATTATTTTACAAAACAGATTCAAGAATAGATAAATCAAATAAGTTATCTCTTATCTCTTCAATTAGAAACTGTAAAGTCAATTAAAAATATCACAGAGATTAATATTTTTATTCTTCTTAATATTTTATATGACTTCTCTCATACTGTTCCACCTATGACTAGGATAACCACCCAGTTGAAAAACTACGTACACCACAAAATCAACATCGTTCGGTGAGAAAAAGAAAAGTAGAAAGTGTACTTAATAAAAAGAAAATGAAAAAAATAAAAACAGTAATCAATTGATTAATGTAATAAAATATCTTTTATATTAATATAATTAAAAAATAATTTATGAAATTACATTATAAAAGTAGTTTAATCTAAAAATTAATTTAAAAAATATGAATTAGAGTAAAATAATTTTTAAATTAAATATTTTATTAAAATTAATAATTAAAAAATTAGATTTAAAATCATAATAATATATTAAAATAAATTACTTTAGAAATTATTTAAATTTAAATTAGTTAATTATTACTTTTACTTTATTTACAATTTTAACTATTTACTTAAAAACATAATTATTAATAAACTATTAACAACTACAATCAATTATGATTTATATTGGATTTTCATAACTTCCGTGGCAAATTTTCTTAGTTATGCAGAAAAAAATTAAAACTAATATATATTTTTTTCTTTATCTTTATTTCCTTGTATGTACGTACATCATACTTTTGTCCGAGTGGAAACAAATTCATTACGTTGAAAAATCTTTATATATAGCATCAGATGCATATTACCCTTTTGAATTTTATAAGAAAAAATGAATAATATATTTCAACCACGTTAATAACTTTTGTTTTGATTTGAGGGACGATAATAATAATTCTTCAAACTTCGTTCATCTTTTTACATAAATTGTTGTATTTACAAAAATATTTTTGATATCAAAATTAACAAAAATTCAACCGTCTAAAAAATAAATAAATGTATATTAAATATAATTAATTTATTATCATACCTCAACCTTATATATATAAATTTTAAAATAAATTTCAAATTAACATTATTCTATTTTAAAAAATTGATAATAGTCGTATATGAGACCAGTCAGTACAACTTTTATAGAATGAATAATAAACAAGTTGATCTTGAAAAAAAACAACAGATATTTTTGTTTTTTCTTGATGATAGGTGACATGTTTGTCTAGAAAGAAACGTCATCGTTTACTTTTAGTAGCATCAGACAACGAAGATTTGAAACTACATTGGTAGGTGGTGGTGGATAACTTTTAAGAGGTAGCTTCACTTCTTCATCATCAATTCAGATAATCACATTTAAATAAAGAATACTAATTTTCAGATATAGTTTATGTCACAAGTAATTTTCATCCATTTCAGTGAGATATTTTTTTCTACTAATAAAGCTTAGTTTGATTACGCAACCACGTGGAACTGGAGTTTGATTATTTCAACTATTAAAGGATGAGAATAAATTATGTTAATTTATTATGTTATTAACTTTTTATTTAATATTTTTAAAAGAGTTTTATAATATTGAAATTTTGTTCGTATACAATAATATATTCTGATACTTTTTTCTCTTCCATAATTTATTGTCATACATTTTTATCATTAAAAAACTATTTCTCACTGGCTATTAAATGGTGAGTTATCTGATATAATTTCTACCTTTTAAACTGAGATATCACGTTATTGTTAGTTAATGAGAGAAAAATATAGAAGAAAAATTGAACTTGATATTTAGAAGCTATGCAATGTGTATTATTTAGGGTACCCTATGCTCGATATTGGATTTCATGTTAGAAAATGACCCTCTAGGAAATTTATTTTTTGGTAGAAAAGTCTTTATAATAAAAAAAAGCATTTAGTTAAAGTTTGAAAACTAAACCAAACTGAAGTTGTGAAGATGCTTTTTGATGAGCATAAGCACCATAGTACTAGGAAATTAATTGTATAGGAAAATCCAACATTATGCCCTAAAGTGGAATTTCATCAAATTTATGTAAGACTTAACCTTTACATATAAATTAAATATGAAAAAAAAAACCTTATAAAAGGGCATTGTTTTTCATTTTGAAAGCAAAAGGCATAGTTTCCATGAGAAAATGAGAAAAATAGAACAATTGTAGAAGTAGTAGAATGTTTCCTTTGCATTTAAGATTGTAGATGGTAGAAAGTTGATGCAAATTTTGAATTTATGTAATAGTTTAAGCAATTCCAATAAAACTTGATTTTAAAAGTTAAAAAACATACCTTCTCACAATTAGGAGAATCTACATCCATTCAAAGAAATAACTTGAACAACATTTCCAGTGGCAATTATGTCTCCTCGCCACCACATATATATATATATATATACAAGTCATGGACGTGGAATTATTATATATACTGTTAATATAAAATCATAATAATTCTATTAGTGTCAATATTTCTAATAAAATAAATGTAGGTATACTGATAAGTTAACCAAATACCAAACTTTTAGTAAATTAATATTTTTTAGTTATACATATCAAACGAAAACACCCTTTAATCAAACAATCAGAGGAGGCATATGAGTTTTTTCGTCTAACCTATAACATTTGATTTAAATAATAATAATAATAATAATAATAATAATAATAATAATAATAATAATAATATCATTAATATAACTTAAGATAAAGGTAGTACATGTTACCTTTTATCATTAATATATATATTATTGTTAGATTTTTTTTTTAATTATTACTACAAGACAATTATTAAATAATAATTAGTTTAGAGATAAAAATAGTTAATCATTAATAAATTGAACACTATTTTATAAATTAAAAATGATTAATATCTAAAAGAATTTGTATTATTAATATGATTTTATAATTTCTGTTTGAATAAGAGTCTAAATCAGTTTTATTAGTTATTAAAGTTTTAGTTACTTATTTATGTTAGATTCTATTAATAATAATTAATGATAAAGACTATTAACAATAAATAACTAGAACGATCATAATTAATATTAATGATGAAATTACAAATAGTTTATAATAAATATTATTTTAATTATTAATAATTATTAGTATAAAATAGTGTTTAACTTAATTAATACAATTATTAATTATTTTTAATTTGTAAATTAATTATTATTTATTGATTTTATTGCAGTATATCTCCGTAAGAAAAAATTTCTATTGTAATGATCAACGGTAGATAAAACCTCACTTAGGAATAGGTTATGAGATTGAATCTCATAGTGAATGATTAATTTTATGGATAATAATATTTTCACAACATTTTTTATAATATTTTAATATTATTTACGTGTCATTACGTGATTGATTCAAAATTACTTTATTATTAATAATAATAATCATAAATATTAATATTGACCGATCATAAAATAACATGTAAATTGTGTTAAAATGTTGTAAAAAAATATTATCAAAGTTATACTAATTTTATACAGTGAAAGATTAAGTTGTAGAAATGTTGTAGAAATGAAGATGGAGTTAATCTGCAACTTCAATAGCGTGAAGATTGGGTTATACAATGACAACAATGGTAGAACTTTGATCCTTTCTTAACCTGGAAAATTCATATACAGAAAAGTTGTCACAAAGACTAAAATGATTGTGATTTCTAAGATTTTTTTATTTTAAAAATTATTATAATAATGTCTGCTGCCAAGCAATGAACTAAAATAAATATTTTTTTAGAGGAACGATAATATATATAATTGTTGCGTTGAACACCAACCATAGCAGCCACTTGTGAACGCTTTCAGAACTTTAAAAAATTCAGACACTTATAAAACTATAGACATGGTATGAAATATGTTCAACATAAAGTTCAAATAAATTGGAAATTAATCGTTTGAAATGCATCTTTATATTCTGCCTTCACCATGGAAATTAAGGTTGGTGACACAATATTTAATTCCAGAAAATAATAAACTGTGTACATAATATTCACGGGTGATTATAATAATTATGGAGTTAGCTCTCCTTTAGTTGACGATTTTGAATGAAATATTATAAATATTTTAATTATTGTATTCAACTTTTATGACTAAAAATTATTATAAAACTAAATCGAATGAAAAACGTAGTCGGTGTATTTTGAAATTTTTATCAGGAAGAATATTTTTAAAATTAAAGAGGTTGAATAATATTGAGAGGGAGTGAATTGATTAAGAATATTTTAACAGAAAGAAATCTAACAAAATATTTCTTGAATGACTTAAAGACCAAAATTTAGAAACCATTTTGCTGATCTTTTAAAGGGTTGAGACAATAAATACAGAATAAAAAGAATATTAAATAAGTTTTTAGTTTTAAAATTTTAATGCAAATTGAAAGTTGTTTTAAAATTTGATACAAATTGATATTTAAAATTTACAATTGAGTACATATTATGTTTTAACTTGATATTTGAACAGTTTAACACATAAAATAAAGTTGAAGTAGTTTGAATTATATATATATATATATATATATATATATATATATTTATTTTGTACTTTTGAAGATAAAAATATATTAAAGTTTGATACATAATCAAATTTTCATTTTTTATCTAAGTTTAAAGAGTAAACAATGTTTTAAATAAGTATTTATTATCTTTAATTTAGAAAAACTCATTTCCATTGAAGCAACTAATATTGTATTTATTAACATTATTCTATAAGTTATATATGCATATGAAAAAGAATATATATTTTATATAATTAAGAATGGGTTAAAAAAATAAAATTTAGTTTTGATTATCAACAAAATAAACACGATATAGACACGAAATCTCTTAAAGTCTAAAGTATTTTTCACTTCTTTAGTAAGTTTTAAATTTAATTTCCAAATTTCAACTTTTTCATAAATTTGCACAAGTTTATTTTGAAATTATTCATTAATAAACAACTAAAGAAAACATTATTTTGATTTAGCTATATTACAATTAATTTAATAGAGGTATATTAATATTATTTTTTAAGATTTTCTTTTTTAGGAGATTTAAAAGAAGGACTTTACCTCTTGGATCTTAAGCCAATTTTATTTTGAAACTTGAATTTTCGTTATAGTTTTGACCTAAAAAGGTATCTTAGAGGATAAAAAAGAGAAATATATATTTAAATTTTTCTTAATTCCAACTCTTAAGCAATATCAAACTTATGACACATATTTGAAAAAGCTCCTCAGTCCGAGGTCTAACGGGAATGAAAGTTCATCTTTAAAATTTCTTATAAGATTTTTATCTCCTTGGACAACTATGATTTGTGTTAAGAATCTCATTTTTGTTTTGTGGATGATGCTAATGTTTTAAATTGATATAGTATCATTAGAGTTAATCACCATATTCGAGATATTTATGTTTTTTTTTTCTTTTTCCTAAGAGTTATGTTGAGAGGGGGAGATTGTTGATAAGTTTTTTATGATGTCCAAATGTTTAACAAAATCTAGATTAAGTCTAATTGGTTGTAAATATATATTGAATCCTCTTAGAATCAAATTAATTAGAGTATACTTAATTAAGAGCATCGTTGGCTGCATGAAAAGAATTTGTTTTGAAATACATAACTGTAATTTGAACTGTCATTAATTGATTAGCATATTTATATAATCGATTAAAATAAAATCAAATTACAAAATGTAAATTTGAATTATATTAAGATATCGATTAATAACATCAATAAACTATTTTTCCTTTCAAAACAAGCTTTCTTCTTATTTCAAAGACACAAATTTTCATATCTAAGAGCAGAATTTGTGAAAAAGAAACATTCTTGAGTTCTTAAAAAGAGCAACAACTAGGTTTTTGTAAAATTTATCAAGAAGCTGTTAAGATGAATTTGATTCTAGAGATTCTTGTTTGGCAGAAGATTGATATGTAACATCTACTCATATGTATTAATTCCATTTACTTTGTGCATGTGATAATCTTGATGTAATTGTGTGAAACATTACATCTAGAGTTTGATTTTTGATAAGTGTATAAGCTATTGATATCTTAAGGTCTAAAATGATTAAGGTGTACTTATAATGTTGTGAATTCTTTGATTATAGTGAAAATCTTTCAAACTTATATTGTTTGAAAGAAAATTAAACATAAATAATTTAAGGTAAAATGAACCAGTATAAAATTTGTATATTCTTTTCATATCTATTTGTTAATCTTTTGTTCTTTTGGAAGATTTAAAACAATCTAAAAAAATTAGCATCTTAACAATTAATTAAAAAGATCCAAATTTTTATAAAACCAATTCACTCCTTCTTAAATGGAAATATTAACTATTACTGTTTTAGCAAATTAAAGTCAAAATAAAATAAAAGAATTACGTAATTTACAATACCTATCTAAAAACCGTCCTATGTATTTATGAAGTTAACTATCATTTTTCAATTTTCTCTCTTGTGGTGGCGGCTTTATTTTGATTCCTCCTTTTCAATTCTATATATGTAACCATTCATTTTTTTAATCTTATTCTTAATATCTTGATCCATGTACTTACCTTAAAATCCTTTTCGATCTCTCAATTTGATACCCTCCACACCAGAAAATTATAACCACCAAATAATCTATCATAAAATCTCATTTTACACCACAAGAAAATATTTAATACCAGAAAATCATTTATCCCATATTATAAGTGTACATCATTATTATAGTAACTAATACGTATATAAAATGAAACGGTCCTATTTAATATACTATAGAAATACTTAATATACCAGAAAATCATAAAAAAATATCCAGTATTACATAAGTGTATATCATTATTATAACAACGATACGAATAAAAAAAAATAATCTAAAAATGCAAATAGAAAACACAAGGTGGTAATATTTAAAATTTCTTACCAATGTGACTCACGAAACAGTTCTCATTAATTAAAAGAGAAACGACAACATTATATGTCATGTCGTATTAAAGACATGTCCAAATTCGTTTAAGGGACAAATTTGCTTTTATTACAGACAATTTTGACGGATAAGCCTTCAGCTTGAATAGGATTTCCGTCATCTAATTAACTTACACGGAAAAATTAGATGAAAACAGACAATACAGCACTTTCAGGACCACTCAATTATTATGTAATTATAATTTATCACAAGCTATTTCTTTATGATATATAAATTATACTACAATTAAAATTTATAGTAAACAAACATTCTTAAATATGTAAGTTATGTTTTAAATTTATAATATAACAACTTTTGGGACATAAATTGATTTTAAGTACTTAATAATTATTCAGGAAAATTATTGTATAAGATATTTAATTGACAGAATCACATTCGTATAAAATATTAATTCATTTCATCAATTACTATTTTTAAAAATCATTAATTTGATCACTTTTCAATAGACTGTTACTCTTACCTACGCTTTTCTGACTCAAATTCAAAACTATTTGTTAAAGAATTTAAATTAGTACTGTGTTGATAGATATAAAAGAATATTGTAATATAGAAATATGATTTTATTATACAAGCATGCGGAACATCACAGCGAAGGTCGAATTTTATGAAAATCAAAGTCAAAACTGAGGTCGAAAAATAATATTAGATAGGAGTAGCAAATTATTAAATTATTGAAGATCTTTTTGTGCAATAAGTTTACATTATACACATTGAATTCTAAGATTTTATTTATAGAAAATTAGTAATGAAACTATAGTTTAATATATTCACTTGTTTGAACTAATCTTACCCCAACTATAAGGAAAATTTCATGGTTGGTTGCTTTGCCCAGAATTTTTTGCATTGAAAAGTCTACACTTGGCAGAATGGAATCGAACGAGCAGAGACTTCAAACTACATAAATTCTCCGAAGATTCTATTTATATTTATTTTAATCATCCAAATATAATACTTTATTATTGAAAAGAATTATAACGTTGTTGTTATTAAATATTTCCAAAAATATAAAGAACAAAACCAAATATCTTTAATAAATAATTATGTGTACTTTAAAACGTTCAAATGTACATACGATAGCAGTCGTGTTTTCTCTCGATATTTAACGTTTTAGAATACACGAGTCTTTGACTTTGACCATGCATGAGGAGTTTACTTTTCTCAGTCATTCATATTCAAAGGATATTTATGGAGTGGTATTAATTTGGAAAGTAATAATAAAATTAACCGTTCTGTTATTTCCTTAATTTTTCTTCTAAGTAAATTATCTAAATATAAAACCCCTTTAAAACAAATTTTATAATTATTCACTAAAAGAGCGAGTTGGGAGAGAACCGAATCAGAAGATAAGACAATTAATTAATGATATAAAAATGAAGATTTAGTTTCATAAAAAATATAAGAGAATCAACATAAAGGTGGTTATGATGGGAAATTATATCTTATACTTTATGATATAAAAATGAAGATTTGTAGTTTCATAAAAAAAATATATTCACGGTTGGAATTATTGACTAAACAGTGATTGACAATGATTCATTACTTGTAATTATTATTTCAATTATTAAAACTATTTTCAACATTATAGACTTTTTTTTTGTGCCACTATAGTTCTCTGTTAGGAAATGTTTGAAGCCGCCATCCTCCTCCTTCATCACAATCACCATGAGATACATGAGTCCAAGTTGATACACATAATTGTCTTAACACCTTGATATTTTGTAATAGTTTTTATTTTTATCATCATTAAAAGTTAGTCTTAAATGAACGTAAAATGTTTTAAGAAATAAAACAGTTTAAATTTATAGAGTTAGACATTTTAAACCTTTTTATATGATGACAGTGTTTATTTATTTATTTATTTTTTCTGTTCATGCAGAAAAATCTATGGATCTGTAAGAAACTATGGACTTGTGAGATGTTAGATGACTATGGAGGAAAGAAGTGGTAGGTGACGACCACCGAGGGCTAACTTCAGCTACCTCCTATTTCTGTTAACAATGATTTTAAGAATATTTTTTAAATCACCTTTAATTATTTGATGGACCAAAAGTCCTTTGTCCTGTGTTAAAATTCAACAAGAAAAAATTATATTTACAATGAAATACGATGCTTAATTCCATGATGACCAAGACAAAGTTTAGTAAAATATTGTCCTAAAATGGCGTTGTCATCATGTTTTTGCAAATTTAAGAATCGAGTGTTATGAGTGGGCATTATATAAAGGCGACTTCCCATGCTGCATATCGCATCAGTATAAGCAACTACTGATATACAGACATAGCAGTAACAACCTTTCTGGTGCAAAAAACCAGGAACCATGTCTCTCTTCTTATCTTGCTCTCTCGTTGCCTTGGTCCTAATTGTCACTTTCAAGTTCCTTTTCCAAAGAAGCAGAAAGTTCAGAAACCTTCCACCAGGTCCCAATGCTCTTCCCATAATAGGAAACCTTAACCTCGTCGAACAACCAATCCACCGCTTTTTTCAGCGCGTGTCCCAAAAATATGGAAAAATCATTTCCCTCTGGTTCGGCTCTCGGCTCGTTGTTGTTGTTTCCTCACCCTCAGCATACCAAGAATGCTTCACCAAACACGACGTTACCTTGGCCAACCGTGTGCGCTCCCTCTCCGGGCAGTACATCTTCTACGACTGTACCACCGTAGGGTCCTGCTCCCACGGCGAGCACTGGCGTAACCTCCGCCGCATCACTTCCCTCGACGTCCTCTCCACGCAGCGCGTCCACTCCTTCTCCGGAATCCGAAGCGACGAAACCAAGCGCCTGATTCACAGATTGGCCAGGAACTCCAGTGTGGATTATGCGCGCATGGAGATAACTTCCATGTTCAGCGACTTGACCTACAACAACATCATGAGAATGATATCGGGGAAGAGGTTTTACGGGGAGGAGACTGACATGCAGAACGTGGAGGAAGCCCGGGAGTTCAGAGATTGCGTGTCGGAGATGCTCAAACTCATGGGCTTATCTAACAAGGGTGACTACTTGCCTTTCCTAAGGTGGTTCGATTTCCAGAACGTCGAGAAGCGGTTGAAGAACATTAGCGACAGGTACGATACCATCTTGAACAAGATCTTGGATGAGAACCGTAACAGCAAGGATCGTGAGAATTCCATGATCGACCATCTCCTCAAATTGCAAGAGACTCAGCCTGAGTATTACACTGATCAAATCATCAAAGGCCTTGCTTTGGTAATGAATCTATGTTTATATATAATTGTTCATTGATTGCATGGTGTCTCGTCTTGTAAAGAGAAAGAGATTCCTTATGCTGCATCGATACATGTAAACCAGTGTTTCTGACTTCATATGGTGAATTTTCCACTGTAGGCTATGCTTTTTGGCGGAACAGACTCGTCAACTGGAACTTTGGAGTGGGCTTTATCTAATTTGTTGAATCATCCAGAGGTGTTGAAGAAGGCGAGAGAAGAATTGGACGCTCAAGTTGGACAAGATAGATTGTTGAATGAATCAGACCTTCCAAAACTTCCTTATCTTAGGAAGATCATTCTTGAGACACTCAGGCTGTATCCCCCAGCTCCAATTCTAATTCCACACGTGGCTTCAGAAGATATTACTGTTGAAGGATACAATATCCCGAAAGACTCAATAGTGATTGTCAATGGTTGGGCCATGCAGAGAGACCCTGATCATTGGAAGGATGCTACAAGCTTTAAACCTGAGAGGTTTGATGAAGAAGGAGAAGAGAAAAAGTTAGTAGCTTTTGGAATGGGAAGAAGGGCTTGCCCTGGAGAACCCATGGCTATGCAGAGTGTGAGCTACACCATTGGATTGTTGGTTCAATGTTTTGACTGGAAACGAGTTAATGATGAAAAGCTTGACATGACAGAGAACAATTGGATCACATTGTCAAGGCTAATTCCACTGGAGGCCATGTGTAAAGCTCGCCCTCTCGCTAAAAAAATTGGAAGCTTTTAATTTTATCTTATTTGGTTTTAGTTTCTTGAGGATCATCTGCTTGCAGTTTCAGCCTGCAAGTGGTGGTCGTATACATGTCTAAACTAATAAAGTTTGTTGTATTGTACTGTCCTATTTTACAACTGGGTGTCCATTAGCATATACAGTATCAATATTGTATACAACCCCAGTTTTCTTCAATAAATTTCTCTATTTTCTTTGATTATGATTCACAATATTTTTTGATTTTTCATGTTTTGCAAGAACCGATCATGACGTTATCAAGTGTTGATTATGTTTTGATGGAAGTGCTCCTTAGCTGTCATCAAATAAAATAAAAGGTGGCTCTGAGTGGTGTTCCGTAAGCTTTCTTGTCTTCATTTTCAGTGGTTCAATAAAAACAAAGCCTCAATAATGTTTTTGATAGTGATTTAACAATCTCCTCCTCGGCACTGTTGGCTCTTTAGAGGCAAACACCATGAACAACATTAACAATCATGTGAAGACATATATTAAAGCCTTTTGTTCAAATCTGAGTTTTAGAGTCTTCTTTCTTATTTACTGTCTTATTCATTACTCCTTGACATGAACAGAAACTCAGATATGAAATACTGTTATAGTTCCTGGATTAATAATAATTTAACTCAACTTGTGTTAAACTCGGTTCCAGGGATTAGTGAAGTTTTATTATAGTAAATTAATCAGGTTAATGTAATCACTATAGTATGACATAAATAATTAGACAGACATATTTCAGTGACGAGTTTTTGCATTGGCTATCAATGCTGCTATTTTCAATTGGTGTATGTCTCAGAACACATGCACTATCAAGGGTATTGTGGGCATATCAACTATTTGACCATTTCTTTATAAGGATTCTGATTATTCACTAGTGAAAAAACGCTGTTTAACGTCATCCATATGACGTCGGTTAACGCGTAGTTCGACGTATATGAGTGCACGGTGGCATTAGCGTAAATAAGTGGTAATCTAGATGTCGGTTTGAATGGGACGCGACGTCTATTATATAATACACGTCAGCTCTAACGTAAACCGACATCCAATGTATGGAGGTTGGCGAGAAGACAGACTTCTCCTGGCCATTGACGTCGCTTATACTGGGGGCCCGACGTCTACTAGGGGTGCAATTAATGCTCGCCACTTGATTCCCAGACGCTTAGACGTCGCGTGGTCAATCACCGACGTCTATAGCCTGTCCGGAAGGCAGGAAGACATAAATTTCTGCAAAATAGACGTCGCATTTCTGGGTGAGCGACGTCTATGTGCCTGTAATTAATTATGTTCACCAAAATCCGAGGCACGTCGACATCCGGTAGCAGTGACGGACGTCTATAGTATTATAGACGTCGGCGTCCTTTATCAACCGTCGTCTACTTCCCGGACAGGAAATGAAACGTCAATCGGTTCAGCGCACTAGACGTCGGCCCCCTTGGACACCGACGTCTAATGGCATTCAAAAAGTCACTTTAAATGTTATCTTGCACGTCAAGTTAGTTAGATAACCGACGTCTCGGTGACTATAGACGTCGGTGTCCACGGAGAACTGACGTCCCATTTCATTTTAAATAAACCGCAGACTCTTCGCGTGATTGCAGTTTCTGATATCGTCTTCCTCTTCTCCTTTTTCTCTTGCGGCACCTCTTCTTTTTCTCGCTTGCGACACTTCTTCTTTTTCTCTCTTGCGGCATTCTATTGTTGTTTCTGATATCTTTATCGTCTTCCTCCTCTCTTTTTTCTCTCTTGCAGCATTACATCCCAGTTGCATGGTTTTTTTTATGCTTACCGTTTAAACTTTGTTTAGTCTTTCATCGATTATCTTCTGGTTCAACTTATTAAAATTTGCTTTCTTTGTGTTGTGTTTTAGTGCAGTTTTGTTCCTTTCTTGGGGTAACGTAGTAACACATTCTCCATTTGCTAGCTGCCTCTCAGAAAAAGCAGCGTCTTGTGAATTTCTTTTGGTCGTTTCAACCCAAAAACGACCCTGGGTTGCCTAGTTATCGTTTCACCGTGATTTTTCCCTCTTGCGGATGAAAATGGAACTAAGCAACAACCCAAGTTCGGTTTTGGATTGAAAGGACCCATAAGAAATTCAAAAGACGCAAGCTTTTTTTTTGGGGGGGGGGGGAAACTAGCAAAAGGAGATTGTGCTACTAGGCTATCCAAAGACGGGAATAAAACTGCACTAAAACACAACCACTGGATTAGATGACGGTTAATGTGTACACCGACGTCTATAATACCTTTTAAACGTCAGTCAGGGTCAATTTCGAAGTCTTTAGTGCCTCTTCGATGTCAGTTATTGTGCAGACCAACATCTATATAATGTCTTTAGACGTCCAGTTAGTCATACTCCGACGTTTTAGTGACGTCGGACATGTCAGTGACTGACGTCACTATAGACGTCGGTTATATGCTTGTCCGACATCCCATTGACGTCACCGGAATAGACGTCGGTTTTTTTGTAGACGTTAAAAGCCCAAAATAACCGACGTTAAACAACGTTTTTGCACTAGTGATTATTCTATTACTATGATTCGTTTGTTACACCGCTGTTTTAGTTTTGCAGGTTTTGGTTTGTTGTGCGTCACTTCTAATATTTAATGGCTGCATTTGTTTTGTTTCACTCCTCTTTTGTTTGGAAACCAAATTTGTTGTGTTAATCTTATTATTAGGCCAATTATTAAGAATTTTTACTACTACACTTGTTGTTTATAGCAACTGTGCTTGGTTTGTTGTCTCTTCTATTTATTTGGAAACCATGACATATTTTTATATTTATTTGACACACACTATAAGGGTAAAATGGTTATAAAAGTTGTCGTTGTTGCAGATTGTGAACATTAATAATAGACTAGATCATCTTCTTCACCATCAATAACCAGAAAACCACAAACAGATATGCAGAAAACCAAAATCCGACCACACCCTAAATGTTGTTGCTGCTGCAGATTGTGAACGTCTTCTTCCACCTCGCGTAGCTCCAATCGCGCGAATCGCCTGCAGATTAACCCAAGAGCGACCCACATATCTTCGTCTTCTCCATTGACACACCATAAACGAAATTCGCGAGTTCTTCTGTTCTCCATTACTTACAAATCAAACGCAGAAACAATGTATCAAATCACAGGATCAACTTCTTTCAAGCCAAAATCCCAATCGCGATCCTTCATCTTTCCTTGAAAGCAGCTCACGCCACAGAATTCTCGCTCATGACGGCGTAGGAAGCCTTCCCCCTTCCCTCCAATCTGAAACCCTAATTTTGGGCGGGGAAGGAATTGACACATGGCAAGGCCCCATTGGCCACGTCCATTTGGTCATTACGTGGACCTCTTTATGTGACACGTTGTTATTAAATGCTACCTTACCATGCTAGGCAACACATTTAACGCCGTCCACATAATTTAACGACAGAGACTTTATTGATTCAATTTTACATAAAAAGGTTGAGCTCTTTCAAAATACGGAACCTAATTGACACGAATCTACACAAATAAGACCTCCGAAATTATTAAACCTAAAAGTATAAAATTTTATTTTATTTCAAGAAAGATGAGAGTAAAAAGTAAATGAAGGATGCTGTCAAATGAATGTAAAAAGTTGTCAAATGAATGTAAAAAGTTTATGTATGTCAAAGAATTATATTTCTTAGAAAAAATGATACGCACATAATTTTTTTACATTCATTTGATACTATTTTTTTTTATCTTTCACTCTCTTTTTTTTTGAAAAAATATAAAAATTTACTATTTTATAACTATTTTACTATTATATTTATAATTATTTTACTCTGTGTATTGTGTATAAATGAGTTGTTTGGTGATGAATCCAGTTTGTAAAATATCATGATTGCCTTAACTTCTATGTTAATGATTCTTTTCAATTAAAGACAGAATTTAATTGCCTCAACCTTAAAGTGTATTAAGTTTCAATTTGGTATGTGATATAATTGTTGAAATATTTTTTGCATTTATATAGGAAAATTCTATTTCCATTATTTGTAAGGTGATTCCTGGAAAAATTAAAACAGGTAATAGATGAATATAAGAATAAAGTTTGAAAATCTATTGCTAAAAGTTAGTGACTCCAAAATTAGTGTTCAAAGCAATATTATTTTCCTTACAAACTTACGCAACCCAAAAAAAAAAAAAATTTAACTGAGATTATATGTTACATAATTACAAAAACTGAGATTCATCCAGCAAACTTAACAAGCATAATTGTAACATATCATACTTAATAAATGCATTGTAGTGGTTAGGTGTGAGTGAAAAATAAAATAAGTTAATATAAATTTAAATCATATTACTTATAAAATTTAAATGTTAATTCGTTTGAAATCATTTATTCTTTCAACATTTAACATATCATACTTAATCATAAACATAAAAATATTATATATACAAAGATCCTCATAGTTTCCATTACCAATGGATTTACAGATAACTTTAAAAATAAAAATAAAATTATTATTGATCGATTTTATAACTACGTAATCAAAATTTAAAGCAAAAACTTTAAAACTGATTTTACCAACAAAATTTAACCATGAAAGTATTTGTGGGTAAAAAACATTTTAGTTTACCAATATATTTTACTGATAAATTTTATTAATGGACTCATTATTGAAAAATATTTTCATTAGTAATTAAAATTCTAAAATGTATCGATAGAATTCTTCGATAATTTTTTTTATTTATAATTTTTTTTTTCATTGATAAAATTTTTAAAAAAATTGTGTATTTTATTGACCGCATTCTAAAATTTTGTTATAAAAATTTAGATTATGATTCTCGTAACAATATAGTTTATTATATACAAACTAAAACATTGATATTTTTTTGCATGATTTAAACTAAAACCAATTAAATTTAGAAAATAAATACAATTTTTTTAGTTTAGATTCATGAACTTTAATGCAAATTTTTATTGGATATTTTATTTGAGGTAAATTTACATAATCTATATCCAAATAGGACGATTATCTATGATAAAAAGTCATAAATACTTAATATAAAAACCTATTTTATTACAATGATTATACAAAGAGAGATAAATTATAATCTAATGAAAAATATAACAAAGTTACTCCTAAATTATAAATCCTACATTTTTTAATATTTCACAACAACTTACTCACTTAAATATAGTAGTGAGTATATTACCCTCCTCTTACGTTTACACATGAAAATTTATATTTTCTAAGAGTTTTGGTTCTTCAATATAATATACAACCCGTTTCAAAGTAATATTAGTTTTAGTCATATCAAATAGTTTCAAAAACAACTTATGTTTTCACATTTGAATGAAGTATTTCCTTAATTCATGTATTTATTAGACGAGTAAGATTATTTAATAAAACTATTTCAAAAAATAGTTATTTTGTTGTTACTTTTAGTAGTATACAATATCCATAAATTAGTCATTTAAAAAAAATATATTGCGCAATAATAATTTTGATCATAGGTAATTAATTATCATAATTATAAAAATAACTAAAAAATTAATTCTAAAATCAAAAGGAGGGCTTACCCATATTTTTTGCTTGAAAAATTACACTTATCTTCCTTATTTTATTAATTTTAAACAGAAATAAGTGTACAAAGGTACGTATATTATGTAATATGAAACATATTTAAAAAAAAAGTGTCAAAATACTGTATGATATAATTATTATTATTATTATTATTATTATTTTGCCCGAAATGATTTTTCGTCGTCGTGGTGGTTGATTATTTGCATGTTAAAAGATTGAAAATAAGGTTCAAACAGAGCACGAATGTTTGACTTTGAATTTAGAGTGATGTGTAACTAAATCTATTCTTTTTCTTTATTTGTTTGCAATAAATAACTCATTCAAACTAAACATGGAAACAATATAATATTAAATTCAGTCAAGTTTGAATGTTACTAATATTATATGATTACTATTCCTATTACCTCTAATTTAACGTTGACGGAGTTAGAAGTGTAGTATGCATGGACTCACATCACATTTTACATAGATCCATTCCTTGCAATAAGGGTTTTATGACAATAATAATATAATCATAACATAAATCTTATTATGGATACTAAACCTTTTCTATAATTATAATGATATGAAATATAAATGTAAAACTTGAATAACAAGATAATCGTATATTATTAAGGACACAATCTATTTATAGTATAAAAAATTGTTGATAATTAAAGTTTAGTGGTAGATTATTGATGATTAAAACTTTGTCGTTAAATTGGTTGTTGATGATTAAGGCATACATTAAATATATATATATATATATATATATATATATATATTACAAATTTTGATTATAACTATAAATATTTGTTATTATATACTTTTCTTATACTTTTCATATATTTTACAAACCAAAGTAATAGTTATAATGAAATCAACTATGATTCATTAGAACTGAAATTTAATTAAAAATGTTTATTCTTCGGTGTTTCTTCATTACGTTGGGGAAAAATAAAAATACAAAAAATACTATACTATTTGTGTTTTTTTTGTCAACAAGAAAAAATATATAATATAAATAAAAAACGCTACTAAGATGTCTCAATTCTACACATTAACGGAGAATTGACTTTTAACGTTATTCCTTAGACGTTGATTAGGGGGATCTGACGTAAATTATTGATCAGTGACATTTTCGTAAATAAGTCAGGTTTATAGACGTCTGATCCCGCCATCCTGACGTCTATAATAGCATATAGACGTCGTGACCCCTTATAACCAATGTCTATAGACCTGATAAGTAGGTGAATAATCATTCTTTTCCGTCATATAGACGTCGGATCCCGCCACCCCGACGTCTATATACGATTATAGACGTCGGCCCCCTATAACCGACGTCTATATGCCTGACAGGTAGGTGAGAAGTTCAATTAGACGTTGGTGCCCCTAGTAACCGACGTCTATATGCCCCGCGAATATTAATTTTTAAATCATAAAGACGTCATATTAGTGAGGGCCCCAGCGTCTATACTATTATAGACGTTGGTCCCCCCAGCACCCGACGTCTATAGGCTTTTATACTGGAAAACGCGAACCCGCGAGCAGTTACGCTCACTGTTCATCGTCTTCCTCCTCGCGTTTTCTCTCTTCGACATTGCATTTTTAGGTGCGTTTTCTCTCTTTTGGACTGTTTAAATTTACTTTTACTCTGATTAAATTACTCTTTAATGAAATATCTTACATTTGAACCGATTAAAATTCGTTTTTATTGCATTTTGGTGTAGTTTGTGGCATGTTCTTGGGCGACATTTTTGGCCTACGTTTTTGGGCGTGCAGTCCTCCATTCCCTCCATTGTTTTTTTAATCTACTAAAAAGGTTAGCTTTTTTGTTGAAAACTTTTATGTATGCGTGTTATTGTCTTTTGTGTATGCATGATATTGGCTTTTGCGTTTGCATGTTTTTGGCTTTTAGGTATGCATGTGTTATTGACTTTTGAATATACATGTGATAAAGTTTAGTTGTGTTATTATAATTGGCATGTTAGATTATAAGTATCAATTCATTAAGTGAAACTTAGTTCCCGTTTCAAATTTAACACAAACGATTAATCTTTTAATCGTTTGTATTAAATTTTGAATTGTCCGTTTCGACAGTTTGAAAAAATATTTTTCATAATTTGCTATAACATGTATGTTGGATTTTATGCATAAGATTGATAAAATTTCGGTTCAGTATTTGTGTTGTTCTCCGGATGCATATTTGATTGTGGTCATCCTTGACTACTCTCATTTCGTGTATTTCGGAGACCAATGCGAAATGCTGTCGAAATTTTATCAAATTTATGATGTAGACTTCTTTGAATGTGTCTTAGCAATTTATGAAATATAATTTTTCTGAACGGGTAGGGCTTAACATTGTGAGAGTTAAAAAATTGAAACTGATGAAGTATGTTACGAACATAGTATGGATCAAAGTTGGATGAATGAATGTTTCATCACTGAAGAATATGAGAAGGGTGTTTCGGTGTTCTTGCAATATGTTCAACAAAATGCAAAGTTTGTGAACGAGACATATTTGTGTCCTTGTGTTCGTTGTCTTAATCAAATACGACAAGACTTAGGCAATATGTATGACCATCTATTCATGTTTGGCATAATCAAAACTTATACCGCTTGGACATGGCATGGAGAAGTACTGGACCAGCGTACCACGTCATGAGGAATTGATTATGTGGAAGAATGGATGAGTGATCATTTAGAGAACATGATACGTGATGTTGGTGAAGATAATTTTGGAAGAATTAATTTGTATGATTCTATTATAAATGATTCAGAGCAACCGTTGTTCCCAAGATGCTCGAACTTTACACGTCTGTCTGCAACTTTGAAGTTGTTTAGTTTAAAAGCAAGGAACGAATGGACCGATAAAAGTTTCACAAAATTGTTAGAGTTGTTTAAGGAGATGTTTCCAGAAAATAATACTCTACCTATTCGTAATTACGAGGCAAAAATTTTTTTATGTCCAATGGGTCTTAAATATCAAAAGATATATGTTTGTCCCAATGATTGTGTTTTGTACATAAAGGAGTTTGCTTCGCTAAAGTATTATCCAACATGTGGTTTATCCAGTTCTAAAAAGAAATCTGACAGAAACACTGGTGATGAAGGTAATGATGGTGCACCTGTTAAAAAAGATGCAAAGAACCTTAAATGGTACGTTGTCGAAAGAAAGTGTGATAATCTTCTTCGACACCCAGCTAATTCACCACAATGGAAGAAGATCGATGAAACATTTCCAGAATTTGGTGCATATCCAAAAAAATTAAGAATTGCACTTACAACTAATGGTATGAATCTTTATGAGAACTTAAGTAGAAAACATATATACATTCGGCGTGTATATAAACGTTTATTGTATACACATCCGACGTCTATATAAACATCGGATATATCCAATCCAAGGTTTGATTAACGTCACCTACAAAGACGTTGAATTTAAGTATAACATTAAAAGCCGAAAATAAAAAACGCTATTTTTCACTAGTAATACAAAGATATACTATATACATAAATATAATGTAATCTCTTGTGTGTCACTTTCTATCAAAAGTACACCTTACCGAACTAATATTTCTCAATTTGAGAGAAGGAAAGTCCATTCTAAATATATCTACCACTCCGACTACAAAGACATCTTCTATAAATTTCATGTACCTAATAATATAAAAATTTAAATTACATTACTTGAATAATAACCATATAACTTTTAGAATACAAACATTTTTATATATATATACACACCTCAATTCGGATAAAGCTCATAATCATGAATCATCCTACCATCCAGAGTGCAAGTGCAAAGTCCATTAATCTTATTTGAGTAGTTTTCAATAGAAATCGTAATAAAAAAAAATCAAATTCATTGCGAAAACATATCCCTAGCATGGTCGAATTGAAAATATTGGTATGATGCATGTTGAACCCATGAGTCCTGCAGGGTCAAAGAGAAGTAACTATTGAGAAAATGGCTGCTTTATTTCCAACCAATCTAGAGAAAAATATCGAGTTATGGCATGACAATCTAGAATTTTCTTTTTTTATATTAATTTCGATTTGAAATTATTCATGTCCGTGCATGATATGATAGGGCCATCTTATTCCACAGTGACATACACGAATATGGTTTTTAATAACAGGTTGAAATTATAAGTCATTATTATATTAGAAAAAATAATAAATGGTGATCAAATTTAATAACTAAAAAAAAGTATAATCATTTTTTTCATTTATTTAATGACTGGTTTAGTGATTAAATTTAAAAAATTATCTAAATCATGTTTGATTAAAACATTAAATAACTAAAAATTCATGGCGACAATATATATATATATATATATATATATATATATATAGTATGGTCAAATTTGAAATAAAGTACTGGTACTTTGACACATTGATGTGTTAAAAATCTATTCATTTGATATGATAAAATGTCATTAACTTTTAAAATTATGTAATTTAATTGGTCGAGAAAGGTTTTTATAATATCCAGTACGTGTAACTTGAATGTAAAAATAAAAAAGATTCTGAAAGTATAATTGATATTTTGCCTATCATGTTACATACGAGGAAAAACTACAAAAGAAACAGTATAATATTTGTCATTATTTTGTGTTAAGTTTATTGATCTTCTAAAATTTAGAACATATATATGAATCATGGTTGATTAAAACATTATATAGCATGGCCAAATTTTAAATATCATGGGAGCATATTCAAAGCAGATTGAATGCATGAGAGTCAAATATAACTGTACGGAGGGTGGCTACTTCATTTCCATCATAGCTAGCCAGAAGATTAAATTATTACAGAAAGCACGACAATATAGAAATTTTATGTTAGAAATAATTGATTTATAATATTAATATCGGTGGGAATTTGTTGGTGTTGACCTATACCATTCAACAATCACAGACCATCACCCTCAGCATTTCATGCATAAGTATAAACATTCTTTTCTCTTAATGCATAAGATCATTCTGTGGGCACACCAACCAGTCCAGGTCAAACTACTCTCAGATCTCAGCAGCCATTTTTTGTCTTAAAAATGAACATCAGCAGCCATTTTGCTTATAATATAATATATAAGACATGCATGCTATATAAAGCTCATCTCACCACCTTCTTCATTCATCACTCAATTCAACAGCAGAAGCACACCCACACTTACTTCTCTATATCTTCCATAACAACATCAACCATGGGAGTACCTTCTTTGCTGTTCCTCTCCTCTTACTTTCTCGTTTCCCTCGTTTTCATACTTTTCAGTCTCAAGTTCCTGTTGGGAAGCAGAAGAGTGAGGAATCTGCCACCGGGGCCCACTCCTCTGCCAATAATAGGAAACCTCAACCTCCTCGAACAACCCATCCACCGCTTCTTTCATCGAACTTCCGAGCATTACGGCAAAATCATCTCCCTCTGGTTCGGTTCCCGTCTCGCCGTCGTAATCTCCTCACACTCCGCATTCCAAGAATGTTTCACCAAACACGACCTTGCCTTGGCCAACCGCCTTCCCTCTCTCTCCGGAAAATACATTTTCTACGACAACACCACCGTCGGCTCCTGTTCCCACGGTGACCACTGGCGCAACCTCCGCCGCATCACCGCCCTCGACGTTCTCTCCACCCAGAGAGTCCACTCTTTCTCCGGAATCCGAAGCGACGAGACCAGGCGCTTGATTCACAGGCTGGCCAGGAACTCGCGCCAGGGTTTTGCTCGCGTGGAGATAACTTCCATGTTCAACGACTTGACCTACAACAACGTAATGAGAATGATATCCGGGAAGAGGTTTTACGGGGAGGAGACCGACATGAAGAACGTGGAGGAAGCCAGGGAGTTCAGAGAGACCGTGGCGGAGATGCTGCAACTCATGGGCTTGGCTAACAAGGCTGATTACTTGCCTTTCCTGAGATGGTTCGATTTTCAGAATGTGGAGAAGCGCTTGAAGAGTATCAGCAAGAGGTACGACGCCATCTTGAACAAGATCATCGACGAGAACCGCAGCAACAAGGATAATCGTGAGAATTCCATGATCGACCATCTCCTCAAACTCCAAGAGACTCAGCCTCAGTATTACACCGATCAGATAATCAAAGGCCTTGCTCTGGTAACGAATTCATCTTTATACTCTGATAATAATCTCCTAAAGACCCTCTCTTTGTTGTGTTAACTCTGTGTGGATGGGTTGAACAGGCGATGCTATTTGGAGGAACAGACTCGTCGACGGGAACTCTGGAGTGGTCGTTGTCGAATTTATTGAATAAGCCAGAAGTGATGGAGAAGGCGAGAAAGGAGTTGAAGAGAGTGGTGGGGGAAGATCGGTTGTTGAATGAGACAGACCTTCCAAAACTTGGTTATCTTAGGAAAATAATTCTTGAGACACTTAGGTTGTATCCGCCAGCTCCAGTGCTCATACCACACGTTACTTCGGAGGATATAAGTATGGGAGGATTCAATGTGCCTCGGGACACAGCAGTTATCATCAATGGGTGGGCGATGCATAGAGATCCTGAGATGTGGGATGAAGCTACATGCTTTAAACCAGAGAGGTTTGATGTTGAAGGAGAAGAGAAAAAGTTGGTTGCTTTTGGGATGGGAAGAAGGGCTTGCCCAGGAGAAGCCATGGCCATGCAAAGCGTTAGCTATACTTTGGGTTTATTGATTCAATGTTTCGATTGGAAACGAGTGAATGATGAAAAAGTTGATATGAGAGAGAACAATTGGATCACTTTGTCAAGGTTAATTCCTCTTCAAGCCATGTGCAAGACCCGCCCACTCTACGCTCAGCTTTCCTCAAATTAGTTCCTTTTCTTCTTTTTCTTTCCTCAAATTATACTCCATCCTTCCACACTCCAACTGTCTGTTATCGATTTCCAATAATCTTCAATGTATTTTTTCTTATTCTTATATCAAAACTACAACTTTTATGGTCTACATTTTCTGCATTTTAATTAGGGTGGATCGTGATTCTAAAATACTTACATATCTCTAGTGCTCTTTAAATTACCTTCTTCTTTGTTTAACTAAATCAGTACATCATTGTTGCATTTAAAGTCTGGTAAAAAGAGAACATGAAACAAGGCGTCATGTGGCCATTATTTGACTAGAAGATGTTATATATATATATATATATTAAAGGATTCTAACTTATTTTGTGGATTTTGTGATAAATTATGCGTTACATTTTAAATTTATAATGTATAAGGGTTTAGGTATTTCTTATAGCTACAACATTTATATGTCATACTACTGATAAGAAAAATCTTTAGCTTTTCTAACTTGGGTAATTATACATAATTAAAGAGTTGAACATCACAAATGTAAACTTGTGGATACCATTCCAATAACTAAATGCCCAAAATAAAATGTTACACTTTATCAAAGATCCAAAATAAGCCGAGTAAGTAAGATGAGTTATTTGAAATTAAGGTTGTGAATGAGTGAGCGGGTTTTACACATGGCCTTCAATGGAGTTAACCTGGATGAAGTGAACCAATCTGCTTCTGTCATATCAATGGGATCCTCATTTACTCGCTTCCAGTCAAAGCATTGAATTAATAATCCCAAAGTCAACCCAACATTCTGCATAGCCAAAGTTTCTCCTGGACAAGCCCTTCTTCCCATTCCAAATGACACCAACTTCTTCTCCAATCCCTCTTCATCAAACCTCTCTGGTTTGAAACATGTGGCTTCATCCCACAATACAGGGTCTCTTTGCATGGCCCAAATATTAGCAATTATTATGGTGTTTCGTGGAACGTTGAACTCTTCAATGGTTATGTCTTCTGAGGAAATATGTGGTATTGCCAGTGGAGCATGAGGGTATAACCTAAGTGTCTCAAGGATTATCTTTCTAAGGTAAGGCAGATTTGGAAGGTCTGATTCATTTACCAAACGCTCTTTCCCTACTTTACTATCCAATTCATCTCTTGCTTTCTTCAACACCTCTGGCTGGTTCAATAAATTTGACAGTGACCACTCCAAAGTCACGGCTGATGAATCTGTCCCAGCGAAGAGCATAGCCTACAATGCAAGTTAACCAAAGTATAAACATGTATTAATTTCACAATACTAGGTGAAGCATACATGTTACTTAGGCTAGATATACTTCAGATATACTTCTCGCATACATGTGACTAAGGCTAGATATACTTCTGGCATACATGTATCTAATGAAATCCATATATAATATATTCATCTCTTGAACTATAAACATTCATTAATCAGAAAAAAAATTCAAATTCATTATTAAGGAAAAATTATTATTGTAGTACTGAGAATCATTTACCAAAACAAGACCTTTGATGATTTGATCAGTATAGTACTCCGGCTGAGACTCTTGCAGATACAGAAGATGATCCATCATAGTGTTCTCTCTCTCCTTCTTGTTGCGTTGCTCGTGAATGAGTGCATCCAAGAACGTATCGAATCTCTTGTTAATACTCTTGAGCTTCTTCTCCAGGTTCTGAAAATCGAACCACCGAAGGAAGGGCAAATAATCAGCCTTGTTGGAAACTCCCGCCAGTTGCAGCATTTCCTCCACCGTCTCTCTGAATTCCTTCGCCTCCTCCAAATCCTTCACCTGAATCTCATTCCCGTAGTACCTTTTCCCCGATATCATCCTCATCATGTTGTTATACGTCATATCATGGAACATGGAGCCTAGCTCCACCTGCGCATACTCCATGCGTGAGGCCTTTGCCAGGGTACGCAGCAGCCTCTCCGTTTCGTCTTTGCGGATTCCCGCGAAGGAGTGGATGCGTTGAGTTGAGAGAACGTCGAGTGCGATGATGCGGCGGAGGTTGCGCCAGTGGTGGCCGTAGGAGCAGGACCCCACGGTGGTGTAGTTGTAGAAGATGTGCTTTCCGGAGAGGGAGAGAGGTCGGTTGGCCAAGGCCACGTCGTTTTTTATGAAGCATTGTTGGAACGCGGAGGGCGACGAAACGACGACGGCGAGACGGGAACCGAACCAGAGGGAGAAGACGTGGCCGTGTGTTTGGGACATGCGTTGGAGGAAACGGTGGAGGGGGCGTTCGAGGAGGTTAAGGTTGCCGATTATTGGAAGAGGTGGTGGACCTGGTGGAAGGTTTTTGTGCTTTGATCTTTTGAAGAAAAGGTTGAAAGTGATGATAAGAGAAAGGAGGAAGAAGGGAAAGTATGGTAACAGGGGAAGTGTTTCCATGGATTGTTGTTTCAGTGAGTGGAGATTACAGAGAGTCATTAAAGCTTGTGAAGAAGATGGAGTTTAGGAACTAAGATGCATGAATTAAGGTTAGAGTAAGGGAACTATGAAACATTTTATATTCATTCGTAATAATAAAAATGTAAATTTTTGTATATTTGTAGGAAAAAAAAATAATAAATAAAAAATAATATAAATGAATATAAAAAATTTAATTGTAGTATTTTTCTTTAAGGTTGCAAGCAATGATTAAACAATCAAGTAGGGTTCAAGAATTCCTTTTAGATCAATATATTCAGGAAAATGGAAGTCAACACTTCAAAAGCCAAGATTCACTGTACCAAAAAGGAGAAAATATTAGTCTACCAACAAAAAGCCAAGATTCACGAAATGGCAAAACAAACACATATATAAATATATATATATATATATATATATATATATATATATATATATATATATATTATAATATACATATATGTTATACATACAGAGAACTTGGTGACTGCGAATGAGAGACTTCATGGGAATACAAGATACAAGAATGAGGGGAAAAGGAATGGAAAGAAGATATTTTAACACAACTTTTTATAATATTTTAACAAAATATATTTATTATTTTTTGATTGGTTTGTTATTGATTTATTAATGTACTGATTTACTCTAAATTCAAAAAAAAAAAAATACACCTGTATTGTATTAAAATACTTATAAAAAAGTTGTGCTAACGGATCTTTATTACAAGAATATGAATGCGTGCATTTTGATCAATTTTGATGCAAATATAAAGTAATGATTAAGTTAAATTTTAGTAAGCTATATGTCAAGAAATTTCCTAGGAAGAAATTCTGACTCAAGTAGTAATTTCGGGGTTTTTTTTGTTTAAGTGTCCCTTAAATGATAATCTTACTTTATTTTCTTGTTTTTGTTTTTAAGTTTGATATGTGGAAGTGATAAGTTGTAAGACTGTTTTTATATAATTTAATTTAATTTATATTTCATTTTTTTATATTTTATGTACTGTAGATTTTTAATTATATTAGTGATATTTTAAATATAGCATTTATGGATTTACCTATTTATATTAAAATGTAATTGCCTGTTTTTGTTTGTGATGATAAATTTGTTATTAAAGTTGATTTTGACATATAAATTAAAATATTAAAATAAAAATTGAAATATATTTTGTAAATTTAAACTAATTTTACACGGAAGGGAAGTAAAATATCATTTATATTAAGTGTAGAATTTGTAATACTTATTTCCTTTTAATGGGAATTGGTTTAAAATTTACTATAATTTATTTCTGTTCATTTACATGTTAAGAAAGATTCATAGAATTTTTATCATGACAAATAAATAAAAAATACATTTTTCAACTTAAAAAAAGTAAGCATTATTTTTAAATATATAATTATTTAATTAAAAACTAATTAGTATATATATAAAAAGTTAGTAATAAAAATAAAATTATCAATAAAATAATTAAATATATAAAAGTCCTTTTATAACATACAACCTCTATATAGTAAAATTATAAAAAAGAAAAGGATTAAATGAACATTAGTTTATGAAGAATGAAAGTCATTATTAAAATTGTCGATGCTCGATCATCCAATTTCCTAGTGACAAATGAGGGAAAAGTTTGATCTGATGCAATGGAGATACGTACTTTTTCATCTTGTTAAAATCATTTTAATATTTAAAAGTTAAATTTATATATTTCAATTTACTTTCTTTTTTTTAACAATCTATTTTTTAAAGATATTTTGATAGTTTAAAAAATTAATTTTTATATTTATAAGGAATGAAATTAAAAAATAAAATAGTAAATATAAAATATACGTAAGAATTTGTTGGGTAACAAAATGTTACCATTTTCAAATCTCCTACCATAAAATTTATTCAGCCTATACTTCTCTCCCTCTCTGTATATTTAGAGACTAAGACTTCCCACCATTAATATTTGTGATATATCAATAATAATATTTGACACAGTTTTGATTTTTAACCTTCGTTTAATATGTGTAAGGTTGATTTTTATTAAATTTTCAGATCATTACAATATATAATTTTAAAATTTAATGACATCACGTGTTAAACAAGTGTATTTGATATATACGACAGGTCTTGCCGGTTAGAAATGAAGTCCCACATTGGTGGGAACTTCTAAAGGGGTATGGCTTGGTGGTTATAAAAGAAACCCCTTGCCCCCTTTGTTAAACATCCCATTTCTCATAGTTCTCTCCTTTCTTGTATTCTCATAATTTTGAGAAGTTCTTGTAGTGAGAGAGATGCTGTAAAATTTCTTCCACAGTATAAAATTTCTATTTTGCCTATTGTCGGTAATTTCTCTTCTCTATTTTAGTTGTGTGTGTGCTTATGCTTTATGACTGATTCCCAACAAGTGGTATCAGAGCCAACATCAACCAACTAAACACTTTGTTTGCCCAATTATCAGCGGCAGATTTCAACATAGTTGAAAATGAACACACGGAGCTTCTACTGCAGAGTTTACCAGACTCGTATGATCAACTCATCATCAATATTACGAATAATAATGTTGAAGGTTGTCTACACTTTGAGAACGTTGCCGGAGCAATTCTTGAAGAAGAATCCAGACGAAGGAACAAAGAAGACATACTGGAAAGTTCAAAGCAAACACAAGCTTTGGTGATGATGAGAGGAAGATCAACAAAATATGGGTCTAGTGGGAGTCAGTCCCATGATAGATCTCAAAGTAAGAAGCATCTCAAATGCTACAATTGTGGCAAGAGGGGGCATGTCAAGAAAGAATGTTGGCATGAGAAGAGTGGAAGAAAGAACTCTGAGGCATCAACCTCACAAGGTTGTATGGCAAATACTTCAGAGGATGAAGATATTCTGTGAGAAAGAGGGGAGATCTGGTAAGTCATAAAAGCTCAGAAGATCATGACATGTGCTTATGGGAGATACGTTGAAAAAGGCTAATGCAATGGTTACATCGACAAGTCAAGAAGAAGCGGTGTTGACTTGACATCGTACTTGGACAAATGTCAAAGTGAAGTTTGCAAGGCATAACGTAATCTGTACCCGGGCTTAAACATAGATCGATGTTTGCTAGTTTGACTACCAGAAAAGAAAACACAAGAAGACTTGGTTCATTCTGATGTAAGGGAATCACCAGAGTTATTCCTAGGAGAAGCAAAGTTTATTCCAGGAGTTTGAGTGTATTACATCAAGAGGAAGTCAAATGTGTTGTTACCAGTTCAGGGAAACTAAAGCACGAGCTTGAAACTGGGGAAAGAATTAAGTGCTTGGATATGCTAACAATGTGAAGGGGTATTGCCTGTGAGTTCCACCGTTCACAAGGTTATTGTTAAGCAGGAATAAAATGATGCTCCAACCAGAAGGCTTTGAAGAACAAGAAAACTTGGTTTGTAGGTTGAAGAATTGGCTAGGGAGTTTGATATGAAGGACTTGGAACCGACAAACAAGATTTTAGGGATGCAAATTTACCGAGACAGAAAAAGATAGGAAGATTTGGCTTTCTCAGAAGTAAAACTTACTGAAAGTCTTGCGGCGCTTCAACATGCAAGAGTGCAAGCCAGTTTTATCCCATCTCCTATCAATTATCCTCAAGAATGAGTCCTAGCAATGAAGCGGAGAGGATGGAGAAGTCTCGAGTACCGTATGCATCGGTGGTGGACAGCCTTATAATCGCTATGATGTGTACAAGACCAGACATTGCACAAGCAGTGGGAGTGGTTAGTAGGTTCGTAGCAGATATGGTGGAGAGCAGTGAAATATTGATCAAGTGTTGCATTGCGTTTCGGAGAATCAGAATTAGGTGTCAAAAAATATTGGCAGATTTATGTAAATTCAATTCTACTGAAGTTTATCAAAGGACAAGCAACACGAAGGCAAATATGGTGTGAAGATTTGATTAGTTTAATCAAAATCTTCAAGTGGGAGATTGTTAGAAATGAAGTCCCACATTGGTGGGAACTTCTAAAGGGGTATGGCTTGGTGGTTATAAAAGAAACCCCTTGCCCCCTTTGTTAAACATCTCATTTCTCATAGTTCTCTCCTTTCTTGTATTCTCATAATTTTGAGAAGTTCTTGTAGTGAGAGAGATGCTGTAAAATTTCTTCCACAGTATAAAATTTCTATTTTGCCTATTGTCGGTAATTTCTCTTCTCTATTTTAGTTGTGTGTATGCTTATGCTTTATGACTGATTCCCAACATTGCCCTAGTTATCATGAAGTTGACACAAAAAGTAGAGAAAATGATAGTTGAAGCTAATATCGTTAACAAGTGGTCGAGCTTTACGCATGGCATTCAATGGTGTTAATCTCGACAAGGTGAACCAGTTTGTCAAATTTATCAGAATTTTTTCCCTATCACAACTAACAAGAATTTCTAAAAAATAAAATAAAATAAACCTAAGAGAAGAGAAAGAATGGAAGCTAGAGTTGTTTCTGATAATGTTTTTAGAATGAATAATGATACTTAGATAATATTTTTTTTACAGTATTTGAACATCATCTAATACATAGATAATATTTAAATGTTATAAAAAAAGATGTTATTTAAGTTTACAGTGTTCTTTTAAAAAGAAAGACTTTATTTATTTATAGAGCTAGTAGGAGTGAGACCTCGTGTCCACTAAACCAGAAAGATTTCAACAACTGAATCCCGTGGCTTAAGGAAGATTTCAACAACTCAATCCCAAGCTCTGCGGAAGAGAAAAATGAGAATCTTGCAGAACAATATCATCCTTCTGGATATAAAATATTTTGGAATATTATAAGAAACTATGGAGTTGTGAGATGTTAGATAACAATGAAGGAAAGGAGAAGTGGTAGGTGACGACCACCGAGGGCTAACTTCAGCTACCTCCTATTTCTGCTAACAATTATTTTAATAATATTTTTTAAATCACTTTTAATTATTTGATGGACCAAAAGTCCTGTGTTAAAATTCAACAAGAAAAATTATATTTACAATGAAATACGATGCTTAATTCCATGATGCCCAAGACAAAGTTTAGTACAATATTCTCCTCCTAAAATGCCGTTGTCAGCATGTTTTTGCAAATTTAAGAATCGAGTGCTATGAGTGGGCATTATATTTGAAACCCTGCAATGTGTTGTTAAAAAGTTGAAAAAAAAAATTGTTATAAATTTTTTTTTCTTGTATAAGGCGATTTCCCATACTGCATCATTTTATTAGTTATTTGAATTTATGTTTTAAAATAAAACGGACCTTATCACATATACATTGTAAAAAAAATTTAAAAAAATGTTGTTAAAAGAATTTTTTTCGTTATAAAAACTGGGATCATAATATGTGAACAATTTTACGTCCACGTATATGGGTTTGTAAAAAACTTTTTCTTTAACAACTGCACCAAATGGCCTAGCTTTATTAGCTGTCCAATATCGTATCTAAATAAAATAAACTCAACATGATAAAAATAGAAACAATACTACTCACATCTAATTAAAAAACTATACTAACAGTCAGCATGTTTTTGCAAATTTAAGAATCGAGTATTATGATTATATAAAGGCGAGTTGCCATGCTGCATATCGCATCAGTATAAGCAACTACTGATATACAGACATAGTAGTAACAACCTTTTCTGGTGCAAAAAACCAGGAACCATGTCTCTCTTCTTATCTTGCTCTCTCCTTGCCTTGGTCCTAATCGTCACTCTCAAGTTCCTTTTCCAAAGAAGCAGAAAGTTCAGAAACCTTCCACCAGGTCCCAATGCTCTTCCCATAATAGGAAACCTTAACCTCGTCGAAAAACCAATCCACCGCTTTTTTCAGCGCGTGTCTCAAAAATATGGCAAAATCATTTCCCTCTGGTTCGGCTCTCGTCTCGTGGTTGTTGTTTCCTCACCCTCAGCATACCAAGAATGCTTCACCAAACATGACGTTACCTTGGCCAACCGCGTGCGCTCCCTTACCGGGCAGTACATCTTCTACGACTGTACCACCGTTGGGTCCTGCTCCCTCGGCGAGCACTGGCGCAACCTCCGCCGCATCACTTCCCTCGACGTCCTCTCCACGCAGCGCGTCCACTCCTTCTCCGGAATCCGAAGCGACGAAACCAGGCGCCTGATTCACAGGTTGGCCAGGAACTCCAGTGTGGATTATGCGCGCATGGAGATAACTTCCATGTTCAGCGACTTGACCTACAACAACACCATTAGAATGATATCGGGGAAGAGGTTTTACGGGGAGGAGACTGACATGCAGAACGTGGAGGAAGCCCGGGAGTTCAGAGATTGCGTGTCGGAGATGCTCAAACTCATGGGCTTATCTAACAAGGGTGACTACTTGCCTTTCCTGAGGTGGTTCGATTTCCAGAACCTCGAGAAGCGGTTGAAGAACATTAGCGACAGGTACGATACAATCTTGAACAAGATCTTGGATGAGAACCGTAACAGCAAGGATCGTGAAAATTCCATGATCGACCATCTCCTCAAAATGCAAGAGACTCAGCCTGAGTATTACACTGACCAAATCATCAAAGGCCTTGCTTTGGTAATGAATCTATGTTTATATATAATTGTTCATTGATTGCATGGTGTCTCGTCTTGTAAAGAGAAAGAGATTCCTTATGCTGCAGCGGTACATATAAACCACTGTTTCTGACTTCATATGGTGAATTTTCCACTGTAGGCTATGCTTTTTGGCGGAACAGACTCGATAACTGGAACTTTGGAGTGGGCTTTCTCTAATTTGTTGAATCACCCAGAGGTGTTGAAGAAGGCAAGAGAAGAATTGGAGGCTCAAGTTGGAGAAGATAGATTGTTGAATGAATCAGACCTTCCAAAACTTCCTTACCTTAGAAAGATCATTCTTGAGACACTCAGGCTGTATATTCCAGGTCCAATTCTAATTCCACACGTGGCTTCAGAAGATATCACTGTTGGAGGATACAATATCCCGAAAGACTCAATAGTGATTGTCAATGGTTGGGCCATGCAGAGAGACCCTGATCATTGGAAGGATGCTACAAGCTTTAAACCTGAGAGGTTTGATGAAGAAGGAGAAGAGAAAAAGTTAGTAGTTTTTGGAATGGGAAGAAGGGCTTGCCCTGGAGAACCCATGGCTATGCAGAGTCTGAGCTACACCATTGGATTGTTGATTCAATGTTTTGACTGGAAACGAGTTAATGATGAAAAGCTTGACATGACAGAGAAGAATTGGATCACATTGTCAAGGCTAATTCCACTGGAGGCCATGTGTAAAGCTCGCCCTCTCGCTAAAAAAATTGGAAGCTTTTAATTATATCTTATTTGGTTTTAGTTTCATGAGGATCTTCTGCTTACAGTTTCAGCCTGCAAGTGGTGGTCGTATAAACGTCAAAACTAATAAAGTTTGTTGTATTGTACTATCCTATTGTACAACTGGGTGTGCATATATAAAGTATAATTAATATTGTATACAATCCCAGTTTTCTTCAATAAATTTCTCTATTTTATTTGATTATGATTCTCAATGATTTTTTATTTCTCATGTTTTGCAAGAACCGATTATGACGTTATGAAGGGTTGATTTTCGATTTTTTTTTCTCTATTTTACATTTTATATATATATATATATATATATATATATATATATATATATGAGTTTGTTAACGCGTGTACGTCTGTTTTTCAGTTGATACATTTTAACAATGTGTACCGGGTTTTAGTAAAGAAAAATACCCTCATATATTATGTATTATAAGTTTTAAGGTCAAGTGTATTTGAATAATTTTCATTCTCAAAACTAAAAAAAAATAAAAATTTCCTAAACTCGTACTCACCTCTCTCACTTCAACATTTTCTGTGTCATCTCTATTGTAGCCCATTGAAAAAATTAGAAACACTGGCGGTTAAACAATTTTTTACAAAAAAATGATTTTATAATGAATTTTCATTTTATAATTTTTGTCTTGTCTAATTTTATTTAATTTTCAGAAGCATAATGACATATGAAGGAATTGGTAATTCGCTTGGAAAAAATCAGAAACACTCGCTCTTAAACAATTTCTTACAAAAAAAAATGATTTTATAATGAGTTTTCATTTTATAATTTTTGTCTTATCTAATTTTCACAAGCATAATGACATTAGAAAAAATTGTAATTGGCCTAGAGGTTTTTTAAGAGATGATGATTCAACATCTGCAGACAATGAAATTAGAGAAGTTAGTGAAAATGGTGAAATTGAAGAGATCTTGAATGAACCTTTGCCTCAAGGCGAATATATCAATCACTTAACTCTTTACAAAGATAAATTATTTAACGACGAGTATATATACATATATACATACCTATGTATATATATACCTATATACATACCTATTATATATATATATATATATATATATATATATATATATAGGTATGTATATAGGTATATATATACATAGGTGTATGTATATATATATATATATATATATATATATATTATATACATATTATATTATATTATATATATATAGGTTTGTTAATTTATGGATTTTTTTAGTTGGTAGATTTTAACAAAGTATACTAAATTTTAGGTTATAAAAAAGTTTTTATTAAAAAAATACTAACTTTAAATTCAAGGTTATTTTAATAATTTTAAAATATAATTTAAAAAAAAATAAAAGGTAGTTATAATATAATTTTTATCATGACAAATAAATAAAAAATACATTTTTCATCTTAAAGAAAAGTAAGCAATATTTTTAAATATATAATTATTTAATTAAAAAACTAATAAAAAAGTCAATAATAAAAATAAAAACGAGACTTGAATATCAATAAAATGATTAAATGTATAAAAGTCATCTTATAAGAGTCAACTTCTATACAATAATATTACAAAAAAAAAGGAAAAGGATTGAGTGAACTTTAGTTTATGAAAAATGAAAGTCATTATTAAAATATCGAATTTTGTAAGGTAAAGAGATAACTTTAATTTTAAAAGAAGGAAAAAGTCTTTTTAGAAATTTTTTTTGACAACAATATTATAATTCTTTATGTGATAGTTTATAATTAATTTATTTAAAATATCCGAATAAATAAAATAGTGTCACGTAATTTATTATTAAAAAATTATTAAAAAAATTATTAAAATATCGTGATCCTAGAAGAAAGTAATTAAATATCCGATTTATGATAAAGTCATAAGATTTATCCAAATATACAATTATATATATATATATATATATATATATATATATATATAAAGTTATTCATTGTCCTATCTACCAAATTATTATTTTATTGTAAAAAATGTCATGAGAAAAACTTGATTTATTGTTAGAAAAATTATTATTTTCAAATCTATCGCGATCAACGTAACGTGTGGATGGAGCTTTGATATGCAAATGCTCGCTCATGCAATTTCCAATCAAAAATAGTGTGCATGTCATTGTACCAGCCCTCTTTCCCAATGACAAATGAGGGAAAAAAGTATGGTCTGATGGAGATACGTACTTTTCTGTCTTGTTAAAATCATTTTAATAGATTTTAATATTTAAAAGGATTAGATTAACTTTTAACAACATGAGACGTGTCATTATGCATTATAAAAAATTGTAAAAAAAAAAGTTGTTAAATATTTTTTTTATATTTGAATTTACTTTCCTTTTTAAAAGGAGAAAGTTTTTTTTACAACACTTGTATGAGTTAAAAATCTACTTCTGAAGATATTTTGATATTCTAAAAAGGTAATTTTTAAATTTATAAAGAATTAAATTAGAAAATAAAATAATAAATATAAAATATATGTAAGAATTTGTTGGGTATCAAAATGTTACCATTTTCAAATCCTCTCCTATATTTAGACACCATCACCTCTCACCATAAGTCTTTCCCTCTGTCATAAGCTATACTCTACATTTCCACTCAGTTAATGAAACTGTTAAATTTTTTAGCGTCCTTCACCAACTATATAACATTTCCTCCTTCACTCCTCCATCTCCATAGCAAATATTCAAACCATGGTATGTAAAATGAGATTAATTTCATAAAATAACAAAAAGTTTTTGCATTTCCTTACATCAGTTACGAATGAAAATGTCCCTGTAATTAATTAATCTAAGTTGAAGTTAACTAAAATTCCAGAATTTTTATTCTATCCGACAAAACCTGACACACACACACAAAAAAAAATACAGAAAATGATAGAACATCATCAGTTGAAGCTAATATCGTTAACAAGTGGTCGAGCTTTACACATGGCATTCAATGGTGTTAATCTCGACAAGGTGAACCAGTTTGCCTCTCTCATATCGATCTCATCTTCATTCACTCGTTTCCAATCAAAGCACTGAATCAACAATCCCAAAGTTAACCCAACGTTTTGCAAAGCCAAACCTTCTCCTGGGCAAGCCCTTCTTCCCATTCCAAAAGCAATCACCTTTTTCTCCAATCCCTCTTCATCAAACCTCTCCGGTTTGAAACTTGTCGCTTCAGTCCATATGGCAGGGTCTCTGTGCATGGCCCAGATGTTAGCCATCACTATGGTGTCTCGTGGAACGTTGAATCCTTCAATGATGACGTCTTCCGAGGACACGTGTGGTATTGCCAGTGGAGCAGGAGGGTGCAACCTCAGTGTTTCGAGGATTATCTTCTTAAGGTATGTCAATTTTGGAAGGTCTGACTCGTTTACCCAGCGATCTTTTCCGACGTGAAAGTCCAATTCATCTCTTGCTTTTTTCAACATTTCTGGGTGGTTTAATAAATTTGACAGTGACCATTCTAATGTCACAGCAGAAGAATCTGTGCCCGCGAACAGCATTGCCTACAAATCAAACTCAAGTTTTATAAAGTTGACGTTGATGATGCATGCCATCCGATAGGGATAGTTTTCCGTAAGCGTTTCGTGCACAATTTTATAGACTTTATATATATCCAGTAACTTTTACCTTTTCAACCATTCATTATTATCAACATATTCTTTGTTATAATCTTCAACTTTGAATGACAATTAAAAGTGCAACATAATGACTACTTAAAAAATCATAATCCAATAGTTTTTTTTTTCTGATTATAAATATATATTTAATATATAATAAAAGCTTTGAATTTACAAAGTATGACTATATTTAAAAATTGTACTACCTAATTTTTTAGTCATAGAGAATTGGTTAATTAAATCTTATGGAAGTAATATTGAAATTTATGCAATTATCAAAATTAAATTAAGACAAGATTTTATAAAAATATTACCAGAACAAGGCCTTTGATTATATGATCACTGTAATATTGAGGCTGTGATTCCTGCAGAGTGAGAAGATGATCTATCATGGTATTCTCCCTCTCCTTCTTGTTGCGTTGCTCGTGAATGAGTTCATCCAAGAACGTATCGAATCTCTTGTTAATACTCTTGAGCTTCTTCTCCAGGTTTTGAAAATCGAACCACCGAAGGAAGGGCAAATAATCTGCCTTGTTTGACACTCCCGCCAGTTGCAGCAACTCCTCCACCGTCTCTCTGAACTCCTTCGCCTTCACCAAATCCTTCGCCTGAATCTCCTTCCCGTAGTATCTCTTCCCCGACAGCATTCTCATCATGCTGTTATAAGTCATGTCGTGGAACATGGAACTCATCTCCACGTGTGCGTACTCCATGCGCGAGGCCTTGGCCAGGGCATGGATCACCCTATCGGTTTCGTCCTTGCGGATTCCCGCGAAGGAATGGATACGCTGCGTGGAGAGAACGTCGAGGGAGGTGATGCGGCGGAGGTTGCGCCAGAGCTCGCCGTAGGAGCAGGACCCCACGGTGGTGTAGTTGTAGAAGATGTGCTTTCCGGAGAGGGAGCGAGGTCGGTTGGCCAAGGCGACGTCGTTTTTGGTGAAACATTCTTGGAAGGCAGAGGGCGATGAAACGATGACGGCGAGACGGGAACCGAACCAGAGGGAGAAGACGTGGCCGTGTGTTTGGGACATGCGTTGGAGGAAACGGTGGAGGGGGCGTTCGAGGAGGTTAAGGTTGCCGATTATTGGAAGAGGTGGTGGGCCTGGTGGAAGGTTTTTGTGGTTTGTTTGGAAGAAAAGTTTGAAAATGATGAGAAGAGAAAGGAGGAAGAAGAGGGAGTATGTTAACAAGGGAAGTGTTTCCATGGCTGCTTACTGCAGTTGGTAGTGAAAGGTTGAGTTTGCAGAGAACATACTGCGTAATGTTTCCATGTGAAGCAACTTTTATACAGCAATTTCTCGTTTTGAAACCACTGTTACTGGCAACTTGCCTTCGTTTTAGGTACGAGAAATTAAATGAACGTGACTTTTGGAAGCAATATATTTTCTTATCAGTTTTCACACTAATATAATATTTTTTAATTTTCTAAATTATCATCCGAGAATACGTAGCCGTCAAATGAATAAAAAAAAATCATATAAATTAAAGAAAAATAATAGTTACATATGATCCTAAATAGTTTCTAAAAAAAGATCGTCCCGCAGAAATACCACCATGTATACCTGTCATCTAAGATTATTTACATAATATTTTTTTTCCTTCAAGAACATAATTTATATTTTATATTGTGATCAATTTATTTTGATGTTTTGGTCTCATCAAAACCTCCTTTTTCTTTGTTCCTCTTGCGTATTCTTTCTCCAATTTGTTTGTTTATCTCCCTTTTCTGAATAACACCCTCTCTCCTTTTAATTTTCAAATTTTCTTTTGAATGTTCTTACATTAATTATGAAGAAGATATATGTAGGTAGCATATGTATCCGCAGACAACATTATTATAAACACTTAATTAATAGAGTGTGAAATGGTTTCGATCTTGATTGGAATATATTTAGAAAGAAAAATAAAATAAAATTTGATTACGATTCAAATTTGACTTTTAGATAAAAGTAGCGTTGAATATTTAAAAAAGAAAATCATTATTGTTTATCATTTTATTTAATTTGAGTATCGTTGTTTTCAGTAAAAGGAAATTATGATATTTAAAAAGAAAAGACTAACTAATTAGTTATTTTTTAAGATACCGGTTTAAAAAAATGACGTTCTATGGGAGGCGGCAACAATTATCGTGAATTTGGAAGCAGCATGGGTTTCTATGGGGATTTCGTTGTTGGGGTAGCAGAAGATGATGTTCTTTATCTGGTTGTTCACTACCCATCGTCGATTGCGTGAGAGTGCCGATTCTAACTCTGCTTCCTTCTTCATCGACCACAGAGACAATCTTCAGAGGAAAAACCATTGCTCTATCGAAGACACCCTCGCCTCCACATGATTCAACTTTCCTATTCTCAATATGAACTCACCAATAAGAAATCGAATACAATAAAACTTATACATCATAGAAGAATAGATTAAAACTTGATTCCATGTCATCCAAGAATCAAATTACCATTTCATTCATCTCTCAATATGCCTTCTTTTAGATTTGGGGAATGTTGTTGAAAAGTTAATATGTGAATATCACCTTTTTATTCTATTATAAATGATTCAGGGATGCATGTTGAAGCTACTGTGTTTATGTTTTCCACAGTTTTTGTAAACCTAAATTCTAACACAAACCCAGTTCCCCAATTGCGGACCACAACCAGTAACCCACGAACCCTATTTTTCCTAATTTCAGACGAATCTCACCCTAATACCTTTTAATTCGATTTCGAGAAATACACTTATCTTTCTCATTTTATTATGTTTTACTTTATTTTAAACTGTTTTTAAATTTTAAAATGATTTAAGTCTACATTTTTTACCTATGTGTCACGTCCTACAAAAATGACATCTCACTTAACTACCAAACAAGGATTTTAAGGCCGTAATTTAACGGTAAGTACTTCATTAATTCAATTTTTTATAAATAGAAACTCAATTTGAAAATACAAAAACTTGATACAAATATATATAAATAAAATCACCAAACCTATTAAACCTATGATAAAATTCAAACCACATGAAATAAAAGGTTTCTTTAGTTAGATTTTAGGTTATTTTTTCTGCATTTGCCAAACAGAAAAGAAATATAAGATATAAAAAAAATTAGAGTGAATAAAAATAATTAGGTCAGAAATGGCCACGTGGTAGGTGGTGCGAAGAGTAAGAGAATCTGCAAAAATAAGAGAAAAAAAAAAACTCTACCTTGGAGGAATATTTGGGTTAGTATTTAAGGAAAATGGTTATTTGAAATACTTCTTTGTCTAGCTTTTAGACGATTTGATTTGAGAAAATTTTTTCTTTTTTCTTTTTAAATTATTGAAATGAACACATTTAAAAAAATTACGAAAATAAACGTGAATTTGATATTATTTTATTATAAAATAATTATATTAGTTTGATACAATTTTTTTTAATGTATTGCAATATAAATTATATGATCATCATCATGCCTACTTATTGGCTAATTGTATTGAGTTATTCTCAAGTTGTTTATATTGTCGAGCTATTGTCAAATTATAATTTAATTTTTGTCGAATTATTTATGATATTGAACTTGTCATGTATTGTCGAATGTGTTATATATTATCAAATTTCATAACAAATATTTATAAGAGATGTTTTCTTTCTATTATTTTTTTTTTGTTATGTTTGATATATTATTTATTTTTTTCTTTTCACAATATAATAGTTTTCTCTGCAACGATACATATGTTATTTTTCTAAGCTTTCATTATTTTTTCCATAAAACTAAGATCTTATGATAAATTGAGTTAAAAATGTGTTGAATTTATATTATTTTTTACAATAAAATTATACTAAATCACTATAATTTGTGTATTTTCATAATTTTTTTTAAACAACTTTTTGGCAAGTATATCAAATCGTTACAAGTAATACAGTGATAAGTCAAGTATCGTTCTCTTCAGAAAATTTGTGTCATGTTATTCAATTAAAAATTATTTATCAAAATCAATTTAACAACAAATGATTCAGTGAATTAACAATAAGAAATTAACAGAATATTTAAATTTGAAATTAAAAAGTTGAAAGAAAGCTTCGTTGGAATTGAATTCATGACCAATATTACAGTAACTTATCTAAACAATATAATTTGCGTTCAAACATCAACATCACAGTATCTTGATTTAATCCCTTAAAAGAAGTTCTAAAGAATTATGCTCAATTATTAATTCCTTAAGTAATTAAACATAACTTTTGCATTAAGATCTGATGTTTACCAATGACCATAAGAATTGAAACTATTTTTAGCATCGTTTCTTTTGGTTGTTTTTCTTAGGTTCATACTCAGTACAATTTGAATATATTAAATACCTCATACTTCCGTATAATGACAATTAAAACAAGAAAAGCATATGAACACAACTTATATTGAACAGAAAATTACATCAACTGTCAGTCATTACAATCAATTCCAACGACCAGAAATTTAGCATATCCTAGACATCACAAACGTACTCATTTCAGCAATTCCTTGCATAATGTGCAGTCTTGATGTCTTGAAAGGTATCCTGATGGTCTCCTGAACTTCTCCAGAGCGGTTCTCTATTTTTCGTGTGTCAGAAGATCGTTTCTCTTTTCTGTCACGTCTTTTAAGCCAATCAACTTAATTAATTCGCTCAGCACACATGTGTCTGTGCGCTGTGCGAATTAATTTTAATTGATGCACTTTCAACTGCTGTAATTCGCTCAGCGCACAAGTATGTGTGCGCTATGCGAGCGCTATGCGAATTTCCAAATTGTTGGCTCTTTAACTTTCATGATTCGCTCAGCGCACATGCGCTGTGCGAATTTCTTTTTCTGGCTCTGCGAATTTTTGCTTGCGCTATGCGAGAACTGGCTGACAAATTCCAATTTATACATCTTTTCCTGAACAATAATTTACGTAACAATCTACTTCCTATTATAACTTTTCACTGAGTAATAACATAAATAATTACAAGATTAAGATCATTTATAAGTGTAAAAATAACTATTTTTCACACTTATCACTTATCCATTTTATTAATTTAAAAGAAAATTACACTATTTTTAGGTTTTGCCTATTTTCTTGGTTTTCTTATGTGGTTTTCATATTTTTTTATATGCTAAAAGTTTACATTGCTTCAAACTTTTTTCTGTTGCACAATAACGAATCTAAACACTTATTTTCGTCCTTTTTTTTCCCGCAAACACAAACCTTATACAAACAAAATGTTTTTAATATTATTCTTCATTATTCATTAAGTGTTGCTTATTCATCAATTATTTCTTTATTAACAATATTCAATAGTTATTGGTTTTCTATCTTCATTGTCACTTATAACATTTATTGCTATATCATATGAAAAACATTGTCAATGTTAATTTTATTTTGGTTTCATATTATTTTATTCATGACATAATTTATTGAGATATCATTATTTTCAACAATTTGAGATACTTGAAGTTCTTCTTAAACCAAATCATTAATTATGTCAAATAAATCTATTGAGATTTCCACTTTTTCAATTAGGTCATCTTGCCTTTTAGTTCATTTTCTAATTTGAGGATTTTTATATTTGGAACTAATAGGCCTACCATGCTTCAAGTTTGGATCCAACGGGCCTACCATGCTACAAGTTTGTTATACATTAATATCAAAGGCGTTACTCTCTCCATCACTCCAAGTGTTCTCTATACTTCCTTACTGTTTTTTTATTCCAAAAATATCATAAATTAATTTAAATTTTACTATTTAACTTTTTATCTTTTTTAAAACCCTAAATTTCTCTACACCGCCTCATTTTTTCTCTTTCTGTGCACACAGAACCCTACCCCTCCCTTCTTAACTACTTTCTCTCTTCCTCTCCTCTTCGTGCAGAACCATACAAACACCACCATTCTTTTAAGGGCGTTACTCTCTCCACTACCCCAAGTGTTTCCTACATCTCTTTATTATTATTTTTATTCCAAAAATATCTTATTCAAGAATGAAAAGTATTGAATATTGTGTATAAGGTGGAGTCTAAACTCTAAACCAAAATGGGAAGGAGAGATGCATTATTTCTCATTGAACGTGAAAGAAAGAGGGGCTTGCACTAAAAATGGTAGAAGTACTAACAATCTAATATGCTAATTCCACCCACTTTCGTTAAAGACAGAATTGTGGGTCAAAGTTTTCAAGGAATGGTAATTAAATAAGAATTCTAGCTGGGTGATTTTTTCGGTGAAAAGGACATCAATTCACCTTGAGAGTGAGAGAGAAAGGGGAAAGAAGGAAAGAGAAAGAGATTCCATTTTAATCTGAGGCTACCTCTAGGTGCTATTTCACTAGACTTTTCACTATAATACATTCTGTAATCATAGGTGTTTGATGAAGAATGGACCATATTTTAGCCTATTACATGTTTACATATTACACTATTATTTAAAGGTTTAATACCTATTTTGGTCCCTACTTTTATGGGTTTTGTTCAAAATGATCCTACCTTTTAAAAAAATTCAATAAGGTCCATTATTTGTTAAAAAATGTTCAGTCCGGTCCTTTTCGCTCACGCCATTAAAAACTTAACGGTACAAATGTCATAGTGGCGCAACCTTACTGAGCTGTCAAGTTTAATGAATACGTGGACGTTCTTCTGTTCTGTTTTTAGTTCACAGTTCCTCTTCTGCGCTTAAAAGGATTCATTGATTTGGAAGCTTTTAAAGCTCCAAATATGTGCTTGTGACCTTTTCAGAATCATTTTTTCAGTTCTCTTTTTCATTGTTTTTGTGTCTGAGATCAAGAACAGCCACATAACGTTGTTCCATCATCCTCCCTTCTCACTTTCACCAAACCCAATCCCCATTTCTTCATCAATGCATCTCCCCATCTCAAACCAAATCTTCTCACAAGGTTTCAGACCCAATACAGAGCCACTCATCTCTAAAGTTCCAAACTTTCTTTCACCCCAACATCTCAGATCCAACATTCAATCTCAAAGGTAAGATCTTTCAACGGATATCTTCCTCACCCTTTTCAGACCTCGTCAAAACCCAGGCTTCAAATCGTTAAGGCTGCCGTCTGAAACCAATCCTGGAGGAGAAAATGTGAGAGTGAAAAATAAGAGGGTTTTGCTCTAATATTTGTAAACCCTAATCCCCAAATAAAACATCAACAACATCAACTAATTAGGCTTAGATAATGATCCATTACCTCACCTTCGTACGATGTTCCACTTGCACCTTCAAGGAATCAACAATAGAATTAGCAGTACAATGACCAAAAATCACCACTTTCACAACAGCGAAGAACCCAGAAATGGCGTAATTAGATAAGGGTAAGGGTTTTTTATTTTAACCTATTTTATGTCATTTTATTTTTATCTTAAATATTTACATATTTAAATGATTTCACATACCCAAGTAAGCATTGTTTTAAACAGGTCAGTAATGTTTTGCCACGCTAGCATATGCATCATTATGATTTTAACGTTGTCTGTCAAAAGGATGATATTAAACAATTTTTAATGAAATATGGGACCTTAGGGAACTTTTTCCAAATGTGGGATCATTTTGAACCAAACCTCCAAAAAAGGGACCAAATGATGTGTTAAACCTTGTTTAAACAAACTTCTCCCACTTGCTTTAACTTCATCTTATCAACCCTTCCCTGTTTGCTATTTTCACAATTCAATTCCTTTCTAGAGAGTAGGGAAGAAGAATAGAGAAAGAGTGAGTTAGAGAGAGAGGGAGAAAAATAGCACAAAGATGGAGTTTTCTCAACTTGGTTTTCTGGATGAGCTGCTTGCTCCAAGAAAAGACACTTTTGATGAATGAGTTGCTCCCTAGTGCTTGGAGCTTTGACTCTTTTGATGAGAACCGGGGTTTAGCAACTTAGAACCCTTCATTTGTTGCATTTTCAACCCCACTAGACCACAGGTTTGAATGTCCTTATGGAAGTGAAGCAACCCACCCTTTTGTTGATGAGTTCTCATTGCCAGAGCTTGAATCAATTACACCAGAAATGATGAGTCAGCACCAGTTCTCCCACAAGAAGATAACCCATCATTGGAGGATGAAGTGTTTGGCTTTCTGGGAAGTGATAACCAGAGTTTCGAGCAAGCAAAAAATGGCTGCAAAATTGAGGAACAGTTGACAGAGATTCCAGTCTTCAACGAGGGTTTGTGTGCAGAGAAAAAGCTCAAATCCAAAAAGCTGGAAGGGCAGCCCTCAAAGAATCTCATGGCAGAAAGAAGGAGAAGAAAGCGTTTGAATGACCTTCTTTTTCATCTCTTTTTTCCTACCTCGTTTTACCTTGTCATTGCCTTTTTATAAATGTCTCAATCAATGGAAATGAAATTGGCTTTCTTAAGTAGGTGGTCTTTTCATGATTGTTTTCTACCAACACTTGCATTTAGTGTTTGATTTTCTCTTTACCCTTTTGAACTAACATGAGAATACAAACAATGACAGATGGACAGGACCTCCATTCTCGGAGACACCATTGATTACATGAAAGAGCTTCTAGAAAGGATAGGTAAGTTGCAAGAAGAAGAAATGGAAGAGGGAACAAATCATATAAACCTCTTGGGCAATTCTAAGGAGCTAAAGCCAAATGAAGCAATGGTAAGAAATTCCCCTAAGGTATGGGCTAGTTCTTGTCACTCAGTCAAACCTCTAAACTGATCCACAATCACATAGCAAGTACCTGAACCAATGTATGTGTTGTAATGCTTTTGCAGTTTGATGTTGAGAGAAGACAGCATGACACAAGGATTAGCATCTGCTGTGCCACAAAGCTAGGATTACTCCTGTCCACAGTGAATACCCTAGAAGCATTAAGCCTTGAGATTCATCAGTGTGTTATAAGCAACTTCAATGATTTTTCAATGCAAGCAACCTGCTCTGAGGTTTGTACAAAATTGCATTCTGTAACTTATTTTAGTGGTCTCTATTGATTTACATGATGACTGGAATCAAATGTGTTACTTTTTTACCTTATTGTCCTAATGGTCTTAGGCAGCTGAGCAGAGAAATTGTACGAGCCCGGAAGATATAAAGCAAGCACTATTCAGAAATGCAGGTTATGGTGGAAGATGTCTGTAAGAGAAAGATGGAAAGTTGAAATAACAATTTGCTGATGTTGCAAGAGAAGCAAAGTTCTCCCTTTTGTAATTCTAGATTAGGGTATTAGAAAGTTTAATGAGATTTCCCAATAAGTTGGCTTTGATTGATGGTTTGATTGTTACAAGTTTCAACTTTTCCCTGTATTTTAACATACTATAGAATCCTGAATATGCGGTTGCTTCAAAAATTTTCTTTTCTGGGACATTATTAAACACATAATTTTTGTCACCTGTATACTGATGTCGTGGCCACATAACACTTTATGAGAAGGTAGCTAAGTGAATTAGATAACAACCACTTATAAAAGGATTTAAAATCTGGCAAGTTGCTTTATCATTTCTCAATAATTCCAGTACGTGGTATATATAAGCTCTATTATTAGAACATTACATGGAATTTAGACTTGTCTTTCATGGTTAAGTTACAGTTCATTGTTCTTGTTTGATTTCGCTCAATATATGAGATAACCCATTTGAAAAAAGTCCCATAAAATCATCCCTTTTCAATGACAGATGAAATGAGTTCTAACTAGATGATGACAAAATTCAACATTGCATTAAAGCTCATCTTCAAGGATCAAACAACATTAAAAGGTAAAAAGGAACTTACAATAAAAACAAAAGAAGAATGCGTTGCGGATCTATTGCTTGGAAGGCAATTATCCTAACCGTTGGACTACTGACGCTACTCACAAATGAAGGAATTAAACGTAATTAGAATATTAAGTTTATATTATATGGGATTAATTTTACAATTATATATAATTAAATCTTGGAATAAAACAAAAATAAATTTAGATTAAGTTTTTTTTTTTTGTACAAATAGATATTTTAAAATTAGAAAATTTGTTTAAAAGAATACCACATTATACCAAATTTTTTTAGTAAATTATAAAATTTTATTATTAGAATAAAATAGTTTCGAATGATTTATATTTTCAGAATAATATTAAGATAAGATCAATTTGAGACAATTCAAAATACAACCAGAACTTATACTAAAAAAAAATACATGATATTTATTTTTAAGTTTAAAAATATGAAAATCAACTTCAAGTCATTCATTCCAAAAGATTAGGTCATATTTATCTTATCTTCATGTAAATCTTATTCAGGTAAATGATTACTTTCATAATCAAATTAAATTAAGGATAGAATAAAATTGTGGAGTTACCTGTAATTCAAAAGCTATATGATGAAGATTATTTTCTTTTTCTAACCTTTTATCCTAGTGTCCATGTTAGTCGAGGCTAAACTAAAAACCCAAAGATTAAAATGAAACACTGAACTCAATAATCAAAATGAAAATTAATTTTTTAAAACTATTTATTCTGCTTGCATCCACGTTAGCAAGGACCGAAACAATAATCAAATCCATAGAATTTAATCCATTACTATTTCTTACACCCTTTCAAAAGAACTAGTTATCTTTTTATAAGATTCGTTTATAATTAATTAAATAATAAATAATACATTAATGACTTTTTCTAAAATATCCTTAATCAGTTTGTTGTTATTTTCTTCTTTTAGAAGTATTATCTGTCAAAACAAATTCATACTCAAATTTTGAAAAGATGGGAATAATAGACACTAACGTGAAGCATAGAAAAAATCAGTTTATAACTAGGCTACGGACTACAATTTCTAAAAGTATAAGGTCAAACTACTATGCAAGCAATTAGAAAATAAGTTTCACTAGAACCTATTGACTTTCATCTTCATATTGAATGTCATCATCGTTAACTTCATCAGAACTACATTCGTTGTTTATGACATTGACTTGCGATTGTCGAAATTTGTTGATAGCATCTCTAGCTTCAGAAACCAAGGCAACTTTTGCAGCTTTAACTGCATCCTTTCTCTTTATGCTTCTTCCTTCACCAATTATATTCGTAGAGGCTGCTCTTCTCCTAGATTCCCTACAGCGCAATTGGTTGACATATTTCTCATGCAATACCCTGTTCTTTACTTTCTTTAGTACCGGTGGACTAAAAAGATCTGTATTGTGCGAGCCACTAAATCTTGAAAGTACCTTATTACCACTTGAAGATGATGTTTCAGTGCAACTTTGCAGGAACCCTTTGTTTTCCTTTAGCTGCTTTGGAGTAGAAAGGGATTCACTAGGCTGTAAAGCATTAGTGGACAAATCTATGTTTGGTTCAAGAACGGAAAATATGTCCCCTGCACGGTCTAGATCACCTGTAAGCCTGCGCTGTAACTGCTTCTCAACAGACTTCTGGGTAATAATGTTCTTTGGTTTTAGAACATTAGATCTTCTAACTTTTATGCAAATAGGGTTGAGAAGTTTACTTGCAGATAAAGAAAATTCCCGAATGGGTGATGATTTTAATGTCTTTGCCCTTGATCGAGGCTGCAATTGAACGGGAGTCACATGGTCAATGTGAATTCTATCAAAGCATTCCTGTTGAGACTTTCCAGGCACCTGCAACATATTTTGAATGCCAATGGTTCAACCAATAAAAAAATAAAACATATCTATAAGCTAGCTGCATCCGCATGTACCTGACAACCAATTGACTAAGGACAGACTATAAAACTAAATTTGTTCTTTAAGAAATGTACATAAAGAAATAAAATTGTCTAAAACTTTCAAGAACAGTTCCTCAATGTCTGGATACATGATTGACGTTAAATAAAATGATATCGGATGGAATGAAGTTAGCATGCCATTGTTCTGTATATTTTTAGGATGAAATGGAAACCATCTCATATTATATCCCTATTTTCTACGGGAAGAAAAGTGTTACATTCCATTCCTTCCTCCTATTTGATATGTTAAAGTAGCCATTTTTAGAGTTAGTTAATTAGTTGTTGTGGTTGAAGGGGAGGTTCTGATAGGGGTGGGCAAACTGCCCTACAGTGTACTGCACTATAAAAGATTATAGTTAACTATAAACTACTTTAAGAAAACTACACTGAACTAAAAAATAGTTCAGCTGAACTATTTTTTAGTCACTTATAGTGCAGTGCAGTTCAGTTAACTCTTTTTTAATTAATTATAGTTTAGTTCAGTGAACTATTTTAACTCAAACTAATGGAATGTTTTGGCATTGCAGTTAAAGTATTGGACACTTCTAAAATACAAACTATGTACAACTAACTACAATCAGAATTATCAGTTATCCAACTGGTAATTAAAAGCACTCTAAACAGTGCCAAAGCTCTCCTCCCTACATGCTCCAATATCCGGTGCATGTGGTGCATGTCTTCCCCGGGAATTGAAAGACAGAGAATTCATCAACTTCATCCAATACCAAAAGAATGCAGCACCAGATATTCCAATGCATCACCACCTATGCCAAATATTCATTATTAAAAATCAGAATAAATGTAAAGTTTCAACTAGCTCAGTGAAAAGTATTACAAAATTTAATTAAGAAAGCTACCCAAACCAAATGCACATTCAAATCTTAGTGCTTCTACTATTTTCAGTTAATTATAATACTTCTAAATATTAATTCATAAATGAAAATGTAAAATTTTCAGTAAGACTTAAGAAGGATTCTGCAGCTTACACTGCTCACGGTCCAGCCAAGCAAAACTGAAAACAGTTTCACTGAAATATAAACCAACAACGTATCTTAATGCAACAACGGGAAGTTGTATTTAGGTGCTGCAACCTTCATAAGAGCTTAGACAATTTTTGAAACTTCAGTAACACTTTATGTTCATAAACCGTGAAGGTACATTCAATCAAACTCTAAACGTTCAACTTAAACATGATTGGCCTGACACAAGTGTATATAAGAGTGCTTAGTCTAATTGGAAAGTGAGACAGAGTGAAACAGGGTTTGGTACATTTCTTAAATCCATCAATGAAACAAAGTTCATAAATTTCATTTTGGATAAGTTTGATTTAAATTGTGAGTTAACAAAAAAGATAACTTTAAATGTTTTTGTTTAGACCCAAAAGCATAAATGAAAAATATTAATGAATAGAAGACTACCGTAGAAATGCTAAATATGAGAACATTATGCTAGAGTTATATTTATTTTATTTTCTTAATCTAAACATTATCTTCTATATCTAACAGCTTTAGGCCTTTTTGGTCAAGTAGTATCAGTCAAACTTTGCCCAATAATACAAAATTGTCATTGATTATTTAAATTTCTTCTATTTGCATTAAAAAATATTTCCTCCTTATAAAGTGGTAATCTTTATAACCAGGCTTCAATATATATCCAACATCTTCCCTATCATCGTACAACTTCTTAAACTAACAAGTAGAATACATACACCAATATATATATATATATATATATATATATATATATATATATATATAAATGCAAGTGACACCATGGACAAATGTATTAGTCACAGGGTATAGTAAATTGTAGCTGATCCTAGCTATGTGATTGTAGAATCTCAATGAAACAATATGATTAAACTATAGCTTATCAGAGATTTGTTTGATCTCCCACGCTTTAATCTAAATTGTGAGGGAGCAGAAGATACCCGAATTCTAAGCTGGACACTGAACAGAGTTCGTAATTCTTTAGGGATATTCTTCTTGACACGTCATTCTGTCTTGATTAAAGCCTTCAAAAGTGATGATAAGCGGTTATGCACGTGTTTTAACCCTATTTCTTCCATAGGTCTTTCGAAATTAGTTGAAGGATTTGAAATTGTTTCCAGTTTAAGACAAATGGTATCAACAATTACCCAAGATTCCTCCTGTTTCTAGTTATCTTTTAATTGAACAAAATAGGATGGCTCCATAGTTAACGTGTCCAACCCAAGACAACATATACGGACGTGATGGTTAATTCCAAGACAATTGTTCCAAGCTTTTAAGAAAATAAAGGAATGTACAATCAGATTTTATACTAAAAGATTAATAAGCAGCTGAATTTCCTGACAGCAACAAACAAAGGAGGGTGGCCACTATGTATGGTAATTGTGGTGTAAGGAAATAAGTTTGAATGCATGAGAGCATGGTCTCTCTGACACTAGAGGCATCACTTTACCAGCAGGAGTTGGATTTTCATATTCAAACACTTCTTCAGACTACTCAAACACTGGAGACAAGAGCACAGTAATGGACTCTTACACTTTTCTTGTAAAGTGGCTTCACAGATTTCCACACTACAAATCTCGAGACTTGTTCATCACCGGAGAAAGCTATGCTGGACATTATGTCCCTCAGCTAGCTTACACTATTCTCACTAATAATAAGCTTACAAATCTTACAGTCATTAACCTCAAAGGGATTGCTGTGAGTGAGTCAACTTTTGTTGTATATATTTTTGCGTTTTGACCAAGAAGATCATTCCATAACTCATTGATGAACTACAAACTATGAAATCATTATGAGGGGATAATGAGATTGGAGTGATTTACAATTATGATATATATGGTCCCCCTTGTGATCCAACTGCAACAAAACCTCATCAGAGTTCTACCACTTACTCTGTAAGTTCCATGCTCTTCCTATCCTATGTATTTTTGTTCAGTAAGGAAAGTGCAAGCTTCACTTTAACCATTAATGAAGCAGTCCGAGATTTATTAATCACACACAAAATATCTCCAAAGTTTAGATAAAACGTGGAATACTACTATGTTTGAAACCCAACTCATCATTCACAAATCCAGATTCGCGAAATATATGAGGAACTACATCTTTTAGTAATATTCTCTAGTTAACGGTACAAAGGTATGTCATGCATCTAAACCAAATACACCATTCATTCACAGAGAGGGATGCATACCAGTTTGGAAACGTTCTTCCAGAAATGGGGGCTAGGCTTTGCAGTAAAATATGCTCTTTGAAGAGCCAAATCTTGTTCCTTCGTCCATCCTTTCCTTATTTCATCGTCATTGCGCTTTCTCTTCTTTCCATTTCCCCTCTTCTTTCTTTCTCCGCCAAAACCCTCATCACAAACAACACGATTTTCTTCTGTTTTAACTCCAACGATCTCTCTATTTCCAGCCTTCTTTCTTCCCCCACCAGCACCCTCATCCGAAACGACACCATTTTTGGCCGTTTCAACTCCAACCCTCCTCCCTTTTACCCCCTTCTTTTCTCCGCCACCAGTCCCTTCATCTGAAATGACACGATTTCCTTGGGTGTTAACTCCATCCCTACTCCCCCTGTTTCTCTCCTTCTTCCTTCGTTGACGGCACCCTTCATCCGAAACGCCATGATTATCGTGCGTTTTAATTTCATCCCTCTTCTCCTTTCTCTCTCTCTTCCTTCCTCCACCAAACCCCCCACCCAAAACGACACACTTTTCTTTCGTTTCAGCTTCACCGCCCTTCACCCTCGTGCCTTTCACTTTCTTATCGCTTGGCTCGTTGTTGAACCTGGGAGATCGTCGAAGAGATGAAAACCCAACGTCCCCATTGTTAAGCCTCCGAGATATTCTCGACCGGAGTGTAGAATCATTGGGTTTCTTTATGGAAACGGTGGCAGATTTGGGGTTGGCAGTGGTGTGGTTTAGTTGTGGGAGGAACCTGGGTGACCTTCGTGGGGTGAGGAATTGACTGTCTACATAATAGTTTTTGTCTGGCATTTTCACAAACACTTGAAAGTGTCGCTTCTACAGTGAACAAAAATTAGATGCTCATTTTGAATTCAAACTCGAATTGAATTGAGCCAATTGCATCACGCACTCCTGTTTTCTACACCACAAGTATAATGAAATGACAGTCTTTTTTCTCCTCCAAATAAGGAAACTAATATCATTGTTATTCCTGCTTCCCTCGCTTTACTTTATCACATAACTAAAGTGTTGGCCTTATTGTAAGCATCTTTTATTTAAAAATCTAATTAAAAAGCTATTACTTGATTTTAAACATTGCAGAATGGTTTTTTGTTATCTTGGTACCTTTTTACTAATATTTTTCTTCACATTGAGATTTAAGCTCAACAATATTTTACAAAGTCAAAATCTAAAATAAAAATTTTGAAAAATTAATAACCAAAATAATTCACACTGGGATTTTTTGTTTAACTTTTTCTTTTTATGTTTTTATTATTCAACTCAGCCAGTTATGACAAGTATTAGTGGGAGAAGAATAAGTTAGTTGTGTGTAAATTAATGCCACTTGAAATTAGAAATTAATTTATAATTAAAAAAATAATAGTAAATAATTAAAATATTTGTAAAAGACCACTTCATATTTTAATGGTTTAATCTCACCAAAAATCTTTATTTTTGTCCAAAATCTTAAATAAGTCTATTTTCTTTCTGACATATCAATTGAGTCCCTATTATTGTAAATTTGATTCAATTAGAGGTCTGTCGTCAAATTCACCTAACGGTAGTTTAATATTTGATTATGTGGCATGCACAATTCAATGAGTAATGACATGTGACATTTTTATTGAATTTTTTTTGAAGAGCAAGGGTGATATCAAATTGAGGGAAGGGAAAAAGTAGAAGATGAACAAGAATGAATCACCAACCAGGCCCAAGGCCCTTTTGCTTCCCAACCCAGGGGTTCTCATACTGCTATCCTCATTTCAGAGACACTGGAGAGGCTTTCTCCTCAAAGCAAACGAAAAACATAGGGGCACCCATTTTCGCCGTGGTCCATGCGTTGTCGGCGACGACGTTTGCCGCCGAAACTACTGTCGGCCTACGCTGAAGTTTGTTGTCTTCACTGGCGCCACCGACGCCACTTTTCTTACTCTTCACCCGATCGCGAGAGAATCTCTCTCGTCTCCCCATCAATCGCCAGCAAGGCCAGCCATCGCAAGCCGCGAGATGGGTGTCGCCAACGTCACCGACCGCCGCTAGGGTCGCTGCCGGTCACAACTCCAGGCCCAGCCTTCCTCCTCCTCTTCCCACACGAGAGAAGCTCTCTCGCTCCACCACGTCCCGTCTTCGTCGCCTCAACAAGGCCAGCCGCCGCCGTCTACAATGGAAGGGAAACCCTCCATCGCAGCTCAACCATTCTCACTCACGAACCACCATGGCTTGACGCCCTAGCTGTTGGACGACACCACGGTGACCTCCAATCGCGACCTACGTCTTTCATCTTCTCAACAACGACTTGAGTTTCGTTATTGATGGTTGATGATCAATCCTCTCATCTCGTTGTTCTTTATTTTGCTTGGGTTGATTTCATTTTGCGGGGCCTTTCTTCCTTAAGGATTTGACTCCTCTGTTGATGATTGGGTTGTATTATTTGCTAAGAATAGAGAGAAGTAATTCATTCTTGTTCATCTTCCACTTTTGCCCTTCTCTCAATCTGATATCACCTTTGCTCTTTAAAAAAACTCAATAAAGATGTCACATGTCATTACTCGTTCAACTGTGCAAGCCACGTAACCAAATATTAAACTGTCATTAAGTGAATTTGACAGCAAACCTCTAATTGAATCAAATTTATAATAGAGACCCAATTATACACCAAAAAAAAAGGGACTTATTTAAAATTTAGGATAAAAATAGGAACTTCTGATGAGATTAAACCTATTTTAATTCATAAACTAATTACATTTTTTTTATTTATAATAAAGATTGATTTAAATATAAATAATTTTTAATTTATAAAATTATTTAAATTCTGTTAAGAATTATTTTTGTTTTTAAAATTAGTTATTATGAAATGATTTTCTTACAAGATACTAATATGATTTTATGATTTTAAAGTAGTGAATTTGAAATTCACTAGTCATGCGATGGTAGGATTAGAGTGGGTAATAGAGCGATTTTTTTCGTATAAAGCAAAATATACTGTTTGCTTGATTACAGTTTAAATATTGAAAATTGCTTGTGAATTTGTTTACTCAGTCAGTTAAAAACAAATAACATCGTTATTGCATTTTATTTCAATAAAGTTTGCAGAATTTATTGAAGCCGTTTTTAACCACTAATTAACAAAACCATGTTGGCCACTATCTCTCCTAAGGCTGGCCTGCATATGATGGTTCTCAAAGTAGAGGCACAACGTCAACTAGAAACTTTTGGTGCTAAAAAGCCATTAGCAGCACAATGCTTTTCTTTTTCTTTTGGGCTTATCTTTCCTAGTCTGTTCTACAAAGCATTGGCCATCTCTGCTATGTGATTGCTGCTAATAGTATCAGCTTTAATTCCCAAAGAGCCTTTATCAGAGATTTTTGCCATGTGAGCACACATATTTACAAGCTACTGGTATTCTTAAACTCTAAATCCTAAATCAGACCACTCTCTGCTCTTAGAAATGAGCTCCAAATTTTGATCACGTGTTTTTTCGGTGACGTGACCATAGGGTAGCTCAGCAAAAGCTTCAGATTATGTACCTGCAGATGCAGAACCATTCACACTCATCACCAGCGCATATAAAACAGTCCTTCATGTGATCCAAGCCATGCACCCTGAGAGGAGTCACGCTTGTATTGGTTTTCCTCTTCTGCTTTACAACCTAAGCAACCAACTTTAAAATTAACAACCAGCTGACACAATATGGTACAATTTATAAAACTGAAAGCAGAAATGCTGAGAGCTTATCGTCCTCACTGCTGTATGTTTTATAGCACATAGTGGAGAGAATTGAATCACAGAACTTCTCCTCAAAAAGCAATTCACCAGACTTGAGACTCCATGACCGTAGTTTGCAATCCTCTCCACCTGAAATGTCAGACAAAATATTTAGACCTAGAATGCAAAATAGAGAACGTCACTGAAACAACACCCACCTGACGTAACAAATCTCTCAGTTGGGTCGACACCAAGTTGTATACGAGTATGAGAATTCACATGCCCTTCATAACTTTGAACAGCACCCCTCTGAAGTAGACGATGATCATATAGCCTAATCTGAAAAGGAAAAGAACATTTATGGTTAAGTAATTTCTCTCGTGATATGCAGACTGCAAGAAATGGTGGCAACCAAGATAACATAAATCAACAGTTTCACCCATTGTCTTGTAAGCACTGATAACATATTGCCTTCATTGATCATTGTATAATATCAAGGTGATGCTGGATCTAGGGGATAAAGTAAATAAAATGTCCCATGAAAAAGAAAATTCAATTAAACAGGATTTGTTACAGTCTGTAAACTAAAGATTTGGTTGAACAAATTTCCCAGCCAGAACTTTTAGGAGAGAAATAAAAAGAAAAACAATGATATTCTTCATAAACTAAAATTACATTATTTCACTTAAGAAGTGAACTTTAAACCTAAGTCAATCATATAAAACCGGTTTATAAGGTAAGTTTTGCACCTACATATATATACTCTAAATTGGACTTCCAACCATTTCAAAGTTAATTCATAAAAGTTCTCTCATGATTTCTCCGAGTTCTTTTATTCAACTTATATTATATAAACTAATTTTAACTCATGGAGAAACTTAAATTTTTGTATTCTTTTTCTCCTAGAAGTGTTTATGAAGATGTTTGTCCAAATATAACCTAAATGTAAATAATTTTTCTCCGATTTAAATGAGGAATAAATACATGCAACTGCTAATCATGAGATGCTGCTGCAACATTTTGGTATTATATGAAACGTAACATCAGACATGAATGATATAGGTAAACAATTTTCCCGGAAAGTGTACTAACCGATCCATCCATTGCGCTAGCTAGAAAGTACTGCTCATCAAACTGAAGTGACACCAAACTAGCGTCAAACCCAAAATAAATTACAGAAAATAGTCAAAAATCAATATTATTCAAATGAAGATACATGACACGTAGACAAATGATAGGGAAAAAGGATGACTAACGAAGATATAGATGAAGGCATCCTAATTGTGTGGGAAGGAAATATGTCCCCTTTGAGCTGCAATTAGGTTGAAACATAAGCATGTCAACAATAGATAAAGCTAATAGTGTAACGAGAATCATGAAGTGGATCATTAGACATAAAAGAACAAATTCTGAACACAATACAAGAAATAATTAGTACACATAAAAGTTAAATTTGCACAGGAACTTAAACGGTTTCACATAGAGGGAACTAATAACAGGCAATAATAACTAAATAATGAAAAAAAAAAGTTCAAATTTTAAACAAGTAAATGGAGAAAATACTAAAACATGTAAAAGTAATTCAAGAACTTGTTTACAAAGATATAGTTCATCCAATCTTTTACCCAAATATTAACCTAGCCTATAATGCTTTTAATTTCTACTGTTAAGTTTATTATTCCTCCTTTTTTAAGGTTTTATCAACAGAATTGCTCAAACTTGAGTAAAACATTCATTTGAGCCATGCCAACCATCAATTAATTAGTTTGCTTTAATGGTACCACCAGGGCCAATATTGTTCCTGATATAATGAAAGAAAAAGTAATGTACCGTGACAACCATAAATTAATTAGCTTGCTTTAGGTTAATGATGCAATTGCCACATGAAACATGTCCTTACTGGTCAAGAAAGTAAATTTTAAAGAAATTCTTCAACTTCTAATAGAAAAGAGTCAATAACAATTCCCTGTAGAGATAATGTTAAAATTGGGTGCCTTCAAACTACTACTCTCTATAAGGATGAATTCAAAAATCAAAGAAAAGATCTTGTTTGAAATTTTATATTCATACTACTAGTATGCATTACTAAATACAATTTATGGGATTATTTTTTCAATCAGCGAGCATGCATCATTTGGCACACAATGGGAAATCTTAGTTTTCAACTTTTTCTTTAATAGATTGTTACAGTTTTTACCCCATAATTTTTAAATCAATATTTACATTACATATTTTGACATCTCTACAATATTCTATTACGCTATATTTTGCTTTTGCTCTGTCTCTCCTCACTTCTAATTTCATAACAAAACAATACCTTGAACCATTCCTTTTTACAACCTCCAATGCTTGAACTATATGGTATCCGATGGCTAATAAGTCTATCAGAAAGACTTTCTCTTTTCTCACGAAAATCTGCAGTGACAATGGCCCCATTTCTAAGCCCACATAAAATCACATTTCCCTGCAACAACAACAATAAAATATATTAACCACATAATATGCACGAAGGTATGTCACAGTGATTTTTTAAGAAAATATAAAACATAAAATATGACAGCATCCAACCTCTATCACATTTCATTTTACATAAAATATTTTTTTCGGGAAGGAATAAAAGTAAACCAGGGAATAAGATATTTTCCTAAACAATAAAAATAATAAAGAACACAAGCAGACAAATAAATAAGATCATCAATGTAATAAAACTCCCAAATCCCTCTGCAAAACTAACTCTAAAGAAAATTAAAGACAGGAAAGAAGGAATAGAAGTAAATCCGAGGATAAGATATTTCTGAGAGCTAAAGTATAAGAAGAGAACAAACACATATAAATAAATAGGACCGTCAGTGTAATAAAACTCCAAAGTGTAACTTATTCAGACTAACTCCCAGATGTTCAATTACTGACTGCTGTTACAATCATTATTCCTACAACAAACAACTGTTACCTAGACTCTTACTTGCCCTTCTATTTTACCTAACATGTACCTTTTAACTAATGAACGTCAATTAGTTATAAACACTGTAAAAAAAAGTTACAGGATGAAGCATAATATGTAAACTCTTGAAAGCTAATTAAATTGAATGCTGCTCTCATACAGACCCCATTGTGCAAAATACAAAATACAAACCTCTGATCTAATTATATCTGATCTAGATATAAGACCAAACAAAATACAAAAACAAGTGGGACTCGTACTCCCCGTAAACCTCTTATGGAAAGGACATCACCTTTTACCTAAATGTGGTATCTAGTTGCTAAAAATAGATTCCTTTTTCCAAACATCAAGCATAGCATTCCTCTTATGGAAAGTGATGTTTAATAAGAATAGTGTAAGTGATGTGGAATAGTAGTACAAGTTCCAGCAGTTATGTACACTAGGAAAATTTTTGGTTCATATTCATGAATGTGATAGTTAAATTTACAAGAACATTTTCATTTACAAAGGACATGACGAAAATTTAATCTTTTCTTCAATTTAATTATATATTTGATGGAAAGAAAATGTCCCGGGCAGAAATTTAAAAAGAGTAACTTGCTAACTTATTAAAATAAAAAGGGACAACTTACAGAATTAATAATTTGTTGTGCAAAAACATCACTTTTGCAACGTAAAAACCATGTTTCCATCCTGGTTTCCAGATCCACTGAAGCACCTCCTAAACTTGTACCTAATAAAGACATAGAACACCAATAAATATCTTGCAAAAAGTTTAGACAAAAATTACAAGGGGGAAATTGTAATGTCTAAAAGTTTGTTCAGATATTCTCATGGAAGATGGCATATATCACAAGTTCTGTTCGTGAATTACCAAGAACTAACATACCATTCCCTATGGCACATATTTCATCATCATAATGTGACAAAAACAGACACAAACTGAAGGCAAGAGAGAACTAAAACAAAAAACAAAAGAAAACCAACCACCCACAGCCATATCGATACTGGCTAGACAACATCATCCTATGTAGCTAAATTTTCTAAGCTGAAAATCAAAAGAAACTTAACATATTACAAATTCACAAATAGGATGAAAAATACCAAAACATTGTAAATCTGTGCAGTAAACATAAGAAAATATAGTCCCTCAACAATCCAATGTGTGTCAGAAAATATGAACAGCAATATGCACTTACCAATTACAGCCCGGTGTCTATTATAATCATATTCTGCTGTCCAAAGGGTACATCTAAAAGAAGCAATTTCCTCAAGTCCACTCCACGTGTTCAGTATACCTGGTCCAAGATTTAATGGTTCAACAAGACCAAGAGTATAAACCGATCCACCTGACGTTTCTGATCCCAATGTAGTAAATCTATTTTCATGTTAAGATCTTTCAATTCAAGATCAATTTTAATAAAATAAATGGAACACAGTGTTCCAATAATCATGATAGAATGAGGAGTCCAAATAAGCTCTCTTAGGTGCATGATTAACCTAATAGCAGGCGAAAGGTGCTAGGGAAGGCTATTTGTCCTTCAATTAGCCTTAAGGCAATAAACCGCTTCTGAAAGGGACTTTATTTCCTATAGCTGTAGTTTAGAATAGTACTCCCACTTACTTCTCTCTTTCTTATTTTATTCCATAGAAAAGATATCTTAATCACTCTATACTCATATCCCTTTCGCCCCCTGTCTTTCTTTTCTCGCTGGGATAAGAGAGGCTTATGCTTAGGGGCTCCCTTTTTGTGGATTCTTTTCCGGTTCTCTCTTTGATATCTTATCAGGATGGCATAGCAGTCAAGGGTAAGATAGGATGAACAGTGAGAGCAGACAAGGGAAGGGAATCTCCAATTTTTATTTGAAGTTGGTCAGAGATAAGAGAGGAACAAGGCCTTATTAGTCTCATCATGGCCTTCGTCAAATACCTTATAGCAAATCTTGGTAATACAATGTTGCATGGATGATCAAGATTAGAAGTTACTTGAAGGTCATAGGACTAAATGTTCTAATTTTGACCATATATATTTACATTACTATATAATGCTTACTGAAGAATAACCAAAAAAGGATACAAAACACGTCCTGCAACAGAACCATCATTCTCTGCCTGAGGAGAGCACTTTGGACCCAACCTTATACAAGATATTCTGGAGGGCATAAGCAATGCAGCTCGATTAGGTCTGAAAACTGGCTTACGCACTTCATCATGCTCAAATGTTTTCCCTTTAACAAAATTCCTCACACAATCTGCTCTCCATTTTGTCCCATCATCAAAATATTGCCCGACCCCTCCAACTTCAGAAAAACTGCAAATAAAAATTTCAAAATCAAATAGAAAACAGCAATCCACATTATGCATCAATGTGAACAAGAATCAAACAAAGAACAACCAACATCCAGGTTCAAATGCAACCAGTGTCACTCTATTAGTAAGCAGGATCATCAAAGTACAGATAAAATATTCAGGGAAGTTGATATCAGTATCAATTAGAGTAATAAAATTGCAAAATAATATTAAAGCAAAATGAAAAAAATAATGAATAATTTGATGTGAAGAGAAAAGATACACACCAATTGATTAAGGCAAGCTAGTGGTATACAGGATAGCTTCTATTTCAAAATCTATATATAGCATGTTACATTATAAATTATTAAAAATGATAAAAATAAAATACTCAAAATTAATGACATTCATAATGAACATTAAAAAGACATGTATCTTAAACAAATCATACAAGCAATACCAACAAAAGGCAAAAAGAAGTTTATTTGATGGGAATCAACAATTATCATCCTTTAAATCCAAGGTCACTTCTTAATCATTTTCACTACTAGCTGACATTTCATTTATTAAAAATATCAGAAATAACCCCTAAAGAGCCCCAATGTCTCTGTTCAGAGGAATTTTTTAGAATTAAAACATTGCACTATAGCAGCACTATTTAAAACGAAGTGAAAGAGGATATTTAACTTGGATAATAATTAGAAACAACTGATAAAACGTATTTACATTCATTTAAGGTTTAATGGTTCAGGAAGTCCTTATTTTCGCGGGGAATCTCAATTTCGTCCCTTTCTTTTTTGTTTTCTCAATTGGGTCCCAATTTTATGAAAATTGTAACAATTAGACCCTTTCCGTTAAATTGGATCTAACAGCGTTAGTGTGTGTTTGAGGTGGCAGAGCTGACAGGGGCACCTTAATTGACGTGGATAAACGACGGGAACCACCACCCAACAGCACCCATTTTCCTACCTCTCACACCATCCTCAAGGATCGATTCCTCTGTTTTCTTGACGGAAAGCGCTCTTCCATCACACACATAACCAAAAATCTATCTTCCAACCCCAAGCTTCATCGCCCATTCTTACAAGATTTCAATCATCAAGCCAAATTCTCATAATGGAAACCAGAACATCTTCTTTTCACTTACCTCGGCAAACAGTCATCCTTTGGCTTCTGCAATCAAAACTCTTGAAGAGTCAAACATTCTCTTCTTTATCCTCACCATAGCCATATTCACACGAAGATCCCCTTTTGACTCAACACCACGCCTCATTGCTTCAACATATCATCCACTACACGGATCATCTCCAGAAGACACCATTCACCCCATTAACAGTTCGGAGCGACCACCTCCTCCATCACACAAAACACAAAACCAAAGCGAAACAGAGACGAACCCATCCACTCACTTACTATCCCCACTACTTTTCCCATCACCATCACACTAACCCATCTCGAGGGGAAAGGGTTTCACGCTGAGAAAGTCGAGGGTGACGCCGCCTTTGTCGCTCCTAATCACCTTTGGCAGTGGAGAAAATTCTGATAGCTACCGTGACCAATAAGGGCTGGCGGCGACGACTGGCACCCTCGGAGACGCCTCTAGCGGGGCATAAACTGGTACGGTGTTTGGTTCTGTTAAAGCAAGGTTCGCACAAGAGGAGGAATGATTGGTCGTTGAACGCCTTCAGAGTTGATCGGCGGCGACGCCACCGGGGGCATCGGGAGCGGTGATGATGTCTCGCCATGGCGGCGGCGTCTTTGTCCCACGCGTAAAAGAGAGCGCGCGAAAAGGGAAAGGGCCCCGACAGGCAGCGGTGTAGGCGATGCCGTCGGCGATACCCATGGCCGACCAAATGGAGGTGTGTGGCGGCGAGAAAGCTCGGCACGGCGACCAGCAGGGTCTGTGGCGGCGATCGGTGCGCTGGCGATGTCTTGGGCTGCAACTAGCGGTGGCCGATTTTGGCGGAGGCGGTGGCGGCTGGTAAAGCAGAGGCGGCAGCGCCCTCGCGCAGGGGAGGCAAATCTTTCCCTAGTTGTTTCGTTCAAAGGAGGAGAAAATCCTAGGTCTTGGGAGGCTGATTGCACAAATTGGGGGATTCAATGGAACCCTAATCTCCTGTGCTGTGAAAAATGAAGGGCTCCACGTGCTCCTATTTCAGTCAGCCACATCAGATAAAAAATTAAATCCAATGTGCCACGTCAAATATACACTAACACCGTTAGATCCAATTTAACGGAAAGGGTTTAATTGTTGCAATTTTCATAAAATTGGGATCTAATTGAGAAAAAAAAAAGAATGGGACGAAATTGAGATTCTCTGCCAAAATAGGGACTTCGTGAATGATTAAGCCTTCATTTAAATATGATTAAATTAGAAAGGTTAGAAAATAGAGATTTTTCCAATCAAATAATTACATTACAAAATGCAAAACAAACACAACAAGAAACTAGAAAATGAAAATGCATGCACACAATCGAAACAAGTTACCTCAAGGAGCCATTTATGCTGCCCGTCAACAAAACATCAGTTTCAGTTTGCCCCTGCAAAGTCTGCACATCAACGCGCAAGTGTTTCAAAGCGCAAACACCCATCTTATCTGTTCCCCGGTATCTCCAGACCTACAAATTCCATCTTTAGATTAGATTCAAAACTCGAAAGACTGAACCGCAGAAAAAATTAAGCCAAAGTCATTCCCACCACAGGTTTAGATGCTTGAATTTTCTCATATTCATCGGCAAAGTTACATCTGCAATAATGAGGATAAATGACATGGCGACCCTCCAACTCTCTAGCCTGAAGCAGCTTCGGCAAGGTTCTGTTTCTGAGCTTCCTGCAAGATCTCCTACCTCTCTGTAACTAAAATCATTCCAATTTTGAGTTGAATTTTCAAGCACTCAAATATAACCCTGATAAGACATATAATACAATATTATGGTTTCACAAACATTATAAATACCTGATTGGAAGGGGTTTGAGGAGCTTTGGGAGTAGGGTTCTTGGGTTTAGAAGAAGAGCCCGGAATGGGGCCTTTGATGGGGAAATACCTGTTCTTCTCAGGATCATAGTAAAAGCCCTGAAGCTCTGTCACAAAAATAGACAATTACTACATTCTCATCAATAATTAACCATGAATTGGAATAAACAAACATAAGGATGAATACAATTGGAACGAATTGATTAACCTCGGGGCGGTGCCATATATCTGTCGGAATAGCGCGTCGGAACAGCGTGAGGTTCGCTCGTCGGAAGAGGAAACACTTCGCCGGCAATTAGGTTTGGGAATTAGGATAATAAAGGTAGCACAGATTTTAAGCGGCCAAATAAGTTTGCAGCTTTCACTTCTCTGAATCCCTTTAGAACTAAGTTAAAATTTTCAAATATAATAATCAATTATTATTTAGTTATATTTTATAAGATTATAATTTTAATATATTCTTTTTTGAGATTTTAAATATTTTTATATTTCAGTTCTCATTAAAAAAATCCATTTAAATTATTTAACTTGGTGTTTTTATTTTAAAATATTTAAAGTTATTCTTTTGTCTAATTTCATAATAAGATATATAGTATTAATTTAGACATAGAAAAAATATTACAAGATTGATTGTGGATTGATTTCCTATTAGTATACACATAAATTAGTTTTTATTATTTGGTAGACTCTCTTCTTTCCTTTTCCTTTTCTCTCTATTATCAGATTTATTTTATAACATATTATCATCATATTATCATCATGATGCTATAATCTAATGGGGTATTTTCTCTCTATCGGTTTTCTGCTTGTCTGAGACTCTTTATATTTTCTTTTTCATTTACAAATCTATCTTATATTTTTATTTTTATAATAATAATTTTTTGACTTTATCAATTTTCATCTATGTCTTATTATTATTATTATTATCACTATTATTATTTATATTTGATTTTTTTCAATATTTAATTTTTTTATATTAATTTTATAATTTCATACAATAAAAGTAATTATTATTAATATTTTATATGTTAGTTCTACACATGTCAAACCTCCTTGAAAACTTTGAATTTGTGACCATTAATTACAAGGGAGAATTACATATATTGGATATTATATGCTAAAATACATTTAGATGCAATAAATATTGGTGATGCCATTAAAAAAAGAAATAAAGTATTTGAGCAACTAATTTGCTCCTGACAATATCATAAAAGGAATTTCACAAATATCATGAGACCTGCTTGACTAGTTTTGTTCTATTCCTACAAATGAATGCAGCAATATATTTGACTCATATTTTCATGGTCATAGTTGTGACTTTGGTTGTGGTTATGATTGTGCTAGTGATCATAATTGTGGACATGGTCACAAAACAATTTTCAAAAGACATTCTATCACTAGAAGTGAAATAATAATGTGAAAAGGTGAAAATAAAAAGGTGAAAATAATGGCAAATAACATGAAAATATAAACTATCATTGTGGTGGTCAAGTTCATTTGAGTCATATACCAAAACATCTTAAAAATAGACTTAAATATTATTTTGGTCCCTATTTTCATCCACTTCGTTCAATGTGATCCTCATTTTTTTTATGCATTCAATTAGGTCCTTATTTTGATAAATATTGTTTAATTTGGTCCTTTTTCATGACCAAGTTTAAATTGTTATCGGAAGAGTGTACATGGTGGCATTATTTGAATGGATTGTGTTGTTTTTGCTTAGTTGGCACGTTATGCAATGTGTGAGACGGAATTAATTTTTAATTAAAGGCTTATTCCAACAAAATCATTTGTGTTAGGGTTTAGAAATTTTGTCAACATTGAGTGGTGGTGAGCGTGGTGTGGTAGATTCTAGACATCGTTTGTTGAAATTTGAAAGGGTTTATCATTAGCCAAGTGAGTTTCACTTCTTAATTTGTGTTTGTCAATACGTACTGTGGTTGGTATTTTGTTGTGGGGTTTAAGGCTTTCGTCGCACTATGTTATTTTTTTGTTTGTTGTCCATTTTGGTGTGTTGATATTTTTGGCATGATGTGGATTGAGTAAATGATGTTGTCTATGTGAGTGGACTACACTTTGGTGTCCCAAAATTTTAAGATATTTATGTTATGTACCTTTTAAGCTTTTTGAATGTTTAAGTGGTCCCTATGAAGTTAAAGTATGTTTTAATTTTACAGGCTTGCAAACACTGTTGTTTTGGAATGACTGATGAGAAATTCAAAGTTGCAATCCACCATGGTGGGACCTTGAAAAAGGATGTATCATTTAAATATATTGGTGGGAAAACAATTTGGTGATCGTGTGACCTTGATAAATGGAGTTAATTTGAAGTTATAAGTTCACTTAGGGAATTTGGTTACATTGAAGCTAAAGAGTTGTTTTATGTTATTGAAAATATGTTGCACTGGTTGTTTGATAAAAAGGATGCAATTAATATGGTCAATGTGACCAAGTATTATGGCAAAGTTCACTTGTTTATGGTCCATGATGTGGATTTGTCAGAGGTCAGAGATAATGAATTAAAAAAAATTCTTAACCATTATCAAGTACCTTTAGGAAGTGGAGATAGTAATCATGAGGTGAGGGTGATTAAGTGGAGTTTATGGGTGATGATAAAGTGAAATTTCAGCGTGAGGATGAAGTGGAGTGTGAGGGCAATGATGAAATGGATAATGAGGGTGATCACGAAGTTCAAATTGAATCTATTGGTGGGTGCGCCTAACCGAAGCTTTCACTCATAATTCCTTGAGGAGTTAGGGAGATAGGCCTGAAGTTGCGATAGAAGGCGGCTCGAATCGCCCTGTTTTGTGAAACAGGTTTGGTACGACAAAATTCAAGGAAACAACAGAAGCTTGTGAGAATGATCTGAGTCATTGTTTTGAATACCGTGATGTATTGTAATTTTATGACTATGATTGTCTTGGTGGTGATGATCTAGGTTATGAGTTGAATATTGTGATGTATTGTAATGTTATGACTAGGATAGTCTATGTTATGATGTTTTGACATTGAAATTATATGTTATGTTATGTCCTTAGTTATTCACCCTTTCCTTTTGTGGTTGTGGTTCCACCTGCGATGATCGTACTTGTACGGGAGTAGATGGCGTTGCAGATAAGGCAAGGATGGAGTAGCACGACGAGAGAAATGGGAATAACTATAAGGAATTTATCATGTTTTAAAGTTATTTTATATTTTTGAACAGTGAATTTGATATTTGTAAGGTTTGAACTTCATGTTGTAAGACGCTTAAACTTTTGAGGTTTTGTTTCAACGATGTTAATTTTAAATAAAAAAAAATTGGCATAAATTTCGGATTTTGTTATTTTCTAGTGGCATTCCGTTAGGGGTGTTACAGTTGAGCGCCAGACCCTTAGAAATGAGCGGTGGTGACGCTGACATGTCAAAATGGGTTATTTAAGCATGGTTCTCGCGAGTTTTGACGATTCTTCTCCTCCGACACTTCATTCTTCACCTAAAGAGATTGAGAGAGGCTCTTGGAGGCTGATTGGGGTGTTGGGAATCTCTACCACTCCTTCTTGGGTCTTCAAGCTTCATCAATGGTGATTTTACCCCTTTTAGGTTGAGGAAGAAGATGAGTCACGAATTGGAGATGGAATTGCGAAGCAGAAACACAAATGGAGCATGGAGCAACTGTCAAGAACCTTGGGAAAGGTCGTGCATCTTCTCTTTGGTTCCAATTTCTTCACTAACTCTTCAATTTTGTAGAACCCTAAGTTCTCCACCATGGAGGGCTTTTCCTATTTGTTGAGATTAGTTGTAAAACATGGAATTCTTATGTATTTTGTGATGTTAATGATATATGCTTTTCCAATTCATGTTAGTATTCAACTTCTATGCTTAATGCTTGCTTTGGATTGATTACCCATGTATTAATTGTAGTTCTTGATGTATTGAGAAATATAACTTGAATTTAGAACTGAAATTGAATACCTAATGGAGCTTGTATCTAGGGATAAAACATGATACATTAGTAATCTTAAAACTCTTGAACTTAATGCATGGTTGCTTGTTGATGATTCAAGGAATTGGAACTTCATGAGTTATCATAGGCTTAAAGTCACTAGAGATAGGATTTAAGTATAATTGTGAGTTAATTTTGGCTTGAATATGGAATTGAGATGTTTGTAAATGCATGAGAATAAAGTTGATGAAATTTAATCTTAAAAAATTGTAAATACTCTATGTTAAAATTCTTTAACACCAATTGTTTGATAAAATACCAAAAAGAGTTTCTTGTGTTTTTTGTGCACTTTGATGTCTAATTGAGTTATAAAAGGAAGAGTTGTCATGTGCTGCACAAGTCCCTTAGGAGAGAACAATATTCATCACTTGCTACGCTGCAACCGATGCATTTGTCATTGGTTTTGTAGCCAACACCTTCCCCACAAAAACATTATTATTTTTCACTACAATCTTGTCATACTCGAATGACACTTTAATCCCCACTTTTCCCAGTAGTGCTACAGAGATTAAATTAACTTTGATTGATGACGCATGTAGCACATCACTCAAGGTCAAAGTCTTTCCAGATGTGAGTTTGAGAAGAACTTTCCCTTTTCCCAGAATAGGAGTGGTCATGGAATCAATGAGGTAGACGTGTTCTTCTCCATCCCCTACACTAGTGTAAGAGGTAAATGCACTTCTGTTTGCACAGATGTGCCTGGTAGCACCAGAGTCTACCACCCACTTGCTCACATTGGTCATCAGATTTTCTTGACAAACGACTGCATAAATAATGTCATCTCCTTGGCTATATTGGCCCTAGGAGGATTGTCATTTCTTGCTCTGCGCCTGCATTGTGGTGCTTGATGGCCCGACTTCCCACATACGAGCAATTTCCTTTCTTCTTAAAGGTGCGGTTAGATGCGTTAGGGCGATATTTTCGAAAATTATTTTTTCTATTGTGATCAGGTTTGAGTTCATACCTTTTTTTAGTAGGTCTGTCTTCTACCATGTTTGCTTTTCCAGAACAAGGTTTGGCCCTCACCGCAACACACTCTTTCCTATTGGTATCTTCAATAATTATGTGAGTGATCAGCTATGAAAGTGACATTTGCTTGTGTCTGTGTTTCAATTATTACTTGTAATCAGTCCAGGAAGGCGATAGTTTCTCGATCAGAAGCTCTGAAACAAATTCATCTGGTAGAAGAACATTCTTCGCTTTGATATCTTCGAGCAGCTTGTGGTACTCATTGATTTGTGACTTTATGTCCTTGTCTTCAGCCAGTGATAATAATTCCCAATAATGAACCTTTGTCTGACTATATCTTCAGCAGTGTATTTGAGAATCAACAAATCCTAAATGTCTTTCGCTTCCTTATAGGAACAGTACACATCGAACAAATCGTTAGAGAGTGCACTAAGTAAAGTATGACGGCATACCTTGTTTGCATGAACCCAATCTTCAACTTGTTTTGAATTTGGAGGGAGACTAGAGTCAGGTTTTGAAGATGAAAGAGAAAAGGCGACTCCGAACATGTGTAAGAGGGTTGACACACGTTCTTGCCAGTGCTGGAAATTCTGACCAGAGAAGACTTCAATTTTTGATACATTCGGAAAAGGTTTCGCAAAGACTGTCTGAGTTCTAGAAACAATATTGTGATTCTTCGGGATTAAGTTGTTGTTGTCAGCCATAAATGCTTAAGATTGTTGTAGAAGCTGACAATAAAAGAATAAAGATCATGAACAAAGGATTTCCCGAGGCCTGTAGATCACTGTCCTTAAGGACTTATCTGCAGTGTATTATGCAAGCCCCTCAGGATACAATATGAACTTTTCATAATTTCTGAGGATCTCAAAACTAGCAAGGATCTCTAAAAAGAGAATAAAAATAAACCCAAAATATTTTTAGGAAAAGAAGAAAAGAGAAAAAAATGAAACCAAGAGAAGAGAGAATGAGAGAAGAATGGTTTCTGATGATGTGTTTTGGAGTGAATGAAGTTCTCTATATATAGAGCTGATAACCAAACCATGATCTAAAAGATTCAAAATATCTATTAAAGTATCTGCTAGAAAATATTTTTTTTAATAAAATAAAACGTTACAAGCAAAATATAAACATTGTACATTAAAAAGAAGACTTAATAGCTTACTTGGTCCCTGCGTTAAATGGTTTTTTCAGTTTAGTACCCGATTTTAAAAGTGCATACATTGGGTCCCAAAGTTGTCAAAATTGTATAAATCAAGTCTCTTTCGTTAAATTGGCAGAAACAGAGTTAACTCCCAATTGACGTGGCGAAGGAATCTGCACATCTTCTCTTTTCTCTGTCCCAACTTTTTCTCTCCTTTCTATATCTTTATTAAATACTTTTTTCTCTCTCTCTCTCCTTCCTTCGCAACCTCTACTTCCAGAATTATTAGAAAAGTAGAGAAGAGAAATTGAATGAACGGTCAACAATACTCACATCATTCGGTCATCGGAACCCTCAAATATTCACTCACATCATTTGGTCATTGGCCTACACCATTCTCATCAACACTAATAAAATATTGGAACCCTCAAATATTCACTCACACCTTTCGGCCATGGGCTTACACCATTCGGTCACACACACCATTCGGTCACTCACACCGTTCTGTCACTCACACCATTCGGTCACTCACACCATTCGGTCACTCACATCGTTCGGTCACTAACACCATTCGGTCACTCACACCGTTCGTTCAATTTCTCTTCTCTACCTTTCTAATAATTCTAGAGGTAGAGGTTGTGGAGGAAGGAGAGAGAAAAAAAAAGTATTTAATAAAGATATAAAAAAGAGAGAAAAAGCTGGGGATGGAAGGAAAAGCAGAAGAGAGAGAAGAAAATATGCAGATTCCTTCACTACGTCGGTTGAAAGTTAATTTTGTTTCTGTCAATTTAGCGAAAGAGACTTAATTCATACAATTTTGATAACTTTAAAACCTAATATATACACTTTTAAAATCAAATACTAAACTGAAAAAAAAATCAAAAACTAAGTAAGCTATTAAACCAAAAAGAAAACGTTGACAATAGCTTTTTGAAAAGGATAATGATATTTAGACAATATTTTTTGATAACATTTAAATATCATCCACGTGTCATTATGTAATTGATCCATGATATTATTTATGATTATTATTATTAATTATAAAATAATTTTAAATCAATCACAAAATAACACATATATAATGTTCAAATATTATAAAAAAAATATTATCTACTTACTATTGTCCTTTTAAAAATATTTCGAATTTGAAATCAAAGAGGCTTACAATCCATCAGAAAAATCATGCGGAATTGATAACATCCACAACTCATGACACATAACTTTTATAATATTATAATTCAAAATAATAACAGAAATTTAATGACCTCACATCACATCACGTGTTAAATGAGTATGTTTGTGATATTGACGTATCAAGATACCACACTACTCTTATGATATATATGACAAGTATTGCCGAGGTACACGACAGGTCTTGCCTAGATACATGACAGACAGCTATTATAAAGTTGAGACAAAAGTACAGAAAATAAATGATAGATCATCAACTGATGAACATCATCCGTTGAAGCTAATATCGTTAACAAGTGGTCGAGTTTTATACATGGCATTCAATGGTGTTAATCTCGCCAAGGTGAACCAGTTTGCCTCTCTCATATCGACCTTATCCTCGTTCACTCGTTTCCAATCAAAGCACTGAATCAACAATCCCAAAGTTAACCCAACGATTTGGAAAGCCAAACCTTCTCCTGGGCAAGCCCTTCTTCCCATTCCAAACGCAATCACCTTTTTCTCCAATCCCTCTTCATCAAACCTCTCCGGTTTGAAACTTGTCGCTTCAGTCCATATGGCAGGGTCTCTGTGCATGGCCCAGATGTTAGCCATCACTATGGTGTCTCGTGGAACGTTGAATCCTTTAACGATGACGTCTTCCGAGGACACGTGTGGTATTGCCAGTGGAGCAGGAGGGTACAACCTCAGTGTTTCGAGGATTATCTTCTTAAGGTATGTCAGTTTTGGAAGGTCTGACTCGTTTACCATGCGATCTTTTCCGACGTGAAAGTCCAATTCATCTCTTGCTTTTTTCAAGATTTCTGGGTGGTTTAATAAATTTGACAGTGACCATTCTAATGTCGAAGCAGAAGAATCTGTGCCCGCGAACAGCATTGCCTACAAATCGTAATCTTCAACTTTGAATGACAATTAAAAGTATAACATAATGACTAATTAAAAAAATCATAATCCAATAATTTTTTTTTCTGATTATAAATATATATTTTGAATTTACAAAGTATGACTATATTTAAAAATTGTATTATGTAAACTATATATATATATATTAACTAGCTAATTTTTTAGTCATAGAGAATTGGTTAATTAAATCTTATGGAAGTAATATTGAAATTTATGCAATTATCAAAATTAAATTAAGACAAGATTTTATAAAACTATTACCAGAACTAGGCCTTTGATGATATGATCACTGTAATATTGAGGCTCTGATTCCTGCACAGTGAGAAGATGATCTATCATGGTATTCTCCCTCTCCTTCTTGTTGCGTTGCTCGTGAATGAGTTCATCCAAGAACATATCGAATCTCTTACTAATACTCTTGAGCTTCTTCTCCAGGTTTTGAAAATCGAACCACCGAAGGAAGGGCAAATAATCTGCCTTGTTTGACACTCCCGACAGTTGCAGCAACTCCTCCACCGTCTGTCTGAACTCCTTCGCCTTCACCAAATCCTTCTCCTGAATCTCCTTTCCGTAGTATCTCTTCCCCGACAGCATTCTCATCATGCTGTTATAAGTCATGTCGTGGAACATGGAACTCATATCCACGTGCGCGTACTCCATGCGCGAGCCCTTGGTCAGGGCCTGGATCAGCCTCTCGGTTTCGTCCTTGCGGATTCCCATGAAGGAATGGATGCGGTGCGTGGAGAGAACGTCGAGGGAGATGATGCGGCGGAGGTTGCGCCAGTGGTCGCCGTAGGAGCAGGACCCCACGGTGGTGTAGTTGTAGAAGATGTGCTTTCCGGAGAGGGAGCGAGGTCGGTTGGCCAAGGCGACGTCGTTTTTGGTGAAACATTCTTGGAAGGCGGAGGGCGATGAAACGATGACGGCGAGACGGGAACCGAACCAGAGGGAGAAGACCTGGCCGTGTGTTTGGGACATGCGTTGGAGGAAACGGTGGAGCGGGTGTTCGAGGAGGTTAAGGTTGCCGATTATTGGAAGAGGTGGTGGACCTGGTGGAAGGTTTTTGTGCTTTGTTTGGAAGAAAAGTTTGAAAATGATGAGAAGAGAAAGGAGGAAGAAGAGAGAGTATGTCAACATGGGAAGTGTTTCCATGGCTGGTTACTCCAGTCGGTGGTGAAAGCTTGAGTTTGCAGATAACATACTGCCTAATGTTTCCATGTGAAGCAACTTTTATACAGGAATTTGTCGTCAAATGAATAAAAAAAAATCATATAAATTAATGAAAAAGAATAGTTACATAATAAATCCATGTGATAAAAGGTAACAGAGAACCAACTAAATATAAATTTAGGTGATCCTAAATAGTTTCTAGAAAAAGATCGTCCCGCAGAATAATAGTAAAGAGTAATATGTATTGAAATTCAAAATATGGTAATGTAAAATTCAAAGTCCTCATTAAGAAGTCATCCCTTTATAACAAAATTCAAACGAGCTGAAATAAAAGGGTTTTCTTTAGTTAGATTTTAGGTTATTTTTTCTATGCTGCATTTGCCAAAGAGAAAAGAAATATAAGATAAAAAAATTTTGAGTGAAAAAGAAAATAATTAGGTCAGAAATGGCCACGTGGTAGGTGGTGCGAGGAGTAAGAGAATCTGCAAAAATAAGAGAAAGAAACTCTACGTTGGAAGAATTTTAGACGATTTGATTTGAGAAAATTTTCTTAATAATTTTTTTAACAACATACTATATGTGTTAATATTTTATTAATTTATTTAAATTTATTTTAAAGAAATATTTGAAACAAACTAATTATAAATGACCACCTATAATTATAAGAAAGTTATAAAAAAACATTTTCTAAAATTTAATATGGCTTCACATGTGAACTGAATATATCTGTCAATGTTGTCGTATCAGTTACCATTACTCGTCTGATATAAATGTCAGGTCTTGCCTAGTGCATTACAGTTATTATGAAGTTGACACAAAAAGTACAGAAAAAGATAGATCATCACTGATGAACGTCATTAGTTGAAGCTAATATCGTTAACAAGTGGTGGAGCTTTACACATGGCATTCAATAGAGTTAATCTCGACAAGGTGAACCAGTTTGTCTCTCTCATATCGAACTCATCCTCATTCACTCGTTTCCAATCAAAGCACTAAATCAACAATCCCAAAGTTAATCCAACGTTTTGCAGAGCCAAACCTTCTCCTGGGCAAGCCCTTCCAAACGCAATCACCTTTTTCTCCAATCCCTCTTCATCAAACCTATCGCTTCAGTCCACATGTGCATGGCCCAGATGTCAGCCATCACTATGCTTTTTTTGTTTTGTTTTTTTCTGTTCATGCAGAAATATCTATGGATCTATAAGAAACTGTGGAGTTGTGAGATGTTAGATAACAATGAAGGAAAGGAGAAGTGGTAGGTGACGACCACCGAGGGCTAACCTCAGCTACCTCCTATTTCTCCTAACCATTATTTTAAGAATATTTTGTAAATCATCTTTAATTATTTGATGGACCAAAATGGCGTTGTCAGCATGTTTCTTTCATTATTTTTTTCATAAAACTATAAAATCTTATGATAAATTAAGTTAAAAATGTGTTGAATTTATATTTTTTTTAAAATAAAATTATACTGAATTACTGTAACTTATGTATTTTCATATTTTTTTTAAACTTGTCCATTTTATTAATTTAAAATAAAATTACACTATTTTTAGGTTTTTGTCTATTTTCTTGGTTTTGTTATGTGATTTTCAATTTTTTTATATGTTAAAAGTTTATGTGGTTTCAAACTTTCTTCTGTTACACAGTAATAAATCTAAACACTTATCTTCGTCTCTTTTTTCAGCAAACACAATATTCATCTTGATACAAATGTAAGGTTAATGTTTGATACTTACATTATTCTCATTGATTCATTTTTTAAGTATTACTTATTGACCAATCATATCTTTATTGACAATTTTCAATGATTATTGGTTTTTTATCTCATTGTCACTTGTAACATTCATCTCTATATTATATGAAAAATATCGTCAATGTTAACTTTATTTTGGTTCCATATTATCTTATTCATGACATAACTTATTAAGATCCCATTATTTTCAATAATTTTAGGTATGTGAGGTTCTTCTCAAACCAAATCATTAATTATGTCAAATAAATCTTTTGACATTTCTATCTTTTCAATTAGGTCATCTTGCCTTTTACTCATTTTCTAATTTAATGGTTTTTATATTTGGAACCAATAGGCCTACCATGCTTCAAGTTTGGATCTAATGGGCCTACCATGCTACAAGCGTGTTATGAATTAATATCAATTTTACTTTGAGCATTAGCAACTCGTACATGTGATTTAGTTACCCTTTTTATGTCAATAAGAACATTTGGTGATAGATCGACTAATTTTGTAAATGAATTATCTTTTGAAATTTCAGTTCAGTTCTTTTGTATGAGGATCAAGACAAGATAATGATAATTCATTCCAACCAATATCTTATTCCAATTCTTTTCTTTCTTCTCCTAATGTTAGAAAAACTTATACATCAACACTACAAGAAAAATGTCATTTACGTAAGGATTATTATATACGGATTCTGATCCGTAGATAAGAGTTCTATTACATACGAATTTTATATACGGATGAGTTACATACGGATTTTTCTATATATAATAAGAAAAAAGTTTATATACAAATTTTTCGTATGTAAAATCTGTATGTAATGGTGACGTCTTTTGGCGGAAGCTTTGCCAAAGATAAATCCATATAAAAAATCCGTATGTATGTGGGTTCTCCCTTATATACCGATGTTACATACGGATTTTACAATAAATAATAAAAAAAAGTAAAAAATCAAACATAATACAACACCTAAGATATAAAATCAGTACTGTAAATTTCTCCTCGAGTCCTTCTTCCCTCTCGTCGAAATTTCTCATCAAGCCCCTCTCTTATCGAGCCCATCTTCTTCCCTCTTGAGCTCTTGTTCTTGCCTCTCATCGAGCCATTGTTCTTCAGCCCTTCTTTTATAGCCTCCATTGAAACCCTAACCTCCACTACAAACGCCTATTTTGCGTTACCCTCTCCTCAAACCTTAGCCTCCACCCCGTGCTCCACTACAAGGTTGAGGTACTGGAGACTACTCCACCAGTCATGCCTCCTCATTGGCTCTCCCCTTGGTACCCTAACTCATTCTCAAACTCACGTGGAGACGACTGGAATGGTAGCGCCAAAGTCTCGTGCTCAGTGATTAAAGTTTTCTCACTCACACTCGCTCACAGTCGTTGGTAGAAAAAAAGAATGTCTCACACTAGTCGTTCTTCTCGCTCACGCTCACTCAAAGAGCATAAGTTTGTCCATTCTTATCGCGTTCACTCACCTTGTTGGTAGTATTAATTCACTTTCTTCGACAGTTTTTTAACATGAAGAATTCAGTTCTCTATTTGATTTATTTGACCTTAACTTATTTACTTATTAAGAGGTCTTTGTTCCAAGGGATTAATTATAATGCTTTAATTATAATCTTTGATTTTAATTATAGTTTATAATGCTTTATGAGTTAGACAAACATATTTTTCTTATTGCTATATTGTTTATCAATTGCTTTGTCTCATTTGTATTTAAGTGAAAGTCAATAAAGAAAGATATCAAAGTCTTAACAATATAAGTGATAATAGTGAAATAGTATATTGATTTGAAGTAGAGTATAACATGACTAATTTTTGCCTCAATAGTATAATAGTATATATTGCATAGTCAGTTACCTTTGCCTCAATTTCTGTAATGTTTGATAACAATCTAGTTACAATGAGGTAGGACCATCCAGTTGCAAACATTACGTTTTAATAAAAATTGACAAATATTTAGTATTATTTTTTATAATTTGACAATTTTATTTGACTTTTATCAATATATGGAACTGTTAGTTATTGGGTGTAGATGTGAGATCATCTATTTTTTTTTTATAAAACCATAAGTTACATACGGATTTTTTCGTATGTAAATTACATATGAATTTTATATATAGATTTTTCTAAAAGTAATTACATACAGATTTTATATACGGATATATCTATATATAACCTAGCTACGATAGTTTTATATATGGATTTTTATCCGTATATAAATTATATACGGATATATCTATATATAACCTAGCTAAGATAGTTTTATATACGAATTTTTGTCCGTATGTAAGCTGTATGTAACCAAGTGTTATATACGGATTTTTGGCCTTATATACGGATTTTGGCTGTATGTAATTAAATTTTTCCTTGTAGTGCAAATTGAGAGTCGACAAATCGAACTGTAAACAAATCTCATGTTGATGGTTCAAGAGGATGTATCTAAGGAATCACTCATCCACTTAGCATTCACTGTATTAATGTTGAATTCTTTGTTGCAACTATGCACATCCATAATTTTCCTCAATTGCCAAGTATTACATGAAGGAAAATACATACAATAAGTTGTCCATTGACACATTCATTGGGCCTCATGCATTTGACTCTAACCTTTCGTTATCTCATTTTTAACGAACTTCAAATTTTTGTCAACATGCATTGTGTAAGTCCTAACAGCTTCCTTTAACTGATGCGTACCTGTAAAAGTTGTTCCCATTACCTATTTATACTCCGCCATAGATTTTGACATAACAAATGTCCAAATAGACCATAAGTGACTCTTTCATCACCCTCACCGCCACTTAAACACTCTTGTGGACTTACCAAAACTCTAAATGCCACTCATCATCAGATAACCCCATGTCATTTGATTTTGATTGAGTATATAGACCATGAAGTGATTCATTGTCTTCTTCATCAATGTTTTATTCATTAAATTCACTTCAACTATCGCATTCCCTTCTACAAAGTTTTGCACATCACTAGCAACATTTACATGTGCATTCACAAGTCCTACACTCACTCCACATACGTCATCCACTTTGTCATCATCCTCATTGCACCAACAGATTCAATTTGAACTTCATAATAACCCTCATTATCCACTTCATCATTGCCCTTACACTCCACTTCATCCTCACGTTGAACTTTCACTTTATCATCACCCATAACCTCCACTTAATCACCCTAATCTCACACCTCATGTTCATTTCTAGTCACAATTTGTCTCTCAAACTCACTGTTGTGATGATCATCTTCATTGCCCTCTTTGAGAACTTCTGGAAAGTCGCTAACATGATCACCATCTCCACTTTCTAAAGGTCCATCATAGTGGTCAAGAAATTGGTTTAATTCATTCTCTGCGACCTCTGCCAAATCCATATCATGGACCATAAACAAGTAACTTTGCCATAATACTTCACATTGACCATATTAATTGCACCTTTTTTATAAAACAACTAGTGCAACATGTTTCAATAACAGAAAACAACTCTTTAACTTCAATATACCCAAATTCCCTAAGTGGACCTATAACTTCAAATCATTTATCAAGGTTACATGACCACTAAATCGTTTCCCCACCAATATATTTAAATGATGCATCCTTTTTCAAGGTCACACCATATGGATCACAACTTTGAATCTCTCATTAGACATTCCAGAACTTGCAAGCCTGTAAAACTAAAACATACTTTAACTTCATAGGGACCACTTAAACATTCAAAAAGCTTAAAAGGTATGTGAGATCAATCCCAGATCTGACAATTGACGCATAAATATCTTAAAATTTTGGGACACCAAAGCGTAGTCCACTCACATAAACAACATCATTTACTCAATCCACATCATGCCAAAAAGATCAGCACACCAAAATGGACAACAAACAAAAAATAACATAGTGCGACAAAAGCCCTAAACCCCACAACAAAATACCAACCACAATACGTATTAAAGAACACAGATTAAGAAGTGAAACTCACTTGGTCAATGGTAAACCCTTTCAAATTTCAACAAACAATGTCTAAAATCCAATTTTGACAAAATTTCTAAACCCCAACGGAAATGATTTTGTTGGAATAAGCCTTTAATTAAAAAAATTAATTCCATGTCACACATTGCATACCGTGCCAACTGAGCAAAAACAACGTAGTACATTCAAATATTGCCACCTATACACTCTTCTGTTAACAATTTAAACATGGTGATGAAAAAGGACTAAATTAAACAACATTTACCAAAATAGGGACCGAATTGAATGCATAAAAAAAATGAGGATCACATTAAACATATCCACTTTTTGTGATAAAATGTCTTTTTGAAATTTGTTTTGTGACCATGTCCATAACTATTACCACAACCACAACCACAACCAAAGCCGCAACTATGACCATGAAAATATGAATAAAAGATATTACTGCATTCACTTCTAGAAATAAAGCAAAACTAGTTAGGTGGATCTTATGATATTCGTGAAATTCCTTTCATGATATTGTCATTGCAAGAGTAAATTAATTACTAAAATGCTTTATTTCTTTTTCTGATGGCATCACCAATACACATTGTATCTGAATGTATTTTAGCATATAATATCCAAAATAAGTAATTCTTCCTTGTAACCAATGGTCACAAATTAAAGATTTTCAAGGTTTGACATGTGTAGAACTAGGATATAAAATATTAATAATAATTACTTTTAATGTATGAAATTATAAAATTAATATAACAATATTAAATATTGGAAAAAATCAAATATAAATAATAATCATATTAATAATAATGATTATAATAATAAGATATAGATGAAAATTGATAAAGTAAAAAACATTTATTACAAAAATAAAAATATAAGATAAATTTGTAAATGAAAAAAAAATGAGTTAATTATGTTTTTCGTCCCTTAAGTATCACACGATTTTTGTTTTAGTTCCTACTCAAAACTTTGATTGTTTTTAGTCCTCATAATTTTGAAACTAGTACTATTAGTCCTTAAAATTGGACGGTGTCAACTTTTGGTTGATCTGGAAACGGCGAGGTCACGTCTTATGCCAACTGGCGTGCCACGTTGATTATTTCATTTTTCAAGTTTAACCTAACTCCGTCATCTACGACGACCCATAAGCCTCTCATCTCTCCTCCCTCGCCCTCCACGCCTCCAGCACCATGGCCAAGAAGATCGTTCACGTTGCCCCACCGCCAAACACCGTCGACCTCCCGCCTCCGAAGACGGAGCCACACGTCGCCGCCGTACTGTACTCCAGTGGGGAGAGTAGGGGAGCGGTGAGCCTGTACGAAATGACGTCGTCACTGGGGAGTTGGAGTGTGGGTCCCGAAGTGACACATCTCGAGTGTGGGAGGTGGTTCACGCTAAGGGAACTCGAAGCTGCGACTAATGGATTGTGTTTAGGGTTGAAATGTTCATGTGGTGTTTTTGAATCTGCATAGGTGAAAGCTTTTTTTTGGTTACAGCTTGTGCTAAGTTTGGAATGCAGCTTTGCTTGCCTGAAGTGAAATAGTTCTTGTGGTGAGAAGTGTAGTCTAATGTTAGACACTAATGCTTATTTGTTATTTTTGAGTAAAAGTGTAGTCTAATGTTAGACACTAATGCCTTCTGTAATTTGTTAAAGAAGTGAGATTTATTCCCAAAGAAAAGAAACTTCATTGAAAGCAAACTGGTTTAAGTTGAAAAAAAAATCCCAATTTTACAGTGGCGTCGCTTATCTTGTAACATAACCAATCTGGTGGCTCTGGAAAATCATTCATATAAAGTGTGGTAGCATTCACTTTTTGTTTTGGATTTATGTAATTCGTCAGTCGTAGTAGTTCTCATTTCCAGGTTAGTTCTCTTAGATCTCTGCCAAGTTCAAAAACAGTGGGAAATGGTAGGTCCTCCAGGATAGATAACATTTTCAATAACTTTCAAGATTCACCAAGATGTTGATATTAACTTAAGTTCACCAATGTACTCTCGTTATCTCGAATTTTCTTTTCTTGACAAGGTAAATTTTGATACCTTCCAATTTGAATTCTGATCCTGGTTTAGACTTTGAAATAATTACTTTCCTTTATTTTACTTGTGTTCTCCTTCTCATTTTACTCTTGCTACTACTATTTTTCTCATGGCGGTTTCTAAATTTTTGGCAGAAGAGTATGAAGCTTTTTCTTCTTGAGAAACTAGTTTCCCCTCACAATTTCCCATACCTTCTTCCCCTTTCTGCGATTGAACTTCCACACAACCCTCTGAAGAATCCACATCCATATCGACCTCCGAAAGTTTTGATTTTTTTCACCAATGACGGCCCCGAATGAGACAGCTCCCATCGAAAACCACAAACTCATCAAACCGGCCATCACGAATCTCGACCAAAACATCTCCTGGTGCTTCGTGCGAGCATTCACCAATGCCCATTCACTGATGTCGCTGTAGATGACGAAATAAGGTTAAACTTGAAAAACGAAATAATCAACATGGCACGCTAACTGGCAGAAGACGTGACCTCGCCTTTTGCCAAATCAACCAAAAGTTAACACCGTCCATTTTTAAGGACTAATATTACATATTTCGATACTATGAAGACTAAAAACCATCAAAGTTTTAAGTAGGGACTAAATCTAAAATCCTGTGATACTTAAGGGACCGAAATTCATATTTAACCCAAAAAAATTTAGAAATAATCTGAATTGAGACGTAGAAAGACAATGAAGAAAAAATACCCCACTTGATTACAACATGGTGATAATAATATGTTATAAAATAAAACTGATAATAGAGAAAAAAAAAACCTAACAAAAAACTAATTTATGTGTATACTAATAGGAAAAGTTTTATTTATATATATAAAATACAAGCAAAAATAATGAAAATAATATAAATAAAGTAGTTAATACAAATATTTAAATTTTATCCAAAGTAATCAAGAATGTCTTGTGAGTAATCGTAAAAAACAATAATATGAATAAATATAACAAAATTAATAAAAATTATTAATTTATAACATTAATACTATATTTTTTCTATGTAACAAATCAATCACAGTCAATCTTGTAATATTTTTTCACGTCTAAATTAATACTATTTATCTTATTATGAAATTAGACAAAAGAATAACATTAAATATTTTAAAATAAAAACACCAAGTTAAATATTTTAACTGGATTTTTTTAATGAGAACTGAAATATAAAAATATTTAAAATGTCAAAAGAATATATTAAAATTATAATCTTATAAAAAAATAACTAAATAATAATTGATTATTATATTTGAAAATTTGAACGTAGTTGTAAAGGGATTCAGAGAAGTAAAAGCTGCAAACTTATTTCGCGGCTTAAAATCTGTGGTACCTTTATTATCCTAATTCCCAAACCTAATTGCCGGCAAAGTGTTTCCTCTTCCGACGAGCGAACCTCACGCTATTCCGACGAGCGAGCCTCACGCTATTCCGACGAGCGAACCTCGCGCTATTCCGACAGATATATGACACCGCCCCGAGGTTAATCAATTCGTTCCAATTGTATTCATCCTTATGTTTGTTTATTCCAATTCATGGTTAATTATTGATGAGAATGTAGTAATTGTCTATTTTTGTGACAGAGCTTCAGGGCTTTTACTATGATCCTGAGAAGAACCGGTATTTCCCCATCAAAGGCCCCATTCCGGGCTCTTCTTCTAAACCCAAGAACCCTACTCCCAAAGCTCCTCAAACCCCTTCCAATCAGGTATTTATAATGTTTGTGAAACCATAATATTGTATTATATGTCTTATCAGGGTTATATTTGAGTGCTTGAAAATTTAACTCAAAATTGGAATGATTTTAGTTACAGAGTGGTAGGAGTTCTTGCAGGAAGCTCAGAAACAGAACCTTGCCGAAGCTGCTTCAGGCTAGAGAGTTGGAGGGTCGCCATGTCATTTATCCTCATTATTGCAGATGTAACTTTGCCGAGGAATATGAGAAAATTCAAGCATCTAAACCTGTGGTGGGAATGACTTTTGCTTCATTTTTTCTGCGGTTCAGTCTTTCGAGTTTTGAATCTAATCTAAAGATGGAATTTGTAGGTCTGGAGATACCGGGGAACAGATAAGATGGGTGTTTGTGCTTTGAAACACTTGCTCGTTGATGTGCAGACTTTGCAGGGGCAAACTGAAACTGATGTTTTGTTGGCGGGCAGCATAAATGGCTCCTTGAGGTAACTTGTTTCGATTGTGTTCATGCATTTTCATTTTCTAGTTTCTTGTTGTGTTTGTTTTGCATTTTGTAATGTAATTATTTGATTGGAAAAATCTCTATTTTTTAACCTTTCTGATTTAATCATATTTAAATGAATGTAAATACGTTTTATCAGTTGTTTCTAATTATTATCCAAGTTAAATATCCTCTTTCACTTCGTTTTAAATAGTGCTGCTATAGTGCAATGTTTTAATTCTAAAAAATTCCTCTGAACAGAGACATTGGGGCTCTTTAGGGGTTATTTCTGATATTTTTAATAAATGAAATGTCAGCTAGTAGTGAAAATGATTAATTTACCTTGGATTTAAAGGATGATAATTGTTGATTCCCATCTAATAAACTTCTTTTGCCTTTTGTTGGTATTGCTTGTATGATTTGTTTAAGACACATGTCTTTTTAATGTTCACTATGAATGTCATTAATTTTGAGTATTTTATTTTTATCATTTTTAAAAATTTATAATGTAACATGCTATATATATTTTTTGAAATAGAAGATATCCTGTATACCACTAGCTTGCCTTAATCAATTGGTGTGTATCTTTTCTCTTCACATCAAATTATTCATTATTTTTTTCATTTTGCTTTAATATTATTTTGCAAATTTATTACTCTAATTGATACTGATATCAACTTCCCTGAATATTTTATCTGTACTTTGATGATCCAGCTTACTAAACTGGTTGCATTTGAACCTGGATGTTGGTTGTTCTTTGTTTGATTCTTGTTCACATTGATGCATAATGTGGATTGCTGTTTTCTTTTTGATTTTGAAATTTTTATTTGCAGTTTTTCTGAAGTTGGAGGGGTTGGGCAATGTTTTGATGACGGGACAAAATGGATAGCAGATTGTGTGAGGAATTTTGTTAAAGGGAAAACATTTGAGCATGATGAAGTGCGTAAGCCAGTTTTCAGACCTAATCGAGCTGCATTGCTTATGCCCTCCGGAATATCTTGTATAAGGTTGGGTCCAAAGTGCTCTCCTCAGGCAGAGAATGATGGTTCTGTTGGACGTGTTTTGTATCCTTTTTTGGTTATTCTTCAGTAAGCATTATATAGTAATGTAAATATATATGGTCAAAATTAGAACATTTAGTCCTATGACCTTCAAGTAACTTCTAATCTTGATCATCCATGCGACATTGTATTACCAAGATTTGCTATAAGGTATTTGACGAAGGCCATGAAGATCATGACGAGACTAATAAGGCCTTGTTCCTCTTATCTGTGTTCAACTTCAAATGAAAATCGGAGATTCCCTTCCCTCTTCCGCTTTCATTGCTCATCCTATCTTATCCTTGGTTGCTATGCCATCCTGATTAGATATCAAAGAGAGAACTGGGAAAGAATCCACAAAAAGGGAACCCCTGAGCATAAGTAATAGTATAGAGGGGGCGAAAGGGATATTAGTATAGAGTGATTAAGATACCTTATCTATGGAGTAAAATAAGAAAGAGAGAAGTAAGTGGGAGTACTATTCTAAACTACAACTATAGGAAATAAAGTCCCTTTCAGAAGGGGTTTATTGCCTTAAGGCTAAATGAAGGACAAATGGCCTTCCCTAGCACCTTTCGCCTGCTATTAGGTTAATCATGCACCTAAGAGAGCTTATTTGGACTCCTCATTCTATCATGATTATTGGAACAATGTGTTCCATTTATTTTATTAAAATTGATCTTGAATTGAAAGATCTTAACATGAAAATAGATTTACTACATTGGGATCAGAAAGTCAGGTGGATCGGTTTATACTCTTGGTCTTGTTGAACCGTTAAATCTTGGACCAGGTATACTGAACACGTGGAGTGGACTTGAGGAAAATGCTTCTTTTAGATGTACCCTTTGGACAGCAGAATATGATTATAATAGACACCGGGCTGTAATTGGTAAGTGCATATTGCTCTTCATATTTTCTGACACATTGGATTGTTGAGGGACTATATTTGCTTATGTTTACTGCACAGATTTACAATGTTTTGGTATTTTTCATCCTATTTGTGAATTTGTAATATGTTAAGTCTCTTTTTGATTTTCAGCTTAGAAAATTTAGCTACATAGGATGATGTTGTCTAGCCAGTATCGATATGGCTGTGGTTGGTTGGTTTTCTTTTGTTTTTTGTTTTAGTTCTCTCTTGCCTTCAGTTTGTGTCTGTTTTTGTCACATTATGATGATGAAATATGTGCCATAGGGAATGGTATGTTAGTTCTTGGTAATTCACGAACAGAACTTGTTTTAGTGCATTTATTAGATAGAATTATAAATTATTATAAACTCCTCACACGTGTTTAATTTTTACAGATAAAAAGCATTAACATTCATTAGTAAAAAAGAGTAACTCGAATTAATATAATTTGAAAATCTAGTCCATATATTATTTAATTTAAATATAGCTTGAACAATATTTTAAAGAGAGAACACATATTTTTTTTCATGGAACCAACGGTAAAGCTTTTTCTCCAATTTTTTTTATTCTACCGAGTAGTACATTCATATTAATACAATTTAGAGAACTCTTTTAGATACAAAATTTTAAAATTTAGATTTAGATTTAACTAAAACTTAAAAGAACTTTGCTTGGATATAAACAAAAATCCTCAAAACTAATATATGAACTATCTCCTATTTATATACACTATTCAATTATATCACTAATCAAGTTGATAATGGATGATGTAACAAATCTAATTACTGCAATAAGTTTTGATGTTATCTTAGAATGTAAATTTTAGTTTAACTTTAAAATCTAATTTATAAGATGTGAATTATAAATTCAGGTGGTGATTTAACGCAGTCTCAATGGGTTAAAGCTTGGGGATCTGTGATCAAGTGTTTTTGTATTGCACTCAGATTATATTATATAGCAATCTTTCTTAAGATTCAGCTATCACTCTGAAGAACTTGTTCATGACAAATTAAACAGCTGTTAATTTTGTATCTCTTCTTTTATTCTACCGTTGGTAAGTTTTGCTCTTTTTGAATTCAACTAATGTCAGTTATATGTAATGTATGTAGCTTTGTATATTGTTAAAAGTTTCACATCATTAACTAAAGATAAACTCAGTTTATAGTATATATTTGAGTGTAAATTTCATTTTATAAACTGATTTTATAAGATTGAATTAAACTTAAAATCCATGTCTTAATATATTTTTTAACATAAACTAATTTTATAGAATTAAATTATGCTTTAAAGTTGATATTTTTTATCCACTATGCATACTTTTACAAGAATTCAAAACAACTATTCCTTTTTTATTCAACTAATCTCAGTTATATGTGATATATACACCTTTGCATGTTATTGAAAGTTTTACATCGATTAAAGATAAGATAAGACAGTTTATAATATATATGTAGCTGTAAATTTTATTCTACAAATCAATTTTATGAAATTGAATTAAATTTAAAGTTAACTTCTTAAAGTATATATCCCAAGTTTTTGTCTCTGTTTAGATTTAACACTTCATCTCAAATCCTAACATAACTCATTTTTTAATCATTTTTATGCTTACACAGTAAATCAAAGAACGAACGTGTTAAGTTTCAGTATTTTTTGATCCATTATGCATACTTTTACAGATATAGAATTCAACACAACTATTCCTAGTTGGTAGAACTAGGGTTATGAACTTATGATCATTGCTGGTGCTAACTAATTAATACCACCTTCATCACTCAAATCCCTCATCCACGTAGTAATACATATACAGAGAGTTGTTACTGTCACTAATTAAATCGTCATTATTTAATATACAAAAGAAACGAATCTGTTAATAAAAAGTCAAGAAACTGGTAGAACTCAAAGTTGTAATACTCTCTGCATATAGATGCTCTCATTTTCCATGATCATGAAGTTTAAATTAAATTACTTTTGAAATAAGTATTTAGTATTTCAATGTTTGTTTTGCTTAGAAACACATATGGGGCTGCACACATGTAATAACAAAATTAATTTGAGTGAGATTATCATGGAGGTTTGTTTTATATTTCTATGAATTTTTGTACTAATCAAGATATCTTACAAAACTCCAAATTAAGTGGTTTTAAAAGGAGGTAAATGTTTATGATTTGACATGCAATTTTTAATATTTAAAACATTGAAAATCAAGTTTTGTAAAACTTGATTTATGATCAAAGTAATAAGATTAAATGCTTTAAAGAAGAATCTTAATGAAAATTTTTTTCCTCTCAAAGTAATAACAAAAACATTTTATGTATTTTATTCATTTTCAAATTATTTATACAAGTTTAGAAATAAGTAAAAATAATATAATTCTAACCATATAAGCCTAATGAATATACTTTAGTGATTGAATGAGACACACTTAAACTAAGATTAGGGATTTGAATCTCGCTGTAATATTTTAATATTTTATACACCTTTTCACTTATGGACAGGTTTTTCTATATTATAGGAGAGACGTGATTTCCAAGATCTTTAAAGGGTGACCTTAATATTTTATGTTCAAAAAGTTAATTTAGATATTTAAGTTTAAGACAATAGTCTAAAATTCAATGAAAAAGTTAGTTAATACTTTAAAACTATAATTTGGGCTAAAAATATAGTTAAGCAAGAATCGAGTTACATAACTTTTTTAGATGAAGTTACAATGTTGATTATAGGAAAGTTTACAACGTTGTTTTATTTATTAATTAATGTCTCAAAACTGATAACAAGAAGATAATAGGTAGCAAATCATATAACAAAAAAATGACATGTGAGTAAGTAATTTACTTTTAGAAGAAGAATCAAACTACACAAGATTTAGCCTTTGCAGAAGTGAGAACAGAAAAGAAAAAGAAAGTGAGATAAAATCTTGAATGAAGATGAGGAAGAATTAAAAAGGAAATCTAAGTAACGAAATAAAGAAAACAGTCATGAAAAGAGAAAGCTGTCAAGGCACTTTGATAGCTTTTGTCAAAGCAAGATAACAGTTCTTTTGATATATCTTTCTGTTTGAGAAACATTCTGAAAGCAGTAGCCATGTATGCTTACCACAAAGCTTTTTGAGTTGAGTCTTGCTAACAAATTAAAGCGACAAGACCCCTTCAAAACAAAAGTGAAGGCAAAATCATGTCTCAGAGCCTACCCATATCTCTAACATGTACCTTCATGCATGTTCAGTGTTTTTAAGATAAAACAAAAGATTAAATGTGATGGGACAGCAATGCAGTGAAAAATGTCCAATGCGTCACACCAATTAAATTCAGCAATGAACTTGGTAAATGGTACTCCATCACATGCTTGCAATGTCAATGCTTTTCATTCCATAAACTGCTAAAAGATAATTTATGATGATTGATTAATTAGCAGTAAGGAATCTCGGTAGCTATATCCCAAAATTTGAAATCATGATCAGAGCATATAGCTACAATTGAGCTTCCAAAAATTCAGTAAACAGATTAGTTAATTCGATAAATAATGAGCAGAGAAAAAAAGGAGCCATTATTAGCTAGTTCAATTGTCCAAATCAGTTTGGCAGTTTCATCTGATAAACAAAACAAGAAGGTACTATCAAGAGGAAACAGACAGTGATTTATACATATAAAAATTGAGTCAGCCTGTAATGGTTTATTTTTTTAAAGGAAGGGGACAAAGGATACCATGGAAGTGTAGAGAAAATGATGAGGACATTTTAGGTAATTGAGGATGAAAGATATTGACCCTTCAAACACTGCTTTGCATGACAAATCCGTGTAACTTTTTCACGCAAAACAATGTTGAATGAGGGATGTTTCTGCATACTTTTTTTAACCCGAATTCCCCTTTCATTATTGTGTGCAATAAGCAACTCCTCGTCGTAAACAAAAGCCACATTCATTGTAACTTGAATCATTATGTCCGCTTTTATTCTTTTGGATAGAAAACCTTTGTAACCAGTAAAGGGTATAGTATGTTTTTCCTTATTTTTGTTACGTATATTCAGAGTTCCATTTTTCGTTTCTATCCAATACATAATACACATCCACGAACCTAAAAACAGAAAAGGTTGGATGTCAAAACTAGCCCTTCCTATTAAACAAATGCAGTTCTAAAAAGTACTCACTTTTATTCTTCCAATCTTCCTATTTCAATTTATAAAAGCCACTCAATAAAATTGCAGTTTGTCTTTGAGGAAGATGCGATTCTTACATGTTACTGGCAGAGTTGTATAGGGCGTCGCATTATTTACTTTATCGTGGACTCAATTTGCTAATTCAGCAAGCCTAGTTTAGCCCTGTAAAGACTACTAACTGGAGGATCTAGTGCGGATAAATTTGGCTGTATTGATTAAAAATGTTAGTGATTGAGAAAAACTCTAGTAAAGAACGTTGTTTTTAGTAAGGAAAAATATGATGATCATTCAGAAAAGAAGCAACCTTATATATACATATATGAACTTCATGATGACTAGAAAATAGAATCTCATGTACACATATCCTCATGATTAAATGATTGGTACGTGTGGTTCAGTTTCATGACAACAATATGAACAGAACTGCACTCACATATCAAACTGCATGTTTTTAATCCCTAGCTAGCTAACACCCCAATTCAATTCTTAGCAACTGGACAAAAATGAACAACAAAATAATAAAATGATGATAAATAACAAGGAAGACAACATAAACAACCTGAAAACAGCGAACCTCTAGGTTGGTAATCTTAATTTTTATCTCGGCCCTGATGTTGAATATTTACCTGTTTGAAATGGGGTTTGGACCACTAGGCACTTCATGCTTATTAGCATTGAAGATCTTGTTTTTCCATTTCAATGGAGGGCGTGGAGCTCGAGAGCTTCCTCTTTCAGGGCCCTTCAAGAGATCTTGTTTGGTAGTTTGTTTTGGTGTGATTTCTGTCTTGAGATTTTGCGAGCTTCCTTCCCTAGATGAAGCTGCTACCATGGTGTTTCTCTTCTTTAAACCATCTTTTATGGAAGCTAAAGTGGATAAGCTGCGATCTGGGACGGCCATAGCAAAGTGAAATGCCAAGAGCAAAGAGAACAAGAGGGTCACCATGGAAGTGGTAGAGGGAAAAGCTGCATCACCAGCCATGCAAAACGAAGTGCCTTCTACAAATCATCCAAGAAGTGTACACAGCATATTAGGTTGGCAAGCAACAAATTAAGAGGGACAGACAAGGGGTTGAGAGTATAACGTATGTGAATGTTTTTAAAGCTGGAAGATAATTTTTTTCTGGAGAAGATATCAAGGTTGTAGGGTTTTGTTGTATTGTAATGATAAAGAAGTTCAACTGAGAGAAAGAGAAAGAGAAAGAGGGTCCTCAAATATGAAAAGAGGAAAGGGGAGATTGGTGAGCTTCTCCTTTGACGGTGTGTTAATTGATTGTTAGGTACATAGCTTTATCAATATGTTCTGTCTTATTGAGCAAGTAAAACTAAAATACAAATGAAGATTTATAACTTGAATACATACATAGGTGGTGTGTAAAGAAAGTTCGATTAAGACAAATCATGTATACTTTGGTGATTTTTTTATGGTTGAAAGAGACTAATCTATAGATGAGGTAGCTTTCTTGATTCACACACAGAAAAATAATTGGTAATAGATGTGATAAGTGGAGCAATTAAACTGAGAGGAATATTAATGTTAACATTAGGAAGGTTGAGGAAAAAGTGGGATCCATATATAGTGTAACTTTTTTGGTTGAGAAAAAAGTGTGTGTGAAACACAAGACTCTAAAGGGAGAAAAGATAGCCCCCACACACACATTACTCAGTTAAAGAAACGTTTGAATTGTGGGAAAAGACACAGAAAACACCACAGAAACAACTAATATCAATGTTTATGGTGAATGATGGACAACGTTAGATGCTCATAGATATACACAAATTTTGTGAAATAATTAAATAAAGTTATTATAGAATGTAGTTAACTTATGTAATTTTATGTTTTTTTTTAGCTTTTAAGAAAATAATTTAAAGGCTTACGTCTAAATAAAATTGTACCGTATTAATAAATTACAAAGAGTTCATGTGTAATTTCTTTTTATTTTAGTTTAAGTTAAAGTATTATGTGTACATTAAGGATATTTAAGTATTTTTTTTACAGGTAGCAAGTATCCATAAGTACACCTTATCTCCTCTCTTTTAGGAGAATACGTTTAAAAATGTTGGGATTTGATATGCATATATTTGGGAGTGCGAAATGTAAGCATTTTATTAATTCTACAATATAACTTATGGCTTTAATCTATGTCAAGGGATTTTTATTTTATTTTTGTAAAAAGGAATTGAGCACGTTATATATTTATAAAAGTTTATGAACCTTAATTAATTGAGTTAGAACTTGTAATCTATAATTTCACAGAAAGATTTTTTTTGTACAAATAAGAATTGAGAATGATATATATTTATAACAATTTAAGCACCGTATCTAAATAATTTAGTTAGAACTTTTAATTTACAATTTTATATTAACTAAATATATATGTATTGCTAAAACTTGACCGAGCTTGGTGTAAGGTGTGTATTAAGCTATCTTAATTACAAACATATAGAAGTGTTCATAAGACTTTCACATTCTTCATTTTATAAACAGAGTTTATCAAAATTGAGACATATATATAGATTTTTAAGTCTAAATTTAATAATGGCAAAAGTAATTTTTCCTAACATGTTCGGTGGGAAATTTAACAGTGTTTTAATGTATAGGAATTTGTGTCTATTAGTGGTGAAATAAACATGAATAAAGAGCATAAACTATTGCGTTGAACTTTGTATATTTTTTTTGGTATAGCAGATAGAACTGTTATAAGAAGGGAACTTTAGATGCCTGTGTTAGTTCCCAGCATTTAGAGTTTTACATTGTCAGCTTGGAAGGGTTGGAAAAAGAAAAACATCTCATTTCGACCTTCTGTTGTTACCCATTTGGCTAATAAATTTGAAAAGGGTAGAAAAAGGGTGTGAAAAAGTAATACGTGCATGAAAAAGAACGCCAAAAGTGAAGCTCATTTAGAAAAGTAAAACGTATTTATCATACTTTTGAGAGAGATATATATATATGCATTATGCATAGGTATATTTCGTAAACCCATTAAGAGAACTTGTTTGTTAGAAACCATAGCACGGAATCAACCATAAAAACGATTTTAATGACTTTGAGACATCCATGTTGTGAACATTAACAGTTCATACATGTGAATGATGCTGAATGTTACGTGTTACTTTTTGACAAAGTAATACATCGTATTGTTTTTAATTTAGCAGTTATATTTGAATTTTTGACCTGCTAAACAAATGGTCATAGTCACATTGTATAATGAGATTCTATTTGGGTGGTAATTTACTTGGTTAGGGTTAGATTTTATACTGCATGGTAGAAAAACTCTGATGAAGGTTTTGGTGCTTTTGTGGTACAGATATATATATATATATATATATATATATATATATATATATATGATAATAATAATGAATAAGAGAATAAAGTAAACAGTGGGTAAAAGGAAAGCTGTGAAAGCACTTTGGATAGCTTTTGTGAAAGCGGGGAGAAGCAGTTCTTTAGTTATCTTTTTGGTTTGACAAACATTCTCTACCGATATAGTCACAAAGCATTGTTTGGTTTGAGTGAATTCATAAAGCGATGATGAGACCCCTTAAAACCAAAAGTTAAGGCAAAATCATGTCTCACCATCTTCCTGCCTTCTCTTTAATTACCTCTTTCATAACTCCTACATATATTATATATATATACACACACACAGTATCTGCTGCTATACCATGTACTCTATTTATACCACCTTTTCTTCTTGAATTTGCAGGCAATTAAACTGCTTGTTCTCCCCTTAATGAAGCCTTTAATATCGATTAGTAAATCTTCATTTAATATATTCTTGAACACCATCTATATTAGTACAACCATGGTTGCTTACTCCTTGATTTGTTTCTTTCCCATTGCAATTATAAAAGTCTGATGGGTCTGGTGAGATCTAAACTCAATTCATATAAATGATTGATATATATCATTCCCAATAAAGTTTTCTCAGATAAATTGTTGTTATAAAAGGAAAAGAAACAAATAAAAAAATATTAAATTAAGCTAACATCAATTTATACATTATGTTTATAGTTTTTTTTTTAAAATATTAATATAAGTTTATCTTACTTTATAAAGAAGTTCAATATATTTTACTTTCTTTGTTTTCTTCTTCTACTATATATATATATATATATATATATATATATATATATATATATAGAAATTTATATAAATTTACTTTTTTCTTACATTCATTTTTAGTGGTTTTTATTCTTGTCTATCGTAATGAAGTTCGAGGTTATATAGTTAGATTTAAATTCTACAACTAATTACTATAGTATATGACAACTAAATTTTCAATTATTGACTAGTGTCGATTAGTATATGGTTTCCAATCAAGCTTGGAACAATATTTTTTTTACTTAGGTTTATGTATAGTATTAGAATTTTGCATATTTTGATGTATTTTTATTACTAATTTTTCATAAGTAAAAAAAAAGTATTTCCAGTTTTTTATTGAATTTTTTATGTCTACCTCATAAGTTGGGTAATAGGTTGAGCAATTTCACTAATAAAATGGTAGGTTTATTGGAAGTTATGTTTGAAGAAAAGAAGTGCAAACGTGTTTCATCTCACAGAACAAAAAGACAACAAGTTATGATAACAAGTTTGTAATCTTGGCAGCCTTGGTCCAAAATTTGAAATCATGATCAAAGGCAGCAGCTAATAGTTTTCAAAATTAAAAATACTACTCATCTTCTAAACATGCAGACCCAATAATTACAATAAATCTATGTCAATAGTGTTATCTTAAAAAATGTGAGGTTTTATTTTATTTATGCAGTGGATATCATTAAAGCCTGTTTCTGGTTTTTCTTTTCCTCCTAAATTCCTTTTAGTTTATACATATTTTCTAGATTGATCAATATAAAAGATTCCTCTTGAGTACATGTTGTGATCTTCAGCTCTAAAACATATCATGATCACAACATTCAAATATTCAACTCAAAACTTTTTCACATGATTTTTTGCACTTCATTTTGCATGGTTGTTGGTGCTGCATTCCCTTTTACATGAACATGGCCAAGTTCTTCTGCATTACACTTAACTCCAAAACATCATGATGCATATCTGCTTCAGCTAGAAAAGCCAATTTGCACAAACTACAAAGACAGATATGACACACGAGAAGAAACTGTCGCAAGCTTTCATGCATTTCCCTCATCAACTGCAAGCTCTAAGTATGGAATACTGTAATCATAAACCACTGTCACCATCTTCAATGTTCGTGTGCATTAAGTTTGGTCCAAACCACGCTCATTCCCACCATTATATTAATTAGTTTAACTAGAAAAAAAAACACTAATATTTAGATTATTTTTTTTAAAAATAACTATTTTTTTCTTCCTTAGTTTGGAGTGCTAGGGCTTGAAAGTGGATTAGTTCACAAGTGTCTATTCATATTTTTGTTTGACGCTGAAAACTTGATCATGTACGTTCAACATGAAGATATATTTTGGTATATGAGATTCTACTTCAAGTAATGATTATGTTTAGATATATAATTGCTGCTTTTCAGAATCGCCATCATATTATTGTGCCCCATTCTATCCATCCATGAATCATGCATACGTGTTTTTGTTTCTTCCAACTCACCATTTTATTAATGAGTTCTTTTTTATATCTAATATATATATGTATATATATATAATATTATTTAAGTTGGTGTAGTTGTTTACTATTTGAAAAATAAAACTTTTACCTTAATATGATAAAATCAATTTATAAATTAATATTTATATATTATAAATTTATGTTATTTTCAATTGATGTAATTTTTTTCATATCTTTCTATTTTAATTGTAAGACTAGATAATAATAACAAATAACATTATAAATCCACCAACTAATAAATATTGTTAAAATAGATTTCAAATAACTATTATATTATTTTAAGATTTAAATCTAATTTAATTTTATAAAATCAATTTAATTATAATAAAAGAATTATAGATATTTATATATATATTATAAATTGATTATATCTAATTAATTGATGTCACCAACACCTATTTGGTAAATTTTATCAATATTTAACTTTTTGTGGTTGATATGTTGAAAGTATATTGATAATATAGTATTATGTTGTCTCACAAGTTTCTGTATGCAAAGCAATTTTTCTGGAATGGATATTATTATAAATACGGAGAATTTTAAGTGTGATTTGCTAATCCTTTTTCTAGTAGTCCTAAATATATCCATTAGTGATTTAAGCTATATGTATAATAATAGCTATACACTCACACTTAAGTAAAGAAATTTGAACATAACTAATACTTTACTCATCATTGGAGATGTTTTAAGAATATAAGCTGTTAATAAATTTTAGTCCTTAAAAAGGTAGTGGTCCTCCTACTACAGCCTTTAATTAGATTTTACCATTATCAAATTATTTAAATAATTATATGAGTAGGTTATTTCTGTCTTTGTCTGTTAAGGACACCTGATGTGAACGTACTGCTTCAATCCAAAGTAAAACACTTAACATATTGCAATGTATATATATAGGTTTCAAGGAATAGTTTAACTGTGTTTTGGTTTTTGTTTTTATTTTTATTTTTTTTTTGTCTATTTTCTGTTTTCCTGTTTCTAAATATTTATATAAAGATAAAACAATATTTTCTTTACATCTCTTGTATAAACATTTAAATACAGAAAACAATATAGATTTGATAGTATTTTTATCCAATTTTATGTATAATTAGTTTGGAGAATTATCTGTAATGTAATGTAAAACGTTGATCAGAAAACTGGAACAGAGGCAAGAGAAGTAGTATGTAATAATGTTAGTATTTGAAATCTGAACAATAAGGAAACTCTGAAATTTTATACGATAATTATAATTTAATTAAATTTTAAAAAATCAAATCAATGGTAAAAAGCTTACTGAATTTTTCTTTGAAAAATAGTTTATTGAATAAAATTTACATATGTTATTAGATTTTATTTTTTTTGAAGTGTCACGTCCATTTTATCAAAAGAAGGCGAATGTCATTATAATTGTGAATTTCTGAAAATATGATATCATTTTCTCTGCAACTCGCATGGTACCAATTGTCTCCTTCTTTCAAAACTGAAGCAAACAATTACAAGTTCAGTCTTTCTCTCTTTATTTATAGATATCAAATCCTTCCTTAATTTATGCTGTAAATTTTTTATAATTAGCTCATAAAATATAGAAAAAGTGGATTTGAAGCTGTAAAAAAACTTGCAGATGACTATATACACCAATTTGTCGTTGAATAATAGTTTGCACACATATTTTTCAACTACATCTAAACCGAGTTAAATAATAAAATTTACAATGATGAGATGTTTGTGAAATAAAAAGGTAATTTTATATATATCCAAAAATATTATGAAATACTTTAAAAATATTCATAAATAATATTTTATAAAATAATAATTAATTATTTGATTTTTATTTCTAAGAATATTATAATATATAACCCGCTTTTTATATTCCTATCACGTTATTTGTTTTATTTTATTTTTTCACTTTTTTTTTATTTTTTAATATCTTATACATTATAACTGATTATGTATGAAATTACTTTATTTAATTTTTATTTTTCAATATGATGGTTGCAATGCTTATTTTCGTTATTAGTATATGTATATATATAATTAATATAGGAGTTACGTTACTAAAACCAAAAATAGTCAATGAGAGATAGAATGAAAGGAAGAGAAAACATAAAGAAAAAGAAAAAAGATGTAACAATGATTTGAAAGCATTGGCATGCAGAAAAGAAGAAAGTGGGAATAAACAAATCCCAAGTACAAAAATAAAAAATAAAAAATCATGGAAAGCAATTACAGATTAAATTAATAAGCATTAACAAAATTGCAATTGGTCCTGATTTCTCCTTCATCTTGGTCAGTGAGAACATCAACAATGCCAAGCTTTCCCATGGACACTGCAAATTGGTGTTCAAAGACAGAATGTGTAGCAGTCAATGCTGAAACAAGAGGTGCAGTCCTTGGATCTGAGTACAGCAACTGATCAGTAGATAACAACCCCATTTTCTTCTTCAGATTTATGTAGTAAACATTGTCAAAGATCTTTGGTGTTGTAGCATCAAGATCCACATACTCTGAGGCCCATCTGCACTTCCTTTGCAAGAAATTCAGATACTTAGGATCTATTGTTGGGTCTGGTTTTCCTGTTCCTTGGTAATTGTATAGCCTATATTGAATGGACCCACATGAAGTTCTTCCAATAGTATGAGCCCCTAGCATAATCATCACATACATAAAACCATAGCAATCAGAGGAGCATTTTGAAATAAGTTGTTACATCAAACTATACAACTTGAATAAGCAAAATATCAAGAGAATGATCATAATGTAAACTTCGTTACAATAGTTTCTGATACGTGGACTTATGTAAGGATGAATTAGACTCTTTTTAAAAAGAATTAGAGTATGTTATAACAAAAGTTGTTGTTTGATGGTCAATTGTTGTTTAAGACAATAAACGTAAGAATGGTTCATTTAGTTTATTTACCTGAGAGAACGACCAAGTCAAGCACAGACATGCCTCTGGACTGGAAAAACTCAATCATGGAAGTGATGTTTTCATGGCCCATAGGCACCAAAGCTGCTTCCTCAGCAATGGAGACCTTACCATCTTTCCTACCATAAGGGACGGCCCAATAAGGTCCACCTACCTCAACTGTGGCATCCCGTGCAGCAGCAGTGAGAATGTCAGCACAAGACACAGTCTTGGGACATTGTTTCTCTAACTCTCTCTTGATATCATCGACCACTTCAAATCCTCTCAGTGTCTTGCTAGCTTCTGCTGTTCTCTCACTTCCATCATGCTTCAACAGAATAGACCCGTCACATCCCTGCATTGTTTCAAAAAATATTGATACTGTGTTATTCTTTGAGCAAAACACTTTTTCACTCTCTGATAATGATAATGCATGTTATGTACCCTGACAGAGCAATCATGGAAGTGGAGCCTCATGAGACTAGCTCCTAAACTGTAGTCCTTCTTGATCCATTCTTTCACTTTGTTGTGAAGGATGGACTCAAACTGGGGGCAGCTTTTACGGTAGTAACCAAAGGATAGAAGATTATCAAATGTGGTTTCATCTAACGTTGGTACTTTAAGAGAGAAGACAGTGTCACTTGTTGTGGTTGTGTATGAAGATGAAGGTTTATAGTCAGAGTTTCTGTAATAAGGATCAGCTGAGGCTAAAACGATGCAGAAAACAAAAAGAAGAAACAATGGGAGCGAAGAGTTACGCATATTCTCTTTTTTGGGTTATAGACACCAAAAATGAACTAAAATAATGTATATATGATAGGTGTGAGATGGGAGATAGGTGAGTGATTTATATAGAGAGGAAGACTTTGATATTGGGATTATTTTAAGGCTGAGACAAACGTGCCAAGCACAAAATGGAGCAACATTTGACATGTTAGCATGTTCCCTTGTTTTCTCTTATTGTTCACTTCAAAATCTAGCACAACTCTTCCATACTTTATTTCTCTCCTATTATTATGATATCGCTAGCTAGGGCATGACTAAATTGATTAAAAAAATACTAGTAGCACACCTTCTATATAGTTTTCCAAATCTATTCAAGAATAAAATTAGTTGTTATAATGTTTTATTTGTTTTTCTAATGACATCACTAATATTCATTTTGTCTAAATTAATACTATATATCTTATTTATGAAATTAGACAAAAAAAATTGCATTAAATATTTTAAAATAAAAACACCAAGTTAAATAATTTAACTGAATTTTTAATGAGGATTGAAAAATATAAAAATTGAAAATCTGAAAGAATATATTAAAATTATAATCTTATAAAAAATAACTAAATAATAATTTACCATTATATTTGAAAATTTTAACGTAGTTCCAAACCAAAGAGATTCAGAGTGTGGTACCGTTATTTCCCTAACTCCCAAAACTAATTGCTGGCAACGTGTTTCTTCTTCCGATGGATATATGGCACTATAATTCCGTGGTTAATGAATTCCTTCCAATCGCATTCACCTTTATGTTTGTTTATCCCAATTCATGGTTAATTATTGATGATAATAATGAAGTAATTGTGTATTTTTGAGAAAGCTTCCGGGCTTTTCCTATGATCATGAGAAAAAACAGTTAACTTTTATCATAGACTTCATACCTGGCTTTTCTTTTAAATAAATTAATTTTTTATTTTGGACCTATAAGATAAAAAGTATTAGATTAAGAAAGATTCAAATAAATTTTTAAAAAAATTCTATCTAAAAAGATTTTAGAATGAAATATAAAAGTATTTAGAAAGCATTTATCTATAATATGTCTCTAAATAAGTTCATATAATGTTTAGAATTATAGAAATATTTTAGAAACTCTTAAAGAATGAATTATAACTCTTAGATTAATGTTGTGGTGATAAGATCTTAATCATTGGTTGAGGAAGTGTCCCTAGTATAAATAAGAATGATAAAATCATTTCTAATAAAGTCAAAAATTAGAAGCACTCAATATTACAACAAGTTTTTTCTTTTCTCAAAATTTTCTAACCTCTCCTAATTTTTAAACACTTTCTTCAAGCCTTTAAAAGTTTCCACCAACAAAGTGGTACCAAGAGCCATGTCTATGTGTGTGAGAAAATATGAAGGGAAACGTGTCACCTACCAATTACAGTCCAATGTTTATTATAATCATATTTTGTTGTTCGAAGGGTACATCTTAAAGAAGCAATCTCCTCAAGTCTACTCCATATGTTCACTATACTTGATCCAAGATTTAATGGTTCAACAAAACCAAGATGTTAGTAAACGAAGAAGATATTCAATAAAGAATTTTGATGATGATAATGTATAGAGAAGTGTTGAAGACTTAAAGAATACATTAGTTCAAGAGAGACAATGAAAATCAAATAATCTAATTATTGAAATCTTGAAAGATTCTTCTAAGTACCCAGACGCATCTAACCAAAAACATCTAACCTCCTAAACAATTCTACTAATCAGATACTCCTAGAAAAGTCTAACCTCCCAAATGAGTCTACTAGTCAGACACTCCTAGAAGCATCTAACCCCTCATACGCGTCTACCAATCAAACACTCCCAAAAGCGTCTGACCCCAGACACGTCTACTAGTCATGTTCACTCCCAAACACGTCTAACAATTCATAATACGCTCCAACGTAGGTAGGGATGACAATGGATCGAGCACGGATAGTATGATACCCGAACCCGACCCGTATGTAAAAAATTATACATGTACTCGCCCCGTTACCTGCCAGATACCCACATAAAAAAAAAACCCCACGAATTTTTTCCAACCTATGAATACCTGTTGGATACCCATTTCAACCCACAATTTTTTTTTTATAAAAATAATATTTTGATTTTTTAAAAATGTTTAAATTAAATTGAAAAAAAACAACATATAATTTTCTGAAACAAAATTGGCCAATGTTCAAATAATTTATTTTATGAAAAGAGCCCAAAACTCCAAATCACCTTCTCTATTATTAATTTTTTTCCTGAAAACGGGTCAAGCCTAAACCCTTCTTTAGGGTTTCTTCCTCAAGTTTAGAGTAGTGTTCCTTTTCCTCCCCATCTAGTGCATTACGAAAGCAGGGGAAGGATGTCACGTGGCATCCCTCATTCCCACCCAAAATATTAAGGTTCTAGAAGAAAGCTTGCGCCGCGAATTGGACTAGGGCAAGGATGCTTCGTGTCGGCTGTTGGAAATTTTATCCCGCGTTGGAGGTTCTCTCATGATTATAGGGTTTCGCCCCTTCTCTTCTACAACGGCACTCTCATGGTGGCTCCTTTGAAGGAGGTGGCGGCGGCACAAGTTGCAATTTTGGTTCCCTAAAGTCGCGATTGAGAGGCGCGATTAAGTTTGCAATTCTGTTCTGGAATCTCTGTTTAGATTCTTCTTGCAGGTCGCGCGAGAGAAAGATGATGAACTCGTGAGATTTACGTCACAAAGATGACTGGTTGGCACTGCTTGTGAACGCGATTTAGGGTTTGAAAACGGTAGACGATATTTGTGAAGAACGACTAGAGGAAGGAGAGTATAGGAGAAAAAATTGAGATTAAGGTTTGACGGCAGAGACAGATGCAACAACTAGTTAGAAAATAATTTAAAGGACTAGGATAAAATTTTAATTTCATTTTTCAGACAAGCAGCGAGTACCCGCGAGTACGAATAATGTAATACCTAAACTCAACCCGTTAATAAGCAAACCCAACCCGTTAATAAGCGGATATTAAAATACCTACTACTCGTGTCGTACTAAATACGCGTATTGGATTTTATCCACATATACTTGCGATTACAAGTTTTTATATCATCTCTAGAAGTAGGGTCTTTTGATTTGAACAAATATAAAATATTTTTGCAAATTCTCTCTTTTCTTGTACTTTTTATTTCTATTATTGTTATCAATTTTATTTGTAAAATCAATTTATAAAAAAGATAATTTTTTGAAAGGCCTAATTTTATTAAGTAAAGCAATTTTTAGTTTTTGTCTACCGTGAAACATTCCGCTCTCGATTTCTAACCATTGATAGCTTGTTACGATAGTTATTCAATTTTTTTTTTAAATGATAGGACAAAATAAGTTATTATATATATATATATATATATATATATATAAAAAGTTAAAATTACAATGATTATCTTTTATAAATAAGTTATATTTATAATCTTAAAAATGATGTAGTTATGTTATATATGGATGAGTCTTATACAACTATTAATATTTATAAATTTAGTTAATTAAAATAAAACTATTTCATAGACAAAGTTGTGAATTGTTAACTTATTTTAATTTTAGTATGAATATATTTAGCAATCTCATATAATAGAGTGATCTTTTATATATTTTATTGTATTCAGTTAAGTCTTATTCATATATAGATAATAAAAATCTTAATCGAATATATTATTAATTTTTTTAATTGTATACTCACGTAACATATAAATCATTTCATAAAATTATTACATAAATAAATGAATAATCATTAATTATTAAAACCATTTTAACAAATAAATATCTTTTTAAAATGAGATAATATTGATGTGATTTTATTTTTGTTTAAATTAATGGATAATCACTTGAGTGCTAATCTTGTTATTCAAGTGACTCAAAGACACTAGAATGATATTATATCCAAATGAGAGAAAATCAATCAAACTTTTTCATTACTTCACCTATTATTACTTGAGTGTTTACACTAATCTAAATATCTATTCATCATTTCCATTTCGCTCGAGAGCCTAACTCGTCCATTAAGTGATGTTAGTAGATATTTACAACTCATAAATAAGTTTAATTTTTACTAAAAGTCAACAATTTTCATTAAAAACATATTTACACTACTAAAAATAGGATTTTGAGAAAGGTTTAGAGTTGACATTGTTCAAACCATCATTAATAATAGCATTGTATGTGCTAGTTACCATTGTGATTGTGAATAGAATTGTTATCATGTGTGTATTGACATCCCATTTGAATTTGTGTTAATATTAGGAATGGGAAAAAAGTATTATATTACTGAACTAGTTCAAAATAACGGAACTAAACTATTTTTTAGTTTGATGCAAAGCAAATCCACTTACACAGGTTTGAATAGAAACTCTTCTGCTCCTTCCTCCATGCAATTGTCAATAACAAAACTATTGGATCAATAAACAAATCTACAACTCAAAACATTAATAATGGCCAATAATTCAATGTATCAATGCAAGCAATCAAAAAATTATAATAATTTCTCTTGTGCCAACAATTGGGCAAGAGGGAATCTGAATTTCGTCTTGCTTCAATCATTGTAACCACAAATGCAGGTTAGAAACATGTTCTCAAAATCATAGGGGATTTAATCATGTAAAAAAAAAATTCATGTCTTTCACAAATGTGATTCAAGTTTAGATGGGAATTATGTTCTAAAAAACAAGAGCTCCAGATGCAGCAATGGGATACTCTTAAATAATCTGTGTATTTTAGCCCAAAGCATTAGCATAAGTAAATCAACAAACAAACAACATTCAACACATAAAAACCTTAACATTGTTTAAGAATTAATCCAGAAAAACAATGGCTTCTAGCTCCTAAACCATACAACACATGAGCCATACAAGAAATGAAGAGAATCCAGTTTAAATTGAAGAGCTCACCTATCAATTTGAGTCAAGATATTTTCATATGTGACATCTAATGTTATTTGTTAGTTTAGATAAAGAAAAGAAACAACACTGGATCACACAGCTCTTTGATTAAAAGTTATTAATGAATATCAGATATATTCAAGGACACCTAACCCTGGACCTGAATTTATTGAGAATTACAAGTCTTACCTTACAAAGTTTGGATATGATCCAAGCAAAATAAAGATACACCACAGGATTGTGAAGTCATGTCCAATAGTCAGCTGGCTGCTATGATGTCTATGTCTGGAATGCAGCAGGCACTTACAAACCAATTTCCTGATCTAGGACTGAACTCCCCTATTGAGCTTAATCCTTTCACTAGTGTATTTGACACTTTGAAGAAGCTTGTTGAGCTTTACTTTAAGTATTAACTATGTTTTGTTTTACGATATTTACTTCTGTAAACAATAGCTAGCTATCATTGATAGCAATTTATGTGTAACATGTAAAGTATAACCTACTTGTATCTGCTGTAATCCTCTGGTATATCATGTTTTATCCTGTTTAAATTCTCACATTTTGAAGACATCATCAGAAAAAAGCCTCATTCCTTGAAGGGAAATATCTGATATTGATATTTGATATAACACAATAAGGTTATTAGAAGGAGGAATTACAAAGTTGAAGCACAGATATGCAAAAAAAATGCTTGCATCTAATAACCAGAGGTGAATTATTCAAATAATTGATTATGATAATTAATTAAAAACATACTTATCTCAGCAAATAAAAGCTTCTTGCTTGCAAATTGAAAAAGTGCAGCTGATCCTACAACTTGGAGAATTGATTCTATCTACAAACAGAAAAACATCATAAACAAGTACTGATCTTTTAGAGCTTCTTTTACTAATTTTTCTCCTTTTTCATACAAATTTGACAAGACATTATTTCAATGGACCAATGTCCTGAGAGCAGAAAACAGAAAATGTAAACAAATCTATTAGAGCTGCTTACCATAGGCCTAAAACAAGATGAGGATCTTCTTTTTAAACTGATAAGCATATTTGTTATAATTGAAATTCATTTGATTGAGTTTTTCCTTTTTGGATGAAACTTTATGAAAAGAGAAAGTCATAGATTACAGAGACTAAAGATAATCAAACCTCAGAAAGGACAAAATGAGTTGCCAGTCCAGCAGCAACTATTTCCTTCCCACTCAACCTTCCTCAAGTAAGTGCCAAGAATTCACCTGTAACATTATATGCATGGTTACATCTCTGATGAGTCAGTAAAATTTTAAAGACATTTCTACTGTTATAATTTAAGTTTTTTAAGTTAACTCTGCCCATTTTACAGAATTACGACTACAATACAATCCTTTTATGTCAATTCTAAGGCATTCAACAAAATAATTAATATACATAGTCAAAGAATCTAACTACATATACTCATTTAAAAGGAAACTTTTCAGAAATCAATATATTACAAAAGTTGAATAAAGACTTAATTAAAAATTTCTAAATTTATGATAAATTTAAAGTTTAATTAACTTAAAAAAAATATTTTAAAATATATTATTACTAATTTCTTAAGTAATGCTACAGTTACAACAGTAGCCTTGTTGGTGGACAAATCGGAAAAAAAAGACAAGACCAGTTAGATCAGCCAAGAGGGTTCAGTGCATGCAGAGTGTGACGAATCAATCAAAAAGACGAAAGCTCTACAAAACCGCGTCTTGGTTTGGTACATCAACCCATTTTAAGCTTCCCAAAGAAGAACAACAACAGTATAATATCAACAAAACTATATCCATGCTAAAATATACAACTTTTCTTCAATTTACTGCAATATTTTTACTTTCTGTTTATTTGTTGGTGATGCGCGTTACTTGAAGAACTGCACAACACAAATTACGCGGCTTACGTATAATATGACAAACACTTTGGGGACTCCATTGACTTCGTAGAACAGACAAACTACAGATGCAGACACAAAATGTTTTTGAAGGGAAATTTAACTGTTCACTTTCTTTCAATGGGGTTTTCTTCTTCTTCAAACCTTGTATAATCCAACAATAATATTTCCCTGTTTGTTCACCCAACCACTCTATATTTTCACCACTCTAACCTCAAATCTTCGTGACTTCACCATTTTTTTTTCTTTTTCTGTTGTATCAAATCACAAATTCTTAATGAGATATTTACTATTGGATCATTTGTTACCACCTTTTCTTTTGATACTATTTCCAATGCTCTTTTAACCCTCAGTTTGACCTTCTCAGCGTTGCCTCTTCCACATTTAATGAATAAGCGTTATTGCCATAAATGGTAATTGGTCACTGTTGCAGGTGACTGACACAGTTGCACGTTCATTTATAGTCATTCATGGATGATAGGCATGCTTTGTCAACATAGTCTCAGCTGCTACCAACGCATCTATATATCTCCAATGCATGTCATGCAGATGCATCATAATCAAACCTATCAATTTTCTTACACATATACACACTTCACGAGAACATGTGAAAGCATGCACCATTACCATGTAGCTTGGGACTTCTATCTTCTGCCAATAATACATGCTCACAGTCCAAGAACAACCACCACCGTTTCCCAACCCACAACTACACCATTAAATTTCACTTGTCTTTCTGTTAATAAGAACAACTACTTGAGCTAAAGAACAACCCACTTCCGCTTCCCTCACCGTCCCCTTCACTCGTTCAATCCCAAAATGAGAGAAGCATCAACCCTTGGCATTGTGCTCCTCCTGTGTTTTTCTTCTGCACTCCTTTGCCGTGGAAATGAGAGGAGAGTGCTTTTGGAGGTGAAATCATCGTTCACTCAAGACCCAGAAAATGTTTTAAGTGATTGGTCAGAGAACAACACTGATTACTGTAGCTGGAGAGGAGTGTCATGTGAATCAAAGAAGCTCAATTCTTTGGATGATGGCGACGACTCGGTGCAAGTGGTTGGACTCAACCTTTCTGATTCATCACTCGGTGGGTCGATTTCACCTTCACTCGGTCGTTTGCAAAACCTGCTCCACCTTGATCTCTCTTCTAACCGTCTCGAGGGTCCTATTCCATCTGCCCTCTCCAACCTCACTTCATTGGAATCTCTCATTCTCCATTCCAACCAACTCACCGGTCATATCCCCATCGAGTTTGACTTGCTAATGCATCTCCGAGTATTGCGAATCGGTAACAACCAACTCAGTGGCCCGATTCCAGAGACACTTGGGTATATGCCCAACCTTGAGTACCTTGGTTTGGCCTCATGCAGACTCAGCGGTCAGATCCCGGCCCAGCTAGGTCGACTCAGTGAGTTGCAATATTTGACTCTGCAGGAAAACGAGTTGACTGGGCCAATTCCGTACGAAGTGGGGTACTGCTGGAGCCTTGAAGTCTTCAGCGCCGCTGGGAACAGACTCAATGGCTCGGTTCCGAGTGAACTGAGTCTACTAAGGAAACTTCAAATTCTGAACCTCGCCAACAACAGCTTAACCGGGTCAATTCCGAGTCAACTCGGGCATCTGAGTCAGCTTACATATCTGAATTTAATGGGTAACGAACTCGAGGGTCGTATTCCACCGTCTCTGGCTCAATTGGGTAAACTTCAAAATCTTGACTTATCAAATAATACGCTCACTGGGGAAATTCCAGAGGAGTTAGGGAACATGGGTCAGTTACAATATTTGGTTCTCTCTGGGAACAAACTCCATGGAACCATTCCAAGAACCATATGTTCCAATGCAACAAGTTTGGAGAACTTGCTGATGTCAGATTGTGGACTTCATGGTGAGATACCAGCTGAGTTGGGTCAGTGCCAATCCCTGAAACAACTTGATTTATCAGGCAATGATCTCAATGGGTCAATACCTATTGAGGTTTATGGGTTGATGGGGCTAACTGATCTCTTGCTTCACAACAACACTTTGGATGGTTCAATCTCTCCCTTCATAGGAAACCTCACTAACATGCAGATTCTTGCATTGTTTCATAACAACTTGCGGGGTAATCTGCCCAGAGAGATTGGGAGGCTTGGGAAATTGGAGATAATGTATCTTTATGATAATCAGTTATCAGGGAAGATTCCTTTAGAGATTGGTAACTGTTCAAGCTTGCAAATGGTTGATTTTTTTGGAAACCATTTCAGTGGTGAAATTCCCTTCACTATAGGAAGGCTAAAAGAGTTGAACTTTTTGCACCTTAGGCAGAATGAGCTTGTGGGTGCGATTCCCCCCACACTTGGGAACTGTCATAAACTGACTGTGCTGGATTTGGCAGATAATCGGTTCTCAGGTGGCATTCCTGCAACATTCGGATTCCTCAGAGAGTTGAAGCTGTTCATGCTCTACAACAATTCTCTTGAAGGTAGTCTTCCTCACCAACTTGTAAATGTAGCAAACCTGACCAGAGTGAATCTTTCAAATAACAAACTGAATGGTAGTTTGGTTCCATTATGTAGCTCTAGTTCCTTTCTTTCTTTTGATGTCACAGATAATGAATTTGATAGTGAAATACCCTTTGTCCTGGGAAATTCACCTTCCCTTGACAGGCTGAGATTAGGTAACAACAAGTTTTCTGGTGCAATTCCAAGGACATTGGGAAAAATCACTGCATTGTCATTGTTAGACATCTCAGGAAATTCACTCACAGGTCGAATACCAGACGAGCTTTCTTTGTGTAATAACCTGACTCACGTTGATTTAAACAACAATCTTCTAACTGGACACATACCACCATGGCTTGGAAGTTTGTCTCAGTTGGGTGAGGTTAAGCTCTCCTTCAATCAATTTTCTGGGTCTATTCCACTAGGCCTACTCAAACAGCCCAATTTGATTGTTCTTTCCTTGAGTAACAATTCTCTCAATGGAAGTCTCCCAGGTGATATTGGTGATCTTGTATCTCTTAACACCCTCAGGCTGGACCATAATAACTTCTCTGGACCAATCCCTCAAGAAATAGGAAAATTGAGCAATCTTTATGAGCTCCAGCTATCTAGGAATGCCTTTAGTGGAGAAATACCAATTGAGATTGGAAGTCTCCAAAATATCCAAAGCATTTTGGACTTAAGTTACAATAATCTCTCTGGTCATATCCCATCTTCACTTAGCATGCTGTCAAAATTGGAAGTACTTAATCTTTCTCACAATGCACTCACTGGAGAAGTGCCTTCAGCAGTTGGTGAATTGACTAGCCTGCAGAAGCTTGACATCTCTTACAATAACCTTCAAGGAGCATTGGATAAGCAATTCTCCCGCTGGCCTCATGAGTCATTTGAAGGGAACCTTCATCTTTGTGGAGCCTCTCTTGCAAGATGCAAAAGTGGTGATGGTTCCGGCAATAAGCGATCAGTCTTCAGCAGCACATCAGTGGTTATAGTCTCTACACTTTCAGCTTTAGCTGCAATTGCTTTACTTGCACTTGTAGTGATCGTCTTCTTTAAAAGCAAGCAAGAATTTTTCAGGAGAGGCAGTGAAGTGAGTTTTGTTTTCTCCTCTTCATCACGAGCACATAAACGATCGTTGATCCCTCTAAATGTCCCTGTAAAGAGAGATTTCAGGTGGCAGGATATCATGGGTTCCACAAACAATCTAAGCGACGAGTTCGTAGTTGGTTGTGGAGGTTCTGGGACAGTGTACAGAGCTGAATTGCCCTCTGGAGAGATCGTGGCTGTGAAGAAGATTTCAGGAAAAGATGATTATCTGTTGAACAAAAGCTTTATAAGAGAAATCAAAACTTTAGGGAGGATCAAACATAGGCATCTGGTAAAACTGATGGGTTGTTGTAGCAACAGAATCAAAGGAACAGGTTGGAATCTGTTGATATATGAGTATATGGAGAATGGGAGTGTTTGGGATTGGTTACATGGGGTGCCCCTCAAAGCAAAGAGGATCCTTGATTGGGACACAAGGTTCAAAATTGCAATGGGATTAGCTCACGGAGTGGAGTACCTCCATCACGATTGTGTGCCAAAGATCATTCACAGGGACATCAAATCCAGCAACATATTACTAGATTCCGACATGGAGGCACACCTGGGAGACTTTGGACTGGCAAAATCACTCGTTGAGAATCCAGAATCTAATGCAGAGTCTAATTCTTGCTTTGCTGGATCTTATGGATACATAGCCCCAGGTAATAGTTGATCACACCATTGACTTGAATTGTTATTTATCTCATTCTTTTACTAAACATAGATACAATTTTTGTCTTTTTAATGCAAACTTTTAATACCCAGATGAAACTCTAATTTAATCTAATCAGAATTTCGTTCCAGAAACATCTAAGTATCTTGTCCAAGCGTTAACCATTGATTGATATTTCTATATTTTTAGAGTATGCATACTCACTGAAGGGCACAGAGAAAACTGATGTGTACAGCATGGGAGTGGTATTTATGGAACTTGTTACTGGTAAAATGCCAACAGATGCAGCTTTCGGAGCAGAGATGAACATGGTGAGATGGGTGAAGATGCAGCTTGAGAAGGAAGGCATTGCGGTTGAAGCAGTGATAGATCCTCAGCTGAAACCCCTTTTGCCTTGTGAAGAGTTTGCTGCATTGCAGGTGCTCGAGATAGCCATACACTGCACAAAAACTGCACCACAAGAGAGGCCAACATCAAGGCAGGTATGCAATCATCTCCGTCACGTCTCCAACAACAAAATTGTGGATTTTGAGAAGAAGAATCAGGATCATTACTGGTGATTTTCTTTCCGACACATTCAAGATGAAGGAAGACATGTTTGCTAATGTTGCTGTGTATAAGGTTAGCATATGTTTCTGCATTGCTTCTTCCAAAACTTATACTATATATGTTTCTGCATTGCTTCAGACACAGATTGTTATATTTATTAAGATTATTTCGTGTTTGGAATGTAACATTGGTAATGCAGGTGTCTTCTTTTCAATATTTAGTAAAGTTCAATATATAAATATTTCATATATATCTTTTTAAATTTCTTTTACAGAACTCTCTTATCGTTTAATTGATAAAAGTAATAATAAAATGTTTGTATGTATAACAGAGGAATCAAAATCAGTTATAAAAAATATAAAAGAAAAATAAATGCTGAGATATAGAAAGTAAATAATCCCTGAGTTTTCTTTATCCAAAAATAAAACAATACAATTGTCATTTAATTTATCAGTAAAATATTTCGGTTACACTATTTTTTTTTTTTTGGTTTTTAATATAAACAAAATTTGTTTTAATTTAAAAATGTTAGATAAAAAGATAGTATAGTATTAAAAGTCATTTTGTTTGTGTGTGGGTGTATATGCAATCTTTAAAGAATAATACAAAAATGACACATTATAAAATTGCAAAATTAATAAAGAATATGGTAATTGAAATAATATTAATGTGAGAGTAGAGTACAATGTTAAATTAAATTTATGTTGTATAAGTGAGAGGACAAAAAAAAGAATAACTCACTTTTTTGTTTACATATGAAATCGTAAGAATCGTTCTAAAAATATCTTAAGATTATTTCACAATAATGATATTAGGTCTTGAGTTTAAATCTTTGATAAGGTAGGTCAAATTTTATCTTGAATTATTATTATTTTTAATTTGATAATTTACTTGAGTCTCAACTATACAAAATCACGTATAGCAAGTTAACATTTCAACTGAAAAAAAAGATGTTATGTATAGCATATATATCATAACCTAACTATTGCTTCTAATTAATATACGAAATTCAAATTCAAATTTAAATTATTCCCACATTTCAATAAAACAAACTACAAATTAAAATTCAAGCTATAATTGCTTAATAAAATCATACACATAAATGAAGACATACACCCACCAAAGTAGCTACAAATTCAAATCAAAATCGTTTCAAATTCATCCCTACTTAAAATAAAATTTAAATGAGTCTTTCAAAAGTAATGCCCATCAATACACATTTATATATAAGTATTCTAAAATGAAAAAGGAAGCCATTTTAGTAAAAAAAAATGAATATTTTACTTAAATCACATTACAAGTAACATATTGTAAATCTAAGCAAGATAGTTAAAATTTATATTATGATTAGGACAGTAAAAGACTCCTAAAATTGTAAACGGTGAAATTGTAATATACCTAAACTCTAAGATCCTATAAAGTCTTAAATTGTAATATTTAGATTTTACTTTTTGCAAAAGTATTTTATATATATATATAGATTTGAATTGAAATTTATTCGATAAAAAAGGTGAAGGGTGCAAAAGTGTTTTTTTAAAATAAGTGCTACAGTTGAAAAAAAATGAAAAATTTTACTTACTAATTTTTAACTGCTGATGTTGTAACTAACCACACACATGGTGAATTTTTTTATTGTATTTAAAAAAAATACAATTCACTCAATTTTAATCTATAATTACGAGAAAGACAATGTAAAATCGTAAAATCTTACAAATCAAATCTCAATTTCAACTCTATAATTTTTATATATAGAAAGGTGATATCATTATAGCCTTTTACATTTAACATTTATTTGATATAAAATATAAGGATAAAATGGTTATAAAATATAAAATTTTGTATTTAAAAAAAGAAAATAAAAATAATATAAATAAATGTAAAAAATTTAGATGCTGTGAAATAATTATTATTTTTATATTTTTTTATTTAAATAGTATTTGTGTCATGTAACAACTTATATGTTATTAACTCATAGTAATACACACATCATATCGTACTGGAATTTTTATTTTAATAATATAACAAATTAATTATCTTTTCTAATTTAAAAAATGGTAGAAGTAAATAATTAAGTGTGATTATCTTCTTTATTTCAGTCATTTAGTTAAAAACAAAGTACATAAAGGAAAACAAAAGGAAAAACTCACCACCAGAAAACAGTTTGATTCCTTCCTTTAACTATTATATTTAGTATTTTTTATATCTAAATATAGTATTTCAGTATTATTAGTGATGAAATTCGGTACAAAATTTTTGCAGAACTGATAAGATTGCGTACTGTAATAAAAAATGACTTAAGAAAATAAAATGAAAAGAAGATGAAAGTATGGTAAGTTTCGATAATGAAAGCACAAAAACAGAGTTACTGGTGAAGTTAATTTGGTCAACAGAATGAAAAAGTAGAGAGTGATCTGCAAATAGAAATAAATAAGACGCTCTCTTTCTCTAATTTTTCTCTTTTTCTTTACCCCACAAACTCAACGGTTCAAACTCAACGTCTCTCTCTCTCTCTCACTACACCACACTGTTATATTCGTCTATAACAATTCTCTCTGTTGCACTTTTCCAACACTCTGTTTCCTTATTCTTCTCACATCAACCAAAACAAACCTCAACGACGACAAGCCTTCTTCCATTTTTAGCCACACCCCTCTCCACCAAAAGACACGTTCCTAGGTACCAGGAAACAAACATTATCAGCCAACGTTATTTTTTGTTTTTTTATTTGTCTACTTTCGTTACCAAAAAGCTCTAAATAGAGGCAAAGAAAACGGGAATGAGGTTAAGATGATTTGGAGCATTAATAAGCCATAAAAACCTCCATATTTTCCGTACAACAACTCGTTTCTCCTTCGTATTCTCCCTCCTTCACTCCCTCCTCTGTTTCACTCTACCCTGTTTTCTTTTATTTTCTGTCTTTTTCTGTGTTTCAGCAAAACGAGAAGAGACTTGTCAGGTTGCAATGTCTCCAATCCCTCCACCCATTTCCCTCAAATGGGTTACCTTGTTTCCACGTTCACACGCTCCTTCGTAAAGGTTTCCACAAACCAAGACAAAACAACAACGGACGCAAACGATAAACAGAGCCCACATGGCATCTTCCGAGGTTGAGATTGCTTCTTCCTCGCCCTTCGGTTCCGTTCTGAGGGACCGCAACCACCGCGAAGAATGCAGGGAAAGCAACGCGAAGGGCACGCATAATCATCATGCTAAGTTACAAAGAAACAACAAGAACTTTGTCACGGACATTAACACGTGCCGGGGGGTGTCTTCTGATTCCGCAACAAACGAAAACAACAGCGACGGCAGCAAGAACAAAGGTGTTAACCAGCGTAAGGCTCCCAAAAACAGTCGCTTGGAGAAACTTCGTTTCACACGAGCCAACTCCTTCAACGATAACGGCAGCAGCAACAACAACAACAAAAAGGAGACCTCTTTGTCCTTGTTGATCAGCCCAAGACACTCACAGCTTCTCGATCGATGGGCAGCGAGACAGGCTCGGGAGATGGTGTCGAATTTGGAGAATGGGGCCGAACTGTTGTCAATGGATGATGTTGACATTTTCCCAAGGACACCCAGTTCGACATCTGAGGAAGAATCGTGTTCTCTGGAGATTCCTAACATGGCTGCCTCTTCTCTTGTTCAGATATGGGAGAGGAGACTGAAACAATCAGGTGTCTCCAAAACGAACACATCGTCTGAGAAGATTGGTTCGTCCTCTTCTCCCACGAATGAGAATGCTAATGCTTCGTTCCCCGAGGAAGAATGCTTTGATGGACCCTCAGGGAATGAAGAAAGTTCCTTTCAGTCCTCATTTCCTGAGTGGGAATCGAGTGACCATTCCGTTTCGCCACAAGCCAGGTCTGAGAGTGGTGTCAGTGTTGCTAGCATCATAAAGAAACTCACTTCTACCAGCCAGAATCAGAGTCCAACAGCTTCCTTTCTTGATGAGAATGAACAAGAAGGGTATTTTAGTAGTAGTGTGACAGGTTCTCCTTGTAGAGAGCGTGAATGTGGTCAACAACAACCTCCTTCAGAGCATAAACTGGTGTGTCCCCTGCGAATTAGAGGGCGTCAGGCATTCAATGATTTGCTTATGCAGATGGAAAATGACAGGCACAGGGAGCTCAACAACCTGTCAGAGCGTGGAACCGTGTCTAAGTTCGCACAAAGAGGTCGCATTCAGGTAAAACAGAAGCCAAAGGGTGGTTCTTCTTCTTTTGCTATGTTATGTTTTTTACTAGATCTGATTCTGACTCCTTTTCTATGCATGAACGCAGGCATTGCTTCGGATTAAATTATTGCAACGTGATCTGGTGGCTAATGATCGCTCCCGGCAGAATTCAACATCATGCGAAGTAAACAACAGACAATCACAAGGGTCTGCAATTATGCAATTAAGGTTTGACCATTTCAGAACTTCGTGATTGATGAATTCCTTTGATTAAACCATACATATTGATTTACCTTGTCTAAAAAAGAAAGCTATTGAATTTAAAGGCAGTAGAGAGTAAATGGATTTGGATTAGCATTTTCTTTTGTAGCTGGCTTTTTGTTTCAAGAATATTTCATTTACCAAGTATATCAAGTGACCACCACAAGGTGCACCAGATACATATAGTTTGCACTCATTATATGCACAAATTCTTATCTATAAATCTGACCCAAGTTGTAATTTGGTGAATAAACAATTTCAATTATTTTGCGTAAGCTTTTGACCGTTTAATTAAACATAGAGTTCATTTTTGTGCCATCTAAGTTTAGTTCTTTAATAAAATGAACACAGCGAGATCCCTCGTCATTAAGTTTTCCTGAAAGATACTAAATGAGAAATGTTTTTATGACATACAGGGAAAGATTTAGCAGTGGGGTTGAACCTAGAACTCCGGTCCATGCAGAAGTAGCTAACCCAAGAAGTCCTCAAAGAGAGACAGTTAACAAAACCACTCAATTGGGTAACTCTGCCACCACTGATCAAGTCAGAAAAGACACAAGAAACCAGACAGCTCATGAAAGTGCAAATCATGCCACAAAATCCCCACAAAAGTCGGTTTCACATACTAGAATAGATCATAATACAGAAGAAGCTCCTCCAAGTTCAGGTGTCATGATCCAAGAAACAAATCCACGTTCAGATGCCAAGGCTGAACACAATAACTCAAAAGAAACTAGTGAGGCAACGGCGTCCATGACTGATTCAGGTCTAAAAGAGATGACAGACAGGGCAGAAGCGAGTAGCGAACAGAATGCTAATACTAAAAGTAGTAATGATGAGACAGTAAATGAAGAAGATAATAGTAACGAGCAGTATGCTGAATCCAGTTGCCAGGAGACAGTAGAAGAGGCAAGTAATCAGAATTATGCTGAAAGCAGTTATGGTGATGAGATGGAGGGAGAGGAAACTGACCAGAATTGTGACTATGAAACTAATTATAACTGGATCAGTGAAATTTCTAGGCCTAAGAGCTATTGGGAAGAGCGCAGGCAAGCCTGGTATAGAGAGATGCTTGAAACTGGTTCTCAGAATGAGGATATAAGGAGGCTTCTTGAAAGGTACATAATTTTCTATTAAATTATTCCTCTTGTGTCAGTTGCTTGCATAAATGACTAGATGGAAAACAGAAGAAGAACTTTAATAATTTTCTATAGTGAAACTATTTTTTTGTATAAACTTCATTCATCTGAACATTAGTATATTATTTTTGCAGAAGAACAGTGTCAAGTTTCCTTTCTAGTGACTTTCGGGATAGAATGGATAGATTGATGGAATCTCATAGGGGAACTCAAGCACATTTAGTCAATAGCCAGGACTATGAGGAAAACAGCCAAGAATTGATGGCATTTTTACAAGAACGCTTGCATTCTGCAAGAACTTCTCAAGATGGAAGAGATGCAATTGAGGAAGAAGAGGAGGATAATGCAGATGGGCATGAAGAGGAGCATGAGCATGAGGATGAGAGCTTGATAAGCGATCCATATCATGAACCTGGTGATTATTCTAATCGTTCCTCATCATGCAGTTACAGGGACAATGAAGCCGGTGATTATTCTCCATCCCGACAACCTTATCAATCTCAATCTTTCTATCAGGACAGTCGGCAATCTGCATCTCCATCCACCAATCATCATTCAATGGTGAGTTTGCATTTGGTATGATCTTGATACATATGGTGAATACAACTTTGTTAAATGAAAAAACTGCTCTGCATGCAGGAAATGGAACTCATATATGATTTGAGAGGGCACATGGAGCAACTCTATCACGAGATGTCTGAGTTGAAGAAAATAATAAAGGGCTGCATGAATATGCAGATGGAATTACAACAAACCATGAAAGTAGAGATTAACTCAGGTTTGTGTTCATTTCTATAATTTTTTAATTCTCAACGTGAGTTTGTTAATACAATTGATGCAATGAAAATACCATTACAGTTGAAAAAGAAGAAAAGAAGTCCCGTAACAGGACTCCAAAAAAGAAAGGCAACTGCTGCATTTGCTATGAGGTGAAAGTTGACTCTGTTTTGTACAGGTAATTAATTAATTAACTAATTAATTGCTTGTGAATGAAAATGATTTGTTTCCATTTTCGGAGAAAAATTCAAACGTGTCTCACCAACTTCATTACAGGTGTGGACACATGTGTGCGTGTCTCAAGTGTGCCATCGAGCTACAATGTAACAGTGGAAAATGTCCCATATGTCGGGCTAAAATAGCGGATGTTGTTCGAGTATATATCGACGGTTAGGTGTCACATTCGACAGAATCTCACATCCTTAGTCCTGAAACTTAGCAAGCTGCTACAATTAACATCACAAACAAACCATACACGAGTTTCTCCTTTTTTACATGTACTTTCGTCAAGGGAGTGTATGATTTTTTGAGGAGAAACAACATCACTGTACATTATTTCATAGTTTTAAATTTAACCCCTTTTTTCTTCTTGTTGATGTGTCAGTGTTCTGCATAATAAAGTCTGAGTCTTGTATTACAAGGATATATATAATAATAAAACTAAGACAAACGCTTACACAACAAATAGCATCAAATCAAAAGAATGATATGTAAGTTACCTCTTTTTCCTTTTGAAATTAGAAAGTTCTAACATTAGTGGCAGAGCCATTAGAAAAACTACTACAAAGTCTGAAAATTCAGGTAAGGGTAACCCAATTTGCAGGTTTTGGATTTAGCGTAGAGGACGACGAAGGAGGTCATTCTCAATCGCTCTCATTGAATCATCTTACAAGCTGGACCGTACCTCGATGTGACCAAGCTAGTTCTTGCTACTTGCTAGTACCAATCTACGTAGCTATCCCATCATCTACTCTTTCGTTTTCTGTTTTTTCAGAGCCCAATTTCATAAGGAGACCTTATTATCAAGACTAACTTTGAACTGTAAATTTTGCTCACTTACATGGATTGAGATAAAAACAAATTCACAGAATTAAAATATTGAAAATTAAAATTATGGATCAGGATCAGCCCTTCTGTTATTTTTTAAACATGAAAAATATTGTTTTTAAATATATAATTCAATATATAAGCAACACTTAGTATTAAAGGTGGGTATGAATTGAATTTTTCAATATCAACTCAAACTAAGAAAATGATTTGAATTTAAAATCTAAATATAGTTGATATAGTTAAAATGAATTTGGATTAAAATTCAGATCCATTTTACTTACATCAATTAGATTTATATTTTTTTACAATGCAATTTAAATTAGATTTAATTCATTTTGTCAATAAGATTAGATTCAATAAGATTAATTTAATATATTTGATTATTATGTTAATTAGATATGAATTAAACTAACTCAACTTTATTTTTGACTTAAACTAATTCAATAGGATCATTCAATTTAAATTGACTTGAGTCAAATTTAAATTATGATTGATTTAACTCAACTTTAGATTATGATTCACTTAACTCGACCTCTGAGTGAAATGAGTTCGATTTCAATTGACACCGACTTCAACAAACCACTGGTTGAAACTTATTTTGGCAAACATCTACCGAAACCAACTCGAGACAAAATCTACAAACCATCAACTGAACCGTATTTTCTATCGAACCAACTCAATTAACTGTTGAGAGGAATTCACTCGACCGGCCTACAACCAACGATGACTTCACATACCTTCAATTAGGACCTACTAATTTCAAACAGGCCAACACGAATTTCAAAGCCGAATTCCATAAGTCACATTCTAAAAGACCTTATTATCGAGACACAGCACAATGAACACGTGTTGCAATCATTACATGAGAATGTATCGCTTCCCTCTCCGCAACATATCACGTAATTTGTTAGCTTTTTAATCTAAACATTGTATCTTACTGCATGGTTTGTCTTGGACACTGGAGTAATTTTACAGTTACCTCATCAATGGATATAGCCGAGCCAGCCAGCAAGGGCCCAGGTGCACTCCCGAGACAAGTCCATATTCCAAGCCGCAACCAGGGACCAGTATTTTTCTCTTAGATCGAGGATTGGGCCCATCAGTATTTTCTACAGCAGAAAACTATTCGACTAATCTCCAGGTAAAGTAGAATATAACTTACAGGTGCTACTCTATTTGCATAACCAAAGAACAAACTGTCATTTGCTTAAAGAACCAAAATTATAATCATGTGTCACACCTTTGTGGATGTGAGGGGATCAATATGGGATCATCTAGGTGAAGTAGCAGTTAAATTTATGGCATATTACTACCAAGAACATGTTCAACTGGTATAAGATTGTTTCAACTAAACAGAACTTTCAAGTTTAAATCATGCATGTAGAACTGCACAAAACACTTAGCTGTGTCATCAATAGTAATCTTGGTTAACTCGATGATATTGGACCAGTTTGTTTAAACTTAAAAGGTAATTTTTAAAAAAACCTCTTGTTTAAGAAACAGGATTAACTTGTTAAAACAACAGAAATCTGTCAATTTAAAAAAATAAGAAAATAGAAATCTATTTATTTTATTGAAAAAATACCTTTCAAGAAAATTTTAAAAAAAATAATACTGACCCTTCTCTCCAATTAAAAAAAAGACCCATGGTCTACGAAGAAAAAATGATGACATATTTGTTCTTGTTTGTAAATGGTGAGGTTGAAAAGGAGGAACAAAAGCTGGATGCAGAAAGTACGCGAAGCAGCCCCCACTGGGTTTCCTTACTTGAAGAGCACGTATGAGCTGCATTGAAAGGGTTGAAGTCCACACATAATTAATGCTGTAACTGCTTTGTCAGCTTTCCTCCCTTCTCTTCAGACAGGCATGTACATCCAAAAGAAAGACATAGTAAATAACCATAAAAAGAGAAGGACCATATAATACGGCCCATAATAACTGCCAAGCCAGGAGAAATGGAATTGGAAAATGTATTAAATATCTAAACTACCATCCTCAAGTTTTGAATAGACATCAGAATAAACAAGTTCAAATGCACTCCACTCTGATTTTTGGAAGTGGCCCAATGCCGACCCATCATTCATTACTGATATATAATGCTACATCTTTATTGATGGATGCCACCTAAAAGACAAATTACCTCTAGTTGGAATTTAATTTCATAAAATTAATTGATTCCTTAATTCTGATTAATATATATGACTAAATTAATCTAAAACTGATCGATCGAAAAGTACAGTGATTGAATTTTCCTAGCTTTAAAACAAACAGAGGAAGTTGAAATAGATAACTTCCATAATATAGATCCAAATCCGTACTTGATGTACAATGATAACATCCTTGTACCTACTAGTATCATTAAGATGTTCCAATTAGACTATGGCATTTCCCTTATATATCATGCATCTCATTCTTGTGTCTAAACATATCCTTATTAGTAGTCACTGATTATGTGATCAATCACTTTAATTTCTGGCTTCCTAAAATCAAGATCTAAAATAAATAAAAAATGTAAAGTCAGAAAATAAAATTATAGAAGTCTTGGAGTCTAGTTTAAAAATTTACTCCACTTCTATTATCATCCGTCCCAGTATACAATCATACATATAAAATTATTAAAAGTCATGGTTCTGCTCCATCTGATCAATGTAGTTGTCACTTTTCAGTATCTTTATCCTGACCATAAGTCCACAAAGTGTCTTTCCTGGTCCTAAAACAATGACAACGCTAACTCCAGCTGTACCCAGCTTAGATATCAACCACCAAATACTACTTTTAACAATAGGCAAAGCTAATCTTACTGGAAACAATTTCTTGATATTTGAACAAGCAAACAAGTAATTATCACCCGTATCCTAGGAGTCATTTATGAATTTGACTTCCTGAGTACGATGTGGCAATTGCACTCTTGACGAACGAGTAGATTTTTGTTTTGTTGAAATTTGAAACAGACTTATGTAGTGTTACACTCACAAGGAAAGTAAACTCCAAAAAAGTAGAACATCCCTATCAATTGAAGAATGATCAATCTTAAGACAAGTAACCTAGATCTAACCAAAACCACCACCAACACACGTGATATTACCGCATATTTCGATGACAACACAAAGAACAAAAGAAAGGGAGCAGACGATCATCAACACTTTATATGTAGTATCGAACAATACTTCCCTTGTTTTGCAGTAGATGAAGCAACCAAAAATATAAAGAATGAAATCCTAGTCTAAAAGAACCAAAAATATACAATTGAGGCAAGAATTTGATCTGGCTTTTGCACCAATAACTAAAGCCTTTTCAACTTGGTGAGGTTAGCTAAATTGAGTTTTGCACCAGTGGCATAGAGAAGCGTAATCTTAAAATGTATTTGCGTCTTCCTTCTATTTCTCTCCCTTATTTTTGTACTGGGCGTAAGCCGACCGACATACAAATAAATGGCCCATCAATACTAGTTATAGTCCACAGAAACCTTAGGCATAAGGTGATCCCAACTGTCTAAGACGAGGGTGGTAGGACGTTTGGCATTCTGGGTTTTGCACATCAAATCCTTCATTTTAATTATACCGCATCTTTTATTCTATTCCTCCCCTCAATTTTTGAACTAGGTGGAAATTAACCAGATACAAATAAAATTATAGTGATAGGACATTTGGCTTTAGCATGAGCAGATAAGACAACCAAATTTAAGTTTCATGACAGGAGTAAAAACATAAAATAAAAAGGTTTATAGAAGGCAAATGAAACCCCAAATAGATTAATCTCTCCCACAAAAGGCTAAGTCAAAAATGCTCCTTGGATCCTTTCAAAACCAAACTTACACCACCAGGACTATATCATCCACACTGGCTCTCGAGATCTAAATAAGTACAAGGGTAACTTCATGCATATTAAGAATCTTCAAAATTTTGCTTGCATTGTATGAATCTAGCAATCTTAGATCTTTACTAGCAACAAGCTTGCAGCACAACTCTCTAAGCTTCATATTCTATAGTCTTAACGCAGACCAGTTTATTAGCCCCGATTCTAATAGCAAACAATGAAGACCATAAATTAATTCAATCAGAACATTGAATCAGTGATCAAGAAGAACATGTAATGCGTTCAACGACAACAGATCAAACTAGCAGCATAGTATAAATGTGATCAGTTTCGAGTGCCATAACACGTCAATTCTATTCAAGCATCTAATACACAATTGACCAATCTACTTGAAACTGGGTTTTTGCAATTATGTATTTTAAAACAGATTACGATTAACCATTAAGTTGTAAAAACAAGAAAAGTCATTCCTGTATAGTGTAAACAGAGCACGAGCAAATGCTAAGCACAGCTCATACTATATAACACAAAGCTACAGCAAGAAATTCCCTAAACTCTGAAAAGCTACAAATCAATGCAATGCATTCGGCAGATAATATCCAACAACTACAAAATTGTTGACATCAAATTAACTATTTCTCTTTTTACAAATAATATGATGTAACTTCCACTGTATGATGTTATTTTGTATTATTTGCACTTAGATTGCAGATTAAGGGTACTGAACATGTAATCCTCAATTGTAGTTTAAAAAGAAAGAACTACCTGACGGTCATCTAGGTGTAAGATAACAGTAAGAAGCAACCAGCACAAACTCCTGTACCAAACGAAATTTGCTACTCTGCAAGGCACACTCTATCAGCAGAAGATCATTCGCATTTAAAAGGGTTTTGATAACAATAGAAAAAGTCCTAGTCAACCAAATCCTGAGGATTGTCTAAAACAAGTTGATAACGCTTATTCAACTATAACTTACAAAAAATGAAATTGGAGTGTATTGTGTATATCAAAATACAAGGGAGGAAACGATAAAAGCAGAGAAACAACATTGACCTCCTAAATTAATTACACTAATTATTAGATCAATGTCACAATCGAAAACTTTATAATAAATAGTAAAAATGAAGATAACAAAAAAGCAAGAAAAAGAAATGAAAAAAGGCTGCATTGGCAACCTAATAATGCAATTAACCGTGTACAGAAGAAGGTGGAGAAAATTAAAACGAAACCCCACAAAAAAAATAATAATAAATAATTCTATACCACAAGATACAATCCTATACAGCAAAAAACAACAGCAAAGGACAATCCTATACCACCACCATGTGACCGCACATCTTCGCGAAACCCCGGCGGTGATGATAGGTGTGAGGGCTGTCCACCAAATCCCGGCGAATTCTCTGGTGACAGAGTATCCTCATCCGGCGGAGGAGCACCTTCAAGAGGCTTGGCAGTGACCATCGGATTCCTACCAAAAATCTCCCTCGGCAAGAGAACCTTGGAAACCCCAAAAATGGCAACAGGGTTCTGATCAAAGACGGTCTGCGTAACTGAGGCCTGTACAATGCCGGTGTTGATGGCAACAGAGCCATTCACACGCGAAATGTTGAGTGTGAAACTACCAGCACCCATGGCCTCAGTGGCGAGGGTGGGTTGGAAGGGGTTAACAACCGATTCAAGCGAGCCAAGAGGGTAATAGGAATGGAGGACATGGAATTTAAGAACCACCCCTTTTTTATCTGCAGGTAGAGACTGAAGGGCCACAGAGGGTGGAAGATCAGCAAAGGCATCATCCACCGGTACGAAAAGAGTGATTCCAGCACCACCCTCATCAGCCTCAAATTCCTAAAATTGGAAATTAAACAGTTAGTTAAATGTCAAAGTCTAAATAATGTACATATGATAGAGTTTCACATCAGTAACATCGTAAAAACTAACTAATGAAATTCAAACTCAGTATCTGAATCACCAACGCTACCTGAACTACGCCGGAGGCCGCGAGCATTGAGGCGGCGACGTTGAAGTTGTGGCCGTCGATTAGGGCTTTGGTGATGTTGAGGACGATGTTGGGGCGGGTTTCGGACGCCATGAGGTCTAGGCCGTAGGGGATGAGGAGGGAATTGACGGCGAAGATGGTGACATTGTAGGGTAGGGTTTTGACGAGGGACAAAACGGTGACGTTTGAGGGGGAGTAAGGGGCGGGGGAGCGGATCGAGACGAGGCCGGATTGGGGGTCGCGCGTGAGGTTCACAGAGCCGAAGTTGTCGGTGGCGCGTCCGGTTGTCTGGAGGAGAGTGGTGACGAGTTTCCCGGCGGGGGGGAGGGCGCGGAGGTCGGACCAGGAGAGGAACTGGAGGAGGACGTGGTAGCGGAGGACATCGGCGAGGGCAGCGGGGGAGAGGTGGTGGCGGGCGAGGTGGTCATCGGCGGCGAGATAGGCGTTGGGGACGGCGAGGATGGAGAGGGAGGAGCGGTCGGAGAGATCCGCCGTTATAGGCGTTGCGGAGGCGAGGAGCGCGGTGAATTGGGAGAGGTCCGGGACGGTGGAGAGCAGCGCGGTGAAGTTGAGAGCCGTGGACGCAGGTGGGTTGGTGAGGATGCAGAATAAATAAAGCAGCGCGAGGGCATTTTGGGTAATCGAAAATCCATAATGAGATCGAGAACGCATTGTGTTGAGCAGTGTGGCCGGATTGAGAAATTGGACGGTGGTCTGAAGTGTTAGTTAGTGGTTGTTTTGTTTGTTGTGTTGAGTTGAATTGAATTGAGATGAGAGAGTGAAGTGAGGTTGTGAGTGTGTGAGCATGCAAATTGCATATTGCAAATTGCATATTGCAAGCTGTGAATGATGAGATGAGCACTGGAGAAGTGATGCAATCATGATGTGGATTGTTAATGTTTTTGCTTCCATTATTATTATTATTATTATTATTATTATTATTATTATTATTATTATTATTATTACTTTATTACATATTCCATCTTCTTCCTCTTATCTGCTTTCTCTCCCTTCAACCGATCAATGAATGTTAATAATTTCTATCTTTCTTTCTGCGATCTATTCAACCCAATTTATGATAACTGCCCCTTTAATACTACCAAACATAATTACAACTAGTTTTCAATAATACTATTCAAATTTTTAAAAATCTACAAGCTCTTTCTTAAACTGGCTGCTAATTAAAAATGGTTAAGTTAGTTTAGCATTAATTTAAAATTATATGTTAATGGAAAATCTCTCACTACAATATCCGACCCATGTCAACCTTTCTTGCTTTTGAAAACAGCTCAACCCCACAGACCAATAATGATTCATTGTTACCCCAAAAAACATTCCAACTTTTTTTCCTATAAAAACATTCTTGTTAACTACTCTCATCTTTTAAAGACATTAATTTTAAAAATAGTAACTGTACTGCTCATAAGTTTTTCACTTCTCCTTCCCATCACTTATTAACGTTTCAAATATAATGTTAAATTTAAATTTAGAACATATTTAATGAATATTTCTTGAAAAACTAATTTTAAATTAAGTAATTGTTTAATTCTAAAACGTTTATATCTATTTATGAGATATACATTGAAACGGTTTTTTTATTGATGTAAATTTATTAAATTTGTATTGCTGTTATTGGTTTTGGGTTTGGCAAAGGATTTGATTGTAATTAGAGAAAGTTGGTGGCAATGAACCATTCTTAGGAAACATTGTGACTTCATACCTATTGGGGCAATAATCCAAAGAGAAGGTGCATTTGAAATATAGTAATTTATAGCGAGGAATAAAGTGCTTTCCTAGATATCAATCAATAGGAATGTGAGACAAGTAAAAACATAAATAATAATAATAAGTTTAATTATGTGTCTTTACAAAACTCTTACGAACATGATTAAAAAGGTTAAACTTAGAGTTTGACCATTGTTATTAAACGATGAAAAATGTGGATAAAAGAAGATATTGAAAACCTTGTGACTTGTTAAATCCTTTAAAAAAATTTCACCATCAACTAAACTCTATTGTGTAATTGATCGAACATAAATTTGTCTACATCTTTTCTTTTTTAGTCTCATGATCTAACAATTTAGCAATATTGCTAGTTTAATAGTTTCATCTTGTAAATTTGTTAGTATAGAAAAAAACTCAAAATATATCATAGACTTTGCGTAATCAAAGGTTATTCTAGTTCAAAAAATTATGTTCATCCAAAGGTGATGAAAAAACTTTCAACTTTGGGACATTTAGTCTTAATGTTTCTAAAGCTCATTTGTTTCTCAACAATAATTGTTCAAGGTCATTATTGCTTCAACTAGGGTGTTGATCTTTCAATGGATGTAGTGTTTTGTTTATTATGTGACATTTTTTTACTATTCTTATAATTGAGGAAAAAAGCTCTTTTATAAAGAATGCAAAAGGATATTTTAGAAAGTTCAAATGTGAAAGAAGCTTTAAAGATTCTTATTTTTGTTTTTTTTTAGGAAAATGAAACTATTTTGGGTCGTTTACTTTTGAGTTTTGAAATTGTCAAAATGTATACATTTATTTTTTGTTTTTTTTTTCATACTCATTTTTGCATTAACTTAGAAAAAGTTTGTTCACAAATATTTGTTAGTAACATCAAAAATAATGTCAACAATATAAACATGAACCATAATAAAAAATTTTTTTTTTTCTAAAAACAGTAGTGTCAACTTCGGCTTATAAAAATATTTTCTAACAAGAATGAATTTTGTATGCCATACCATGCTTGGGAAGCTCGTTTTAAAACATAAAGAACTTTTTGAGTTTGGAAGCATGATTTATATTATATAGATATTCTAAACTAGAGTTATTTTACAAAACAAATTATTCAATGAATCAGTTTTGGGAAAAAGTTTAACATTCATTTAATATAGGCTAATATTTTTTATGAGTAACAAAACCAAGTACTAATAGCTTTCAATCTAGCAATAAATACAAAGGTTTCGGTGAAATCTATGCTTTCATGTTTACCTTGACTTACACCCAACTTCTTTTATGTACCTTCTTTTATTTAAGATTTTTAATATAGTTTTAATAAACAGTGAAATCGGAATATTATAATTTATGGAATGCAGGAAGAAAAAAAGGGAGGTGTATTAAGAAGTTTCCTTTAGACAACAAAACAAAGAGCCCATTTTGATAACTTTATAAGCTACAAAACTTAGGAATATGGGCACAATCTAACCTTTAGCCCAAAAATTTATTTCTTCCATAAGGCCCCGAGAAAGAATTGGCATAATCCAATTTACCCTAAAAATTTAATATTATTATGAGTTTTTATAAAAACAAATTGACTAATAAATATTTACAAAATATTAGAATATCACTTTCAACTAAAAAAACATTAAAACAATAAATATATATAGATATTCATACTTATTTATTTTTATACTCAATATAAAACTGTTAAATTACCTAAAATTCCTAACGCTGCATGGCATGTGTAAAAAGCATGAATGAATGTAATGTCCCTTAAAAGAGAAGCTAAGTTTTAACTAGATGGAAGCACATGATCTGATGCAACAATTTTCAAAAAGAACAAAATTTGTACATAATTGAATGTTCGTATGAGATGTTTATGCTCAACAAGTTAGACTTATCCCAAAAACGGATAAAATATATCATATGCTATGTCTAAGGCGGTTTCCTTTTTTTTCTTTTTCTTCTAAATTTACAAACTTTAATTAAAATTCAAGGAAAATGTAATTAAATCTAGGACAATAAATTAATTTTATTTAATTTAATTTTTAAAGTTATGAGAAAAAATATATTCATATTTAGCAACAACAAAACCAAAAACATGGGTGTCATGTTAGGATTATTGAATCCGAAAGATGCGCAAAATGTGTAAGAAAATTCCGAAGTTCATGGGTGATAGACAAAACAAAAGTAGTAAGAATAATTATAAGCAAAAAATATATATATCAAAGGTAATAATCTAAACAAGGTCCCATAAAAATAATGATTGATGGAATAGAAGTTACACGTGTGCGACCCTTCTCGTGACATGTTTCAAACCATGATACGTGGCAGAACAATAATAGAGACTCGCCTAATGTAGAATCGTAGAAAGATTGAAAAGAAAGAAACATGGCCAACACGACACCGTATAATGATAGATACTCGAGTCTACCACGATATTATATTATTCAGTATTTTTATAGGTTTAAACAATTTAATCGTTATATTTTTGTTAGGTATTTCTAATTTGGTTTCTTTCTTTTAAAGTTTTCCAATTGAATCGTGTTAATTTGAAACAATTTAGCTCTTGTCGTTAAAAATTGTTAACGGTGTTAATGTTTTACACAGATGGAAGGTGATATGTCAATTTTTAAACATGTGACTCTCGAATTTCTCTGCCTCCTCCCTCACGCCCTCCCTCATTCTTGCATTGTCAGTTTTTTTAGGATCTGTGGTTGGTGATGATCTCTCCTCATTGGACTGTGAATGGGTGGAGGAAGATGATTCTTTCTGAGCAAGTTGAAGCTTGGCCAATTCTTTCTGAGTGTCAGTCAGCTCTTGCTTGTCTCTTAAAATTTGTACAGACCTGTGAACTTCTTGAAGGTGCTTTTCAAGAGATTTCAGCCTTGAATCTTGCTCCCCATGGTCACGAGTTAAATCTGATCTCATTTCTCCAATAGATTTATCAAGATTGTAACAGTATAATTCCAACTGTGATAGCCTTGAACTAATTCCCTCTAGAAAACGCATGCGGTTGTCAACATATTTTTTCATACTCTTCTCTACAGTCGCAATCACATCTTGGCTTAAAGAATCTTCAGGTGGATTATAGGCAGTAGCAGGAAACATTGAAGTCCTCGACATCCTTGCTTTGTGAAAATCCGGATCCGTGTGATTGCCGTTGGAACTGGAATCGCTATTGGCGTAGTCATCGTAGGAGCAGAGGAGGTCATCGAAACCAAAATCAAACCCTTTGGAAGCAGAGTTTCTGCGACCCGATGATCCAGACGCCATGGCCGGAGCTTGAAGATGATGGATGATGCGTATAGAAGAATGAATTCAGAGAGAAAAAAGGTCCGAAGAGAGAGAAAAAAATCTTTAGAGAGAGAGAATAAGATGTGTATAGAATGCTGAGTCATTACTTTTCCGCTGTGCATCCCAAATGGGTTTTGTGTTTTTATTAGATCTGATTATTTTTTATAGTGGGAGGGTTCTTGAATCCCTTTTTTCGTGCTCGTCATGTTTCTACCAGTCAACTTTCTCTGACTTTCCTGTTTCTTAAATGGATTTTAAAACCCTAATTCAATAAGGACAGTGTAATCACCGGCGGGATCGTCGAAAGGGACTGAAATTCTGGGTTTGCTCAAAATCCTAATACCCCTACTAAGGGATGAAACAATTCCTCTGTTTTATGGTCTTGAATTTGGTTATGAACAATTTGAACAAGTGTTTTAACAAGACACATGAGGGCAACAAATTTGTAAAGATGATAAGAATGAATATTGATTTTTTTGTTGGATTGTTGATGATAGAGAGAAGACGAATGTGAAAGTGGATGGAATTGGAAATTGAAGAAGGTGGCGGTGAAGCGAAGGTGGTGACGACGAGACTGAAGGCTTCGCAGCGGCGCGACAATGCTGGAGTTTGCTCACGGCGGCAGCTAGGGTTTCACTAGAAATTAGGTTTGTGTCGTTGGAAAAGATGACTCTGACGTAGCAGAAGTGATGTTGAAAAAATTGGTGGGATGACGTGGCCAATTTTTAGAGTGTCGGGATAAACTTCAATCAAGAGCTTCTACAATAACACATACATTACTTGAAACATCCATAAGAATCTCACCTTAGAAATTATAATTCAACCACACCTTGATACAAACATGATTTCTTATAAACATTGTAGCAAATCACGTAAAACTAGCAAGCATATATCAAAAAACTAGGAACAAATACAACTAAACCTCTAAGCAACACAAAACTTCCCAATCAATTCTTAGAGAAATGGCGCTTAGGCGTCTAAGGAGGGGTGGCAAGCGCTAGAACCACTAGACCATTGACGCTCAACGTTGGATCCTCTAGAAGGTGGCGTTGAGGCACCCAGAGAGGGGCATTCAGGCGTTATATCCATTAACAACCTACTTCAAATATGGCTTTTGATGCACTTCAAACTTGTTATAGTGATCAAATGGATTCCTTACACCCTATAATTGATGTAAAAACATGTTTATGGATAAAACAAAGTACTCATTTGATTATTAGACCCAAAACTAGGTGCATTAAGTCCATTGGACAGCTCCAACAACACCTAAACTAAAAAAAAACACTTTCTAACTCAAATTTATTCAAAATAAGAGTCTCAACAAGTTATAATTGACTCAACAATAGACCCTAAACCAATCCCTTTAGCACAAACATTCTAATTTAAAATCTCACTAATCAAAATCCCTAAATTGAACATAAAATCATAAAAAAAACTCGATCTATCAAATACTAACCCATTTTACATCAGATTCATCTTAAATAAAAGCTTAGACCAGTTTCAAATGACCATAAGATAACCCCAAAAACTCAATTTCTCCCATTTAATCATCACTTCAAAATTTCACTCATCAAAACCCCTTTTTAGACCAAAACAGTCCTTGACTCAACTATTACTTCTTATTTCTATCCACTACATCAATGGTATACCATCAACGTTCACACCAACATCCATTCACAAGATTATATCCAATCCAAAACATAATCATATCATACATTCAAGCATATTACCACCAATTTACCTCATCAAACATAATGAACAAAGCACAAATATCTCAATAACGATTAAATCATCCTATTATACAAATAACCATAAATCATACTTAGAAATTAAAATTTAAACATAAACACTAGTTTTCCTTACCTTACACCAAATCTACTTAGCTCAAAAGCGTTGAAACTCTTGCTTAGGGCTCAAGGAAACCTAAGAACACCTACAATACACATAATGGAGATAAGAGAGACTCCTTAGAACCTCTAATCAACAAGAAACCAGAAAAAGACCAAAACATACTCGCGATATACAAATCACTATGCATGAACTCAACTTAAGTGTGAGAAGTAAAAAAGAACCAAAACTTACTTGTTTTACACCAGACACTAATCAGTAAATGTTGAAAATTACTTCGATGTGATTTCTTAAGAACTTCCTGATCGTCAAATAGGCGATCAATGAGTCAAATATCTTAAAAAGAATTAGGTGAAGAATTTTAGAAAAATGTTTTGTGTTTTAAGTAATAAGATGAGTTTAAAAAATTATATTTATATTATTAAATTATTTAAAATACTTAGTCTTATTATTTTAAAATACCTATCAATTCTAATACTTTATTTTATAATTCTTCCTATTTAAAATATATAGTATAGAAAATATTTATTTAAAATATTTGAACTCATATTTTTGTAAAAGATAAAAAAATTCATCAAATATTTTTACAAATATTCATACAATAATATTTTTTATTTCTTTTTGTCAAATCATTTTTTTTTCTTTTCTTCTTTAAAAATATAGTGTACTTTCCCTAATAATAAAATATACAGTCAATTTTATTTAGACGACGAAAACATAGAAAAGAGTATTTTTATTTATAATTATTTATGAATAAGAAATATTATTTTGATGTGGATTCTATATTGTTTAAATGTCAACAGTGGAAAATGATTTATATAAATATTTTTTTTGCATTTTATAATATTTTTCTTCTATTTTAAGTGAGTATGCAGTGTAAAATATACACTAATTTAATTTTTAAGTTTGTGACTGACTTCACCTACCTTTTTTTATTTACAATAATTGATCAAACCGACTACGAAATGGTTTCCCATATGCTGAGCCGACATGAAAAGTGAATGCCAAGATTTAGATATATAAATATTTTCTATGTTCTTTTTATTCTATTTGTTAAACTATTTGTTTCTAAAATATTTTTAACGCATTACACAATTTGAAAATCTTATATTATTTTTTCTTTGATTTAACATACTTTAAGAAATATATTCAATTCTTTTTACTCTTTCTAAATTATTTAACCTTTATTTAATTATTATTTAATATTTATATAGTTTTAATATTTTATATTTGAATTTAAAATATTTTATAATTATTGTTTAACCTTTATAATTTTTTAAAATATTTTATGATATCACATTTTTCATTGCAATTTTATTTTATGTAAAAAATTAACTAATCAATATTTTTAAAAATAAAAAAAATATTTATATTTTGTTTAAATATAACTAAAATATTAAATTTCAAGATCTCATAATAAATTATTCTCAAATCGAGATGTTTTTTTCTTCACTTTCAAATAATTCAAGATATTTTTTCCTTTAGTTACATATAATTCAAAATGCATTAAGGAATTAATGTCATTAATATAAAAAAATACATTCTCACACACACTCAAGTGTGTAAAACACTAATAAAAGATTATATTGAATATATAATAGTTATTTTGTGAAGAATATTATTTATAGTAGATTTATGACTTTTATCTGATTAGGTATAAGATGCTAGGTATTATCTTTCTTAAATTGTTTAGAATTTCAATAATATATCTTCTATATTAATATTTATTATTTATGTGGATTGGCGAGCGATGAAAAGGAATGAAAGTTGTGTTCACTTTCGCTCATTTGTGACGATGGAATTGAAGAGAATTGCGAGATACTACCTTTTTAATCACTCGCAGAAGTGTGAAGATTTGCAATGAATTGTAGGAAAATGGCTTTTTTGCCCTTACTGCATACCATAATACCAGCTGAGAAAAACAAATAAGAATGCAAAGATCGTACTCGATTCCAGCCTTGGGTACTCGATTACGGTGGACCTCGCAAGCGGTGGTGAAAGCGCAGTACACGGCGAGAGCGTTTCCCTCTTGCACGCACAGAAGTGAGCAGAGGAGGAGCTGGACGCCGCGGTCAACAATGGTCGTTGGTGACGCCTTGGGCTGAGTGGGAGGTCTGTCGCGGTGGCTGGTCCGGTTGGGTGGAGACAGTGGCAGAGTGAGTGCGTGAGTGGCAGAGGTGGTGCCGCATGTGGAGCGGAGGCAAACCCCTCCTTGGTTGCCATTTTCGAAGGATACCTTATGTATCTAGAAAGCTGAAAAAATGTAGAATGAGGGGAAGTTGGCATAACCCCTAGAGGGTTTCTATGTTAGAAGGGGCTTTGGGGTTAGGTTTCTAGACCAGTTTTTTCTAAAAAAAATACGAAATCTCTTCTTTCTTGCACCCTCTTTTTTTTCAAAAATACCAAAAGTAATTATAATTTAATTACTTTTTAAAAATTATTTTTAATAATTATTTTTAATTTTTTACTCTTAATAAACATTTTTACAATTAAATATAACATTAACAAATATCATTTTATATTACTTTAATACCTAGGGTATTTTGGTAATCTTTAATTTTTATCAATTAAAATAATTTTTTAAAATTATCACATCAATCAAATCCTACACTAATTTTCATAAACTTTATTATTAAATTTACTCTTAATTACTTCCAAATTTGTTCAAATAAACACAAAAAAATATTATCTCAAATCCTCTTGACTTAATCAACCAAGTGATTACACCTTAACGAGTATTAACTAAGGAGATGAAGTAAAGAATTTGAATGAAATTATAAAAACATTAGATGTATGAGATGATTTGTTAAAAAAGTGTGGCATCCATAGATAGAGATAGAGACAAATAGAAGCGGCAGCAATGACTGTCTCGTACAATTGGTCATAATCTCCACACTCCGCCACGTGGCACTCTTATTTACAATACTCCACCACCTTCTTATTCTCTCCTTCTTCACCTACGATTCTTTCTCTTATATCTCTGCCAAATGCCATACATCATTTTTCACTCACTTTTATATATATTTACAGTTGTTGGTTCTATGAAATTCACTTAATTTAAATTTTATTTTTTAAAATAATATTACACTTATTTAAATTTATTTTATTTAATTTTCTTCAGTCAATTATTTCATCTACTAGTATATTAATTATTTTTGTTCTACATTTAAAATATTTAATCCTTCCTATTAGCAGGTGTGATGAAAATTTAATTTTGTAGATTTATAAATTTGATTTAGATCTTATAAAATTAAAGTTGATAGTAAGGAAATTATTTTTTCCAAAACTTATATCCTGGAGTACGATTCATTTGAATTTTTCTTTAAAAGTTAAATTTATTAATATTAACATTATTATACAATTTTACACGTATTACATTTTTAGGTTATATTTTTAATTGAGATTTTGTTTTAAAGGATTGGTTGTACGTAATATTAGAAAATGTTCAAAAAAACAGACATTTTTCAAAGACATAGTCAAGTTCACATCCCACTGAGATAATTCATTCAAACCATTTACTCCCAAAATCGTTCAACTTTCTATTCACGTGAAGTGTCGGGGGCAATTAATAAGGGGTCAATAACGAAATAGAACATAGAACAAAAGAATTTAACCAATTTTACTGATTTAAAAGATGATGGTAATACTTTAGGTTTACTAGGTGACAAAATTAAAAATAACACTAAATATGTACAATTTATAATAATGAGTTTATAAGTATGACTAATTTATATGAAATTGATTTAATAAATTAAAAATTATACACTCGTATATATTATAATTTATAATTTGATTTTTTTGGATAAAGACGAAGATACGGAGTATTAAAAACATGGGTTTAGTTTAATACGAGTTAGTCACTTATTATCCTAACTCGATTTATTTATTAATAAGTTGAAAAAATTTAAATTCAATCTAGTTTATTACTCTACTTAAATACGAGTTTTTTTTTTAATTCAGAAAAATAAATAAATAAATAAATTCAAGGATATTTCTCAACACTCGCAAATCAAACGTGGGAGCAATCCATACAAACATTAAGCAAGGAAATCAAACACTAACTTGAATTGAAAAAACCATATACATATTAACAACACAATTTTACAGAACAATTCAGTGTTTTACAACTAATCTCAACAAATAGAAAAACCCTCAAAGGTCGAAAACCTAAGGTTTAAAAATTTCTTAAGGCATCTGACAAATATTCCAAGCTTCAATTATACCTCTCATTTGTGTTTTCACCTCCAATCTGTATCCCATGTTCTTCTTTAACCCCAAAGGGGGGAAAACCACTACGAATGAAGAAGGAAACACAAGGAAGAGAGGGAAAACTTCCCAAAACTCTAAACAACCACCAAAAGTATATCTCATGCACCCTATGTGACCTTATTCTTCTAAAAACGAGGAATAATTATTCAAAACTCTTACGATAACATGATTAAATATCCACTTTTGCGTATCGAACTAGCATAACAACTTCACTTTTGTCTAGTTAGAATGAATAATCGATGCTCTCTCACTTGTAACTCGTTAGACAAGCCATATTTTCGCCAACTTGACACCTAGTGGTGGTTTTTTGTCATTCAAGGACGGTTCATGATAGTATAATTCTACAGACGAGTCTTTCTTCATGTTTGCAATACTAAGTATTTATTTAAAAATCATTCTTTCTTATCCAATTATGCTTCCTTGAATTTCAGCTTGTTTTCGTCCACCATAATTACTTTCTATTGACTTATTTCGTAAACTTGAAAATTAACTAAAATAAAAATTATAAAAAAAATCATTTTATTCACAAAACTTAATACCAATAAAAAATAGAAAATAATATTACCAAATACCAATTAATTTGAGTAAAATCATGGTTTATAACTAGGAATACAAAAATTGTGGATAAGAAATTTGAGATGAATTAAATTAAAAAAATGTATATTTATCATAAGAAAAATATGTTAAAAAAAATGAAACAGCAAAAGAAAATTTCACTGCCTAGCCATTTTATTTAATTAATTTTTACAAAACTTTTTATTGAATCTTTCTTTTAATTGAAAACAACATTTAAAACGTAATTAATTGATTCCATAGCTCTTAAACCTCAATCCTTACAAAGATGATATTATACACACACATCTTATTATTTCAATCTCTTGTACATTTTATGTTACAGGCAGTTTTTCCAATGGCAATACAATTAATAATTATTTTTATTTCCATTTATATTTGCTTTGTTTTCATGTTTTAACTTTTCAGTTAATAAACTAAAAACCCATGCTTATATAGTGAATTTATGCATGTAGGATACAATTATAAAAAAAGACTTCCAAATTAATCCACAAAGTGTTTGTGCTAATATTCTGACTCTTAATTATTTAGCTAAGGAACATTCATAGTAAACTCTTAATTGCGTTTTTTAGTGGAAGTAAACATTGAAATGGTGATTGTGAATCTTTGAAAAATATCATTATTCATAATTTAAATTCCAAAATGAAACATTTAATACTCTTTTTGGAGACGATGCTTATATATTAAAAAATAAACTACATCATAATCATTCAAAATTATAGTCACATTATAAAAGTAAACTTTAACGTATAAATAAATCATAATTGTTTAAATAAAAATTAAAAGTAATTATTTAATAGAACCACGCGAACAATTTTAAAAACAATGAACATAATATGTTAAAGTTATAAAAAAAATTACATGCAATTATCTTATTTATACAAAATAAAAAACTAAAAATATATTTAATTAAATTATATGTATCTAAAAGAGTTTAATTATGGTATCTTAATTAATATTTAATAATTTTATGTTAAATTAAAACAAAAAAGATTAAAAACTTAATATGTAAGCCAAAGCAATTTTAAGAGCTTGATGTTTAAGAGAAGTTGCTTTTATAAGTGATTTCTGTCATAAGTCAATTTCCAATGTTGCGGTCAATAGCTGAACAATAGCGCGATTGCAAACTGTGTTTCTTTTTTCCATGCTCAAAATTATTACGTTTTTTCTTCTTCTGTTTTTGGAAGTTTTTTATCTCCATTTTTGCTTCAAAAAAGTTACTCACACGGAAATAAAAACAAAAAAAAAAATATACTTCAATTTTAAATTTAATAAAAAATGAAATTAAAAATAAAAATTATTAGATAAATGTTTAAACATATAATGTTACCTACTTCTAGGTCCCAATGTGTATATTATAGTATAATAATGCGTTTACTTTTTAAAAACTTTAATGAAGCTAGTCATATGATCGTATCAGACAAATATATCCAACCTATAAAGATAAAAGTGATTACAAAATTAATTTCCTTTATATTATTTATGTGACATTTATGGCTGCTAGTCTGCTACAGCTGCTTTAGCAGCACAATTGATAATTATTTCATTCAATGATCTATTATATGCCTTATCTATTTTTCCTAGATAATATTTTTTTTAAACGAAAATTTGAATAAAAAATATAATTCTTTAAACTTTAAAATAAAATGCTAAATAAAACTAACTATTTTAGTCATTTACATATATGAAAATGAAACTGTCAACGTATTTCAAATATTTTTCATCAACATTAAAATAATTTTTAAAAGATATCTATAAATATTAATTTATTTGCCAATCCATTATTTTGAAAATAGTTAAACAGTGCTTAGAAAAAAGTATTCCTAATTGTGAAATGACATTTCCTTTCTGGTGATAAAAACTGTGGTAGCCATGATTTTGTATTTCCTTTTTCTATTTTCTGTCCGACAAGAAGAAAGGTGTTACTGACACGTAATTGGAAAATGCTTTCTAATTAAAATTTCTTGCCATAAACATCGTGGTTAGTAAAATTAGTGAATAAGTTAATTGAAAACTGAAGGTCAATAAATTGTATGGTGAACTTTAAATTATTAAATAAAAAGAACCGTTAAATTAGTAAAATTATATAAAAACAAACGTAAAAAATAAAGATATATAATTTATTTAATAGTCTTTCTTTACTGTTAGTTTAAACTTGCTGAAAATTGTAATTGTTTTGTAGAATAAAAAGCGAAGTAATTTAATATGATGTTTGATAAAAATTAAAACATTATGTATATCCTTTAATTCCTTTTGCAAATTATATTATATTACAAAATTAATTTATAAAATAAAATTTCTATTCATTTATATATTATAATTTTGTTTTATCTTTCAATTTTAGATTTTTTTTTCAATTTGTCATTTATTTCTTTTGTTCACATAAATCTAAACTTGATTCGTTTAGAACCCAATTAATAAGATATAATTAATCTATGACATGTAATTCAATCTAAAAATACGAATTAAACAAAGAAATTTGTTTTTTTTTTTTGCATAAACTTGATTGTTCTAATAAGATTATTGAAAGTGACCTTGTAATTATATATCAAACTTATGTAAATCATTACATACAGGATTCAAAAGGTGAATCATCACATTGGAAATAGGAATCTTAAAAAGTTGTTATAGCACCACATTATTAAACTTTGCAAAATCCTCCTTGTAGCCTCCTCCAACCTTAACAAAATATTTACATTTTGAATCCTAATTTACTATGAAAATTTGAAAAAAAAATACAACATAAAAATTGACATCAATTTTGTTAATGCATCATACACTTCAATAACGTGAGAGTATAAGATAATATTTCGAATGTTGTTATATGGGAGACTAATGTCATCATTATTGAAACAAACAAAAGAAACTATCTATCAATGAAAACTAGTAATCTAAAAAAATATAAATGTTTAAAAATTTTATATTAGCTATAAATAAAACAAATATATATATATATATATATATATATATATATATATATTTATATTTATTTACATCTTTCGTAAAGTTGTTAGATTTAGAATTTTATTTTTTAATATTGTATCATAATAATGTGTTTGAGTCTATTTGAGTAAAATTTAATATTTATAATATCTACTATTTCATTCGTTATTAAATTGTTATGAAATCATCTATTAACATCAATTTCATATACAAAATGTATATATTTCAGTACGAGAGAATTGCGTTGAAAATTTTATATGAATTAAATATAGGATTTATTAAATCTTATTTTATAAATTGATTTTTTAATATTGAATTAAGTTTAGAGTATAATTTTTTAAAATAAATAAGGTTTTTTTTTTTTAATAATAAAGAGAAGTTTTTCTCTCTAAATAATGAAGAAAGATAAGTTTTATCAAAATAACCGAGAAAAATATGGTTCACTTTGAGCCGTCCACGTCTTTCTTCTCCTAACCATGTCATCATGGTATTAGCAGCCAACATGGAACATAAACCATGCATTATTGACGACACCGTGTGATTTTGTTTATTAATTGACAAATTGAAAAAAATGCTTTTAATTTCTGAACCTGGATGACATAATGAACAAAAAAAGATTATCAACAAATTTTGAAAAAGTACCAAAGTTGAGTGGTGAGAGTGAATTATTAAGTCTAATATATTCAACATGTTTTAATTTTTACAAACTAACCGCATTCCTTGTAGATAAAACACCAAAAGTAGCATTTCTAAAAATTAATTTTGTAGATATTAAAATTATATATTTTTTATTTTGTTAAAATTAAAATATACCAATATTTATTATATTAAATTGACTATTAATTATATTTTTTTCTTCAATAAATACATTTTACATTAATTTTAATATAAACTGTATAGTGTCATCAGATCAAATGATCATAATGTATTCTTAACCAAATGTAAAATGATGGGACGGTCGATCAAACTATATACAAGATTAATAAACAAGAATAATTAGATTAATTTTAAGTAAAATAATTACTTTTTGAGTTGTGGTTAGGCTAGTAATAATAAAAAACCTATTCAAAAATTTATAAATATAAGATGAAAGTAATTGATTATTTTTATTATACATTTATTATTATATTTTTTAAACAAACACTGAATTTAGCATCATAATTCTTTGTGTAAATAACACCTAACCTGATTGGATAATAGAAAAAAAACTAAAACCTAAACTTGAAACTTGGAGACTTTTAATTAAAATATAGTTAAAAATTAATATAAAATATAATTTTTATGAACTAGAATAATATGATAACTAACCAAAAAAATATTAATTTTGTAGAGATAACTTGGTCAAAAGTTTCTAAAAGAATCTTACAAATTTCTGTCGATATCCTGAGTTTCTCTTGAATCAAGTCTCACCTTTCTGTTCTTATTTTCTTTACTAGTTCCTATTACAACCAAATGTTCCTATAGATTTTTCACATTGTAAAAGCTTAAGAAATAGACATTAGGTACACAATGTTGATTTCCTTTGAATCGTTCTTTGACAAAAAAAAAAAATACATTACCAAGAGGAAAGAACTTACTCATGACATCATCGTTTCCAAACAGTGTAACTTCGTGAAAATATGCTAAAACTGTTATGGTAAGAAAAATGAAAAAGCAGTGTAAATAGTAAACAATGGTAACACTTGATCCCCAAACACTAGACACTCATAGCCACGAATTATTATAACGGTAACATTTCCAACAAAACAAACACAAACACTCTTTCTCTCTCTCTCTCTCTCTCCTCAGTTCTTATTTATTTACAGTTAGTAAAATAAATAATATTGTTAATAATAAATCTCCAATAACCTAGGCCCCTCCCATTGTCCCACACATCTTTTAGGGTAGTGGCTCTAATAACTATATAACTTTTCTCATATCAATAGGCTAATCCCTCCTTTCTCTCTTCCCAACGATAAATTCTTTCTCTCCTTTTTCATAAATCCTTTTCCCCATGTCACCTCTCCCATCTTCCCCCTTTAATTATGCTCCTTTAAACTTAACATAAAAAATAAGACAATGATACTTAGACAATATTTTTTTGACAATATTTGAACATCATTTATGTGTTATTTTGTGATTGGTCCATGGTGGTATTTATGATTATTATTATTGATTATAAAGTAATTTTGGACCAATCACAGAATGACACGTAAATGATGTTCAAATATTGTCAAAAAAATATTGTCTAAATATCATTATCCTAAAAAATAATCTCACCTTCGTTTTACCCAATCATAACCAAAATTTACATTTACTTTTTATTTTATTTATTTATTGTGATTGTCACATAGAAATCTAATACGACTAGAGGACACTAGATAATTTCGAACCAAGAAAGTATGTATAAAGACAAAAATAGTATTGCGACTGAATTCTAGCACCTATTGCAACACAAAATAAAAACATTACTATATATTAAAAATGCAAGTTACTTGTACTTCTAATATTGTTCTTCTTCTTCTTCTATCTAAATTAGAATAAAATGAAGGCGAATTTTTTATTTTTTTAAAAAAAAATATAATATTAAGGTTGTCTAATTAAAAGTACGCACAGTTGAAAACGTAGGTTAAGGTTGTCTAATTGAAAGTAAAATAAAGAAATCCCCTTTAGATGAACGGCATCGTTTCACAGTTCAAACAGAACCTTCAATCAACAACAATCAACATAATACGTCGATTTATAATATCATGACATAAATATTCCTCCTCGTAAACACAGTTTGTTTATAAGCCACCTCAAACACCTCTTCATAACACAAATCACACACTGCTTCTCACATCTTCTTCTTCTTTCTCAGCAATGGCCAAAGAGAGAGAGAAGAAGCTCTACGTGGCAGTGCTCGGAAACTACGCTGCAGAACTCAAGCTTCTCCTCACAACACTGCTTCTCCTCTGCGTCGTTGCCACGCTTCTTCAGTTCCTCCCTTCCCGCTTCACCATCTCAGCCTCCGATCTCCGAGTCTGCATTTCACGTGTCACGCAAACAACACCCATTCTTTCCAACACAACAAACGCTACCTCCTCATACCCAATAAAAGCATCATTATCCCATGCCTCGCCACCCCCACCCCCATCGCCGCCGTCGCCACCTCCACCGCCACCGTCGGAGCAAGTCCTCCCTGGAGGCATCGTCAAGCGTGTATTCAACCCTTATGGCTCTGCAGCCTACAACTTCATCACCATGGGCTCTTACCGTGGTGGCCTCAACACGTTCGCCATCATTGGCCTCGCGTCCAAGCCTCTTCACGTTTACGCCAAACCGACGTACGAGTGCGCGTGGCACTCACTCGCCGGCAAGAAACTCTCCACCACCGTCGGCTACAAGATCCTCCCAGACTGGGGCTACGGCCGCGTCTACACCGTCGTTATAGTGAACTGTACCTTCCCGGCTTCACTCAATGCTGACAACTCCGGAGGGAAGCTCGTCCTCTCCGCCTCTACCTCCGGCGGCGGCGACGCCAGCTTCAACATCACCGACACCATAGAAGCTCTCACGGAACAACCCGGCGCACTCGACACTACGTTGTTCACCTCCAAGCCGAAGTACGATTACCTGTACTGCGGTTCCTCTCTCTACGGGAACCTGAACGCGCAGCGCGTGAGGGAGTGGATCGCGTACCATGTGAAGTTCTTCGGGCCGAGGTCGCATTTCGTGATTCACGACGCCGGTGGCGTGCACGCGCAGGTGCGGGAGGTGCTCCAGCCGTGGATTGATTTGGGGTATGTGACGTTGCAGGATATAACGGACCAGGAGCGGTTTGATGGATACTACCATAACCAGTTCATGGTGGTGAATGATTGCTTACATAGGTATAAGTTCATGACTAAGTGGATGTTCTTCTTTGATGTGGATGAATACATCTATGTGCCACCCAAGAGCACTATCAAGTCCGTGCTTGATTCACTCTCCGAGTACTCTCAATTCACCATCGAACAGATGCCAATGAGTAGCAAGCTGTGCCTCACTGCCGATTACGGCAAAACCTATAGGTACATTCTCCTCAAACTTCTTGCTTTTTTAATAATTGTTGTTTCTCTATAATGGGGTTTTGCCAACTTAATCGGTAGTTTCAAGTAAGAAGTTTAAGTATCCAACTGCCTTAAAAAGATAATATTTTTAGCCGACTCGAGAAAGATCGTATCAAAGAAAGAATTTTGGTTGTTCTGTAGCAATAACTTATAACGGGCATGCCAAAAGTTTCTATTTTTCCATGTTTTATGTTGTAGTTTTAGATTTGGGTGAGTTAATTTGGGTGTTGGGAAAGTTGATTTTTTGTGTGTCGGTTGTGAATTTTGGTGGATCGAGGAATTGTGAGATTTGGAGGTGGATCTATGGAGGTTTTTGAAGTGGATTGGTGAGGGGTTTTAGTTTGAGTGAGTGAATGATGGATGGTTGTATGGAGTTTAATGAGCATTTACTGGGGTGGTTCGTTTTGAGGAACAAATGTGATGTCATTTGTTTGTTGTTTTGTTTCGGTGCTCGGTAATGTCGCAGATCTTGAGTGGTTGCGTGGTGTTTCAGTACCCAGCGTGGAAGGTGGCGATTGATTTGGCTTGTACTGTACAAGCGTGAATTAGCCCATTCCTGTGTGGACAGGTGAAGAGTGTAAGAACTTTCTAGGAGAGTGATTTATTTATTATTCCTAGTTTATTAGCTGGTTTAGTTTAAAGTATTAAAAATAGCAAGCTGGTGTTGTCCCTTTGGAGAGTATTTTAATGTGACACTGAGAATTCATAAGGGTTCTTTAATTCAATCACAAACATGTCCTTTTGTTAGTTCCGGTAATTCAGTAGTGCGTGCTAACAAGTGATGATGATGATTATTTTACTGAACGTTTACTATTGATTCTGGTTTTGAAACGAGACGCGTGTATCTGGTCCACCAGACCTGTGATTGCGACGGTTTTGTTGGGGTGGTGCACTAAACTTTTTTTACATTGATGAAAGTTACTGTTTACCATTTAACAGTTAGATCTAGTTGTTTGTTTTTCTCTAATGTAAGTGTTTATGGGTTGGCTTTTTGTACCATACGCTGAATGTAGAAGAAAGCTGGTTTATGCTGTTGGAAGGAATGTCTTGTTTTTTGCCTTTACAGTTGGGATGACAACTACATTTCCCACAGTTGTCAACCATTCCTATGTAGTTGTGTTGTGTGGTCTCACATGGTGTGGTGTGAAATTTGCATTGCAGGAAATGGGGGTTTGAGAAGCTGGTGTATAAAGATTCAAAGAAAGGGATTAGGAGGGATAGAAAATATGCAGTGCAACCTAGGAGTTTGTTTGCAACCGGTGTTCACATGTCACAGAACCTTGCAGGGAAGACAACGCACAAGACAGAGGGCAAAATAATGTATTACCACTACCATGGAACCATAGCTGAAAGGAGAGAATCTTGCAAAATGCTTATAAATTCAACAGAAATCACATACGAGAAAACCCCCTATGTGTTGGACACAACCATGAGAGACATTGCTGGTGTCATCAAGAAATTTGAGCTCAAGATGATTGGAAATAGGCTACAGAAGACACGGCAATGACACTGCCAACACTTTTTTTTTTTTTTTTAATTATAATAATTTACTTTGTGTTAGAAAATAGGAATTCATTGAGCAGTTCTTTCTTTTCTGTTTGATAGTTTTTCTTTTCATTTTTTTATGTGGTATATTTACAGATGGGTATATGATCTTTGTTTCATTTTTAATAGTTCTTTTGTGTTCCCTATTTTATTTTATTCTTTCCCTTTTTACATTTTGTAAAAAATAATGAATAAAGATGAATGGTTCAATTATGTTGTCGGTGTGGGACATGATGGCATCCCCACCTACAGTGGCTGCATATGGAGGGTGCCTAGTTGCTCCTGTTGCTTTGCTGGTATTCATGCATCTTTTTTTTTTTATAATTTTTTTCTTTAAATTATTCTGCTTAAGATTCTTCATCTCTAAAAGTGGTATAGTAGGTGGTTTATTCCATTTTTAGTTCCATTAATTTTTGTTAAGTGCTCTTTAAATTTGATTTAATCATGACTTATGTTAATAACAGGAGCTGAATCGAATGATGATGATAATTAATTTTAAGAAATTTCGTAAACGTCCCTTTAGCAGAGAAAGAAAGCTACGTAATTCTAATTCCAAGCATATTTGTGGAGTCCATATAGACTTTTATATTAAAGTTGTTGAAAATTCTGAACGTGTTTTGTTTAGGAGGAAGCGATTGATGAAAGGGGTTAGCTTTTGGAGAAGTCAAAAAGAACATCATTCAACCATTGGTCTTCTGTAACTAATTATTTTTAACTAATCATAATTGTGTTTTGGAAATACCTAATTTTATAGCTTTATTACAGTGTCTTTTTAATTTAACACAGTTCAACCGTGTAAAAAAATTGGAGAAACATGCCAAAATAGTAATAATTACACGAGACAAAGGTCAGCTTATTGGTATTTAGTTTTTAAAAAAGTGTTTGTAATAAAATAAGCAATTTTCAACCTGTTTATAAAAGAGATAAAGTTGTTATAATTAATTAAGATGAAGTTGAACTCAAGGTATTTACTTACAAAGAATATAAAATTTAAAGATGAATTAGGACAAAATTAAATTTAGCACCATTATTTTGGAAAAGGATTAAGGAAATCAGACACTTTTTTTTTTCAAAATAAAAAAAGAAATTAGCAGCAATGGCAATTCCAAATTAAACATGCCGAACAGTTTGACGTTTCCTTTGTAGCTTCCGCGTTTTTCATTCATTTGGACGCAAAAATAGTTCCATATCGATTTTGATGGGAAACAAACACAACGCGATCTGAAAATGAGCCACGTAAATTCTGCATCTGATGTAAGTAAATAGATTTTTTAAGACGCGCTTAAAATTAACAAAACGCGCTTCTTAAACTTTGTATTTTCATTCAATATAAAACTTTATGTTTTCTTAAACTTAATTATTACTCTTCTTAAACTTTATATTTTCATTCAATAATACTTCAATAGATTTAATATATTCTTTTTACATTTTAAATTTATATTGTAGTTAATGGTGCTACTTATGCTTACATATAATAGTATATATTTTACTAAATTGAAATATTTTTTTATTGAGTCTTCGTGGAACCCTTCCGTTACTAGAGAAGAATCGGATCGAGAATGGTCAATTTCTAAAGTAAAATTAATATATTAAAATTGACCCATTAGTGTATACATATAGATACTAATTAAAATTCATCAAAAGGAACCACTTCAGCAGGTGATCGTGGACAATATAAAATTTTAAAAACTGTTCTAAATTTGAATTTTCTTTAATAATATAGTGAATGCATTTACATATTGAGAATGGTGTAATAGGTATATGAAGCCCCTAATAAGTCAAAGGTGCCTTTGTGGCGTGTGTCAAATATTCATACATACATAAATTCTGCATCTGAATTCAAGAAATTAAAAAAAATGAGAAGAAAAACAAAACATACTTAAGATGATAAATTCAAAGAAAATACCACAAACCCTAACATGAATATTAATAGATTTTTTTTCTTTAACTTGTCTCACTCCCTCTACTAATTAAGGGACCTAATATTTTCTTTTTAATATATTTCGTCGCACTATTTTCATATATATATATATATATATATATATTAATTTGTGATTTAGGTCTGACTATTTTCAAATATGTAAAATATAGTTTTTGGTTTAAATGGACGAAAGCATAATCAAGATAATGAATATTCCATAAATATGTTGCTTTGATGTTTCAAATTGTGTAGCACCTCAACAACATATTTATTACATTTTAACCTTCTTTATACTGTTTCATCAATTTAAAATGAATTTATTATGAGTCATAATTAAAATAAGAAGATAAAAGAATAAAAAAATAAAGAATATGTCAAAGTTTTCATGAAAGATGACAAAAAGAAGAATAACACATTATGTGAGTTTAAGTTTCTCTATATATAGAAATGCGAAGAAAATGATCATTGCATTGGTCAAAACGTTTTTTTGAATGTTGTAACAAAAATGTTCATCTATATGACACGAATGATGTTACTTTTTCTAGTGAGAAAATGTGGTATTTTGATTACTCAAATATTTTATTTGTTTAAGTTGGGAGTGACTACTAAAAGAATATTTAGTTAAGACAGAAATGACGTGTGAAAATAATATTTAAATTATACAATTATCAGTCCAAAAAAAAATATACGAATTAAATAAGAAGTGATTTATTGAAATGGTTAAGTAAACAGTAAATTGTTAGAAGAATACTTTATTAAGTTAAAAGTGGTCTTATGAGAGAATATTTGTTTATAATTCATAAGGTTAGTTAAACTTGATTACTTGATCAAGAATTATACATAATGTAGGTGATAAAATAATTAATATAAAAATAGTAAATATCTTTTCTTTTTTTAATATTGTATTGTATGTTACGAGTAATTCAACCATTATTTATCATGTTAGGTATATTAAGAAAAGATGAAAACATACCGTATCAATGATATTAGAGTTCAATCAATAAGAAATTAATATCATTTTCAACTTAAAATCTTTAAAACAATAAATTTATGAGTCTTTATATTTATTTTTATTCAATTTGACATATAGATTTATACTTATTCTCAACCATCTTCTTTTTGAGAATGAGTCCCTTTTAGTTGATACAATTTAAGTTTTTTAATGTTTTTTTATATGGATCTTGATTATTTTTAATTTAATAAGTTACAAACTTTAGTTTCATTTATCTTTTACTAGTTGATCTTTAAATTTTATTTTCATTTTATAATCTTTGTAAAGTTTTATTGGTATAATATACGAGTTTCATATATATATATATATATATATATATATATATATATGTAAAAATCAAATATCTTCCATATATAATTCGTTTTTAGTAAGATTAACAATGTATTTCTTCACACTGAAACTCTTTTCAGTGGCTAGTATAAATTAAAAAAACGTAAAAAAACAGTTATTTATTTATTTATTATCTAATATCGTCAATTAAATTCTTATATTAAAATTCACTAAAATAGAACTAAATTTCTATATTTAGTGGAAGTTAATTGACAAGTTACAAATTATAAAACATTATTAAAATCAACTTTAAAATAGTGAGTATGAAAATTAATAATATACGTATCTGAATTGTTTAATTTCAGTTACTTAATCACTTAATTAAGTAATCATAAATTATAATAACAAATCTTTATAAAATAAGGAGAATTTTTTAAGGAAAAATATCGAGATTATTTACATACCAATAAGATTTTATTTATTTATTCTACCATTAATCTTTAAATTATTAGGGGATATTACTCAAATCGACAGCGTTTCAACTGAATATTACTCTATTTCTTATAGTTTAAAAGTAAACTAAAAGAAAATTTTCATTAATGGTAAGGTTAAACACCACCTGTTTAGCAGAAATTCACGTAAAAAATTTGGACCAATCCATGGGTAGGTTGACTTTCATCTCATTGAATTGAATCGACTCATAATTCCAAAATTACTATAATGATTAGAATTATTTAATTATCTGCAAAACACATTCATTTGTTAATATAACTATTAATACGTGGCTTTAGCCGAATCTCAGCATTATTGGAGGAAGTACCTTGTTGAGTTGTCGGTAGGATGAGGAATGGCTTCAGAACACAATGGTGATTAAATTATTTCCTTCTGTTGTTTATTAACACAAAACAGAAAAATTTGAGACAGACATTGAAAGTGTGTAAATCGAAAAGCATGGTCTGGTAAACGATAATGTGGTCCACATGAGAAGAAAAGGCAAGGTCCTACAAGTCTATTGCCATGCTTTCTTCCGTGGTTGGAAAGTCTTGCTGTGACTATTTTGAAGGGCAGGTTGTAGGGTATCCAATATCAAATTCTCATCCAGCCGACACATGCACATACATATATATAATGCATACACACACACACACATATATATATATATATATATACTATCCAAAATCACCCTTCAAAATTAGTCAACATCTTTCTTCCTTCACTTGCTTTTCAATGATGGTATACTTCAACTACACTCTTCCTGTTTTTACCTTCTCCATCTCTTACTTTCATCATTGCATTGTGAATAAATAATAATGCTAAATATAAGAGAAAAGTTGTGTAGTTAATGCCAGAAATTATGTGTAACTGAGGCTTCTATCAGTAACAAGATAAAGCTTGCAACATCAGTTAGTTTAGGGTTGTTTTCACCGAAGGAAGAAAACAGCAGAAGAAGACAAAAGATTACAGGGAAAGGGACAAATGAATGGACCCTAACTTGCAGTGGTGGCACGTCATGGAAAAGAGCTGGCGAAATAGAAATGGAGGATCCATATTTAACAATAATACATCAAATGGTTTTGTTGGGAGTGTTCAAAAATCTGATTTTTTTTTTTTCTTTTTCTTTTTCGTTCTCTAGTCTTCCGGAGAAGCAAAAAGTAAAAGACCAGATCATTCATAGTCCACACACCCAAAGAAAGGAAAGGGGCATTCAAGAATCAATTAATGATGGGAAAGTTTCATCATTTATAAATTCTCGTTTATTGCCTTCATATGTTCGACATCACTGAATAACAGCCACATCAATTCAACACAACATATTTGTTTAGTATAAGCATCTCAAATGTACCTATGTTGCTAACCAAACCATGTAGCATGCATGATGGCATCCACTAATAAAAATACTTTCTATACTCTCACATCACATGCTAGTGACCCTGTGGGCTATATGTTGCCTTGTATTCACTTATCCCTATCATATTAAACTGAGTTTTTTTTTTCTTACAGAAGTACAACAAGTTACAGCTTAATTAGTTTCATATTTATGTACATGATTCAGCATCAAAGCATTAAATAATGCACCGTTCGTTGCAGCAATATTTTATTACTGATGTTGCCCCAGTTCAGTACTTTGCTTTAATCTGCAACCAAATTCCACAGCTACTGACTTTTTGCCATAAACTTCCTATTTGTTTGGGTTCATGTAGATGCAAAGGACTGAAAATCTGGATAGAGGAGTAAATGACTCTGACACATCACACGATTTTATGTTCAGTTAAGATGAGAGCTGTGAAAATTTAATGGTCCACTCTCTAGATGTACCACTGCTACATAGTAAATGAAATTCATTCTTTCTTTATCTATCTTTTCAGTAAGAAGAAAAATCAATGGTTTACATGCAAATGAGGATCTACCTACTGCACTATGCTGGGACAGTTCTTCAAGGAACAGTTCATCGCTGGTTAATCTCACTCTCCTGCATGTACTATAGTTATGTACAAAAAATTAATTGTCTGGGTGGGTCTGTGCTTCTGATCAAAATTGTTGCTGTCAACCTCGATCAATAGTTTGTAAGTACTTAGGTAACAAGACGATGGATTCTTTGAGAAATAAGAATAGAAAGAAAGAGAAACATTCGAATTACACGTACAAGATCAAATATAATATATACAAGGAGAATCAAAACCTCTTCTTACAAACAAAAAATGAATTAAGTTTAAAACCTATTTTCTAATATAGTATTTCCTAACGAGATAAAAATGACTTTATTCTAATCTTTTAAATTTAATGGACTAAAATCATATATTACTATGTTAAGCTTTAAAATATTTTACTGGTTTCAAAATCTGCAGTAAGCTGAGACAGCTATATATAAATAAAATAAATCCCAATGTTCGAAGTTCTTTTTCTAATAATCTAATAGAACATGACAAGAGTTAAAACAATAACCTAAACATGGATGATACCTTCCCACTTAAGACCTCGAAGCACCTACGATCTTTAATGATTGAACCAAAGAGTATTAAAAGGACTGGTTGCTTATACGACAGAGTTTTATTATTGTCATTGGAAAATATAAATTTACGTATGATTTTAAAAATAAATATAATTTGTGAAAAGAGATATAGACAATATGTTGATTAATGGAATGAATAATTCCTGTGACCTACCGTATAATCCTATCTTTTTCCATTTTGTCTGCTATATAATAATAAAGTGCGTATTTTAACACTTTGGCAGCCACAATCATAGAAGTGGTTGCTTTCTCAAATTCATTTCAAGGGTGGTTCTTATTTTGCTATCAAAACATCTTCTTGTATGCATCTTCTATCTCTAATCAATGCTCGTCAATAAATCATAATGCATGTTCCAAGAGAACAACGTTAAAATGTTTCAGTTGACTATTATGATAATAGGTCACATAAACCATTACAACTTACAATTAATAATACATAGGAATTACGACTTTCTTTATTTTATTTTCATGTTTTCTGTACGTACAGTTTACCCCCTAAATTATTACCTTTCCCAGAAAAATATCTCTATATATACCAATTGCATGTATATGAATGGATACTATTATTTTCACACTCCAAAAATTTTACATATATTTTATATCTACTATTTTATCTTTCAATCTCTCTTCTCTTACAAATACAAAAGTTAACCTTTTTAATGAAAAAAAAAAAAATACTTCAATAAGTAAGTTGTCAACTAGTGCAAATTGTTTCAAAAAACATATTTTTTATGTATTTTTGGTTCTTCGTAATTCAAATTCTAACAAAGATATTTAAAACAGAAATTTGTAGGAAAAATTAAAATAAATTTAGGAATATTGATGAAAAAGTTGTTAAAACAAAATCATGTAAAAAAACTTTGTTTTGAAGTTTAAAAATAGTGTTTAAACGAAATATCATTTAACAAATAAGGCTTAAATGCTTAGGAATGTCTAATACTTATAATTCATCTATGCATTAGAATTCTTTTTTGTTCTCTCTTTTGCATATCATACAAAACTTTATTCAAAAGTTTACAACGAATTAAAAAAATAAAAAAATATTCTAGAAATGTTTCCTTCATGTCTTATGTATGTTTCTTCCCTATAAGCAACACAATTACCTCTACAAGTTGCAATATAACATCTAACCTCATCCTAAAAGGCTACATTCCTACACAAAAGTCAATGCTCAGAGTAATGAATCTTTATTGAATAAATCTATATAAGGAAAACTGCATGAAAAGAAGACAAAAATATTATTGTTTACGTTGTTATTTTCTCTCCAAGTTCACGTCATCTAGACTTCGTTTTTGAAAAAGAAAAGTTTTTTTTTACTAGTTTTCAGAACTTTACTATATCGATTACATATTCTTTTTATGAAAGTAATCTTCTATACTTGTATTTCAAAAACACTTTGTTGTTTTTAAATTCAAAAGTGAATTAAAACACTTGTAAAGTTTAATTCAATGTAGTTAAACATTTTAATTAGTTGAAATAGTGTTATACTAGGAGTGGTAAAACTCGTAATCAGTTGAGTTGGTTATAAAACCAATATAATTGATTAAACTCATTTATAATCTTTAAAAGATTTAATGGAGTCCCTTAAAAGAGTATCTAAAAAAGAATTAGATGTAACTCAATTTAAAATGAACCAAAATAAAAATAAAATTATCGTATTGCTTTCGATTCAAAAGTTTATATAAGGTTTTTTAAAATTACTAGTGCTCAACACTAATCACAAAATATTTAACACTTACAAAAATATTTATTTACAAAATTTTTTAAAAACTCTTTTAGAACCTCCCTTCATAAAGTGTTTTTTGTGTTTTAAAAATATTTATATTATGTAAAAGATTGTGTTATTATATTTTATTAAAAAGAATTTAAAAATTTATAATAATATTGTTATATTAAATTGATCTTAAAATAAATCTGAAAACTGAATGCTAACTTATTAAGTTTGATATTTTAATTGTTAATAGAAAATAATAATTTTATTAGTTTTAATTTTTTTTGATAGAAACTCATTTTTAATTATATAATGTCAATATAATTTTGTTATCAATATTAAATTACTAAAGTACTCAAATATTTAATTATTAACTAATAAATTAAATATTTTAAACAAGTCTATGATTTTAGAAAGTTAACCATTATTGATATTAATAATTATTTATTTTATATTATAAAAAATTGTTATATAAATAATTATTGATAATATAACTGTATTACTATTGACAAAAGTAAAATTCGTAATTTATTATTTTTAGAAGATAAATTGAATGAACTTTTCGTTAATATTTAAAATATTCATGTAACATAATTTAAAGAAGATATAATTAAACAACATACATATTGAAGTATGACATATGATAATTATTTTTTTTATTAATTTTTTTTTCACATTTAAGGTATGAAATATTTTATTTATTGTGGGGGATAAATAGTTTGACATTGTCGTCGTTGTTTTCTATAAAAAAAATCTCATGTAAAAGTTAATGTGTTATAACTTAAAACTGAAATATATATGGACAACATCATCATCAGTTGAAAAAATATGATTTGCAATAGCAATTGTGACATGTGTGTGAAAAATAATATTACGGAAAGCTTTTTACTTTACATTACATAAATGCTTATGACATTAATTAAACATAACAATTCTAAAACGGAAGCTATAATTAATTTTTCTTAAGTGATTGGATTGATTTAACAAAATAAAAAATATATATATTAATTTCTAAAGTGTTTATGATTTGAAAAATAAATATAATTTAATGTAAATAAATATTTATTATATGTCCATTCAAAAAAGTGTATTCATTTGTAGATATTCCCTTGAATAATGCTTGCAAACTATTTCATACACAGAGGTATTTATAGACACTGATGTATACTTTTCTATTTTTACTTTTTATAAATATTAAATTAGATTATTTATTTTTTATTTTAAATAATTTTATTTCTCAAAAGTTATTTTAAATTGTTTCAAATGGGCAAATATTCTGAATTTTGGGTTGTTTTTTAGTCTCTTTTAATTCTTTGGGATATATCACAGTGCGTATAATAAGAATAATTATTTTACAAAAACGTTATATATAATTCCAAGAAAAATCAGAAATATTAATGTAATTCAGTGTTTCTTTATTCAAATTTTCTTCTTTATAAATGAAGTTGGGCTTTGCCCTATAATGCATGCATAGCGTTTGGTGTCTAACAAGTCCATTTTAGTTTTTTCTTCCAGCACCCCCATAATTTTTAAAATCACGTGAGAGGACTTTTGGGTAATTTGTTCTGAAAATTTTGGGAACAAACTTTGTAGAATTTTTGAAATATGATTTACAGAATGTGATTTCCATAATGAAATTTTCAGAACAATATTTTTGGAATGAGATTTTTCTGTAAGTTATCATTTCCTTTATATTTTTTCTTCTTCAATGACAGCAATAGCCGTGATATGATGCAGTGAGAGAGGATGTTTTAGATTTTTTAATATTATTACGGGTGCATTTAGTAACTGTGGGGTATAAGAAGCAAAATCCAAGTATTTATTTGAAGGCCCTTACTTTTTAACAGCCCCTTTCTTGACCTTACACCTCAACCTTTATTTTATTCTCCAAATACCCTTCTTTTTCTCACCTTCACCTGTAGTTATTTTATTCCAGATTTTGTGAAAACAACGTTTCATGAAGTCTTTAAAACTTGAAATGAAAAATGTGTACATATATATATATATATATATATATATATATATATATATATGTTTTATTTTAATATATTAAAAATGAAAAATGAAATTTGTTTTATTTTAAATATCATAAATTCAAATAGAAGAAGAGCATGAGCATGAGATTTCTTAGATACGGTCTTTTTCGGGCTAGGCCCACCTCTATATTTGACCCATCCTTGTCTATAAAACACACAAAATCTCCAAAATTTGTATACTGAAAAAAAAAAAAAAGTTTGTGAATATACATATTTTTAACCTACAATCTTAAAAATAATATGTTTGTGAATAATTTTTTATAGATGATTATTTTTATTTCTTATTATTTAACGTAAACCTTTCAATTTATATTTACAGTTTTAATTATCTTCTTTCTCAAGTGAACTTTTCCTTAAGTATGAAATCTGTGAGTGTTAATATCATTTATATAGGCCGAAAGATTTAATATGAATGCATCATAAATAATTCTAAATAAAATATATAAAATTTTAAAAGTAACATGTTTGTGGTTTTATTTCTTATATATTGGTTATTTTATTAATTTCTATTAAATGTTAAACTATTCTAATTCACATTTAAATACTTAACATCAAACACCTATACATTATATATGACGATTTTTGTGGTGTATTTTTCTTTGTTTACTATGTTAGCTTATTCACCAATTCAATTTTATTTTGGAAAAAATATCTTGTTTATGCAATGTTTTATTTAATTTTAGGAAAACCAGTAAAAATTAAAATAGGAAAAATTTATACAAACTAATTTATACGTCTTAATTTGTGAAGAAGCTAAACAATTAAAAAATAAATAAATAACAAAACTTAATTTTAACTTAATACTTATTCTTTTTTTTCTCCCATAAATATTTATTAAAAAAAAATCTAATTCTTTTACATAAAAGCACAATCGAATCATTTAATCACGTCTATAATTGAACAAGTATCTGTAATGAGATCAATAATTAAGCCATAAGTCTACTGACCAGGCTAATTAAATAAGGGATATGATATATAGCAAGGCAAATGGTTAGCCTAAAATAATAGAATAGGATAAGCAACCTTTTATATTGTTCTAGAATAGAAAGACAAATAAAAAGATAAGTGAAAAATGATTTTATTGGAATAGTTAAAATGATATGTGGTCACATAAAAAAACGTAATAAATTAAAAAAAATATTTTAAATGTTATTTTAAAAACATTAATTCTTGTAAATACAGCTAAATTTAATTTTAATATTCCAATGATTATTATTTTTATTTAAATTCTCGTCAATTTTATATTTTAAATTGTCATTAATATTATTTAGTAATGAGAAGGCATGCATTTAATGATTGTAATTTAAGTGGTAGTAGGCTTGATTTAGATAAACTTTTCAACAAATACTTATAAAAATGAAAATTAAAGATAAAATAAGTTTTTTATTTTTAAAATTTGCTTGTGGGTCTAAATTTTTGAAAGTTGGATGAGATAGCTTCTAAAGAAAAGGTAAAGATATATATAAAGTGGTTTTTAATTTATAAAAGCTTAAGATACTCTTTTACTTTGTTATAATTATTTATATCTTAAGCTGTTTCAAATTAAACTAAAAATTAGAACAATGATTTTTATTTTTGAAAAATTAAGTTCAAATCAGGTTATTTATTTATATGAACTGGTTTAACAGAGTTTTTTTTTTCTCTCACTGGCTATGAAAAGAGCCATTTTATTTTAATTAATAGAATAAACATCTTTTATTAAAACAATGTTCTAAACAATCACATGTAGACAGACATATATTTTCAATATTGAAGAACAAGGAACATCACTGTGTTTTCAATATTTTCTCACGAAATCAATAAAAGCAGAAAACTATGGACAGTGCCTGCAAAAACAATGGAGCCCTTTAATTCCTGCTAAAGATAAGGGTTCTGTGATGGGAAATTAAGCATCATCATCAGCACTGCATTTAAGAATTATAGAAGGCAAGTCAAAGTAGGAACTGAAGGATTCATCTTCATGATTATTTTCCTGTATTATTATCCCTTTCCCATGTGCAACCCCGGAATCAAGTTCAAAGTGTTCTAAAGAAAATGTGCTAGACATTACATGATTCACTGAATCATTCATTTTGTTAACTCCTTTTCTTGCTTTAACTGCCTTTGATCTACCAAAGCCAAAGCATGGAAGACACATGCAAACAACACTACATTTCGATCCTTCATTCTTCATTCTCTTCCCACTGTCTTTGTTTATTGCTTCACTTTTGGAGAAGCTTCCTTGATGCCCTTTTTCACGTTCCAGTTCCATTGCATGTTTTTTTGACATGTTCATCCATTGAAGATTCTCGTTCTTCTCAACATGCATGTCTTTCTGCAACCTCATGTTGGATTTTTCCATCATTTCCACAAGGGAAGGAAATTTGTCTGCTTCGGCTTGCCTTCAAACTGTGTTAGAAACTTGAAGGGTTCTTTGAGTTGTGTACTTATATCAAGAGAACTGGTTTATTGACAGAAAAAGATGTTGGTGTTGGTGTTGTTTTCCTCTATGGCATCATGTGCTTTTGACTCCAAGGATCAGTTGACTTTTTGGACATTCTTCACATTTTAAATTTCTTGCCGGCTTTGTGCTTGGATTGGATGATTGAGACTTGAAAGAGATGAATGAGGAAGCCGGCAACATTTCTTTCTGAATTTTATATTTGTAGTTGCATTGATTGTGAATGTTGATTGACTTTCTTCTAATATAGTGATTGTGGAATATATGATATGATGCATACACGACATTCTTAAATAAGTGGCAAAGTAAACCATAAATAAAAAGTGTAACGTGCTAATTCATGGTCAGAAGCAGACAAATCATAGAATCTTGGACAAAAGACAAGGAGTGACTAATGGCATCATTAATTTGCTAGCTAGGTATGAAACTGAGGAACAACAAACTGCTCTAATTACATTTCAATAGGAGCAAGCATAGACCCGTTTAGTTTGCTAATAACAACTTTAGGTCTTGATTCTTATATACTCGTTCAGCTATCCATTATAATATAAGGATTAATTACTTGTTTAAAAAAATAAGCTTTTAGGTGTTAAAGAAAGTGGATTTTAACTTAAGTCATTTTTATAAAATTGTCTGGTTGGATTGAGTTGGTTTAAAGTTTTTTTTTTAACATAGTATCAAAGTCAGAAATTAAAGTTTATTATAGCAGATTTTGTTATTTGTTGGGTTTATTATTCTATCAGCTATATCGGATTGCTATCGAACCACTCATTAATGTCAGGTCTCATGTTTAAGATATATATACCTCGACATGACAGATTGCATTGAAAGTCTAACATCAACCAGAGATAAAAATCAATTTACAATGTATAAATGGTGTGTTAGAGGTCTCAAATTAAAGATAAGATCAATTTACAATTTGCAAATCGAATGTTAATATTATTTTACAAGTCAGTTTTGTAAACTTAAGTTATTCATAATTTATTCATAAAACACTATTTTACAGGTAAACTCACTCTATTGTTGCATATGTGGATGATATTATTATTGTAGGAAATAAAAAAATTAGTGTTAAAAGATAAATTGACAACCAAATTTGAAATAAAAAACCTAGGAAACTCAAATATTTTCTTAGGATAGAGATTGCTTACTCTAAGAACGGAATGTATAACCTCAATAGTTTCTATAGAACATAATCACATAATTGAATTGAAAGTGAGGAAAGTGCTCCTATAGAGAAAGCTCAATATCACAGATTGGTAGAAAACTTGATTTATTTATCACACACAAGACTAGACATTCTTATACAGTTAGTGTATTGAGCTAATTTATGCATGACCCATGAGAGAAACACATGTAAGCAGTTGATAAAAGTCTCCAATATTTGAAGTTAAGTCCAGGAAATATGCTATTATTCAAAAGGAAAAACAAACTGACTATGAAAAATATATGGATACTGACTATGCAGGTTTACTTCTGAGTATTGTGTGTTTCTTGGAGTAGTCTGGTAACATGGAGGAGCAAAAAGTAAGATAGAATAATCTAGTGTAGAAGCTGAATTATGAGCTCTTGTTCAAGGAATGTGTGAAGGACTCTGGAAGAAAATAATTTTAAATGACCTTAAAGTCAAGGTGGATAACCTTGCGCAAGTGATAATAAGTCTGTCATGAGTTAGTTCATAATCGAGTACAACATGAAACACATTGAGATAGACATACATTTCATCAAAGATAATCTAGATAGAGGTTTTGTGATTACAACTCATATTCCTATAAAACTTCAAATAACAGGTAATTCTATAAAAGGGTTCCCTTTGGAAAGATTTCAAGATCTTGTAGACAAGTTGAGAATGATTGATATTCATTTACCAACTTAAAATGAAGTATTGTAATTAGAGGAAATATCTATAGAATCTTTTTAATTAGAAAAAATATCTATAGAATCTTCCTAATTAGAAAAAATAGGTATAAGATCTTCTAGATTATATTTTAGTATATTGTTTTCTTATTATCTTATTTTAGATATTAGATTGTTACAAATAAAGACAAGAAAAATGTAATTAATATGAAAGAAAATAATAAAATCATTCTTTTTTTTTTTTCAATTAATGCATAAATGTAAAAGGTTGAATAAAGGAGTGGGTGGATTCTGATTCTGCTTTCATTAGGTGATTGTGGTTGATAAGAAACCTGTCTGATTGTGGACTGAACTTCTCATTCCTTTTCTTTGCTAAGAATTTCAATTTGTAAGGTGCACTGGCCTATGCTTATCTATAAACGGTTTCATAAAATTTTATTATTTTCATAGGTTGATCATCCATAGAAATATTTGAACAAACAAGTATGGATACTGGCAGGGCTCTAATAGACTCGCAGGGAATAACTTTTGATATTTACTGTGTTGGCAAACCTCACTCTGCAACATACTGATGAACATCCTTCGTCATAACATTCCAATGGACAAAGGCAGAAATTCTCTTCTACCTTCTGAAAAATCACGGGTTGCTAAATTATGAGATTCAGACAGTATTAATGAAATCATGAAATTGAACAGTGGAGATGCCCGCATTTGTCATTTTCCTAGGTAGAGCATCTGCTGCTCCATTTTCAAAATCTGGTTTATATTTCACTTCAAAGTCAAACCCAACAACCTAGATGTTCATAACCGTTGATCATTTAGAAATCTGAGACTTTTCTGATCCATATGAATAATAAAGTGGCTCTACCCTTTAGATAGTGTGCTGCCATCACACTTGCCAATGATTCCCCTTCATATACAGATTCCAACTGAGCCCTCTTTGACTGAGAAAAGCCACTGATATAACACATCGGTAATTACATTAATACATGCTAACCATCCTTTTTATATTGATGGATCTTATGGGAAAAGATTACTAGAGATAATTTCAACTCATACATAAACAATTAATACCACTTTCAATCTAAAATTTCAAGAGAATAAATTTATTGGATTTCATCAATTTTTTCATTATTTAGATAGAATTAGATTTACATTTGAATTTCCAAACATTATTGGTTAGATAGGAAAAAAACTCTTGTATTTATAAGTCTTGTGAGATGATGACCGTTGCCCATCAGCATGTTGATTTTTGAATTTTTCATAACTCTTGCAGATGTTGGTAGGATTCTATATAAACGATGCCTTTTACCCTGCACCCAACAACTTACTATGTTTGGAGAAACTTTTATTTTCATAATCTATTTGTTCTTCTAACATCACCCTATTTAACATGTCTTAGAATGTTGTAACATCAAATCTTGTGCGGTATATATAGACAAAAGCTTCTAAATATGATGTTCTAAAATTTGGTTGGAGATAGTATAAAATCTTTTGTATAAGTTTTCTCATGATTCATTAGTCTCAAATCTTCCCACATCATATGCGAAAATGATCGGAAGTCTGGATATGTTTAAGTTTCCTTTATGTTACATGGAAATTTAAATCCTATTTTTGTATAAAAAGAAGTTCGTCAAACATTCTTAATTTCAGATTCCTAACCTCAGATAGTCAGATAAAATACTTGAGTTTAGTCTAATAGAATAGATTCTGAATGATGAATAGTAAAGATGATCATTTCCATCACAAGTAAAATTACCTTCCATTTTTTCCATAAAAATAACTAGTTAACACAGGTGAATAGAAAGGAAACAGAAGCAGCTACAAATGAAGCTCTCTGAGTATATATATTTATTTCACATATATGTATCCCTAGGATAAATCATGCCCTTTGTGCTGCTGCTAAGAATGCATTAAAATCTTCTCTAGCTTTTCTCAAACGAGGAGAGATGCAGGCTACTGGAGAGGCAGGTTGTGATGCAGAAGATGTAGAAAACCGAACATGGCGAGGTGATGCTTCTGATTTTCTAACACTACCTCTACATGAACCGTTCTTCAGAATCCCTTTAAGGTCTCTTTCAAGAACAAAAGGTGAAGCAATGGGAGAGTACACTTCACTGGAACCGCATTTGATCAGCTCTATTGGAAGATCAAAGTAGGAGTTGGTGCAGTCTCCTTCAATCTCATTTGGTATTGCTGTGGAAGACCATGAACCACACTCAAAATTTTCCAAGGAAACTGCCCTAGACATTGCTTTACCACCCTTTTCTGATTCTTCCCTCTTTGTCTTAACCACCTTTTCTTTACCAGCTCCAAAGCCTGGTAGATAAAGGCAAAGAGCACTGCATTTGAATCCATCATCTGGGGTTTTCACGTGCTTAAGCTTAACACTCTTGGGACTGTCTTTGACAACTTCAGTTTTGAAGAAGTTGTCATGGTACCACTTGTCATGCTCCAATGCACTCAGTTTACTCAACCAGTGATCAAATTCATCTGAGGGAGCACGTGCTGTTGCTTCACCACATGAATTGCTCTTCTTCAAATGCACCTTTTCATGGAAATTCTGAAGCTTGTGAGTCAAGTTACCTGCTTGACATTGTGATTCCGGGCTCTCTCCTTTTGGTTTCTTCCTGGAAGCAAAGCGAGGTGATGAACTTGCAGAATTTGGGAGACTCCTGCTCAAGAATCTTGGATTTGGAGGTTGAAGTGGTGGAGGGTGCAGAATGATGGATGTTGAAGTTGTGATGATAGTTGGAAGCATGGTGGTAGTCTCAAGGTAGCCTTGTTTAGAAGGAGAATCTTTCAATGAAAGTGGATCCACCATAATCTGCTTCTCATCTTGCAAGCTCTCCATGATTGAGTTTTTGAGTTTCTCAATCTCTCTTACGAGGAAATCACCACCTTCTATGTTGGTTTTATCTACTTGCACATAAGCCATGTTTTTCTTTCTCTTCCAAGAGGGATTTCTGGGTCAGAAACTCAACAAGGATTTGTGAAAAAGCACAGAGTAGTTCATTACTTATAAAGATGTGAGGCGTAGAATGTGAAGAATGTGTTAGCGTGCCTGCATGTTTTCATCAACATCTTAGTCGTGATGACATGTTCTCAACCTTTGCTTGTTATATATATATATATATATATATATATATATATATATATATATATATATATATATATATATATTGTCATGTGAATCAGTTGACTTTTCATGTAAAATGAGAATTTTATTTTGAGAAACTCATGATGATAATAATAATGGTCAACCGTGCCTTTAGTTGTATAAGTTGTAGCACATGCATTGTTTGAAAATAAAAGTAAACTAGATACAAACACACATCACCGTCTCAAGAAAACAATTCGCAAGTATATATATGGATAAAATAATTTCTAAACATTTATAAAAAAAATGTATAAATATTAAGTAAATAATTTTTATAAATTAAAATTAATTTGTGTATAAGCTATAATTAACTTTGATAAGTGTAATAGTTACTTATTTTTCATACTTATTAGGATTCTTTTTGGCCTTGATTCATGTGTTTTGTGTTTAAATTCAATAGAGAAAGTATATAATTATACATTAGGGTCATAGAATCAGATAATGATTCATTTTGGAGCATTTTGCAAGAAAAAAAAAGATTGGAGTCTGTTTACAGTCATTCTGCTAGAAGTAGCTCGCCCAACGAGCTACCTCAACTCGCCTAACAAGAATTCAACACTAGCCATAACAGAAGAGCTAACAGTCTAGCCAGTTAAGCTGCCTAGCTATCAAAAAAAGTACCAATCACCCAACGAATGATGATTCTCGCCCAATGAAAATTCAATTTTTAGGATTATGTTTAGATTGTCAAAAATAAGCGAAAAGGAAAAGGTCAAGAACAAGGGTTGAGACACTTCTAGGGCTCAAGGTTTCATCTTCCTTCATCATTTCCATCATCTAATCCATGTGTTCTAAAATGTATAGGAGTAGCTAAACTCTATTTTATTGGGGTTGGATGTAGTGTATCCAAACTCTTTGTAACTCTTTCCATGCAATAGAATCTCTTTCTGTGTTCATGTGTTATATCTCTTGCTTTAACTTGCATTATGAAATATATATGCTCTCTTGTTGGTGTGTAATCATTGGAAAGTGTTTTGGAACCTAGACTAGGATAGAACAACTAAGAGGCTTGGTGCTAGATATAGACCAAGGCTCTTGGTCATTCTTAATTAACATATTTTCTTAATGCAAATCTTATGTTTGAACATCTAAAGGATTAATATTTCTTACATGAAGATTTAGAGCTTGCTTTTAAGGAATTAGGGCTAGTTTATGTTGATGTGAATGTGTGAAGATGTTAGAATCATATTGCATGATTGAGTGACTAAAGTTTAGGTCATGAAAACCAATCTCAATGAGTCTTTATCCATATCGCTTTATAATCATTATTTTCTTATGTTTAAATACTCTTGAACCAATCATCAATTATAGTTATTGTCTAGACTAGTAAGTAAACATAATTATCTAAACAATTACAAATTCTTTGGGAGACGATATACAGACTTACAATCTACGTTACTTATATGATTTGATACGCTTGTCAAAGATTAACAACTTTGAACTCATATGTAGAGATAATTTCATATAATTATTTAAATTATTATTTTTAATTTTATGCATCTAATTTTAATTTAAGGAAAATTTTATTTTATTTTTCTTTCTTTAATATTTTTCTCTAAAAAACTTCTCTTAAAAAACTATTTAAAGATTGTACAGAAATATGTGAAAAATATATTAATTATTTCGTGGTAATAAACAGAATGCAAAATTTAGTTAATCAATTTATCGGTCCATAATAAAGGTATAAGATATATCAATATCGTGAGAGTATTTAGTTCTTAAAGTTTGTTTCAATAATTATTAGATAACTTTTTTTACAAGAGCATATCTATTATTGCTCACAATAAGATTTAAATATAAATTTCATTCTCTTTTATTTTAATCACCTTATATATATATATATATATATATATATATATATATATATATATATATATGAGACATGTTTCCTTGTCTATCATTTTTCTGTATAGTTAATTTTTAGTATTTTCCCTATCTAGAACTCCGCATTAATGCATTTTTCCTTCAACATTTTCAATAGCAACAATACATATTCTACACATTTAAATTATTATCCTCCTTAATCATGATACTTTTATGACATGGAGTGTTTACTTCAAGCTTAAGTTTCCTTTTTTGTTGTCAGATACTCCAATCAATTGGTAGTTTTAATTAAAAATATTCTAATATTTAAGTTAATTCAGATTAACAAATAATATTGTAATAAATATATAATTAAAAGTTTCAACAATTATATATTTAACTTTTATTTATAAGTTTTTTTTATGAATTTTTTTTATTTATGATCAATCTAATCTCGATTTAATTCTATTAAATCTAATTACTGATCTATTTAACCGAGTTAAATGATTAGTTAAATATGATTGACACCAATCAATTTTTTTTCTAATTTAATACAATCAATTTGAATTTTAAGTAATTTGATATATATATATATATATATATATATATATATATATATGAGATTGTGGATACATATATAATAAACTTCTCATAAGCAATATATAAATAATATAATTTACAAATATATAGCTCAAAACGGTAAATATGTATGGATACACATGTAATAAACTTCTCATAAACAATATATAAATATAATTTACAAATATATAATGAGATGTGAATGGTTCAGCTATCCGAATCCCTAATTTTCCCTAATTGTTAAATAAAAAAAGTTTATCTACATAATCAATAAAAAAGAAAACTGACACGTACACAAATATTGTTTAGTATGAAAAGAAAATGTATAAAATATTTAAATTGAAGTGAAATTTGAAACTAAATATTTTTGGGTGACTGATATTTATTCCGTAGAAAGTAACAAATGACATCACAGGAACTTGGAAAATATAAGTTTCATTGACTATAATTTTGTTAAGAGAACATAAGGAATTGAAGAACTGGATTATTTTGGGGGCACAACAAGCATTAAGATATTAATGTCTGAAGAAAAAATAAAATTTTATTATATATCAAAGTCACGGTCCATGTTTAATTAAAAATTTATATTATAAATAGGTTATATCACAAAGTTAAACTTTATACGTGTTGGCAATAATTGAAAAAAAGTGATATGTCAAAGCATAAAAAACATCTACGTCAGAGAATATGAGCAATAAATGTAAACAAACTCTTAATTTTTTAAAGAGAGGCATATATGAAGGTAGTTGAAACACTTAATTTCATCTGTGGGCCAATCCATTTTATCATCCTAAAAAACCTCTTAAATAAGAAACAATTAATTAATACTCATTTAATAAATTACTGTCTTTTTTACTGATTTTTTAGAGGATTTGAAAATAAATAATTTATTGTTTATTTAAGTGAATTTGGAGATAAATGATAGTGGATTTGAAAGTAAAGTTTGTCAGAATTAGTGTCGATTTGATTTATGTGATAAATTAAAAAAATTTATTTTCAAATTCACTTTCACTTACCTCCAAATCTACTTAAATAAACAACAAAAAATTTATCTTCAAATCTTCTCAAAATTATTCAATTATTCTTCTCGAAATCTAATCAAGTGAACAAAGCCTAAAAAATCACCATTATTACGGATAGAAGATTTTGTGAAAAAGAAAAATACCTCAGAAGGAAATGGTTCAGGTTACTAGAAAAAGTGAAAGATATGTGTTGATATTGTGGTTAATTAGGGTGAGATATTTCATACTCTCACGAGAAACAGAAACAAATATATAAATAATTGAATTGAAGCTAAAGAGGTATTATTGCTTCCATTTTATGAATAATTGGACCTAAAAGTCTGTTTAGAGTAAATTTATGCGTAATTTTTCGTTGTGTATTTTGCCACCACTGTATGTTGTTCCATTGCAACTTATCTTCCCTTCCATCAATCTCCTCGTCATCATTATTACTACCACCACCATTTTTCTCTTTATCCTTTCTTTCCATCGGAAAAGTGAAAGGTCCATGTGATACTCATTTTCTTTTAGTTTTTGGTATCAGATAATGCAATGTTTATGTGTTTTTTCTCAGGTTTTTGTTTCCTCACTTCGTACTATTTTGAAGTCCAGTTACTAGTTTCGTTCACCCAAGTTCGTAAAAGCTTAAACTTTTATTATATATATTTTTTAATTTATTTTATATATTCGTATATTCAAAAGTTCTACACTAATTTTCGATAATAATACAAATATACAATAGTATACGGCACATTTACTTATTATAAAAATATCATATTCTTAAAAATTTAACATAAATGCAAGTATAACATTTAACATATTCATTTATATATAGATTTTGACTTATTGTGAATGTGATGAATATATAAGTTATTTTGTTTCTATTTTGTTATAAGAAGTGACTAATCTTCTTAAGGTTCTTTGGTTCCCGGTAGTGTTTGATTTCTAGTCAGGAGAGGATTGTAATCTTTTTGTGATTTATGAAAATTTTGCTAAGCTTCTAGGTCAATTTGATGAAATTTTTCAGGATTGACTTGAGTAATGTGATATGTAATACATTAAAGATGTTTCTTTTTTTGTTTCTACTTTTTGAACTTTTGGCATTTATTTTTCTTTTTGTCCTTGTTTTAGAAAAAGGTTTATAAAATAAAATTAAATTAAGATGTTAGGTATACTTTTAGAAAAAATAGGTACATCGCAATTAACAACTTAAGCACTAAGTATTTTCTCATCCAGAGTGTTCCTGAAATATTCTTACAAATTTTACAAAAGAAATTTTTAATCAAAACTAAAACAATTTCTTATAACAATTGCATACGTGGATTTTGAACAAATATAATAGCTAAAGATTACAAAAATAAAAATTAAATTAAATGCATGTGTGTTAAATAAATAAAAATAAAGAACAAAAATTTACTAATTAAAATAAAATAAATAAATAAGAACCAAAATATGAAAATATTAATAGTTAACAACAACACCAAATTTAATAAGATGGTCGTTAAAACGGTCAAATTAATATTTCTTAGAAAAATAGTCCAAAAGATTAGTACAAGTTAAGTGAATTCAAAATCATTTTTGAACGAACACACATTTAATTTCTATTTAGATTAGTTCTTATAGACTTACACTAACGGATTAGGCAATTACAATAATAATGATAAAAGAAGCTAAGAGTACAAACATTAATATCATTTTAGCATGAAGGTTGACTTTTATAATATGTAGTCACTGAAATGTGTTTGGATATAATTATGGTGTTGCAGTAATTCTATTTGAAACTCTAATAATTGGTGAAGTGTTTTGTATACTAAATGCGTGATATATTATAAAATAGTAGATTGATAGTTTAAAGAATGAACTACCATATGACACCCGACACTGACAAGGGCGGGAAGTGATCGCCGGTGCAAGAGACATGGAGTGCAAGAGGTACAGACAAGGAGCGGCTCCTGGCAGACTTCTAGTGTAAGAGACACATGGACGAATCGAACATACATCGGAATGAGAGGGATCTAGAGATTGTATAGGTATGTGATTATGCAGTTGAAGGATAGCTTAAAGGAATTGATTTGGCTACTCGTATCAACAAATGCATTTGTTTTTCGATAGCCTAACCCATAAGAACTTCATGGTTAAGCATGCTTAGTCTAGAGTAATTTAGGGATGGGTGACATCTGCATCTCCATCACTAGAACAAGTTTGTACACCATATAACCATCAGATTCATTGTCAACTTGCACGTTTGAAATATATTTGCATCATTTGTTAGCCTTATATAGAAGAGAGGTTACATTTTAAGAATATATCATATCTCATTTATTTTATTTCTTTTTCAGTTAATATTCTAAAAGCATTTAATATTTTGAAAGTGATCCATTTTAAATAAAAACCGTTTTCAAACGTGTGGGTGTGTCATGATTCCCGCAACAATCTCTTCTAACTTTATAAAATACTCTGTGATGGTTTTTTGGAGTACTACAGAAAATTTCATATATCAGGTCACTGAGTCTACTCTTTACTTCATATACATCACCATTGTGTTTTAAGAGCAAGGGTTCAGAAACCAGAAGTTAAGCAAACATACAATAATGGTTGGAGGTTGGTCTTTCTGCATCCGCTTTCTTTCTTATAAATCTGAATTGTTTGAGATATTTAGATTTATTGAATCTTTAGTATGAATTGTTTACATCATTATATAAACTTTTTTCATGTAGCCACCTAAATATGCAAAAACTAGGCAATGAATGACTGTAGAACTAGGTGGTTTTGATTTTATTGTCCTAAAAATGCACAAATAAAAAATGAATTCCTAAAAGAAAGAACAAGAAGGAGAGAGAAGAAAAAGATGAACTACATCATGATATATATATCGATGAAATTTACCAATAAATTTTTTCTTTGATAATTATCAATAGATATAAATTTTTGTTAGTAAATATTATCGATTAATTTTTATCGACGAGTTTTGATCCATCAAAAATCCATTAGAAAAAAAGTTGTTACTGGCAAATTTTTAACATTTTTTTTTTCGATTTTGACCGTTAATAAATTTTTTTTAGTGTTTATTTAATATTCGAAACAATAAAACAAACTTATATAATAATTAAAAGCAAACGGTTATCTGAAACCAATTTGACAAAATGAAAAGATTATACCAATGCACGTAATTAATCTTATGTATGTGTCTATTCTATAAAACTATAAAAGATTCAATGTTTTAATGAAAAAGATGATAATCAAATCATTTAAATTAAATAAAAAAATAAATAAATATCAAATAAACAAAGAGGATTTGAAACCAAAATAATAAAATAGATTAATTTCACGCTTTTACAAAATATGATTTATCATTGTTTTTTTAATTCAATTTTTTGTTTTATATTTCAAATTAATCAACTTATCTTCTTAATTAATTTATTCTTCTCACTACTAACAAAAAGTAACTTTTATATTAAAGTAAGAACTTTTTAAATTATTCATATCAAGTTTAATTAAAATAACTTTTCAACTAAATATTATTATATTATGTTTATTATGTTTATTTTTTATCAAATAAAAGTTAATAAATTAAAGTAACTTATTGATTAATTTTAGTTAAAATTTTCACGTTTGATAAAAGTAACTTTTAAATTATTGGTTAAAATTCATTTAATCAATCATGTGAAAGTTTTTAAAATAAAACAAAGTGACTTCTTAATTAATTTTGAAAACATATTCACTCATATGACTATAGGTATGGTTTAAATTTAACAACCATTGCCTTTATTTGATTAAGAGATAAAAGACATATGTATAATTAAATCCACGCAAGAATCATAAGCACAATCAATATAATTGATCTAACCTGAGTATCATTAAAAAAGTATAGCAAAATCAACCCATTGATGATTAACACTCCATGAATGAGGCATTACACACCAAGAATGGAAAATATGAAGGAGGATTGAGAGAGAGAAGCCTGAACAGCTAGATCTGTTTGTCCTAGGGTGTGTGAGATCCTCACTTGAGGTGCCTCTGGCTAGTCTCTTTGAGTTTAGACCATGGGCTCATATGTAGTTTCTATTGTTCAAATATGTGTATTTTGTGAAACTAAGTTATACCCCTTAGATAAAGATTTATTACTACATAGCCGTATAAAAGTTTAACCTTTTCTTTTTGGATTTTTCTTGCAAAAAAAACCCTAATTATAATGAAACTCACGTGAAATGTACAACTGTATACACAATGAAAGGTTTTAGCGCACCCACGTTAAAGTTGAAGAGACAGGTAAGAATTTGGAGTGATTGCTTTCAACATTGACCGAACACCTCGCATGCATGATCGAAACACCAATAGCTACCTCGCTAATTGTAATTCAATTACTAGCACAGCTTTTTTCATACAAATATTACTGCCACACATCAGAATGCTCTTTGGAATTGTATAATAATCACTCTCATTTTTTTGTTCATTCTGATGTATCTTACCTGGGCATTTTAAAATAAAGTATATACGGCCAATTTTTCAAGTTTACATCATAATTATATCACATTATTCCTTACTTTTCTTCAAAAAAAAAAATCTTATCAAACAATTCTAACGGACAAAAATTTTGTCTTCATATTTGTTTTCTATTAAGCAACAAAAATATTATTAAAAATTGTAAAATATAAACTACATCTCATAGTTACTAGTATCTTTCATCTCAAACATATGTGTACAAAGATGTACAAATATAACGTAGGTATGTTACCTATACAAATTGTTCTAATAATGTGTTTCTAATTTTAATGTATTACAAACTGACTGTAAATTATATTTTTCTTAAGATACCAATCCATTCCATTCTGGATTACCCAAATAGTTCAAACTATGATTTATGATTGATTAACACAAGTTAAAATATTTCACATATAAAAGTGGCATAAGTTTTTAAACTTTTATTATATGAGAGGCCAAATATGAATCACCATTACCATAGTGGATAATACCATATAGGAAAGTTCATAAATGTCATTCATTGTTATTAATTTAATTCATGATGCAAGTCCGGATATCTTTCCCCGATGCATACACATTAATTAACCCTATTGACATGTTAAAGAGGTAAACAGGTAAACAGTATAATTTTAACATAATAAATACTAATTAAAGATTACCTTTTTGAGATAAGAGACATTTGATTTTCTTAATTGTCCTAAATTTAGTTACTAGTGCTAGATGCAATATGCTAGTTTCTTCTAACCTAGAGATAATACTTCTAGCTATGAGCTCTTTATCAGACATAAAAATGTATAAAATTTAGTAACATAACACATTAAGTTATTTAGAAATTCAAATATATAAATATTTTCAAATTATTTAAAAATTTAATGTACAGTAATAGCAAAATTCAAATGAATGAATTCATAAAATTTAACGTTAGGGAATATACTTTAACTGTGTATTATTAGCTGTCATCTTTTCTGTCTTTATGCAATGAGATGTTTAATTCATAAATGTCAGTTTATTTATTAACCATCAATTAATATATATAATTAAAGTTCATGAGTCTATATAAGAGATAGTTCTACCTATCCCAAATCATCCTCTCTCTATCTTTTGATAAAAGAAAAAAAAAAGTCTCTCTATTCTCAATCTAGATAGCATTCATGGCAACCACATCGCCATCTGCATTGCATCATCAGTTTCTCGAAAGCCCTCGCGAGAACGGCACAAATGATGTTGAAGCTGAGATAGTTGATGTTGATGTGGAAGAATCGCTTCCAAATCTTTCCCCATTCATGGAGAACAAAGAAGAGAACAATGAGGAAGATCAAAAGTCCACAACCAACAAGAGGTATATGCCTCTTTTACTTATCAATTACGTTCTACTTTTTGTTGGGTCATTCTCTGCGAGTTTGCTGTCAAAATATTACTTCATCCACAAAGGTGCTAGCAAATGGGTCTCTACATGGGTTCAGAGTCTTGGTTTTCCTATCCTACTCTTTCCCATTTTTCTCCCAGTTCTCCTTAAATACACAAAAAGAAAACCTTTTGAAGGTTTCAGCAAAAAGATGTTATTGTTTTCCGTTTTAGTCGGTATCATGTTAGGGTTTAACAACCTTTTAATCTCATGGGGTGTAGCATACCTTCCAGTTTCAACCTCATCACTTCTTTTGTCCTCCCAGTTAGTTTTCACCCTTATTCTGTCTTCCCTGATTGTGAAACAAAAAATAACCTTTACAAACCTAAATTGTGTGATCCTCATAACCGTTACTTCCATCATTCTAGCCTTGGATTCCAGTCACGAGAAGCCAGAAGGGCTCACAAACAAAGAATACTACATAGGGTTCACCTGCACCATCTGTGCAGGTTTTTTGTTTGCTTTGTATTTGCCAGTGATGGAGAAGATCTACCAGAAGGTGAACTGCTACCAAATGGTGATGGAAATGCAGCTCATAATGGAGATTGCAGCAACAGTATTGGCCACTGTAGGCATGGCATGTGACGGAGGGTTTTCTGACATGAAAAAAGAGGCCGAGAGAGTTTTCGACAAAGGAACTGCAGCTTATTGGGTAACCATTTTGTCGACTGTGGTGACATGGCAATGTACCTTTATGGGAACTGCAGGAATGGTTTTTCTGACATCTTCTCTAACTGGGGGGATTTGTTCCACTGCTTTGTTGTCCATAAATGTGTTGGGAGGAGTGGTGGTTTATAAAGACCACTTTGGAGGTTACAAGGCTGTCTCAACTGTTTTGTGCATTTGGGGCTTCTGCTCTTATGTCTTTGGCATGTACATCAAAACGAAGAAAAAGAAGATTGTAAGGAAGAACAGCAGCAGTACTGGATCTTCCACTGAGTTGATCCCTAGAAACTCTGATGGAATTTAGTTCAACTGTAGACCTTGGATCAAAATCATCTACCTAGTTTGTTTGTCCGAGTCTTAAATTTGTTGCAGAAATTGTGGATGTTTGTTATTTTTCAATCGTATTTCAGTTTGTACGTTTGTATTTCCATTGTATTCGAGTTTGTACGTTTGTATTTCGATTGTATTTCAGTTTGTACGTTTGTATTTCGATCGTATTTGAGTTTGTAAGAGGAATTTCTTTGTATTTTGAGATGTTGGTTATGTAATCAAATTATGTTTGTCAGTTTCATCTTTTGAACATATGTGTATACCTTCAGACCCAACACTAACGCATGCGCATGGTTTATGAGATATTTTTTTCTCTTTACCAAAGTTAAGGTTATGAAACCGATTACTTAGATGCAAAAAAGTTAAAGATATTTTGTTACAGTTTTTTTTTTCTAAAAAACTTTATATATATTTAGTACAGAAGTTTTTAAATAATTACTTCAACTACTAATAATTTATTATTTGTGATGAAATAACATTATAAAATAAAAAATTATACAATTAGTGCAGTTATTATTAAACGCTAAATTTATTATATATTTATATATATCTATAGCTGTAACATCTTTGCTATCACATGAAATCTGTTGCTGAACTTGACTGGAAATTGTTGACCCAAAGATAAAAGGTTTAGGTCACGAACTACACGTTCTAGAATCTAAGTGGTTTCACTTGCTAATTATTTCTCTAATGGGTAGCATTTTGTATGTAAAATCTAAAATTTGAAACTGTTTATTATCAAATACTGTCACTAATAGACCTACATGCTAAAAAGATTAAACTGAAATGTCTTATTATTTTCTCAAATTCTTTTTTTATCTATGTTTTTTAATCTTATTAGCATGTTAATTAAAAATAAGAGGATTTCATATTATATATAAATGAATTATAAGTAAACTTCATTCTATAAATTAATTTCATAAAATTGAATTAAATTTAAAATATATTTTTTAATATTATAAATCAATTTAATAATTGAATAATAAAATTTATTTCAACTTACAAAAATATATACAAAGAATACAAAAAAAAAATATAACAAAAAAATATAGAAAACCATAAAACAACTATTTTTTTGCATATAAAATCCCTAATGCAAAAGTATAAACATATTGATTTGTGATAAATAAAGTGTAAAAAATTTCAACAAAATAAACTTACCATAAACTAATAATAACACCTATGTGACACAATTAATGATTATCTATGTATAAGAGAAGTAATTAATTTAAAGAAGTTTCTCTTAATACTGTAGAATTTTTGTTAGATTAACTTTTTATTTGAAAATTGAGATTCTTTAACTTATGTTATAGATTTGGTATTGATTGATCTCTTATTTAACATTTGCATCATTCAATACGCTTATATAGGATTTTATTCACGGAAATATTAGATTGTATAATGGCAGGAACAAGACTTACAAGGAAAAGGTGATTAAAAGATCACATCAGAATTTATGAGAGATATAACAGGAATATTAAAATTATGGGTGGAAGGATTTAATTATAAATATATACACACGTTTGTGTGTATGTTAAAAGTGGGAAGAGTTTGAGAATAAATTTTTATAAGAAATATATATAAAAGAATAAAAATTAAATTCATCATTAGATAAATCTACAGAAAACTCATCTTATTTGACTTTCTTAAAATAAAACTTATTCATATAATTTTAAATAAATTAAATACTAACTAATTGATTATATTTTAGTTTAATTTATAAAAAATAATAGAAAATATGAAATATAAATATAAAATTTTTAAGGTTTACATTGTTAAAATAGTGTTGGTGGTGGCTTATTCTATTTGTGAGATATTTTGATGTAGATTAAAAATTTATTAATCTATATCACTTTTACTTATATATAAGTATTATAAAGAAGTTCATTATATATTTTAATATGATACAATGAATATCAATAAAGTTTACATTTTTTAAGTAATAAAATTATCAAAGGAGAGTTGAAACATAGTATTACTTGATAGAGTTGAAATTTTCCTCTATCTTTTATTTAGAGTAAGATATATCAAAATCTTTTGATATCACATATTTATCATAATCATTTTTAAGAACTTTCTTTTATTGTCCTTCTCTTGCTTAAAATATTATATGTTCTTGTTTTGTAATCCTAATATACAACCTACTTTATATATTTTTGTTGTGATTTTTGTTATGTTGTATTCTTCTATTTTTATTAAATCTTGATGATTTATTCTTTTCTATTTGTGTTGGTCTCTGGTGATAAAGGAGAATTCGTCTTTCTTATTTGATTATGCATTATCTAATTGATTATTTGAAAAATCTTTGTGTTGAAAGTTTTGACAAAAAAATATTTGTTTACCTTTAGAACTTTAAAGCTGGTGACTTATTTAATTGATCATCTTGTTCTAGTAGGATTGAATAATGTCATCAATTTTTTATTTATAGTAGTCAAAGTTAAGAAAGAAGAGAGTCTATTTACTACTGTCCTTTTTCCATGTCTCAGAATGATATTTTCTTCTTGTTTTGCCCATTACTAACCCTAAGAAATTAATTCTTATACAAATTGAAAAAAACAATAGGTTTATTTAGTTTGCCTTAAAATTTCATGTTACATTTAATTCTTCTTTAATATATACTTAAATATTATACTAATAATTAAAATATATAATTACAAAATAAGTACATTTAGTCATTCTTAATAACTATTAATGCACAAAATTGTTCTAGCAAACTTATCCTTGTTTTCTCCTAAGACTAAAAACTACAAGTATTATATATAGACACTTAATTACAAAAATTTTAGAAAAAGGTAAATTAAAAAAAAATAACTCTTCTAAATATAATAAACAATGAACACTCCGTAATAGTGACATATAACTTCACAACACATTTACAACAAATATATCTAAGCAAAAAAAAGAATGTAAAAGAAAAATGGTACCTTAGTAAGAATTTGTGTATTATTAATTATGTATTTATACATCCACCATCTTCCAATTTTTATAGACTCTCATGAATATGATATTTGTCAAACAATTTATGTTTTTCTATAGTTCAAAGAAATTGTATTTTAATCTTTAAAATAACTTTGTATACCAAATTTCTTTTAAAAATACTTATATAGTTATACATATTACTTAACATAAAATAACACATTATCACATAATATATAATTTTTTTTCTAATGTATGATATATATTATATGATTCATTTAAGATATACATTGTTTTTTAATTAAATATTGATGAAATCATTTAATATTACTTTTACCTTTATATCTTTAGTAATATTGTTATATCTTTATCTTTTATATGTTATTTGTAGATAATAATGTTAAATATTTATCTTATTTGTTGTTTTATTGTTATATTGTTGTATGGTTAAGGGTTTTCTTTTTTGGATATGATGTAGTTTATGAAGTTTCTTTGTAATCATTTGCTGAAAATCATTGTAGATTTCAGGATTCAAATGCAATTCATTATGCCATTTTTCATATTTTTTAAATCAATGAGTTAATGCTTATGACCATAAATAAATATAAGAAGCACATGAGTATACTGTCTCAGATTTTTTGGTTTTGAAAATTTTCAATATTCAAACTAGGTCATGTAGGATGATTTCATATACGAAAGTAATATAAAAAGTTTCATCTACTAATTGGTTTAAAGTATTGTTGGTGCAGTGTAGGTAGCCGCCTAAGAGAAACAAGCTACCTTCCATCTATATCTACAGACAGCAATAGTAATTGTATTAGCGGCCGAGGCCGACATTCCACGTTCTATCTAGGTTTCGTTCTTAAGTACGCCACACCTCACATAAAGAAGTGGAACCCCTTCCATAGAAGAACCCGTGTGGGTGAGAGGGGATTAAATCATTCATCAGATTTATTTGGTTTCATTTCATGTGCTAGTAATTTTAAAAGAAGTCAAGATGAATATGTGAATAATTTTTAATTTTTTTTTCCAGTGTACTAACTTATTGAGATCATTTATGCATTAAAGTATGCTTAGAGTGAGGACTTTCAAATAGTTTTGTTGAAAAATGTTATTTCTTTAATATGTCATGATTTTTGGATCAATGAGTGTATTAGAGAAAGATGACATAGATATTTGCACTTTTTGTAAATACATACAATTCAAAGTTTTTCATATTTTTCAGGAAGAAAATCATTATGTCAATAAATTAACTAATTTAATTTTGATTCATTAGTTGTTTAATGTTTAGCTTCGTATATTTATTTAGAGTTTTTTAATAATAGATATAGTTTTTTTATGTTTCACGAAATGTAGTTTTTATCACGAGTTTCGTGTAGTTTCCTTATGCTTTTATTCTTTTTATTTTATTTTTTAATAAATTTTTATATAATAATAAATTATTGATAGATTGTTAGCATATTTGAATTTGAAAGTTTATAGTATCAATTATGCATATGACTCTTTGAAACTAAAAACTTGTTCCATATACCATGAGCTATTTGACTTACATAGAGTCAAATGTCTTGTGAAACTTTCTGTAATAATGTGTATTAGAGTAAAGAAAAAAAAAAGTATAAAATGGATAGTTATATTATGTTATAGTTTTAAGTTTGTGAGATATATATATTTACTAATTAAAATATAGAAATTTTAATATTGAACCAATTATTCAAAAAAAAAAAATCCCACCACTACTCATTAAATAAAGTTGATTTTAATAGATATTAATTAGTGCTAATATTAAAAATATATTAAAATTCAAAATCAGAAATCAAAATATAATGAATAGAATGAAGGCGAGTTAAGAAATCTTTTAAAAAACGCAATATCAAAGAGAACACCCAATAAACACTTTTGTCGAATAATAACTTTTCAAAGTACTTTTATTTAGATAAATATTTTAATTTATATGGGGAAACAATTATTTTTTAGCAATGTCATATTTTATATTGAGCGAGGAATTATTTATAAAACAAAAACTTATAAAATAATTTTTTAAAATATATTATGTAATATTTGGAGTATTTTCTAATACTTCCCATAAAAAAAAGTATAACTCGCTGTCTTTTAAGTTCAGTTTAAAAATATATTCTCTATAGGAGTTTTTTTAGCCAATTTGATTTCATTTCGTAAAACTATGCACACAAAAACAAAAGTTATGTAATTTCTTTAGCCATTTCAAATTTGTTTAGTTGTTTAGTTTTTACTAAGTGAAAATGATTCCCTATATTAAAATTTAATTTTTTATTTATGAAATCGTTTTATTAAGTGTTATAGTGAATATTCGGTCACTCAAGAAATGTAGTTTTTAAATTTTATACAGAATTTGTTTAACAAATCTAAGACATTAACATTCAGAATTTTAATATTTTTGCTTACGAAATTAATCTGTGAGAAAAATAAAATGTTTTTTTATCATTTAAGAAACCTCGATAATAAGTTCTTTTTTATTTCATCATCTTCTCCTCCATTATTCTCCATCATCTTCCTCAACTTTTATTAATTAAATATTATCATATCACTCGTAAATATATGTTTTTTCTTGAATTATCTCGTTAGTTATTGAGATAATAATTTTTTTATATGTCACTAAACTTCTTTATTTCTTTAATATAATATTTTTAATTTATATTTGAATTTCTAACTAAGCATGAATTAAGTTTTTACAATAAATATTTAAGACAATGACAGGATATACGCTTATTTAATCCATTTATTTCAATACATTTCTCTTAAATTCCAACTTTTGACTCTAATTATTGTTAAATCTTATCATAACATAACATATTTATAAGCTAAATACCATACTAACAAATCAGTGAAAGAAAAAGTTAAAAATAATTTTAATAACAAACACGTCTTATTATTTCATAAGTTTAATTATATTAATTTTGTTGACATTGAAAGGTGTCTTTGCACTTTATTCCTTAAAATTCTACACTTTAAAATAAATTATGATAATATTATTTATTAAGTATATCTCATATAACATTATGTATTTAAAAAGGCCAAATTTATAAGTAGATGTATATCTTTAAAGTATGAAATAAATTTTAAAGTTTTAGAGGCAACTATTGAGTTACCTAGTTTATTTTTTATTTTGAATTTTTGTGTATTAATTCAATTATATTAAAGAATTCAATCTCTATTTGAAAACATCAATGTTTCACAATTAAATTAACTTTATTATTTATATAAGTTATTTCACAAACACACCCACATTTAATTTTAATCTGCAAACAAAATGCGAAAAATATTCTCTGATATTTTGTCCATATTAATTGCTACAAAAATTGTCTGAGAGTCATACTCTAAAAACAGAAAATACGTTAGTGAATAGAACATTTTTATTGAAGTGTTATTATAGATTTTTATTTTATTTTTCACAGTTGTAGTGCTTTTAGATAAATAACTATTATATTTTTCTAAACATATATAATATTTCATGTTTTTATAACCAAGTAAGGTATTACTTTTTTTTAATAACTAAAAAATGGTAGAATCTGTTAGCAACTTTGTTAACAATTTCAGTAGTATAAAACTAGAATGAAAAAAAAAACTGAAAAGTTAATTGAATTTTAATATATAAATTTGACAAAATTGTTTAATTACATCATCGGCGGATATTAAAAAATGTTAAAATTATTTGATTAATAATTTTAGATTCAAAAAGTAAAAAAGAAAAAAAAAGTAGTATTCGATTAATTTTGCTTTATAAATTTGATTAAAGGTTTTTGATTTTGTGTTGGTTGTTTGAAAGTAAAGGTGATAATATCGATGAAAATGAATGCATGCATATGGGTAGCCCAGAAATTTCACACCTCACATGTTTTCAACTGATGCATTTCTGAAGATGCTTCAAACCATAGGCTTAAATTGCTGTGCCCTGTGCCAGTTTTGTAAATATCAAAGTGTATGAGTTTGTCATTTCCCACACTTTGCATGCAATGCTATAAGTCAGCCAGAATGCTAAGAAAAGCTACAGTTTTACATATTGAAACTCTCAAAAGTTACAATTCTTCACAAAATTGTTTTTATTCAAGGACCACATTTTCAGTGTAATTTAATGATCTTCTTTTTAATGTTTTAAAATATTTATTATGAGAGAGAGAGAGAGAGAAATATATTATTAAATAGTCTTAATTTTAATTTTACATTATTTTTATGTAATACTTTTGTTCAAACAATAACTTTTAATTTAAATTTAAATTATAGTACATTAAAATAAAATCACTTAGAGAAAATGCCAACATGATATAAACAAGTGTGATAGAGAAACACAGAGAGTATCGAAACAGAAAAAAAAAGGTGGTGTGAACGGGATTCGTGTTATTATGTTTTTAATAAAAAAAAGTAATGTTTTAACGATTTTTTTATATATATAGAGTTGATTAATGATTTTATTATAATAATATTGGAGTTGATTAATGGTATTTTAATGAGAAATTAAATCATCGTTAACTATTGTGGTAAATAAATGAGTATTTTAATAATTAAAATTCATAAAAATTATGAGAAACAGAGATGACAGATGGATGTGGTTGCAGCTGACATGCAAGGAAAAAGAGTGGAATAACATAAACTGTTCGGTTTCAAAACATGATCGCGTTCTTCCAAAGAGGTTACATCATCACTCTTCCCAACACAACTTCATCGTCATCTTCTTCTCTCTCACCATGACCCCTTCTGTCAATAACCACACAAGTGAAATTGAGTTCACTCATCGTGAAAGTGAAGAAGAGGTAGCACATTTGCATGCAGATTCAGCTCTTTCCACGGACAACAACACAACAATGCAGGTGCATGCAGATCAAAAGTGTATCACTAACAAGAGGTACATGCCCCTTTTGGTGATTAACTATGTCTGTCTCTTTGTGGGTTCTCTTGCTGCTAGTTTGCTCTCTAAGTATTATTTCATCCACCAAGGTTCAAGCATTTTGGTTTCCACCTGGGTTCAAACCGCAGGCTTTCCTCTCTTGATCATCCCAATTTCTCTCCCTTATCTCCTTAAACTCACAAACAGGGTGCCCTTCACCGATTTCACTCCAAAAATGTTAGTTCTCTCAGTTTCAATTGGCGTTATGTTAGGATTCAACAACCTTTTCTTCTCATGGGGAAATTCATATCTTCCCATTTCAACCTCAGCGCTTTTGCTCTCTTCCCAACTTGTTTTCAACCTTCTCTTCTCTGTCATCATCGTCAAGCAAAAACTAACCTTTTCAAACGTTAACTGTGTCATCCTTCTTACCTTGAGCTCCATCCTCCTAGCCTTGGACTCTAGCCACGAGACACCAAAGGGGCTCACACGGAAGGAATACTTCTTTGGATTCTTCTGCACCGTAGCCGCAGGCCTGATGTTTGCGTTCTACCTGCCTCTGATGGAGAAGATCTACAGGAGGGTGAATTGCTATGAAATGGTGATGGAAATGCAGCTTGTGATGGAGTTGGCAGCTACAACACTGGCCACGATTGGCATGGCAGGTGGGGGTGGATTTGCTAAGATGAAGGCAGAAAGTAGAATGGTGTTTGACAAGGGATACGTGGTTTATTGGGTGACGGTGCTGGGAAATGTGGTGACTTGGCAGCTGTGTTTCATGGGAACTGCGGGAATGGTGTTCTTGACATCTTCTCTGACAGGGGGCATTTGCATGACAGCATTGTTGTCCATGAATGTGTTGGGAGGAGTTCTGGTCTACAAAGATGCATTCGGCGGTTTCAAAGCTATCTCCACAATTCTCTGCATTTGGGGGTTCCTTTCTTATGTCTATGGCATCTACAAACTCAATCGAAAGGAGCAACACAAATCTCTCACCAGGAACAAGAACCACATCGTCAACATTGTGGCTAACTGAACTATGTATTATGTATTTTCGTTTGTGTGATGTAGTTTATCGTTAAATCGTCCACTAGTGTCTATTATCAATTTCAGAGTATCGATTTTCTCTCAGTTTCATGTATTCAGAACGTTGTTGCTTGTATAATCTTACTCTTCAGTTTAATGAGTCGTTTTAATGTATTAGAAGAAGTTCATTTCCATTCATAAATATCTTCACATAAATTTCATTAACAGGTATTGATGAGATAATATAACGTTAGAGAAATATCACGATGGTTGTCGGAGAGGGAGAGATAAATCATAGTGTATTCATTATGTGAAAATTTAAATAATACATAAATAATTACGTCTTTTTATCTTAATTATACACATTCATCACATTGAAAAGTCAAATAAAAAACTAAAAAGTTTTTACATTATAGATAATGTTAGTTCATTGCTTGTTCAATATGATGTTAAACAGATTAATTATTTTTATATATCAATTTAACATGTATTTTTATTTATAGAATTTATAGTAGATAAATATATAGAGACAAAATTATTATTATTATTATTATGTGAAAAATCTTATTTTTAGAGGAAAGAATTGGAAAAGGCTTTGAAAAAGGCTGTTGTTTTATGAAGTGCAGCATGGCATTTAAGTTGATCTAGACAAACTTAAAACTTATTCAAGGTATTGCTATTTTTTAGACATATTTCTGGAAGGCAAGCTCAATTTAGGAATTGTTAGATATAAGGAGATAGTTGTTTCAAAGAGAATTTAAAACTTATTTTGTGACATTATGTAAGAATAAAGATTTCTAGGATCTTATCAAAATAATTACGTATGTACTATGTGCAGCTATATATGAGAGGAATTTTTGTTTCTTTTAGATGCATTCCAAGTTTCAACCTTTTTAAGATAGTTCTCTCTCTATACACAAATATGACACTCCTTTCCTTTCATGCATTGTTTCCCAAATTTTGTTTCTAAAGTTAGTTTTTTTGTTCACAAGTCTATTTCTCTTATGAACATCATTCATTAATATTTTAATTAAAATTTTATTTTAAGTCAATATGATTTGATAAAAAAATTCAAATAATAATTATTTCTGTTAAAAATTAAACTTTAAATTTAACATAAAAAAAATAATTTTTACCATGCTTCCAGCTCACTACAAATTATCCAAAACACTGTTTGTTTGTGTATATCAAGAGATAAATACGTGGGATGCGTATTGTTTAATTTATCAAATCTTACTGTATCATAGTTTGGTGTCGATTTATAATTTTAAACATTATTTTGGATAATCACGCTTTCTATTCATTCGTTACAGTTAAAATTTATTTAGACTTCCAAAACAAAAGGTCGTTATTCTATTATGAAAAGTACACATTCAGTCAAAAACTAAAAAATGTTGCTCGTCATATATTGTGATTAAAAATATAAGATTTATCATAAGCTAGCTTATAGGTGTTAGTAGTTAAATTGGATGATAATTTATTATAGTTATAAATAATTTAATGCACTAATATTAATAGATAAATAAATAAATAAACTTGAAACTTGATTATAAATTGAAGGAATTATAAAGATTTAATGGCTTCGTGAGACAACATTATAAATTGAAGAAATAAATTGTGAAAATTAATGTTTTATTATTTCTTTCATATTAATGTGATGATTTTATAGATTATGTGATGATTTAAGCCGGATTCAGAATCTAATATTCATTGCATATTTTTCGATCACAGTTCCTTTGCCCAACTAGTAGCATTGACATTGACATTTGAATAAAGAAAATATCTTGGGTGAATGAAACTACCCTATCTCATAAGATTCACAAGCAATTCAATGGAACTACTCCATCTTCTAAACTATTATAATTTTAAAGAGAGATGATTTCATAATTACATGTTTTATTGGGGTAGAGGAAGAAAAAGGGGGTGCAAAAAGAAAAACCTTGTACTTATTGGAGTGGAGTCAAACAAAATACTAAATAATTTTCATGTTTTTAGTTTTTAAAGTATAGTTAATTGCCTTTTTCCAATTGTACCCTGTTTAAATTTTTTTATAATTATTTGAAATTAATTATGATCTCATGTTTATGAGACAGTGAAATGAAAAATGACAAATTATTTTATCTAAGTTCAAATTAAATTAAATACACTGATAAAAAGTAAGTTGTGTGAGAAACGAGATGTATTATATCTACACAATCTGCATAGCCCAACCTTACTATGAAGACATGGGCTGGAATAGACAGAAACAGAGAATGGGCCGTTATAGGAGAGCCCAAAAAGGCCCATCAAGGTTACGTTTTGGCGGGAAGACGTTGTTCCCGGTTATTTACTTCCCGCCATTGCAAACACCCGTTAGTAAGAAACTGTAAAGAGAATTGAGATTCCACAAGGCAAAAGAGTTTAGGGTTCGGAGTTCTCAGTAAGAAGCAGAGAAAGCAGAAGAATCGACAATGGAAGCGTTCGGTGGGTTCGCGGTGGACGAGAAAGCCGTTACGGTTGAGAACGCTTTTTTGGATTTTCTCAAAAGGTTCCCTTCTTCGCTTCGTCTTCTGATTCTTTCTTTTCATTTCGAATGGAAATTACTAACTCTGCTGTTTGTTTGAGCGGAAACAACAGTTTCAGATCTAGCCAACGGAACGAGATTCAATACGAAGCGGAGATTGAAGTGATGAGAGTCAACGAATCCAACACTATGTTCATCGATTTCTCCCACGTCGTCAGATTCAGCGACCTCCTCCAGCAGACTATCTCCGATGAGTATTTGAGGTTTTTATTCCTCTCTTGAGACTTTGAGACGTTTTATGATTTGGGACGCTGAGATTAGAAGCCACGATTTTTTTTAACATTTCGCGGCACTGAGATTTGCCTTTTGTAGATATGAACCTTATTTGAAGAATGCTTGTAAGAGATTTGTTATGGAACTCAAGCCGTCAGTTGTATCCGACGATGGCCCTAACAAGGACATCAACGTTGCTTTCTACAACATTGCAGTTATTAAGCGGTCTGTGAATTTTTGTTCTAGTTTTTACTGTTAATTGTTTTTAATTTGTTGGTTGTGTCGAATTTTAACTTAAATTGAATGCTCTGGTGTTTCAGTTTGGTAGAGTTTGAGTGAGCTCCTGAAATCAATTCCGTGCATTTTGTTCACCGCTAAGCTTACTCTTTTGCAGGTTAAGGGAATTGGGTACCTCGGAAATTGGGAGACTTGTATCCGTTACAGGAGTGGTGACGAGGACAAGTGAGGTTCGACCTGAACTTCTCCAAGGGACTTTCAAGTGCTTGGATTGCGGTGCTGTTATAAAGAATGTTGAACAGCAATTCAAGTATACCGAGGTGGTTAAAACAATATTTTGTTTTAATTTTATTCTTGTCTTGTTTTATCATTATCATGTTATGTTCGTGTATGGATTTTATAAGTTATTATCTGTCATTTGCTGGGTGTATTGATTTCAAATTTTGCTATTCCCATTCTGATGTTACGCCACACTGCAGCCAACAATCTGTACAAATGCCACCTGTAACAATCGAACAAGGTGGGTATTGCTTCGCCAGGAGAGCAAGTTTGCTGATTGGCAGAGGGTCAGAATGCAGGAGACATCCAAAGAGATACCTGCGGGCTCTCTTCCTAGGTCATTGGATGTTATTCTTCGTCATGAGATCGTGGAACAGGCCAGGGCTGGTGACACGTGAGATTTCTCTTGCCCCAAATTTCCTTGAACTAGTCTAAGTATAGTGACTTTTTCTATTGCCTGAACTTGAATAACAGAATAATCGATCACATTCTGGCTGTCTGTAGGGTGATTTTCACAGGTACAGTAGTTGTCATACCTGACATAATGGCATTAGCATCTCCTGGAGAAAGATCAGAGTGTCGTCGTGATGCTTCTCAACGCAAGGGTCCCACCGCTGGAAATGAAGGTGTCAGTGGCCTCAAGGCCCTGGGAGTCAGAGACCTCTCCTATCGTCTAGCGTTTATTGCTAACTCTGTTCAGGTTGGTTATTTGTCAATGTTCATGTCATGTTCATGTGATCTGATTGATTTTGTAATGGATGTTGTTTTTGAATGATTTCATTCAGATTTGTGATGGAAGAAGAGAATTAGACATCAGGAATAGAAAGAAGGATGTCGATGAAGATGACCAACAGTTTACTGTAAGTTTCATGATGCACTCTATCTATATTCATTATAATGTCATCTTTCGGTTTAGATTCTACACTGTAAGCATTTGGAACCAGTGTCACCTCTATTCTGAAACTTGTCGAATATTCATGTTGATGTAAGGGCTGCACTTTTTCTTTAATCATTGACTGAATATCATTGCCGTTGTCATATACTTAATCAATTTAAGAATTTTAGGTTGATTGCTATTCTGCCTATCTTTTATTTGAAAAAACACAATTAACCTTATATTTATTTTCCTTGGTGATTTAACAGACGCAGGAACTGGATGAAATTCAACGAATGAGGAATACTCCTGATTTTTTCAACAAACTAGTTGAAAGCGTTGCTCCAACTGTTTTTGGTCATCCAGATATAAAGAGAGCTATCCTTCTTATGCTCATGGGTGGTGTTCACAAATTTACTCATGAAGGCATCAACCTCAGAGGAGACATAAATGTTTGCGTTGTTGGAGATCCCAGCTGTGCAAAATCTCAATTTCTCAAGTAATCCTCTTTTTTTTTTTTTTAGTGTTGGTTACTTTATACTGGTTTGTGCAACGTGAATGGTTATGTATGCTATTTTATCGTTGTAGGTATACTTCAGGCATAGTGCCAAGATCTGTATATACATCTGGGAAATCCTCATCTGCTGCAGGCTTGACTGCAACTGTTGCGAAGGAACCAGAAACTGGGGAGTTTTGTATTGAGGTCAATAATCTTCCCCTTTTGCATTTATTGAAATGTAAAATTTAGTTGCTCTATCAATTACGACAGCTGGATTATTTCTAAGTACCTAAAAATTTGTTTAACTTTAAGTTTTCGTTATTTGTGTATAACTGACATTTTTCTATGATTTAGTGAAATTTAATTTTAAATATGCAATGCATTTCCTAATTTAAACAAGAGCTCTATTCGTTTATATTATGTGTTAAACATATTACAGTAATAGAAACTGCTTTAGTCTGAATTACTCCCTGGAAAAAGTAATCTAGAAATAATACAATGTTACATAAACGCATTGAACTAAGTCAGAACATGTATTTTGGTCCCCTTGTCTCATTAATGCATTCTTATCCATCATGGATTGTGAGTTCCAGTAATGCGAAATTGTTTGCATGATGTTGCAATGCGAATTTTGCATTTAAAAATGACAACTGATATATAGAATAGCTTAGAAAACTATTTATGAAACTAGAATTTTTCAATTTTACAACTCAGTGTAGCATAAAACTATTTATAAAACTAGAATATTTTAATTTTACAATTCAGTGTAGCATAGAACTATTTATGAAACGTGATTAGAAGGTACTGTATGAAATCGAATGCCACAGAATGGAGGGTTTCAACATGCTTGGGTGTTGCAAAATCATCATTATCTGTTTTGCACGATATTTACCTGACTACTTGATTTTTATATCGATAAATTCTTGTTTCAGGCTGGTGCTTTGATGCTTGCTGACAATGGCATCTGCTGCATTGATGAATTTGACAAGATGGACATCAAAGATCAGGTAAGGCATATTCTTTTTTACCTGCATTACGTGCCGTGCTCGTGAAGGGCTAGTGTCTCATTTCTCTAGGTTGTAGGTTGCCATTCACGAGGCCATGGAACAGCAGACTATTAGTATCACAAAAGCTGGAATACAAGCAACACTTAATGCTCGTACGTCCATTCTTGCCGCTGCCAATCCTGCTGGGGGACGCTATGATAAATCTAAACCACTTAAGGTAAGATGTTCCAATACCCAGTCATGGTGGATCACCGTGCCTTTAAATACAACTCGGCCTAATTGTTTTATTTTTCCCCTTTCTCTTTTTCAGTACAATGTGGCCCTTCCACCGGCTATACTTTCGAGGTTCGATCTCGTATATGTTATGATTGATGATCCGGATGATCAGACAGATTATCACATTGCCCATCATATTGTGAGAGTTCATCAAAAGCGAGAAGCTGCTCTTGCTCCAGCATTCTCTACAGCAGAACTGAAGCGTTATATAGCATATGCAAAAACTCTTAAACCAAAGGTTAAGGTCTCCTCTGGAGTGCTTCTCTTAATGTGGATAACGTTTGCGTTTGTGCACCTAATTATTTAGCCTTATTAATGCAGCTCACGTCAGATGCCAGAAAACTACTGGTAGACTCTTATGTTGCGCTTCGTAGAGGTGATACAAATCCAGGGAGTAGAGTTGCTTATCGTATGACAGTTAGGCAGTTGGAAGCATTAATCAGGCTGTCAGAGGCCATCGCACGGTGTCATTTGGACAATCAGGTTCTTTAAATTTCAGAGTCTTATTATCAATATTCATTGATTTCATATTTTATGTTTGGTCTAAAGAAGCTTTGGTATCAGGTACAACCTCGACATGTTCGTCTAGCAGTGAAACTGCTGAAAACTTCTATTATAAGGTAAGAATTTTATTTCACGTTTACCTTTTGCAGTTTTTATTTTGGGATCCAGCTTTCGGTTATAATTGCATTTTACTTTTTTCTGCAGTGTGGAGTCCAGTGAGATTGATCTGTCAGAGTTTCAAGAAGAAAATCAGAATGCCGGGGCAGCTGGTGGTGTTGGAAATGAAAATAATGGAGATGCTAATGGCGCAGGGGGTGATGGAAATGATAATAGAGATGCTAATGATGGTAAGCTGCTGCTCACCAATTTTCCCTTGAAAATCTTTTCTTGATTAAGCTTAGTTATGCATTGGTTAATTATCCAGCAGGAAATCAAGCAGATGGATCTAACTCCCAGGGAATGAGACAAGCTGACCTAAATGATGGTAAGGTGTCCCTATCCCATTTTACCTTGAAATTATCTATTGATAAAGAAGCAAGCTTAATTTTGCATTGGTTTTATTATCTCCCAGGAAATCCAGCGGATGGGTCTAAACACCAAGCGAAAAAACTCGTTATAAGTGATGAATATTTCCAAAGAGTAACCAGCGCCCTTATCATGCGTCTTAGGCAGCATGAGGAGGCTGCTATGCAAGGTGGTCACTTCAAACCATCGCTTTTGTTAATTTAACTCTGAAACACGAGAAAAGTTAAATGTTAAATCAAATTAGCTTTTGGTTCAATGATCGGACACTTGTATACTTAATCATGTTATACATCAAGATATTTTTATTGATTTTTTGTTTGGAATATTATGTGTCAAATATTATTTATTGTATTAAAGAGGGAATTTCTATACAGGAAATGGTTTGGCTGGAATGAGACAAAAAGATTTGATTCAATGGTACATAGACCAACAAAACGAGAGAAATAACTACAGTTCAATGGAGGAAGTGGCAGCTGAAATTTCAAAAATTAAAGCTATTATAGAGGTATGTATTTGTTGAGAACTTTCTAGTACTATTTAAGAATTTTCATCTTTATCCGGTAGAAAGGAATGTGTTGAGGTGGTGATAGTATTTTATTTTAGTCTTACTTATTTTCAAGAATTAAAAAATATTATTGATGAGCATTTTAAATATACACTTGGTGGTGCAGAGTTTAATTCGCAGAGAAGGTCATTTGATAGTGGTGGATGATGGGCAAGAGGCGGCTGCTGAAGGAGGAGGCGCACCTAGAAATAACCGAATTTTAGCGGTGGCTCCCAATTATGTGGTGGATTGACAGTCTTAAGAGAGAAAGAAATTAGAAATTACACACTTCCTATGTCTCTCTTGAGCTGCAAATTGGTTCCTTATCTGATTGCTTTGTAGTGATGGAAAACTGATTGTGATGGTTCTTTATGATGTATTTGTAAGTAGAATATTTGTATTTATTATTCTATAGGTCCTTCTCATCATATTTTTACTTTATACTCAACCATGTTCCCAAATTAGACCCGTATCTACACATGTTGACCCAGAGTTTCATCACTAGTTTTATTTTCTATGTCCGCCTCATTGCAGATACATATTCCATTATGTTACATTTTCGTATAAACACAAGGTTTGTCTAATATAAGTACTAGGAAAAAAACAATAAAAATGTCGACTGATATAATTTTTAAGGTGAGAAGGATTAATAACGATATAACGTAGTTGACATGAAAAATCACCAAACAAATCAAATTTTATGTTAAACTTTGTAAATTTTTTAAGAAAAATACACAATGCATTAAAAATAAGTGTTGTTTATATTATGAACTAATTAAATAATTTTAAATACTTTAAAAACAAATTTTAAACCTAAAAATATAAGTTATTTAATATAACTGATTTCATGTTATACATACTTGTACGCCAACCAGTTATATCATACCTTACCTAATCATTTATCTCATCTATTTTTGAAGCCTTGAATCAATTACAAAATTGAAGACTCATGAAAGCTGTGTAATTATAAAATATATGTTGTAATATAATCATATTATGATTGTTTCTTACAAATATATTAAAAAAATTTCAGATAACTCATTTTATATATATGTTTTGTTGACAATGTCTTGATATAACTTTAAACTAAAAGTACCCTTTCTAACACTAAAATCCTTTTAACAAAATAAATTCACGCATACAAAAGTTTACTTAAACCAAATCATCAAAGTAGAAGTATTTTAATCTCATTTAATCGGAATATATTCCAAAAATATATATGAAAGAGTATTTATTAATATTCCCCTTTTCCAAAATAGAAGAGGGTAGGGTATATCTAAATCGAGGGATTGTAGACCCTACAAGTGATGATAAGTTTAGAATTTGAGTTTATCCACACACAAAGCATAGATTTAGAAGGTTATTTACGCAGTCAAATAACGGTATTAGCCATTGATTTGTTTATATTATAAACTGAAAAGAGTTGGAACATTTTGGCAGTAACATACCAGCTAAGCCATGTGCCAAGTTTCAATTGAGAACTGAAATTAAACAGAAACGCATTTTTGTCTTGAACAATACCCAGCGCAGATGATAAAGCCAAATTATGAGTTACAGATAAGCATCATAGCTATTAAAATCAATAAAATTAATAAAATGATAGATAACATAAATACAAAACGGAAGGGACCCGCTTCTGATATTTGCCACCTATGGAATAAGTTTAGTGCCAACTGTCAAAACCTCCCTTCCCTTTTATACCCCTCTCGCATCCCACATAATTACCACATTAATCATATCTCTAAGACATAACTCTTTTAAAATTATGCTGTCTTTACCTCTTTTGCCCTTCCTTCATCTTTGACGTTAACGTCTCATACTTGTTGCATGGACCGACAGAGTCATTTGAGCAGCACAGTTTTGCTGGCATGAATGTGCAAGAGGTCATGCATGTAATTACCTTCCAATTTCAAGGTTCTTTTCTTTCCTTGTAACTTTGAAGTATGATGTCTGTGCTGGATTGGTGACTCAGTTCCTTCACAGTAACACATACTTATCATCATTTATATATGCCTATTGATTTTGAAGGACAAGTTGCTTCAACACTTGCATTCATTCATATCATATCTACTTTCAAGTGCCTTCAACACTTTGAAAACACAACATGGGCTATTGGAAGTCCAAGGTTCTTCCCAAGATCAAGAAGGTTTTCGAGAAGAATCCCTCCAAGAAAGCTGCTGCTGCTGAGGCCACCAAGTCCTTCGATGACTCTAAGGTTTCACACTCTTCTCAACTTTTTCACTCTTTTTTCCTTCAAATTTTTCTTAATTTGCTCTTTTCTTTGTAGGAGGAATACAACAAAGTGTTTGAAGAAAAGAAGACTGAACTTCAAACTAAAGTGGTTGAAATATATGAGGCTTCACCAACTGAAATCAAGGTGAGAACTCAGCATACACACACATATATATGTAATAGAAGAAATAGAGAGAAAGAGCCAAACCATGATTGATTTAAAACTTTTTGTCACCTTGTAGAGTTTGGTTAAAGAACGCAATGAAGGAGGGCTAAAGAAGAACGCCACACAAGTTCACAAGTTCCTAGAAGAGCTTGTTAAAATTGGTAAAGTGATTGTGGCCATTTTTTAACTCAAAGTTGTAACTGTGATCTCTGTTACTTATAAAGGAATCATTTCGACTGTTTTTAACTGAGAGCTGCCGATAAAATTTCAGATTTCCCTGGATCAAAGGCGGCATCTGAAGCATCTTCTAAGTTTGGACCAACCTTGGCTTCGAGTTCGGTTTTCTTTGTGTTTGAGAAGGTGTCAACTTTCGTTGTTACAGAAGAGAAAGAAGAGAAGGGTGAAACTAAAACAGAAGAAACAAGTAGTACTGTTGTCCAAGAGAGAGAGATAGTGGTTGAAGAGGAGAAAAAGGAAGATGAGAAAGCACAAGTAATAGAGACAAGTGGAGAGAAAAAGGTGGAAGAACAACCAGCTGAAGCTGCTGCAAAAGAGGAAGAGAAATCTACTGAAGCAGCTGATCAGAAAGAAGAACCAGCAAAGGCTTGAAAATTTGGTACAGAAAAAGATGTAGCTGCTTCTTGAAGGATGCAGCAGATATACTGTACTCTTAGTTTGCATATACTGAAAATTGTGACATAGCATTCCCTTATTCTTTTATTCCTGTGTAAAATCGGTTTTGTGGTGCTTAGTTTGATTTTGCTGCAGATTTGGTGATTAGTATGCATGTGAATGTTGTATGGTGAATTTGTTTTGTAATTTTCACTTTGATTTCTCATTCAAGAAATTGTAATAATAATTTGTTTCATGGAACCCTTCCTGTAGCTATTTGTTGTTTCATTTAACAGTTGTCAGTGTTCCATTATGATGGAACTTCTGTTTGCCTTAGTTTATATTTATTTCTCTGTTCCTCTGTGTGTCAATTAACTGCTCTCCCCACCAATTCCTTGGAATTTACACGTCAACCCTTTACACATTAGAGAGCAGAAAGAATTATATTTAATAATATAGATTTTACTTAAAATCTTGATTTTCTGAAAATTGATGAATTGGTTAAAAATTAGTAAACAGTTATGATGATTGAGATTTTTTTTGTGTTTGATATTTTTTTATAAATAAAGAAATTACATAGAGAACCGATTACCTTGGATAGGGAGAGGAATAAAAGTTAAAATTTGGAGATGTTTCTCATTTTTTTTTTTGAGAATTTTATATTATAAAGTATTGTGTTAATTTGTGTAGTAAAAAATCAGTTCATAGAATTATATATGTTTCATATTTGATAACAATTTATTTAGGATTCCACATTCATTTTTGTTTTTTTATAATAAAAAGAGTAAAATTTATTGTCATTGATTTGTATGAAATATGTAATAATTAATTAATAGAAATAATGGGATGTTAGGCAAATGAACAAGAACAAAAAATCAATAATTACATCATCACAATTAATCAAGACATTAATGAGTTATATCAATCAAAATTTGAACATCTATCAGTACAAGGTTAAGACACATAATGATAGCATCTATCATTATTATCTAAATTAAAGTTATGCTAGCATATGTTCTCTATATATTAGTATTTGTACGATGGAGAGTATGAAACATGTAATATACTATACTTCAATGATGAAATGGAAGTTAGGAAGTCATAGAGCCATGGTGGTACATTTAGAGTGAGGTTTTTGGAAGGGAAAAGAAGAAATTGTTGCCCTTGAATAAAGAGATAAAAATAAAAGAAATTATCCATGAAGTTATTATGTTACAATACCAAAGGATTCATAGAGCTTGAAATGGAGATCCATGAAGATGTGAGAGTAATAAAGAAGGAAAGAAATATAGCGTGTATACAAGAAAAGTATAGAAAGATATTTACCTTTTATAAAGCTTAAGGAAATAAAAAAAGCAAATATGTTTTTAGAGTCACAATAATGGTTGGAAAGTTGGACTTGAAGCACTCAATTTTTTGTTGAATAAAAACATATTAGATCAATTTCTACTAAGGTTAAAACATCTAGATTGAACCCTTAAAATGTTCGAAATACGTAATTACTAATTTATAGATACCATGTTTTCCAATTTGGTTAATATAACATACAAAAAGATGTAAGGTGTTGAAAGAAAAACTTGAAAAAACTTAAAAATGAGTTGAAAAGGGAGAATAAAAAACAATTTGAATTCTATAAATGGAAATAGATAACTTGATAGGAAAATTGAATGTATTGAACTTAAAGGATGAAAATAGAAGTTCTTGCAAGGTCAAGATGTACCATTTGGTTTCTCGTGTCTACTTTCTAACTTTTGATTTCACTTTCTCTCCTTAAACTAAGATCTTCCAAGTCCTCCAGTCGGAGTGTCTGTAATGACACTCTAACATTCAAGTCAGTGAGACGTAAGAGACAATAAAATGCAGTAGTTAATGAATTTGTTATCATATCTTGTGAATAGTACCTTTTTGTATTACATTTATGAGTTTTTACCTATATGAGCTTATGTTGAGTATGCATGACCTAGTTTAAGATGGTTTTGGATACCTTAATCTTTGATACAATGCTTCCTTATCAATTAATTAACTTTATCTCTATTTTGTGTGATTGAGCTAGTTTAGGTAGATATGCCAAAATGTTATTGCATATATAGATAAACCGAAATAAGATTGTTCGACAATGATATCCTAGATTTAATATTGTACAAAATCTATCTGATGAAGATAAATATTAGTATAATTTTGAAAATAAAATAAAAAATAACAATCTCTATTGCATAACAAATCTAGAAATAAAGGAATAAAAGAAGAATCCAATAGAAAGTTCTTTCTGATAAACTATAGAATAATCAACTTGCATCTATTATATATTTTATGTTTTTCATCTAACTCACCCTTATAAAGGGGACACAAACCAATTCATCAAAATTAAAAACATAATCCTAACAAACAAAATGTAAAGAGTGATTACCAATCACTAAAGAAAACTATTGTTCTGGTCATTAGATTATCAACTCTTAGACTTCATTAGGCTATCTACTCACTAGACATTTATAACAAGATTGTCTACCTTAGAAATATTTCAGCACACTAAGATCTACAACCTTATTTTTGGGAGAACGAAACAATTGATAGTGTAATGAAATATTTTGAACTGATGCTAATTTGGAATTGAAAATGAACTTTTATACAAACAAGCAAACTAAGGGTGATGATGGAACAAAGAGAAATACATATATTTGTCTTTCTCTAAGTTACCCAAAGGTGTAGAGTATAATAAGATGAAAAACAAAGAATTTTTTTATGAAAAAAAAATGTAAGGAAAGAGAAAAGTTAGCTTGGGTTGGTTGGGATAGGAAATGTATTTCAAAGGAGAAGGAAGGTTTGAGTTTAAAATAGTTGTCTTATTTTAATATGATACTTTTTAGGAAAAGGAGATGAAGAATGCAAATAGCTAGAAAGATGTTTTAAATTAATAATTTTTTTAGCCAAGATGGAAGACAATGTTAGTCATCTTGTATATTTTTAGAGTGAAAAAGGCGGAGTATTTTTTATTTTTGAAAGTAGAAAAAAGATTCAAAAATGGAGAGTGAGATGGCAGTTTCTTTCATAAGGAAAGTTTTAATAACGTTATAACGCTATGAAGTGTGAGTTTGAGTTTGAGAACTTCAACACATGATGCCACCTTAATAAATTGTCCTCCTTCGTATAAGGATTCAATCACCCATTAACTCCACCGTTCTTAAAAATTCAATCTTTGTTTTTGTGCTGGGTCGATCAATTTAATCAGATCGTTCAAAATATCATAATTAATGTGTTATTTATTGAATCAAAATCACAGAATCAACCTAGGTTAAATCGATGTTTCGCAGTTGGAAATTCTGATGTGGAAAAAAGTTTAGGGATTCATACCTATATAATCTCAGATTGAAAAGTAACACCCCCCAGAAAAAAATTGTGAGGAAATGGATCCAAATCCTGATGCAATTAAGGAGGATTTGAACCGGTTTAGGTATTCTGTCAGTGAAAATTTCAACAAAGTTCAAAAGGTGACTTCTCATTTCGTAATTCATAACCATTTCTCTGTTTTTCTATTGGAATATGAGTAGGACCCATTTAATTCTTTGTTTTCTTTTCCGCTCTGTTTCTTGTCACACTTCAAGTATTTCTTTTTCTGGTATAGACCTAACATGTCTTGTCGTACTAGTCACGTGGGAGGCTAATATGAACATTTCCCCATAACTATATAGTATTGCTACTGAGATGCTTTATCGTGTTGGACTAAATAAGACTCCTTGCATGAACCCACTGAAACATTTAATCCTCAATTCGATCAATGGATGATGTAACTTCTTTTTTCCTAACTATAATTTCTAGGGTTACAATATGAAGTTAATTGGTAGAAAATTTGGTACTTTTTTTTTCTGTCATTGCCAATAGCCTTTTTTCTGTAATCGATTCACTTGAGGGAGTTAAGTCTGAATTCAAAGCTTTAGTTGATTTGTTTTGCACAAGAGTAATATATCTGAAAGTTCTGTTGGATGAGATTTACCTACAAATTTTATTTGAATTCTGAAATTTTTGCTTTGGAAGCTAATAAAATAGTTTTGGCACTTCTGCAATAGGTTGTTTACATGTTTTATACCCAAATTGGTGCTATTAGTACAAGTTCTTGGAAACTTTTTTCCTAATGCTAATGTTTTTTTTTATGGAACTGCTGTATCTCTGTGGTGGTTGATTTAGGGAGGATATTTAGAGTGTACTGAGAATCTTTGTGAATTTGGAAAATATTTTATGATTTTTATAAACTCTTGGTGTATTTCAATAAATTTCTGACTTTTAGCCTGTTCTAACATGATTGATTATCATATTTATAACGCAAGTCTTCATGTAATAAGAAGCTATTGAATAAGAATTGAAGTTATTTACATCATATAGAATTACCGCTGGTTATCTTTGTACTAATTATTTTGTGTTCTTTTCACCCGTCCTATGTTTATTGGATTCAGGGTTCTAATGTTGCATGGAAATTTTAATCTACTAGGACACTAAAGAGCAGAGTTATGAGCTTGACTTGCTCATTCTCATTTTTCTTTTAATGAACATGGGAGAATATAGAATTTGGCTTCTTTTGAAGTGCTGTCTTTGGGAATTCTTGTCATTCTTCTTAGTTCTATTTTCCTAGGTATACCTTGGAGTTGGAAAAATGACCTTTTTAATGATTTTTTTTCTCCTTTTTGATGTTTTCGTTTTCAACCTTTGCCTTCCGTAAGTTACTGTGATAGGGTAAATCGTAGATGTAAACTAGAATACACATTACTGTTAGCTGGTTTGTATGAATGAAATAGCATTGAGACCTTTTATCAATGTGATAAGAATTTGGGCATTATGAGGTGCCCAAGTCTCGTACGGAAGAGTATGTGGTGTTTGATGGAATGCTTAAATGCTTGGTTCTTCCCCGTTAGTACATATCTTTCTAGGGTGGACTCCCCATGTATTTAGTACTTTTCACATGTTTAAGGTCCAGGGAATCCTTTATATTTTTTTAGTCACAAATTTGCTGTTATGCATTTATGTGCTTAATAAGTTTGAACTTGACAATGAGTTAAAAAAAAAAAAAAAAAACTGTCATGACTACAGCTTGAAGAGCAAGTTGCTGAGGTTGAAAAGTTCTACCTTTCGACTAAAGCTCAAGTTAATAGTGTCAAAGACAAAGGCCGGGAGAAGCTTGTTATTGGCAGTAGAAGGTCACAGCAAGGTGCATCAAGTAAGGAACCTAATTCTTCAAACGCAATGCAAGAGGTTATACAACAGTTTTCCACAATATTGCATCAGGCAAGTGGAAATACCCTGCAACTGTTTTTGTTATTTCAGATTTCAATTGTGGGTTAAGATTATGCAATCAGGGACCTACATGGGAAATTGGTTTCTATATTCTTTCTACTGGACCTACATGAATTGAACTTGAACCATTGATCAATCAAAACCATTTGGTCAGCTTTCAATAATAGACAGCATTAGTTGTTTTGCCATTAATTGGTTGTGCTTGTTAGCCAGATGGGACCTGTATTGAAATTCCATGTATTCCCTTTACTACTATGTTCTAGCATACATACATCCACATACTTGTCATTTTGCCTATGGCTCTATGAGGCTCCATGTGACCCTGTCATAACTTGCTCTTGCCTTAGTATGAACCCTTTTTACTCATTTTCTTTGTTGCAAAGCATGCATTTGTCTCCCTGAATTGAAAATACTTAAATTTATGAAATATTTAAAACTTAACTAAATTTAAATAAAATAAATAAATTATCATATTTAGATGTATTTATTTTCTTGAAAAGAATATCTACTACCATCTTACTTTGACTGAGAATAACAGTGCAGTAATCGCTTATCTTCTTTGTTATATAAATGAATGACCTCCTGTTATTCTGTTATTCTGTTGAATCTTCTATATTGACTGCACCGAGTTTCCTGCAGAAAATCAATAGTGATACATTTTTTTTCTTCTCAGATAGCTGAGCATAAATGGGCTTGGCCCTTCTTGGACCCTGTAGATGTTGAAGGTCTTGGGTTGGATGACTATCATGAGGTATTTAATTTTTCTTGATTTTAACTGTAAATATCTAAACAAGGAAAGCTATAGATATATTATTTATGAGTTGAAAATATGAAATACTATTGATGGTTAATCTTTGGTTTCCTCCTTTTTATAGAGGAGAGGAAATTAAATCCTAAAAAGGAGAGAAAAAATGACAATAGAGAATTACCTAAAAGTAAGTTAAACAAAAACGATAACAGAGTAATCATACAGGAAAATAGAATAGTTACTAGTTATATAGGTTATGAACCACCTTTTCCAAATTGGGATGTAATTTTTGTTGGACCCATTTATCACTATGGATTAAATGAAAAGGTTTAGATGCATGATAAGGTTGAGAGAGTAAGAAGTTCTGTGACTTTTGGAAAGAATAGAACTTTCACCATTAAAAGAAGAACAATCAGCATTTCTGAATAGATTTGGAAACAAATGTCTAAGATATTGAAACTTAGGGTGCCCTTATCTGCTATGCCAAAGCATTATTTGGTCTCGTGCACGGAACTGAGGAACTGTTAATCATTGCCCCAAATCAGAGGCACAAAGATCGTGCTCTAATACCAAGTTCAAAGTATGAAATATTATTGATTGATGATTAATTTGTGCAGGGTTCCCCTCTTTATAGAGAAGAATTACGTCAGGTGAAAGATGGAAACTAAATCCTAAAATGGAAATAAATTTGACAATAATGAATTACATAAAAATAAGCTAAACAAAAACAATCACAGAGTAATCATACAGAATACAGTATTTACTAGCTATTATATAGGGAAAGAAATTAACTACACAACCAAACATTGAGAGATATATTTCAGAGGATCAAATAGAGATTTAATCCTCTTTTTACACCTTGTCAACAGAATCACTTTGGAAATCATTATCATTTTTAACTTAAAAGCATGTATATACTTGTAAGCTTTTAGAAAAACACTACTTTTTTAACAGAGTTCTTTGTTTACTGCTTTATTAAAATATTTTGTTTAATTTTCTTGTCCTAGATTATTGCAAAGCCCATGGATTTCAGTACGATAAAAAAGAAAATGGATGCCAAGGATGGTTCTGGTTATAAGAACGTGCGTGAGATATATTCTGATGTCAGGTTGATTTTTAAGAATGCAATGAAATACAACAACGAAAAACATGATATCCACATTATGGCAAAGTCATTGCTTGAAAAATTTGAAAAGAAATGGCTGCAGCTGTTGCCTAAAGTTGCTCATGCGGTAATCTGTTTTCCCGAAATATTTTCCTTTCTTTGGATGAATGGAACTTTCTTATATTTTTAGTTATTCTACGAATATTATACCAAATATCAGTACTTTTTAATGTGATTATTTCAGGAAAGTGAACAATTAAAGGAAGAAGCACATATGCAGTTGGAAAAGCAGCTTGCTCAACAAGCCACTTATGCCAATATGGCAAAGGATATAAGCCTTTCGGTTGATACACTATCTTCTTTCTAAGTTGTGTGTAAAATCTATTGCATTACTTTATAGTAAATCAGACGGTTAATGAGTTTGCTTACATGTTGTTTCAGCTATGCGAGGTTGAGGTGCACTTAAAGAATCTCAAAGAAATGGTCATTGAAAAGTGCAGGTTCGTGAATAGCTGTCCATTAATATTTATTATTACATGGTGAGGAAGGTCAGATTGCAATAAAAATGAGTGTTATTAGTCATCTGGGTGTTTGTTGTTCTGTCTTTGACAATGAAGTTAAAATGTTACTAAAATCTTGAGATATTAAATTCAAAATGGTACTTGAATTTATAAAGATTTACCAGCATCTTCAGTTCTAAGTACAAAAGGTATCACTAACTTCTCCACCTACTCATGCTGTTCAAATTTTCCGTTATATTTCAGTGTCATTAAAAGGAATATCCTGACAAATAATATATCTGTTGATTTAGTCTTTTTCTATATAAAGCCAAATTTATTGAAAGATTGGAGTCCAATGGACCTTTTAAATCAAGATTCAGTCCCAGATTTACAATAAGGTGGTTGACACAACACAGGATTTGACCAACACTCTTAATTAGACATTGATGCTTTTTCAAGTTTTCCTTTTATCCCAACTTCTAACTTTGACCGATTCCCATCCACCACCTTTTCTTGATTAAGCTGAGAAGCATTGAAAAAAATATCGTTCCTGTGTATACATATAGATAATAATATGCAAAGTCAAATTGCAGCTGTTCTTTGAAGCATGGAAGAACTTTGTTTTTCCCACCCAACCAAACCAAACAGAACAACATTGTCAAATGTGATGAGAGATGTCTCAGAAGATTCAGTATTCAGAGCCAAATGGAGTTTTGTGCTGCAAATAGTCGATCCCAGCTAGTGTGATAAGGCTTTTATCGTTGCTTGTATTAAGAGTGTCATTTTGGTGTTCTTCCTTGTTCGTTGCTTAGGAAATAAATGATTTTGGATTATTTTTTTAATTAGATTCGAAGGGTTTTGAAAGAAAAATAGAAGAGGCTGTGGGTTCAATTCCTCTGATAAAAAAATGAACTAACCTAGTTGACACTTCATTAGGATAAAGTGATCAAGTTCTGGTAATCTTCCAGATTTGAGTATGAAGTGTAATTTTCATTCGTGCATGAATTGATTATTTTTAGAAAGTGACCATTCACAAGGACTAATGCAGATACCAGTGTATTATTTAGTCCAGCAATATGTGGTCCATAAATATTTGTTTTTTTCATAATTTGATCCTTTAAATCCATGACTTTGATACATGTTGTGTCATTTAGTTGATTATGGGTACTCTGCATTGTTACTTTGTTGGCAATAATACTGCAGGAAAATATCGATTCGTGAGAGACTGGAACTTGTTAAGTCTTTCAGCAGACTGAATTTTGAGAATCTCAACAAGGCATTGCAGATAATTTCTGAGAATGACCCAACCTTCAAACCTAATGATCTAGAAGTGAACCTTGACCTTGATAAACAGGTTTACAACGTTACTCTATGGCTAACAAAGTTTGTTCTCATTCATTTTTTGTTAATTTTGTCTTGACTATACTAAGTTGTTTTGTATAGCACGTGCTTTGGTGCTGTTAACCAATTTGACTACTTTATGCAGACGGACTACACAGTATGGAAACTAAACGTTTTTGTCAAAAAAGCACTGGAAGAACAGGGAAAAAATGCTGCTGAGGAGCTAAATGTTAATCACAATGGTAACTTTCAGGAAAAGAAAAACACCAACAAAAGGAGGAAATTGTGATTCTTTTGCCGAAGAGATCGGTATAGAAGAAATGAAAAGCTTTCGACTTTGTGATTCACTTTTGCAGTACACAAGGCATTATCTTAGTTTTGATTAAGCGGGATGATCAATAAACTTGTACTGTTTAACATGCTTATCATGTCACATACAGTGATTACGATCTTTTAGTTAGACAACTTTCGAGATATTCAAACAGATTTTTTTCTTTTCTGAAAATTCGTTTCTTTTAGGAACAGGTGACTGTTTATTATTTTCTTAAATGCAGGCTTTAATGAAAGGTTTAAGGAAAAAGGCACAACCAAACTCTTGAAACTAGGACTTGAAAATTGTTCAGAGATCAACTTACCATCATGTCACTGAGATTGATTAATAAACTCATGACTAAAGACTATATATACTTCTATTTTATATCTTTTGGATTTCAGTCTGAAAATAATTTTTTTTTTTCAGATTATACAATTTAAAAGTCTCTTTTGAAACAATAAAAATAACTTTCAAATTACACAAATAAAAAGTCATTTTTAACTTCTAGAATATACAGTCCAAAATTCAATTTTGGTTTTTAGATTACATAATTCAAAATGTTTTCTGAAATTGACAATCTGAAAATCAGTTTTTACTTTCGAATAACACAATAAAAAAAGACGACAAAAACAGAATTTTTTTTTTTATATTAGAGTGCAGGGGGAATTTATGAAGGTGCAGGAAGAACCTGCCCCCATGTCAAAATGTAAGATGATTTTTTTAACGATATAATTGATTGATATTACCATCACAACAAAAAGTGAGCTCAACTACAATCAAGTAGCAATCATATTCATATGTGCCATAGAAACCTTCTCAATATACTCAAAGGGCTATCACAAAAGTCCATGACTGGAGAATTACTTCAACCATTTACATAACTGAACCTGATTCTGTCTGCATACTTTTAGCAAGAAAAATGCTTCTTGCACATCTCATAAGAAACAACCCTCCTTGTATCTATGGCATATACAACAGAACTAATGCATATACGTGTGGAAAGAGCAAGATATAAAGTAGGATCAACTAAAATCAAATCTAGAGTCTATTCTTTTTGCAAAACTAAATTAAATAGAAAACAGAGATGAGTATAAAGAAAACGAACGAGATAAAAAAAAATAACAGAAAAATACAATACAATACTGAAAGAGAGGATGGTCAAAAGAAAGTGTATATCCCTGCTGAAATCGAGTATGACATCGAAGATCAAAATAGCACCACCCTATGTGCATTTTCACCATCCTTAGCCTTTGGAAATTAGAGTTGTTTTCACCCAAATTCCTTCCAGCAGTATACCTTGAAAGAATCAAATAAAAAAAGTTTGTGGTCTATGCTGTAGCTTGGTGGGAACATCGATACAATAAAAAATCTCTGTCACAGCATTCCATCAACTGCTGGGCATTTACTTGTAACTAACAAATTTGGGCGAGGAAAGTAAACCATGACTAAAATTTTTTGGCACCAATCCTCTATTTCAAAAATCTAGTACAAGTAATATCAGAATTTAAACTTCTGTTTAGGCTTTGTCATCACTGCACATCCAAGGTTCTCTGCATTCTGCAGCAAAACAAACCTAATTACGTGAATGGAAAAATTCTCAAGGTAAATAACCAGTGACATTAGCAAGCAGAGACCTTTCGCTTTTTGTTTTTCTTTTTTTCTTTCTTCTTTTTCTCTTTCTTTTTCTCTTTCTTTTTCTTCTTTCTCTTGCATTCCTTTACCTCAGATAGCTCGTTCAGTTCATCTTCACTAGAATCCTATCAACATCGATAACAAACTAAGAAAGTGAAAAAGGCAGATATCTCAACAAATGTTCAGACACCATTAATAACAATGAAGTAAGAACCTTAGAATCAGAGTCACCAAAGGAGTCCACATGCCGAATAGTTCTTTGAATATTGGAAGAACCACCTAATGTTTGGGGAACCATAAAATATTACACTTAATGAATAACATAAATTAAATTAAAGACATGGGATAAGGAAACTAGAAACCAAAATCCAACAGAAAAGATTATGCCTAACATTACAGATATGATATTTTTTTTACTGAACATGGCTAAGAAGATAAATATATGCGTCAAATTATCAGAAGCAAAACCACACTCAACATAAGTAACAAGTCTAATGAAATCTGAATATCTCATACAACAACTTAATAACCAAATAAATAACAGTCTTTATTACTAATTCAGTCAATAATCCACTCTTTTTTGTTTTGGTCTTACATGTAAAAATTGCAAACTTAGTCTTCGAACAAGTAAAATTAATTTGTTTGGTCCTACTCCTTTGTCATGTACATCGTTGCTAAAGTGGTTTGTAGTGTTTGTAGTGTTGGTGTTGCTGTTAAGACCCCTACAAAACTCTTTTGCTGTGTAAAACTGTCAAATTCTTCCTCCACCATAAAAATTTTACATCCGTAGAAAAGTTTAGACAATTCAATTGCGCCAGAAGCTGTCAAAGTTATCAGAGTTGAAGACAACTGACGGTAGAGTCCAAAACACATCAAAATACATTCGTGTGAACAGTCTAAAATTTACAATCTGTACGTATAAGGTCTATAAGGTCAAAACAGAAAAATATCAGGTCAAAACAGAAAAATATCAACCAGTATAAAGACCAATTAATAATTAAATCAATGAAACATAAGCAACTGATCTAATACACAAAAATAAGCACAACTTCAAACAATTCTGAGGTAAAAAAAAATTCTACATTGTCAACTAATAAAAAAAATCATCATATATGACTTTAAAGCTATAATTGCAAAACACTGTAAACTTATCATACATCACAATCTATGATTAAATGAATGTATAAAAACACTAAAAAATTAAAATTCAAGACAAAGGCCTTACAAGAAAGGAGTGATAGAGTTAGAAGAATTACTTGCATGGACAGTTTGTTTGGCATTATTTACAGCCAGTTCAAGGAGATCAGGATTAATAGATGCCAACCCATTTGGGTCCTTCAGCTTTCTCTCAAGAAACTTCGCCAATGCCGCTGCTTTATTAGTCGCCAAGGGTCCACCGGGATGAGCCAACCTGTCAAAAAAACCACCAATCAAAAATTCAAGTCCGACCCACTAAAAATGAAGGGGCGAGAACTGAAACTGTGAATTCAAAATAAAAAAAATTGATCATGGAGCTGACAATGAAGTGTAAAATTGAAAAGGGGACAAAAACCCTAAAGAGAGGAAGATGTCAACCTAGGTTTCGAACTGGAAGTTCTAGGAAGAGGAGCAAATTTGCTGCCACGAAGTGCCCGTCTTTCATCTTCTGTCAGAGTTTCAATTTCTTTGACCATTTCGATTTGGGGGAAAATCTGCTGTGTGAGTCTCTCCCTTCAAATCCTAGTTAATGTCTCTCCTTCCTAGTTTGAAATCAATTTAATTTATTGTAAGCACAAAAAAAAAATCATTTAATATTCTTTTAATATTTATTTAAAATTTAGAGAGTCTAATAAACCGTCTATGGTCTATGACTATTAATATAAAGAATTTTACTTTATAATTAATTTTTAATCATTTTTAGTATGCATTGTTGTTAATTTTGTTTATTAATAAAGTAAATTTTATTAATGTTACTATTTTAAAAACTACCTATAACAAATATTGATTTTTCTTAAATCTTATTTGAATATAATACTGTAAAAGTTAACAAAAAAACATTTTATATTTTTTCAAAATAATTTGTATTTTGAATTATTATAATATTTAATTTATAATTAAATTTTTTATTTATTGTTATCATAAAAGAAATATACACATGCGTCCATGTGTTTTGTTTTTTTCACTAGTATACTATAATGTTTTCAACAAGAATTTATATAGTTTGGTCAAACGAAAATTAGTTAAAGAACAAAAAACAAAGACAGTAAGTAATACTCTATCATACAACCTTCATCGATTTTTTTTTTCAAAAAATATTTAAAAATAAAAGTTTTCTCATATAGAAATGTCTATTAAATCTATAAGTCATTTTAAGTGAGTTTATTATCCATAGTATTTAAAACTTCTTACTCCACTACCAATAGATCATCTATTTAATGGTTCTACTCTAGCAGGGTTTTTTATTAAAATTAAAATGGACCTTTTATATTCATTGAAAAACTGACATAAATGCAAACAAGGCATAAAAGTTTAATTTATTTTATGTTGATCACACAATTATCATATTATCTATATCAATTTTAGAGGTTCGTAACAAAAACTTATAACTGTTATAAAAAATAACACTTTTATGATAAATGTATACTAAAATTATAAAAAGGTATTTTAAGAAAAACAAATTGTTTGATCTAATCACTTAGTTACTGGAACAATAATATGTTCTGTATAACAAACACACTTCTGAGTATATATTTTCAAATAAAAGCCTAATAAAATAGTACAAAATCAATTCTAAACTTGGCTAAAATCTATTTCAGTGCATACCAATTTATTAATTGTACACATCTTAGCATAATCATCTAAAATTTATACTTAAAAAAAACTAATGTTTAGTGCTCTTAAATCCTCTTATAATATTTCAAATAAAAGATGACATTGACATTTAAATATTTAAAGCATGAGTTAATTGTATATTATTTTTCTCCATAGGCCACTAATATTTACTAATACAATTGTGTGCGTAAGTGTCATTATATAGTTCTCACACTCATAACTTCATGATTGATGTAAGCACAACAAACTAAAACAAATAATGATAATAAATTTGATATATTACAATTAAATATTAATAAGACAAATGATCTACCTTAAAGAAACTCCTCTGACCTCAATGTAAGCACTACAATGATGTAATGCATTGTAGTTTCTTCCTAACAATCCCCAAGAAACTCCTCTGACCTCAAGTGAGCTTTTATAGTACTTATTTATATGTTGTTCAAATTCATTAGATGTTTCTAACACACTTGTAAACTTATCTTTACTCCATTTGAAAGTGAAATTCTGACTTGGAAAAAACTAGCTTTGGAATGTATAACTTAACCAGCACCGCATGCAACGGAAGAGAGTTGCTTAAAAATGTCCTACTATTAGATAAACTAGTACAGACAATTGTTGCTTATAGGTTTTTTGTTCACATCAACTACTCTAATGATACAACTTCATATGCAAAGGTTCCTTATTGATAAGCTACTTAGGCTAAAGTTATAAGTAAGGTAAACAATCAAACCCTAAGTAAGGATTATTAATCAACAAATATAAAACAACAGTATCTCAATCTTCATCCTCATTTTTTTTTTCTTCAAACTTGATATCTTCACAGCATGGAATGATTACAGATGTTGTGCTCCCCCACCTTGCTGGTATCTATTGTCAGGAGCACAATACATTTGAAGATAATACGAATGGGGAGAGATGAATAAATTTTGGGGCAATCAAATACTCTGAATTTACAGGCCTCTCTCTCAGCCTAAAATCTTAAAAAGAGGCAATAAAGCAAGAGGCCAATCCAATTGTATTACAATGAAATGAGATAAAAATCACCGTGTAGAAAGCACTTTCAATGGCTGGACAAGTCATGGCGGCTAATTGTATGTCATAAGCACTACACAGATCCTTTACTTCACCAATCCAAACTAACCACCAAGGAAGAACTTGAATATGTCGCTCAATGAAACAATGCCTTCTACACGCTTGCTGCCGGCTTCCACAATCACAAGCCGCCTCACACCTGACTCCGCCATTCAACAGTATTAGAACATTCAGAAAGACAATCTCAAAATTGAAGCTTAAACAAAATGGATATTGCACACAGTTGTAACTTGGACACAACTTTTTATCATTTATATTGCCATCTGGTATGCGATTCTATCAACAGAATCTCAATAAATAACATATGCTATGAAATTTAGGCAAAAAAAAGTGTTTTCTAGTCAATTTCCTTTCAGTTTTTGTCCGGCCACTAGTGTCTCAATTTAGTTTGTTAGTGAACATTCATTGAGGGTGTCATCAGAATATGTTAAATGCTAAGTATAATATGTTACATACTTCTAAGCTTGGTAGAATATGTTAAATGCTAAGCAATAATCTATACAATGATTAGGGATACAGAAAACACTTATTTTCAGTACCCAGAAACAACATAACTTTAGTAAATATACAAATGTCAAGTAAAATAATTTTCTGTTCTCCATATTCAATGAAATCTGGGGTTACATGTCTACAAAATAAAATATTACATTTTACGAAGCTTACAATGTACAAATGAAGATTGATAAGAACTGAAAGCTAACCCAAAATTACCAAAAGAAAATGAAAAAGGTAACCTTTGAATTAATAGTCAATCAATCACATAATTGCATAGAAAATGATATTAAAAGACATGCCATATCAGAAAGGGAAAACAAGAACACCTGGATTTGCCAAGCGTTCCATCACTTTATGCAGAGAATCAGAACGCAAACACATCTGACACCTTTGACTTCTAAGCTCATAGGGACTATATGCGTCCTGGCCCAACTGCAACGCCTGGACCAAAAAACAAGCAAAAGAAAAGATACTAAGGTCACAAGAAGAAAACCACTATAATGCCTTCATATCAATAGATAAAGTACGCAACATTAGCTCAGAAAATGGGCAGACAGCGATGCTTACATTTATATTTTCAATTAAAATAAAATATAACAATCAGAGCAATAACAAAATTCCAACCCTAATCTTAAAAATGTTGCAATTAAAAATGTCTCAATAATAGGAATAGCCTTCAGGACACATTTATATTAATACAGATTAAATAAAATGAGCACTATTAACAAATAGACTGGCTTCTGCGGAAATTAGATCATTTCACAAAAATAGATAATGCAGGGATGCTGGGGGGAGAAATTTACTTATTCCAAGAGTGTGGCTTGTCTAACTATTCATAGACATTGAATTTATTTAATCCAGTTGCTGGATAGAGAAGTCTCATTAATTATAGATAAATTCTACAGAATTTCATATAATTTACAATATATTTAATATAAAAGTTATTTGATACTTCATCAATCAACTTTATTTTAACATATTATACTTTTAAAATATAAGTCAATGTTGATTATAAGATTATACACATACAAAAATTTCAACTTATCTAAATTCAATGGTTGGATTTATGAAATTTATATTATATAATAAGTTATTAAGTAAAGTAGTTTGCAAGAATTGCCCCCAGCATAAGTAAATCTTTTCCCATATATATTGCACATTGACTGTTGACATCAAAAAGTAAAGAGCCTCAACTTGGCATCGACATTAATATTTGAAAAAACAAAATATCAAAATTACCCAACTTCCTTAATGTTACGTAAGAATCTATTTAGTCATCAATGTCTATTGAGTGTCATCCACTGTATCTACTCAATAGCAAATAGTCAAGAAAAATAAACATATAATCAACTGTTATTCAAGAAATGAGGCTACATTATTTTAAAAATAAAGGAAATTGTATATTTCACCAAGACCAGACACCTAAATCAAAGCCTTTTTGACCTTAATGTTTGAAGGGGAAAAATAATCAAATTCCATATCATACTAGATATTACTTAAGAATCTATTTATTCATCAAATTTATTGAGTATCATCCACAGGATCTACTCGGCAGCAAATAGTCAAGAAAAAAAAACACATGTTCAAATGTTATTCATGATATGAGGCTACATTACTTTAAGAATAAAGGAAATTATATATTTCAACAAGACCAAACCCCTAAATCAAGACCTTCTAGCTAACCTTGTGCTATATAATGTCAACTAAGCATTGCTTTTTAAAAGAAAAATAATTTCAGAAAGGGTGCTAAATAAATCTACAAATTCTTAAGATCATCGGAGTCCCCTGGGCTAGTAGGCTCAATAAACATCCTAAGTCAATGAGGAAAATATGAAATCAGAATATATATGTGTTAAAAACATTGACTGTTGCCAGTTTATAGGTATGCAAAATGAAAAAGAACTTGCCTGATGAACAGTCATTTCATCAAGATTAATATGTGTATACGCTCTGTTCTTCGCCAAAGCTGTTATGTCACTGCCAATAAAGAATGATGGGGTGGAAAAGTTAGATTATACAACCCATGCAATGAACGAAAGCTAGGAGAAATAATGCTTGAACCATAAGACTAAGAGATAGTATATAAAACTAGGCATCATGACGTGTAACAATAATAAGGATATAGGACACAACAGACCTCCGACAATATATATCCAGTAACGAGTCATTATCATCAACTATAGGTATTGAGCTTACTTGGGCTGCAAAAGCAAAGGGCGAGAATTAATGTAACTAAAATTTAGCTTTTGCTCAAAGAAAATGTTTCGTTTACATTTTAATGCTTGCATAAAAAATGATATCACCCCATAAAATTCATGTTTTCTGTTGATGATTAGTCATACATCAAAATTTGTCTCGTAGTGGGAGACAATGCTCTCTATCATCAGCCTAATACCTCAAAAGTATAATAGGATACCAATATCTTCATTCTTTCTCTGTTGCTTTTCTTTTTGATACACTATGTTCAAGGTCAGACAAAGTTCACACCTTGAACTAATAAATTTAGGGCTGAAGCAAGAGAAGCTGTTGGTCTCAACATTGCTAGAGGCCGCCGATTTGATTCCCCAATTTTGGGTACCCACGTGCCCACAGGGATTGCACAGATTGGAAATTGAAGTGCAGGCAAGGAACTAGAGCAGTGCCTAAAATACCTACAAATGCCTGAAAATCAATTTGGTAAGGATCATACCTAACTACATTGTTAAAGAAATTTTCAAAAAAGCTTACATTTAAGGATTCCTGAAAGTGAAGCAAGGTGTAGTAACTGTGGAAATGAAGCATGTTCAGAAGAACAATGGATAACAGGAACAGTTGAAACCTCCTTTTGGAGGATTTTCACGGCAATATCTTTCAGATTGTCATATGGCCCTGACTGCACCATAATAGAATAATACATAAGAATGTCAAACATATTGAACCAATAGAACTACGGTAACTATAAATTGTGCAATGCAATACACAAGTGCCTTTAATTAAAGCATACAATGATAATCACTAAAACCACCAATTGTTTCATGATTGGAAACACATACAAGCCTAGTACAAGGTAGGTTTTTAGAAAGGTTACAAAGGCAACTCCATCCCTAGAAAATTTAAACTCAACATCCTCGTCTTATGTTCCATTCCATGCATTGACTGTCAAACACACTACCTACTCAAAACAGACTGAATTTAACCTAACAAATCAAAACTAAAATGAACAAAAGATATACAAGAATAATGAAGGAGCAACAATATTTATTCGTCTTTTTTTTACAAGGAAAGGATCAAATCTAAGTAGACACATGTCTGTTTCTTCTTAACCTGAAATAACAGCAAATGAAAACGAGATGGACAATAAATAGTCATAGTAATGATAACACTTCAATATTTTAAGCCCTAATAAGTTTGGACAGTGAAGTTTGGACTGTAAGAAATACTATAAAAAGAGAAAAAGGACAAAAGAAAAGATGTTGATGAAAACTAGAAAAAGGAAATAAGATATTTAACTCAGAGAGGGTTTACAGAAGTTTTGATCACCGGGGTTTGAGTCACTAGGTTCACAGTCATAGAAGGTGGGAGAAGGTAACGAGTCGCAAAAGATAGGCCCAGGAGAGTGCAACGAGCGAAGACAGATTCTAGAAGTCCTATTTAAAACTCTTTAAAAAGTGTTTTGAAAAAAACAGTCCATTTCTGCCATGATCGCTATATACCACTATGTTGCCAGGGCAATGGGAACCACAAAGAAAAAAATAATAGAAAGCAGCATAAGGCAGGAGGCAAATGGTGGTGAGCATAAAATATGCCCCACTATTCCATTATGATGGTGCCATAACCATCATTTATCAACTATGTTATCGGTTTCTTTTAATTTACTTAGGCTTACCACAAACACTAATCTAAATTTAACTTCAGCCTTTTACTCGGAATGAATTAGCGACAAAAAAAAACACAGCAGTAAGTAACTCAAGCTGTTCATTATACACCATGATCTTTGTATATACAGGTGGAAACACAGCCGCTATCGCACCTATGTATCCATATTTTTTATGATAATAAAAAACAATGAATACAATTAAAAAATAATTATTTTTGTTATAATAATTATCAAAATAAAAACAATCATTGTGAGTAGTTTCTTACAAATTATAGAAACAAAAAGGTTGGTTAATGAAGATAAGAGTAACATGGTAAGACTATACAAAGGATGAAAAGTGTAAAAACATGTGTTCACGAAAAAACAGTTATCGCAACTAATCCTCATTATTAACTGTTACAGATTTTACAAAACATAATAAGCAATAAAAAATGAGTTATGCATAGTACGACCATAAGAAAACTTACATGGATAAAACGTCTGGAAAACACAGCTCCATGTCCATTGTTCTGCCTATTTAGATAAGATTTTCCTTCTTTCCAAGCTGATATGGAATGTGTTTCAAGCTCCTCCTCTGTCAGATTAGACCCATGATTCCCCAGCTGAAAATAGGAAATTAAAAGTTTCAACAAGCTATGCAAACGTGCACACACAGACAAACTTAAGGGTATCTGTGCGAAAATTTAAGAATAATAATTGATGCACAATAGCTGCAAAAGAACCAAAGCTATATATTCCACTGATTATCAATATGAAGAGTAATAAGTTATCAAACAATTATTTCTTCTTATTAATAATGCTGGAAAACGAAAAATTATTACGTTGAAGCATTAAGTGTGTGTTTGGACAAAAATTTAATACCATGGATCATACCTTCTCCTTCCACGTTTAACATAAAAGATATAAATAAGCTACTTGTATCAGGTTTATTAGACAAGGATTCCTCTGAGAAGAAAACGTAAAAAAAATGCTAGAGGTAACTCTTTCTTCCCATGATATAAATGGAATTACAGTGGATATCACGATGATACAAATGGAATTAATGCAGAAGCTCGATACTGTTAACAGCACAAATCTTATGATTTGGTTCGTTTGAGATAGGATTGAGATAGATATTTTCTTTTCAGATGAACATCTGCATACAGATTCCTTTTTATGAAAAAGGTCATGAATAAACAAGTAGCGAAGGCTGTGTCTTGTTTCCTTTGTATAACTCAAAGGATAAACAATGTATATTGAAGCAACAAAGACAAAGTAATCTCAAAACTGCGCAATTCAAATGAGAAATTAACCATACTTCAAAATTTTGAAATTGATTATTAATTATTTCTCATACCCAGATCATATTGTACTGCCCAAACAAATGCCAATATCAACATCTTTAAGAGTTAAAAACTTATTCACTGATTATTATCGTTGTGCATATAAAATGGCAAGAAGTTTATTGCACAAGCCACATGTTCAGTCATACAAGTAGACTATTTGATTGGAAAGGAAGAAACTACCAAAGCCTTCAAGAATAAAACTACATGTTTTTCAATAATTTTTCTTGTTTGCCTTTTCCTTTTGAAACCAGGTTTTGTAACTTGTCATAACAAGTAGATATGTAATAGCCTTTCTTCACAGAATCACAAAACATCACATAAAAGATAGCAAAACTAAAAATAATAATAATAATAGTAATAATAAAAAACAGAAAAAAAAAATGCCAATACAAATAAATAATGATCCTAAACATGTGATAGTCTAATTAAATTAAAATAAAATATATAAGTACCTCTCTTAAAATTAAAATAAAATCCAAAGCACTAAGAACACCAACAAACTGCCCCTTGCAGAAGTCCCAAAGAGGAGCCATGAAAATTCCCTGTAAGTAAACCAGATCAGAAAAATTGCATATGCAAATTTCTATCAGCAATTCACACTAAACCTAAGAAAACTAATGCATAAGAAGGAATAAGGAAAAGACTTAAAATTAATGCCAAAGCATAGATTCTAAAATAAATGGTCAAATTCCATAGAGTAATTCAAAATGTATGAGTTCATTCTCACCTATTTATCAGTGTAAAGGTATGTAAATGACACACATTTAGAAAAATTACTCAATATAGGCTAAAAGGGCCCTACTTTCAATTCATCTGAAAAAGATAAATAGTTACCTGCTCATGCAGTATATGAAATGCCTGTTTCACTGGTAGATCAACGTCCAAAGCAACAACCTGTGGCCACAAGTCATTAAATTGGTAACTTCATAATTCAAGTTTGAGGTTTGCAAATTTGATGCAATGTTGTCAATTCATAATGTCCAAAATATAGGGTCAAGGTAAAAACTTCCAAACCTTGCCTGACTCGGGAAGTAACTCATAAGCAGTGTGGGAAGAAAGAAATGCAGAAATACGCTGACGGGAGATTTGTACATCAGCTTCGGATATTCTTGGCAGCACCTCACTACCATCAGTCAACCGGACCTGTTTTTTAAGTGAACAGCATAATACACGTATAGTCTGAATTCTGAACAATTAACTGTCCAGTGCAAATAAATAAGATACTGGTGAAAATCAGAATACAATATTCTGTATTTATTTATTTACTGTAACTATAGCAGTTTATAGGCATATAGTCTTTTGATTAAGAGAAAACAGAACTTCTTCTATTTATGTATAATTAATATTGTCTCTATTTCCTCCTCTTTCACATATACAATTTCAAACATGAGCAGAAATCGTATTATAAGAGGCAACAGAAGAACATGGGCAACAAGATATTGTATGTTACCAGGTTTATTTATAAGAAATAAGGAATCAAGGACGATTTTATCTAATTTCATTCCAGAGAGAAGACTCGATAGGCCTACATAGATTAATATTGCTGGATTAAAGACCTCAACATCAAAATGATTTACAAAACATTATATAGAATCTAGTCAGTTCATAGAATTGAGTATTGATTGATCCTGTGTTTTGAAATTTCAATTGCAAGTACAACATAGCCACAATGCATAAAGCAGTCCAGTAAATAAAAACAAAAATAAATGTCAGGGTATGACTAACTCTCACCACTCGGCGAAAAGCCTCGTTATCCACATCCATGCTATTTCCAGGTGCAACATCTGAATTCAAAACAGGTATGTAGTTGGGATCAGTAGCCAAGAAGACAGTGTTGACCATCCCATATTCTCCTGGTACATAAGGTTGATGTTCATCATGCCGCCATTCTCCATCAACAAAAAACTTGTACTGCATTCAAGTAATTTCATAATAAGTATCCAACAGCCATCAATTATGATGGTCAAACATTTTCCTAAAAGTAACATCTTTTAAATCCATCAGTTCTTATCATAATCATCTACTTGAAATCCCATATTTGAGCCACACATCACATCCAATATTGACAATACGAAATATACAAATTATAAAATCCACAAAACATCAAACGCAACACACGCACCATTAAGCTGGTAACACAGCCATAAACTGACCTGATGGTAACCGGGTGGCAAATTATAAATAACTTGAAACACGGTTGGACAACCTTCCACTGGCGACATCGGTAGAAGCTCAGACCACCTTTCAGATAAAATTTAAAATGAAAGGAGAGACAAGCAAAACTAAACCAAAACATTCTAAGCAAAAAAACTAAAATGTCCATGCAACAATCAACAAAATATGCACCGTGTGAAAGAACCGCAGAGAAACACACTCCTTCCTCCATATGGCCATACAAAACGCATGGGAATTAGAACTGTCCCTGCCACACCACCCGCATCCCTTCCAGGATCCATGCAGGGTCTGAATATTCGACCTCGAATTGAATGCTACTTGGAGAATACCCACTTCATCGCAGCTTCTCCAGCTCTCACGTTGCAAATTCGAGTGAATGCCGAACCAATTCAATGTACTAGGATGCCCAATATAGAAATAACAAAAAAATCCACCCCAAATCAAAAAACCAGCGGGAGAACAAAAGAAGCTCAGATTTTGATGCTTGATTCGACGAGAAGATCAAAAGGGGAAAGTGCCCATTTCTCTCTGCAACAGAAGCAACGAAGAAACTGAAGCGGGTACCGAAATAAAAACACTCCCAATTAAATTTGCACGCAACAAACCATTGACTACCACGCACAAAACCCTAACCCTAAATTGGAAAAACCTACCAAATTCTACCTGGGAGAGCCGCGAATTAGGGAAAAAAAAACTGAGAAAACCAAAGCAGAGAGAATCTCAGAGGGAAACACAGAAAAAATTCGAAACCCTATTGAAACATTAGAAGATACCAGTTGAGAAAACCGAGAGATTTATCCCCGAAGGGAAAAACAAAAAATAACAAAAAAATAAAATAGAAATTTAACTTAAAAAATAGAATAGGGTCAATGAATTATTATTATTATGAAAAAGTCTGGAATTGGTACAGGAAAATTATTGATTGAATTTCTGAAATTGGAAAAATGAATAATAAAAGTGGCAGTTAAACTGTGAAAGGTGTCACATAGGAAGTGCACGTGCGGTTCTGATATTAGATTTTGATTTGGTGAAACTATTTATTTATTTATTTATTTATTTATTTATTCATTCATTTCATGCAAATAAGATTTTCGGATTGAAAAAGAATAAGTTTTACGTTTTTTTTTTGCCTGTCTTTTGATTATACTTTATAAGTGTTTGTGAAAGTGAGTCACGATCATTTTAGAATAAACATTTTTTTTCATTATTATAAAGAAATAGTTATGGTTTGTTTAGTAAAAGGAAAGAGAGGAAAAATAATTATCACATATTTAAATTGGTGTAAAAATAGAAAAAATATTATAAACTATTAATTTTTTACATTTTTTTCTCCATTATCTTTTACCTTTCTTTTATCATTTATTTTAAATTTTTATCCATTCTTTATCTCCTCTCACTGGATAGATCATAAGAAAAAGGATTTATGATTAACTTCATTGTGAGTATGAAAAACTAATTTACGTTAAATATTTAGTTAGAATATATATATTTGAAGTTTATGTATTATTCTGTCATGTTGTACTTTGCTATTTTTAAATTTCAAACATTTTTTATTGTTCTTTTTTAATCTATACAGTTTACTAAATCGAGAGTAACAATTAAGATAATAAATATCTTTCAAGAATTAAAATAATTATATTATTTAAAGCACTTAATCAAGTTAAATGATTTATTTACCATTTATTATAAATAATAATAATAATTACACGCAGTTTTTTTTTTAAGTGTAATATACCAATAATTTTGACATCGTTTTCGTAAATAATAATTACTTTTTTATCATATAATATTATTTAAAAAATTAATCGTATATAAAAGGATGATTCATAATAACAAAAATATTCAATATATTATGAAAACTTGATTTTTAATATTGTAATTACGTAGAACAGAAAATGAGAGTATGTTTTTTATATTAAATATAATTAGTATTTGTAAAAAATTATATACATTTGTTAAATTGTTTTGTATGAATTTGTTACACTACGACAAAATTGTGTGTTTAGAAGAGTATGATGATATTCGATTTCGATTTTTTTTTCCCTTTAATTTGGCCATGAAAAATTCTTAATGGACATAATTAATCATTTACTTAATCAAGTATTTAAAAAAACAGTCCTAAAAAAAAGATTTTAAGTGAATTTCTTTTAAACAGACATATAGGAAAGATTTATATGAAAATTGAAAAATTGTTTCAGTGTTTGCATCTAAGGGGAGCTTTAAAAGTAGAATGATAATATTTATATATGTTTGGATAAATTAATCGAAAAAAACCTTCAGAAAAAAAAAATTGAGAGTTAATTAATATATAAGTGTATCTAAATATATATATTTTACAAGTCCAATACAAGAAAGGTTGAATAATTTTAAATTAAAGGTGAAGGGTTTAATAATTGTGTAAGTGATCGTTATAATATAATGTTATTTTGATTTTTTAATTGTATACTGTAATATATCATTTAGGCCTTGTTTACTTGAGTGGATTTTTGGAAGAATAATTGAGAGGATTTGATGATAATTTTTGTTGTTGTTTATTTGAATTGATTTGGAGGTGGAGGTAAGTGAGAGTAAATTTAGAAGTAAATTTTTTTAATCTGTCACATAAATTAAATCATACACTAATCCTCACAAATTTTACTTTCCAGTCTATTTTCAGTTACTTCCAAATCTATTCAAATAAACAACAACAAAAATTACCTTCAAATTTTCTCAATTACTCTCTCTCCCTCAAATCCACTCAAGTAAAGAAGGTCTTAGATTATTTAGGTTAGAGTGATTGTTACACTATACGGTCCTAGACACTCAACACTTAATTATGAAAGTAATTTAGTGTTATCAAATATTTTGATGTTGGTGACTTGTAATTTTATTATAACTATGTAATAAATTCATAATTATTGACTTTAAAATCAAAGGAAAAATATAAGAAGTGATCTTTATAATTAGATTATATTAAAGTCATTTTAATACATTAACATGATAAATTTCAATATATTGATTTGTTATGTTTTCAATACCTAAATTATGAGAGGAATCCATGGATCATAACTTTAAATTGTAAGAAAATGTCTAAAAATTGACTCTTAAAGTATATTTGATTAAATCCAATCCATATATTAAAATATTTGGATAAATTCTGCCATGTTAATAGTATATTTAATATTAGATTATTTGTGAAACACTTAAGGAGTCGATATTTGATATATTTTATTTTTAAACCTTTTAAGTAAGAAATTTATAAAAAGTGTGTTAGATGGAAGCATAAGACGTTAAAAGGAAATTATTTTTAATTTTCAAATAGGATCATATTAAATATGATTTTGAACTTTGACATTTAAATAAAAAGTAACGTTTAAAAGTTTATTAATAATTTCTCACCACATAAAAATATATTAAAAATAAAAAATACAGAACATGAATGTTATTTATATACTATTCGTTTAGTTTTATTTATTAAATATTTCTTCAAACATTATTTATATGGCAAATTACCGTATACACCCAACTATTATAAATGTATAGTCAGTAGAAATTGCATAATGAATAATTCTTATTGGAAAAAAAAAGATGACTATTTATCTAAATTTTTTGTCAAGCTTTTTGGTATTGTAACTGAAAAATTTTGACACTGTTTTTTATTAATTTATTATTTTGTGCTGTGATAGTTTTCAAATTAATGTTTACAAAATAGGAATATTAGATATTGTTATCATCAAGTATAATTTATATCATGAGTAATAAGAATTTACTGGAGACTTTTTTTTTATATTGAAATAGAAAATTTTGAACAAAACAAGGAAACATTAACTAAAATTACAACAAGCAAACTTGGAGATAAAGATCAACATTTACAATCTTCATAAACTTAATAGTGTTCTTTTATTAGAATGGAGAGAACCCATATGCACATACACACTAGTTAACATTGTGAATTATGTGCAACAACACAATTTCAACAAAGAGAATAATATGTGTATCTTTGGTAGAAAAGATAAAACATGACTGTAAATTCATCGCACTCAAAGTTAAATAAACTTGAGCATTGTAAAATAAATATTGAATAAATTTTCACCATTTAGATACATTATGTCAAATAAAGTTAATTAGTTTTTATAATTTTAATTTGTTTTATTTATTTTTAACTAAGATCTTGTAAACTTAAAGTCCACTTAACCTTTAGTAATTTGAACTAAGTGTTTTTATAACAATGATCATGTAAATTTGTATAAAGCTTAATATCTATTTTGGTTATTGTTTTTGTAATTTTTGTTTAAAGTAGTGATCGATTTTTTTTTATCCATTTAACCTTTTTTTTTGTAATTTTTGTTTGATTTAGTCATTTTTTTTACGACGTCTAAATCGTTAAGGGCACAATGTCTACATGAGTCTTAACGAATGACGTAATTGTCATTTTGTCTGAAGTGGTTATCCATGGCAGTGAAACAATTAGGGTTTTTTTGGCTTCTTATGTTAATAAAGTAATTAAAGTTTTTTGGTTAGTCATGACAATGAAGCAATTAGGGTTTTCTGGTTTGGGTTTTCGACTTATAAGTTGTTGTTGTTTCGCGGTGGATCAATGTTACATATGCATGGGGGAGACGCGGTTTTTGTGGTGATCTTCTCTGGTGTCGCTACGAAACCTTAAACCTACGATTTGATATTTTATGGTTTGGAAAATATGACAAACGACCTTCTGTACGGTGAAAACAATTAAGTTTCGTTACAGTTTGGAAATGGAGATTTGTGGTTTTTTTTTTTTATTTGGAGCTTTCACTACAGGTTACGATTTCGAAAAAACGGTGGCTTGCGATGACTCTGTGTTACTATGTGGTGGTTGACGAATATGAAAGGTGCAAGAATGATGAATCGCCAGTGACTGTGGAAGAAAACCATGGCTATGGTGATATGGTGGCATAAGAGGTCATTCAGTAAGGTTCACATAGACATTGTGTTGTTAACAATTTATACACTTTTATAAAAAATGACTAAATTAAACAAAATTATGATAAATGTCGAAAAAAATCAATAACTACTTTAAACAAAAATTACCAAAATAAAAACCAAAATAGATATTAATTTTTTTTATAAATAACAACTATTTAAAACACAAAGTGTTTTATCTAATAGATGCAACAACATAATGGAGAATTTGTTTTATCTAATAAGTGAAATATGACTCACACACTAAAAACTTAGTCCCAAATCATAGATGCACCATGCACAATATTTTATATTGTTATATTAAAGAGACTCTTTTCATCGTATATATATATATATATATATATATATATATATATATATATATATATATATATATATATATATATATATATATATATATATACCAAAAAGACATTACAAATCTCGTGTTTACATCAATAATTTTTTTTTTAAACACGTTAATCTTGTGCATTGATCCATTTTGAATAAAAATGTTGTCAGAGTTTCTTATAAACACTAAGTCAATGTTTCTTATAAACACATGTGTTCATTGGTAATAAAGAAAAAAAAAAAAGTGAATCTTATATTGTATTTCACATGATGTTACATCTCTTTTATTATCAATCTAATGATCTTTATATCATTTTTTATTATAATCAAAAGTATTTTGAGCTCAAACTACTTGAATTTAAATAATATTTAGAATTTAGCAATCTTTTTGTTAACAATCCAATCATCTTCATATTATTTTTTCTTGTAATTAAAAGCATATTAAGCTTGAATAAGCTCAAATAATATTAAAATTGTTTTGGAATTTCTTACTCATCGTATCAATTTACTTTTATAGGAGGTAATGAACTATTAAATACATATCTCTTTAAACTCATACCATGTATCTATTTCAGTTAATTTTTTCTAGTTAAAACCATGTATAATAAATAAAAAAAATTGCTCATTATATTTAATGATAATCTCCTTTGTATATTACGTTTGTTTTACATAATTTTGCAGCAAAATAATATAGTAGTCAAATGTATAATTTACTATGAAGAGATAAAATTTCAAATACTTATAATTCCTTTTTTTTTTCCTGAGGTGTGAAATCCTTTAAATTATTGTAAATTTATAAGTATTATGGTTTTATATTTTATAAAAATTTTAAATAAAATTCTTTTAAGAAAGTCATTACATCCTTATATTTTTTTTATAAAATATATATGACTTATTTTATTTAAAGAGTGTTTTGAAATCCCAATAGATTACAAATTTCAAAATGTAAATATCAAATTAGCAGTAACACAAATTTTCTTAAAGTGATTTGTATTCCTAGACACACATGCTACTAATTAAAAAATGAATTTTATTTTATTCAAACCACCACATAAATGAGTGAAACATTCATAATTCCATATCGATGTAAAAAGATAAAAATATAAAATAAATATTTGATAAAATGAACAAACAAATTAGAATAGCATATGATATTATATAATATAATGAATTAAATAAGATGCTATGCTAGCATTCACTTACTTTATGTATCATATATTGTAGGACAATTTTGTTTTGTTTATAGTTTGAAAGAAGTTATCAAAAGAAGGTTTATTAGAAACATCTGTCCACTAAATGGATTGGATAGGTCCAAAATTACATAATAAATATTATTTATCTTTTTTATTCAAAACAAATAGTAATATATTATATCATATACAAGACATGATTACAACTTTTTTTTTTCTTCACAAGAAACAGTTTTTATAGTTTTATTTTTTTTTGCTGTATCTTATACATTGGAATACAACATTAAGATATATTATAATTTATAAAAATAATAGAATAAATTTTACACTCTTAAAATGCTAAAAAATTAAAAAGAAAATACTTCATAGTCAATTAATTTAATACCAAAAAACCAACTAAATATAGTGTATTTTAAAGAATTTAGGAGTACTATTTAATTATTTAATAGAAACACATTAACTAAGAGGTGAATATATATATATATATATATATATATATATATATATATATATACATATATATATATATATTAAAATTAGTACTACAAGTAAATCTTGAATGACTTTAGTTTTTTTAGTATTTTGGCTAAAATTAAATGCTTGCTTTAGTTGAAGTATTTTCCTTTCTATGATTTTTCTATGCTCAAATTAAAAACCATATTTTGCTTCATTTGAACATGTTTGTAAATTAAAATACTAGTGTTAAAAATATTAGTTAAGAAAATTTTACTCTCTCAAAGTGTAATATAAAAACAAGCAGAAAAAAATTAATTAACAAAGACATATATCATAATTATTAATCTTGATATTTTACTATATTCCTTATTTGTTACTATTATTATATAACAAATCCTAAATCATTAATCATTAATATACATTAAAAAAATGTAGTGAAATTAGATTGATCCAAATAATTAAAATTCAGTTACATACCAAAAGCCCAACTTTTTTTTTCTGTTGTGTGTGCACACAAAAAATATTGGGAGAGCAAAGTGAAAGATTTGGAATCCGTTTTCGCCGTCAAAAACTCATTCCAGTAGCCACTGATCGGTTTCGTTGATCTCCACCGCCTCTTCTTTTTTATCAGATTGTGGGTTGAAGCCAAAAAATCAATTTTTTTTAAGCAAGTAATGGTTTTTATTCTGGTTTATATGCATCTTCATCAATGAAGGGTTGTCGCATGGCATGATCACTGTGCAAATAATTGCTTTTCCCTTATGGGTTTTTGAGGGTTTCGCGTTTGCTTTGTGGGGTCTGTTTTTCATTTTAATCTTTTTTATCATTTGGGTTTTTTGTTTTTCTTGCACTCGATTTTGGGGTTTGATTGAAGTGATGCTGGACTTCAGGGAAGGTTCCAATGTGAAAAGATTAGCTTTTGGGTTCTGGGGTTAGACCTAGGGCTAGAAAGTTCTGGTGGGTTGTTGAGATGAAGGAGGATACTGAGCTTGAGGAAGGAGAGACTTTCTATTACAAGGACGATGATGAAGACAACATTGACCCTGATTCTTTCTCATACATTGTAAGGAGTTATTTCAATATTTTTTGAAAATTTCCATTCGAATTTGCTTGGTTTATGGATGATTTGGATGATCAATAAAACTTGGAATTGTATTTGTAAATGTATCAATGTATTTGGTTCCTGGGGAAAAAGGAATGAAAGAGTCATAAAATATCTAATTAAACCTCTGTCTGAAAGTGCAAAATCAGTATGACAAAATCCACAACCTTTGGCATTATGAAGTGATTTAGAAACTTTGTAGAGCGCCTTGTGTTTATGTGCTGGCATGCATAGTGAAACTCTTTCCTTGATAAATGCCAATAAGAGTATCTCTTTCTTGATTCTGTTTTGCTAATGTAGATGAAAATATTGCTACATTTTGTGAGAATAACGTAGTTTACTATTTAGCAAGTATCAAGTAGCAAGTAGCAAGTAGCATGACGCCCATCAAGTAATAGGAAATGGACTGATTTGCTATGCCATTAATTGTTTCTTGTGTAAAGAGGTGTTGATGCTATGTTAAAGTGCACTGTATTTTGTCCTCTGATAATGTTAGTCTTTCCTAATTAAAAAAAAGTAGAAATAATTCTTAAGTGTTTGGTGATTGTTTTGGTGCCATCTATTATTATGCTTCATATTCATGGTGATTATTATTTATTAACGACATTTGCTTTTAAGTCCTCTTGTAAATTTTTATTGCGAAAATATTAGTACTAATAAATTGTTTCCTGAAGGATGAGAAGATTCAGCATGTTCTTGGCCATTTTCAAAAGGAATTTGAAGGTGGTGTATCTGCTGAGAATCTGGGTAAGTAGAATAATAAAAGTCGAAGTATGTATTGAGAAATGAAAGAGCTATCTTTGCATTTATGAAGTGATGTTGTTGTCTGATATGAATAATATTTTTCAGGTGCAAAATTTGGTGGTTATGGTTCCTTTTTACCTACCCAAGAGCGCTCCCCTCGTCTATTGTCTCATCCAAGAACTCCACAAAGAAACCACAGCTCACCAAAGTTTAATAACAATCCTCACATGGAGGTATAGGCATACATCAATTTTTTTTTAACTATTTAATATGAAGGCAATACATGCTGCCAACTTATTTCAGCTTAGAAATAATGCAGATTGATTGAGTGCAGTCAGTTATATTGTTATACAGGCTGTGTCTCATAACAAAAAAGCACCTACAAATGTGCCTCATCCTTCAAGGATTGAAAATGGTTCTCATAGTTCACACTTATTTCGTGATATAAGAGAAGCTTCAGCAAATGATTCAGTGAAGAAAGAAGAAGGAATTTCTTCCTGTGATCAGGCTGAGAGGTGCACTTTGAAGGATGACACTACAAAAAATACAGAGAATTCAACTGATCAAAGGACACTGAAGTTGCGAATAAAAATGAAATCTAATATCTTAGCACAAAAGAATGCAGAAATTTATAGTGGCCTTGGACTTGATGACTCTCCCTCATCTTCAATGGATAACAGCCCTGTGGAAAGTGAAGGCATGCCACCTGTATCTCAAGAGAGTGATGAAGATTCTCCAACTGGCATGATTCAGGTAGGGGAGCTTTTCTATTCCTATATTGTTTAATATCATTAGAAAAATTGAAGTATTAACTTCTTATTTGATGACATAGGTTATGAGTTATTTTCCTATCCCTGGCGGTGTTCTGATATCTCCTCTACACGAAAGTGTGCTCAACCTGATAAAAAATGATAATAAAGCTATTGGAGACAGCAGGTTTTCGTACCCTCTTAATGGTCATCAAGATCCTCTTAATGAACCAGATTCTTTTGTGCGGGCTGGACATTTGAAGAAGAACACAGTGAGAATGGTGAGACAAAGTGAAAAGCAGTTGGAATTGAAGCATCCGAATGGTACCCTTTCTGAGAAGGAAACTACATTGCATAAAAAGAAAAAAATAGGAAATAGAACACCGGATTGTAAAGATTTCCTGCCTAATGAATTGAAATGGACACCTCTGTCAAGCTCAATTTGTGATGCTGGTGAATTTGCTGAAGTCACTGCTAAAGCTTCTAAAGCCTCCAAGGAGGTTAATGAGAATGGGGTGTTGGGCAGAATGGTTTCTGAAGAAGCATTGAAGGAAGAGTCATTAGAATCGATATCTGGTCAAGATTTTGGGAAGACTGTGAAACAAACTGTAGAAAATGGTTTTCTGAAAAAGGCTCCAGAACATAAACTGGAAAGTTCCCACAAGGATAATTCTACAGACCCTATGAATAATAACTCGAGTAATACTTCCATTATTTCCAATAAGGTTGAACGTGAGGCATTAAAATGTAAGGCAGATCATAAGTCTGAGACCCGTCAGAAAATAAAGGCTGTGTCTGAGCGGAAGAATAAGTCGAAAGGTGATCAGAGTCCTGGAAAAGCTAAGGCAGTTGCAAGAAAAAAAAGCTTTGGTGGTACTAATAATGCAATGGTAATTGAGAAAGGGAGTACTGTCTTTGACAGTACTTGTATAAATAAAATGAAGTCAAGGTCTCTAATGGACAAAAATTTCAGTGATAGTAACAGGGATTCAATGAAAGAAAAAAGATCAGAACGGAAAGTTGACAGTCTTGCTGGAAATGGTGAAATAAAAAATGCAAAAATTAGTAATGGAAAACAGAGTGCATTTGGGATTAAAGCAAAGGAGAGAATGAGTGGCCATAAAGTTGTCAAGCAGGTGCTGGCTGGGCCATGCATTAATGATACTTCGGCTTCATGTCCTATAGCTGAAAACAACGTTGCACCTGAGATGATTTCATCAGCAGTACCTCAACTTATTGAAGAAGATTGGGTATGTTGTGACAGTTGCCAGAAATGGCGGCTCCTACCTACTGGTATGAAGCCTGAGCACCTTCCAGAGAAATGGCTGTGTAGCATGCTAAATTGGCTGTAAGTTGATTGCTCATTTTGGTTATGCCTGGCCACATTATGCTGAGTATATGTTTAGTATCGGTATTATATATATGGACTATTTCTCTTCTATCTTTTAATTTCTATGTGTGCATTTTCTTTTGTGCTCTGTGTTATTTGCCTTCTCATTGTTCTCTAAATTTGTTGTTAGGCCTGGGATGAATTCTTGTGAGTTCAGTGAGGATGAGACAACAAAAGCACTTTATGCCTTATATCAAATGCCAATTTCCCAGGTTCAAAATAACATGCAAAGCCATGGCACTGAAACTGCGATTGGAGTTAGCTCTCCAAATTCTTTACAATATGGCCTAAATCAAAATATGTCTAGTTCTGATATGACTGACCGAGGAAGGAAGAAACTTGTTATTAAGGAAAAGACAATGTCTGGAATTAATAATGACATGCATCGGTTCTCAAATTCGGTGAAGGCCAATGTTCAAGTATCTGGAAAAAATAGAAGCTTGAACGGCTTGAATCAGCATCCTGCTGACTTAAACCCAGTGAAGAAGATGACAAACTCTTCTAAACATCTTAGTAGGCCTGACAACATGATAGAAGAGAAACATGTGCCTAAAGAGAATGAAAAGCAAGTGAATGGAGGTACTTCTTTCATTTCAGAGATGATATGTTATTTGTTTTTGTTAATAAGAAATTGTAGGTATTAATTAATAGTTTAAATGTTATTTTCACACATGAGCAGGTGATAGAAAGCATGTTAAGTTGAAACGGAAGGTGGATGCTGATCAATATAAATCGGGACCTCCGAAGAAATTAAAAACTGAAAATGTTTTCTCTGCTAATATTCAATCAAATTCTGACATGAACCTTGAGAAGGTGTCTCTATATTCAAGAAATGGTTTGCCAACAAAAGCTAGTGGGAAGGATATGAGAAAGTATGATGAATATTGTTTATCTGAGGATGCATCTGACAGATTACCAATCACTCTAAAGAAAGAGGGAGATCAGGCTCAGGTCTCATCTGGTTTAACGAAGAAAAGGAAATTGAAGGACCGGCTTGATGATGAAAAGCAGTATGGTGAAGAGGGTGATGCAACAGAATTTGGCAAAAAGAAGTACAGAATTTTGAAGTCAGTAAATGAAGGCGACAATAAATTAAGCAAGGGTGGTATAAAGGAAGTTTGCAGGGCAGGCAATGGGGACCATATGGCTGTTGGCACAGAAGTCAGACTTGGTGACAAATGCAACCAACTAAGGAAGCATAGGAAAAATGTTGCATCTCTTCATGCTTCAGATGGTATTGATCAAGTGCGCAAGGATTTGGACTCTAGACCACATTCACTGGCAGCAACTTCAAGCTCTTCTAAAGTTTCAGGTTCTCATAAAGCTAAAACGAAGCTTGAAGATGTGAGAAGTTCACCTGTTGAATCTGTTACCTCGTCACCTTTGAGGGCCTTCAACTTGGATAAGAATAATTTTGCAGTAGGAGACACTTCAGTGAAAGACAATGTTACAAAAGGTGGACAGTCTGCGGTAGGTTCCAAGAGAAGTGTGGATAACAGGGACAGAAAACTGTCAGTAAAATTGAAGGAGGGTAGAATTCCGCATGATTTACATACTACATCCCACAAATTATCTTCCACAGAGAACCAGGTTGAGGATGCTAAAGACACATGCAGGCTCCAAGCTAAAAAACCTGAACTAAAGAATAATCATTTGCTTGAAGGTGGTGTTTATGTTGAACAATCTGGCTATTGTGCCAATGGTGTACATAAAGAGGAGAAAGTAAAGAAGGAAAACCTGGAAAGTGAACTTTCTTGGCAGAAATCTGGTAAGGTTACATCATTGAACAGCAAGGAGAAAGGCAAAAAAATTTCTTCTCATGTTTGTACGGATAACATAAAGACATCAGTTTCAGAGACTGTTCATTCAAAAAAAGGTGGGAGGTATGATTCAGCAGCTGATCCCAGTAACCATGCATCTGATGCTGAGACAAAAAATGTTGTTAAATATACTATACCCAAGTCTAAGAGTGAAATTGAGATTATTAGTCAGAAAAGTGCTTTAATACAAGGGCCAAATGAAACTGGAAAGCAAACTGAGATAAAACCAAGAGACTTTGAGAAATCAGCTCCAGAGATTGATGTTCAACGTAGCAATGAGAGAAAGGCTATCTCCAGGCAAAACTCAACTCACGATTTTGAGGAAGAAAACAGAGCTAATCATGTAATCACAGAATCAAGAGTTGGGAAATCGAAAGTTCTCTCATCTGCAGCAGGTGAACTTAATAGGGAAGCATTTAATATGGGTTCTAGAACTGTACCTCAGTATCAAAAGGGAGGAATGGCTAATGAGCATCCTGTCAATGTTTCTGACAATGGTGATTTGGTCAAGTCAATGAGGAATTTTGCTGATATTAGTAACAATGCTGGAGTTAATTGTAGCTCTGGAAATTCCCTGCCTGATCAGCAACCCACTGTTTCAAGTCCTCTGAGAACAAATTTTAACCAAACTACTGTTGACACCCTGGAAGAAGCAGCAAAACTAAAAGATAGAGCAGATAATTATAAGGTTAGTTGATTATTTTTAGATTTTACTTGATGTATTTGGTTTAATCTAGCACCTCTCATTTTCTAACTGGTGGTATAAATACTGTTGTTTTATAGAACTCTGGGTTTGACTTTGAAAGCAATGAGACATACTTTCAAGCCGGGTTGAAGTTTTTGCATGGAGCATCTATTTTAGAAAATTGTCACAATGACAGTAACAAACTTGGGGAAATGAGTCAAATGCAAATTTATGGTACTGCGGCCAAACTTTTCAAGTAAGTGAAAATTCTGAAGCTCTAAGTAAATGTTATTTTTGTATGATCTTAGGTTTTGACCTTAATTCAGTTATTGATCGGAAGTGCATTTTGAGGGAAAGTGATTTGATAGCATGCAACTTGGTTCCTTATAAATAAGGCTGGAGTGAGTGTCAGCTCTCGGGTTCCTGGCTTCCTTGGTTCATTAACAGCTTAATGAGCTGAAAATCTTGGGTGGTTAATAAATTAGCCTAGCTTTGGCGTTCATATGTTTAACTCATTAGTTGGCCTGATATATAATTCAGACTTTTTTTAAAATAATGTGGGTGATTCTTTTTGATTTAGAAAGTAAGGCTTATAACAACGTTTTAATTGTAATTTGCAATGCTTTTAAAGAAGTCAAGCCATGTCATTATAATAAAAATTTAAAATCCATTAAATAACGTTTAGAAGTTTGTTGCACTATCTCTTGTGCTATGCAATTGACCTTTAATCATACAATGTCTTAAATGTTTTCAGATGTTGTGCCCATGAATATGAAGCTCGTCAAGAAATGGCTGCTGCTGCTTTGGCATATAAATGCATGGAGGTGGCATACATGAGAGTGGTCTACTGTAAGAATTCCAGTACTAACAGAGATCGACATGAGTTACAATCAACCCTTCACTTGGCTTCTCAAGGTATTGGAACATAGTTTTCATACAACTGTATAAGTCTTCTGGCTTGTCAGGTATTGTTGAAAGTTGATTTTGCATTATTCTTATACTTGCATACTTATTCCACCAGAAAATAAACAAAATTAGTGAATGATACATCTACACACGATGAAAAGCTGAAGGCTAACTAGTGATGTAGTAGTTCTTTTATATCTAAACGACAAACCAATCTTATCCAGCACTAAAAAAAAAAGCAAAATCTGGTGTTATTTTTCTCTTTATTGAAATGTGTTACACTAAAGCCAGTTCATGGATCCAGTCCGGATAGCCTGACAGCCTTGTTTGATGAATGCATGAATGTATTAAGTGGTCAAAGTCAATGATGTAGCACTGCTTTTTTACTCTACTGTTTAGGCGAATCTCCTTCATCTTCTGCATCCGATGTTGATAACCTGAACAATCAGGCAGCAGCGGATAGGGCTACATTGCCTAGGGGTACCAATAGTCATGTTGCTATCAACCACATCATATCTGCGCGAACTCGTCCAAGTTTAATCAGGCTTCTTGATTTTGTAAGTTTCAATTGATGACAAACCTTATATTCTAGTTGCTAGTTTATCTCTATATGTTAATGTTGAAGTACCAAGGGTGGTTGTTGGGGGATCTGAGAGTAGTTTGGTAAGAAATAGTAGTTGGAAACGTGGTTCTGTTGTTTGAGAGAAAATCAAGATGGATGTCAGCTGTTTCTGCCATGCTATAGTAGCTCAGATTTTAATCCATAGGCAATTTTCCATCGCATAATCAGAGTCATTCTGTTATGTAATAAGTATGTGGTGTTGTCATATGAGCAACTAATACTTTACTATTGGAAACTTATGATGCAATGCCTGTTTTAGAATTTGGTGGACAGGTGGTGGAAAAATTCAGCAATATAAGCAGTTAGCTTGTGTAATTATAAAATACTAAAACCTAAGGTACCCGGGTGCCAGAAGGTTCTGCTCAATGCAAAGATATGGGGATGGATAATTGTACACAGCATTACCCTTACATATGCAAACAGATTGTTTCTGGGTTCAAACCCATGACCAATAAGCCACCAAGGCGCGATGTTAACTGCTCTAGCTTGTGTAGTTATTGAGTACAATTATTTATGGAAAGTTAGGTCTAAGTTTTTGTGATTTTGCAGACTAAGGACATACATTTGTCAATGGAGGCTTCTAGGAAATGTCAGAGCACTTTTGCGGCTGCTAGTGTGATCCTGGAAGAATCAAGGAATAAGGACTGTATAGCTTCTATTCGGAGTGTTGTTGATTTCAGCTTCCAGGATGTAGATGAGCTTGTACGTCTTGTTTGGACAGCATCAAAAGCAATAAGCCGCGCTGGTCTTGGTGGTGCTAGAGATTAACTTGATCCTGTATATAATTAATTTTTTTTTGGTTTTACTTCTCTACTGAGACGGCACTGTGAAGAAAGAGGCTAAAACATACCTACCAAGTCTAGCACTTAGAAACCTGCTAAGCCGGCAGGTTAAAGGCGATCTGTTACCCTTGTGTACATTTGTACAAAATGTGATTGATTAGAAAATTTTGTAACAGATTTTCATTTGAGGTTTTTCTTAATGTGGATAGGGTATAACACACCCTTAAATTTTATGGGTTAGAAAGAGGGAAGGGATTCCTGGCTGTCAAGTGATGATGCCGGATGATATCATATTATGTTAGTTCAGTGCTACATTCTTTGCTCCACATAGCTGGAGCCCCAGGTACAAGAATATAGAGTCTGCAATGTTAGGCAACCATTTTTGAGGGCTTTGAATACTTACATAGTTATAATAGCTCCATTCTTGATGACAATCTCTCCTTTTATGTTATCATATCAAAGTTTTGAATGAATAGAAATCCATGCAGAAACTTTCCTTGTGCGTGTGTTACCAAGCAATGCTTTAACATCTATTTCCATTTCTTTTCTCTATGTACCCTTTGTGATCTGGTTAACTGTTTATACATAGCATGGAATCTGTGCATTGCATCATCTTGTCAGAAGTATTAGCCTGTATTTCCTGTTTTGACGACTGAGAATTTATTTCATGTACTTTTGATCCATGTTAGTGGAGAATTACACTACACAGTATAATTCAAGATACTGAAAATTGAGTTTAACAAAAGTCAAAACACTTATACTAAAATGACTACACATGATTGACACAGTTTATCTTGTCCTGTACCTTTTCTTGACGATAGGGATGGTTTAATCTTAAATTCGTTAATGTTGTCATATTCTGCAAAGAATAAAGTTATCTAAATTTTTTATTCTTCTATCACAAGTTGAAAATTCCTCTCTTAATGCTTCTGTGGTTTATATTGTATCATGACATTCAATATTCATTCTTCATATGTAACTTTTTCCAGTATACAATGTTAATGATAGTGCTTAACTAGTGAGTTTTATGTGTTTTATCTTGTGTAGTATTTTTTTTTTGTAATGTTTGTGAAGTTACCATCATTCTTTATAAATATTTTAGAAATAAGTAAATTAATAGAGCTTTTCAATAAATTGAAATTAGTTAATAAATTAATTTATAGACTTTTTTTCCATATAGGTTTTTAAATTGTTATTGATTGATTGTGCATAGATAGATAGATTTTTTTTTTTTTTTAAATTTCTCTTTTATAATAAGTTTTTACAGATAATAATTAACACATGTTTAGAGAGAAATATATGTAATTATTGATAAAATAACTAAGTATACATTGTCAATGTCAAAAAATGAGAGTACTACGTATAAAGTAAGAGTTCATAAATTTAAAATATAAAAATATATATAAAAGTTCTTTTTAAATATTAAGTAATTGGTGTAACATGGAATTTTAGATTCATAATTTATCAATTTTTTTACATGAAAATAAAATGTATTTTGTTTTGTTTTGTTAGATTAATGTTATTATAAATAATAAGATAATGATAAAATTATTGTGATCAAAGTTTTGGTCAAGTTTGATTAATTTTGAATTTTGTAGCTAGTGTAAGGTTCAATCACATAATGATTACCTTTTTTAAATATTATTACGCTAATTAGTTTGTACATGTTTTTGTTTTTTAGGTTTAATTAAAGTTGTATTAAGATATGTCATTAAATTTTTATTTCTTATTATTTATCATAACATTATAATTATGTTCTTCATAATATTTCTTTTATATATATATATATATATATATATATATATAATTAAAAAAAGTTATATGTACAAAAAAAGTTTTAGTTTGGTTATAACAAACAAAAATAAATAATATTATATTAAATTGGAAGAAGAAGAAATAGATTATACTTTTGTAGGGATTGACATATATTAAATTACACACATTTAAAGGAAAATCACATCAAATCTTTAATGATATTACTGAGACCTAAATTAAGCGCATATAAAAGATTTAACACTTTCCAAAATTTTAACATAATGGTTTTATACATCTTTGTGTTTTTACATGTTGCTAAATTTTTACTATTTTTTAGTAAACATGAGATTTAAACCCATGTTTAAATTCTCATTTGGAAGTTCTTAAAAAATACTTGGTCTTCATATTTTATGCATTCAAATAATGTGATATTTGTTAGAGATATCTTTGATATCTTGTTTTAGTTATTTTTTTTTATGATTTTCTATTAAGTTTCGTATTATAATTTTTTTGTTAAGTTTTATGTTATGATCTTTTATTGTTTGAATTTTTCATTTATATTCGAGCATATTTTACTTATGTAACTAAGTTCTCATAGAAAAGATTTTTCTTCAAGTGTAAGTTTTTTTTTTTAAAATTCTCAATACTGTTATAAAGTAATACTAACGTAAATTTGGAAAATCTTAAAAAATATTACGTCTTCATATTTTATGCACTCAAATAGTGTGATATTATTTACAAGAAACCTAAGAGATTCATACAACTTTGTCAATGGTTAAAAACTATTATTAGTGTAGTTAAAAATGCTAACTATTTTTTTTTCTCAATCTTAGTCTAGATATCCTTTCAATCTTCACAGAATCAAATTTTGTTAATATATTTTTTAGTAGACTCCACCCAAACCATCTTTGGGTCAACCCTTCTTATGAATAAATTCATCAATTGAAAATTTTAAAGGAATAAATAAGGATAATTTTGAATATCTAGATAAAGATGGATAAATTTTTTCAAATTTTCTGACCAAATAAATAAATAAATACATTTTGATTGGACTCAATATAAACTTGAAAATAAAATTGTGGAATAATATAAAGTTTTTTTTGAATATGATGAAAGCTAAAGCTTCCATAGTCTAGAATGCCCTATGAAGAATCTTGTAGTGCCTCAAATTAAAAATGTTAAAAATAATAAGCTAAGTGATTCCTACCTAAACCCTCAACTTGATGCTTCAATTAATTTCAAATCCTTTACTTAGCAATATAAGTGATTTCTTTAATAAAACCAAACAAAAAACTTACTTAAATCTCATATATATTCCTTACAAATTTAGTAAAAAAATAAATATTCAAAGATGAGTTTTATGTAAAATAATTGAATGAATAATATCACTTCGTTTATTTCTGAAAAAAATATACTGAATATTATCATGAAATCATTCAAATTCCAGGTTTTATCATACTGAAGTTTGAACTTTACATATTCGACAACCACTTATGATGTTAAGAATCATTTATTTTTTTTTAAGTGAGTTAATTAATCTCATATTGGTGAATAATTCTCGTATCATAGCTCAATTTCTTAATCAAGTTTATCATCACATATTTAGATTATACAGTTTTCTAAATTTGACTCAATGTGTATTGTTCTTTTAAATATATTTAATATAATGATATACATTAATGATAAGATCTTGGTGCTTTAATTATGAATATTTTACACAAAGCATATTTAATAACAACATGTATATTTATAATAAGAAGTTTCAATTTAAATTTATGTTGAAATGATTTAAAATTATATATATTATAAACTTTACTTCTTTTTAGTTTTTATGTTTCTTTAATTCTACCCTATAATAATAAAATTTACATGCTTTATCAACAAACAATTAAGTCAACTTAAATATTTTATATTCAATTTAAATACAAAGGATAATATAATTTTCTACTATTTTTTTAGTATTTTATTTTGATGTACAAATTCTTAGAATCAAGACTGTAAGAGTTGTCACCTCAAACATCTATTCACTTTCCAAATAAAAATCTTTCGGTTTTCCAAAACTTTCTACAATTTTCTATCTTTCAAAATCTAACTTCTGAGTGTCTAATTTTTTTTTAATGTATAATTTTAATATATATTAGTTTCAAAATTTAAAAAATAAATAAATATAATTATTTAAATTTAATAATATTATTTTTTTATATATTAAAAAATATTTAAATTAATACTTAATTTAGAATGTGTTAAATATATAAATAATTTAAATGTTAGTCTAAAATATTATTTATTATGTAAAATAAATTTAATATAAATTAAGATAATTATATTTATTTATTTTTAAAATTTAAGAATTAAATTATAAAAAGAAAACAAATTCTAATTTTGTGTCAAAATTTAAAAATTAAAAATATATTTAACACAAAAACTATATTAATTTATAAAGATACTTATATTTAATATAAAGATGTATTAAACTATATTATCTATGATTTTTCAGTTTGTAAGAAATAATAATAAAGTATAATTTTCTTATTGAAGCAGACAGCATTTAGAAAAAAGAAAGCAACCAAACCTCCATTAATGTGTTGTTTGTTTGTTGTGTGTAATTTTTCAGTGATTCCAATAACTTCTTACTTTCTTATGCATATATTTCCATTTCAATAGAGACACAGTGCAGCATGCTGTTAGTATCTATATATCCTTTAGTGGAACTCTCCACTCACAACTTTAAATTTGTTCCTTTCTCTTTGTATAATTTGTATTATTGGCATGATATAAGAAAACTTGCCTCACTAAAACTCTCCAACTTAGGAAAGTATATAATCAATAATTGTTAGGAAGAAAGATTGTTATAAGTGACATTAATTTTCATATAATTGTGCTTGAATTATGTTTTTTTTAATGGTAATTGTTAATCCAAAAACTTGCAAGTAATTTCTTATGCAATGAATAATATAGAGTTTCATTTTATTTTTATAAAGTTCTTTATATTATATAATTTTTGACACACATTTTATAATATGAAAATTTTATAAGAACCAAATTTTAATAACTTTTTAATATAGAAAACAACTTTTTATTTTTTTTATTTTTAGGGTTAAATAAGTTTTTAACTTTTAAATTTGGATACAAAATTAAAATTCATGTTACGTGAACTGTTTTGTAACAGTGTTTTATTTGACACGTTGTACACACAGATTATTATTCGTTTTAGATAAATATTTACGAATTTATTTTTAATATTATTTTAAAAAAATCTATTATTAATAAATATATCTTATCCGTATATAAATTTGTATTTATCTTTTATTTATTTGATATAAAACTTTCTTTCTAATATCGTGTATATAAATTTGTGTTCATCTCTTATTCTTATTTATTCGATATGTAACTTTCTTTCTAGTACCGTGGGAAGGTGGACAAAGGCAGCATGACATATTACACTATATTTGGTCTGCAAAATGGGGGCATTTTCTTTCGTCTATGGTCCTACTACTACTATTATACTTTTTTAGTTTCATATCACTCAAACAAAATCTTCCTTTAAATTGTATAACTGTTACCTTAACACGGTTTAATTTTTCTGTTTTAAAGTAAATTACCTTAACAATATGGGTTTTAATTTATTTTTCTTAATTGAATATAATTCTTTAATTTTTTTTATATATATTTGTTTAGAAATGCTAAGTAGATTCTATCCTATATTAACTCAATTCATCATGAGTTAAATTAAATAAATAAAAAAAATTAAATATGAGTCAAAACTAAACTCATCTTACTTAATTATTGTAAACAGGTTTTAAGACAAGTTGAAAATGGGTTTATTCGTAACCTACTAATAATAATTTTCTTTTTAAGTTTTTATCATTTTTTTGTAAGTCTTTTTATTTTAATTATTTATCATTTCTAATAATGTAAATTGAAAATTTGATATTTTTAAATATAAATTGTTGTTTTTTAATAATTTATATGTTTAATTTGTTTATTTGTTATGTAGGTTAACACCTTAATTTTTAATTAAAATCTTTATAATAGTGTTTGATAAAATAGATAAACAATCATTTTTATAAAAAAATGAATCGAGTTAATATACTTTGTACTACAAAAACATATAAAATAAATAGAAAGAAAAAATATTCTTAAGTGAGTTAATCAACTAAATATATGTGAGTCTAAATGTATTACAATTTGTTTGACTCATTACAAAATGACTCGAGATAAATCGATTTATTTTTAGTTCAATCTTAAATTGAGTCACTTTTGATACTTTATTATGAATTTCTTAATATAAATATATTATATAATAATATATTTCACATAACTCAATACAATCTACATAAGATGCTTGAAAAATGTTTTGAAGAAAGTAAAAAATGTCAAAGTAATATCTAAAAAGACATTAAGGGGTGTTAATGTAATTCATTTCCTCTTGAAAATCATAATTCCTAATGTATTTGAACATGTTCCTTTTTATGATATGGTTGATGATATCACGCATATCAGTTAATTAAGAGTTGGAAAGAGATTCAAAGCTGATGCTATAATTTTGTGGCTATATTACTAAGGAAGTAAAGTTTGATGTCATTCATTTTGATTGCTTAATTATTAATGAGTGATTAATGATTTTAGAAACCAATAGCATGGAAACAGAATAGAAGTTTTAAAATTGTTAAATTGTAGCACTTAGCATAGAGAAAAGGACGTGGTGTATGTTACAGCACTTAGCATGTGGCATGTGCACTTGCATAGATATTTCTTCCTCTTTTTGACGGAGAAAAAGGCATTAAGAAAGAGCTCTGTTCCTTCTAAACTGCATTCATTGGCCCATAAATTATTGGTGTCACAACTGATCATGGAGTCACAAAAATGCACCAAATGTCCATAATAATGATTCCAAAGCCAATCAGTGATTTATAATGGCAATGCAAAGTATGGTATGGTAAGGTATATTTTTGGTAGCACTTCAAATCTCACTTCTTCAACTTGCAAATCACTCTCAACTTGCTTCTTTTCTTTCCACCAAACTGCTCCAAATGAATGTCACCGTAAAACTGACTTGTAAAATGAAGTTTGCAAGTCACTTATATACTATGAATTGGTTTTATTTCTATTAGAGGTGAGACTTCTAAGAATAATACTCAGAGAATTTAGAATTTAATGAAAGACTTCAACTAATGCAAGAGTAGATATTAACTACTTGGGAGTAGGGTGTGAAAGGAAGTCAAATTCACTCAACAACATGTTTCATGTGCCAATTATGCATAATTATTATGAGTTGGTAATTTTAAATATGCAACGTCATAAAGGTCTAAATTCCACTATAAATAGAAGATGGTTGAGAGGGTTGAGATATAGAGTAAGAAGCATTGTGTAGAGTCCAGATTCTGTTTCCATGGCTCCTGTACCTAACTCTCCTGTGAAAGTTGGGTACATTGATGATGTCCAAGAGCTTAGAAAAACAAAGCCAAGAACAGTTCCACAAAGATTTGTAAGAGACATGACAGAAAGACCAACACTTCCTACCACACCTCTTCCTCCACCAGATATTCACATGCCTGTCATTGATTTTTCTAAGCTTACCAAAGGAAACAAAGACGAAATTTTCAATCTTGCAACTGCTTGCCAAGAGTGGGGATTTTTTCAGGTGAATACCATTTGGTTCTTGGCAACACTACTATTGTTTGATAAGAAAAAAAAGTTGTTAAAAGATACATTTTCCCCTCATTAACTCATCAAACTTGCACATGTTTTTGTGACATATTCCTTCGTGGAAGCTAATGTTGGTAGTGGTCATCATTAGGTAATCAATCACGAGATTGACCTCAATCTGCTAGAGAGAATAGAGAACCTGAGCAGGGAGTTTTTCATGCTACCTTTGGAGGAGAAACAGAAATACCCTATGGCTCCTGGTACTGTTCAAGGATACGGACAAGCTTTTGTTTTCTCAGAGGACCAGAAGTTAGACTGGTGCAACATGTTTGCTCTTGGACTCGAACCTGAATATCTAAGGAACCCAAATCTATGGCCAAAGAGACCAGAAAGATTCAGGTAAGGTTAATGTACATAACAGTTCCATACGAGACAAAATCACGGTTCTTGAATCAAAATCTCAGATTTTTATAAATCTCGTAATATGACAGTGAAACGGTGGAAGAGTACTCAAGAGAAATAAGGAAACTGTGCTATAATCTGCTGAAAGACATAGCTTTAGGCCTGGATTTGAAAGGGGACGTGTTTGAGAAGATGTTTGGTGTATCAGTGCAAGCCATAAGGATGAACTACTACCCTCCATGTTCTAGGCCTGACCTGGTTTTGGGTCTGAGTCCCCATTCAGATGGAAGTGCTCTCACTGTGCTGCAGCAAGCAAAAGGAGGCCCAGTGGGACTTCAGATACTCAAGAACAATACATGGCTTCCTATTCAGCCAATTCCAAATGCTCTTGTCATCAACATTGGAGACACAATAGAAGTAAGGCCACTAGTTCGCTTTTTTTTTCTCTTTTCCTTTTATGTTGTCTCTACAGAACCTTCTCAGTTACACAGGTAGTAGTAGTAGTAGTAGTTTCTTTCCTTCATTTGTCATTCCTTTTTGAGCTGTTTTGTATGCTAGATTTGACCCTTTTTTGCATGATGCAGGTTCTTACAAATGGAAAATACAGGAGTGTGGAGCATAGAGCAGTGGCTCATGAGGAGAAAGATAGACTCTCAATTGTGACATTTTTTGCTCCCAGCTATGAGGTAGAGCTTGGTCCCATGGCAGAATTTGTGGATGAAAACCACCCATGCATGTATAGAAGATACAATCATGGGGAGTACAGTAAACACTATGTAACAAACAAGTTGCAAGGGAAAAAGACACTGGACTTTGCAAAGATCCAAACCAAAAACACAAACTAGGATGCTCCCCAACTAGGTAGGAGTAGTACTATAATTAGACTGTGTGTGTGTATATAATTATGTTGGACATCATGGTCAAATCTCTCATTTCTATTTTTGTTGAAAAATAGGGAAAGAAATTAGTTGGGTGATGTAGGAGAGTGTGAATGTGGGTCACATACACAACACTCAGTGTTTCTTATTCTTAATCTGCATATGCTATGCTTTCAATGGAAAAACTAGTGACTTCTTATTATATGTTTGGTATGTGGACATTATTAGACCAAAACACAAAAAAAAAACAGCAGGAATAAAGACATCACCTCTCTCTAACATTTTTTATATGGACTTTTTTAATAGATATATTAAGGAGAAATAATAAATACAATAATAAAATTGATACTTTGAAAAACATAAATTTTTTATGTTTATTTAACACTATTTATTTATTTTTTTAAGATTATTTTATTTGTATATAGTGTATTAAATAAATGTAAAAATTTCTTATCGTGTTATGTCAAATAAATGTAGAAGTGTTTCACCGAATTGTACCAATACCGATAACCATGTGGAACATTTGAAAAGGAGTAATGGTAACATAATATATTACAGAGTAATGATACTATGACATATTTTTACGTTAATTTGACACAGAATATAAAGGTAAAATAGTTATAAAAGTATAAATTTTTGTATTTTTTATTTTTATATTCATTTGACACTGTTTACTGATTATAAAATTATAAATTTTTATATTTCTTTTAAAAATGAAAGATAAGAAAAAATAGTATTAAAATAAATGTAAAAATTTATGTGTGGGAAAATATATTTTTTATTTGGTGAGAAATGTTGTGGGGAAGAATCAAAGAGAAGGGTACAAAATGATTGGGTGGGTAAATGTTTGCTTTTTCTTTGTGTGGAGAGGAAAGGGAGCCCACAAGAAGTTGTGATGGTTGATAGTGATTCTTAGCTGAAATGACATTTGGGTGCTTTAACTTCATTCACCATTAATCAAACAGTTTAGTTCATAAAGTTATTCTCAATCTTCCTTTTCTCATTCAATCTTAATGTAAAAATTCTTAATGCTATTCATATATTAATTATTCATTCCACCCTTCAAATTCCTTTTATGTAATGTCATTTAAACAAGGAAAAATAACACACCTTTATTTATTAACTGTACCAGTTTAAAGAGAGAAAGAAAGAAAGAAGGTAAGAATAGTTGAAAGAGTATAAATATGGAAAATTTGTGGAATTTACCTAAATAAACTTCACAATAAAAAGAGAACGAATTCACGAACTCAGTTAACTTTTTGTTCAATTTTTAACTAATTTATTTATTTATTTATTTTCTAAATTGATCACTCAATACATAAAATTTAATTAAAATTATGATGATTTTTTTTCTAGAAAAAAGTCACTGTATTCAATAAGGAATTCTTCCAATATTAGTAATTAATTATCTCTATGTATAATTAATTACTACTTCTAATCAAGAAATAAATACCTTTTAATAAAAAAGTTAATTTTCATTACTTTTTTTTTCAGTTTTATTTTTTATAATTAAGCACAATCAATTACTACATCTAATAAAATAAATAAATACTTTTTAATAAAAAGGTTAATTTTAATCATTTTTATTATTTTTTCAGAGTTTTATTTTTTATTGTTTTTTTATTATCTACTTTTTTTTTTCATTGTTGTTCTTCATTCTTATACACTTCTAATAATTGATTTGATTGAATTGAAGGGATTCAACATGTGGACAATGAAATAATATAAACTTTTATTAACAATTTTACTTATTATTTTTAATTATCTGTTATTATATGGAAAATGAAAAGAAAAATACTCTTTATTAATTATGGATCATCATAATTTATTATGTTTTATTATAATGAATTATGTACATGTACTTTTATATAAGTTATGATGGACATTATCATGATTTGACATTTCAGAATTAACATATTTTCTTTTAATTACATAATTTGTTTATATATCTAACATTATATAAATTATTTTATCTTTGAGGCATAAAATGGTACCTAACAAAGGTGAAACACGAATATGCTGCCTAACTAAGTGCAACTAAAACCATCAACAAAAGTACAACGCCACTAAAATTTTAAACTCACAGTGAGGAAACATATTAAATTAGATTTTGAGCGTAAAATTAAATTTAGAAATTATTGAAATTTGACAAAGTAAGTACGAGGAAGGAGAAAACAATAGGAAGGCCTATATAAGTTAGTAGATATTATTAGGCACTAGAAAATAATTGAGTGGTTTTTTATTGTTATAATTAGAAGGAACGTGCTTGATCTTTCATTTCCAACACTAGTTTTGGCAAAGAGAGGAAGATGACATCTTCTTCAATTACAAGTGGAGGGTCCCATTGGAAAAAAAGATGCATAAAATTCACATTCATAATCTAAAATTACTACTTTCTTTTTCTCTTTTCTTAGCCAAGCAAATGCAACCGTTTATTTTGCTTCATTCACTACAATTTTGCACCAAATATCATTTGACAAGTTGCCAAAATATCACTTTAATTTAATCATACAAAAATATGAATAGAAATTGAACCACTTTCTAAGCATATTCACTGCCACAAATAAACCAAGTGCTTCTTCTCTTACCCACCTCTTTCTCTTTCCGATTATTTGTTCTTTTTTTTTAACAACTCTTTGAAAACGAATGTTCTCTTATTTAAGATTTTTAAATGATAGAAAGAATCCAGCATAACAAATTATTTGCCAAAATTTAACAACACATACAGAGATAATATTTTTAAAACAATATTTTTATGTTAAAAATACTCTTCATTATAAATTCAAATAAAATACTAAATCAACTAAAGATGAAGAACATGCAAACTTCTATACTGATTCATCTCAACTTGAAATCAATTCTACGAGTTGTCTAGAACTTTTCGAGTTCTACACTCAATCAACATCGAAAAATTATATTATTTTAACTTTACCTGTAGTATTTCTATTATGTTATGCCTTCTCAAAATAGGATTGTGTTCTTTGAGAATTACGATTTATAATTTCAGTCAAGAAATTTTTTAATTTTATAAAGTTATACCCTAGTACCATGTTAAATATATGTACATATAATTAAGTATACACCAGGAATCATATTATAATTTTATAAAGAAAAATCATAGCCTTTCTTATTTTAAAACTTCGAGTATGCAAATAGTACAAATATATTCTTTAATTTATAATATTAGTTTACATGATTCAATTTTTATCCATTTATTCGACAATTAATCGAAACTTCGACCCATTGGATTAATCAATTGTCAAAATTGTTATTTTTTTAAATATTTGATTGGGATTATCACTTAAGTTTTTATATTCCTATACTTTAAAACCACAAAAAAGTATTGTAGATTCGCAAATAAAAAATTGGTCCGGTTTAATTGTTTTAATTGTTGAAAAAAAGATAATGCAAAATTATGAAGAAAAAAAATTATTGCTGTTAAATGCATACAAATTACTTATGTTTTTTAGGTAACAAAAAATGATCAGTATAATTCCAGTAGTTAAAATGAATGTTCTGATATTTTATGTACTAATTTGATGAAGCTTTCAACTTCAAAACCTTTGCATTTTCACTCAAAAACTTTCCATTGCCACATAAAGAAAAGGGGACAGTAGTTTGAGGTATGCAAGAACAAAATATAGGAGGAGAGTAAAATCACATTGACCTTGAAATACTTGAGATACCCATTCACATGATGGTTTGGAAGATGACAATCAAACTACAATTTAACTGAAACTAGAGCTACACGATTTCTATTTCCTTTTATGTGGGTTGGGAGAAATAATTAACACAGGATCAACTAAGTCATATAATATGGAACTGCAGCAATCGAAAGAAAAAGGATGAAGGTGCCAGTGAAAGTGAGCTGGACCTACTTATGGAATTCATTACAACTTCTCCAACATGGGCACACATCTACAGTAGTAATCCATACCTGGATATGGAGGCAAAATGTACAAGCACTCGCAGCTCCTCTTTCCAAGGAAATTATGGAGGAACCGATGATTTGCATGTTCAAATATGATCCTCTTGCTTTGCTGTTTGTAGCAACTGCAGTAACCACATCTTCATTTGCAAATTCGTCAAGACCAAATCATGCCAAATACCTGAACAGATTTGCGTTATCTTTGTCTCTTTCCAAGTAGTCTCGAGAAATCAAATCTTCAATCCGCTTCTTAATTGCCTTGACATCAGGCTGTGCAAATGCAACTTAATTATTTCATATTAACTATTCATGATTTCGAGAAACAAGTATAAGCAGCGAGAATTCTGTTAGGAAAGGGGTGAAATACGAACCTTAAACATGCGACCTAACTGCTCAACACACTCCATAACTAACTGTTGGTAATTTAAAACTTTCCGACTCTTCATGATACGCACAATAGAGGCATCGATAGCATATCTTCTGTCTTTGTCAACATCCTCAATTACTTTTTTCTTCTCGTCAACGGGAGGAAGAGGAATCTGCATGATGAATTACGTGTCAATGTCAGTCTCACTCAATTCAGTAAAAATAAATAAAAAAACCAATATCACTAAACACCTAGACAAGATTTTTAAGATAACTGTACCTTGATCCTCCTCATTTTGTCTGTAAATTTTGAATTAAATTCAAAATAATCTGTAGAAGATATTGTTTTTGTGTTTGGTTCCTTGTTAAGAATTTTGTATTTGGCACATGACAAGGAGTGGAGCAGTCTAATAACATCATCATCAGATAAATTTAACTGAGTCATTATCTCTGAATAACTCAGTCTGTCTGAGGAATTAAATAGAAGCAATGCCGAAGCCTAATGAAAATCAGAAAACAAAACTTGGTAAGTACAAAGAAATCCATACAAATATCTGTAGACATACAAAAAAGAAGCAATGACAGATACACTAGAACACATAGGGGTGCCAACAATTATAACCTGGTAAGTTGTTACAATCAGCTCCACAGTTTTTGGATCAAACTTCCCATTTATGTTACAGGTTCCCAAGGAATAAATCCATGTAAGTTTTCTGTGCTTGGTTTTTGTTTGATAAAATTCCTTGAAAACTTCAACGCATCTGACCTAAAAATATACAAGAGGTGTTTTAAACAAAAATGAACTCATCTAGTTAAGCTGTATCAAAAAATTGGACAATAAATTCTGATTAGTTCCTATGAACAAAACCAAATACCATTTCTGCTGGAAGATTGAGGTCAAAAGATTTGTAACTAGGCCAGAAGCCAGTAGTCAGAACTGTAACTGTCAAGTCTATTCCAGGGTCGGCATTAGGATTATTGCTTAAATACTCCTCAAAGCTTGTTTGGTTCTCCTTTGCAAGTGTCAAATCTGTAACCTGGTAGAAGCCACAAGAAAATAAGTTTTCTTTAATCATTCTACTTAGTTGATTTTAGCATGCTAGCTCCATCTACAAATACTTGAAAAGACTAACCATTCCTTCCATCTTCGAGGTAAATTGACCACCACATTGTTGCTTAAGCTTTGTTAAAATGCTTCTCTCATGGTCATCATTGGCACTCTTGTCAAACAGGAGCCTTCGAGCTAGTTTCTTCCTACAATGTAGACACTAATGTTAGCCACAGAAAACAGCACTTCAATGATGAACCACCACTGTATCGTAAATCATGTCACGAAGATGCACCAAAGTGTGATGTGTCATAAAATACAAACAACTGTACAGAGTGAAAAGAGTTAAAGCACCCAAAAGGCCAAAACCAAAAAGGATACTGTCTGACTTCCATATCATTAGTTCACAGAATCAATAAGTATTCTATAATCACTTACAAAAACAACAAAAATATTCCTTGTCGTGTTGAAATATTTGAAAGAAAAGCTAATATAGAATGAAAAATTAAATTTTCAAATAGTTGCAATCCACTTTCCATTCATTTCCTTATACCCGAATACTGTGTCTCTATTAGTTTCCATTTTCACATATTTTATTTGGCCTTTTAAGTTTTCTGCATAAATAACCCTCCGCTTTTCTGCTAGCAAACAACTTCAGAAACATTTCCCACAAAACGACAATGTTCTTTTTCTAAGTTATTTTTTACCTATAAAATTCAGCAAACAAATCTTTGTCACTGATATAGGCAAGCAACTTGACAACCTGCAAATAAAAAAAATATATATAATTTCAGAACCAAGGCATCATGTTTATAAAAGTATTTGAAACACCTAGACTAATGTATTGCAGACCTTTTCAAGAGTTTCTTCAATTGCTTCATCACTCAATTTTTCACTTCCTCCTTTCTTAAGAATATTGTCACAAAAAGTTGCAAGCAGTTCCGCACTTGAGCTTCCAGCAACACCCTTGTTGCAAAAGATCTCAAAAGCCTCCTTAAGAGCCTATATGATGAAAACTTCTTATAGATAACATATAGATTTAATATAACAAATTCAAAGTCATTAAATGATCATAACCTTGTGGAAAAGAGTATGATTTTGGAAACAATCATTCACATATGCCAAGTACTTGTCATGCAGCTCAATCACCTTCCGAACAAAAACCTGAAGAAAGAGATCAATTTCAGCTTCCAAAATATGAATAAATTACAGTAAAACTATATAATTAGAAAACTAGGAGATTACCTGCTCTTGTAAGCCAACAATATCCTTTTTCTCCGCCTGTAGACAATTTAATTTAAAAGGTAAACAGAATGGTCAGCAGGAAACTTAAATAGTCCCAAAAGCATACTACTATTGACAGCATGATAAGTAAGAATGTTGCTCATAAAATGAGGACATTGAAACAACACTCTATCTGAAAAGCAACTTCAAATAATGTACAACCTACCATAAACATAAAATGAACAATAAAAATATCAACTTCATAGCAGATTTGCAAAAACACAAAAAAAGGGCCAGGCCGGGCCAGACCGAGAGTATCATTAACTACTACTACAGAAAGAGTTAGTAACAATCGATGTAGATGAATAGATAAAACACATATATGTCGGATAACTTCAGGAATTCAATAAGATGAAGTATCAGGTTTTCAGGAACACCAATTTTTGCCTTTCCTTTCTTCTATTTTTCCCAACCAATTGTCACAATTCACTAAAATTGTAAATTTGAACAACTGTCTCATCCAATGATTGCAGAAGACTGATGAAATGGTCTTAAATAAAACAAAATACAATTTAATATTTCATATAATCAATTAATTTATTACTGTTAAGATTTTATTATGATTTCTCTTGGTAAATAGAAGTTAAGGGGCTCTCTCAACAACTTTTTGAGCTCCATTGATATCTGTGTAAAACAAAAAATCCAGATGATTCTCCAAGACAAATGGCAACTCCAATAAAACAAATTCACATTCACCGTGTTAAGACCTAAGATAGATCACTAAATCATATTCGTGTGGCTCCAGCTGTCTACATGGAAAATATTTTCAAACATATCTCCAGGGTTTGAACATTATCTGTACTTATGGATATGTTACACATGACACATCCTCCAGCAATAAAACTAATACATATCATGGCTCTACTCCAACTGTTTATGTAAAAAATATTCCTGAACATGTATTTTCACTTCATTAGATGTAAATGAAATATTCACAATAACCGACAGAAATCCCTTTACATTCTCCATCTGAGACAATGTTTCATAAATATTAGAAGAAAGCCAATTTCATGACATCATACCTGAATAGAAAGATAATCTACACCAAAGTTAAAAATTATCACTTCATCTTAAGTATTTACACGATCCACTGTTGAGTAAGAATTATTAAAACATACACTGAGACTAAGCACATAACTCTTTCCTAAATTATTGCAGGACTGAGACAATGTTTCATAAATATTAGAAGAAAGCCAATTTCATGACATCATACCTGAATAGAAAGAAAATCTACACCAAAGTTAAAAATTATCACTTCATCTTAAATATTTACACAATCCACTGTTGAGTAAGAATTATTAAAACATACACTGAGACTAAGCACATTACTCTAAAAAAATGGTACCAAACAAATAATGAAAAATACCTTTTTGGTACTCACTGCATCTTCAGCCAACTTCACTAAGGCCATGCCTTCAGCCGTAACATGCTGTGTTGTCAAAGGAGAGAAACATGGTGCAAAAACCATCAAGAAAAATGAAAAAAAAGAACAACCCTATTGTAACTAGCATGCACTAAGGAAGAAAATAGTATATACAGGTTTGATGCCACAACCTGCTTAAATATACTGGAAACAGGATCTAAGCCTCGGGGAATCTTAGAAAAGAGCCTGAACATCCTTGACAAATCTTCAACCTAACCATTAATAAGAAGCATGAGATTATGATAAATTTACAATAATTAAAAAAAAATTGAGCACCATGAGTATGTTAAGTTTAAATTAACCTTGTCATCTCGAAGTAACGCATGACATCCAGAATGCTCCTTTTCAAGGAGTTGATTCGCATATACAGATAACAGTTCATGTTGAACTTTCTAAAATAGAAAAAGGACATAAAAGTTCAGAAACTAAAATTTGGAAGCACATAAAATCAACACAACAATTAATTGAACTTTGTTTTCTTCAAGTTGCCGGACATTACACCATTCAACACAGTAGAAGACCAAGTAGCAGAAACGATAGTAAACCATACCTCTAATAACTTTGGTTCACTGCTAGAATGCAAATAATGGGCAACCCTATCTTTCTCACGTTTTAAGCACTCCTCGGCCTGTAATGAAAGATACAACATCAAACAGAAGCCAAAAAATACAATATTCTAAATGACTAAATTAATAAATCAGTTAATGCAATCACCACAAGGAAATAATAATACCTTTAGCATATAATCAGGACAAGAATCTTCAAGGATCCAGTTTGAAGCCTTCCGAGAATAATAAGCAGAAGTGTCTTTGAGCATGGCAGCTTCAAAATCAATCTCATAATGATCCATTTGCCCCATACCAATTTCAACAAATATATCTAATACATTTTTCAACAGAGCTCGGTCAATCTGCTCTCCTTCACGTTCTTGATCAATCTATGACAAATAGGTTAGGTTAATTACTCTAAATTTTTAAAAGTGGAATTTTGTGTAAAAAAAATAAAAGGGAAAGCATACAAGTGAAATCACAGCATCTCTGACTTTTCCGTTTAGTTCCTTGTAAACCTGGAAAAAATATAAAAACCATAAATTTCTCTTCTAATAAAACAGCATTAAAATGAAACGAAAAAAAAAATTAAAGCTAGTGTGTAATAGCAGTACAAATCGAATATATTTATGACTTCTGACAATAATATGATTAGCTGATAGGAAAAATTGACATAAGATCATCCATGGTTCAACTATACATTCTACAACATTCAAGGTATATTGTAAAATTACCAAATCACGGAAGCATGTCAACCCCACTTCATGAAGCGGTGGAAGTGACCTCCGAGCAATAAAGTAGCGATCCAAGTAGTGAAAGAAACGAGAAAGCCACCTAACCATAATTTTATGGTTTGCCCACCTTTTTACAAGTTCTCTTAACATGAATTCATCATGCTTTTCTCTCAAAGAAGGTAATACCTGGACCAAAAAGTGATATTAATTTATGAAAAGTTGGGAACAAAATTAGTAACGATAACAAATAAAACTGTAAAAATAATTGAAAACAAACTTCCAAAAGTTTTACAGCTAAAATACACATGGAATTAAATGTCACACGACTACTCCCCCATTCATAAAAAAAAAAAAAGAAGCCATTTTCTTCATGAAACATGTCAGCTATCAGACTTGGTGATTTTGAAAGTGTCAACTAGAGATTAGTTTTAGGGTTTTCAAAAAAATGGGTATCTTTGTAAACAATCGGATCAATCAAACTGTTTGTAAGTTGGCTTTTTAAAGTGTGAATCATGACCACTAGTTGAAAAAATCAATGGTTGAAATTGTATGTAATGCAAGCACATGAACAACAAAACAAACTACAAAAGTGAATCTTTCTAGATATACTCCCTTGATTTATTTCATAGGCAGGTATAATTCCTTACCTTTACTCCTACAATGAATCCCTCACTTTAGAGAACTCAAATCCCAAACTTTGAGAATACCAAACTACGACATAATTACCACAAATTGTTCTAGCAGTTTGCTACTTATTGTCCATTTGAATATTGCCAAAAGCATATAGTAAAATGAAAATTAAGTAACATAAATTTTCTACATTTAGTGGATAGCTTTACACTTTCTGAAGGGTTTATGAAGGCAACTACTTATTTATTACATCAAGAAATACAACAAACAACATGATAGGATAGACATTCTATGAAATGATGATGAACACATAATTGCCTCATCCTCACAAATTATGACAATTGAGCTAGAAACAATGCATCAAAACACTCAAATACATCATGAAAAATTGTTAATATGTTCAAAATTATCATGAAATATGACCAAAATATTCCTCGTAGGAATTGGGCACTCCTCCTCCCTTGAACTAGCTTTCAAGGGTTAGTTGGGCCCAGTCTGTTTCTAATATAATATCAGACTATAACCAATGTTAATGTTGAGCCACCCAAATAGTCCAGCCATGCAAACTTCATGTTTCTCCAGTTTTGAGGCTGAAGGGGTCAGATGTCTCGTATTGCCAAAGAATATGGGAAAACACTCTCCTCATTCAACATCAGCAATCCTCCCTCAAATTAGCTTTAGCAGTGAATTAGGTCCAATCTATTTCTAGTAAAATTAAAGTCTATGGCTCTGATTGAAGAAATTAAGATATGAAACGAACCTATATGAACTTGTATCAAATATGTATAAACAATCCATTACATTTTATCCAATTCTCTCAAACATCCAGAATTAACATAATATAAGGAAGTTTTCTTAACCAAGTAACCTTATTAAGAAATAAGAGGAAAAATTGCTTGTCTTCCAGATTTATGAACTATCTTCTTCAAATTCTAGAATCATGACGCTCTTTCTCATCTCCTCGGTCTTAATCTAATATCATTATTTAGTAGTGGATCTGACTTGAGCCTGTGCACCACTGCAGCTACCAACCACTAATTCTTCTTTAGGCTTAAAAATAAAAATAAAAAACTAGTTCTTCATTAGAAGATAACTCTTATCCCTTGATTGTCACGTTATGTACTTGGTTTTGTGCTTGCAGAACAAAGCATCCTTCACTTCCAAAACATCCACTCTTCATTTGTACTCAGTCAAAAGTAAAAGCTATTGCTATGTTATTTGGACACTTTGGACACATTGGGGATTGAGTGTTCCAAGACATTATTTTAGATAACGCAGATTATCTTGCCAACTTTTTACTGGTTTAGGATATCTTAAAATTAAGACTACCATAACATTGAGGACACATTTTCCTAAAAGGATAAGAAGACATGACACCAGTATAAGTAGTCCTGGAGTTCTGCATAAACCACGATCAAAACAAATTACATTGTGCCCATTAAATCTAAGCACTACCTAGCACTCTGCTAATGCTTTCCTTGAGACCTCCATGCGTCAGATGAACCTATATCTATTTGTAATAGCCTCCTTTAAAAGAAACTAAAGGGGCTTCTTTCCCCACTAGGATGCGTTTGTTGTTGGTCTTTAAGGAAAGGTCAACAACATTAGGCATGATACTGGTTGTTTAACCAACTATGCCCTAGAATTAGCAAACCAACAATCACTAAATAATGAACCAAAAAGAAATTCAAATACAACAATACATACAGATAACCATATCATACTCGAATAATTGCATTACTCACCGTTGATACGATGTACTCTTCAAACGACTCCCTATACTTGTCATACAGTTGTTGGGAATAGTCATGAGGTGGCTTCTGAGTGCACATATTGTATATGGTCCTGCAATACAATATAAATAAAATTAATTCCTAAAAAGAAATTTCCAATCAACTCAACCAAGATGAATTTACTTAGACACATAAAACACTCAGTGCAGTTTTTTGAATTATCTTTAAAGTAAAAAACTCATAATGTAAAGAATCCTAACACAGATTTAAAAAAACAAAAGCAATTATTCTTTTCCAAAGACCGTCTCCCAACTCGCACAAAGGACTGAACATGAAAACAAAAAAAGCATCACAAAAAAATATATACGTGTATAGCATCATATAGTCCTCCGAGCTGAACTGGGGCTCAGGCAGCCCTTCCAGAATGTTCTTCAGCTTCATAATGCCCTTCTGCATAAAATCCCATCCTTGGTCCAGGTCAATGGTCTTGCGCTCACTCATGGACATGCCGGCAAACTAAATTCCAAGCTTCAACTCAAAAATCTACAACCAAAAAATGTTCATAAACCCCCGTGAGAAAAACAATCCCCATACCTCAGCTAAAAACAATAAATAACCATTCCAAATTCCAAACAAACAATTTCAACTCTCATAAAAGAAAATCACAGCAAACAACAAGCCCCAACTTAAACCTAAACTGTTCCGAAACAGGTAAATTTCAAAATCATCCACAGATTTCCCCAATCCTATTTCAGAAAACACCACAATCCATGTTGAACATCCAAATTCTGAAATCCGCAGATAATGGAGCGAATAAACGACGGGAAAAAGGAGAGGAGGAAATCAAGGAAGTGAAGTTGAGAGAAGAAAATACGCGCTACCGAAGAAAGACGATAAACCGTGAAAGTGAAGCGAAACCCTAGAAACCGTGGATGAAAGAAAAAGATGATGAATTCCAGAAAGAGCAATAAGAGGATTTGCAAGCTGCTTGTGTTGTGATTGTAAAGAGAGACCAATGAAAGGGTAAAAGAAAACAGAAACAAAAAATGATGAACCAAACCTTTGATTATAAGTACAGTCCAATTCTTTTCTGTTACTCTTTTCACACTTTTTATATTATTTTAATCAGATTAATCCGTTGTTATCTAACTATATAACAAAATATAAGAGATTCTTTCTATTTTAATTTTACTAATATTTTTAAGTTAACAAAATATTTTAGCAATCTTACATATTGAAAGGTACAATATATTCCAAACTATCTACATATTGCATAATATCATTATTTTTTTTATCTAACTATTATATATTTTATTTACTTAAAAATTATTTCTGCCACATGTATTATAGTGAATAACAGTCTATATTATTGATGATTTAATATTTTATTTTTTTAATTTAATATTTAATAATGAATAATTTCACATTTCTATCCGTATTCAATATTTCTATTTTTATGTACTGATGATTTTAATCATATATCTTTTATTTTATTACCAAGTATATCTAAACAATATTAAAATAACTTGAATAAGATAAATGATCATATTCAGAATAAATTTGGATAAATAATAATGTTCAAAATATTACTGGTTTTTTAAATCAGGACTCTGTCATAATTTTATAATTGGAAAGCATATTAGTAGATTAAGATAAGAAAAAATGTATATAAATAGATATTAACTTGACGATTTGATTCTACCCTAATCAAATAATATTTCAGATTACAACAAATTTATTTCGAATTAATAAAGCCAATTGATACTTCGTGTTATAAAAAGTAATAAATTTAAACCAGTATTAACTTAAAAATAATAATTTATTATTTTAGTATAAATTTAATTAATTAGTTTTCTCTATTATCCTGGTAAAGAAAATCATCATGTAGGATTGTTTACAATTAAAATACTTATCATTGTGAATTGGCAATTATTTTTTCTGCGTGTAGTCGATGTAGAATTCTCTATATATTAATTATTGTATTTAAAAAAATATTAATTGATGGTATTACCTTAAACAATATATTACATTTTCTATTTCAATTCTTATAAAATTTTTAAAATGAATTTTAATATATAAACCGAATTAATTCTTTTAATTGTTAACTCAGTTGGGTCATCAAGCTCATGCGTCTTTTATCCAATTCTCACCCTTGGATTCTAAGTTTTTTTTTTATTAAACATCTAAAAGTCATAGAAAAATATATATAATTTATTTTTGGGTAAATATATACTGTACTAATTTTTTAATATTTTGAAATGAATTAAAAATAAAATTGACTTATTAGTAACTTTTAACTTCAACTTTTATTAGTTCAAAATTATAGAAACATATAAAAACCGTATTCTTAAATTTTTATAATTTAAATGAGATATCTTATATAAAATCATTGCACAGGGATTTGGAATGTTTTTATAAAAAATAGGATTAATTAGTGATTAAATTTATTTATTTAATAGATAAAATTGAAACAGATTTTGTTATTGGACCAAGACTGCAAGAGATTTGTATCAGGGCCAGGGAGCAGGCATGCAAGCCCAGCTTGTTAAGTGATCAACAAAATATCAAATTAACCCAAATAAACGTACACTAAATATAAAAAGCAATTGAATTGAATGGAGATAAGACTTTTAAAATAGTTTTTCTCATACTAATATCTATTTACTGTAATAAAAATTGGGTTATTCTTTAATTCAATGAATAAAAAAATGACAATATAAAAAAATACTAGTTGAATAAAAAATTATATGCATTGTTTTTATAAAACTTCTAAGTAAAATTAGTCCATTCAAGATAATTAGTGCATGACCAGTTACCAATTTTATGATTTTGTAATTAAAAAAAGAAAATTAGTTTTTGTTGTAAACTGATTGAGTTTGTTTGGGACATTGAGTAGGTCGTGACTCTATTTAATTTGTGCCACCTGAAACATTTATTGACTTATTAGTTAGTTTCATTATTCATTTCATAAATAGTTTTATAATTTCAATGAAGTTTATATGTATAATATTACATAATAAATACCTATTGTAGGATTTCATTGAATAAAGGAGTTTGAGATTATAATAAATGGTACTTATATCTTTTTATTTTTAAAATAATAATAATTTAATAATTTTTTAAGTTTTGATAAAATAAAAATGACATCTTCTTTGATTTTAAAATCCACCTTTGTTATTACAGTATCAAAATCATCCTATGAAAATTGTTTAACTTTTTAGCAAAGACAGTTTACTCTTCAAACCTAAATGTTTTAGGAATGGGATGTAGTCTCATATTAATATAGAGAGTATGTTTTAAACTTCACATCTTCAAACCAATTCTAGGTCCACTTCTCTTCAAGATTGAAAGGGGTGTTCTCACACAAAACATTCTAACGCTTAAGTTAGCCAAGTATGTCAAATAGTAGGAAATGTTATAATAATGAGTATGCTCCTAATTACCTTGTGAATAATGCTATTTATATTAGACTTATAGACCTTTACATGGTAGGACTTGGAAATAATTATCTTAATTAACTTTGATTAGTGACATGTGTAATCCTTCTTTACCCCAAGTCATATTTCCAGTTAACCAAAATGATATGAGTCAACTTAGGCTGAGATCATCAAGGCCATTACAGGTGGAGATATTTTAGGATGTTAGAGGTCGAGATGTACTCGACCATCATAGGTAGGGATGTTCCAATCCATTATAGGCTAAAGTGTTTCAGGTCATCATAGGTTGAGATGTATCATGCACGCCATCATAAGCCAAAATATACCAGGCCACAATAGATTGAGATGTACCATGTCAACATAGAATGAGATGTACCAGGTCACCATAGGCTGAGATGTATCATGCTAACATAAGTTGAGATGTACCATACCAACATAGACTGGGATGTACTAGGCCAACATAGATTGAGGTGTATTAGGCAAACCATAGGCTGAGATGTATCAAGCCAACATAAGTTGATATGTATCAAGAACATAGGCTAATGTACCAAGCTAACATAAACTGACATGTATCAAGCCACCATAGTTTAAGATGTATCAAACTAACATAAGTCCAGGTGTATCAGGCCAACATAAACTGGAATGTATCAGGCCACCATAGGCTGAGATGCATCAGACTAAAATAGATTGAGATGTACCAATCAAACATAGGTTGAGATGTATCAGGCTAATATAAGCTAAGATATATAAGATCAACATAGATTGAGATATATCAGGCCACCATATGTTGAGATATATTAGACTAACATAAACCGAGATATATCAAACCATTATAGATTGAGATATACTATATACCACCATAGGCTGAGATGTACCAATTATATGTATTAGATTGAGATGATTTCGGATATGTATAATATAACCTTCATTTTTCTTAAGTTTTTAATAAAACTAGTTTTTAAACTCGTGCATGTTAGTGTTTGTTTATGTGTTTATTAAAAGAGATTTAGAAAGGTAATAATAAAAAATTTAAATTCATAATTAAAATTTGAATAGAATCATCTTGAAAAATGATTTATAGGTTTAGAAAGTTAATTTGTCCATAAATAAATAAATAGTAGACATTGTAAAAAAACAAAGGATAAAACATGTGTAAAAATAGAGTTCACTTTATAAAAATATGTAAAGTAGACTCGTTAAAAATACAAATCAGTTTATAAAAAGACTGATCTAATATGTATTGCTAGAATCATCTAATCAGTGTATTGACAAACTCGTTTAATATGTGTTTTAAACTTATGTAGTCAACATATGGACACACTCATCTAATGTGTATTGTTATACTCTTCTAATCAATATATGAATAAATTTGTGTAATGTATGCAAGACTTGCCTAATTAAAGAATAAATAAAGTAGTTTAATGTGTATTAATAAATTCATATAATATGTGTATGAACAAACTCATCTAATGTATATTTCTAAACTCATATGGACAAACTTGTTTAATGTGTTGTAAGACTCATTTGATTGGTGTATGGACATACTTGTCTAATGTATTTTCTTATACTCATCTAACCAATGTATGAAATTATTCATCCAATTCTTTTGTTATACTTATATTATCAGTATATGAACAAACTCATTTAATGTGTATTGTTAGACTCATCTAATGTTTTTTGTTATATTCATTTGATCAATGTATGAATAAATTCATCTAATGTACATTACAAAATTAATCTAATTAATGAATTAAGATACTTATATAATGCGTATTAAGAGACTCGTTACTTATTATATTTTCAAACAAAAAGTAAGTATCTTTGTGAGAGTATATTCAAGCAACAACTTATCAAAGGATTTTTATATATGATACTTACGTTAATCCGATGAACCACATTTTAAACAATGCTTGCATCTCTCTAGTCACACAACATGTGTTTGTTGGGTTATATATGGTACTGTACGACAGATAAAATTATGTTTAACACTTATTTTGTTTAATCACACAATAAAAAAAATCAAACAAATGATATGCTAAATTTGGATATAACACTCTTCTATTTAAAGAAAAATTTTATGAATAAATTAATTTTATAGCATGATACATCAAAAGTGTATTTGGATATAAAAAAGCACATGGAGAAAAAAAAAGTGAAAAACAAAACAACAATTCAAATAAATCAAGATTAAAATGAAGACTTAACTTTCTTCGCATATATACGAAGACAATGTATACATTTACAACATAATATTATGTATGGCATCTTCTTAAATGTCTAGTTATTCCATTTGTCAGTTGACTTAATTATAGCATCTTTTTTTCCTTGAAATCTCATCATCCACTTTGTTTTCATGATTTCAAATAGTATTATACCAAACCTGTTGCATGGCATGTGACATATCAATTAAAAACTCTAGCTTTGGATGAACTTAAATTCATCCCAACCTTACATCAGTACTAGGAGCTGCATACCAAAAACATTTTTAGTGTTTGAAATTAAATCCCTGATAGATTTGAACCATCTAATAGGTTTTTGACCGGAGAGGCAATGATCAATGAGATGTGAGTCCGACCTTATAAGAGATTGACACCACTCTTTACCCAAAACCTTAAGGCAATGGGTTAATGGGTCTTTCCACTTATAAACCACTCTACTTTCTTATTTTTATCCAATGTGGGACTTAGACTCACACTTGGAACCCCAACAGTTTCTTCTCTGAAAGCTCACATTAATTAACTATTATCCTTTTAACTTAGTTACATTGGCACACTTAAACTAATTAACCTAGTCACATTGACACACGTAAGTCCAAACAGCAAGATGCTAAATATTACATACTTTCTAAAGCAGCCAATTGTGTGGTAGACACTTGGTGAGTTATGATTGGCCATGGCAAAGTGTACCTTGGTTGCCATATATAGGGAAGAGTAAATACAGTGTAAATTCATGTTTGCTCCTTTTAATTGGATACCTCTTACTCCTTTATCCAAAATAATAATATTTATATATATATTATATGCTAATCATTATAAAATTTTCAACCTACAAAATCATTTTGGTTGGTTCAATGATTTTCGTCCTTGATTTCCTGTCACATGTTGGCTCAATGCAACATTTGAATAGAAAGAACAACAACGTATTATATTATAAATATATATAATTAAACAGAATAAACTTCATATTATTATTCTTTCTTTTTTGTTTATAGGAGGTGGTTTTCAGTTATTTAACCTACCACATACTTTATATTATATAATAATAATCAAGTGGGTAGAATTCGTGGCCCCAACTTTAAAAATTATGAGTTAATGAAACCCTAACCTTAGTCTAAAGCTGAATAAAAGTAAATTAAACACGCATGAACGTACTAATTAATATATTTGCTATGTGAGGAAACCCTAAAAAGTAACTTTGAGCTAGCGTGTTTGGCAACGACAATGCTGACTTGTACTAAGATTAGCACAAGATAATCAACCACAAAGGTAAAATCAAGCACAAACATAACTTACAAATGTCTGAAAATTCAGGAAAATTAATCAGCCAAAAGTGAAAAAGTTAGCCAGTTCCAAAACGAACTCAGATCAAACTGGTGCTTATTTTGCTTGAAAGATGAATCTTCCTATTCTTGAATCAAGGGAGAATGCTGAATTTGGTATCTGATTTGTAGGGAGAAGTTAACTTCATAAACTGAAATTTCTCAACTTGCAAGAAACCACAAATACCTGAAGTATGTGTATATATGAAAGACAAGAAAAAAAGTCTATGTTCTAGGCAAGACAACAAAGTTATTACATATTTCATACGAGGAAAACCTCAAACTGGTCTTAATTTGTTGCTGGTTCACTGTGTAAGCATAGGAATTGGTGTCGCAGTTTGCACAGTTCATCCTTATCTTTCATGATGATTGAGCTTACTATTATTATGGTCTAGCTCAAGCTCTCTAAATCTGTGCAAGTACCTTCTCATTGGTGCAGCATAGTCATCAAATCCTAGCGTAGCCAATGCCCAGCAAATGTCATCACCATTCACTGTCTTTCTCCTCTCCTTTCTGCACTTCTCCGAAGCTTCACTTGTCACAAAGCTTATGAACTCCGACACACATTCTTGCATTGTCTCTTTTGCTTCCTTCGAGATCTTTGCATTCTGCGGCAGAATCTGCTTCATGAGCCGACCAACATTGGCTATTGGCAGCAACTGGTCTTGTTCCTTGATGTTGCACTTGTCCTTCGAGGAACTGCCTCCAAAGTTATCTTCCATTTTTTATTTCTCGATGCCCCAGAAACTCTTTTGACTATAACACACCACTCAGAATCAAAGGACCAGATCGAATCCCGTTGTATATATAGACGAATACGCATACATGTGTTAGACAGACACAAACACTTGTGTCTAAGTGTCTTGTTATTTGTATATTGTGACATGTATCATGTGAAAATGTGATGCTTTTAGGAATGAAAGGGAGATGTTCCTGTTCAACTGTTACATAAAATTCACTTCATATATATGGGGAATGTTTTTATGTTTAATTATGAATAGAATAAGTGAAAAAACTAGAAAGATATATAAGCCATTAATAAAATTATACCTATAAAATTTTGAAAATCAAAATTATAAAATGTGTTGGAAGTTTCACATAAATTAAAAAAAATAAAATCAATTTATAATATATAAATAAATACAAATTTTATTTTACAAATTCGATTAGATAAAATTAAGTTAAACTTAAACTCCTCGCTCCACTCTTTTAATTGTGTGATTGATTGAGTCATTATTTTTATTAATTAAAAACTAAATGTACACAAAGTTCAAGAGAAGAATCTTTGATTTGATTGGCTTGTAAGTACTGTTAGTGATGGATGGTCAGAAGGCCTTTTGCAAGCGCCAAGATACAAGACAATTTGATGAGTAGTGTTAGCATCAAAGATAAAGAATTATAAAGGAACAATTCCACCCAACTGAATCACCAATCAACTCATACTAATGTGGTTTAATTAATGATTAGGAGTTTTTAATGTGAGGGTTATATTATTGCTTTGTCTAAAAAGTTGATTCAATCTAACTCTATTCTGAAAAGAAAAAATTGAAAAATATTTATTTCGATGGAATAAGGTACATAGGTTATTACTATATTTTGTTTTATATGTTTTGATGGAGTTTACGTCATTCCATGCGTAAGAGATTTAGAATTTAAATAAGTTTATAAACTAAGGATATATTATTAACTTGTAATAATATATAAGTTGAGAGTTCAACAAAAGTTTAACAATAAGTTATATAACAATGTTGCTAAAACAAGCTTTGATATCGTCTTAATAAATTTATATCTATATCAATTTTATAAAATTTGATTTATAAAATAAACTCTATACTTCAACTACCTGCATAGATGTCTTTTACTTAACAAAAATAATATAATTATTATTATATTTAAATAAATAAGTTATATATAAATCAAAAGTTTAATGATTTAAAAGAATATTATTATATATTGTAACATATGTTAAAATATTTTTATATTTAGATTTTTGAATATTAAAACATATAATAATAGTAATTAAACTGGTGCATAATTATGTATTTAAGGAATTGTTTTAGGTAATGTTTAGATAAATTAATAATGTTTAGATAAATTAATAATTTAAACGAATATTTGTTATGATTAGAAGTTAAATGGCATTAAAATGTAATAGTTTAATAGGTACAATTGTTATAATGAATATTTAATTATTAAAACAAATATAAATTGTAAAACAATGACCACTGCAAGAAAATGTGTAAATAGTAATAAATTTTTAGAAACAAAAATAATTAGTGAATTAATTTAAATATCAATTTATAAACTAAAAGTTAATTAAAGACCAATTTAGAAACTATTTTTTCTAACAAAAAATCTTGATAGTTAATCTTGAAGAAAAATTTAAAGACCAATTCACAAATTAATTATAATTTTTTATTTATAATATATAAATTAATAATTTTTAGTTTATAAATTAATATTTAAATTGGTAACTATAATGACTAATTAATTTTGCTCTCTAAATTTGGTTACTATTTAGGCATTTTCTTGTAGACAAAATGAATATAAATTATTGTTTCAAATATAAAGTTTAAATTTAGTTTGCAAATGCATTAACTAAAACACATGATGATAATTAAGATGTTATATTATTTTTTTTCAATTATATTACATTATATTTACAAAATATATATCATAAAACTTGATGGATTATTATAAATTTTTTAATTTTGTGAATAGTGTGTGGGAGAAGAATGATTATATACAGTGATGGTTGTTAGCAAAATAAAAAAAAAAATAATGCATTTTTCAATATATGATGTAAACTTTTTTTTAGTTTGACATTTAATATTTTTAAATATTTAAATGTGTTTGTGAATAGTAGGATATATATATATATATAATAATGATAATGAAATTATTTTATGATTAAAAGTGTACATACTTATTTGGATAACATGAAAATAAATACTTCAATTAAATGGTTACTCATCGTAATTATTCAATATATATTATTAATATTTATTAATTAATTTTTATTAATACTCTTTTTGGATTTGAGCATAAATTGAGAGCAATAAAAAAATATTTTAATAAATAAAATTATATGATGATTAAATTATCTATGATGATAAAATTATTATTATTATTATTGTGGTTTTTAAATTATTAATTTGTGTATTATTTTTTTATCAACAAAAAAATGAATTGAACATAAAGTAAAATACTTAAGGGTGTTCTAATCTTTTTACAAAAAGTGTTAAAGAAATCATACACTTAGACTATCATACTCAACAATGGCAAAATCATTTAAAGTTAAACAAAACTAATACATCATACTAACAAGATATATTAATTAGAGACCAATTAAAGACATATGGATCATGTTTCATCCTTTAAGTCATATTCCATTGGTGCCAATTTTGCACTAAGTGAATAGTGTCTTTATCACTTCTATCATTTGGTTTTGGAGGAAGCTATTTTTTCATCAAAATAACAACAATAATTACAAATAAAAATAATTTAACAACTCAAATAACTTCCAAATTGTAATTATCACAACCCTAATGTTTACAAAATTAACAAAAGCTTGTGAGAATACTAAAATGAAAATGTGTACTTCAAATAGTACATAAAACCATATAAGAGAAACGACAAATGTACATAAACCTCAATACGCATAATATAACAATTAAAGGTAAAAAAAATTAACACCTTAAAATTAATTAACACTTTAGACCATAACATAAAGTAAAACATACAGATAAAATTCTCGGCATTAACGAAATATTAACTAAAATGAACAATAACAGCCATTTTAACCATGAAAGCAAATATCCAACTTAGCGTACTTAATATCAAACTATTACGTCTTCATTCAAAGGAACTTGCACCTCATATTTTTTTTTTCTTTTGACAAAAAAAAAATCCCAAAGTCATGATACAAAACAAAAAACATAATCAAAGTGAAAAAAAAAAACTCTTAAAAACATATATGTTTGTCACTTGACAATTAAATTCAATCATAGTGATAACCATATAACTATTGTTTGAAACACATCTTAAACAAAATTATTAAATAATATAACTACACAGATTTATGTATGCATGAAGTACAACGTATACAAGTTTAATGTACATATTTGCTTTCTTGAAATCATTTGCATTCTATATTGTCTATATTTTGGAGACATTATCTTTGTTTTTGCTCCATAAAAGATCAAACCTAAAATATCAACAGAGGTGGTAAAAGAATTTTCCAGAGAAGAGATTCTTTTAATCGTAAACAAAAAAAAATTGTTTCATTTAATCCTTGGAATAAATTACATTAAACTCTCTTTTAGTTTGTTTAGGCATAAAAGAAAAAAAAAATCAGAAGCTAGTTTTAGAGGATGCAAGATAAATTTATTGGGAGAATTTATCGTGATAAGAAAAACAACAAATTGCAAAACTGAATACAATCAAATGCACACAGAAAAACAACAATTTGAGATCTGAACAAAACCAAATGCAGACAATCCAAATGGTTTGTGCTAAACAAAAACACTCTAAACATGTTTACATGAGTTGAATTAACAAACTTATAGAAAAACACACAAAAAAAACACTCTGTTGGAATTTCTTTTTTAACAAAGGCACACAATCAGGAATGTAAAAACAGTTTACATTAAGCTGATATTTATTTACTTTGTTCAATTTGATCTTAAGCTGATATTTGTTTGAAATGCAGTGGACAGCCGTTTTCTTCATTTGTCAGAAACTTGCCAGATGAAATTTCTGGTATGCATCTAATTAAATTTGATAGTTTTAAACAGTTCAAAGAGGAGTATGAGAAGAACCAAAATTTATTTTATGAAATGAGTTTTTGAAAGTTCCTGGAACACAGTCCAGAATGAATTTCATGAAAGGGATACTTTAAAGGGAAAATATAAAAAATGTAAAAGGGAAATATTTTAAGAGGTTGTGTTGGAGAGAAATCCATTCTGAAATATGTTCTAGTAACAGCATCAGTGTAACAGAGTTGTTGATGCATCAATTCTTCGACTTTTTACTCATTCCTTGTTCTGAAAATACTGGACAAATACAGCTAATAGAATAGAGTTCTTCTGAAAACAAAGACAAATACCAAGGATCTAAGTAATGTGATAGATGAATAACTACTCGAGAGAGAAAATAAGAGGAACTAGGAGGATCTACAGCAATGTACCGAAAACAAATAAAAGTGGCAGTCTAAAATGCAGAGAAAAAAGTGGTCATCAAATACACAAACTTTCCAAACTAAGCATTCAAGCCTATCTAACCACAAAAACGCCAGCAAGGAAAAAGTAAGATGACATATTTACACTCAACAACTCCTCGTGTAACTAGAAGAGTTATTCTGATCCTAAGAGTGGCACAAACATCCTCAACCATAAAAAGTTATAGGGACTAAGATGTCACCAAGGTTTTTTTTTTTCAAGAACCTACTTGTCATCTCCTATATCTTTCAAAGACAAAAATAGGTGTTTATTCAGTCTGAAAATCATACGCACATAAGAGGTTTATTAAAGCAGCAAACTAACTAGTACATGTACAAGTAAATAGCAAAGTTATTCTAATACAGTGCACAAAATTGACAATGGGTTTGCAGCTTAACTGACATTGTTCTAAATCTGAGACAATGTTGTGAGCACCATAGGTTTGATTTTCCACTTGAAAATTGAAATCACTAGTCCTTACTCATATGTTTGTCTTATTTTAAATGATGGGCCACTGCACCAAGCTCACACTGTTTTGGGAGGCTTAGAGAGAGTCAATATATGAAATTTTGTCCCTATGATCATAGGGGTTGTTTCTTTACCAAAACAGGATATGTGAAATTAAATCCAAAACTGAAGCAACAGGCTATGAGAACTTAAGTTATATTCAACATCTCAACCATGCAAAGTTAGAAAGTATATTCATATGATTTGATGCACCTTTCGTAATCCAACACTTCAATATTCGTTCATCTTCCTCATCAAACTATAAAAGTAAAGTTCACCTAACCTACAATGCAGTAACCGGAAGAAATCAATATATTCCCAGCTAAAATATTAGAGAAACATCTTTTCAATCACTCAAACTTTGTCTTCAATTGACACTCCAGCAGAATGCATAAATGAAACATGGACCTTCATAATATGAAGGACCTCTGATTTATATCTTTGTCTATCTCGCATTTACATCTACGACCTAGACAAAAACACAATATTTCAACTAATAAGCAACCCTAAAAATTGCAATGGACTAGAAATGATAACTAAAGGACCCTCCCCAATACAAAATTAGAACAAGAGGGTAGTGAATTCATATTCTTGTGAAAAGAACAATAGGATGCCCATGTTAACTAAGTTATATATAACAAGACTTATTCACCATCAAAATACAAAAATATATATTTCTTAACAAGGGAACAACAGCATCATGCAATGAGCATTCCATAAAGAATCTGTCCTTGTTTCTTCACTGATTTATAAAGGATAGCAATTGACTGCATCACTACTGTAATGTAAGTTGAAAAATATATGATAAATAAACAACAGTTTCACCAGGTAAAATGGAACATCTCAGTTAAATCAATTGCTACGTCGACAATATTAACCAAAGTACTTGGATGAAATGAAAACAACAACATGGTTAAATTTGTTCTCTTATGTAATCCACTTGCTAACTGGCAGATTCTACACCGTCCTCCCTGTTTTCTTGGGAACTTTTTTTGTTCTGATAAAGCTTTAACAGTTGAGACGATTCCTCCTTAAAACACATCACAAAATTTTTAAGAAACAACTCTTCAGAAACACCAAACGGAGTATACAACTTGGCACTCTTCTCTCTCAAACCTTTGACAATCAAATACCGGACAACCAAACCCCTCGGAACAATCCTTCTCTCCAAACTGAATCCAAAAATATTGGGCATTTTGGCTAGTGCCAAAGGGTCCCAACCTAATTCAACAACCCAAAATCTCATGATCTCATTAATTTTATCTTTGGATACCAACATTAAGAGGGGATGCTTCCTGAACGAATCAAAAACCATTTCCTCAGACCAACCCCACATCTTAAAGGCATCAACTTTCGCGTCCCACCGCGATTTCGACAGAGACCTTTTGGCGTGCAAGGCAATGACGAAAGCTAACTTGGAAGGGTCGAACCCCATTTCCTTAACTTCATCAATAGCCTCCCTCAAGTCAGTAGACAAGAGTATAGAGGGCCTCCTTCCGAACAAATAGCCAATGCCGGAGTCCTTGACTCCAATATCAAGCAACATGTCCACATTCTGCGCTCCAACGTTATATAGAAGGAAAGGTCTAGTACCGAAAACACAATCAATGGTTTTCTGGTCAGATTGGAGGAACCTTCTCACCAATTCGAAGGAGGGGATCACGTTGTTCTTGAGGCTGGATGTGAGGATTCTGGGGCACCTATTAACGAGGCGAACGATATCAGAAGCAGAAGCACCTTTTGAGAGTAAATATTGGAACTTTGGCGAAAGCCTCTCGTCAGCGTTGCATATGAGTATGTTGGGTATGCTTTTGACGATGTTGTTGATGTGAGTGTGGGTGAATCCATTTCTGTTGAAGAAAGCGATGACTGAGTCGGGCTTTTGAGGGGTATCGAAGCTAACGTGCTTGGAAACCTTGAGAGCGGTTTGTGGTAAGAAGCCAAAGGTGTCTATGAGGTAGGAAACGGTGAATGAGTGTTGTTGCGAAGTGAGGGAGAAGTGTTTCAGAGAGAGTGTTGAGGTAAAAGGGGTTGTGAGTCCCTTGGAATGGAGAAAAAGGGGTTTGATGCTTTGGAAGCGAAACATCTGAATGAATGGTAGTGTTGATGGTGTTGATGGAGGAATTCCTGGTCTTCAAATTGTGAAAACACATAGCATTGTAGGAGCTGATTAACACAGTGATTAGAGACAACTGTGGTGGTTTAGATAAAGTACTTTCAAAGAAACAGAGAAGGATTAAGGGTGAAGTGTAAGAACTTTTTTCAAAAGAAAGAATAATTAAAATAAAAAGTATTCAAATTACAAAAAGTAATAATTTCAACTTTAATCATTTTAAAGTAATTTATTTTAATATATTATTGTTTTAAAAATACTTTTTTATTTATTAAATTTTATATTATTTTTTATTTAATTTGCATTTTATCTCTAATTTATATTTTGAAATTTTATTTTACTAATTATTTCCTAAATATATTAGTATATAAAAAATGATTATATTACAAAAATTGCATCTATAAACAAATGTTTCACTCAGGCTAAATAACCTAATTTTCTACTATATTTTTTTCTTTTTTATTTCCTTTTGCACTCTACCTCTGATTCAAACAAACTATCGTTTAAGGATTAAGTGTACATTATATTTTTATAGATAATCAATTATCATAATGTTGAGATTATAGGATACCCATTCCTTTTTTTTCTCTATTTTTCTATAATAATAATAATAATTATTTAAAAAAATGTCAGATAATAAATAAAATAATTTCATTTTTCATTATTTTAAAGAATTTTACTTTCTATTTTATTTTCATCTCTTTTCTATAGTCTCTTATAAATAAAAGATAAGTAAGAAGTGATTTAGTTAAGAGAATAAGATAATAATTAAGATACTAAATTAAAATAACAATATGTATTTAATTTAGTAAAAAACTTATTTGAAATGTGTCATGTAAAATATTTTTAACAAATTAACTAAAGGGTGTAGAAAAAAAATGCACATTTTTAAAGAGCATATCAATATTTTTCATATCTTTAATATGATACTAAATTTCATTTTTCTTTATTGTAAAGTAGTTTCATTTTTACCTATTTTTTTTATATTGTAAGTTAATAAGTAAATTTAAATATAATTTTTAATAATTACTTTACAAATCAATACATCAAATTATATAAGATCTGAGTTTTATATTCAAACACATTCTAACAAAGAAAGGTTCAAAAATTTATAAATAAAAGTTAAATATTTGTTTTTCATTTGTTTCTAACCTTTTGATTTAAACTCTCTTTAATTGTAGGAAATATTCTAATAGTTGATTTGTCAAATTTCAATCAAGAGGAGGTAAAAGGATAAAGATTTTTATAGGTAGATTAGATTTAAGTTTTGGTAAGTACATCATTTTTTTTTGTTAAAGTTTTACTCTCTTTTTTCTCCTTTTTGAATGAGATTTAAGGGAATATATTATTTGTGTAGAGATGGATAGTTGTTGAAACATCTGACTTTCTTCTTCGGTTGCAAAAGTGCTTAGAGAAGATTTATGCTGTAAGAGGATGGAGACACACTTTAGTATAGGTAAATCAATTATTATATTATTATATATTTATATTATTCAAGTAACATAAAATAATATTGTAATCATATAAATTATAGTAATTAATATAAAATTTTAGAAAATGACATTTTAAAAGTAGTAGTGATTTAAAAATAGTGTGAGATTCAATTATTTTAAATTTAAAAGGTTTTAATATAAATAAAATTTTTATGAATGAATTTTATAATTTTAAAACACATAAATTCTCTATAAACCATTTTATAGAGTTCTCTTTCTTCTCTCTAGAAGTTCTCACACCTTGTTTATTTGTTTGAATATCAAAGATCGCTTGAGTGATCATTGAGGCGAGTTCTTCCGGTGTGTCTGAATAGCTTTTGCAAAAAAGTTGTCAACTTCTGCTCTTATCTTTAGTGTTTTTCATTACCCTTGCATGCGAGCCAATTGTGTTTTGCATGTGTTGTTTGGGTCTTATATAAGACTTTTTGCTGATCAATGGTGCTAACGGCGTACTCTAATCATGATTTTGTGGTTTGTAGGTACAAATAAAGTTTTGTAATATGTGAAAGCAGTTTAGGTTCTGTAGAGTTGTTTGAGCTTCTAAAAGGTAAAGGAAGCTAATTACCTTGATTTTTAACTCAAACAACTTTTAATTGTTAATTGTATGTTTGTATGATAATTGGTTTGTGTAATTGAGATGACTGATGAAATATGACCTTTTGAGTTGAGTTAGGCAGGTTGAATTGTCCTTGGTGATTGTAGGTTCAATTGGAGATATGTTGTCTATTTGAGATTTCATTTGAGGTGATTTGAGTCATTGAATTATGTATAATCTGATGTTTGGTTGTTTTGAGCATCTGTGGTTAGTGTTAAATTGGTTTTGCAGGGTTGAAATGACATAAATCTGCAAAATCATGTTATGCAGAATTATGCGTGCTCCATAGGCAAACAACTTGCTGGGCAAATTCAAAGTCAGAGAGTTCACTGACTTGATAGTCACTGGACAAGAATATACTCGTTAGGCGACTTTTGGGAAAATTTTAAGTTTGTAAGTTATAGTGGTTTTCTTGTTGAGCGAGTGTGTTGTGAGACACTTTTAGTTGATCAAGAGTTCACTAATTGAACAAGCATATCTGGTGGTTGAGCGAAAATGTGATAATTTTAACTAAGTTTACCTATACCTCTTATGAGATACTTAATGAATGTGATTATGTGAATGATGAAACCATGATTGGTTAATAACATGATCGTTAGTATGTATGATATTTACTCAAGTATGATATAGTAATGATGATGAATTTGTGTAGCTTTTTCTGTGTTTAATGAATTTTGTGTTGTTTGAAGTTGTTTCAACATTATAAATATATCCTTATTTAAAATTGAAAACACTTAAGGATTGTGATATATGATTGTGAATGAGGATTGACATGTGGTATGAGAATAATTTCAAGAAAAAGTTTTTATAATGGTTATGTATAGTGTATGTGTTGATATAGGATTTCCGTATTGAGGGTTATCCTGACACTTTTAATAACCATTCAATTTTAAGTAGAAAATGGTAAAGTGTGTCATGAATGTCATGAAGAGTAGCATATTCCTTAGTCTAATAGTTGTTTCTTGGTTATAAATGTTTAAATAGTTGTTTCTTGGTTATAAATGTTTAACTTATTAACCTTGATGTGTGGTAACTTGGATTAACAAGTTGTTCCACCACACACAGGTCCAATCAAGTCTAGAATGAATGATTGTAAATTTTAAGATTAATTGATTTATTTGTGTAATATTCTTGCTTTTATAAAAATATTATATAATTGTTTTTAGTACCTTTAACTTACTTTTTTCTTTTTGTTTGTCTATCTTTGTATTTTATCTTATTTGCAATGATCACCTTGATAATGTGAACAAATGAAAATGTTTCCATTGATCCAACCCAAGACAAGAATAATGTTGAAATTTAGAGTTAGACAGTCAGATTTTCCTGTCTTATTTAGTTTTATAAAACAGTGCTATGATTTTGACTCAATTAGTAATAATACTCTAAGTACTATAATATCCCTATATGTGTATATTAGATGTTATAGTTACTTTATGAGATAAAGTAACAGCCTTATATATATTTTTTTTTTGAGTAATCTAATCTCTTAACCATTGATGTATGGAATCTCTTTTAGAAGTTGTATACTATTAAAATAGAATGTTACACTTAACATTATAATACTAAATCAATTTCCATAATAAATCATCATACCAATATAACAAGCATGTCTCACCCCTAGAAGTGTACGAGTAATACCATAGCTATGGCAATTGAAGCACCAAATCACCACCAAAGCCTGTAACTTACTATAGTCCCTTATCAAATGTTTGCACTTCGATAGTAAATGGCTCACTACACAAGGCTCTAACCATTTTGAGGGAGTTTGGTAATGTCAAATGTATGAATCTTTATCCTATGTCATGAACATTTGAACACCATGTCATGAAGCAGAACCTTGTCGTTGTGTCAAGGCTTGTGCAGTTACCAGCATCTTTAAACTTATATTATAATCAAAGTAAACCAATACAAATGCATGAAAAAGAAAAAGGAAAGCTGGATTACATAAAGTAAAAAATTAGCAAGTTCTTACAGCTTCACGATTCTATCATAAAGTCGTGCATTTTCTCAATCTTTTTCCAACAAAAGAACTTATCTCACACCTGTTTTATCTTACTGGCATGACCAGTTGATCACTATGCAGAAAAAAAGCACATAACTCTTTTCCACATAAACTGAATCACATTGAAGCTTCTTGCAAAGCATCACTAAATTATCAGAGACAGAAACGTACTAAACTAGCTAAGTTTTTTCTTCATCAAAACTGGCGAAGAAAGAGCAAAACTGAAGAACGAGGTAAGCTACCGATCCATTGTATCCTCTCAGAAACACTTATCCATCCATAGTAACCATACAGACTAGAAAACTAAGAAATTAAATAGCCTCTAATGCTATCCAGAAGTTGTCATTCAATATATTTCCCTGCTAACTGTCTGAGATACATTGTTAAATTGCCCTAACAAGGAAAAATGAAACATGGACCCAGATATCAATGAGCCCCCTTAACACAAACGTTAGAAACTTTCTGGCAACAAGCCAAACCTTAAAAAGAGATCAATAAAAACCAGTAGCTAAAAGATCCATGCCAGTCCATACTCAAGATACAAGGATGACAAATGCATCTTTATAACAAAAGGAACAACAAAACATGCTATTGTGTATGCTAGGTTACGCAAAAACATTGGATGTTATTATTTTAAAGAATTTGTGCTAAGCTTCTCATGCTTCAATCATTTATAACGCACCAAGCAGTTGAATTTAGACAGCAACCTTTAACCAGACAAATGTATACTCATGAGTTAACAATTTGAGAATTGCCCCATGCCGCACCAACCTCCTCTTTTCCGTGAACACTAACTTTTTCCTGGTACAACTTTAATAGTTGATATGATTCCTCCTTAAAACATGTCACAAAGGTTTCAAGAAAGGCCTTTTCAGAAATAGCAATCGGCGTCAAAAAGCTGGCACTGCTTTTCCTCAGGCCTTCAGCAAGTAAATGCTGGACAACACGATACCTTGGAATGATTGTCTTTTCCATACTCAACCCGAAAATCTTCGGAAAACGGACAAGTTCCAAAGCATCCCTACCCAACTGATTGACCCAAAAGTTCATCACAACATTTATTTTCTTAATGGATGCCAACATAATGTGAGGGTGCCTCCTAAATGCTTCAGAAAAGGCTTCATCAGACCAACCCCATTTCTTTAAGGTATCAACTTTTTGCTTCCACATGGAAGGAGTCGTTTCTTTTTTGGCCATCAACGCTACAGCAAAAACTGCTTTTGAAGGATCAAATCCCAAATCCTTTACTTCCTTCACCAACTTAACCATATCATTTGAGCAAAAGACCCCCTTACAACGGTTCCCAAGCAATCTTGCAATGTTCGTTTGTCTCACTCCATTCTCCAGCAGCAATCTGATGTTGTGTGCTATAATATCGCCCCGACAGAAAAATGAATTACCAAGCATACAACCAATAGTCTTCACATCAGATTGCAAGAACTTATATATCAATTCATAGGTTGGAACTATCTGATTCTTCAGGCTTGAACCCAGTACTGCAGGGTACTTATTCACTAGGTCAACAATTTCAGAGCTAGAAACACCCTTTGAGAGAAAAAATTCAAACTTTGGCATTACCCTTTTGCTTGGGTCACAGGAAAGCAACCATGGTGACCTTCTAACCATATTGTTTATTTGGACACTAGAGAAACCATTATTTCTGAAGAACCTGATCACTTTCTCGGGCTTTTCTGAGGTCTGGAAACAAATATTGTAGGACTTAGATGTTTTGGAAGCAGATTCAGGAGAGAATCCAAAGTTGTCAATGAGGTAGGATACCGCAAATGAGCGTGAATTTGAAGTGGCAGTGCAGAAACAGAGAGAAAAGAGGAATGGGTAGTGGTGGATAAAAGGGTAAGGTGATGTTGCTGTGGGAGGGACACATTTCAAGTACAGAAGTTTATTGAACATGGTGATGGGGTGAAAAACACAAGCTTTTCGAATTGAAGAAAATTCCTGAAAATTGAAAAGGCAAAGAATTGAAAGACAATGATGTTACCTGAGCTTGGTACTGAGTAACTCAGATTTTGAGACAGATACAAGCTCCTGCTTCAAATCTCACTCCTATTTTTCTGCTAGGGTTCCATTCTGATATCTGGTCTCAAAGAGAAACAAATTATCAACTGTGTAGAATTAAAGACCTGGAGCCGAAATTTAAAAAATAAATAATAATAATAACAATAATAATAATAATAATAATAATAATAATAATAATATGACCAACTCAATTCTAAACAACTATAAATAAATTTACAAGGGTTAACTGAATTTTCTTTGATTTGTAAACAATCATAATAACACAAAAAAGTGATTTTTTTTTTTTATATCGTTTCAATATATGTACGGTGAGATAATGTGCAGATAAATATGAGATAATGTATCAAATATATTTGGAAGCTTGGTTTCAATTTCTCTTTTTCTTTTAGGTAGATAAATAATTATAATATACAATATAAAATAAATAAAAAATCTTTAGTATTTTTATCCTAATTTGTTTTATTACAAAGGTTATGTTTAAGTTTTTACAAATCATCCAAGTTTCATTAAGAAGGCTAATATCGTTAATTACAAATAAAATATTATTTAAACAATGGTTAATTTTTAACTTAAATAGATATTTTTTTTAGTAAATCATTTATAAATAAAACGAATACAATATCTAGTGATAAAAAGATAACAACTTTTTTTTTTATTTCTAGAAATGATGATATCTTATACAAAGGTTGAAATCTCCTTACTAATTTATTGGGATGAGGACACGTAATATATTCTTAAAAAAATCTTAGGATAGGAAGAAATTTTAGCATGTTCTTGAGACTTGCAAAATGATACTTGTTCTTTTTTTTCAAGAAGGTTTTTAATATAGGTAAATAAAAAAGTGTAACTGTTGCAAATAATTTTATGTTAAATTAGTTTGAACTCACTTGCATGTTTTCTTATTCCTCTTGTTTGTGAAGCTTTGAAGTAAAAAAACATTGAATTTGTTACTAATTTTTTCCTTATCCAACTTCTTTTATAGTTAGCAATATTTTTAAAAGAAGCTTTGATTTTTTTTTTTACTTATAATAATGGACACTAGATAAAGTTAACACACATTTCAATTTTAACTTAAATTCTAAGAAATATTTAAATGAAATTTAAATTTTGTTAAGATTTATTAAAGACATTCTCTACATGACTGAAAATATTTTGAGTTCATGATAATTTAAAATCTTAGATTATTTTTATAATCTAATTGATAAACATCTAGTATAAAATATAGTAAATATAGTAAAACTTGGCATGATATTCTATTGTTTGTGAGATTAATCACATGCACTCAGTTAAAACAATAATAATATCAGATTTTTATTGAAGATAATAAGAGTAAAAGAGTTTAATTTGTCTTCGTGTTTAGAATTATTTATGTATGGTAAATTAATGTTCTAAATTTTAAAACACCCAAATTGTGACTAAACTCTCATTGTTCCTAATGTAGAAGCAACGATAGAAAACATTATGAATAAACTTCACATAAATAGTTTTAGAGAAAAAAATAATTTCACAATAAATTAAAATAAGACATCTATATATTAACTTATAATTTTTTTATATATATAATTTCTCTCAAACATGAATTAACTATGCACATCCAAACTAAAACAAATTTGAACACCTTTCCTTTTCATATCCAAGATATAATCTAGAACTTCCTCAACCAAAATTTCTCGTGAATCAAAAAAGTGCCATAAAAATTCTGATGGAAGTTCTGTATAATTTCCCTCATGGCATTGCAAGCATTCAGATTCCCCAGCTTGGTAATAATCTCACTAAATGTCATCTCCACTAAACTTGTTCAAGCATCAATTGAGTATAGAGATTTTACATCCAGGTTGCAACCTCACACGAGCTTTCATGAAATTTGAAGATGTTTATGAACAACACAATTAAGAACCCAAACGTGATTTGTAAAAATAGTTCCATACCAGAAGGAGCAATAGTAACTAAATATTACCATGTATGTACTATTAAAAGCATGGTTATGGTAATATACACACTAAATTTTCAATAAAAACTGTAACCAACTGAAATTAGTCTCTAATGATAATTGTTTCTACATGATTGATTAGACATTTCTGCCACCTCAACTTCCTATATCCTTCAACCTTTGAGTAGTTTCATTTTTTGACTTTTCATGTGTTCAAGATAATTAGTCGTTTTTCGGTGTGTTCAAGATAGTTAATAGTCTAAATTACTTTAGAAGACACTTTAATATTTAAGTTAACATTTGTCTGAATAAAAGTTATATTAAATGTTACAATCTCGAATGTCAACTACCTTACCTAGATCACTTGCTTATACTACTCATAATGAACTTTTACTTATCACCAACCTAATTACAGGTCAAACATGTCTTAATCGTGCTATTTAGTTGATTCAGGTTTATCTTTATTATGCTTCCTTTGTGCTGGCTAATCATATAAAACACCATAGTCTGGTCTCACCAACCGGATCTCCTGAGCACATACTAATCAACTCATTTGAATGGGCTAGGAAGGTCAAACTAGTTGACTTCATTAATCGAAAGCTCTATATTATACAAGAACCAAACCAGGTCATTCACCTTTTCTTAATGCAAATGGTTTCTTCTTTTTGTGTGAACCTATAAATGTAAATATGAATGCTTAAAATACAAAAATAACTTAACAAATTTGACTTACCATTTCAAATGAGCTCAAATTATGCTCATACCTAAAAGAACTGCAAGTTAAGTTCAAAACTCAAATAACAGAATTTCATCTCCAAACATCTTCCATCATTATCCAAGAAGCATAACTTTCCTACAATCTTTTACATTTTCCATTGAAAAAAGTCATTTTGCATAATGAAACACTATAAGTTGCAAACTAATTTTTTTTCCTTTTACACAACATCTGTGACCAATCTTTTCATGAATTCACACAACCCTTCTTTTACCTCAACATTATCATTTCTTAAATTAGGTTCATAGTGCATGGGAGGGTTAAGTTAATATGCAACGGGTGCAAAGGTCTATGAAGCTAATTATTTCACCTCATCAATAATGTTCCAAACAGGTTCATAACTACAATGATGCAATGTTAGAAATAATTACACAAAATAAAGAATGAAAATTTAAAAGAGAAGGTTTATAAATTTTAACTTTTCTTAATATTATTAAAGTTAAATTTGATCTCCTCTTTTGCATAATTTATTTCTTCATAAATGAAACTCATTGTGGGTTTTATATTTGAATCCACTAGTCAAAGGATCACCATCAAAGGAGGTAGCAACTTTGAGATAAGTGGTGACATTCTTCCAGAATCAACTATTTAATACCACATGCTCAATTTTTCTCCCCTCTATTGAAGTTCCAAATTTGCTTGATTTCCACTCATCAAAGTTGAAGAAGCTCATCAATGATGCTCTTCCACTCCTCCTTATATCTTACAAGGATTACAGCAATTTTTTTGCACTGCTTGTTTCTAAAGTTTTTATCTAATATCAATGTATTATGGATGTTTGTAGCCAACTCCATATCTTCCAATCATCTCACATTTTTGCAAGTGCAAGATTTCTAATAACATTGAATGGAATGGCACTCATGTAAAAAAATTCTGCCATTTTAGCATCAACTTTTTATTTATCCCCTTTCTTATACACTTGATGTAAAGTAGATTGAACACCTTGACCGAATTTGCCCTTCCTTTATTTTTGAAGATCATACTACTACTTTGGTATCCACCTCTTCAAAATGCTTATCATCAAACTCAAACTCATCAATTGTATTCCGTCCTCTCTTTTCTAAAAGTCCTTAGCCTCTGCCATAACTTTCATCATTACAACTTTCACTTCTTCTGGAACTAAGGCACAGGGTTCAAATTCCTATCTACTATCGGCAATATGACACTTGAATTTAAAAATTCCTCCATTGAATATTTTTGAACAATAATTACATTTAACTTTTTTTCCATTGCCAAACATCTATTCCGTGTTTCCATCCAATGTTGGTCTTGTTTCCTCATGCATTTTTACTTCTAGGTCTAGGAAGTGAAGATGCACTAACATTGGGATCACAAGAATTTGATGCAGTCCCACTTCCAAACATTGTAAATCAGTCTCAATCAACTATAAATGAAATAATTTGTATTTTTAGAATACAAGAAATACAAAAAAATAAATTAAATAAAAGAAACAAATATGTGTGTAATGGACTAGACTACCAGAGATAGTCAACCACTGAAAAATATAAAACTACAATACGAGAGAGTGAACCAATGAATGCAGAAATCAGACACGACCAGAGAAGGGGAAACATATCGACAAACTGAACCGACCACTTGACAAAGGACTGCAATGCAATCAAAGTTGGTTAGGCAGTGGCGAAAGGGCATCAGGCAGTGATGAAGCTGTGACCAAAGGTGGCGAAAATGGAGATGTTTTCACCTTCAATCCTCATCGGAACTACTTAGACAACGACAAAACAATGTCAAATGGTGGAGAAGCTAAAACTCGAGTCCACAAAATGCAAATATAAAGGTAAGAGATGCGTTTTCAATCTCTAAATTGATTTGGGTTTTTAGGATTTTCATTTGAACTTAAAATCAAATACAAAAAACAAATTTTCTTGTTCTTTTGTCCCCTCTTTTACGAATTTGGTGACTCGTTCCTGAACTAGCGAGTATGTTACAAGTACCGAGTCTACTTCAAATCCACTCCGAGTCTGGAAAAAAACGAGCTTACAAGCAAATTCACTCGTGAACGGTGGATAGACTCATACAGATGTACAAGTCAACGCATGGGTTTGATAACCTTGCTAGTCACAATTCACTCAAATGATTAAGGCTCTCAACATTGTAGGAGTTCGAAGAGTCAAATGTAGATAACCCTATTCCTATGAGCAAATGTGAAATTTCTAATACCTCAACAATTGAACACTAAGTCATGATGTAGAACTTTATCATTTCTCCAAGGCTTGCCCCAAGCCTGCACTCCTAAAACCAAAAAAAACATTACCAAAATCAAAAAATAAAAGAAAACCCATAGAAGTTAGAAAATAAAGCAACAATTAAACTCGAGTTAGTAATACTTGTTCAACATGATGACAAACTGTTTACATTTACCAACAGATAAAAGCTCATACTATGGTAATACAGTCCATGAACAAAAAGAAGAAAAAAATTCAATCACATAAAGTTACACAGTAACAAGTTTTTCCAGCTATATGATTCTATCATTTAACATCCATATATTTTCCCCATCTTTCTCCAAGCAAAGAACTTGTCTCATATGCTATCACATTGACATGACCAATTGACAACTACACCGCAAATAAGGAAGACTTTTTTTAACCTAAATTGAATGATATGGAACCTTGTACCGCAAGGGTCAAAAGCTTTGAAAACGTCATTTTCAGAAGATAAGTTTTTTTTTTTCCTGATCAAACCTGATGATTGAAATTCATAATTAAAGCAGGAAGTAAGCTACTGATCCTTAGTTAGTATGCTCTCAGACACACTTAACCATCACATGTGACCATACAAACTACAATGGTGTATCCGAATGTTGTCATTTGATGTATTACCCAGCTAAACGTCAGAGCAATAATTTGACATTATTTTTCCACTAACAAGGAACAAAATATTATGTTCCGCAAAAGTTAAAGGAGTTTTGTTAATTGTAATGATATCTTCCCTATCCTATAAGATCCATGTCAGTAAAAACTCAAAAGTAAACGGATGCAAATACATCTTTATAACAAGCGCAACAACAAAAAATGATATTTATGCTAGGTATGCAAAAACATTAGAGGTTATTATTTTAAAGAATTTATGCTAAGTTTTTCATGCTTCAATCATTTATAACGCACCAAGTAGTTTAACTTAGACAGCAAGCTTGAACCAGAGAAATATGTCCTCATGAGTTACCCATTTGATAACTGTCCAATGCTGCACCAACCTCCTCTTTTCCTTGAACACTAACATTTTCCTGATACAGCTTTAATAGTTGACATGATTCCTCCTTATAACATGTCACAAACCTTGCAAGAAATAACTTTTCAGAAACAGAAATCGGATAAACAAAGTTGGCACTTTTCCTCAAGCCTTTAGCAAGTAAATGCTGGACAACACGGGCCCTTGGAATGATTGTCTTTTCTATACTCAAACAGAAAATCTTTGGACAATGGACAAGTTCCAAAGCATCCCTTCCCAACTCATTGACCCAAAGGTTCATCACAGCATTTATTTTTTTAATAGATGTCAACATAACGTGAGGCTGCCTCCTAAATGCTTCAGACAACGCTTCATCAGACCAACCCCATTTCTTGAAGGTATCAACTTTCTCCTTCCATAGGGAAGGACTTATTTTTTTTATGGCCATCAACGCTATAATAAAAGTTGTTTTTGAAGGATCAAACCCCAAATCCTTTACTTCCTTCACCAACTTAACTATATCATTTGAGGCAAAAATCGGCTTACTATAGTTCCCTAGCAATCTTGCAATGTTTGATTCGCTCACTTCATTCTCTAGCAGCAATACGATGTTATGTGCCAGATGTTTCCCGTTGGAGAAACATGAATTACCAAACATACAACGATTAGTCCTCACATGAGATTGCAAGAACTTATATATAATTTCATAGGTTGGGACTATATGATTCTTCAGGCTTGGACGCAGTACTCCAGGGTACTTACTTATTAGGTCAACAATTTCAGAGCTAGAAGCATCCTTTGAGAGAAAAAATTCAAACTTTGGCAATAACCTTTTGCCGGGGTCACAAGAAAGCAACCATGGTGCCTTTCTAACCATATAGTTTATTTGAATATTAGAGAAACCGTGATTTCTGAAGAACCTGATCACTGTCTCGGGCTTTTCTGAGGTCTCGAAACAGATATTGTAGGACTTAGATGTTTTGGAAGCAGATTCAGGAGAGAATCCAAAGTTGTCAATGAGGTAGGATACAGCAAATGGGCGTGAGTTTGAAGTGGCTGTGCAGAAACAGAGAGAAAGGAGGAATGGGTAGTGGTGGATAAAAGGGTAAGGTGATTTTGCTGTGGGAGTGACACATTTCAAGTACAGAAGTTTATTAAACATGGTGATGGGGTGAGAAACTTTTCAAATTGAAGAAAATTCCTGAAAATTGAGAAGGCAAAGGATTAAAAGACAATGATGTTACCTGAGCTTGGTACTGAGTAACTCAGATTTTGTGACAGATACAATCTCCTACTTCAAATCTCACTCCTATTTTTCTGCTAGGGTTCCATTCCATATCTGTTCTCAAAGAGAGAAACAAAATATCAACTGTCTAGAATTAAAGACCTGGAGCCGAAAATCTAAAAGAAATAAATAAAAAAGACAAAATAATCGCACAAATGAATTAGAACATTGTTCTATAACATAACTTAAGTATCCAAGTAATGTATTAACCCAATTCTAAATCTACAATTAAATTTAAAGGGATTAGAAGGGTTGATTACATCTTATTTAATTTGTGAAAATAAGAAATAATACAAAAAAAAAAGTAGTTTTTAATAGTTCGATTGATTTTATATATCTTGTTTAAGTTTTGACAAACTATTTAAGTTTTATTAAAGAAATTAATATATACCTTCTATAAGATATTGATAGTTTTTTATTTCAATAAGTTAGGATAAATTTCCATTATTTTTTAATTAACAAGTCATTTTTAGCTTAATTGGAGTATTTTTTTTAATTCTCGGTCTTGATCAACTTAATTTAAGTATTAAGTTTTTTTTATATATATACATTTTTTTTAACTAGGTATTATTTTGGCAAACCATTCCTAATTTCTAACTTGGGACAAATATAATGTCCAAATAACAAAATAATTAGAGTTTATTTTATCACTAGGAAGTGTAATGTTTTTTGACATATATAGTTATTGAACTCTTCCTATTAATTTATTGCATGAAACAAACACTTTATTCTTTCAAAGTTTATATGACAAATAGATAATTCATTGGTGTTTTTTTTTTACACTCACAAAAAATGATAGTTATTATTCGTCTTCTTTTCTTTTTCAAAGTAGTCTTTATATAGGTTAAGAAGAATTGACAATTGCAAATTCTTTTTTATCTGTTAAGTAGCTTTGAACTTACTTGTCTGTCTTATTTTTCTTGTGTTTATTTGTTAAAAAGTATTGAGTGTGCTCATTGCAACATTAATTGTTCTTCTCTTCTTTACAAAACTTCTTTAGTAGCTCTTAATACTTGTTTTTATAAATTGCATAGACTTTTTTTTTCTTACTTTTTACTTTTAAAAGTGATAACAATGCACATCATATTGATGGATAGCTATGTCATAAAATATATATGCTTTTGTCAACGAAAGCTAGAGGACATTTCAATTTTAACTTTAATCACAATAAATGTTTGAGTGAAGTTTAAGCTTAATCAAATTCGTTTAAAGACCTTCCTTGCATTATTTACTTGAGTTTTGTGAATATTTTGAGTTAATGACAATTTAAAGTTTTAGATTGTTTTTATTATATAAGGTGAATCACAAAGATTCGTGATCTGATCAACATCTATTAGATATGTCTTCTTCATTTTTAAGTTTTGAGTTTTATTGTAGTTCTAGATTAAAACGTGAAAGTGTTCAAACTTTGCAATAACACAATTTTCCTTTTAATACAATCCAGATACTAGATGATATGCTCTAGTATCAAATGATACGATCCTATCTAGAAGAGAATACGATCACTTTTAAATTTGGATCCTCAAAAGACAACAAAAATAAATAAAAAAGAACACGACATAAGATAAGATCAAAGATGTCAAAGTCTAACATATTGATAAGTCAAATGAAAATTTATCACAAAGATGTTAATATTTAATAAGAATAAGACTTCTAATCTAAGAACCAAGATAATCATCTTTTAAAAAATACAAATACATATAATATGACTAAAAATTATGTACAAATAAATTTAGTGTCACTATATATAAATATAAATGTTTAAATATCCTAAGAAACTTTAGTGACTTCCTCATAAACATAGGAAATATTTCATTATATCCAATTTACAAATAAACATAGGAAATATTTCAGTTAAACTTCTTCATAAACAGTTCTAGACAAAAAAAAAACAATAAATTAAAAACAAGGCATCTATATATTAACTTATAATTTTCTTAGATAATTTCTCCCAAAGAAAATGATTTTGTACATTTTTCATTTATAAAAGTATTTTTTAACAGAAAAAGTATTTTTCTCCCTGTATAACAGCCTAAAACTACAGAGTCCTCTCCTAATCCACCTTTTCAAGGAAAACAAAGAAGATTCTCAACACAACCCATTGCTTCAAGCTCAACATTTGTCTTAAATCCAAGTCCACTTTTATTCTTTCTAAGAATAAACCTTTCATACTTTTGTTGTTGGTCCATAATGTGATCCCTTAACTTTCTACGCTCTTTTATGCAATAATTTGACATTATTTTTCCACTAAAAAGGAACAAAATATTATGTTATGCAAAAGTTAAAGGAGTTTTGTTAATTGTAATGATATCTTCCCTATCCTATAAGATCCATGCCAGTCCAAACTCAAAAGTACACGGATGCAAATACATCTCTATAAAAAACGCAACATCAAAACATGATATGTATGCTAGGTTATACAAAAACCTTGAAGGTTATTATTTTAAAGAATCTGTGCTAAGCTTTTCATGCTTCAATCATTTATAACGCACCAAGTAGTTTAACTTAGACAGCAAGCTTGAACCAGAGAAATATGTCCTCATGAGTTACCCATTTGATAACTGCCCAATGCTGCACCAACCTCCTCTTTTCCTTGAACACTAACATTTTCCTGATACAGCTTTAATAGTTGACATGATTCCTCCTTATAACATGTCACAAACCTTGCAAGAAATAACTTTTCAGAAACACTAATTGGAGAAACAAAGCTGTCACTTTTCCTCAAGCCTTTAGCAAGTAAATGCTGGAGAACACGGGCCCTTGGAATGATTGTCTTTTCCATACTCAAACTGAAAATCATTGGACGATGGACAAGTTCCAAAGGATCCCTTCCCAACTCATTGACCCAAAGGTTCATCACAGCATTTAATTTTTTAATAGATTTCAACATAAAGTGAGGGTGCCTCCTAAATGCTTCAGACACCGCTTCATCAGACCAACCCCATTTCTTGAAGACATCAACTTTCTCCTTCCACAGGGAAGGACTTATTTTTTTTATGGCCATCATCGCTATAACAAAAGTTTCTTTTGAAGGATCAAACCCCAAATCCTTTACTTCCTTCACCAACTTAACTATATCATTTGAGGCAAGGACAGCCTTACTATGGTTCCCAAGTAATCTTGCAATATTTGATTCGCTCACTTCATTCTCTAGCAGCAATGTGATTTTATGTGTCAGACGATCCCCGCTAAAGAAACATGTATTACGAAACATAAAACGATTGGTCTTCACATGAGATTGCAAGAACTTATATATCAATTCATAGGTTGGGACTATATGATTCTTCAGGCTTGAACGCAGTACTGCAGGGTACTTACTCATTAGGTCAACAATTTCAGAGCTAGAAACATCTTTTGAGAGAAAAAATTCAAACTTTGGCAATAACGTTTTGCAGGGGTCCCAAGAAAGCAACCACGGTGCCTTTCTAACCATATAGTTTATTTGAATATTAGAGAAACCGTGATTTCTGAAGAACCTGATCACTGTCTCGGGCTTTTCTGGGGTCTGGAAAGAAATATTGTAGGACTTACATTTTTTGGAAGCAGATTCAGGGGAGAACCCAAAGTTGTCAACGAGGTAGGATATGACAAATGAGCGTGAATTTGAAGTGACTGTGCGGAAACGAAGAGAAAAGACGAAAGGGTAACGTGATGTTGCTGTGGAAGTGACACATTTCAAGTACAGAAGTTTATTGAACATGGTGATGAGGTGAAAAGCAGCTTTTCAAATTGAAGAAAATTCCTGAAAATTGAAAAGGCAAAGGATTGAAGGACAATGATGTTACCTGAGCTTGGTACTGAGTAACTCAGATTTTGTGACAGATACAAGCTCCTCCTTCAAATCTCACTCCTATTTTTCTGCTAGGGTTCCATTCGATATCTGTTCTCAAAGAGAGAAACAAATTATCAGCTGTGTAGAATTAAATTCTAAAAGAAATAAATAAAAAAGATAAAATAACCGCACAAATGAATCAAAACATTGTTCCATAACATAACTTAAGGGTACAAGTAATGTATTAACCCAATTCTAAATAAAAATAAGGGTTAAATATGTTTTTAGTTCCTATAATTTTTTACGATTTTGGTTTTAGTTCATTTTCAAACTAAGGTACAATTTAGTCTTTCAATTTTAGAAAACTCTGATTTTAGTCATTTTTATCAAATTTTTTTAACTAAAAACATATTTAACCCTAAAAATAACTATAATTAAATCTACACGGATCAGAAGTGTTGATTACATCTTCTTTAATTTGTGAAAGATAAAAAATAATACACAAAAAAAAGGTAGAGTTGAATTTTGTTTTAAAATTTTTTAATTAATTAATTAATTATATATATATATGTGTAAGTTTGGTTTTTAATTTTTTTAATTAGTTAAATTATATCATATAATATAAAATATTATGAAAATTAAATATTTTTAGTATTTCTTTTAATAGTTTAATTGATTTCATATATTTTGCTTAATTTTTGACAAACTATTTAAGTTTTATTAAAAAGATTAATGTTAGACAATAACAATGTTAGTTTAATTAAGTTTTGTTTTAATAAGTTAGTGTAACTTAACCTATTATTTTTTGAATAACTCATTTTTAGTTTAATTAGTGTACTTTTTAATTCTCAACCACTTTTGATGATCCTAATTTTAGTATTAAGTATTTTTTTTTACATAGGCAATTTTTTTTAATTAGGTATTATTTTTATAAACCATTCTGACCCAAACAAATATAATGTCTAAATAATCAAAAATTACAATTTATTTCATCACTAAATAGTGTAATGTTGACATATATAATGATAGGACCCTTCCTACTAAATTATTGAGATGAAACAAACACTTTATTTTTACAAAACTCATAGGACAAAGAGAAAATTCAATGATGTTTTTTTTGACACTTGCAAAAATGATAGTTTTTATTCTTCTTTTTTTTCTTCTTTAATGTGGTCTTTATATAGGTTAAGATGAAGTGACAATTGCAAGTTCCTTTTTATTCATTAAGTAGTTTTAAACATATTTGTTTGTCTCATTCTTCTTCCTTTAATTATCTATTGTTTGTTAAGCTTTAATGTTTATAGTATTGAGTGTGCTCATTACAACATTAAATGCTCTTCTCTTTTTTACAAAACTTTTTTAGTAGCTGATGATACTTGTCTTTATAAATTGCATAGTTTTTTTTTTTGACATTTTACTTTTAAAAGTGATAACAATGCATATTGTACCGATGGATAGCTAGGTGGTGGAGTATATATGCTTTTGTGAAATAAAGTTAGACGACATTTCAATTTTTACTTGAATCCCAATAAATGTTTGAGTGAAATTTAAACTTCCTCAAATTTTCTTAAAGATTTTCCCTTGCATCATTTACTTGAGTTTTAGAAATATTTTTCAGTTCATGACAATTTACAGTTTTAGACTTATCTTATCATTGATCAATAATTATTAATTTGGTATAGTGAAATTTGACAAAGTGTTCCATTATCTATAAGGTGAATCATAAAGATTTATGATCTAATCAACATCTATTAGACATGTCTTTTTTATTTTTAAGTTTTGAGTTTTACTGTAACTCTAAATTAAAACATCAAAGTGTTTTCAAATTTTACAATAACACAATTTTCCTTTTGATATAATCCGATACTAAATGACATACTCTAATGTTAGATGACGTGATCATTGTACATAAAAAAAATAAACATAGAAAATATTTCATTTAAACTTCTTCATAAATAGATTTACATAAAAAAAAATTCTCAATAAATTAAAAACAAGGCATCTATATATTAACTTGTAATTTGTTTACATAATTTCTCCCAAAAAAATTATTTGTACATTTTTCATTTATAAAAACTTATCAAAACATATTTACAGTACATATTAAATTTACTTCTAATCAAACCAAACGTGAATTAATGATGCACATCCAAAACAAAACTAATTTGAATACCTTTCCTTTTCATATTCAAGATATAATCTAAAACTTCGTCCAACTAAAATTTCTCGTGAATCAATCTGTTTCACTCGATTAATGATAATTGATTACGTTAAAATAACCGTGTTAGGGTAACATATTCTTTTACTAACAAGTCTGGAATGAAATGTACCAATAACTTTAGTGTAGATGAAAATAATTTGTTGATAAGTTATTAAAGATGTAATTTACAAAAAGTATTACAAAGTAAAAGATTAAATTAAAACACAAGCATTTAAAACCTTTAATAGTTTAATTGATGAAAGTACTTAATGATTAGTAATGCTATACAAATATATTCTAGTTTAAGTTCTTTATATATTTTCCCTTATGCATGGCATTGCAAGCATTCAGTTTCCCCCAGCTTGTTAATAATCTCACTAAAATTCATCTTCACTAAACTTGTTCAAGCATGCAATTTGAAGATGTTCATGAACAACACATTGAAGAACGAAAGCTTGATTTGTGAAAAGCAGAAGCAGTAAAGTAACCAAATATTACCAGTGCATGTACAAGTAAAAGCAAGGTCATGCTAATAAATGCACTAAATATTCAAAAGAGCTTTTAGCTAACTGAAATTGTCCAATGAGAACCAAGGACAGAATTCTGGTTTCTCTAGATTTTATTCAATTAAAAACAGAGCTTTGAGTGACAACAGAAAAGTAATTTTCTCCCTGCATAACAGCCTAAAACTACAGAGTCCTCTCCCAATCCACGTTTTCAAGGAAAACAAACAAGATTCTCAACACAACCCCTTGCTTCAAGCTGAACATTTGTCTTAAATCCAAGTCCACTTTTATGCTTTCTAAGATAAACCTTTCATACTTTTGTTCTTGGTCCATAATGCGATCCCTTAACTTTCTACGTCCTTTGATGCATCCACACTAGAATCACAATCCTATCACTCCCTCACTCATCTCTTAATCTCAAAGACAAGAGTATAATGCATAGGGGCTCAATTTCACAGTAGCAATTCCTAGTCCCTACTCACTCATGATTAAGGCTTTCAACATTGAGGGAGTTCGGAGAGTCAAATGTATGAACCCCTATCCCTATGAGCAAAGGTGCAGTTTCTACAACTTCAGCAACTAAACACCAAGTCATGATGCAGAACTTTATCATTTCTCCAAGGCTTTCCCTAAGCCTTCACTTCTAAACTAAACAAAAGAAAGCATTACCAGAATCAAATATTAAAAGAAAAACCATACAAGTTAGAAAATTAAGTAACAATTAAACTCGAATAAGCAATACTTGTTCAACAAGAAGACAAACTGTACTGTTTATACCTACAGATAAAAGCTCATACTACGGTAATACAGTCCATGAAGAAAAAGGAAAAAAATTCAATGACATAAATTAAAACAGTAACAAGTTCTTGCAGCTAGATGATTCTATCATTTAACATGCTTATATTCTTCATCTTTCTCCAAGCAAAGAACTTGTCTGACATGTGCCCTATCAGATTGACATGACCAATTGACAACTATGGAGCAAATAAGGACATGACTTTTTTCCACATAAATTGAATGATATTGAAGCCTGTCCCTCAAGGGTCAAAAGCTTTGAAAGCACCATTTTTATAAGGTAAGTTTTCTCCAGATCAAACCTGATGATTGACATTCATAACTAAAGCAGGAAGTAAGCTACTGCTCCTTAGTTAGTATGATCTCACTCAGACAGACTTAACCATCACAAGTGACCATACAAACTACAATGGTGTATCCGGATGTTGTCATTTGATGTATTACCCATCTAAACGTCAGAGCAATAATTTGACATTATTTTTCCACTAACAAGGAACAAAATATTATGTTACGCAAAAGTTAAAGGAGTTTTGTTAATTGTAATGATATCTTCCCTATCCTATAAGATCCATGCCAGTCCAAACTCAAAATTACACGGATGCAAATACATCTCTATAAGACATCATTATGCTAGGTTATACAAAAAACTTGAAGGTTATTATTTTAAAGAATTTGTGCTAAGCTTTTCATGCTTCAATCATTTATAACGCACCAAGTAGTTTAACTTAGACAGCAAGCTTGAACCAGAGAAATATGTCCTCACGAGTTAACAATTTGAGAACTGCCCCATGCTGCACCAACCTCCTCTTTTCCTTGAACACTAACTTTTTCCTGATACAGCTTTAATAGTTGACATGATTCCTCCTTAAAACATGTCACAAACCTTGCAAGAAATAACTTTTCAGAAACACTAATCGGAGAAACAAAGTTGGTACTCTTCCTCAAGCCTTTAGCAAGTAAATGCTGGACAACACGGGCCCTTGGAATGATTGTCTTTTCCATACTCAAACCGAAAATCTTTGGACAATGGACAAGTTCCAAAGCGTCCCTTCCCAACTCATTGACCCAAAGGTTCATCACGGCATTTATTTTTTTAATAGATGTCAACATAACGTGAGGGTGCCTCCTAAATGCTTCAGACACCGCTTCATCAGACCAACCCCATTTCTTGAAGGTATCAACTTTCTCCTTCCATAGGGATGGACTTATTTTTTTTATGGCCATCAACGCTATAACAAAAGTTGCTTTTGAAGGATCAAACCCCAAATCCTTTACTTCCTTCACCAACTTAATTATATCATTTGAGGCAAAGACCGGCTTACTATGGTTCCCAAGCAATCTTGCAATGTTTGATTCGCTCACTTCATTCTCTAGCAGCAATATGATGTTGTGTGCCAGACGATCCCCGAAAGAGAAAAATGTATTACCAAACATACAACGAGTAGTCCTCACATGAGATTGCAAGAACTTATATATCAATTCATAGGTTGGGACTATATGATTCTCCAGGCTTGGACGCAGTACTCTAGGGTACTTACTTATTAGGTCAACAATTTCAGACCTAGAAACATCCTTTGAGAGAAAAAATTCAAACTTCGGCAATAACCTTTTGCAGGGGTCACAAGAAAGCAACCACGGTGCCTTTCTAACCATATAGTTTATTTGAATATTAGAGAAACCGTGATTTCTGAAGAACCTGATCACTGTCTCGGGCTTTTCTGAGGTCTGGAAACAAATTTTGTAGGACTTAGATGTTTTGGAAGCAGATTCAGGAGAGAATCTAAAGTTGTCAATGAGGTAGGATACCGCAAATGAGCGTGAATTTGAAGTGGCTGTGCAGAAACAGAGAGAAAGGAGGAATGGGTAGTGGTGAATAAAAGGGTAAGGTGATTTTGCTGTGGAAGTGACACATTTCAAGTACAGAAATTTATTGAACATGGTGATGGTGTGAAAAACACAAGCTTTTCGAATTGAAGAAAATTCCTGAAAATTGAAAAGGCAAAGAATTGAAAGACAATGATGTTACCTGAGCTTGGTACTGAGTAACTCAGATTTTGAGACAGATACAAGCTCCTGCTTCAAACCTCATTCCTATTTTTCGTTTAGGGTTTCATTCGATATCTGGTCTCAAAGAGAGAAACAAATTATCAACGGTGTAGAATTAAATTCTAAAAGAAATAAATCAAAAAGACAAAATAATCCCTCAAATGAATTAGAAAATTGTTCTATAACATAACTTAAGGGTCCAAGTAATTAATTAACCCAATTCTAAATAAAAATAACTATAATTAAATTTACACGGATCAGAAGCGTTGATTACATCTTCTTTAATTTGTGAAAAATAAGAAATAATACACACAAAAAAAAGGTAGATTTGAATTTTGTTTTTAATTATATTGTCTATGTATTAATAAATGTTGTATTATATATATGGTGTATGTATGTATAAATGTAAGTTTAGTTTTAAATTTTTTTAATTAGTTAAAGTATATCATACAATATAAAATATTATGAAAATTAAATATTTTTAGTATCTCTTATAATAGTTTGATTGATTTCGTATATTTTGTTTAATTTTTGACAAACTATTTAAGTTTTATTAAAGAGATTAATGCTAGACAATATATTATTAGTTTAATCAAGTTTTCTTTCAATAAGTTTACTTAACTTAACCTATTATTCTTTGAACAAATAATTTTTAGTTTAGTTAGAGTATTTTTAAACTCTTAACCACTTGTTGATGAGTCTAACTTTAGTGTTAAGTATATTTTTACATAGACAATTTTTTACTTAATTAAGTATTATTTTGACAAATCATTTGGAATTGAGACAAATATAATATCTAAATAATCAAAAGATTACAATATATTTTATCACCAAAAGAGTGTTATATCTTTTGAAATATACAATAATTGGACCCTTCCTACTAAATTATTGAGATGAAATAAACACTTTATTCTTACAAAGTTCATAGGACAAAAGAAAAAATTCAATAATGTTTTTTAACACTCAAAATTGATAGTTTTTATTCTTCTTTTTCTTCTTCTTTAGAGTAGTCTTTAGATAGGTTAAGAAGTGACAATTGTAAATTCTTTTTTATCCGTTAAGTAACTTTAAACTTTCTTGTATATCTCATTCTTTTTCCTTTTGTTAGTTATTGTTTGTTAAGCTTTGATGTTTAGAAGTATCGAGTGTCCTCATTGTAACATTAATTGTTTTTCTCTCTTTTACAAAACTTCTTTAGTAACCGATAATACTTGTCTTTAAAAATTTGGTAGTTTTTTTTTTCTTTTTTGACTTTTTACTTTTAAAAGTGATAACAATGGATATTGTAACGATGGATAGGTAGGTCATAAAATATATATGCTTTTATCATACAAAGATAGAGTTCATTTCAATTTTAACTAGAATCATGTTTGAGTAAAGTTTAAACTTCATCAAATTATATTAAAGACTTTTTCTTGTATCATTTACTTGAGCTTTAGGAATATTTTTAAGTTCATGACAATTTAAAGTTTTAGAGTATTTGAATTAATCAATATTTACTAATTAGGCATAATGGAGTGTTTTATTGTCTATAAGGTGAATCACAAATATTCATAATCTAATCAACATCTACTAGACATGCCTTCTTCATTTTTAAATTGAATTTTATTGTAGCTCTAAATTAAAATATCAAAATATTCAAATTTTGCAATAATCTTTTGATACATTTAACCATCACAAGTGACCATACAAACTACAATGGCGTATCCGGAGGTTGTCATTTGGTATATATCCAGCTAAACGTCTGTGCAATAATTTGACAGTATTTTCCCACTAACAAGGAACAAATCATTAAGTTACACAAAAGTTAAAGGAGTTTTGATAATTGTTATGATATCTAGCCTATCCTATAAGATCAATTACCAAAATAGTTGAAATATTTCAATCGAGAAACCAAACCAAAAAAAAAAATTAACATGTATACAAACTAATAACTAAAAGATCCTTGCCAGTGCATACTTTAATGCAAGGATGACATATAGACTTTTATTCCAAAGGCAACGACAAAAAAATGGTTGTGTAAGCTAGGTTGCAAATGAGCATTGGATATTAAAGAATTTGAGCTAAACTTTTCATGCTACAGTCACATTTATATAACGTCAAGCAACTGATATAAATCACAAATGTGGTGGCAATTGCAGAAAGCACTCCAACCCATCAGAATGAAATAATTCATTTAAATCAGTTGAATTTAAACATGACTAACTCCAAGTTATAAGGGATGAAGAAATACAAACTTCTGGAATCAGAGAAATTAGTTATCGTTAGTTAACCATTTGATCATCCTCTTTTAGTCTTTGAATTGGTACAGCTTTAATAGTTCACTTGTCTCCTCCTTAAAACGCATGACATAGTTTTCAATAAATACCTTATCAGAAACAGAAAATGGCGTAATCAAGCTGGCATTCTTACTCCTCAAACCTTTCTTGAGTAAATACTGGACAACAAGTGCCCTTGGAATGATCCTTCTCTCCAAACTAAATCCAAAAATCTCTGGCTTCTTGGTAAGAGCCAAATAGTCCCAACCTAATTGCTTAACCCAAAATCTCATAATCCTATCAATCTTATCTTGGGACACCAACATTACGAGGGGTTGCCTCCTAAACACTCTAAGAACCAATTCTTCAGACCAACCCCATCTCTTAAAGACATCAACTTTCCTCTCCCATCGAGATTTCAGAATGGTCGTTTTCGCCACCAGAGCGATGGCAAAGCTCAACTTGGAAGGATCAAACCCCATTTCCTTAACCTCATCCAAAGTCCTCTTCAAGGAAGAACACAAGATTATAGAAATTCTCCTGCGTAACAAAAAGGCTAGTACACGATCAGTGACTCCATCATCAACCAAAAGTTTCACATTCTTCACCACACGATCAGTACCAAAGAAATGACTACAAGAGCGTATGCAATCCATCGTTTCCTTATCAGTTTGAAAAAACTTCCTCATCAGTTCATACGAAGGGACAATGTTATTGTCGAGGCTGCAGTAAAGGATTCTGGGGCTCCTACTCACCAGTTCCACAATGTCAGAGCGTGAGGCCCCTTTGGAGAGTAAAAACTCGAACTTTGGAAAAACCCTTTTGTGGGGGTCGCAAGTGAGAACCTTGGGTGCTCTTCCGACGATGCTGTTTATCTGGGTATTGCTGAATCCGTTGTCCCTGAAGAATGCGATGACTGAATCGGGCTTTTCCGAGGTCTCGAATTGAATGAATTTGGAAGCCTTCAGAGCGGTTTCTGGGGAGAACCCGCGGTCGTTTACGAGGTAGGAAACCATGAAAGAGTGTTGCTGTGAAGCATTTGAAGAGTGTTTCAGAGAGAGTATCGAGGGGAATGGATTGTTGGGTTGTCGGGTTTGAAGAGGGGTTCTTGAGAGTGACTTCCGATAGAGAAGAAAGGGTTTGAAGCGTTGGGAATGAAACATATCCGAGTGTATGGATTACCGAAGAACTGTGATTCGAAGGGAGACTTCATTCAGTGTTGCATTTTTTTATTAATGGGATTTGTAATCTTCATGATCCCAAATCACCGTCAAAGGGGATGTATCTTAGGGTTGGACAATGATACTTAAAAAATATTTTTTCACAATATTTAAATATTGTTTACCTTGTTCATAATTTTATTTATAATTATTATTATTAATTATGCAGTAATTTTTTATCAATCACAGGATAATGATATTCAAATGTTGTAAAAAGAAGTTGTTTAAGTATTATTATCATTTAGGATTTGTCTATTTTTAACCATATTTAAATAAACATCAATTTCCTTTTGACAGAATAAAAAGTATAAATTGTTTTATATATATATATATATATATATATATATATATATATATATATTATAGAGTAAAATATTTTTAACTTTAAAATTTAAAATTTATGATATATCAAAATATTTTTACTTATTAAAATTTAATATACATTACTAAAATGTAACAATTTAAAAATAAAGATACACAAATTATTAAAAATAATCATATTTTAAAAAGCTAGATGGATAAAACTAAATATATCAAATTCGAAATTCATCATTTATTTTAAATAGTAATATGTTGGGAGACCAAATAATAAAAAACTTTTAGTTTTCAAATTACATTATTATAAGATAAATTTTAACACTTCACATTCATCAAGGAAAAGGTTATTCACCATAGTTCAATGTATAGTCCTTAGTATTATTGAAATTAACTTATTAAGGAAATGTACAATTTTATAAATCGCACTAAATTATGGAAAAAATGTTATGTTTCATAGTTGAAAAACTTTACATTGTAATAAACTTTACATAATAATATAAAAAAGTTATAAAGAGTGTTAGTTGAGTTTCTCTAAAACATATGCACCAAAACAAGCCACGAAAACATCTTCAATATTAGGCTTACATTACAAGAGACATCACAAGGCCGCGTTTGGCGTCAAAACACAACGATGGGTCAGGCATTTCGTCGAGCATCTGGAAGAATCCGGGCAGCATCCGAGGCTGACACCTCATCTTTCTCCAAGCCAAAGACCGCCTTCGATCGCCGACCGCCGCCCACGGTTGCCACCGACAAGGCGGCGCAGATCTCGAAAGCCGCCGAACAGGACGTACTTCACGCCGGTAATTATGTCTCTCTCTTCCCGTAGGTTCAAAGCTTTTGATTGAGAAATTAGAGCTAAGGGATTACGAAAAATTGTTCCTTTAACATGATTTCGCTCTGGGAAAATAGAAATGGTTAGAAGGTGCCTTGGAAATTAAGATAGCTAATGTGGGTTATCCCGAGACTGTATTCTACTATGTTGTAGTGTTATAGAACAAGGCTAAGACTGTGGGGGTTTGTGAATGTTACTTTTCAGTTTATCCTTTGTAGTTTTTTGCATCCATATGGCTTGGGTCATGGGTATGGAAGCTTAGTCCAGCTGAAAATGGTGTAATGAAAAATTGTGTTTGTGTGTGGTGGAGGGAGTTTAGGCATAGCTTGACAGAATAAATGGTTGGACGGTAAAATTTAGGAAAGAAGTTTAACTGGATGTAGATTTTTGATTGTTCACCCATTTCTATCCCTCTATCTACCAATAACTAGTGAAACATCCAAGGGGTCACTTTGTTTCAGAAAATGTTCTGTTTTCACTTTTAATTACAAATTGTGATTTTAATTTTAGTTGGGTTCTAGTATTTAAAAATTTAGAAACAAATTGTGGAAATGGAAAATGAATTCAAAACATTAGTGCAAGTTGATTTCTTTTTAAACTGGTAACGAAATCAAAACAATGTTACATTATTGTGATTAAAAGTGATGGCAGAAAATGAAATTAAAATACATTTTCTCAAACCAAACGACCCAGGTATTCCATCCCACCCCATTTCCATTCTGTATTTTCGTCCTTGCTGCTGCTGATACCATTAGATTTTTTGTGGTTTTACTTCTTGTAGCAATTATTTATCCATAAAAAAATAAAAAAGAATTTGCTTCATGTTAATTTGTGTCATTTTGAAATGTTGCATACATAGACATCGCTTATAATTTTGGTGTTCTTTGTGAAGTTCTATAATGCTACAGTGCTATTTCATCGTGGTTGATTTCACTGTTATTTGGTCTTGGCTTAAGATGATCGTTCTAGAGTTAATATGGACAACATCCTGGAAGAAAGAGATCCCAAATTTGATGCTATGCTTGGTCAAATGGTTGGTAGAATTAAATCAAAGCCTGGGGGGAAACCTGAGATGGGTGAGGTAAGTTTATATCAAATTGTTTTTACTCTTTCTGTAGAATTGAAGTTGATCCAGAAGTGTCATTACGGTGTATGTGTTAATGGATAACTCCAACATTTAAAATTGTTTTATTCTTCACTCTTTTCCTATGAAATTCTTTTAATGTTGGATGTTGAGTATTATTAAAGTTTGTCACTGTATCCGAAGTACAAAAATGGTACTATTGGCATTGAACATCAAGTAAACCCTGTTTTTCTATATTGGCGTGTTTATCTGCGATCGAATAAAAGGAAATATGCCAATATAATCCTACCTTTAACTGTATTTTGTATGCCAATATTTGCATATAATACTGTCATGCATACCTTTTCCATTACCAATCAATGCCGAGTTTGGTTTCTGTCATTTGTTACTCATGGTATGAGCATAGTGCCAAGTTGAACTTAACAAATTTGGTTAACTTTTGGAATGTGTTTGGATGAACTTATTTTAGAGAAATAATAACCTTTTTTAATATCTTCTTACGAGACATTCAAAAGAATTATTTCTCAAAAAGAATGTTACAAATGTAGTTTCAATGGTCAGAGCTTTACTTTTGACGTTTTTTAGTGCATATTCACCGAGACAAACTCACCTTACATCTATTGTTACAGGCCTTCGTGGTTGAGAAGTACAACAGGCCAATGCCCAAATTGCGAAACACAAAACCAGATTCTGGGCGCTATGAGGAAAGGCAGGTTCCTGCTGGCACTTTGAATATTGCTCAGTTGCGCCATATCATACTTTTGCACGAAGGTAAGGCTGATGATTACAATGGACGTATGAATGCTCAACAGATTGCTGAAAAATTTCAAGTGGATCTTGTTCAGATTCAGAGGATCTTGCAATTTTTATCACAACCTCCAGAAGGTAGCAGTAAAGACAAGAACGAAGCACCAAGATAATAGCTTAACTGACATTACTCACTGGTTCTTTCTTGTCTTAAAATGGCTGTTCTAAATGGATTTCAAGTGCGGACAAAAGTCTTGGGCATTAAAAAATGTTGTCCGAAAGAAAGGATAATGCCAAAAGGCCATAACATGAGGTCTTCGTTTAACTTGTGATAAACTATATTATCAGGTGCTTGTGCAGCCCCTATACATAGACTCGAATGACATCGTGATATCAACAATTGAATCTGTACTTCTGATGAAAATTAACCCTGGAGAGGGTGAGTTGCAATAAGTGTTTTGAAACCCTACAGCTGAGATATTGTTTGTTGTTTTTGCATTACTTCACGACAGTTAATAAAAATGAGCAATTTCAGTTTTGTTCTTACAAGATGCATATATTTGTAAACTCTGCTATTTAGATTTACTTACTATTATTTAATCACCTCGATCCTAGTCCCTGAGCACAGTTAATTTGGATTGGTTGCAAAACCAGTGCATATAAAACCCTCAAATTGTGGAAGATGAAGTCCGAATAAAGACGGATTTTGAACCATTTAGGATAAATTTGGAAGTAAAAATCACCTTAACAACTGAAGCGCACCATTTAGAAAAAGGAAAATTGATGTCACTCTGCTAAATCTTAGCTTTTACTTGGCTGAATATTCATCTTAAAAGTGAACTAGAATCGTATCCACTATCTCAAAATTAGCATACACCTCTTCCTATCCAGGCGATGACTAAATGGATTAAAAAGAATGAGATAATGAAGATTAAAAAAAAAAAATCCCCTTTACCCCCTTAGTAAAAATCAAGTCAAAAGAGATTCCAGCCAGTCTGATGTCAATTCATACGCCACAAATGTTACAGCATTAGCTGGTGCAGCTTTAACAGTTGATGGGACTATCCCCTTATATAGACCAGCCCAACCCTCCATTTGTAATATTCGCTTTATGGCATCAAGCATATTGTTGTATGCACGGTGTTCAACCCGAGCTCCATATCTTGGATGCCTTTGTAGACCTTCAATCTGCAGCAAAAGAATGAAGATTCATAATTTGCTTATTTTTTGTGGAGGAATGAGGGGTTCAAAATTCTATCATCCACCTGAAATCTTTTCTTGACCACATCAAGTGGATGAGTGGCGAGCTTGGCACATGTTCCTGCACTCACTCCACAGAGGAAAAGCTGAAAGCTAGAGATGTTTTCTGCAGTAGGATTCGAATATCTACGTTGATTCCATGCCTACATTTATCCCGCATAATACATGCATATTAAAAAACAGGTATCAGAATTGCTCACTATAAAGTATGAGTAAAGCATATATCAGTTCTGTGAAGGAATCTTAATATGATGTTACCTCAATGGACCATATTTACATTAAAATAAGTTCAAGTATTAGAATACTGGCATTTGACATAGTGAGTTATGATGATATTTATTGAAAAGAAAAAACCTCTCCTTCTGTCACTGGCCACTAGCAGTTATAGATATGCAGAGCTGAGACTGGGTATAAGGCATAGACAACATTTTGCTCGGACCAAAATTTAAAATTAACACAAACTGCTGCATAGCTTCCTTGTCGTTACAAATAGCCAGTGGGAAAATAATAACCAAACAAACATTCAATACGTGCATGCCATAATTACGTCAAATACAAATAAGTGGAATGCTAAATAGAAGAACTGAAATTTTACCATGGTCCAACGTTTAAATGTATCATAGGTGCCAAATTGTAGAGCTGCATATGGTATAATCTCAACTAGGGTTGGTGACAATCCAGCATACAAGCCTTGGAAACCACGAGTCTGCACAATATCAACAAATGCCGTTCTCATGTTTGGATAAACCTGAAAAATGGGAAAATATTAGCAAGTCATTATCCCAAAATTGATTTCATAGACATCAAGGATCACAACAGTCTCAAGCTATGCACTCAAAGCTAAAGTTATATAATCAAAGGCCACAAGTGGAAGTGTTTCTTTTTCCATGCTTAAGCTTCTGATACGAAATAACATTAATTGGTTAAGAAGCAAAGGTGAACACTCCCTCACCACAATTGGAAAAACGAATGATCACGAAGCAACTACTCTAAAAGCTTCAGCTGTTAGGTAAAGACACATAAATGAATTATATTACATCTCGCATAATTCCCCCTTAAACAAGAGTCTTCTAAGGTTTGAAGCAAGGACATGCCAAGCCCACACATATCCAGTATTGAAATTCAACCTTTTTATTCAAAGAATGGGGATAGCAAGGATAAATTCTAGACCATTTGATCATAGAGATTTTAATACGATGTCATTGACCATACCAAAACCCTATATTATCAAGTGAATACACAAGGAATGGTATTATATCTTACATTTCTAGCAGGAAACAAAAAAAAAAACACACATAAATGTAAGAGTTTCAAGTAGAATGAACATTGAAAGAAGCAGAAGTAAATGGAAGTGAAGGGTCTTTAAAAAGCATGCCAGCAATTTTCATCATGGATCTTCACAGTTTACAACTAATATGCATAACAGTAATTTAGTTCAAAACCATCTTGTAACATTGGAACTTTTAAAATGCTTATACCTTGGGTTCACCCTGGGAAGCTAATATGGTTCGGAGAAGATCAAAGGGATATGAACCTACAGTAGCAGCACTCCCAGCTATTGCCCCACTCATATAGGATAGATAAGGGCTCAGATTCATATGATTCTCTGCAGCAACAGAAAGCAAAGCAATGAACATAATAGACCTACAACAGGAAATGCCCAAGTAATTAATAACTCTAGATTGCAGATTGACAAGGCTTTGACCTGCCATAAAAACAATGAATAGACCTTGAACTATATACTCAGTTTTAACAACATCAACAAAAAAAAATCTGGGCAGACATACACGTAGGAGTAAATTCCAAATTCATGTGTAGAGACAGACACCGAGTAGGCATACCTGTTTTGGAAGAACCAGAGGCAAAAGTCTTCAACTTGTGTAGAACAGTAAATTGTATACTTGTATATGGCATAACCATGAGCAAAGCTGGCACGTTTCCCCGCCAAAAACCCTGTAACATGACAGAATTGAGAAAGAGTAATACAGAAGCTTTTCCCATAAAAAAGTTGACAGGAAACTTCCAAAAGACAAAGAATTCAAGCATTATCAGATACACTGATCTCACCAACAGCTTTTTGGTACCCTCTTAAGGTAAATAGGAATCAGATGCGGACTACTACAGAGAGAAGTGAAGTAGGAGGAAGATTAAACAAAAGTAATAGAAGCTGGGTTGTCCTACCCGTATGCCTTCTTCTCTGAAAATATCTCTGCTTGCTTGAACCATGCTGGTATATTTTGAAGGAGTAGACAAATCCTTGCGTAGTAAAGCCCATGAAGATGTGGGTTCTAGTTGAACCTAACAACGAATGCGAATAACAACTTAATTCAGCTCAGGCTGCAATGAACAACCATGATGATGAACCCAAGTTCCCTAAGTCTAGCACAAAGTTAAAACATTAACAAGTGAAAACAAATCTTATTGTTCAATCCCACGTTAATGCAACCATCCCCGAGGCCACATAAATTTTAAATAGAATGATGCCAACAACTGAATAATACCAGATATATTAACCAAGTAAACTAAAAACCTTTCGGCTTTCAATCACCAGGAGTGAATGCAATTTTCTTTTATAGAAAATAGACCTTTCTTTTATAGAAAAGAAAGAAGAAAAAGTAAAATTATTTTCAAAATTCCAACCAGATATCACAACCATTGTTAGAATATTTTTTTATAGGATCTTTAGTCTAACTCAAACCCAAAATCCATCTTGTGGGATAAAGGTTGTCCCCTCTTACATACACGATTTTGTCCCTGGATGTGGGGGAACTCCACCATGCTGTTCATTAATTAAACACCAAAAATTACTTTAAAGTGTCTCATTTTCAAGTGTCCTAAAGGAATTAGTTAAGAAGCACAGGATATTTCGATTGAAATTCACAATATTGGAAATCCCAGTAGATATGCATCAATGTAATTTTTTTAAAGAAAATTTTCTATTTCAAACTCCCTCCTGTTTATCATCTTTTTAAAGATTTGTGTTCCTGTTTAGTTGTTATTTTTAAAGTTTAAGACAACAATAGTTGCTCTTTTGTTATTTACACTCTTACATTTTACTTAACCTGTAATCAGTTTATGTATGCATGATTTATTGTGCCGTAGAAATGGTAACATAAAAAATCTTATAAATATAAATATTTTATGAAAATCGAGAAAAAATATTGTAAAAAAACCTTAAAGGACACTTAAAAAGGAATCCCTTAACGGCTAAGTTCACTGATTACCATTTGTCCATTTTAAAACCAAAAAGAATTCCACTTAAAACCATTTCCAAAGCGGGACAACTATCCGGCAAATGAAAATCACACAGCAAATACACAATTGGGTGAAAGAAACGCAAGTCAATGAAGCCATAAATGCCACCCATAACCACATACTACCTCCCTTTAATAAATAACCGAGTTCAATTAAGGAGATAATTATATCAAAACTTACTAAGCTTCCAACTTTTTTAAAACATTCTGGTCACCCATCTCGTAAAACGAGCAATTAAAGATATGAAATGCATTATAGTTAGAGACTTTCAGTGAAAATAATTAAAATTTGCTTACATTATAATAAAGATACAATCTTTGAACAAAAAGAAATGTCAGAAAGTCAAACCTGAAACCTAATCTTAATAACATCAAGAGGCGACGTGACGGTCCTGGATACAGCCCCGGAAAGAGCTCCGGCGGTGGCATCAATCGCAGCCCGTTTCAGCTGGCTCGGTTCCCCCTCCATTGCAAGAACACCCTCCAATCCCAACTACAACCTGCATCATCACAAAGCAAAACCCACACACGAATAAACCATATATTAATTAATGACGATCGTTAGGGAAAACGTTAGAATTTCCCTTGAATTTGGAAAGAGAGAGAAAAGGCACCGGCGAGAGAGGAAGGGAAAGGAGGCAATGGAGACGAGAGCGGACATTGGAGACAGGAAAGGGAAGGGAAATTCGTTGTTTGCCGCCTTATTTGAGTGGAAGATTTTTATGGCGGCGATTTCTCCGCCTCTGTCTGAGGCGTTGCTGGAATCTTGCAAAGTCTCAGACACAAACACGACGACTAATATTAATGTAATACAAGAAAAGGAAAAGAAAAAGAGAAAAGAAGAGAAAACCGTGGAGATGTTTTTGCATGCAGTGATTGGATCGAACACAGTTATTTCAGGGATGATAATATATTAATTAGTACATATTCTTCTTTTCCATTTCTAGCTTCAACAGCTGTTAGTGGAAAAGTTACAAGATTCTTTTCCTAAATTAGGTTTAAGATGTATACTTGTTATAATTAAAACATATCTATTGACATTTATTAATATCGGTAATTTACTAAGTTTATTTTTTTTTCTATTATAATTTTTATGCAGAATATTTAAATCCAAAATTTTGATTAAGTTTTACCACTCAGTATCTGCATCTTGGACTATCTGGCCACGTGTTTCACGAGTTCTTGTATGTTTTCTTTTTTCATTTTAATACTTTTTTTATCATCTTATTTTACATGTTAATATCTATATTAATTTTAAATTTAGTACTTTTAATATTGACAGTTGTTGATAAATATCTGTATATCTATACATATGTGTGTGCTTGTGGGAGGAATGTCTTTTCCATTGAGTTCACTTGTTTTGGAAAATCTGAATATGAAGAAAGAGGTATTCTTTTATCTTATTGAGTAGCTTGTGAAAGATATTTCATGAAGCATGCATGCTATACCAAATGTATATAATACAAGAAAAATAATTCTAAGAGAACTAAATAAAAGAATGATATTATTAAAACAAATAGTAAATAGAGAAATAACAAAATAATGTATAATTAAGTTATGTACTTCGAGACGAAGATATGAGAAAAAAAAGAGTAAAAATCAAGTTACTTGACAAAACAATAATATAAAAGGAAGGACACGGAATAAGTACCCAATTTGGACTTTCATTTTAATTTTTTTTAAGATGTCACTCTTGTGGATATGTTTTAAATGTTGTAAGAGTTGAAAATAAAAAAATAAAGATCATAAATAAAGAATTTTTTAAAACGTGTAAAATAACTTAGAATATTCTTAAGAAAAGAAGAAAAGAGGAAAAAATGAAACTAAGATAAAAAAGAATAAATGAAAAATGATTTCTGATAATTCTTTTAGAATGAATGGATTATTTTATTTATAAAATTTATGGATTAGGTTCATAACCTAAAAGATCCAAAATATCTATTAGGAAATTGATTTTTTTAATAAAGTAGAAACATTACAATTTGAAATACACGTTCGCAACTTGCATATAAGAAAAAATCTCCAAGACAAACTTACTATCCAAACTCATAAAAATCTTTCGCATTTTAAGAAACATATATTTTGTAATTTTATATTAAAAAATAATAACGATTTTCATATATTACAAAAGATAAGAAATGATGATCGAAAAAAAAACTTAATTTTATAAGATATAATGCATCTTGTATAACAAGTTATATGAACTAGAAAAATTAATACGCGATATAAAATGGATGAGATAAATAATTAATTTAAACTTTTATTTTATTTATTTTTTTAATTTTTTTTAGGATGCCACTCTTGTGGATAGGTTTTAAATGCCTTGATTTATTTCACAGTATATAGAAATGCAAACACTTTTTAACTCTTTGATTTCTAAAGAAGTTAATTGTGCAAAAGAATTAAAATTAGATTCTAAATAAACTAATATACATGATGAAAAAAATATAATTGGTAACAGATATAGGGCGAACAATTTCTTAATAAGATAATAATAAATAAAATATAATTGATTTTTATTAAAAAATAAAATAAAATGAAAATGAAAAAAAGAAGTGAAAAGGGCAAATTGCATATTCACAAAATATGCTTCTCTGAGTGCAAGTTCTTGTCAAATGAAAGCAAATGGAAGCCTGACAAGGATCCCAATAACTCAAAACAAGCCCACTAATATTCATACACATCAAGAGAAAATAAAATGAAATATAATAAATTAGAAAATAAATTTTTAAAAAGAGTAAACATTAAAATTGCTATCTTTTCATATGAATAAATTGAATGATTGATTAATTTTTACATAAAATAAATATTAATTTTTTATCTAATTACATAAAAATCCTTTATTATCAAATATAAAAAATTTATCTCCACATATAAAGTTTTTAATAAAAATACTAATAATTAAGGATCAATTTAAGTTCTTATTTAAACATTTTCTATTTTAGGTTTAAAAACGGTTTTCGAGCCTAAGGAGGAATTCCGCGTCCAAGCCGTAGCCCAACCCGCGTGTATAGACATGCGCGCGTGATGACATGACGACTCTACATGCGCATGACACGTTAACTATTCATGCACGTTCCAGAGTTAAGGAAAGGGCAAAAAAGTCATTTACAAAATATTATATTAACCTTTTTATTTCATAAAATGTTACATCACATTATTTAATTTGAATAATAAAAAAGAATGAAATTCTAGATAAAGATGTCATGCTATATTTTAATTTCTAAAGCTTTTCTAACTAAAAATATTTATCATTTATCATTTATCACCCGTATCTCACTCATTAATGAAACATATAATCTCATATTCCTTTTTTCAGGAATAATTAATTTATACATTAATTATTTTTCACGCTGGCCAAACTATTCTGAATAGAGACATTAGGGTGTATGATCAAATCATACCGAAAAATATTACTAAATAAAAACAACAACGCGACGAAAGGCGACATAAAAGGCCATGGTTGTCGTCTTTTCTAATTTTAAATCTCTATTATTTAGAAAAATATCTTAAACATTAAGCAATAATTAAATACTATACAAAAACACTGAACCGCCTTGGAATAATAATAAAAAAATATAAATATTAACCCAAACCGAAAATAGAAAAACACGTGATGATAAATAATTTAAATCATAAAATTATAATTTAAAGTTGTATCTACCTGGAAGGTTCGTAAATATCATTGTTCAAACTTATATATATATTTTCGTAGTTTCAGTTGAACAATACATAGCATTCGAGATTTTTCACCAAACAAAACTTATCAGAAACTCTTCTTCTTCTTCTTCATCTTGTTCATCTTCTTCTTCTGCCACTTCTTCTGAAATCCATGGAATACAGAACCTTAGAACTCAACATCATATCAGCAAAAGACATAAAGAATGTTAATCTTTTCTCGAAGATGGACGTTTACGTCGTCATTTCGCTCACCGGTGACCCTCTTCATCTTCAAAGTGCAACCACCCATGTGGACAAAGATGGCGGATGCAACCCCAAGTGGAACTATCCGGTGAAATTCTCCGTCAACGAAGCGCTGGCCAAGGAGAACCGTTTGACCCTCGAGGCCAAGCTCATCTCCGACCGCACCCTCGGCGACACCGTCATCGGCACCGTCCATGTTCCTCTCAGGGAGCTAGTCGACAACCCCGGCGAAGACAACGGCTTCCGACACGTCAGTTACAAGGTCGTCAAATCTTCAGGAAAATCCAAGGGATCATTCAATTTCTCTTACAAATTCGCTGAAAAGGTCTCTAATTCCACCGTCGCCGGAAGGATGTCCGCCGCGGCATCAAAAACAGAAACGGAGCCAGTGATGGCTTACCCTCCTCAGACCTCCGCGGGAACAAGTGCAATTCCTTACGGAACATCACATCCTCCGCCGCCCAACCCGGCTGCACAATATGGATACCCACCCCAACAACCGTCTTACACCGGATACCCACCGGTTCAATCTGGAAATGGGTATCCGCCTCAACAGAGCTATGGTGGATACCCCCCACAACAAAACGGATATGGTGGATACCCACCGCAAAATGGTTATGGTTATGGATATCAAGGGTACCCTCAACAAGGTGGATATGGATACCCACCCGCCCAGAAACCAAAGAAGAACAATTTCGGAATGGGGTTGGGAGCGGGATTGCTTGGTGGTGCCTTGGGTGGTATGTTGATCGGAGATATGGTATCTGATGCTGCGGATTATGATGCTGGATACGATGCTGGATTTGATGATGCTGGTGGATTTGATTTTTAAACCTGTTCTTTGGTTAGACGTGTGTTTTTATGGATTCCGGATTTCACTGTTTTTTTTTTTTTTTTAAGGTTGAGTAACGATGTTTCATGATGCTGTTTATCAGTATTTGTTTCATATACCTCGTTATCTGACTTTGTATTTATCTGGTATGACATAACATACGTACAGCTTGTGATTTCCTCTTCATTTCTATTCTATTCACAAATGATAAAGAAGATGTTATACGTATAGTTTGGGATATGATAGATATGGTATTATGATATGATGATAAAAGAGAAATTGATGGTTTTGTTGAATTGTACCATTCTGTTCAAGTTGCAAATTCGACAAAACTCAATCTGGTTGATAATTTTAGACTGGTGCAAAACATCAAAATTTCATCTTCAATTTGTTGCTTCTTGCTGGCTTTCTTCAAGACAAAAACGAAACTTCCTTAATCTTATTATCTTGTTTTCTTGTGTTCTTCTACAAAATCTGGTTAAAAAAACTACTACTAGAGAGTAATATTGAGAAAAACCATACTGAAAAACGATGTCTCTCACCTGTTGCATAGTTCTGCAAGCATAACATTTGCAACCAATGACATTGAATTAGCATAACATTAGCTGGGTTCTGAATTTCTTATTGTTAGCAAGGAACAAAATCTTATAAAGCTAATATGCAAGATATATATATCTTTCTTATGGTATGCAGGTGGAATATATGAACTAGAATAATGGGGCAGAGAATCGATTCCTTATCATCTTGAATAAAAATTTAGAGTGAGGGAATGATTATCCCACTCTAGTGTTATGCTGACCCCAAGTTTGTTAAACAATAACCAGCACAATACCTTATATTCAAATCAAAGCTATACTATGCTTCATAAAGAAGAATACAAAGTGGAAAAACAATAGATGGGGCATGTTACTGTTACAAATTGATGATCATGGATATTCAATTATTTGTATCAGAACATTGACAGTTTTTTTATTTTCTTTTCGTATCTCTGGGCAAAAACATAAAATCTGAGTCAAATTTTATTTACCTCTAGAGGTGATAAACAACAAAATTGCATACATTGGAATTGAAGCAGACACATTCAAAATTCTGCGATGAAGTCTGTCTGTTCTTGGTGAAGTGTTTATTGACATGGACAATGTCTTGCTGAAGCCAACTTCATCGAACCCCGAAACTTGATCTCCTCGAGAATTGCATGATCCGATAATAATGGTGATCAATATTCAAGGTTCATGGTCATGGTGTTCCAATTTCCACCTCTTGTTTTGCTCTGTCCATGTGAGAACATAGCATACGAGATTGTCTGAAAAGACTTGTCTGCTCCACGTACATGAAGAACCTCTTCCAATTGCCTTGGGGTAGATTTTTTCTCCAACTAGATAGAATCAATAATACCAGAATGATGTAAAAAATTAACATAAATGTCACACACACATATAAGTCCATTAAAAGATTCAGCTAAAAGAGTAGATTATATCATTTTTATCCCTACTGAAATTTTGGTTTTATGGAATCTCATCGTATGTGATTCACTTAATAGTTTTAATTGAAGTTGGCCAATGTTTCACCCAATAGGATAAATAAACAACAAAGAGTAGAAAAAGAAAACAAATACATAACTTCTAACATTATTGATTTGTCACAAAAACAAAAAAACTTCAATGAAGAAGAAAAATGTCAACAATGAAAAATTAATTGAGTTAAAAACCACATATTTATAAATAAAAATAATAATTTTATATGAAATTATCACTGAGAATATTTCTGCTATGTCCAGCAAGCAACTCCATCGTAAAATTATCCATGTAAAACATTATTAAATGTAAACAAATTAAAAATGAATTAATAAAAATATATAAAATACAATTAAGTAAAAATTAAAAATATATAAAATTGTAAGTTCTTCTAAAATTATTAAAACTGATACCTTTCAAACAAAATAAAAAACATAGATGCCATGCATACTGCGCATCCGGGGAATCGAACCCCGGTCAGTACCGTGGGAGGGTACTATGATACCACTACACCAGATGCGCTTTTGAATAATTTTTGACGATTTATAATAGAATAATAAATTTACGAAAATAATGTTTTAAACCTAACGGAACTAATTTAAGAAAATATAAACAATTTTTTTACTGGTATTAATATATTAATTTTTTTATGATGTATTTAAGTTATATTTAGATATAAAAATCAATTTGTTTTTGTTTCAACAAAATACTTCTAATATTTTTTATTTTCTCCTTTTTTTATTTCTATATTACAATATATAGAGAGATAAATCAATAAAATGTTTGGAAAATAATAAAAATATAATTAATAAAATAATAATAAATTATTTTTTGAAAATTGTAAATGATAATTAGGTAAAAACAAAAATAATTTTGAAAATTCGTCATTAAAAAAAAACACAGAAATATTATAATAACTTCTGTCATTTCGTCTTTCTTAATTACTGAATAGTTTGAGCTATATAAAAGTCAACCATATAAAATTGTTAAGAGATAAATATATATTTTATTTAAAATTTTCATAATGAAATATATATTTTTGAACAATTTATTAATGATATATCATATAACACATACGCATAATACATATATTACAAAATGTATAATAGTATATCTTATTATATGTCGAACTTTCATGCAAACACCGACCTTTTAAAAAAAGCTACAACACACGTAAACAAATTATATTATATATTTTTAAGAATATGACAGAGGAATTAACATATTTGGATGTGGTTAAAAAAAGAGAACAATAAATTTATTAGAAGTAAATTAAACTTAATTTAATCTTATAAATTTCAATTTATAAGATAAAGATTATATTATTTTATGTATTATAAATTTATTTATTTTTAACTAATTTAATATTTTTAACTCACACAAATAATATGATAACTATATAGTATCTAGATATAATAAATAGGGTAATGATACTTTGACACCCTGACTAATTTTTGATACCATCATGTGTCACATTCTGGGTGATCCACGTGTTTTAAAAAATAAAATGACAGAATGACGTGGATTCACTTGTGGGAGGGGTCTGAAGAGAGGGAAATTGAATTTTCAGATTTCATATTGCATTCAAGAGATTGGAACTAAAAACCTAGAGAGAGAAACTCTCCCTCCCAGCGAGAAAAACTTTGTCCCGTTTCAACCGTCAGTCGCCGTTCAACAGCCACCGGAGGACCACCCAGTCGGCGGAGAGCCTCTAGGTGGTCTTCCGGTGGTTGTTGAACGACGACTGACGGTGGAAACGGACGGAGCTTTTCTCGTTGGGAGGGAGAGTTTCTTTCTAGGTTTTTAGTTCCAATCTCTTGAATGCAATTTAAAATCTGAAAATTCAATTTTCCTCTCTTCAGACCCCTCCCACAAGTGAATCCACGTCATTCTGTCATTAATAAATATTAATAAAATGATGTTGGCAAAACTAATTTTATTTTAATCCTTCTTCGGTATTTTATTATTTTAAATAAAGGTATTAATATTTACAATTTTTTTAATAAATTTTTACGGGAAAAAAAAATCTCCTAGAAAAAGCTGTAATACTAAGGAATCTGTGATTTTTTTAGGTTAGGGACTTTATTCTGAATAGCATTAAAACTCCCTCGTGGCCTCATTCCATCTTTGTTTATTCAAAGTTCATCATAAGATATAATTTATAGAACCAAATATTCTCCATCCAATAATTCTTTTTTCTTTTCAATCGCACAAACTCTCACCCATTCTTTTTCTTATTCCAAGTTTAAAAATTTAATTTATATATATTTGTATAATGATAATCAATAAAACGTTTTTATTTCAAGAGATAAGAATAATATGAATTTTAGTGTATATTATGTACTTCAGATATAATTATTTAATGTATAATTAACTTTTTTTATTAGTAAGAGTAATTTGTTTAATAATAATAATAATAAAAACAAAATTGATACAAAATGTTAAGTAGAGATCTAGTTAAAACTTCCCTGAGGACCATTTGAGTAATTACACCTAAAAACTAAGCTTAAGAAAACTTGTATCTAAGATTAATTACACAATCAATTGAGATTTTAATAGCAATTTGAGGGGCTTAAATATCAATCCTTTTGAGACTACGTAGCAGGCCCAAATGGATACGGTCCAGTTCTATTTTTATTTTTTGCACAGAGATACCTACTAAATGTTCTATAGTATATAATTAATGTTGAATATGTACGTACGAATCTTCATAAATCAGTACATGTTTGGTTATTTTAAATTTTATCATAAGATAGAGAATAATCAACCTAAATTGACTTATTTTATCAAATAAAAAACATATTTTATTGTTAAAGGATAAAATTATTCAAATAATTTTTTTTTTATCAAAAGTGACTAAACAGATTATTCTTCTCTATGAATAATTATTGAAGATTTTACATAATTATAAGCAATACTAAATTACAGTATTATAATACATAAACAATATGTTGACCTTATGAAATTAATTAATTAGAAGATATTTTATGTCCATATTTTTTAACCTTTTTTTTTTATTTGGTGTGATTTTTTATACGAATTTTTTCTATTACTCGTATGATATCTTTTCTGCAATAATGTTTTTGCAATATTTTTATAACACATAGACCCGTAATAAATTTTTTAACAGCTTTATCAATAAAATAAAAATATTCCAATACTACCAACTTAATTAAGAAAATAGGTAATATTTAAATGATATTATCAAACTTACATAATTCACTAAATAAGCATCCATTTAAAGAGAATATTTTTTCTGTCTCCAATATAAACATATTCAAATAATGACATGAACAGTTAACCTTCAAAAACCATTTTAGTAAGTCTTCCGTGATATTTCTTTTATATACTCGAAATATATATAAATAATGATATGTAAACAATTTTTTTAAAATTTTTTTTACAATAGAATGTTATTATTCTATTCATCTGTTTGAATTTATTTATAAAAGAATATTTAAAACGAATCAATCATAAGTCATCACGTATGCGTTGTCAAAAAAATTATTAAAATTTCTTTTTCATATATATATTTGGTCTAAGATTTTTGTCATACAAATATACATATTAGTTTTCTCTAATCCTAATTTGTTCTTCTAATATTTTTCTCAAACATTTATTTTATAAGTTTATAATGTAACTCAAAATCTGTCGGTCTATAATTTATGTATCTCTAAACATATGTGTTGTATATTATCTTATAAAATTTCCATTTGTAATTATACCAAATATATTTAATATCTTACACGTGTCACAATTACTATTTAAAAACCACGAGCTTTTTATTTTTGTACGACAAAATTCGATCCGAAGAAGCTTGTTCAAGGAGATAGTGCTTATATTTTATTCGGTGAAGATAATAAATGAAAAAGAATGTCAATAAACGTCTTTAGAATATTAAAAACTAACCTTTTTAATAGAAAAATGTTGATGTCGTATTTTTATGCGTGTTTTAATAAAATTTATCATTATTTTTAATATTTATTTAACATCATTAAAATTACCTTCTGTAAATATATAGCAGGATCTAAATATATTCTTTACTTAAAATTTAAAAAATAAAAAGGTAGGCATTTATGGTAGGTTGGTTCTTTTTTATTCATAGGATTCTACTGAAACCATTGTTTGTCATGTCATTCATCCATCACTGTAAAAGAGGAAGCATTCATTCTAACACAATTACCTTACAGCTACATTCGTGGCATGGAATAAAGAAATTTTAACTGTAATTAATTTATTAAATTCCTATCAGTAATCGTATAAAAACTTTTATATTCTTAATCAATTAAATAAATAAATTAAAATAATTTTTTATTTAAATGCTTTTGTCACTCAATAGTTTGTTAACTTTATCATTCAATAATTTGCTTCCACCTTTGAATATCGTGTGTTTCAATTTTTATGTATTTTACTGAGTTCATAAATATTTTGGAATAGAGTAAAAAAATTATGTATAACGTGAGGCATACAATATCTCATGTTAGAAAAAAATATAACTGATAGTAATTTTATAAATAAAATAGTCTTGTGGACGTGAAATACTTCCTCTCACGTTCATGTAGATATTAGTTTTTCCAAACAAAATGTTAAATTTTCTGTCTATAAAATTAGAAATAAAAAATCACTTTTTTTAGACATTAGATGTCGAATATAGCAGGAGTTGATGTCTAATACACATTAGATGTCAGATTTCCTTCTTCTGAACGTCAATAAATTGCAACAATACTTTAAAAGTGGTATCAAAATGAACTTATTTTAGCAATTAGACGTCGGTGATGGAGAGGACCGACGTCAAATACTCTTTTAAACCTCAAAAACTTAGAATGCGAGTCTCATTTTGGAGTTTCGTTTACATTTTCGTTTCGTTTGCATTTGTCATTGTTGCTGCAAGATATATTTGATTGATTTTCTTTCAATTAATTTATTTTAAATTTTCATCGATTAACTTTCGTTTAAATTTTATTTGTACCGATTAATTTTGATTTATGGTACATTTTTGTACGCGAGTATTCGGATCTCAGCACCATAGTATAGTATGTATAATTTTATGATATACTAGAATGGTTTTCTATACTTCAAATTTAATAATATTGTAAAAACAAATTAATTTAAGAAAAAAAATAAAATGGATGTCGGTTTAGAGAAGTACAATGCCAAAATTGACGTTTTTGCAGTAGTAGGATTTTCTTGTAAAGTCACATCATTTTACGATAACATTTTACGAGATGGTGTTATTTCATTAGCTAGCATAAAACTTGAAGTTTTTATTCACACACGAGTTTTAAAATATTAAAAGGAGAATTTTTTTTATATAGGTTATAAATATTTACTTTATATTTCATCAAAAAGTTTCATTCTCTCTAATTTTGTTTTAGAACTTTGGGGTTTGAAATTAATTTTTTATATGGAGGTGATGGATAATAGAATATTTTCTATTTGATAAAATTGTGTTTTAATTATATATTAATTACTTTGATAGTTTCTTTATTACAAATGGAAGAATATGAAACGATAATCTTTCCTTATAATGTCCTTCCGAGAGAATTGATCCTTGGTTCATTATGTTTAGTACTTAATTCTCAAAATAAATATATTTAAAGAACCCCTCATTCCATCTTTAATTAATTACAAAGTCAAACTCAAACCTAATTAAAAAACAAATCATTCTGTGGTTAGCTTTAATCTTATTCTTTTTTTGGAAAATTCCCCACCCTTCCTTTCATCCCCCATTTAGAAAAATTCTGATATTTGACCCACCATTATAAGTCTTAGTAGAATGCAGAAAAGTTAAATTACCCCAGAGTGGGGTTTCGCACGACATGTAACTTCATTCTGTTTGCTGCTAAGATCTATAATCACTATCATATTTTGTTGTTTGTAGTTAATTTTTTTATACACAAACAGATATTGATTTTTTATTTTAATTCCACAACCGTATCATATAAATTGAATTATATGTATGTTAACATTAATTAATCGGTCAACGTGCAATATTATTATTAGTGTATAAATTAATTATATTTCAAAATAATATAGCGATTAATTATATGTTATTATTTATTATTTGTTTGGGTATTATTTATTATTTGTTTGGGCAGTGTGTGATTGTCGCAGACAGGATGAATTGTGTTGTAGATTGGACAGAGTCGTCAGCTGCTACTAACGTTGTTAAAAGTCCATTGGATGATACATGTATAAAGTATTTTCATGTTAAAGTCAATATTGTTCAGTTAACAATGGATGCATATTATGTACATGTTATCTAAAGTCATACATGAGACTTTTATATATTATTATAGTTTTTACCTTTTGCAGATCTAATGACGGTCCAATCATATCTAAATTTGTATTAAAAGGTTAATTTGTCATTATCATTAATAATTTGACCATGCTTTGATTGGTTGGCCATGTTGTTTAATTTAGACCATGCCAAAACTAGTTGGCATTCTCTACTACACCATGTTGTTCTGGTCATGTCGAAAGTGATCAATTTATTATAGTTTAATTGAAGGAATTCAACCTTAGAGGAACTTAGCAGGAAGCTCGATTAAAAAACCTCAATCTAAAAAACTCAACCTAAAAAAGACGTCCTAGAGAGTTAAGCCTGAGAAGGACGACTTGGAACTCAACTGAAGAAGCTCAATATGAGAGGAATGACCTAAAGAACTCGGCTTGAAAGAGGTAGGTAATGAAAGTTCAATCTAATAAAGGTTGGCTTGGTAGAAGTTGGTTATGGAAACTCAACCTAATAAAGATGGATCGGTGGAGTTTGACTTGGGAGTTGGACAATATGGACGGTACATCATATAATTGCAATAAAAAAGTTTAGGAATAGCATTAAAAAATAAACGAATTTATCTACGGGATATATGTGAAGGATGCGATACGTAAGAAGTATCTTGTTTTTGTTAGATATATAGGAGTAGGATTTTGGCTTTTCTATAGGGCAATCACATGGGTTTGTTGTAAAACATGTGTTGTGGGGGGATGTTTTCCATCTGCTGGGGAGCCAACCCTTTTTGTGATTCTCAATGTTACATGGGATAAAAGAAGCAGTATGTATACAAAGGTTGCTGTTTTCGGGCTAAGCATATGTTCTCCTAATAACTTTATTGCATCAAACCAATATGGCAAAATCTCAAAAGTAATAATAATGCCAAATGTTGACACTAGCTTCTCAAGAAAGCTCAAAAAGGAAAGTTTTGCGTCTCCTTCAAATTATCAAGTTTTGCTGCCACTTCATTAGAAAGAATTGTACATTTTAATTATAAGTTATAACTTTTGACGTGATAATAAACACTAGATCTACCAATAGATATCATAATAACGAGAATCAAAATCATGACTTCAATTTCACGAAAAATTGTTACGCATTATCAAGTAATTGACATAACATTAGAAATTGAAAAGTCACACGTGGTCCTAATGACAACCAAGGGAATTTAAGGTAAACTGACTAAAGGAGAAGCCCCATCAAATTTGTGTCACAATATATGGTAAATTAATAAGACTTTCATCTTAGACATCATAGTCATTGGACCGTGTGACACGAGGAGGAGATGGTTAAATGATGCATAGTCACGACCAAGATGTTGGGTTTAATAGAATGTGTGTCCTAAAGTCTTACAACTTTGATGGCTCAACTTTTGATTTCATTGGAATCTAGCTTCACCTTTATTCATTCTCAACTTGCTCATGCACATTTTTCCACAACATTTTATTACTAGAAAATATATACATAATTTTTAATCCACACATATATAATTTATTACCATGTTGTTACATATTATATATTATATATCTTCTCTCATTCCTGTGGTAGAATATTATCCCTTGTTTCCATGAAATGAATTACAATAGCTAGTAAACAAGCAACTTCCTATAATCCATAACATATATATAGCTGGAAATGGATATTGTTCATATATAGTCATTTTCAAAACCATTTCTACTCAAGGATTTCGCTTGATGGGGAGAAAAAAGTTTATTATTCCTTGTTATTATCCATATTGACCTCTTGCCCCATAAATTATGCATTTTGTTTTTCTCTCACTCTCCCATAATTTGATAATATTTTTTCTTACTTGATTTTATCTCACGTTTTTCTTTCTTTCTTTTTATGTATTTCTTTATTTCATGAATTATATGATACTTTTTGAAAGATAACGATTGAACAGTCAACACTATAGTTAAGCCAACAAAAACATTAATTTATTACATAAAGTAAAAATTACGCATTAATTTACAAAATCATTAATTTCATGAATTAGTAGAGATCAATTTCTTCATTTTTGGTCCCCACTCCCACTATGTTCTTCATATCCTTGCCCACAAACCGTAGAAAAACTTTTAAAAAAAGAGCATAATGTTCAGTTGAGTCTACAGCATCCTTCTTTCTTTCTTAAAGAAATTTATTCCATAGCCACATTCAACTCCAAATGACATTTTCCCACATTCTATCACACATAATTTTTTCTTCACCAACACTTAATGATACAAATTTGTATGGTAGATTGGCCCCATTAAATTACTAATGATCTTAATTTTCTATATATTTCATGTGAATATGTGCTCACACCAAGTTCTTATATTTTTAACTGTGATCTTATTTCTACTAAAAAAACAAAAAGATTCCCTTAAGTGGGGTAACAAAACTTTGTACTCACAAATGGTTAAGGGAATCAAGATTCTCCCAATCCAATTATAAGACCAAGGGTGATGAAATCAACTTCCAAACTTACAAAGCTTATAGCTATATAGGTCCCACCTTAGCTGTACTCACATCCAAACATCGATCCCTATACTCTATATACTGTCTTTATCACCACCATGGAATTTTTATTGCATGTTTGCACATTATATTATATTAAAAAAAGAGAGAAAAAAACAAAAAGCAAAATCCCATCTTACCCATTACTTCATTTCACTACTATATATATATATCAATACCCCATACTCCTCTCCTCATCTTGCATTGCACACTCCTTCTCAAACACTAAGAGAGAAAAAAAACATATTTTTTGTTGTTGGTTGTTAAGGTTGTTGTTGTTTGAGTCGAAAAATGTCTGGGGTTTGGGTTTTCAACAAAGGTGTGGTGAGGTTAGTGGAGAACCCTAGCTCTGAGCGGAAGGTGCTGGTTCACTCTGCAAGCAATGAAATCATCACTTCCTACGCAGTGCTGGAACACAAGTTGAGTTCACTGGGATGGGAACGTTACTATGATGACCCTGATTTGCTTCAGTTCCACAAACGCTCCACCGTTCACCTAATCTCTCTCCCAAGGGATTTCAACAGGTTCAGGTCCATGCACATGTATGACATAGTTGTCAAGAACAAGAACTACTTCGAAGTTAGAGACATGTGAACTTCCTCGTACCCTACACAACTCAATTCTTCATTTTCTCATGTATTGTTGGTTTCGTTTTCGATTTGTCTCTAAATTGTATAGAATTATGGTCTGATACGAGAATGAAGTCCGAGGAGCGGATTTGTTTGTCATGATGTAAATCTCTGTAATCATTCTAATCAAACTTCAGTTTTCTTACACTATGGGTGTTGAATATTCACATTGAGATATATGCTTTCTTAGTTCATTTATCATAATCACGTTATCTACTTCTAATTTTGTTTTCTATTTTTGTACTTTAAACTTAAGTTTATATAAAGTAAGGTTTGTTTTCATATATTATAAATTTGTTTTAAATCTAATTGATAAGATCAAACATTTTTTCGATAGATGTTTTTATTAAGAAGTGGAGTTTAAGTCTAATTCAACCACACAAAAATGGTTTATAAGGTCACGTCGAGGTATAAACATCTCAATCATGAAAATAGAATTAATGGATGGTTCGAATAGAATTTTAAGCCAAACTTAATCCCACAAAATCAATTTATAAGGTGAGACTTTCAACGATTTTCACTTTCTTGATAGAATGATTTTTCTTTATCGAGTTTTTGTGTCTTTTTTCTAATTTTAGTTTGTTGCATGGTAAAATATCATAAACAAGTGTCTAAATTAGTTATACAAAATATGGTAAATTAGTATAAATAACATTATATTATTAGGTTTAAAATATTGCAGCAATAAAACTTATGGTTGTGAAGAATGTCTTTTTCTATATAAATGTTATAATATACAGACATTATACTCCCTTACCCTATATGGAGAGACTAGAAGTGGCTTATTTTTATTATTTTTAGTGGCCAACGTTTATCGTTGATAGATAATTTTTTTTTTTAATTTTGGGAAATTATAAAACTATTAAATATGATGTGAAACACATAGGTAGAATCTGAATAAACCATTATCCACTTGAAAATTGTTTTGCATGATTATGCATGCCATGACATGGGAGCATGGGAGAATGAAAAGTGTCACGTGTGGGTGGAGATGTTTTATGCATGTTAAGTTGACTTTTTCCCGATTGATCAAGCCGCAATCCATGTAAGCATGGTATGTGCATGCCATGTATGTGCATTTGATCGATTTGGCAATTTTTTTAGAGAAAAAAAGTGTGTCATGCATAATTTTTGTTGAAGTCAATACAATATCGTTTTGCAAAAAGTGATAACGAAATGACGTGGATATACTTTTTAATTTTTTTCTTTTAAAATATATTTTATTATTTATTTTCTCTAATTGAAATGTATATATATTTAAGTTATATGTCTTCGTAAATACGTTTATAAAGTTACTAATTTTCAAAGTAAAATTTTTAACTAGATATAATTGGATATATTAATATCATAATTATCTATTGGTATGAAAATGTATTAAAATGTGTGTTGACTAACTTAGAGATAAAGTGTGATTACTTATAATTGAAGTGTAATTAAGTCATTGTTAATTAAAAGTTCATTCAAAAATTTATAAATACATGTTTGAAAGAAGAAGGTAAGTGATTTGCATTTACTATGTTTTTAATATCTAAATTGTTAACGAGTGTCTTTTACAAATACCTTCTGAACAGTTTAGACGAGTGATTGTGATAAGACTTAGATTTAAGAATAACTTTTTGATAGTAACGACTTATCAAACTTTAAACCGTTAACTACGATCATACAATCCAAAAAATTTATTAAATATCACATAAAAAAACTAAAATATAATATATATATATATATATATATATATATATATATATATATATATATATTTATTTATATATGAACTTTAAAAGAAAGAAATAAGGGAAAGGAATTTGGGTTGAGAATTTTGAATTTAAGGTGAAGAATTGAGAACCATGGACATACATTAAGGAAAAAAAGAAAGATAAAAGAGGGATGAGAATAGCATTAAAGAGGATAAACCCGTCTCTCGACATGCACATCGCACCAACACGTGAATGCATTACTTTTTAATTTAAGTTTAGGCATGCTTCACTCATAGTTCTAGTATCTTATCGTATTGCTTTTCTTTTTAAAAGTCTAAAAAGCATAAACTTTTAAGATTGATTAAGTTAATAAAGCAAAAACATAATTGAATTTTTTTTCTATGTGTATTTATAATAAATAAATTATTTATTTATTGGTAAAAGAAAAATACATAAAATATACCCAATACCAAATTTTTTTCCTTATTTTAAAATGATGTTTGGTGTTACAAATGTTTTATTTTTCATGTATGTGAATCATGACTATAGAAATTATGAATTAAAAAATTATGTTTTTATTTTAGTTTTTTAAAAATATTAATTATTTTTTGCGTTAAATTGAATTATTTAATAAAAAAACTCAAACGGGTTAAATTCCCAAATTTTTTTTAGAACAATTTTGTGAGAGAAATTTTTAAAAATTTTACTTTTTTTTCAACTTACATTTGTGGAAAACCTGGACTTTTTTTCTCCTATTGTAAACATCTCCATATCTAAATTCAATATGGATATGAAATTTTTGTCCCACTCTCATTAAATAACTGGTATATATACATATGTACATAATATGAATATTCAATATAAAAATTATGTATTCTTGTTTCTTCAAAATAAAATATTTGAAAAGAAATTATAATTCTATACATCTTAAATTGAATATCAAATAAAATTTATTGAGAACCAAAACATTTATTAAATTGACAATGTTGATAAAATAAAGTTGATTTTTTAAAATACTTTTAAAAAATTACAAAAGGAAAACTTATATTTAAATTTAAAAATATTTTAAATATCTTTTTACTCCTCTTCTTTAAATTCTTATGAAAAGTCTTTTTTTTACACATTAATAAAAGTTATAACACACTACTTAAATAAAATCACACAAATAAAAAATATTAAACTAATAATAATTGAAATTTAACATATTATAATTTGAAGGGTGATAAACAAGATTCATTATATGATATTAAATTATTTTATTATAATAAAAAAAATTATACAATTGTATTGATAGAATTGTAATTATGATAATGAATTAGAAAATAAAAAATATCAAAGTAGTATTCTACATGATAAAAATAAAAACAATAAAAAATATAAAAAAGAAGTAAAAATAATCAAAGGTGTGTCGTGTAAATAATTTGTTACACCATTGAATAAATCATATAAATGAAAACAGATGTATAATTAAATGTGTGATAAGATAAAAATTACTTTAGAGATTTGAGACAAATGTTCACGTATCAATCAAATTGTTGAGAAATAATAAAAATTCTTTTGAAAATAAAATTCAAATGAAAAAAAAAACAATATAAAAGAATAAAGAAGATAATTTTTTTTTTACTTTACCTAGTAAACGAAGGATTTAAGTTATTGAACACTTAAATTAAGAGTTCAACGTTCTCATGTGAAAAAATAAATCATAAATAAAAATATTAAAAAGAAGTAAAAAATATTCAAATTTGAAATATAAAAAATATTTAATTTAAATACAGCATTTGAAAATAAGTGTACAAAACGTTATGATAAGAGAGAAAGTATTTTAAAGATGTGAATTATAAACCAAACAATTAGAAAAAATAAATAGAATGTAATTAAAATAAGGAAAAGTTCTAAAGACTAAAAGTTATTTATATAACCCTAGTATTTTAGTAATTAAACGGAGATAGGATGAGCATGAAAATGGATATTAAGGTAAGTATGGAAACAATGAGAAGCCAAAAATATATACAAACGCATTTCCATATCTATATTGACAAGTTTATTTGTCGTCTTTTATACTAAACTTTACTTAAAAGTTAGAGTTAAAATTTTCATCACAATGTATTATTTAATTTTTATATTATTAACCAAATAGAAATCTCTTTACATATATTAACATTTTGTTTGATATAAATGAAATTGAAAGAAAAAAAGAAAACTCCTCTCCCTATATTGGTCTCCTAATTTGAGAGGAAATAAAAACTTAACGAGTTTTATGTCTTACCTATAAGGATCATACGTAAAATTCAAAATTTACATTTAAATTCTATAGGTTAAATGTGAATTTTTATCAATTAATTATAAAAATTTCAAAAGAAATATAAATAGTTTTTATATCATTTAATTTCATTCTTCCATATTCATATCAATTAAGTTAATATTAACATATGTGTTATTTTTTTTCACCAGATGTGATTTAAAGTTGTGATCTCCTATTATCTTTGTTGAGAATGGATGGAAGCATTTGTAATGAACATAGTATGGAATCCATCCATCAGAAATGATTTGAAATGTGATGTGTGATACATTTTTACAATGATAAGAATATTTGATTTGTATGTGATCAGAAACTTGCCATACTTGAAACTCTTTTTGCATGGATATAAATAATAATTCCAGTAGTGCAAAAAATAAGTTTTCACAACATGGAATAATGATAGTTAAAAAATCAACATGTGAAAAAAAAAATACAAAATACAGTAACATTTTTGTAATTTTAATAAACATTTTAATAATAATTGTCTAAATAATTATTGTTAAAAGTAGAAATAACGTTGGTTATGTACATAATCATCGTTAAAACTTATCTCATTATGACAGACTGAATATTAACGATTATACAATTTTTATTTTTTATGGTCATCATGTTAGAAGTTTCATATTGACTAAAGATAAGGCCAATTCATTTATATACGTGGGTGTAAACTTCACTTTACAAGCTGGTTTTGTGGAGTTGAGTTAAGTTTAAAGTCCACTTCTAACATGGTATCAGAGTCATCGTTAAAGCCTATCCTAGCGATATTTGTTATTTGTTGGACATATTATTCCACCCGCTATCCCAAACCAGTTTTATGATGTTGAATTAGGCTTAAAGTCTACTTCCAACACATCATCGTCATATGCCCCCATTGGTTTTTGCAATTGGATCACAAGGATCTCCATCCCCATGCCTCATCAACCAATTCAAAAGCTTGAAAGATTCCATAGGAGATATGGTATAATTCAACACCACAAAAGAATGGAAGCAATAAGATAATAAATTCCACATTGAGTCTCATCAATCATACCAAAACCCTAAAGACCATTCTCTTCATGCATGGGCAAGGTGCTTTCTTCTTTTGAGTGGTCACTTTTCATGCTCAAAAGGATCTTCCAATGAAGAAGAAGAAGCTCCATGCATGTAAAACTTCTATTTCTGTCATATCCATTAAGAATGGGGTGAGAGATTAGTTCCTTCTGTCTTCTACTCACTTTGCCTTTTTGACTGAACCAATTCTATCTTGTCATCAACATTGTTCTTCTTTTCCAAAGTTTGTTCTTTCAAAACCTTCATCATGCTTTCATTTCACGGAAGGATGTGAAGTTAAGTTTTACTTCTCCAATTAAAAGCAATAATCATTCAAATTCTGAAAAAAAAATGGATTTTTGGTTTTTAAGTGGTAAATTTGAGAGATAAAATTTTAAGTTTTCACAAACTGATGGACTAAAATTTAATTTTTTAAGTTTCAACGATCAAAATAGAATTTTTATATCAAGTAATCTGAGATATTTGTATATGTACTGTAGTTTCCAAGCTACCTTTTCTTAGTAAAAGAATTTTCTCTCCCATTATAAATGTTTTTACTAGTTTTCGTTTGAACCTTTAATTAAATTTTACACATATTAAATAAATTCTTCTCTCAATTTCTGAATTTAACTCAGATAAAGAAACTGTGAATTTACTATAATTCTCTAATTCCTTCATAATAAATTTCAATCCTCTTAATTAAAAAATTAATTATAGATTATAGGACCATATTTTAACACTTTTTTTTCTATTTTTTAAAGATAATTTTATTTGAATTTACTAAATTACTCGAACACTTGGTTAATTACCTGGAATTATGGCTAAGACCTCTTTTTTTATATAAAAAACTATAAATATGATTTTTAAGAAATTTTAGGAAAATTTTCTTTAAGCTAGAAAAATCCAGTTTAACCCCTTTTTTCTATATATTTATTGATATAACTACAAACCTTTTTTCTATATATTTATTGATATAACTACAACAAAAGTTGTATGAAAACGCTACGAAACATACTAAAATGATTCGAAAAAATCCATTTTAATTTGATCAACCTGCTGAAATAATTTATTTTAGTTATAAATTAGTAAATCCTGAAAATCAATATTTTATAATTTATTTTAAAGCTTCTTAAAACCATGATAGATTAAGCTATCTATCGACCAAATAGTTCCCCCCCAAATTTTTAGTTAATTATCTAAATCATTTTAAAGAAAAAAAATAATATTTCAAAGGACTATTAAGTGTTAAAAACATATAAAACCACTATTTTAAATAAATTTTAGCATTTTCTTATGTTTTGGGCCTAAAATAGTGCATGGACCCATTAGGCTTTCGACCAAGATTTTGAGCCCCAATGTTTATAAAACTTAACAGTAATTGCTTCCTGCACCCTATCATTTTATTTAATTCTATTTTTGCCCTGGAAGTTTTATTTGAAGCATTTGGGAAGGTACGTGGCTGACCAAGAAATCCATTTCGAAAAGGGGAAAATGTTTTCCAATAAGAGATTCTGGCAATTCGTTATTTGGAAAATGAATTTTGGAAGTCATTTTATCTTTCTATTAACCAAAAAAAAAAAACAGTCCCTAAAATAAATTAATAATTACCACAAAACATTTCTAATTATATCTTATTAGAAACTAAAAAATCATCTCTAAATAAATAAGCATTTATTGTAATCATTAATTAGTAACTAAGAATACATTCTCTACTAGTTTACAGATCAATAATTGCTAGTTTATGGAATAGAATCCAACTTAGTTAATTTAATCATTAATTATTATTACTTTTAAATTAGTCTATATTAAATATTTTCTAGTGTTCCCATAAGAAAACTTTTTCAAAAGAGCATATTGTTGGTGGAGTTTAGGTTGGATCAGCATCCCTTTCTTCTTTATAATATAAAACAAAAAACAAATTTCCCTTGTCCATTGCTTCATCATATATATATATATATATATATATATATATATATATATATATATATATATATATATATATATATATATATATATATATATATATCCACACACTCATCATTACATCGGAAACACTAAAAAAAGAAGACATAGATTTGTTTGTTGTTGTCGAGTTTAAGAATGTTTGGGGTTTGGGTTTTCAGGAACGGTGTGGTGAGGCTAATGGAGAAATCTGAGTCTGAAATATTGCAGAAGAATGTGAAAGGGAAGGTGTTGGTCGACATGTCAAGTGGTGAAGCCATTAGTGTAACATCCCGACAACTTACAGGGAATATTGACTGTCTTACACATCAACATGAGGTTTTTCAATATACTTTGTCCTCACTCGCACACTTTCCGGAAAAACTTCTCAGAAGGTCATTCATCTCTAAATTACTACATACTAAGCAAATTTAACCATGAAGTTCTTATGGGTTAAACTACCGAAAAGCAAATGCATTTGTGGATATGAGTAGCCAAATCAATTCCTTTAAGCTATCATTCAACTGTATAGTTCCATACCTATACAGTCTCTAGATCCCTCTTATTCCGGTGTATGTTCGATTCTTCCATGTGTCCCTTCCATTGGAAGTCTGTCATGAGCTGTTCTTTGTTTGTGTCTCTCGCACTTCGTGCCTCTTACACCGACGATCACTCCTCGTCCTCGTCAGTATCCGAGTGTCACAATTAGTTCATACACAATGCTCGAGAGAAAGTTGAAGGCATTGGGGTGGAGCGTTACTACGATAACCCTAACCTTCTTCAGTTCAACAAACCCTTTTCCATAGACCTAATCTCACTCCCAAAGGATTTCACCAACTTTCACATGCACAACATAGTCATCAAGAACAGGAACTACTTCATAGTTATAGACATGTAACACTGTTGTCTGCTATATATATGCTTCAAGTTTGTTTGTTTCTGTGTGATCCACCAGAGTTTACTCAACTCTTTGATATTTAGACTTCATTTCTACAAGAAAGAAGTTGTTCAGAGTTTAACTTAGTTATATGTATTTTTATATAATTGTCATTTTTTTTAATTATTTACAATCTTAGTAATTTATATAATAAATAACTTGTGTAAGTCAAAAGGTTAAAAAGAAAAACATAAATATTTATGTTATTTTTTAAGAATTGAATTTAAACTATTTTAATCTTATAAAAAGATAAAATTTATACTTAGTAACAAATTTAATTAACAAATAATTTATTGTCCAAATCCTTATAAAAATAAAAATAAACTCATGGACCAACTTAATTTTATTGCTATTTTAAAATTATAAATGCTAAACTCTTTAACTTAAAAGAATCTATTTGTCTATCTTGTATTACAATGGGCTAAATAGACTCTAATGAAAGGCTTAATGCTAATAAAATGATTAAAAGATGTTCACTTCTAATTTTTCTTTCTCTTTAATTTAGTGGTTTCATAGTTATTACACATTTCAAATTTAGTAGTTGAGGAAGAATCGTTGAAGTAAAAATATTGAATGAGATACTCCTTAAGGATGTGGTTGACTCAAGATCAAATTTTTGTATCATACGTTTGTCTACAAGAGTATGATTAAGATCACTAAGTTGTGAGTGAGTGATTCTTGTTCATATAAAAATTATTCAATGTTATATATTAGTTTTAAATATGAAATATTAAGTAGATAAAAGAAAAAGTGAAAAATATTTTGATGATAGATATTTATTGTGTAGAACCCAAATTATTGACTTTTTTTAGTTTTATATATTTGATTATTGAATTAGTTTTTTTTTTCGTGATTATTGAAGTAGTTTATAGTTGGTTTATAGTTTACAATGAAAAAAAAAATAGTACATAATTTTATAAAAGTTTAGATAAGAAAATAAGATTATAAGATTAGACATTAGTGACTAAATATTTAAGTATCTATTGATATGGTAATTATAAACTAAAAACATAAAATCTAATTCAACTTTTTATTGACAAAAATTAGTCTTTAATATAAATTAATAATGACTCATACAAATTGTTTCTAGTTCTATCATAATTAAAGACTTAAAAGGATTGTCTCTAAATAAATAAATATTTTTTATCATTAATTACCAAAAATATAGTCTTTATTTTTATCAAAAAAAATATTAATAGTAGAAACCAATTTAATATTAACCGTTTTTAGTTTATAAAACAATTTTTAATAATGAATAGGAATATTAATAAAAAGCTTTTTCCAATTACTAAACTCCCTCTTCTGAGTTGATCTTCTTGCTAAATTGCTCACTTGTACATCATCTCAAAAAATCCTATCTGGAAACCTTCAACCAGTGCTAGTTTGTACAGTCAAATCCACCACAAATAGAAAGCCAGATAACCAATACCAAAAACAACAAAATTCCCAGAACAACTAGCTTAATTTTCATGTTCTGATACCACATCTTTCGATGGACTTTTGCTCCTTGCTTTCTGAAATCTTGAGCCTGAAAATTAGAAATTCCTCAGCCTTGAAAGCATGAGTTAAAAAAGAAGAAAAACTCATCTAATCTTAGTCTGCTTCACTCACCTGTGAACGCAATGTCTCTGTCTTATCTGCAAGAATAGTTAGATTTTCTCCTCTATCAATGGCCTAAAAACACATAATGAAGTATTCAGATACACACAAGGTAATGGTGAACTTTTCTGGACACTACCCAAGAGGAGATACAACACTAACTGAGTCTGACCATATAAAGAATTGATATCACTTTCTATTCAAAATCTTATATTAATAGATTAATCATTTTTTCATCTTTATATAATATTTTATTTTGTCATATTTATCTAATATGAGAATTAGAATCACAGTTAGATTTTCAACGGAATACATAATCACAACTGCATATGAATTAGGTGATGACTAGATACTAAATACTAATGGAAAAAAAACCTTACTCCTGAACTATACAGTACCTTGTCTATGTTTTCTAACATAATACTCTTAACTTCTGAAACTTGAGCCTTCACTTTTATTAGCTTTTCAATCTCTTCAGCATGATCGATGATATACTTCATGTGCCCTTTCATAACTGGTCTGCAAATGTGCATCCATATTATTTAGCTTTGTATACAAATTGTCTGCCTAAGCATTAAGATATTCGAAACATCATCAAATCTTTATAACAGAAGTTATGTACCCAAACTCCTTGTTCAGACTCTTAGCAATAGCTGTATCTGCTTTTCCACCACCATATCTTTTCTTAAAGTCTGCTTTCACCCGTTCAAGGAAAGCAATAGAGATCTGCTTCCCAACAGATTCCTTAGCAACAACACAGTATGCTGCAATTTACAGAAAGCCCAAATGTAAAGCTCTAAAATACTCACTGCACTACAACACAGTTTTCAATCTCAGAAATTGGATCAACCACAAGATTTCAAACAAACACACTCACAAGCATCAATCTAGAGGTTGCATTATTGGTTATGTATACAAACAAAATTAGGCATTGTTGGAATTGAAACTTGCAAAGTCTTCAGTCGCGCAAAGGCCAGATTGAAGGAACATCACACACAACTGTGCATTCACAAGATTAGGCTTTCTCTGAACACTTTCTGTTGCATCACTAGGTACCTCTAAAGGGTACTCACAATGATCGAACATTCCATCAAAAACATGACATTGAAATCAGGTATGCATGTATATCATGAATGTACAATTATTTCTTTTAGATGAGTGTCATCATTCACCAAGAGAAAAAAATCAAACACTTGAAGCATGTTAACAACCCTTAAATTAAACTTAACCCAGATTCTGCTTCTCACTGTTCATTAGTTGACTCCATTTCAGCAATCAAAGGAAAAATTCGTAAAATTTAAGAAGAACCCATAAAAAAACAAACAAAACCCACCAAGAAAACTAAGTCAAAAGAGAAATAAAACCGAAAAAGAGAAACCTTTATGCTCACTCAACCTCCCTATAGCGACGTTCATCTCTAGACTAGATCCAGCATATAAAAACTAGCGATTCAAAATCCACTTTCATCTTTGGTCCACAAAAAACATGTCATTTGATAGAAACATAGTCCCAAGTGATTGGGAGGGGACATTACCATAACCATCCTCAACCAGAAAATTGAAGGTGTGGTGGTCACAGTTGTAAGTGAACTTGTTGTTGGAAGAGGGAAGCTTGTGAAGACACTGAGATGCAATGGCAGGGAAGTTTCCGGTGAACTCCGTGTACTCAGCCAACACCATTGTCCCACGAGCCACGAAGCTATATATAAACGATTCCTGACTCATTGCTCGGCAGCTGAGTCCAGTCGGAACTCACGGAAACACAACACAGAGCTTCCTCTGCTTCTTCCACTCTGCATCTACAGTTGCAATTTCAAGGCCACATTTCCATAATTCTCTTTTCTTCCTTTTACTTTTCCATCAAGAAAGAATTTCCCTTTTCTCTTCATAAATTAAGGAATCACAACTTCAATAATAAGGTTTTGTTTTTCTTTTCTGAAAGCAACCTTTTGTTTTTCAAGTAAGCAACTGTAACAAATACTTTTGTTCGTTTATCCATGTCAGTATTAAGTTTTTTCACTCAAATATTTTACATATTATTGTCAACTTTTGTACAAAAAATTAATCAATTCTATAGAATAATAAATATGTTTTGCTTAATTATTTCTGACGAAGTTAATTCTAATAACACAAAAAGACAATTTAGTCTAACATAATTAGTAACGTTGTTCCATTCATAATCATCAATGAAAGCCTAAGCGGTAATGATCGAATTGAATTGGAGTTTTTACTGGTTGACAGAGTATCAAACGAGATCAAATACACGACAATTTTTCTCTTTCGGTTCGGTTTTAGTTTAATGGTAATTGAGTTTGATATATAAATAAATTTAATTAAAGTAGATAGAAATTATGATTACTAAAATGTTATGAATTGTATGATTATGATTATGTTAGATTACTTTTTGCTTGATGTGGTTGGATAACAGTACCTTTACGTTGCGCACAAACTTCCCTAATCATTACTTTAACGCATGCTTGTATTTATATAATTATTAATAAGAACAAAAAGGTAATTTTAATTTTTAAAATATTAATTTTTTGTATTTATTCAATCTTGAAATGATTTTACATTTATTATCAGAAAAAAAATTGTTTTTAAATTTGAATTTTATCGTACAAAGTACTCTAGTTTGACTATTCTTCGTATTTTCTTATCCATCAATGGATGAATCAAAATTACCAATTTTTTTTTAATTTATATGTATAGAAATTTTAATAGAAAAAATAAATAATAACAGTATCAAACTAATTAAAAAGTTAAATGATAAGTACCTAATAAACAATACAAATCAATTAAAAATATATAAATTTATAAAAAAAAAACTTAAAATTTAATTAAAGCAAACAACATACATAAAAAGCTATATAAAATAAAATATAAAAATAGTAAAAATATGTGTTGATGGAGCAATAAATAAGAGGGTTTGCAACTTGGTTGTGTACTTCCAAATCCCGCCCAATTGGATATCTTTATCCTTGTTTTTTGAAAATTTGTGCTGGTTTGTTGTCTGTTGGTGACTTTAACGTTGGTGTTTCTTTCTAGAGTCTTGTTCGGAACACTCACCAAACCACGCTCCTCTTCAAATTCATATATACCCAGACAAACCCTAGAACAACAAACAATACAAAACAAATCCTTTCTCCCAAATCTTCCATCCCATCCTCAATGGCCAACTCAGATTCCTCTCTTCCTCTCTCCACCGTCTGTTTTCTTCTCTTTCATTATTTTTCCAATTCAGCCTTTTATTGCAATTCTCAAAATCCCTTCTAATTTTGTTTTCCTTTTCAGAAGAAGGAGAACGTCACTCCCGTTACGTCTAAAATCGCGGTATTTTTTTTTCTTTTTTTACATTTTCTTTTTATTTGTAAAATGGAACTCCCGACCACGTCTAAACCTTCTTTGTATTGTTCCAGGAACTTAATGAATCGAGATCGGAGCTTCTCGGAAGAATTCAGAGTTTGAAACAGGTTTTTTTTTCTTAGTTGTGCATTGTTTGTTAGCTATGAAGATTATAGTTCACTATTCTACCTGCTGGTTTGCTGCTGCTGCTGATTTTTATTTTATTTTTTTTTAATTTGTTTCTTTGGATCTATTTGTAGGATTTGCAAAGTTGGAGGTTTAAATTGGATACACAAGTCAAGGTCTATCGCGATGTAAGTGATGATGATGATGATGATGAAGATGATGATTGATCCATGTTTGTGAAATACTGCATTTTTGCTTTATAGTGTCGTCTGAAAAAGATTCTTCTGCTTCATTCCCTTGGAGTTCTTTGCGTGTTTGGGTGTATTCTTGTTTAGTTTGTTTTTCTTGAAATAGAAGAAATTAAATGATTGTGGCATAGAAATTCTTGGGCTTAATTTATTATACATTAAAGTGATGATAGATTATCACCAACTTAATGTTTAACTGTTTTTTCTTTAATTTTTAAATGTTATGTAAACTTCCTAACTTTTTTCTCTTACTAAACATATTTTGCCGACCTGAAATTCAGACATAGTTTTGAACTGCAGTTTCGTCTTGATCTTTGACGTTGTGGTAAATTGCTGTTGCAATATGGCTGTGGTGACAAAACACACCTTTACACTGCAGTCCCCATTGCGATTGCAACCCACAATTTAAACTATGATTTCGTGTAGTTTTGAAGATGGCATTTTGGGACCAAATTGTATATCATACTGGATGAGGATGACTACATATCGCACGACAACATTCAACTCAGGAGGTCTTCCTTGAGTAATTCCTTGACAAATTATCAGGAGGTCTTCCTTGACAAATTCCTCGGAAGTTCTTCTTGGTTTCCCTGTTCTTGTTTTTTTAACTAGATTAAAATTCATGCAATCCACTCTGTCTTGTGGTGCCAAAACCTACTCTTTTCACCTGCGTGTCTCTTGTGGTCTTTTTGTACGTGTCCAAATTATCATATCTAATGTTCTGTCATCCTTTTCTCAATCATTAATATCCCAACCTTACTGATTTTCTTTTTCTGTATGTTTATAATCAATGTGTATCGTCCTTTCTCTGTAGTGACACATTCTTCTTTAACAATCACATTTTTTCCACTCCCACCTTTCTCTCATGCTGTTCATTTTAAGTCTAGCATTCCCTATCATATAGGGTATGTTTGGGCAATCTTTTTCCTAAACATTTTTATGAAAGAAAATAAAAATGAAATGAGTTTTTCTGTAAGTTACAATTAGTTGATAAGTAACCCGATTTGCAAAAGTTCTTTTGTGTAGCTTTGTCTAAATTTTTATTTTTAACTTGTGCATAAACTAATTGTATTTTAGAGAAAATCGTTTGTTTTTTTTTCCTTTTTATTTTTCTCTACTAAAAGTGTTCATGAATAAACATGTCCAAACAGACCCATAGTACAGCAACACGGTAATCCTTCATTATCCTTATCTTAACACTGAAGTTTGTATTTTGATTTATGTCAATGCTAGAAATGCTAAGATCACCGTGGTGAACCACTGCTTTCCACAAGTGTAAGGGGTTCTGGAGTTGGTATGGTACTCCCTTGAGTGTCATTGAAAAACAATGATATCCAGATAATCTATACTAAGATTTTACATTTGTCACAAACTTAATCTAAACGGCATTGGATTTGTTGATTCATCTTAACAAGATTTCCCAATCATTTTCCGTATTTCATTTCACGCTTACACACCATATTATGTGGCTCTCATGATCTTCCTTTTTCTGTTTTATTATTCGTCTTCTTAAATTATCTCCCTTTCTATTCCTTTGTTTCTATGCTCTAATGTAATAAATTTCAATTTGTGTAGTGTCCTACTTCACCTCTGTGTCCTGACCCTTGCTTCATGTCCCAAAATGCAAGACTTCCTTTGCGGTGGAGAATGTCTACGAAAAAACCAGGAACTTTTCTGGTTTCAAAAATTCTAGTTTTGGGGATTTAAAAACACTCAATCCTCATTCAAACAAAGTTACCCTTGTTTTGATCTTTATTATTTCACACTGCATAGGATTATTTTTTTTCCTATGTTCAATTCATTCTACTTTCTTAGATCTCCCAGTTCACATTATACTATTTTTTTTTATCTAATTGGTTATATTATTTTTCTATTCATTACGCCATCATCTTCCATTGTTTACATATTTACTATATTCTTTTTGCTTCTACATTGATGGTGATTGTGTGCGTAAACATGACTACTTTTTTATCTGGAATTCTTTTTTTTTTTCTGTTTTTTTAGTATTTCTGTCAAGTGTAAAATTTTAGGTTGTATTATCATATTTAAAACGGTGGTCATACCAATTTGGATCTGGAATTCTCTTTATTGGTTTTGTAAAACCTGAGGTCTTTTTCTGATTTATTGATGCCCATGCTTAAATTTATTGGATAGTTTCTTTTTTTGGTTAAGATATGTTTTGTTCCATATATATGAACATGACCCTGTTTTTCATTTTGGTGGTCTCTGAGAAAGGTATTACGCTAGTCTTGATCTGCACAATGATTTTTGTATTTTCAAGTCCGTCCTGAGTGTTATAAAATGAAGACATCAAATTGCAAATGAACATGACCTATGTCCAAATTTTCAGATTATATCAAAGTTAATCTTAGATTTTTTATTGGATCACTTGTATCTGTCTACATTCTATATGTTTAATTTTATTCCTAGGTGTGAAGGAGGGTGTATCGAGTCACCTATGTTTGTTTATGCTCTAAATGTCCAATCTTGGGTTTCAGTTGGGACCCAATATCCACTAGAGAAAATATAGTCTTCACAGCACGTGGAAAGCCCTTACCTTTGACATTGATTCTATGAAGTTGGATTAGTTTCTTAGCCCAAATTCCAAGAACATGTATGAAGACTAAAGATATTATATTCAGTCGTTAAAAGTAATTTACAATTTGATCCTTATATTTCATAGTAGTTTCACCATTATTTCTTGGTTTTGGTTGACAGGCAATAAGAACTTTGTGTATCTAGTACATTTTTTTTTTCTATTGGACCAAGTTCATAGTGTGTAATAAAATGTATATGCTATGTAGGACCTAAAATATATTTGTTTCTTCTCTAAGTGTAGTAAGTTGGTGAAAAATCCATTTATTGGATGCGCGTATACACTTAACCTTCAGAGTAGAACAACCAACAAGAAATCTGATATCTTATTATGCTGGTAGATATACATTTACACGTCATTTATTTGCTCTGACTACTTTCGTAAATGAAAGGATTTTTTATGGTCCGTGGTTGTATTTATCATTATTTTGCTTAGTTCAGACACGGTCCACATATGTAGTTATAACTAAAGATTCAATGAACAATAGGTTTACTTGTGTTTTTTTGGTTATATTGATACGTAGCTGAACTCTCTTTTTATTATTGCTGGTACGGATGTCACTTCAGCTTCACTCTAATTTTATATGCATGTGGTGAATTTTCTGTTTTGCAACCTCTAATGGCTTTTCATTTTTCATGCAGGAGCTGTCAGAACTTAAGAAAACACTTAATGTTGAAGTGGACCAACTTCGACTGGTAAGTGTGCTTTTAAATTTTTTCTGTCAAATAAGTTTTGTTGCGTGAAACTTCGTTTATGAAATCAAAATCAGGAATTTCAAGATTTGAGGGCTACCCTTCAGCAGCAGCAAGAGGATGTTACTGCTAGCTTGAGAAACTTGGGGGTAAGTCTTGGAGGAATCATTTGACTCTACAACTTATGGGTCTTTTGTTGAAAAGTTCTTCCCAGATTACACTGTATTTCTTTTATTTAAATGCACCAACATCAATGAATGATTGCAGCTTCAGGATGCCTCAGACGTCAAGCATGCTCCAGCACAGGAGACAAAGATTGAAGAAGTTGACAAAGAAGAACATGAGGTGGTAGCAGAAGAAGATAATAACATTAAAGTAGCTGAAAATTAAACGGCCTTTAATTTGGAGTATTAGTGTTACACCCTGGATAAGCAGAATGACTCTGCAGTATGTTAGATATTTGATGTGTTTCATTACTACTATTGGGTGTAATACAGAACTTAAATCAATGGTAAATTTCCCGTTACCCCTCCTAATCTATTTTACTTGTACAACAAATTGCGGTATGCTTTTGTTGCTTTTCTGAATTAGATAAACAAGCGGTTTTCAAGACATGGTAGTTTTTGTCATAACTTAACCAATATAAGTCGATTGATTTTAATAACTTGAGTTCCCAAGGAAAGTATGGTTAAATCATTATTGTTTTATATATTATAAATAAATCATCATTGTTTATGAAAATATCAAATGTTACAAAACGGTAAAGGTTATACTTTTTTTATGGTATTTTTTTAAGATAACAGTTAAAAAAAATGATTAACTATGTTTTCTTAAAATTCATGTGTTTTCAATTTAATTATATTAAATTTTTTTAACATATGTCAAATATGTTTTTCATTCGACATCGAAATAAAAAAAATGTTAATATAAAATATATTAAATATATTTAAAAAAATAAAAATAAAAAATTATATTTATTTATTTTTAAAATTTGAAGATTAAAATGTTTTTAAATTTTAAAAATGAACAAATTTTAATTTTGCATAAAAAAATTGAGGACTAAGACCAAAACATTTTTTAAAAAATAAAACCTTTAGAAGGTCTCAACTCTTTGATAGGCGATTTATTGAGTTTACCTACCATATTACTATTATAAGGCCTTAACAAGCTTACCTCATGCTTTGGAAAAGTGTAGTTTTGGATGGGCAGTGAACTATTGCTTTTGTCTAGTCCTAGTCATCCTCCTCCATTTTTCACCATGTTAAAACTCTGCTGTAATTGTATTACCTAACCAGACCTTTTCAGTAATATTTCAATTTTATATACCAAGTAACTCGTTCATGATGAAGTTATAATTTGTATTTTACTGCCTTATTCTAACGCAATACTATATTAATGTTTCAAAACATAAAGTCACAGAACTATTACTGTATTTCTATTCAATAATTTAAGGTATTGAGATAATTTCTTTACAATCCTGCATGCTGAACAGTTGGAAAAACTTTAAAGCAAAAATATTTACCAAAACAGCAACATTTACCACAAATATCTCTGTTTAGTTTTGATAGATATAGTGAGAGTTGTTGTTTCCATATGGCAAATCAATATCAGCTAGTGTGTCAAGTCTTACCTGAATCATGTGCATTGCTTGAGTGTTGGGTTTCAATGTCATTCTAAGGTGAAAATACATGACATGCTGATTTTCCTCGTGTGAAGATTTTGATGTGGCATGTAGACACTGGAGATGAAAGTACACTGTAACCAATGTTCAAGGGGTTATGTTAAATTTCCTCATCTTGCAGTGCCTTAGATTGGACATTTTCCACCTACATTTTGCTGCAGTCACTTCCTTCATGGATTACTTCATAACACACAAGTCTATTACTTTCTTTGCCAGTAAATTGGGTGAAATGAATTGATTTTTGTTCAAACTATAACTAATGAATGTCACCTTTTTTCTTCTTAACAATTTAGCAGCATACATATTCTTCACTTTTTCTTTATCCTAACTTTTGGTTCACATTATTTATTGGTTCTGTGTTGCCTCATACAATAGAGGAATCCCCCAAATGTCAAACTATGAAATATTAAAATAGTTTAGTGACACCAAGAAATACATTGTGATTTTTATGTACATAAAAGATGAGTATTTTGTTTATAACTTTTTTTTTCTCTATAAAAAACATAAGAAAATGGGTTACAGACAACACTGAGGACCTTAAATTTTGCTCCATGCGTTTCTGAAGGCACACTGAAGATAACTTAGTCCTAATCCAACTTGGGCCTATAGCTAAGAACAATCTAAAATGTAAATTATAAAATCTAAAAGATGGTTACTACTATCCATAAAAAGATATGATAGAAATGCCAATTGATTTATGAAGAAGTTAACAAAGTTGCAAAAAGAATCTTATCTATAAGCATAACAAATAGCTTCCTCCTACAGACAACAAACTAATATCATGGAGATGAAACAAAAGCCTGGTACATTTATAAGAGACAATAAAACAAACATTGCAAGCCTAGAAAAAGAAACAGTGGATACAATAATCACAGTACACGAGTGCCTATAAAAATAAAGTAAGGATCACTATTTTTCATAGTATCCTACTCTTGTTTTAAAATTGACCACTACCACATTAACAAGAAGATATTAAATAACAAGGAAGGTTGTAGTAGAATCATGCTCTATTGCAAAATAATGCAGTAGGAGCAGTGTGCCCTTCTGTCATTGTCACATTATACTTTGATAGCCATTCATCTTTGCCTGCACACTTTGCTCCCCAACAGAGTGCACACCTCCAAGTACATTCTTGGCATTTTCCCTTCTTTCTTTTTCATGCCCCACATTCACTTCTCTTTCTCTTCTTCCAACTCTTCAATCCTTTCAATCCTTCAATCCTTCAATTCAAGTTTCAACCACTACTTCCACTTCCCTCTTTCAATGGATGCAAAACCTCCTCAACTTGCTGCACAACCTTTAAACTATCAGGTACTACTACTACTACCTACCACCTTACCTTAAAGACTCACCACAGTAATTGATGCATGTGTAATCTCACTTTTTTCCCTCTTCAAATTTGCCCTCTTTAATCTACTAAAACTAATCATTTAACTCTCTTTGCTTCTTCTCCTAGACATGGTTCTTGAAAGTTTCAATCCACTGTGAAGGTTGCAGGAGGAAAGTAAAGAAAGTTCTGAAGAGCATTGATGGTACTATATCACATTTCTTTGAACAAAAAGTATGATAGCAGAATTTTACACCAGAAAACTCATGAAAGTAGTCGTACTCCACAATTATATGCTAGAAAAATATAACACAAATCCAGCTTCAGATTTAATTTTTTCAACTATTTTTTCGTACACTTTTTCTTACTCTACAGAGAGCATTCTTCTTTTCCCATGCAGGAGTATTACACTGTTGTAATTACTCCCACATAACATTCTGAACCAGGAAAGAAGAAAATTTTACAGATCCCACATTGTCTAACGAAAGGGACAAAACAGTGCATAGCAAATAAGTTAGATTCATTCTGAATCCTAAAGAGAAGGTTCCCCTTTGTAGGTGTTTTCACTGCAACAATAGACCCGCAGCAGAACAAAGTAACAGTTACTGGAAGTGTTGCTGTGGAGACCCTTCTCAGGAAGCTCGTCAGAGCCGGAAAACAAGCCGAGATTTGGCCGGAGAATGACGGAAAAATCTCCAACAATGGGCGGCAGCAGCAGAAGAAGAAAAATGAAGCAAGAGAACCACAGAGCGTGGAAAATCACAACGGAACTGAAAATGCTTCTGCCAAGTGTAACAGTAAGAAAAAAAGCAGCAGCATTGACTCGCCGGGAAAGTCCCCCTCCGTTTACCGGATGCCGTCGGAGGGTGGTCGGAGCGAAGGTGGTGCCGGCTCTGCTAAGAAGAAGAAGAAGAAATTGCACAGTGGTGGTGGGAATGGAAACAGTGGTTTGAGTTCAGTGGAAGCAGCTACTGGTGCACCTGCACACACTGGATTGCAGTTTCAAGATCTTGTGGGCCCAGTGAATGTGAACCCTACACGTCAGTATTCGCTTTTATATCCAGAAAGTGGTGTTGCAGCTTATAACAGATTGTATCCTTCTTACTACGTTCCATCTTCACCCTACACGTGGGCTGGTCTAGACCAAGATTACTATCACTTTCAATCACCACCGTTGGTTTCCTTTGAGATCTTCAGTGATGAAAATGTTAATGGGTGTTCTGTTATGTGAGACTTGATAATAAAGAGAGTGTTGTACTATGGATATTATTATTATTATTATTATTATTATTATTTTATTTCCAAGATAGTTTGCAATCCTACTGCAGTTGCAAAGTTTAACACTTTCTTTAGTAAGAAAATAAGAAGAAAAAGATTGTAATTTGTTTCCTTTATTACTCTTTTTAATGCACGTTATTTATTTGTTGAAATGCATGGAGATCCATTAATTTAGAAATGAGATATTATGAAATAAGGAGTAATATATGTTAAGTATCCAATTTTAGGAGAAGAAAATTTTCTAAGTAACAACAAAAAGTGCATATTCCCTTCAAACTTTGTCTCCATTATGGAGGAAAAAAAGTTGTCATATTTCAACAAAATTAAAGAAGTGTATGGATTATATAAATGTAACAGATTAAAGGTTGATATTTTCTCTTGATGATTTAGGAGGTTGTGCATTTTGATTACACAAAAGAGAATAGAAAAACTGAAAAAGAATGGTGGGGGACTCTAATGTCAGGTGGGTAGAATTTGGAAACTGGTTCAAGTTGTGCATCTTGGACCACAAAAAGTTATGTAGTTTGATTTCAGAATATACCTTTGATATGTGTGTGACAAAAGTAATACAATTATACACAGTATTATATACCAGATCAAATTTTGGATACTGAAATGTGTATTATATGAACATGATAAGTTCCATTTACTATACACCTAGGAAGACTACTGTTGGTGGTTTTGGGGACATTTAGGTGTTGGAGAACTTTATTTGTGGAGCAAAAGTTGAAATTCACTGAAAATACTTTTTTGTCTGCCCTAAATTAACATATCAGTGAGAAGGGCATTAATGTAGGTACTTCTCATTACTTTTTAAACTTCCAACTTTATCATCTTTTACACAAAATATTATTCAGAGAATAGGATAACTTTTTTCCAAAAATTTATGGTCTAATAATGGTAGCTCTATAATAAAGAGATGTTTGATTACAGTTTTCTGTCATCTTGCATTTAGTTAAGGATATTACTTATATTAACTAACTTTATGCATGTCTGTGTCAAGGACTGACATTTCAAGTTTTACTTACCTCTAGTCAAGCTAGATTAATCTAAAGTTAAACTTTGAAATACTAACTTCAGAAACAAAAATAGTTTCTATAAAAAATTTTGAATTTTGAAGCTGAGTAACATGGTAAGAATGTTACAATTTATCATCAAAGATTAATGTAAGTCTTTTGTTTCTTTCCACTTTGACATCACCAAATCATATTACTCAGTATGCACATTCAAAATATTTCATCACTTTCTATCAGTAAGTACAAAAAGAATAGCTGTGAGGAAACCAAGAGACTGCAGATTTTCTGCCTGGGAAGGTCCCGAAAGGCAAAAAAGTGAAGCACTTTCATTTTTATGCATGCTTAAATTTATATTCTTTTACTTCTTTTCATATATTCAAGCATGCATGTTTCTCGATTCAAATATAAAGCAAACCAACTAATAAGAAAAGTATATGAAGTAACAATCTTACCCTGGTCAAAATATAAAGCAGTTATCTACATTTTTTTTTCCAAAAAAAGCTAATTTTCATTGATATTATTATATACAAGGAAACCATTTCAAAAATTCTTGTGAATAGGAAAACTACAGAAAGATTTTGGATACTAAGCCAATGATTCTAAGTTCTAAAATGATTATAAGTTCTAAAGGACTAATGTACACTTTGAACATCAAAACTTCCTTAGAAATACCACTTAACCAATATGGTCATCTAAGAGCTTCAAATGTAATTTTTCTTTGGTCAGTCTCTAGGTGCAAATTGATGCTTTTGAAGTCCGTTGATTCATGCCAAGGATGATCACCATTACTGTCACATCATCATGGTACTTCCTCCTCCTCCCGTCGGGAACATTCATCAACTCCTCCATGCTGAAGCCTGCAAGAGCATCACTTAGTAACTAATCGTAAAATAACATAAACTCATTCATGCAATGAAAATCAAAGTTAGCATGAGATCTTGAAAAATGACCTGCAGAATCAGCTGCTCTTGCAACTAATTGCTCAATAAGAAATTTTGCTGGATCACCAAAAGGATTTCTCAATATATAAGACTCTACAAGCTCTACTGCTTCATCATTACTGAAGAAGTCAAATAAACCATCACTGGCAACTATAACAAATTGGTCAGAATCTGAGATTTTGTGCACATTCAACGATGGATCAGTTGAAATATATGGTGGGCTTGTGAGATCGTGAACTCGAAGGATTCCCATTAATGCGTCATTCAGAATTTTCTGTAGGGAAGAAAAAAAGGAAAATCATGTCCTTTTGAAATAATTGGTATTCATAAACTAGCAAACTCGATAAATGTAATGAACTTCCATCCGCTCATCATTTGTAGCTAGGATATCAGTACAGGGTTATTACATCTTTATAATATCTTATTGTGTGCAATTTCTTTTACAAAAAATCACAACTCAAAATCTTTTGGAACCTTATTGTCTAAAATATAAAAGAAAAATGCGAACCTTTTTCAAGTACCCTGCTCCTAAAGCTCGAGTAACCTTTAGTTTTCCCTTCACCTTCCCTGCTACTATGGTTTTAGGATCATCAGGATGATCAGCAAGAACTCGAGCTCTTTCGGCTTCATTGTCAACGGTATGACAATCTGTGAGCTGGATAGCCTTCAATCTCTCATTCCCATTCATTCTGTTATCTGTACAGCATGTTGCCAATACTGCTCTGCTGTCACCAAGATTAAGTGTATATAAATCATTTCCATGAAGAAGCACAAGCAAAACACAAGATCCAATAGAAACTAAATCTGGACGTTCCTCCATTTCCTGCTCAACCATGCATAAGAAATCATTCTCAACCTGACTAAGAACTTGCTGGAGACCATCAAGTACTTTACTATGAGAAAATGATTTAGGGGATGCTTCTGACTTGGAAGGTGGAGTAATGTTTGCAAAACAGTCAAGACCAGAATTGTTTCCCTTAAATTTTGAAGGAGATTGGTGCTCCTGAAGAATAAGACTATCATCCAAATTATATGGAAAGGATTCACCCACAGCCACATTGTCAGAAGCTTTTATGAAATCTGGTTCCAAATCACAACGTAACATATTAAAATAAGATACAATGGTGTCATAAAGGGTACCCGCCAAAAAGTCAGCTGCATCTCTCCCATTAAAACCATCATAAATTGCACAGAAGAGCCACCCATTTTCTTCAGAACAAACTGCTTGAACTCTATCTTCACCAGCCGCTCCTCCAGCAACTTGAACATCCATGGCATTAAGAAAACCTTCAGTTCTCGAAGGAGCACTCATAGATTTTAATGAACAGGAGTCATATTCAAGCATGTTAGTTGGAGTGGAAGGGCTGCAACTTAGATTTGAAAAACTACTATGGACAGAAGATGATAATATTTCCAACTTCGGAAAACTTGACGAAGAGGGTACTGTTCGAAATGATTTAGGAGAGTCCAAACTCGGAAGGATTTCTTCTCCTATTACGCCATTGCAGATATTTGTGTTGGCAAGTGTAGCATTTGCACTTAAGGCAGCACCGGATAAGCAAGAGAAACTGCTTGTTCTATTGATTTCTTTGCAAGGTATACCTCTATCACTATTGCATTGATAGCCAAAACTTATTTTAAGTTCACCTTCAGGGCTATGCATGCTTATCTCCTGGTCTAAGAAATCCATTCTCTACACTATCAATATTACATCACTGGCACAAAAGTAAACAGTATTAACACACAACATGTATCAACTCAGAGCATGAAACATGAGAGCAGCTAAACTTGATCAATCAGACATGTATGGATGATGAAGACAGGTTTCATTCAAAACTAATAATGACAATCCATATAGGAATGTATAATCAAAGATTATGTGTGTGTTTAATCTGGTAGAGAAAGCCATTTGATTATATAGAAAAACAAAAGATTTTCTAGATAGCAGAAACAGCCGTCAATTCATATACTTAAATGCCACAATAACAGTTCTTTAAACAAACTTAAAAGCTGTACCACATACCGGACTAGCAACCATTAGTTCAACAAAATAACATTATAACAAATAACATTCAGATAATATTAACCAATTTGAAGTAAATTCTTCAAGCATTGGAAATGAAGGATAAAAGTAAACATAATTATATACCTAAAATTTCATAGGCATTTGGCTGAAACCTTACAGTATCAGTGTTGGCTTCCTTTGTATGCTAATAAAACATATTTGTACGGGAAATGCAAATCTGAGCAAATGAGTGTAAACATTTTTAAGAGTTCATCAGGTATTTATGAGGAAGGTCCATAGCACCAAGACAAGGAAAACAACAACATGAACTAAATCCTGATGCCAGCACAAATAATTTACAGCAACACGAAAAGGAAAAGAAAAACAATAAAATAAAATTTAAGCTTTATCATGTACCATATCCAGTCCTTGAAGGCTACACTTATTCAACCTCAAACTATTTCTGACAAAATTTGCATATTATTAAATTTTACCATTTGGCTCCAACAAAAAATACCAAATATTTTTCACGTTAATGAATAAAGAAGAATTTCTCCATACCATCCCTTCTCATCAAGCCCCCAGAAACAAGGAAAAGAGGAAGAAAGATCAAGTTCACAGTACAAAAACAGGAAAATTTATTGAAACGATGAGCTTGTTTATTTCCAATCTCTCTCTCTATCGCTCTCTCTCACACACACAGAGTGAAGCTTCAATGACAGTGGCAGACAGTAATGATAATACTCAACGTAAGAGTGTAATTGACAAAAATAAACACTAAGAAAAAGGGCGCATTCTTGCAGGAGTTCACATTCAGTTATGCTCTCGCCTATTTTGAACGTGAGGAAAGATCAAAATCAAAACTTTCCCTTAGAATTCCATTTGGGCATTCTTCATTTGATTTGTTTTGCAAAACAAACAAACCCCAGAAGAGAGAAAAACACGTAGAACAAAAAAACCGCATGAGACACGTCAAACGAAATAGAAAAACAAAAAAAAAAAAAGGAAAGGAAAAAGGCACTTACGAACAGAGAGTGAAGGAGCTGAGAATGCAGCTATGCAAACGAAGAGTGTTGGCGAAGAAGGAGAAAGAGAAAGAGAGATGGTGAAATAGGAGAGAAGGGAGAAAATGGTGAAGGAAGAATGAGTGTTGAAAGGAAAGGAAGAAAAAGAAGTGGTTGGAAATTCGGATGGTAGAGAAGAGAAGGGAAGATGAATGCTCTTTCATGGCTCACGTTTCGGTCTAGTCAAAGAAACCGGTTCTTTCTCTTTTTTTCCTTTTCCTCCAAACACTTCAAACTTTTCTTTTTCTCTTCTCTTTTTTCTTTCAATTTCCAAATTTTGCAATCATATATGAAGAACCATATTATCATTTGGTATTGATATTATAATTTAATCATAAATTACTATATATTATAAATTTATTAGTGTTTTGTATAGTAATAATAATGAATTTTCATGTGTTGGTAATATAACAACCATTTTTTAACTAATAATCTTTTACATTTTTTTAACAAGTAAATACAAATAACTTTGTATTCATCCTTTTTTTCACTCCTCTCATTCATTACAAGTAGTTTATTTATTGTTATAAACAAAGTATAAACTATCTTATTATAAGTTATATTTTATTCTTTTAAACTAATCTTGTTTACAACTTTTCTATTCATTTTCTTCCCTAAGCAACCTGTATTTATACTTTCTTTATCATTCTTTATTTCATTTTTACCCTCTCACTTTTTTACCATTGAACCAATTATCTAATAACTTTCTACTATTATGTGGATGAATAAAATAAATTAAAAAAAAATGAATATAGACTCTTGACTAAATTTATTGAATTGGAATTACGTAATAAATTAACTAATAAGTATAAAATAATGTTATAACTTATAATGTCTTTTATTGGTAACTTGAAATTATTTTTTAGTTATTATAATTTTGTTGATTTTGAAAAAAATTTAAATAATTGATATTAAAAGGTCAAAATAATGCATACAATGGTAGATTATACTATTTTAGTGATGCTTAGTAAACGAGCTTAAATATATACATTCTACAGTGCTCACTGACGTGAAACTCAGAATGTGAATTCCTCCTCTATTATATTTATAGCTATGTTTCCTTAGCTGTAATTATAGAAAACATGAAAACAGATGTAGGTTTGTCAATAAATGTAAAATTCATTTATATTAAAAAATCATTTATATTAGTTTAAAAGCGTAATTTAATTATCAAAATTCTCAATAAAGGATCCAAGAAGAATACTTAACAGGCAACGTTTTAAAAGCCTTCAACAAATAAACATTCAAAAATTGACTTGCCAAACATTTACGACAACTTACCATTACTACTTTTAAACAGAAAAAGAAGGATTACTCCTTTCAGTAAAGGATTTTATGGTTTGTGAAATCAAACTTCAAAAAAACTACGGCGTCATATAATTTAAGATTGAAATATAAGACAACCGAATACTCATCAACGCATTGTCAAAAAAACAACCTTAGCTGGAGGTTACCAAGTACCAACGAAAATTCAGAACAAGTATTTGCTCAAAATGACAATCATAATCCTCAAATATTACTAGCAAAAGTAAAAATTAATACATAACAAAGTAACATGGGCGTCTACTGTTGCTTAACTTCAACTTTCTTCTTCTGCCACAAGCGATCTAGGGCACTGTCAGCATCACCCTGGATATTAAGAGCAAGAAATGCATTCTTGGTAAATAGGTAAAAAAAATATCATCAATGAAACCAGGTGTTTCAATACAGAAACTGGGACCTGAACACCAAGGTATGATATTTACATTGACAGGAAGGATAACCAATATTCTAATAGAGAATGATCAAGTGGACATAAAAGAAGAAAATAGTTAACAAACTCAGCTTGAAGCTAAATTGATATCAAACGTATAGCTGGTCCAACAGAAACTCTATTAACCCAACAAATTAGTGAACAAACCAAATTGTATTTACAAAGTTTAGTGAACAACAAACCAATTCTTAGCGCTGAATTTAAGCAAATAATTTTTCTAAATAAAAGGGGAAACATTTGTTATACAATCAATTATAAGCATATGAACATTTATTTTCTCTATTAAAGAAATTCATTATGAGGCACATAAAATCAACCCCAAGAATTTCGCAAAAGAAACCCTAATTTACAATAGTCTTAATCACAGAACTAATGCTATAATCCAAAAACAAAGAGTACGTTGCAAAAAATACAAAACACTGCTACCCACTAGCATAAACCAAAAAAAAAAAACTAGGTCACAGTTCACACAAATATTTGTAAATAGAATAGTAATAATAATAATAATAATAATAATAATAAGCAATAAATCAATTCCAAAAGAAGTGAAAATGGAGACCTGAGCACGGATGAAGCCGCAAAGAGCAAAGGTGGAGAATTGGCCATTGTAGATACCATTCTCATCCACATGCCCGATGTTAATCTGAACCGAAGCATGGTCTTTCGCAGTAATCAATCTGTTTGTAGCAGAACTGCACCATATTCGCAAAAATCGATTTAAATTCCCAAACTCAACAAACAAACAATTAAATCACCATTAAAAGAAAATTCCCAAAAAAAAATTAATGGAAAGAATATAAATAAGGTACATACCACTTCCTAGGGATGTAAAGCTCAGTGATCTGTCCTTCCTCGTTCTGCATCTTTGGTTGAACGTTAGAAAACTCCTTCAAAAAAATGTCTGCAAACGTGAATGGTATTAAAACAAGGAAGTAACAATAAGCATTACATGGAACTTTCAAAGAATCAGGAAAGAAGAGAAACACATGAGAGAGGAAGCACACCAGAGAAGACGACGAACGAAGAGGAGTGCGGTAGAGGGGGAGCTAGGAGGGACACGATTGTTATAAATCCCAAAACCCTAGTTTCCTTCTCTTGGGCTGGGCTTTCTTCAAAGCCCGAATTTAACAAAGGACACTAAAATATGTTTTTTTTTTTTCTAGTCTCTTCATCGCGATACATAGTCAATTTAGTCTTTTAGAAAAATTAAAAATACTATTTAAAGTATTAATATGTAAAAAAAATACAAAAATGATATCAAAATATTATAGCTTGATAATAAGATAATCTCTAATTTATTGTCAAATGCATCCCTAAAATTGTATTTTAATAACAAAATAATTTATGAACTTAAACATGGAAGATAATTATGTGATTTTTCACACGTTCTCAAATTAGAATTTTTCTTTTTCCAAAACTAAATTGATACACTTTCACATTGTTAAATGAGTTATTTATACTAATATATATATATATATATATATATATATATATATATATATATGTATATATATATCATAACATATAATAATTTAATTTGCAAACCAAGGAAAACAATCAAGTAGCCCTGACTGGATTATCCGCGGCAGTATTTGTGATTTGGTTATCTCCCATTAATTTTTACAAATAAAAAATATAAAAATAAAACTAACAAATTCTATATGATATTTGTTACGAGGTTTGAATGAATTTTACAAACATTTTATTCTCTTTGACAATAGCTAACACCACAAATAGAGACATAAATCCATACTACTACTTAATATTTGATAACACAACTTATAATATTCTAAAATTTAAATGTTCAAACTGACTCACCCAAAACCATTAAAATCAATCAAATACAATTTTGATCACTTCCTGTGAAATGCTTAATGCAATCACAAATGAATAACGGGGCTGACTATGAAAGATAAAAGTCAGAACACTCATCGATGAAAGATAAAATTCAGTACATTCTACAGGAATGCGAAAATGAGAGATGTTCATAACTATTTGAACCGGATAAAATAAATGTGTAATGCAAGGAAACAGCTCATCAACCCGTGAAGTTTGAAATGAACCATGCCAAAAGCATTAACACTGATCTATGCCGAACAATTCTGCTGCCATTTTTAAGGATTTTCTACTTCAGGCTTCAACTCACGCAAAGGGGATTTCTCTCTCTCGGTGACTGAAGGAGAAGGTGAGCTCTCCAAACCAATTTCTGCTCGGAGTTCATTGATGTTCTGCTCCAATTCCTCTATCCTATTCCCCATCTCATCAAGTTCATTGGAGTTAAGAAAACCAGTAATCAAATAATTTATGATATATATCTGACATCATTTTCCAATAATATGTAGTAAGAAATTAGTAAAATTGTAGACCAAAGGATATTCTTTGAAATGATGGAGTTTGACATCGTCTGGAACCTGCTTTGCTGCAAATTAAGACATACACATGATAAAACAGTGCAACGATTTCATTTATTTGTCAACGGAAATTTTAACAATCAGACTCAACAACTTACCATCTGCTGAAGAAGATTTTGTACCTGCAAGGAACAGCTATTCAATTAGGAAACATACAGCAATTGATTCTTTGAGAGAGAATGGTTGAATTCATCAATGTATTGTTTGGATCAAGAAAAAACTTGACATACATCAATTGACTCTACTCATTTTTTCTTAGACATAAAGTGGCTCTAGCACATATTAAGAATACAACATACCACAGAGCATGGGTCATTACATAACTTTAAATGCAAACTTATGATGAACATGTTAGGGTCACCTTAAAATTATATCCTATATGAATTTAACCCTACAAAAAACCGTGAAATCTATAGCTAGCCCATTTGTATTTGTCCATCCACGGTGGAGAAAAGAAAAGATTCGTAAGGTACTCACAAAAGCTGTCATATCAGCAGTGCTCTGTTTAGTGTCTTCTGCATCATGTCCACTCTGCCAAAAGCAAAAATGATGAGATAAAACGGGGTAATGCCAGATTGCCAATAATGGTTATATATTCCACATTCAGGAGAGTTTAGTTTCATAAAAATAATGATAGACAGAAAAATTAATTTCATTTCAATTAAGTCTGCCACAACTATTTGTTGGTACATAACAAAAGCAGCCTTCATACTATAAAAATGCATACATGAGCTAATCTGCATATGGTTAACAAGAATAGCCATACCAAAGTTCAAACACAACAATATTCAACTTTCTGCTAAATGGTTTGATCAACTTCATAACCATCAATATAACATCCAGGTCTCAAGCACTGTTTAATGAATAATTTGCATCTTAGGCAATAGTTTGTTATTAGTCCTGCCCATCTCTCAGAAACCCCACCCCAACCAGCAACCAAACACAAATCCTCCGACTAAAATTATTCATAATTAGGGCATCCTCAGCACTACAAAAGAAAGCCACATCCTCTTAACACACAAGGAATCACAACAACCATCTTGGCGAGTTTAAGATCTAAAGCCAGAACAAAGCAATCCTTGTTCTGGGGGGAACTACAATCATATACACCATTTGTTACTAATACAACGAGGGTTACCACGCCAACAATCAAACACAACATGAACTTCCAAAGTGAAAACTGAATAAATCGAAATTAGACAGAAATATTACCACCTGCTTCCAAACATCAAATCAAATTCCTCCGAAATGCAAAACAGTTTATTCAACCACATGTTTTTCTCATTTCAAAGGATTTGATTATCTAAATGAAGTAAGAATAGAGCAATATTAACAGTTGACCCTTTTAAATTTGTTATGTTTTGCATCAATGAATGAAATTACTAACTTTACCTTCTAAAATAAGTTGCTCAGTTAAATCCCATCCTAAAAGCTAACGAACTAAACAAAATAAGAAAATATTTCATAAATTTAAAATACACCCCAAGCCAAACCCAATAGCACAACTAAAAACATGCAACTACTAAAGAAAACAACAATGCTGTAATTTACCCGATACCACCGCATTTCAAAACACGCTATTTGAAAACCCAGAAACCCGAAATGAAAAGGTAACAACACTGACCCAAAAATCACGAATTCAACTATTCGTCACTCGAAGAGTGGGAAAACAAAAACAAAAAAAAAAAAAGTAACAATTTTGATCACGATCCAATACCTAGGGTTTCGTTTTCTGAACCGAGAGTGGCAAGTATCATTCTCCTACGTTTTATAGCGGTTTAGCGTTTAAAAAAGGAAGAGAATGCAAGGAAAGTAAAGCTTACCATGTTGGAGTGATTGAGCGTATTGAATTGATTGTTGCAGAAAATGGCGATGGTTGAAATCTCTCTGTTATTGGATTTAAGTGTGCAGGGAATGTTAGTAGCCTTGAGATTCAAGAAAGGAAAAGAAAATAAAGCTCCTTAAATTCACACTGTATTTGCTCATTTTACTCTCTTTACACTTTTTTGCCTTCCAATTTAGTCTTAAAAAAAACAGAAATGCACTTTATAAAATGAAATGAGGAGTGTACACTTTGTTTTTAGAATGTAAGACAGACAAGAAAAGATAATAAATGTCATTAATTCTTCCCGGATTCTTCTTTTCTGAATTAGTTGTGTTTTCTTGTATATGATTATAAAATAAAATTAACTCTTATAAAGCCAAATAAAAAAAATTAAGAAGATAAAAAAATTGTACCAATGAAAGATTGGATTTAAAATTAGATGAATATATATAATTTATAATATATAACTATACATCAATTTCTTTTTAAAAAATCGGTTTTATATAACTAAGTTAAATTTAAAATTCATTTTTTAATTATTAAAATGATGAATTAGACTTTATACTAACAAATTTGTTATTGATTAAATTTATCTTGTTATTTGTTATAAGACAATTTCAGATCACTTTTTAATCTTTGCTTAAGTTTATAATGTTATTCATTATCAAACTAATATTAGAATATTCATTAATTCTCAGTTACATATTATATAATCGACATAAGAAAATGTTAAAAATCTCAAATCAACTATAAAAAAAATTTGATATATAAATATATGCAAATTTCTTCTTATAAATCGATTTTATAAAATTAATTACTTACTTTTTAATATATACATGAAAAATTAATTTTGATATAATCTTAAAGACATTGTAATTAGTTTTGATATAAAATTAATTGATGAAAAGCATTTGAATAGGTTCATTAAAAAAAAATAGAATATTGTGAATAAAACTAACTCCTTTGAGTAAGTTACTAAAATTTTATTTTCCTTAAATACCTTGAGTTGAAAAAAAGGAAAGGAGAAGTATGAGTTGAACGATGTCCTATTCCTAACTTTGCTCCAAAACACTCATTCACCAATTTAATCTTATCCTACCATTGCCATCACTCTTCTCCATTTTTGCTCAGAAAAAAGTTTCCATGGCTTCTCAAACCTTGCACGACGGAAAGAAATCACAAGCCAGAAGAGCATTACGATCCCTAGCCATAGGCATAGCAGTTCCCTTCAGCCTAACACTCACCATAATCATCCTTTTCGGTTCGGGACGAAGGTACAACAGCGTATCAAAGCCCTTCTGGTTTGCACCACTATGGTTCATTAACTTGGCTTCGTTAGCTTCGTCTTTGTTCATGGGTCTTGCAGCATGGTTAGTTTGGGCTGACGGTGGCTTCCAAGGAGAAACCGATGCAATGTCTCTTTACATAGCTCATCTCTCTCTCAGCATTGTCTGGCACCCTCTTGTCCTCATCATGGCTGCTTATTGGCTTGCTTTGCTTTCTTCCATCGTCAACTTTTGCACCCTCTTTATGTGCTACTTGAGGTTTAGAAAGATTAACCCTTTTGCCAAAGATCTAGCCAAACCTTGTTTGGCTTTCGCTTTGTATCTTTCTCTTGTTAGCTTCAAGCTAATGTTTATCTGATTAATCATTCCTTCATCACTTTCTGCAAATTCTCTATTCTCTTAGGTACAGAAACTTAAACATGTGTAATCTTCAATTAGTGTTACCCTGTTTTAATCTCCTTCGTATTAAACATTAGTTAATCATTTCATTTTGCTGCATTCTTCGTTTTCATTCACACAAAAACAGTTTCTGCTACATGTTTTTAAGCTTATGGCAAAACCAGGAAACAACTGTAAACAATGACTTAACTTCGTAAGAAAAAATTAACGTAATAAAACATGTAGTTTGGATGTGTTTGCTTGTTGTATAAAAGAAATAGTTTCAATTTCAATTAATCACGTTATATGATCTTTTTCCTCTTTCAAAATTAGCAATTTTATCATGGTGATAGTTTATATGTTTAACAATATACAGGGTTAAATATGATTTTAGTTCCTATACTTTTGGGCGATTTTGATTTTAGTTCATTCTCAAACTAAGGTACAATTTAGTCCTTCAACTTTAGAAAACTCTGATTTTAGTCATTTTTACCAAATTTTTTTTAACTTTATTTGTTGTTTCAAGCACGTTTCATTATAGCATTTGGATTGTTTACACTATTTGACACATTTTTGCTTTAATGTTAACTGAGAAATGCGTTTGAAACAGCAAATAAAATTAAAAAAAATTGGTAAAAAGAACTAAAACCAGAGTTTTTTAAAGTTGGAGGACTAAATTGTACCTTAGTTTAAAAATGGACTAAAACCAAAATCGTCCAAAAAGTACAGGGACTAAAAACATATTTAACCCCAAAATATATAATGACAAATAAATTAGTTTATACAAAACTTAATCTGAATTTGTAATGTACAATATTTACAAATCTTTATTTTGTAAAATACTATAGTTAAAATATTTTAAAAACATTGTAGACACAACAACACGTGCAAGAGGCCATGTGTGAAAGGGATCTAATTAGAGGACCACAAAATTTAAATAGTATAAACAATTGTTTAGCATTTTTTAATTTCTGATATTATCATAAAGTACATATAAAGTGAGGACCACAAAATTTAAAAAGTATAGCCAATTGTTTAGCATTTTTTTAATTAATGATACTATCATAAAGTAGATATGAAATGTTTTCTCATTTTAAGTCTCTTTTTTTTTTTCATACTGCCTTGATTATTTTCCTTTTCAAGTAAAAAATTATGTTTGAAAAATAATATTTTGATTCAGACTTTTTTTTATAACATTTTGAAACAATAAATTTGTCACCTTTTCATTAATTTATTATTTAATTTTTTTACTGTTTATTATTTATCTATAATTATGTTGATATAGTTTGAATTCAATAAAAGTTCATTCATATTTTTTTATAACATTTTGAAATCATAAACGTACATTATGTCAAAATATTATAAAAAAAATCTGTGTTAATATATTTTGTTTTCTCCCATAACCTTTTTAGATGTGATTTTATTTTCTCTAAAAATACTTATCTATTCTCATCTATAAAGAAATTATTAGTTTACACACACACAGAAAAAATACACGTTTTTTATTTCGTGTGTGACAGTAGAATACTGTGGTTGTCATTGGGAAGAAAAGTGGGATCATGTACTAATCACTGAGCTCAGATTACTTCCTGCTCAGTCCTTCCGAATGTTCTTCAGTTTAAACTATGAAACATGGTTGCATGTTATATTGCTCCATGATTGCTTAATAGATCCGTCAAATCCTCTCTGTGTACCCAAAAACTGAAGACGAAACTACTAAAAATGTGAGAAATACATAGTGAATCCATGGCCTCTTTCAAAACCTTTCTCCAAAGCAAATCAGTTCACAAACCGTATTACTGTAACTATTAGAGATAGGAACAAAATTATCATCTTTAACGACCAGTTTTTCTATCTCCGTAACACTTCAAAAAGCACCAGTATCTAAGTTGCGGTTCCAATCATTAACAATGTCTCTTGCATTGAAATCTCAGACAGAACAGTCCAAACTAAGATTGGCTCAGAAGCAGAAGAAGTTGCATCTTAACATTCCTTCCTCGAGCGCTTTACCAACAAGGGGGAAAGAGAACATAGAAAGAACAACAAATTCATCCAGCAATAAAGAAAGGAATTATTCTGAATCTGACAATTCTTCATTAATCAATTTATCCACAAAATGAACCAACAAAGTCCAGGAAGAATAGACACAGAAAAGAACGGCATTTTTTTTTCTTTTCAAATAAATCACTATAACTCAAAGGCAAAACAGATTAAAGATTACAATTTTCAATACTATCATCATCATCATCACAGGCAGCTACAATGCAGAGTATTGTGGCAGCAGATGATGAATATCAAGTAGCAGTAGTATGAATTAGAAAAATGAACCAACATCACCAAGTTTGGACTAACCCCAACTTTGGCGTCAACCTCAATTTTTTGTGGTCACCGGGACCAAAGTTGCAACCGCATCAATCATATATTTCTGCAATTTCCGAAATCGCGCTGACAAAATGCAACCTATAAGCTCCACGATCAAGAAGAAGGGAGCTTGATAGCTTTGAAAGCAGGGTGAAGCAACCCAAGATCATCCTTGACCTCAAGAGGGTTGCTAGTATCATTCCTCACTTTCTTCACCCTGCGACTAGCAAGGGAATGGTGAGTGAAGCCATACATCTGCAAAATCTGGTTATCCCCAAAATTATAAGCCCTATCCATCTGCTTCAAGCACCTCTCCACAGGGTAATCCCCAAACTTCCCGCAAGGCTTGCACCCCACAAAGTGGGTCACCAAAGGCCATCTATGATCCCCAAGTCCCGGATGATAATTCTCAATCATCTCCTCGTAACGGTCCACCAAAATCCCCCAATACCCGTGCAAGTAATAATGATTCTCAAGGTAAACCTTCTTACCCCATGTTTCCTTCCCAGTGGCCAACAAATAAACCATAGCAGATTGATCGTCAGCTTCAAAAACAGGCCTATTCTTAAGCTCCCTAGTGAGCACTTTCCCAGCCTCATCCCTAATCTTCCCTTTAGGCCCCATAGGAGCCCAAGCATCTAGAATATCCAAAGACCATTGGCAATTCCTCAAAAGAAAACTCCCAGTGTTCAACCCAATCCAATTCTTCTCATCATACACCATTTCATTCCACCCGTGCATAACAAAGTTGGAATCTTTGTACCTCTCCCAGGGAACCTCAAAAGCCATGTCGGTGAACATTGCATCACTGTCCATCCACCAGAGAAACTCCACTTCAGGGTGCGACAGTAAAAGTTTACGAATCAAGGGAAGCTTGGCCCAAAACCCTGCCATCTCAGCGTCCAAAAGAGCCATGTTGTAGAAAATCTCGATCCCATGAACCCTACAATAGTCAATCTTGTTCTTGATCGATTTCACAAGGTAGTGATCACCGACCGGGTTTTCACACGGTTTGGGGGACGAACCGGTCACTAAAAGTACACGTGGCTTGTTGGGTCGTATGAAGTTAGGGTACTCAGGGTTGGCTCGGAGCCAGGCTCGGCGCTGTTCATCCCAATCGGAGATTTTGGGTCCGAGAGTGTAAGGAGCGTTTGGGTCACGCTTTTCGTCCTCCGTGGGAGGCTCGTCCACGAGGATCTTTGAGATATCGAAGGTGGCGTAGTTGTTAGGGTTGGAATCGGCGTTGGAACCAGCGTCAGGTTTGGTCTCCTCGAGGACGCGGCGGGCGCGGGCGGCGGAGATGTGGTGGCGGATCTCGTTGAAGTCCTGCTCAGGCGTGCCGAACTTGCCAGCGCCTATTGTGCCGCGGAGGACGACCACCGTGAGGAAGAGGCAGAGGAAAGTCACCGTACTGTGCCGGCACGCGTGATGAAACTGCCGCACGCGCCGCGTCCCCAGGCACCGTTCCAGCATCGTCTCTCCGAGTCAACTCGGCGGAATCGAACGCGTTTCTCAGATGGCGATTCGCAAGCGGCGGAAGGAATAGAGAGAGAGTGAAGAAGGAGTGTGAAGAAACGCGTGATTAATATTTAAGATGCTACAAAACATATTTTGTCGGTGCAGGACAGGTGGTTATGCCATCTTTTACCTGTGTAATTTTTGTCTTCAATTAAGGCTATGTTTCTACCATTTTGTTGACATTACCAATTAAAAAAATATATATATATTAAAAAATATTAATTAAAAAAAACAAATATACATATATTAAAAGTATTATTAGATTTTCGTTAGTGAGAATATAATATTTATTATACTTTTTAAAACATAAACACGCTAATAACTTGCATTAATTGTAGTTTTAGCGCGTCGCATGTGTTATGTTGGGTGGCACTGATGGTATACAGCTAAGAATTGCCTGGGCCTTAGGAACATGCATTCCCAGTTCGCTTGTTTTGGTCCATCGTCTTGAAAATTGATTTTTATTTTATTATTTTGAGATTATGCTGGAATACAACACAATTCACACATTATAGTTATTTTTTTTGTATGTGAAATTATTATTTTAATATATTTAGAATTAAACAAAAACAATAAGAATCCATGGAGAGAGATATTTAGAGATCTTGTGATTGTATTAAGAAAAACATAATTCAAAACAATGTGATATTAAATTACAATGATGTTGGATAAAATTAAAAAGAAAATGCAGTTTTGATACTTAAAAATATTTGAGTTATTGAGCTTCAATTTTTTTCAAATAGTTTTTTATTTTATTTTATGATGTAAAAATCCCTTTAAATAAGGGAACATATCTTAATTTTAATATATTAAGTTACATGTATGGTTGTGTATTAAAGTTTGGTTTTATTAGATATAAAATCAATCGATATTTCAAGAAACATTATTAGATGATTTTAAAAGAGATGGATATAAAAAAAATGTTAGGAAAAAGATTTAGAAGGAAATTATTTTGGTAGAAAAATATTCTTAAAATATGCAGTAACTTTGATTGTTATACTTTATTCGCAAAACATAATTTATAGTAAAATTACTAGTGTTATATTTCAAATTAAGAAATTAATTATATTGTTTTAAATGTAGTTTGTTTAAGAGAATAATTAATTATACCATAGATAATATGTTGCATTTATTTTAAGAAAATAAAATAATTTTTTTCTTGTATTTAAATTTTTTATTGGCGGTATTTTATTATTACTTTGTTAGTGTGATTGACTACTAGTTTAATCCTGTCATAAATACAGACTAGCTAAGGTGTAAACTATTGTATGGTTTTTTGTGTTTGAATTTGGTTTATTTTCATTAATAGATAATCTTGTAGATAAATAAAGTACAGAAGATATTATATTGTGAATTGAGTGGAATATTTAGAAAAAATATTTGTTTGTGATTAAAACAGTGCTATGAAATATTATGTTACGTTATGTATTACAAAATTAATTTATATATTTGGATTTAAATAGGATAGTTTAAATTGTGTTTCATGATTTGCTAATATTTTATTTAGGTTTTTACATAACATCTAATATATAATACTATTAAACAAAACTTTACATAGTTAATAATTCATAAAATAATTAAAGACAGATATATAATTGTTTCTGTGTGAGGTTGGATCGTCTAATCCTTCACAATTTCTCTTCTTGGACGTTTGTCTTTTCGGTCTTTCTCCATCCAAGTCGGTCAGGGAGGATACCTATCAAAGGTCCTCTGTCAAATTCAGTTAATTGTTTGGTTCGGTAATCAATACGTAGTATTAAATACGCAATAAATGAATTCACTTACCTCGTACCTTTGACTTTTATATATAGTATTGGTTATGGGCTTAAGATTAGAGTGGTCCTAATCAAGGCTCAATCACAGCCCAATAGCCTTAAACCTTATCTTTTTTAATTAAATTCATCTTACATTAATCCTTCCACACTCCTTCAGATTTGGAAGTTCGGTTCTTCGTATCCTTGGGGACCGGCCGTCCAAGCCGTCCGGCGGATCCCAATACAATAATTATATTATTATAATTATTTAAAATAATTATACTAACATATTAAAAATTTTACATAACTTATCTTGAAAAGGTTAAAAGTTTATCATATAGTTACATTCATTTTAAGTTAAACACAACTCTCATAATTATATATTGACGGTTTTTATACTTGTAGTAGTCTTTGTTGTTCTGCAAAGTCATTACCAATGGATTTTAACCTACCATACACAATATTAGTCCTTTTAAGTGAGCCCTAAGGTCGTTCTTAATTATAAGACATTTTGTCCCTCTTACCACATAACCCATTTTACTCCGTAGGAGTCTTAAGTACTGAAGTATCATGATAAACTTTCAGTAGTGACTTCTTACATCAATGTATACATATTTATTGCTTATTTGCTTAATCAGTATCGTATTACCCAGTTAAAATCTCACATGGGCATTCTCAACAATTGACCAATTAGTTTTAAGTTTTTCATAGACTCGTTATTAACTAACCATGATTCTACACAGATTCATAAATAATTTAAGTGAAATTAGATTTTGAGTGATTTAACCTAATTAAACATATTTTTGCATTCATCGTAATTTAAGTGAAAATAAACCTTTTAAGTAAACTAAATATGCAATTTTGCATTTCAAAATACAACTCATCACACATTTTAAAGTTTCAAGATAATTTTTCAGAAGACATTAGTTAAGTTAACTTTTCTCACCTTAAGAACAACCTAAAAACAAATCGACGACACTCATATGTCTTTCAACTCACAAAAGTTCAAATTCAATCTAAAGACAACATAAAAACCAAGTGGATCACTTGCAGATAGTGAAATAAAATGTTATAAGAGTATATACAATCCAATAAGAATCATTTATAAACCAAAAACAAATTAAACACAAAATAAAATTTTCAACTTACCTAAATAAAGATTTTGTTCGGTCAAACTTGAAGAATTTTTTGTAGTGAATGTAACCCAGTCTCTTATAATAAAAATGTTAAAATTTTGAACAAAGAAACTAAAAAAACAGTAAAAAAAAAAGAGTTGGTGACATCTCATTTATAAATTTGTTGGATATTTTTTCATAAATTGTTTTTCATTTTAAAGGGTTTTACATTTTATATTTGTTTTGATATTATTTTTATAAGAAATAATCCAAGTTTATATTTTTATAAAGAAAAATATACCAATTAATTAATAAATATAAGTGAATATTACAATTTCGATTATCTTCCTGAATTTGTTAATGTTTGGAAATTTTTTTTTACACTTTTTAGTTTGGAAAACATACTTCAAATTGAATGAATTTTATTTATTTTTTAAATGGTTTCATACATTTTCTCACATAATTGTTGATTGATTGAATATTATGTTTGACGATAAAAACTTTACATTTGTAAATAATAAATCAAGTCATGTGCATTAACAATCGAATTATATTGGTTTAAAATTAGTCATAGCTTACTCGACGACCATGATGATGATGATAATAATAATAATAATAATAATAATAATAATAATAATAATAATAATAATAATAATAATAATAATAATAATAATAATAATAATAATAATAATAATAATAATAATAATAATAATAATAATAATAATAATAATAATAATAATAATAATAATAATAATAATAATAATAATAATAATAATAATAATAATAATAATAATAATGTATTATTTATTTTAGTAACTTCAAACTCCTTTAAAAGAGAAAGATCTTTCTCATTCAACAAAACTTCTCCTTGCACCTCTACATATTTCTCTCAGCACCTTCACTTACCATGTAAAAAGACAATTTTGCCTTTATCTTCTTCCATTTTATTCCTCTTTCACCAACGTACCCCTCTCCTTCTTACCACTGACCTCTGTCTCATTCTTTGTATTTTTCTTCCTCCAAAAGACATTACGAACCACAGTTTCAAAATACAAAATAAAAAATATGTTGCACAATCTGATAATATATATATTGTTTCAAAATGTATTTTTTATTTTACAATTCAAAATAAAAACATTTTATATTTTAGAATTCAAAATAAGAAAATGGTAAAATTGAGTTTTGAAATATATGGAAGTACAGGAAAAAAATTAAAAAGTTGCAGAAAAAAATGTCATTGATACAATATACTTTTTTTTATATATTTCTTTTTCATTTTGATCGAATTATCTTGAATTCTTTTTGTCTCCATACTCATTGAAGGTTGCATTTAATTATCCTCTTAACAAATTTTAACATGGATTTTTAAAATCTCTTCAGGTTAATTATCATACCTTTTACTTATTTTTTGTTATAGGTATTTATTCTTTTACATAAATAACAATGTTCAATAAACAAAAATTCTAACAATTTAAATCACAGAAATGTGTAATTTAAATTACATCTCCTATGCTTAAATTCAAATAGACAAAGAATTAAGAAAATTAAATATATGCATAGACATAAAAGAATGTTTGAAGTGGTTGAGAAAGAATTTGTTAATCGAATGTATAATAATGCGTGAAATGTACATATGAATGAGAAAATAGAAATAACATTGAAAATGACTAATTAAAAAAATTGAGAATTTTATTCTATAATTTGTGAGTTTTAGTTTATAATATAAGGATGCATATATCATTCTTTATTTCTTTTAATATTTATATTTATTTTACCTGGTTTTTAATTTAAAAAAAATACTTAATTGAGTTTTTATAATGGTAAAAAATATTCAATACAGTCTCTTACATTAATTTAGTGTAAGTGTTAAAATGTCATGTGTCAAAAGCATAAAAGTTTTAAAATAAAAAATTACTATAATTTAAACCTCATCTGACCAATCCAGTATAATTGAAATTCAATATTTTAAAATTCATATCTAATGATTTAATCTATTTGATTATTTAAATTCAGTTGTTTAAGTTACTTATTAATCTGGTCAAATCTTTCAAATTATGAATTTTTATTAAATTATTTTTTTAATAGATGACATAAATATTATGTATATTTAAGTATAAGAATGACATGTTCTAATAATGATTATTATAATTAATTATGATTTTATATTATTTATTATTAACTTTTAACATAATAATCTCCACGGAGACTATTGTCTACATACATCACATGATACGTACATTATACAGAATACATAGATACCATTAAAGTAAAGTAGATCATGACACAAGACTCCTGGCTCACTCTCTCCAACACAACGCAATCACACCACCACACACTGACACTCACAAAAGCACACTATAAAACCCCAAACCCGAAAGCTGAAACTCTTTCGTCCTTCAACTAACTTCTCTCTCTCTTGGTGGCGGCTCTCAGTTTGGGGACTCCCAAACCCTAACTTAGTTCCATTTCTTAAATCAAAATCATGTATACGTAGTTTCATTTCATCTTTTTCTACACGTTATTTATTTAATTACATATACACACGACAATTATATTGTCACACGTATAAAGTCATAGAGAAAGGTTGAGGTTGGAGAAGAAAGGAAAATGGATTTGGTGGAGGAGAAGAGGAAGCCGCGAGAATTTGCATTAGCGTCGGTGTCTGAGGTTTCTTCTTCTTCATCTGCTTCGCCGGGTGTTGCTGTGTTCGCGGGTGACCGTCTTCAAATTCGGAACGAATCTAACCGTATTCTTCTCAGTGCTCATCTTACAGATATTCAGGTTAGTTTCTGTATTTTTTTTAATGTAGCTAGATTCTTTGTTTTTTTTGGTGTGTTCACCTCGTGTTGGAGTGTGCGGCAAACAAATGGTGTTGTGATAGTGATGTCTCTGTTTTGGTTGCGGTGTATTGAAATGTTGGTGTATTGAAATGTTGTTGTACGTTTTCGTGGTATACAGCCATTCAGGTTAGGTCCTATTGAATCAGTTTGCATGGTGGAAGGGTCTGATGCGGACAAACAGGTACACATGCGTAAACACCTTTTGCTATCTTACCTGGTGTTGTTTCATTTGGCTAGCACATTATAAGTTTTGTTACTATTTTTTTTTTTGTGTTTAGAAGATTTGAGATTCAAATATTGGTATTATGGTACTTGTATTGTGCTGTTTTCTGTATTTTTTGTTAGTTTGCCTTAAATAGTGATGTTTATGTTTGTGTTGGGTGAGGTTGGCACGATTGCTTAATTAGTTGATGTACTGCCATGCCATATAGTTATGTATACCTTTTAACTGTGCTATTTTTGAATCAGACATCGTATTCCAGTGGAGTCGCAATACAGTTTAGAAATGAGGAAGAGAGTGAGGCCTTCCATTGTGTATTCCAACAATGGAAGAAGGAATTCAATGTTCAAGGTGCTGTTTTGGAAATTTGTGTAAACCATCTTGTAGAATGCCATTTGACAAACACTGTTTTTTGATTTTGATTACCTCGGTCATCTTTGGTTTGCAAAATAATATTTATAAATCAACTGCATTGTTGCTGCTGTTGACAATTGTGTTATTTTAAATGAAAGAATTTCATCATTCAATGTGTTTTTAGATTTTCTGAATTTATAGATGGTTAATGGATGGTTAAAGAACTTGTGATGGTAGTTTGCAGTGTTGAAGTTAACGTGGCAGTTTGTAATGGTACATGAAGTTAATATGGGAAGCATTGTTTGTGTTGTATAACCTTTATGTTTTTTCTTTACAATTAGCATCTTTTTGTATTTTGCAACATTAATTCATTTCTGTTGGATAAAATATTTTTCATCTTCAAAACTGTTCATTATTGTTCACTGCATTCATGCTTACATTGGTTATTTATTGATAATATAATATATTTGTTTAATTATATATTTGATTTTTTTAATGCAGGAGGAAATTTACCAAATGGAACTAATGTAATAACTTCTAAAAGCAAGTTTGATGAAAAGATAGAGTCATCCTCTGCAAAAATGTATTTTCATTATTATGGACAACTTCTGCATCAACAAAATATGTTGCAGGACTATGTGAGGACAGGTTAAACATAATTATATTCTATGGTTTTATATCTAGTTATTTTATTTTTTTGACTTCCTATTTATTTACTGTATTGTTCTTGTTTTTCTTTAGGAACCTATTATGCTGCAGTTATTGAGAATCGCTCAGATTTCATGGGCCGTGTAGTAGTTGATGTTGGTGCCGGTAGTGGAATTTTGTCATTATTTGCTGCCCAGGTAGTTTAACTCTCTAACCTGCAAAGTCTATATGCCAAATGAGATTGCTTAAAAATTCTGTGACTTTCCTGTCCAATCTTTCTTCTAACACTTAGTTTTATCACTACTAAACATTGGACGATGACTGGTGCAGAGGACTAAAATTAAAAAATATCACATGGCCTGGCTAGCTGAACCAACAAAGAAACATTTACAAAAGAAATAAAATTTGTCAAACATTTTATACTTCAAGGGAGGAAACACTTGAACTCCACTAAACTTGACCTCTTTTGCAAACAGACTCTCGAAATTTTGTCCTTAATGATACTTGGACTTTAGTCTTTTTTGGTATGGAAATTATTTAATTTCAATTTTATCTCAATTAATCTTCAAAATTTACTACGGAAGTCAGACTTCCTGTTTCACAGTAACTCCATCACTTTGATGTGGCACTCTGTTTTACAGCAGCAATTCTCATGCTTTTGATTCCTTTTACTTGTCATGTGACACACTCTATCTTATATGTAATATGCATGTAAGGACAAAAATTGCATCACAATAAAAAAAAATAAAATATAACAATTAGTTTTAATATATATCATTTGAATCCTAATAGGTATAATTCTTTGGCAAAAATTTGTTCCACCTTGGTTTGTAAGTAATCTAAATTACAAAGGCTTGCTTCTGTGAGCAAATAATATTAGAGATTATAGCAAAGTAATTAAATAATAATCATAAATATTAAATGTCATTATAATAATCTCTACCCTCTGCAGCAATGAAAAATCAATCAATTGCTCCATGAAGTACTCTGGAACTGCAAATGAGTTTAACAATCTGAATGTCAATAGATATTCACCATGACTTTAGAAACTTCTTTAAAATTGAAATTCCTATATTTCTGCTCAAAGCTCAAAAAGAATCACACTTCCCTGACAGTGAAATCGAGTCAATAACTAACTTTGTTAAGTTTTAAGGTTTGGAGTGTGCTTCCTGAGCCCACATAATACTTTTTCAAGAAGTGGGTAATTTCTCTTGCTTCATAAGGAACAATTCGTAACCCTAGACAACAGAAAGACTGAAGCTACTCTTATTTTCTTTTGTAAGAAATGGTGTGTTTCATTATTGGTCTGTCTTGTTTCCAGGCAGGTGCAAAACATGTTTATGCTGTGGAAGCATCTGAAATGGCAGAATATGCACGGAAACTTATAGCTGGGAACCCAATACTTGGCCAAAGAATTACAGTAAGATTTTTCCATAGCTTCCTTTAGTAGTCATTGTTCATTAGTTATCTGATTGTTCAGGGCTATGTCAAGTGATATGTTTACATATAGGTTATTAAAGGCAAAGTTGAGGATGTTGAACTGCCTGAGAGAGCTGATATTCTGATCTCTGAGCCCATGGGTAAGCTTCTGTTTTACTTTCTTTTGTCAATTAGAGAATGATCTTGGTAATCCATTAAAGTAGTCCATAGTGCAGGCAGGGTGCTGCAATAGAGTGCCCCCCTGCTGCTCCTAAGGCATTTGTCAGAGCACAGGTTGCAAATGTTCCTACATTTGTATCCTCAGTAGACAAGGCTCTATGACCCACATGGTCTGTAACCATACTTAGTTTGTCATTGCAACTGTAGTTATTTTGGAGGTGGCTACTATTTTCCGCCATTTGCAATTGACTACTGTGTAGTCCATGCATAGGTTAAATTTTTGTCAATAGATTTTTCTGCTGCTTTGTGGTGTTGAGTTGAGATAAGTTGTCATAGGAATTTGGAAAGGCTGAGTGTTATATGGGGATCAGCGGTTTCTTAATAATTTTGTTCATAATTTATTAGTCAGGGAGGTTTCTCCGTTGTTGCGCAGGCACCTTGTTAGTCAATGAAAGAATGCTGGAGTCTTATGTCATTGCAAGGGATAGGTTTCTCACCCCTAATGGGAAAATGTTTCCTAGTGTAGGAAGGTAATTTGAAGCAAACTTTCTCTTCTTTTTCCCCTTTTGTGATTTATTTTTCTGCTCCTAACCTTGAATTATTACTGCTGCAGGATTCACATGGCTCCCTTTAGCGATGAATATTTGTTCGTTGAAATTGCTAATAAGGTGTGGAATTATTTGTTGTTTTACAGACACATTAATTTCTTACACCTTGCACTTCTTTTAGTTCTTTGATGTAACTGGATTACAGAACTCGAAAGATCCTGCTTTCTAGAAGAACAGTTATTTTGGCTTTGTAAAACCCTATTTGTTGGATGTTGGTTTAAATTTTTCTTTCAGACTTGTACCATTATATAACATTCTTTTAGTGATAGTTGATAAGAGAAATTATCCTTGTTATCAGACCGTTGTTTTAAACCAATCATTTTTAAGATATAATATTCTTCTTTTCTGAATTTCATTGATCAATATTGTTCTATTTTACCTGTTCAGGCACTGTTTTGGCAGCAACAAAACTATTATGGCGTTGATTTGACGCCCTTACATGGTACTGCCTTTCAAGGATACTTTTCTCAGGTATCCCTCTAGTTTGGTTTCAAAAATTGAAATGAAGATTTCCAATTGGTCCATTCCGATAATTAGGGGGTGTATTTGGAACATGTCTAAAACGTTTGCTGGTGATCCCCTTGCACATTATATGTGATATCTGTTTCTGGAGATCATAAGGCTCACAATTCACTTAGAGACGACATTAGTTATTGTTTTGTTCACTTAGACATATGAATGCATTTTTCGTGTTTGAGTTGCAACATCACCTGTTTTTCATACTATTTTGTGTCAAATTCATGATTCTATGACTTATAGTATTTGGCATTTTCATAGCAAGCTGAAAATGCATTTCAATTGGTCCATATGCAGCTTTACATTTAGTTCTGGCTTTTTTGTTTATATTTGCCCTTGTTACCTCTAGTTTTGACATAATCCTCTCTTGGTTTCTTCCCTTTCTTCCTGTTGCATTCCTGATGCAAGCATTCCATTCTGTCAAACTCATTGTCTCTCAATAAATTGGCACCCATTTCTATTATATTGTAAAATATTTGCATGCTTATTGAGAGTTTGTATTAAGTGACAATGGTTTAAATCTAAGGGTCAATCAAGATCTGCTTCTGTTGTAAGATAGTTGGAGTGCCTGGCAAATAAGTTGAGTTGGAATAATATTTGTAATTCACATAGCAAGCTGAGGACTATACTGTTATTTGAATTTCTAGACTTGCTATTATCATCGTCATTATTATTAATTATATGGTTGTCTTTCATTAGTTTACACTTTTAATTATCTTCATGTATATGTTGTATTTTTTTTGTCTGTACTGCTCCAACAATAAGTCGTTATGCCTTTTGATATGTTTTCATGAATGATTTTTGGAGTTGCCAATATTTCCTATCTATTCTGAATTGATAATACTAGTTAAAATCGATTCTGCCTCTACTATCTCAGGTCTAATCCTCTTTTTCTCTCGAATTCCTTCTAACATACGCCTTTTCCAATATGGGGTTCTTGTCTATCACTGTTTATTGTGAGTACTTTGGTTGTCTCAGTAAAGATGATCCAAACATTGGGTTGTGGAAAATACAAATTAATTAATGACAATTGGTGGTGTGGTGCCTACTGCAGAGTAATGGTAGAATCTAGTTAAGTCGTTTAGATGTGCATGATGAAGATCAGTAGGAGCCGGATTTAGAAGAAAAGATTTGATGGAGTGTAGCCCTATTGTTAGAGGTACAGGGAGACAGAAAAATTATAGTTTAAACCATTTAGAAGGATTAATCTTTCCTGTTAGGAGATGATTAGTTGTTCTTATTAATGGTGTCTTATCTCCATGATTTGACATTTTTACGATTTGTTTAGTTTTCTCAATCCATTTCAAATCCCATGGGCAAGACTAAGATGGGTAAAATGAGTGTCTTAACCTTTGCTGGTCGATTAGCTTTCTGTTTTTCTATGACCTGTGTTGTTTTCTGAATTCTTTCAGGATCCCACATGCGAAACAGAAATCGGTAGAATAGAATTAAAATGTTTCTCAACATTTTCTATTACTAGCCTTTAGCCTCTAGGGACTCCTACGAGTGTGCCATTATGGTTGCTTTTTGTCAAAGGATTAAAATTGGACTGCTATGGTTTTTAAAATTTACGTTGTGGTGAATAAATTTATTATATATTCTCCCACTTCACTTTTTTCTCTTCTCCATGCAGCCTGTGGTCGATGCTTTTGATCCAAGGTTGTTAATAGCTGCTCCTATGTTCCATGTGATAGACTTTACCAAAATAAAGGTGAGAATCTTGTCAGTTTTATTTGGTTAGATGGTTACTTTCCAGAGATCCTACCGGCTGATAAATTCCACTTTCCGTGAAACAAACTGATATCATTTCCACCTTAGTACTCCACCTAAGACATATATACCAGCATATTTCTGACAGGAAACTTGTTAATAGAAATATCTGACCTGGTAGTTTGTATCCATCAATTAATCCTTTTGGTCTATTGCTGGATCGCGGTTGTATTCCTTCTTGAATTATATTGTATCAATGTTTAGAAATAAACTTCCACATGTGCTCAAATCATGTTTCATTCTGTAGGAAGAGGAGCTATATGAAATTGACATTCCTCTTAGATTCATAGCCACTGTGGGTGCCAGGCTGCATGGTTTGGCATGTTGGTTTGATGTACTGTTCAATGGAAGGTAATAGTTCTCTTCTACGTGATCAATATTGTCTGTTTTTTCATTCATCACTTCTTTGTGATTGTTTGCATGAGACAATTTGTCACTCAATTATTCCAAATCCGCAGTACTGCTCGAAGGTGGCTTACCACTGCCCCTGGTTCACCTACAACCCACTGGTATCAGTTACGCTGTGTTCTCTCACAGCCAATATATGTTGTGGCAGGGCAAGAAATCACTGGCAGGATGCACTTGATTGCCCACACTGCTCAGAGTTATACAATTTATTTAACATTGTCAGGTTGGTAATTGTGTGTGTTTTCTTTTTTCTGATTTATTACTATATTATATCTTGCACCATGTTGTGGATGAACAAATTTCAATTTTCATTTAGCTAAAACATGGGGCCCTGGTGCTGAACAAGGAGGGATTCTTCAAACATCATCCTGTAAACTTGATCTGAAAGAACCTTACTATAGAATGTCTCAACCGCAAGCTTATCCATTAAACCAAGATCAACAACCTCAAGTACTTCTACCGACACAGGTATTGAATTTATAATCCAATATCTATTTTTTAACTTCTTTCTGCAAGCTTATTGAGTATGAATCTATGGAAGAAATGCAATTTTGTCTAAAAGAGTAATAATGCAATGCAATCTCTTCCTGTTTACTGCACTAGTGATTTCTGTAACAGTCAGTTTGTTTGTCAGGATATAAACATCCAATCTCAAGATTTGGATGAGGTGGAGATGATGCAGCAGCCTTCGCCCAAGTCATGTGCTCAAATTGACTCCCTCATGCAGAATGCATAAGTTAATGAATACTTTATGCTTTGTAACATGAATCAACTTGTTAGGGGAATACGTCCGTCTTTATTTGGATATACCCCTTCCTTGTACATCGATGTTTTTTCTATCTATTGTGAGTGATTGTGCTGCAAAATCCTGTATCCAATTGCATCGTAATTTATCCAGCAACACATTGCATTCTCAATCCTGGTAAAATTGTGAGCCTCATTTTTTGAGGTATTGCATCTGCCTTTGAAAGCACATCTCAGGTTCATAGGGGGAAAAGCGTTTTTTTTTTTTTAACTTGAAAGACTTGCTCTTGATTGCTAATTGGAAGTGAAGTTTTTATTCTAAATTATATACCTTTTCTATTCCTCTGTAAGTATCTACACTGACAGGCTGCATGACATGGTTATTTTGTTGGTCGCAGTTTGGAAACATGGTGGTAGGGTAGTAGTGTATTGATCTAAATAATTCTTCGAAGTGCAAAACATTTGTTAGTTTGATACTTATTTTTACTTCTCGTCATGGACAATGTTAACTATAAACATTAAATGATCCTTGGTATCTGGAAACATCAATGTAACTTTACATTTGAGGATTAAATCGGCACTTGAATTAGCCGAATTGACACCAATTCCATTTTAATGTATTTCTAACATCTTCATATAAAATATCAATTTAGTTTCTAATAGTTCTTTGTTATTCTCAAAATTGTGCTGCCAATTATATGTTTTAAGAAGTTTTTCAATTTTATTCTTACTATAATTTTATTCTTTATTACAAATATCTTGTTATTAAAACTAGGATTAAGTATTTAATATTAATCCTATAATTGCAGGAATTTGTTTATTTATATTTAGTTTTTTATTTTTCCTAAAATAAATAGCAGATTTAAGTAATTGGACTAATGATTCCATTATTAAAATGTAGAAGAAATATATTATTGTTTCTAGATTCACTATGGTATTAGAGCTTTTGATCTTTTGCAGTCCGAGTGTGTCTATTAACTTTAGAATGCTGCGCTTCCTGGAACATCGTATCATAGCCTCCATTGCTATGCCACTTTGATCACTATTGCAGTTTTTATTGCTGCATAATCCACCTGTATGACTGAGATAATGAATTCTGGAATGGACAAATCCCAAACTACTGGAGAATTGCAAAATGTTCAGTACACATACATACTCTTCTACATTTTTTGGTATTTTTCCATTTTGTTTTGGTCCTAATGCTTTAGATACACATTTTTCACACTATTTGCTACTAGACTCTGCTGGAGTTACTGACCATACAACTCTACTATCTAAATACTTCTCTGCATATTCTCTATATTTTAACAAGGAGAGGTCTAAGTAAGCATATTCATAATTTAAAAAAGTGTAGTTCATGTCCCTAAATTGTCTACTAATTTAATTTCTGTGCAAAAACTCAACATCTTTTTTATGTAATATTGCTTGTATAGTAATTCTTGTACTTCATAATACAAGAACTCCGAGAGGACCATTAGACATGCCAGATAATAGGATGACATTTACTCCCTCGTATATGAATCCACCATGACCAAAGAAGAGAAAACTCAACTATACCATTGTTGATTAGGATCTTTCATTTCAAGTTGTAAAATTTATTTCCCTTTTCTATTTAAGAATTTAAAGGTTGAAAGTAAAATATAATGATAGTGTTAAATAAATGTAAAAAAATTATGTTTTAAAATATCATTTTTCAAATATTATAACCTACCATCCAAAAAAATCATCTGTGACAATGAATAAGAGAATTATTTCAAGGATAGGGAAAGATAAGCCTATCAAGCTTCTAAATATGACATTTGAACCTATGCCTACACATATTAATGGTGAAAAATTTATAAAAAAATCAAGTTTATTCAAGGAGAGAAAAGGCCACTCCAGAATCTATGTCCAAGAAACCAACCTACCACTATTACATGATGTAACTATTTACTATCCTATATATTTTGATAATTAAGTTGGGTGCATGGTACCAACACGGATGATTGTTTGCTCATGGAAATAAAATAAGGATATCTAGCTTTTAAAAGAAGGATTATGTATTTTAAAAAAATTATAATCATAAATATTTGCTTTCTTTGAGTTAATTTTCTATATTTCTTAAAGTAATCAAGAGAAGACTTGGGAGAACCTGTTCGTCCATTATTCTTAATAAAATAGAGAAGAAAATATGTTATTGTTTCTAAATTTGAGAGTTATCAATATCCTGAAATCACACTAATATCCTGAAATCACACTAATAGCAATATTTGAGAGTTATCAATACCCTTGCCAAATAATTCAGAGCTTTCATCATATTTGTACAGATTTAAGCAAGACCTTAAATCCAAAACACAGAAATAGGAACCTGATTAGTGAACTAGGACAAAAAGTAATCATATCAATAAACGAAAGGCAAAATTATTAAACAAATCGGTCAAATACAAGATGCAATAGTAATAAAATGGCGGCTAGAAGACTCGATAATTTTTTAAATCTTAAAATTGTCGTTTTTGTACCATTTTTTAGCTTTTATAAATTTTATTATCTTAAAAAAACATGTATATCATTGCTTATAAATCCAGAAGGTACAAGTAACAGGGTTCAACAAAGTATTATGGAAATTAAAGTAATAAAAGTATTCTTCTTTATATTATGCTTTTTTACGAGACAGAAATTCTTTCAAACATTTATCTGGTTTTATAAACTGAATATAGGGAGAGCAAATCGATTTTGGCAACAAACAACTATATATAGGGAGATTACACGTATTGTAGATGGAGCAAACTGAATGAATGAAATGTTATTTCAATATTGCTACTGAATCACAGAATATAAAAAAAATAAAATTGACACTCATGAAGAAACATGAGCTGAAACACAGCTAAACTAAGAGAGAAAACATTTCCTTTTCAGGGCTTAACTATTTTCAACATTGAAAGTGCATGAATTGGTGGCAATTTGGATTGGCAGAAGCTCTGCCACAATTCCATCTTCTGTTCTGCGTCCTTAGTCAGTGCCTCATACACGTCAGTTGCAATACTTCGGGCTGCATCTCTTGCCTCTGGAAGTCTATCATTCAGTAAATCAGCTGCCACTTCAATCAGTTCAGCCAACCCAAACTGCTCCATTTCTTCAAGACCCTGCTGCTCACATTCACATACTAACCTTAGAACAGTGCATAGGCACAAAAACAACAACGTAAAAGAAAGAGTTAATGTCTACCATGTGTTTGTAATGTCTACTCACCATCTTTGAGACACAGTTGGAGAGAGAAACAGCAGCCTTGGCCCTGACCCTAAGGTTTTTGTGACTCACATATACCCTTAGTTTCTGAAGCAGAGGAAGAGGGGTCATGGAACTAACCATTGAGCCAAGTGCCCTATCAGCTTCTTCACACACAAACCTTTTATCTTGAGAAGCTTTTAGCAGCAGCTGCAGCAGCTGTTGATGTTGAACCAAAACAGCACATTCCAACCCATTAGTTAACAACAACAAAAAGGATGTTTACAACATGTTTCATGTCCCTCAACCTCAAGTTCTGGTCAAAATTTATCTTAATCATTGTATGAGAGATTTAAGAACAAAAATCCACAACATTTTTACAAATTTAAGAACTAAAGCCACCTTTGAAAATGTATTGAGTAAAACCAATTTTGATAAAAAAAATACATTTTCAATGAACCCTACAAAATTTATCCTAGAAAAGAGATTATAAGAAAAATCTGAGTCAAAGTACCAAGCCATCAAATGCATCAGAGGTCTCGGGGTCAAGCAACTTGTCACCAAAGGCATTGAAAATATCAGCGGCAGCCATAATTGCGGTTTTGCAAAGGGCACTACGAGGATTCTTCATTGTCTTCGCCACCACCAACACAATATTTCCCCTGCCCACGACATCAACAGTCAAAAGCTCAAAACTTAAAAAAAAACATATAAATTTAAACAAAGAAAAGAGCATAAAATATCACTTACAAAATAGGGAATAGAAGGGGTGCGTGGAACACCGCAAATCGCCTAGCATTGTTCAGAGACTCACAAACTTTGGTCCAATTTTTCGAATTCAAATCTTCAATCAAACTCTGCATTTCCAAACATTTTTATGTTTCATATACAATAATCCGAAAATATTGAATTCCAAATCTTTAATCGCACAGCGAGAGAAAGAAGAACACACGCAAACCTGAATGTGAACTTCGGGATCGGACAAGGGTTTAAGGTTGTCCGAGGAGACATAGTCAACAGTGGCATCCCCTGATGAGGGCAAGGGAACTTGGTTTTCGCCATTGACGGCAGCAGCACGATCTTGCTGCTTTTGGGTTGCAACAGCGATCCTGGGTTGCTTTTTGGGTCTCTCTGGTGTTGTTGTTGGGAGAGCGTTGTCGATGGGTCTGAGAGCCATTGCAGTGTTACAGAGCAAAGAGATGATCGAGAAATGAGAGTGAAAGATTTGATGGATTCCAAGAAAATATAATTCCTTGTATAAAAATCGCAACTTTTTGGGGCTTAGGTTTAAAAATGGAAATGGAAAGAGACGTTAGGGTGTTTGGTTCGTAACGGTAACATTTTAAAGTCGCAAGGCTTGTTTGAAAATGAAACGGTGTCTGATATTATTAGAGTTTGAGATTGTTCCAGGGTAAGATACATATATCATTTATATATATATATATATATATATATATATATATATATTGTTTCAATAACCAAAATAAGTAGAAAAAAATAAAAAAAATGTTTTTGCTTAGATTGATGAGTGAAAAGAGAAAAAAAAAAAAACTAGTTGAATAATTAAAACCTAGTTTAATCTTTTTTTTAAATCTTAAAATTAAATAAATAATTTTGTTGAACAATCTAAAGTAATAATTTAGTCTAAAATTATATTTAAATATTAAATTTTTCGATTAGTATTAGAGGAGTTATGCTTATAGGATATTAACTTCGCCATGCTTCTCATTTAATAAGAAACCATTTAGAATGTTTAAATATTATTTTATTAACTTTGATATGTCAATCATGTGACATTACTGAAAAACAGTACTCTAACTATATGAATAAAAACAGAAAATTTTCTTATTATAGACTAAGATGATAACAGAAATATGTTAGAGAAATAATTTACATGTTTAATACAATTCTAATATTTATTATTTTATGTTGCTTTTAAATACTATATCATTTATACAAAAACTATATTTTGAAAGTTAATAACTTGTAACTTTTTTAATTTATACCTTATAGTGATTAAGAATGTTAGTATTAGTTAAATTCATTTAATGCTCTTAATTTCGTAAAATAAAAAATTACAATTCCGAAACTACTCTTAATTATAACAAGAACAAATAACATTGATAATCTTCACTAGTGATTCATAAATATAGGAGAGGATGCCGAATAAATGAATTTGTTTTATTTAGGAGCTAATTTTAATGTTATTAAGTGAGGGAGGTTTGTGCATGAAGACAAATTGTTAGCTATATTAATGAAAAAGCTAATAAAAATAATATTTTTGGTAAGAAAGTTTGGAATTATGTTTTATTTTTAGATATTAAATTTATTATTAATAGACGAGTTATCAAGTGGTTTGATTATTATGAAAACTTTTTTTTATTGTAGTGTTATTGTTATAATTGAGTTTCTCCAAATTTTTCATAAATGCTAATATTGATTCATGGTCAATGTTTTTTTCTAAGGTAAATGGTTTGTCCGTTTCATAAATATTGATTCACAAATATTTATAAATGTCTCAGTAATTTTTATAATGATTAAAGATAACCTTATTTTATATCATATAAAATTTTAATATTTATTTTAAAGTCATGAGTGATTTTTTTTTATTTAATTGTGATTTTTACTAAGCTCGTGGCTATTAAACTTCTCAAGAAAAATTGAACTCTTATTTGTATAATTTGTATGAATACTTATAGAAGAAAATAAGTTCACTCTGTAAACAACAAGCATCTGCATGAACTTATATTAGTATATTTTTTCGGTAAAAATATTAATGGAATAATGCATAAATTATTAGTCTTAATTAGTAAATACGTTATGCAAGTGTGTTAGGCTTTGTATTATTTAATTATACAGTGTTATGTAAGTTTATTAGTTTATTATGTCATAAGAATTTAATTATTATGAGGAAGATCCTTCGAAAGAAAAAGAAATGGAGGAGCAGGTGCATGGCACGTGACAATAAGCAGTAACACAAAACACTTAAAATAGTAAAATAAAAATTATTAATATTTTTTATGCAACAAAAAATATTTAATATAGTGCACGTGGCTATAGCTTTTATATTAATCTGGGACGAATTTTTAAACTGATATAGATTCTGCAGTTAAGACAAGTTACGAGAACAACTTTACTTTTTAGATTTTCTATTTAAAAATTATTTTTTAAAATATATTGTTTAACAAATTAACCCCTCAATTTTAGGGATGAAAACGTACAAAATAATACACATAGGGTGCAAAAGGATTAAAAGCAACATATATAACAATTAAAAGAGATTAAAATAGTATTTATACAAATTAAAATGATTAAATAAAAATTGTTAAAGGTGTTATTTCTTAACCTTTTATTTTGTAATTTTACTAAACAATTATAATCATATTCATTTAATCAGAGTTGTCTTGTCACATTACAAAATTTGAGATACAGTGGCAGTTTTTTTTTATTTTTTATTTCTAATTAATCGATTTTCTACTTTTTATTTTTTATTTTTTCTTTTCCTTACTGTCCTCATTTTAAGAAGGAAAATTCATTAATTCTAGAACGAAAATAAAGTCAACTTTTTATTCCAATTTTGATTAGAATTTTATTGATATTGAATATTCTGTATCTTCTGGAAACATCAATATCAAGTGAGGAATTTGGTCTCCGGAATTATCTTCCTTCGTAACATCATGTTAACTTTCTTTATAATTATTAGTTATTTTTCAAATTGATTTTTTTATGACATATTCAGAACTGAATATAACGTTTTTTTACTGCTTCTGAAACTAAAAAAATCTATAATAATTTATGTCAATTTTAAAATTAGAAGATATATAAAATCTTGACCCTTTACAAAACTTTAAAATAAATATCATTAAATTAAAGACAAAAGTAACAAATTTTAAATAAGTTGTTCTTTGATATCAAATAAATTAGAATCTATTTAATAAGATTTATGTATGTTGAGTATATTATTTTGATTACTATCAGAAATTATTTAATGATTTTCACACTAGTAAAAAAATATCTTTTTATAAGTTGACTGTTAATTAAATCATAATAAAAGTAAAATATATTATACTGTAATTTGTACATAAATCATAAAACGTGGTGACAAATTTATAAATAATTTCAAAATCTATTATTACATAAATATGTAAATTTTTTGATGTATTATGACTCAATTTTAGAAATTAGTCATAACATCTCTCTATTTTTTTAATTTTTTACATTTTCTTTTCTCTATCTCTAATTTTATATTTCCTCTCGCTCTCGTTTCTCTCTTCTTTTTTAGACCATTAAACAAATAAATTAAAAGTTTTATTTAATTAAATATAATAAAAATTATATAAGATTAAATTTTATTATATTAAATTTATATAGAATAAAAAATTTATAATATAAGAAGAATAATAATATTATAATATACTTTTATATTTCGTTTGAGAAACAATATAAAAATAAAATAATAAAATGATCATAAAAATATAATTTTTTGTAAATAAAAAAATAATATAAATAAATGTAAAAAATTTATTTATCTTAATATATATTGAAAAAAAAGAAGAAGTTAGAGTTAGGTAAATGAAGAAGCAACATGAGAATTTAAATGTATATATAGACAAGATCCTTGGAACCTAGGTGGTGGACCTCACCTGATCCTCAAAACCCACCATGTTCTTTGAGGTAGATGCGTGGTTCGCATGGAACCTTTTTTTAATCACCAAGCAAGGAAAAAAATGCTCCTCGTTTCACACACAGCACTTTCCATATCATACCCCACACTTCCCTTTCCAAGTCACCATATTTCTCACCGCCATTCCTCTTCAACATCACCACCATGATCAACTGAACTCAAAATCTTCTATTATACTTGCATCACTTTCTCATACCTTCATATATCTATAACAATGTCACCACGCTTTCAAATGCTGTTACCACTTCATTTTAACATGTCTTCTTCCTCTCCACCTTCCTGGCTCACTTCACCTTCATGTTCCACTCTTGGCATAGATTCATCTTCTCCTACTGCTTTTCACGTAGTTCAGTGGTTAAGGTTTCTTCTTCTATCACCGTGTCCTCAACGACTTCTTCTGTCTGCTCTTGATTTTATCTTCTTGTTCATTGTCTTAGCCTTTGCTGCTGTTAAACTCTATTCTAGACTCACTTCCCGTCACACCTCTTCCTCTTCTGTTACTAAACCCCTTTTGCAGGAGAAACGCTCTCACTATAAAGTCACCTTCTGGTTCAAACTAACCATCTTGGTCACCACCCTTTTGCTCGCAGCTTATGCTGTTCTTGGCGTATTGGCCTTTCAAACCAGTCTTTCTTCATGGATAGTCATAGAGGCACTCTTTCGGCTCTTTCAGGCTGTGGCCAACATAGTGGTTGTGATCCTGTTGGTTCACGAGAACAAGTTCAAAGCTTCGGAGCACCCTTTATCGCTGAGAATGTTTTGGATTGCAAACATGGTGGTTTCATGCTTTTTTGCCATTTCGGCTGTTGTTCGCTTTGTGGTTGTGGATGGAGCGAGGTTGGAGGTTAGTTTGAGAGTGGATGACGTGTTTTCTTTGGTTAATCTCCCATTTTCTGCGTTCCTTTTCGTTGTAGCAATGAAAGGAGTAACGGGGATTCAGGTGATTAGAACTTCTGTTGAAGTGACAGCATATCAGTGCCTTTCCAATGAGAGAAATTTGAGTCCTTATGCTCATTCTTCGATTTTTTCCAAAATAGTGTGGCTTTGGATGAACCCTTTGCTGAACAAAGGGTACCAAACACCCCTCAAGCTCGATGATGTGCCTTCTCTTCCTCTGGATTTCCGAGCAGAAAAGATGTCAGAGCTTTTCCAAAGCAATTGGCCGAAGGAAGAGGAAAACAGCAAGCACCCGGTTGGTGTCACCTTGTTTAGATGCTTTTGGAAGCGCATAGCTTTCACTGGCTTCCTTGCAGTTGTAAGACTTGCGGTTATGTACGTTGGTCCAATGCTTATTCAGAGTTTCGTTGACTTCAGCGCAAGGAAAGACAGCACCCCTCTTGAAGGACTTATTCTTATTCTGATCCTGTTTTTTGCAAAATCAGTTGAGGTCCTCGCTGTGCACCAATTCAACTTCAACTCTCAGAAACTAGGCATGTTAATCCGTTCCAGCATCATAACTTCCGTGTACAAGAAGGGTTTAAGGCTGTCAAGTTCTTCAAGGCAGGCTCATGGCACTGGCCAGATTGTGAACCACATGGCCGTTGATGCACAACAACTCTCAGATTTGATGTTGCAGTTTCATCCCATATGGTTGATGCCACTACAAGTAACTGCAGCTTTGGCACTTATCTACAACAGTATAGGCGTGTCAGCGCTTGCAGCGCTTCTTGGAGCCAGTTTGGTGTTTGTTTTCACACTCTTTCGCACCAAGAAGAGCAATACATTCCAGTTCAGGATAATGAAGGGCCGTGACCTTAGGATGAAGGCCACGAATGAGTTGCTTAACAACATGCGTGTGATCAAGTTCCAAGCCTGGGAGGAGTACTTTGGCAACAAGATTCAGCAGTTTCGCGAAGTCGAACACGGTTGGATTGGAAAGTTCTTGTACTACTTTGCCATTAACATGGGGGTTCTGACCACTGCTCCTTTGTTGGTATGTGTTCTCACATTTGGAGCTTCTGTTCTTCAGGGTGTTCCTCTGAACGCTGGCACAGTGTTCACAATCACTTCAGTGATCAAGATTTTGCAAGAGCCTGTGAGGACCTTCCCTCAGGCTCTCATCTTGATTTCCCAAGCGATGATATCTCTTGGGAGGTTGGATGAGTTCCTGATGAGCAAGGAAATGGATGAGAGTGCAGTGGAGAGATTGGATGGATGTGATGGTGACACCGCTGTGGAGATCAAAAACGGGGAATTCTCCTGGGATGATGCGGATGCAAATGTGGCTCTGAAAGTTGAAGAGTTGGAGATCAAGAGAGGAGAACACGCTGCTGTTGTGGGAACAGTTGGGTCAGGCAAGTCTTCGTTACTGGCTTCTTTGTTAGGGGAAATGATCAAGATATCAGGAAAGGTATGTACTTACTCTGGTTTGACTCATTATGTGCATGCTCATTACTACATAAATGTTGTGTTCGTTGCATTGACTTATATTTATAATATGATATCCTAGTAGGAATAGATGTGCTTAAATGTGTTTTGTTGATTTCTGAATGTTCTAGCAAATGAAAATTTACTTCTATTGTTCAAAGTTGTCATCATTACTTTTTTTTTTCTTTAATCTTTTAGGTCAGAGTTTGTGGGTCAATAGCCTATGTAGCACAGACATCGTGGATTCAGAATGCAACCATCCAAGACAACGTATTGTTTGGTTTACCAATGAACAGAGAGAAGTACGAAGAAGCTATAAGAGTGTGTTGCCTAGAAAAGGATCTTGAAATGATGGAATATGGAGACAAAACTGAGATTGGAGAAAGGGGTATTAACCTCAGTGGTGGCCAGAAGCAACGTATACAACTTGCTAGAGCTGTATACCAAGACTGTGACATCTATCTCCTTGATGATGTATTCAGTGCTGTTGATGCACAAACTGGGTCATTCATTTTCAAGGTAAGTAAAGGACAACAAACATTGCTCACTAGCTTCATTTCCTTTAACGTTTTATGGTTTATGGTTTCTACTGATGTGATGTTTTTCATGCAATAAGAAAAGGAAGAACAAAGTATCTGTGTATAACAAATAAATCGATCAGCATATGTTGGCTTCCATCATAAATACATTTCCTTTTACAATACAATTGCAGTAATGAAGTTTCTAATTTCTCTACCTTGTTGCAGGAATGTATCATGGGCGCTCTAAAAAACAAGACCATTTTACTTGTAACCCACCAAGTTGACTTCTTGCATAATGTTGACTGTATTATGGTACGTGTATAAAGACAATTCTCTTATTCTGAAGTGTTCTTCTGCTAATGGTGTTGTTCACTCACTCTCAACTATTTTCACCTCTAATAGTCTAGTTCTTTCAACTGAGAACATTTTCTTGTTTTTGATACCATCATCAAGGTGATGAAAGAAGGGAGAATCGTACAAAGTGGGAAATATGATGAACTTCTCAATGCAGGCCTGGATTTTGGTGCACTTGTGGCTGCTCATGAATCTTCTATGGAGATTGCAGAGTCTAGTGATAAAGGTGGTGATGATTCGATTCAGTCTCCGAAACTGGCTCGACTCGCCTCAAAAGAAAAGGAAAAAGCAGGTGAAAATCAACCTCAAAATCAGGCTAAGTCAGCTAAAACCTCTGCAAAGCTCATTGAAGACGAGGAAAGAGAAACTGGTCGTGTGAACCTTAAATTGTACAAACACTACTTCACTGAAGCATTTGGGTGGTGGGGTGTTGTACTGATGCTGGCATTGTCTATAGCATGGATGTTGTCCTTCTTGGCGGGTGATTACTGGCTAGCAATTGGAACTGCAGAAGGCACTAACTTTGCTCCTTCTACATTCATCACTGTCTATGCTTGCATAGCAGTTGGTGTAGCTGTTGTTGTGATGACAAGATCAATCTTATTTACTTATTGGGGTCTAAAGACATCTCAAAGCTTCTTCAGTGGAATGCTTCAAAGCATCCTGCATGCACCGATGTCATTCTTTGACACCACTCCCTCTGGCAGAATTTTGAGTCGTGTGAGTTTTAACGCCATATTTCACGTTAACTTTTGCTAGTAAACTGCATAAGCTAGCATATTCTTTAAAGGATCATGCTTGGACTTACTGTGTTGTGAAATGTTTAGGTATCCACCGATATACTTTGGCTTGACATATCAATTCCAATGCTAGTGAATTTCGTAATGATTTCATACTTCTCAGTGATCAGCATCCTCGTTGTAACATGCCAAAATGCTTGGGAAACGATCTTCCTCTTAATCCCACTGTTCTATTTTAATAACTGGTATCGGGTATGATTTGTCTACTCATTCTTATTTCAATTCTAGCCTCTATAATGTTATGATACAAAAAGTATGACGGAGTTTTGTTGATATTTGTGAATAGATAGTGCAGAGTTCTTAGGAAGTTGTGATTACTAGTAAAACAAAATATTCAGTGCATTTTGACACTTGGTAGCTCTGGTTTGCAGAAATATTACCTTGCATCTTCTCGGGAATTGACTCGCCTTGATTCTATCACCAAAGCTCCTGTGATTCACCACTTTTCAGAATCCATTGCTGGTGTTATGACCATTCGTGGCTTCGGAAAACAGAACGCATTTTGCCAAGAAAATATTGACAAAGTCAATGCTAGTCTGAGAATGGATTTCCACAACAACGGGGCCAATGAATGGCTTGGTTTTCGCTTGGACTACATGGGAGTGGTTTTCCTTAGCATTAGCACTGTTTTTATGATCTTTCTCCCAAGTGCTATCGTGAGGCCAGGTACACCACACTACTACATCTTCATCTCCTACCAATTGAACTAATCAAACATTGGATTTTGTTTTATAGTACACAAGTATTTATTTATGAGATCTCGTGCATGACCAAGGATTATTCCTCTTGTTGCAGAATATGTTGGTATGTCTTTGTCCTATGGCTTAGCACTCAGCAGTATTTTGTCATTGACTATAACAATGACTTGCAGCGTCGAGAACAAAATGGTTTCAGTCGAGAGAATAAAGCAGTTCACCAACATTCCCTCAGAAGCGCCATGGAAAATGGCTGATAGCTCTCCTCCTAAGAATTGGCCCAGCCATGGCTGCATTGAGTTAAACAATTTGCAGGTACATAACATAGTAGTCACATTCAATGACCCTTGTGATTCAGTAACTACTTCATACATAACCTTTGTTATTAAATGGTGGTGAACAGGTTCGGTATCGGCCAAATACTCCTATGATTCTCAAAGGAATCTCTCTCACCATTCAAGGAGGAGAAAAGATTGGTGTTGTTGGTCGAACAGGGAGTGGGAAATCAACCCTCATTCAGGTGTTATTTAGGTTGATTGAGCCTTCAGCTGGGAAAATAATTGTTGATGGGATCAACATTTGTACGGTTGGCCTTCATGATCTGAGATCTCGATTTGGAATTATCCCTCAAGATCCTGTTCTCTTTCAAGGAACAGTACGAAGCAACATTGATCCTCTTGGACTGTATTCAGAAGAAGAAATCTGGAAGGTATATAATTCAGAGAAGAAACATGCATCTATGTTTGTTGGAGTGCATAGTCCTGTCATTTTTTGAAAGAACAAAACATGTTGGTTTCCGAGGTGAAGCTTCAGTTTTGTTTAGATAGCAACAGTTACAACAACAACAACAACAAAAGTGTCTGATCAACTGTATCTAACTTCTAGTCCTAGTTGAAAATGTAGTTGTGCAATACAAAAGGGGAAAAAGTTGACAAGTTGCATGAAAACATGAGTTCAACTTCATCTCAAAACCAATAACTAGCTTTTTAATTTTGTTTCTGCAGAGCCTAGAACGTTGCCAACTGAAAGATGTGGTGGCTGCAAAACCTGAGAAACTTGAGGCTTCAGGTGTTAACTCCTCTCACAAATCTCCTTTTAATAGTTTAGTTGGTCCAATATGTCTAGAAAGCATTGCTTAAGATATTACTTTGTGAATAAATTGATTCAGCTATGTTGATGATGCCTTATTCATGTAATCAACAATACAATTTATAGACAACATATTTTTTGATTGTTGGTACTAATAAACAGACAAAAACATCTAAAAACAGTTAATATATTAACTATTACATTAACTACTTATAAGACTCCAATAAGTAATACATTAACTATTCATAAGACTCCGGCTAATTAATCTAAGTTTATTCCAAACCCAAGAATTCTGACATTGGTATTTCTTTATTTTATCTGCTAGTGGTGGATGGTGGAGACAATTGGAGTGTGGGGCAAAGACAGCTTCTGTGCTTGGGAAGGATCATGCTAAAACGCAGCAAAATACTGTTCATGGATGAGGCAACAGCTTCTGTTGATTCACAAACTGATGCTGTAATACAGAAAATCATCAGAGAGGATTTTGCAGATCGTACAATTATCAGCATTGCTCACAGAATACCTACAGTCATGGACTGTGACAAAGTTTTAGTCATTGATGCAGGTAATTATACCAACATGGCCTAACTACAACTACAAAATTCATATAATGTGCAGTTTCTTCCACCATTGCCAATATTTTTACAATTTCAACACAATTTTTCTCCAGTTAGGCAATAGTGTAACAGTGATTTGGGTGATTGAATTTTGGACAGGGCTTTCAAAAGAATATGACAAGCCATCACGTTTGCTAGAAAGGCCTTCACTTTTTGCAGCATTGGTTAAGGAGTACTCCAATAGATCTGCATAAATATAGGCTTAGATTCTGACAAGGATAATTGTTGTACTCAGTTTGGAACACATGACACCAAAGTCAAATGAGTCTGGTAAATCAATATTTTTGAGGTTGTTTAAGATGTATCCATTCACTGGTTTAATAATTTGACTAGGATAGTATGCAATAAGATTTATTTTTTTAATTAATGGGTCATAAATATCCATTTTAGATGCAATTAGTATTAATTTCTTCTTTTCATGTGTATTCATTTTTTTTTTGTGAAGCTATTTTAATATTTCAAAACGGATTAAAATCAGTGAATCAATCTAGCTAGAAAGGGTTTAAGTTGGATTGGAATTAAAAAAATTACAAATTTTTTTAGTCAAAGTTGAATCTGATTCATTAAGTATCCAGTTAAACTTATGAAAAATTGGATTGGTGCACTAATGTATTTATAAATTTTAAATTATATTGGAAAAATAAAAACTCTAAATCTAAACTTTTATATAATGTGAATGTGAACACTCAAATATTATAGATGATAAGTAACAATAATGATTTAAATGTGAGATAGTAATTTATTTTTTTGTACTTTTATACTTTTGATTGTATTTTGGAGTTTAACATGATTTTGAATTATATTGTATTTTTGATTTTATTTTTGATTGTGTATGAAATTACCCTATTTATAAATTGCATTTGAATTGAATTTTATTTATGTTTAAATTAGAAAAAAAATATTATTTTTTTATTAAAGAAAAAAATTATCATTTTTTTATTAAAGAAAAAAATTATCATTTTTTTATTGAAGAAAAAAAATTATAATTTTTTTTATTGAAGAAAAAAATTATAATTAAATAAGTTAATTTATTTAATCACAAAATTTATGATGATGAATGGACAAAATTTGATTAGACTTGTTAATAAATATATATACCATTTGCATGTTATTATGTGTTTGGTGTGAGAAAACTAAATCAAATAGTATATTGAAGGCTAAAGTTAAAAGTAATGGATACATTAAGTTTCTTTCTATCACTAAAAACACAAAAATGGAAAAGAAGAAGAAGGGAGTAATATATAAGTTTTAGAAAATTAAAATTAACAAAAAAAATTACATATGGAAGTATTACTTAAACCTATTTTGATTCTGAAAAATATATTTCAATATCTAAGTTCTTATGAAAAAATGAGTTATATCTTTAAGTTAAAAATCTTGAGGCAATATAAAAACTATAATAAATATAAATTTTAAATATAATCTTATTAGAAAATTTGTTTTCGTTTGAGAGGATAATCAATAAAATAAAGAGAAACAAATACTATAACTACAACAATATTATCAATTATTAACGTAATTAATAAAAAAAATATTAAAAAGTAATTATTATATGATTATATGTTCTTTCAACAAGACTCACAACATAATACAAGTGTGAGGATGCTCATTTTTATGCAAAATGAAAGCATGTAAGCTATGTTAAAATATATAAATTTCAAGGAAATGTTCAATATATTGTAATTTTTTAATTTTTTTTATCTCATTAAATAGCTGAAAATTACTATTTTAATCTTAAAAAACAAAAGTATTTTTTTAAAATGTTATTCGCCTTTATCTTTTATAATAAACTATAAATTCACCAAAATATAATTTTCTAATATATTTTTTACATGCTTAAATTACCTTTTTGGTATTTAAATTAATTTGTTCAACACATGAATATTACACTCGGTATTTAATTTTTAATTTTAATGAATAAATTAAATAATAATACTGACATACACAATTTCTGTCATAGTCTATATTAGCTTATTTTAAATTACCATTTGAAGGGATCAAATACCAATTGGTTTTTAATTGCATTATAAATGTTTATTTTGAACAAAAACATGTTAAGAAAAAAAAATCAAATTTAAAGTTTATACACAAAATTTGATGAATTTTTAATATCAAGCTATGAGTATTAAGAAAAATATTTATGTGTAATTTATACTCAAATTTAAATATTTATTGCATATAATTATTTTAAGAACTGAATTCCTTACTTCTACAAGAAGATAAAAAGACAAATTTTGAATTTTATGCTAATTCGAGAAGATAAAAAAGAATTAAATAATAATTTAATATCCTTATTTTCAAAAAACGACAAAAACTCCTTCGTTCAAACGAACCAGAACTATTCTCACTCTCACTCACAGTCACTGCCTATACCCGGGAAAATTGTTTAGGGTTTTGGATTTTCAGCAGAAGAAACCCTAATTCCCCAAATTCACGCGGTGGACATGCTTCAATCACCGTGCGTTTCCAATTCGATCAATCAATGGGTGCGATGACCACCAACCGCAAGCGCACCGAAGAATGCATGAACGTAAACCTCACTAATTCAGATTCCTCCCGTAAACGCTCCAAATTATCTATCAAAGCCGTTCCGTCCGCCGCCAGCGCCATCGCGCGACTCTCCCGGTATCCGCAGGTTAACGCGCCGTTCGCGAGGGAGGTTCACGCACCGTGTCGGCCGACAAAATTTCCACTCTCTGCTAGGGTTAGCAGTCGCGCCGGCGATGCCATGGGGAACGTTCTGATCGCCAAGTTCGAGAAGGCGAAGCGTTCGGCGTTGGAGAAGTGTAGGTTAGTGGTGGAGAAGGGAAAGGAGGTGATTGTAGTGGACGCGGAGAGTGATGAGCCTTGTGCGGATTCGAGTGTGGAAGAGCTGCATGATGACGGTGGCAAGTTTGGGGTTCAGCGGCAGTCGCAGTCGACGCTATCGTTTGATTCGGAGCTGAGGAATGCGGGATTGAAGGTAGCGAGTAGAGGGGAGTTGTGGGGTTCTGAGACGCAGCTTGATGTTGAAAGTGTTCATGCGTATAAGAAGTTGCTTGAGGATGTTGGGAGGAGAAATGGCACATTCCAGAGGCTGAATTTTGAGATTGACCTGAACGAGAAGCGCAGGGACCATTTTAATTTGTTGAGGCCGAAGAAGGAATTGGAGGTTTTTATGATTACTTATTTAGCATTTAGCAACAGATAATCTTTTGTGGGGTGTGTTTTGTTTATGGAAGTGGTTATTTTTTATCATAATTCCGTAGGAATAAGAATGTCAATTCTTGTTTGTATTTTTGTTTCTGGTTTACAGTTTTTTTTTTCTCCATTTTTAGTGTGAATTTTGGAAAATTGAAGGACGTAAAGTGTGACAACTGGTTGTTGTTATTAGTGGAAATAGGAAATAGGAAATAGAAAATTGAAACCTAATACGGAAGATATTTTAAGTTTTAGTACTAATGTGTTAGTTGAGTTGGTGTGGTTGGTTGAGGAATGAGAGGCAGGTTAAATGTTAGTGTAAATTTATCCTGTGTGTTGCTATGATTTACAGGAATCAGAAGCGCTGAAAGAACCATTTGTTGCTCTTAGTAGTGAGGAAGAAGATGAGGTTGAGCGTGCCTTCTCTGCCAACCGGTATGAATTTATGATTTGGCTATATGTGGGAGGTTGAGTATAATCTGTAATGTAAGCTCATTGCTTTTGCAGTTGGAAAATCTTGGTTACCCATGAGAATTCTAATATTGAGATTACGGGAGAAAAGTTTCAATGCCTTAGGTCAACTGGATGGTTAAATGATGAGGTAGACTTGTTTGCGTTATTATTCGTTTATCCCTTTGTTGAGTTGCTGAAGTAGAGAAGAATTTAGTATCTAACTGTATCATGATTTGAAATTTTGGTACCATGAAATTCGGTGATAGATCATGTACCTTTATTGTGCAGGTGATAAATTTGTATTTAGCTTTGCTGAAGGAGAGGGAACAAAGACAGTCACATAAATTTCTGAAATGTCATTTTTTCAATACCTTTTTCTACAAAAAGGTAGGATAACTCTTCACGTGATTATTTATTATTGAGGTAGAAAAACAATTCTGCTTTCATATGATTGATTACCATTACTATGGCGAGGGGGGATTTCTCTCCTCTTGAAGCATTGGTTTCTGTTGACCTAGAAATTATTAACATTTGAATCTTGTTTCAAACTAGAAATTTTTATGTTTGTATACCGATAGTTGATTGATACTCCAAAACTGTATATATTGTGCCATGTACAAACATGTATACATGTGTACGTAGAAGAAAAAGGTAGCCTGCAGATACTCATTATTTGCACAGTGGCTTAGATATGACACCCATCCCTATTTCTCCTTTTCACCCATTGAAGGGATGTTTGTTATGAGGGAAAGAAATAAAGGGAGACGAACTAGAAGAGATAGTGGGAAATAGAGATATTTTATTGAAGGTAAATGGAAAAGAAATAGAACCTTTGATATAAGGGAAAGAAATAAAGGGAGAAGAAGTAGAAGAGAAGAGACAATGATAAATAGAGTTGTTTTATCGAAGAGAAATAGAACGAAAATTAATTTTCTGCTCACATGTTTTAAATGCTAAATGATGCGGTTTTCTTTTCTCTCTGATGCCTACTGTCTGACCTAGAGCTCCCAAGTGGCCAACCCATGACACTCTAGTGGAGTTTCCAGCTAACTTGCACACTGGAACTCTGATCTCTCTCTCTGTTTACATCCTTTCGGATGTGTTTTGTTACATTCTTTCTTTCATTTACTTTTATATTACTTGTATGTGAAAAGGCTCTTTTGAGATTCGAACTTTTGGCCATTGCTACCAAGGTGCAACTCTATCAATATCATAGTGCTTCTGATTAGCAATTCCTTTATTTTTTATACTTATTAATATTATAATGAACCAAAGCACAGATGAAAAAATAGATTGTCTTAATATCATATGCATTTTATTATATTTGTAATTTAGTCATATTGACCAGACACTTATGTTTATTATTTTGAATGTTATTGCAGTTAATAAGTGGCCCAAATGGTTATGATTTCAAATCCGTCAGAAGATGGACAAGCCAACGGAAATTGGGATACAGTTTACTTGAATGTGATAAAGTAATTATGTTGGAACTAATTTTTCATTTTTGCTTCTAGCAAATTTGATTGATTTTTTGTACTGAACTTTCACCTGATTTATTGTTATTACCAGATATTTGTACCTATCCATCAAGAGATACATTGGTGCTTGGCAGTCATCAATAATAAAGATAAGAAATTCCAGTATCTTGACTCAATGAAAGGAGAGGATAGATCTGTGCTAGAAAAGCTGGTAATTTTTTTTTTCAAGTAATTTAACTGTAAATTCCGTATTCCAAGATCTATTATGCTAATTATAACCAAAGTAGGAACTATTTTTTATTTTATTATTTAATATTTTTTCATGAAAACCCAAACTTGTGGTTTGTTTTGTTTATTTTATTTTTGTCCTTTTACTGTGCTTTTTGCAATGTGAGGTGTTTTGGAGCTAGAGTGATTTGATTGAACCCCATCTACATCAATAAAGTGTGTGATTTGATTAAGTTCTCAATCAAGGTTTGAGGAGGAAGACATGTTTAAATTATATCAATAGATTTGAAGTTCCATTCCTACTTTAGTTTGGACTTTGCCTTCCATTTTAATTTTCAATAGTTGGAAATTTTGTGCTGATGTATTTTATTTCATATTATAGACAACAAGTCACCTAAGGTTAAGTTAAAGGACAATTGTCTATATCTCAATAGGCCATCCATTGCTTGTCGGTAGATTTCTGTTTAATTTCAAAACAAACCAAATTAGCTGTATTTTCAACCTCTTCTTGACTCCAAGCGAAATTATGGTATGTTTGATGGGTTTAAAATCTTGTTGGTCTATTTATACTGGTGTTTGTTATTTAGTTGCTTCCAACTGAATGCCAATCCACCATCTAAGTTCCTTTTACGTTTTCTTTTTGGCTTTGGAAAGTGGTAAAGTACGTCCTTCAAACCTAAAACAAAACTATAATTAATGTGTCAGATGTTGGCAACATATGTATAGATCAAAGATCAAACATGCATCTGCAATACCTTGGTTTAGTAATTAATAATAAAACAGTGGATTAGAAAAGAAAGTAAAGAAATTTACTTGTTAACGACTACAAGAAATGATTGAATATTCTTCGTGGGTTTAAGCAAATAAGCAAGGAAAATAAGAAATCGAAAAGTTATATATTACAAACTAGAACGCCAACTGTTGTAAAGGCTTTGCTTGAAATCAATATAGAGGGAAATCAAAAGAAATTAATAGATGAAATTGGGAAATAAATATAAATTAGAAATTGAACTACTCATAGAAATTAAACTTTGATTATTACTTAAATTTGTATACTTTAGAAGTTTGTATGTGGAATATGAATTTAAACATTTAGGTAATTGATTTATAATTGTATACACTGTAGATACAAATCTATTTCCTAAGGGTGTCACATATACATTCAATATAGTATAAGTAACAAATTTAGTTGTGACATGGAAACTGTGTTTACTCGCATTGTCAATTTATCTTGTTGGTTTTTAATTCTTTTAACACGCTGCTTTGGTCAGGTACAGGCTTTTGTCTAGCCTTTGGTGCCTTACACTTAAAACACCAGAGGTAGCCATTGTAGCAAGTGCTGTCTTTAGTTTAAGCTTTAGTGACTAAGTTTTGAAATTTAATATTTTTGTCTTTACTTTGTAAGAACTGAGGAAAGATATGAGTTTATTTGACAATTGGCTGTTGTTAAGTTACTTATTATTTTTCATTAATGTCTGTCAGGCTAAATATTTTGCGGATGAAGTAAATGACAAGAATGGACAAGATATTGGTGTTTATACCTGGAAAAAAGAATTTGTGAAAGACCTTCCTGTTCAGAAAAATGGGTTTGTACTCTGATCTGCAAATCACTCTATGGGATCGTTTAGTTTATTGAATTTTCCCCCAGTTTTTCAAAACAGAAGATGTATGCAGTGAAGTGTAGGCCTTTACACATTTTTTAAAATAAGAAACCCACAAGTATGCCGTCTTTCACAGATAAATAGCCTAATAGGATTTTGTGAACAAAGTACCTTAAGCATATAAATTTATTTCTTATTTGCTTGAACTTCTTCCCTTGTATAATGAATATATTTTCAATACAATTTTAAATTTAAAGTAAAATTTTATTGTGGAGATACTAAAGCAAATGTGCATACGAAAAATGTACTGATTAGAGTAATAAGAGGGACAAAAGTTTCTTTATTGAATGATTAATAAAATTAAGTGAAATATATTGGTTTTAAGCCTATTTCTCAGGGCCTTATTTTGTGGAAGTTTAGGTCTTATGTTCCTCTAAAAGGTCAATTATTGGTGGTAGTAACTGATCAGTCGTTGATAGTATGGAAATGCTGTAGAGTGTTCTTTTATTAGGACAACTGATTAATTTGGGAAAGTGAAACTCGATCTTAATATGGTTTCGGTGGACAAGGTTTCTGCATTTTTGAGATATTTTTTATATGTATTTCTGCGGATGAACTTGTCTAATTTGAATTTCAAAAGAACGACAACGTAAGATTATGACATTAAGCGTTTTCCATTTTTATTCCTTATTTTTCTTCTTTGCCTTGGCACACCCTAAGTTTACAGTATCTGTTGCAGATATGAACGGTTCAAGCTAGCAGAAGTTTTTGGTGAATGCTTTTTGAACCATTTTTTTTTGTATCTAAACAGGTGTGATTGTGGGGTGTTTATGATCAAATATGTGGACTTTTATAGCAGGGGCCTGGAGCTATATTTTGACCAGGTAGGACTTGGAGCATTTCATTTAATTAGGCATTTCAAATATGCTAAACAAGTGTTTTTATGTTCTATATATTTTGTCAAATTATTTTTCTTTTTCTCAAGTTTATATCTAACTTGTATTTATCAAGTAAGGGAAATTATTTGCTTTAAATCTCTCCAGATCAATAACCTAGTGGTCATTCCCCTGTGTTATATATTTACTTTAATTAATTGCCTGAAATATTTTAAATCTGTTAAAATTGGTGATGTTTGCATATGGTGCATGACATGACAAAATCCTAGTATGATAGTACCATGCCCAGAACTTTGTTTAGCATGTTTGATTCAAACTTAAATTTCAAGAAAGAACGGTTTTTTTTTTCGAAGTTAAAGTAAAGAAAACAAAACAATATTTCTTCAAATATTTAAATAAACCCAACCGGCACCAAAATTCAATGATGCTTATTTCGTGTCTCATGAGATAGCGTACAAAGTTTTGTATTGTTTAATTACATTTTATCGTTCAGATATCATAATTGTACGATTATAATTATTCAGATTTCCATTGTGTCAACTGGGTCCCCTAGTTACTGCAGTGTGTTTAGCCCATCTGATTCTAATTGCTTTAATTGAGTCCCTCGAGTATCAATATTATGTGACTTAAGTTCTCAGAAAATTTCAACTGAATTTTGATATTTGAAAGACCCAATTGATTCATTAGAACCTAAGGAACTAAGATTGTTTGAGATGTATGGAAGATCCAGCTGATATAATTGGAAATTTGAAGAACTAAAATTGTAAAGCTGCAATACCCGTGACTAATTGCAATTAAACTATAAGAAATATTTATTTTGTTTGAGAATTGAAATACTCGTTTTCATTGTAGGGAAACATGCCTTACTTCCGGCGTAGGACAGCAAAGGAGATCTTGAGACTGAAAGCTGAATGAGGAAGAGAATGACTGGGGCAACCGTAGAATACATTGCCGCGAAATTTTTCGTGTAAGGTATGTGTTTGAAAGGTCGTTGCATTATTGTCTAATAGGCATCTTTTGACAAATGATCCTTCACATCTGACGATGTCTTAGTAATGACCATTATAGAGTTGAAGAATTTGTTTGGATTTTTCTTGAAAATTTAAATAATTATAGTATTTCTTAGTATTGGTTATTGAGTTTGTTTGGATACAACTTGTGTGTAGTGTATAGTTTTTGTAGAGTGCAGTAGGTTGTGTATTGCTGTACAGAGTGAATTATAAGATGAGGCATAGTTTCAAGGTTAAGGTGTTATTTCTTCCTCGCCATTCCCATTCTTTCTACTCTCTTTGATCAACTGGACATTTTGTTCCTGTGCAGTTGGGCTTTTATGTAAAACATATATATCACTATGTAAAACATATTTCACAAGAATGAAACTAATGATAATTTACCAACGATTTCTTAATTGATTTAATTGTCTTATTTGTTGCACAAACTATAGACATGACAATGAAGGTCGTCATGCTCAAATCGGATAAAATCACAATGAGAGGCAGAATTATCACGTTAAATCCTCAACGGAACTATATAATAACTGAACTGAAGCAACTTTTGCGAGTTTAACCTTGCAATCGATGATAGATTTTTATATATAATGCCTAATTAAATGTAAAATAACCTAAGGTAACTTTTTGTTTTCTCAGGATACCAAAATGTTTTATTGAACTTTTTACCTTTAATTTATTAATAGACTTGTGGTGTAGGGCTTCAGACATTATTGTTATATTATGTTTACCTCTAAGTGTATAGAGTTATGCAACATGACAATTAAGCGTTTCATACTAATTAATAAGAGAATAATGAAAAGGATAATTGAAAAAAAATGCAATTAATTCTAATTAGCCATAAAAAATTAAACCTCAATTTTAGAATAGGAGTTAGTACGGGTACACGTTAGAACTTCCAAAGGAAATAAAGATAAGGAATCTAACTGAGACAGAATTTGAAAAGGGGAGTTTATCTTAAACCACGATAATGGTCTACTCATTTAGCACTCCTAAAAGTTTATCTATTGATATCTCTAGATAACCAAATCCAGAATGTTTATGAATTATTACTAAATTATGTAATTAATAATATACTTTTAGATTGCGCAAATATGTATTTTAAGTTGTACAATTTAAAATATGTTCAGACCATATTAATGTGAAATTCTTTGTTTAGCCTACTAATTCGTACTGGTGAGAATTTCCACAATATTGTAAAAAAAAAAAAGACTACGTTAAAGAAGGTGAACGTGTTTTACACCCTCGTGACCATCGTACATTATCTTCGAGTGTATCATATTAATGATAATATCGCTACCAAACTTTTTCAAATAGACTCCCCTGTTTACAAAGGTCTCCATGTCTCTCCAAAGGATCTAAAATGAAGAATGTCTTGAAGATTAAATTACGAAGTGCAACATTTGAACACGGGACTACGTGTCATTGCCTAAAATCTTCAAGATTAAATTACGAAGTGCAAGATGATCGATAAATAGTCTTGAAGCTTTTTAAATTCGCACTTTCATGTCTCCCGATATGTATAATTTTATCCCGTAAGCTTGAAAATGAATACGTAAGAAATATTCCGGATGGGTGGAAAGAAAGAAATATTTAAACGCATTAATTTTGAATCTGCATATCAAATTCTATTTTATTTTCACTTTGCCCTCAAACTAAAAATTTAGGGGCAGACAACCTTTTTGCAGACAACCTACATAGATTACACCAAATTTGCAAAGGCATGAAGTGGCCCAAAAGTCACACGACTCACACAAGGGCATATACATGTAAGTAAACTCAATTAGAACATATTCACCAAAAGATTTTTGCTTATGTCAAACAAAACCTTTCAACTATTTTGCTAACAAGCACGAGAATGCAGATGAGGTTGAACAAGAGAAAGCGAGGAAGTCTCTTACTGACGAGGTACTCTTTTTCTACTTAGAATCTCCTGCTCTTTTAGTCGATGTTGGAATCTTGCAAGACGAGCTTGAAGACCCACCAGACCCGCTGCTTTGCGAGAAAGCACAAAACTCAATTGGGTTACATAGTTGTCAATAAGGCTTCCCGGTTGGTCCACTTCTGCCAGGAGTTTCATTTCCTAGAAACCAAAACATGAGCACAAAATGATAAATCGTCAACAAGTCACCTGAAATTTAACATTTTTATCAATTTTCATTTTTATTATTTTATAAATTTTACAAGTAAAAAAAGGAAAAATAAAACACACTTAGTTCATGTCAAGGCACTATAATTTTCCTTTTACTTGTAAATTAAGTTAAAAAAATGAAAAAGCATACAAGTACTTGTCAAGGTGAAAAACTGAAAAATGACAAATCGCAGCACAAAAACTTCTACAGTAAAATGATAAGTTCGATTAGAAATAGAATTTCAAAACTTCAAATTATCTCTAAAAAAAAACATGTAATAACTCACTTCACGAACAATCTCCATTGTATCCTCAATTTCCTTCCTATGAGCAGCAATGAGTGCTTCTTCCTCCTGCACAAAATACAATAAAGAATTAAACAGACACCATAAATAAGTTTATATAACAATAGAAGCTTTATCGCACAAGTTCAGTTATATGGGTTGAACAAAACCAGCACAAACAAGTTCATTATTCAAGTAAAATTTGGTAAAGAATAAGTAATTCCATATATTTGACAAACCTCAAGTACTGCATTGATATTCCCGTTAGGAGAGGATTCTCCTTCATAAGGCCTGGATCCAGTCGTAATATTGTTATAGTTCCCTGTGCTCGATTGCTTGGAGCTTGTAGAGAACATACCAGAGTTACTGGCATCCCTTTTCATCCAGTTTGCTGGCCTTTCAGATTTTTCATCCTTAGATACATTATTCCCTGTGCTCTGCTGCTTGGAGCTTATAGTGAAAAGATCAGAACTGCTGGAATCCCTTTTCATCCAGTTTGAAGGCCTATCAGACTTTTCATCCTTAGACACAGTGTTAGAGTTCCCCGTGCTGTGCTGCTTGGAGCTTGTAGTGAAGGGATCAGAATCATTGGCATCCCTTTTCATCCAATTTGCAGGTCTTTCAGATTTTTCATCCTTAGACCCTTTTCTGCGTGGCGGAGAAACCTTTTGCAATTTCTCACCTGTATCAATTTGTGAGTAAGAGTTCATCTTTTGACTGGTGGAGTCGCCATACGAGTTCTTCAGTTCAAACCTCTCCCGGTCCAATGAAGCAGAAGGCAAGCCTTTCTCCTCTCGCCCATTTGATAGATAACTTGAAGAAAAACTTAATGGCTGTTTGTCAACAGCAGTAGCAGCAGAGCTGTACGAAGAATTTTCCCTTTCAACAAATTTCCTGCCTATGTCCATTGTTTTCTCTTGACGTTGATGGTTAAAATCCTCTGCACCAGCACTAGCTGGAATAGATGATGTGGATGAAATCTCCTTATTGGTTTGTGGAGCAGGATTTAGGACCTGGTCTTTTCTAGGATTCCCAGTTTTGGACAGACTTTTAACTCTGTTCATATTATGATAGAACAGTTAGTATAATAAAAAAATGAATGTGCACAAGAAAAAAGGAGGGACCATGCTATGAAACAATATGTTAGAGCACATAATAAACGCATACCGATCTGCGTATCTCAAGGTATTAAGCGTGTGTTCACAAGATCCAGCACCTGGAGATATACAAGAGATCATTACAGTCTTTGAGTTACCGACAAAGGAGTCCCGAAGCACTTCTGTGAGTTTACTTCCCCGAAATGGAATATGAATTTGATCATTGTCTAAAGCACGGATGCACTCCTTCAAAGCCAAAAGGCTCTTGTTGATTTCCGCTCCTTCAATCCTATAGCAGTGATAGATGAAAAATTGCAGAGTAAATTGATAGTTAATATAATAAAACGTTCTTGAACAGAAAGAGTGGAAGGAAGCTGTGAAATATTGTTTTCAGTACATTAATGGCAGCCAAGATGTTTGTACATTTGGTTTATATTTGTAAAGTAATTCTGCATTATCTAAAATTTTACAAATCTATCCTGGAAGGAGGCCACCTGTAGATTCCTAGCATCAGTGTTTTAAAATTGAAGCATTTGGGCCTCAACTGTCCTCTAGATATAGTGATTTGTGCAACATGACAAACTATATTAAATCCAGTTTGAAGTAAGAAACACAAGAAAACAATGACTCAAAATTCTAGACAGAATACATGCGCAATTTTCTTACGGTTCTCACATTTAAGTAGGCACTTAAATAATGGAGACCCTCCCACTTGAGGACCTGTCCTTTGGATTGATTTTCCTCACGTGTTAAGTGGATATAAATGGTGTTCTTGTGAGTCTCACATCTTGTTAAGTGGATTGGCCTCCATCTTGTGCTAGGCTCCCCCTAAGTGATTCCATTTAAAATTTAACCTCTAGAAGGGCTATACATATAGGCAGTTTAAGGTGCAACACACCCCATAGTAATAGGTGAGTGATGTAGCAGGAGATGTTGAGTCAATGTCCATAAAGTAAAGTTGCCCTGGACATAGACCCTTCAAAGGGATGGAGGAGTTGAGCCCCAAAGAATGTGTTAAGCCATGAGGCCACTTCTGCCTAAGCCATTAACTTAAGCACGTGATGAAAACCCAACTTAAAAGACTAATCCACTTAGTGGAATAGTCCATTTACTTACATTCGATATTGATCCATTTTAATACCACACCCAAAAATTCAGAAGATGCAGCAAATTGTCAATATGTAGTGAATGAGTTCTTAAAAATTCAACCAAAGACTATTGTAGAAAGTTGTTGGCCTAACACCTTCATCGTGTTCAACCCTAGCATGAATTAATTGCATTGTATTTAGAGACATGACCTGAGCAATTAGTTGGGTAATTGGCATTTGCCACCCACCAGGCTGGTATGAGGGTAGTGTTGAAAAAATGTCAACCTCTTTGAAGATTGCCTTAGTTGCATTAAGGATGGTGTTTAATCCAACATCAATTAGATATATGACTTAATAAGAGCTTACAAGATTGACAGACCTCACCAGTTAGTTTTGTGAAGCTAAGTTAGGTTATAAATCCAAATTCTAAGAGTAGTCTTATCAAGCAATTGATTTTTTTTTCAAGAGTTTAAAAATTAAGCAATTAATTTAAATGCAGAAGTACCGTGTCTGACGATCATTATCAGTAGTGTCAGCACCTCGTTCACTTCCAGCAAGATCAATAAAAGAAATTTTCCCCACAACCTTCCCACTTCTTGCCTCATTCCCATCATTGTTTCGCTTACTCTCTTTCACTTCGTTGTGTTTCTTTACAACCAGTTGTAAGATGGCATGTGACCTGGAGGACTCCTCATTGGCACCAGTGGATCCTGTACTTCTTGCAGCATTTCCCCTTTCGATGAATTCTTTGACAATTTGGACATCAGAAACTTCAAATTCTTGCAGTCCTACAATGCAAACCTGCTGTCGTCCATCTTCCCTCATACAAAGTTTCCTATTCATATATAGTAATAAAATAAATACAACCATTCAATAATACATTAACACTGTAAACCAAAGAGCAAGTAAAACATGCAGGTAGAAGTACTAAGCAAGATACATAGATAAGTATACATGCAACTGAAACAGAAAGATAATACATCCACATATTTGGGCCAGTAACATAGAAAAATGAATACAGGATATAGGATAAAGTTAGATTCATACTTGATATTAGAACAGTTCTTTAGTAAAGCAACTGAACCCTCAACACAAACGTTAAAAATGTTGTCTCCTAATTAAGCCCCAGATCAATATATAAAGAACCTATACAAAAGGCATACCAAGCGTATTTGTATAAAAGATTGAATACCTACTTTCTGTCACTAAGAAGATCATAAAGTTTTCCTCCGTATATCTCAAAATAGCTGAGCCACAATTTAAATCTCTGATTCCGGTAAACTGGCTGATGCAATTGTCGAACAAGGTCTTCGGCAGCTCTGAGTGGTAAGGGTTGCATTGTGTATGTTTTGCCACTTCCTGAAAGCAAAGCATTATGAGCATCACAATAAAGGTGTGGTAGCTGCTTGAGGATCAAGCATATCAATGGAACATGAAACGAACATTCTTATATGCTGAAGACAAATACAAATACAGCTTTATCTAAATTATTTTCAGGATAAATTTCAAACACTCAATTTAAAGCACAATCTCATCTATCATTGGATGCAAAATATCAACTGTATCTACATCAGGGCCATTAATATCTTCCAACCCTCTGAACTGTTACAATATATGAAAACGTTGACTATATTTTGGGAGTGTCTTATATTATCCCTTAGGAATAGTTTCCATATTTCCTTAACATCTATTAGGCTTAGTTTCCTTATGCCCTTGGTTTCCTTATTTCCATGTATTTCATGATTTTTTTTTCTTATTTAGTTATGATGATTAGTATAAAATGGGTTAGTGCCTTAGACTTTATCACCACAATGTAACAAATCACAATACAGAAGAGGATATTATCTGGATTCTACTCTTCTATCAATGTCCTTCCTCCATAACTGAAACTCCATGATTTCCCCATTAAGAAATGAGCATTTTACATATTGGAATTCTCAGAATTTGGCCTTACTACTTACTCAACCCCACAAAACAATTTGTAAGAACTATCCAAGTCTACACGGGCTACACTGATCATATCTCTAACTGATGTGGACCGAATTACCCGAGTCTTGAGCCTACAATAATGGCAGATCAGATAGGCCTCAATTAAGGCAGGTCAGAGGTGATTGTAACTAAAACAATTTCTAACACTACATCCCTTCATACTATTTAGGATACACTTTGATACCATTTTTTAGATTTTTCACCTGTTTTAATTTAACCAAACAAAATCAGATTCACAAGATGGAAACTTTCTAAACTTTAGAAGGACTACATTGGTCATAACTTTTGTCATCGAGTATAATTAATAATTTGGAACTAGTATAACATCAATAGCATACAAATTCATTTTACCTGTCTGACCATAAGCAAAACAGGTAGCTTTAGTTCGCTCGAAAATTGTAGGAATAATTGGTTCAACAGTAGTTCTGTATACCTGTCATTATAAACCAATCAAGTCATAAATGAAGCAAATAAAGACCAAGACAAAGACAATCATTTACTTTCACAAAACCTCAAATTCCACCAAAAACAAAGAAATCAACAGACGGTATCAAAACACCTAAATATGTTATTAAATAACAATTTAGTCTAGGACAAGATAAAATCTTACTTCATCATTGGTAACATGCTCATCAAGCACAGCATCAAAACAAAACTCATGCTTCTCCACATAAGCTGTCAAATCAACCTTTTCATCATGATAGAACAATCAGATCTCGTAGCAGTAAATAAAATGAGAATATAAATATAAAGATAAAATTCAACCTTTATTTCAATGGAATATAAGGCTTAAATCCAATATCTAAACAAACCTTTAGTTTGGGTTCATGGACTGTCAAATATGCATTGTCAGATACAGTTACAATATCATCCTCCTTCTTAGCTAGCTCCTTCTTGTTTAATGGTCTTTTGCGTACCTAAAAACATGCATCAAAAAACAATAAAAAGTTATTCAATTCGAATCTTAAAGAATCAAGTTGAAATTCTTATCTATCAAGTATCTAATGTTAGCTCGAATATTTTTAAATCAAGTAAACTTAAATTATAAAATGAAAGAAAGTTATTTAAGGGAGAACTGTTTAAAATTATAGACAATGTATGGATAATATTTAAGAGAAATTGACATTATACATAAGATATGTCCAATTAAGTCAAAGGAATTGAAATTAAAAGAGAAAAAAGATGACATTTGCCTTACGACAGTGTACAACATGAGCGCATTCTATGGTGTCCAATTAATTAATTTGATAGAATCAGTAGAGAAAATGGTAGGGGAATGGAGGACAGAAATCAAACTTCAAAAATGTACTCTATGCATGTTAAGTTCCCAAGGCAGCAGATAAAAAATAAGAAATCCATGCATAAAAGATGAAGTTATGCATTTGTCTATGAAATTTTGACATACCACAACTCTAATTTTAGCAACACTGTTTTCCCTTGTGCTGTACTCTTTTTCATTGATTGGTACGGAAATTGATGTGTCAGCATCTGCTTCCCCACTTTCCAGCTTGTTGTTAATTGGATAAAAATCGTCTTCAAATACTCTAGCATCTCCAGGCATGAAGGGCGATGGCTCAAAAGGTTCTGAAACTACATGCTGAAAACAAGGAAAAGAATTAGGACAACAAATACATCCAAAGAAAAATGCTTAGGTAGTGTCTGGCATGACTTTTATAGCAGGTGAAAGCTATTTTAAAGCTGAAGTTAAAATTAAGAGGTTTAAAAAGTGAAAGCTTTTTGGTAATTCTAAAATTTTTCTCAAGCTCAAAAATTAGTTACTGAATTAATTTTTTTGAGTAATGTATTCTTAGATCTTGGGATTTGGAATAAAGAAAGAGACAAAATGTAGAAGCTAAAAGCTCCTAAAACAGAGAGTTCATTTAGTTTGAAAAAACAATTTTTATGTTTGTTTTCACTCCTATATAAACAAAATTTTGATGTGACGTTCTTTGTAATTAAAAGTGTAAACAAAAAGAATATTCTTAACCCAAATGCCAACCTAACAGAAAACAGAAGCCCACTGGCCAGACACTACCATGCATTACTACTCAAAGAAAGTTAAGATAAATGCAGGAATACAAGGTAAAGGGATCCCGAAAATAAACATGCACAACTAAAACAAATAACTGAAACAAAAGTTCTAAATTTGTTCAGACATTCAGATTCATCATTACTGTCTGAATTACTGGTTCTATTACCTAGGATTTTACCCATAAAAAAACCCTAGAGTTTTCATAACGAACTAGAAAGTAGCATGATCTATTTTATTCAATACATAGATATGATAACGTGTCAAAATCACATGTTGAAGATATTTTCCCAATAAACTGTGGTAATAGTACTTGAACCAAACAAAGTCAATTAGTTTACATGAATGAACAGACAATTATGATATGATACACCAAATCATATCCATACCTCAGACAAAAGCTCTGTATCATCCATAGCATGAAGATCCAAAAGCCCGGCTCCAAAATCTCCCCTGAACTCAGGAGAATAAAACCCATCCGACCCAGCCACTCCACCTAAAGATTGGGCGGTGGGCGTATATGGCTCTGAACCAGACTCCCCATTAAAATTGAGGTTTCTCATCAACTTCAAAAGCCTCTGCTTCTCCTCAGCAGACTGTGCTCCATAACCCTACAACCACATCACAATCATCTTTGTCACCTCGTGAACTACCATCATAAATAAGAACAAACAACATTTAGCAAATTCAACCCATACTGCGCACCCAATGCAGCGCACCCAATGCATGCTTCTAACTAAAATAATACCGTACCATGATCACCCCTCAAAAAGCAGGACAGCTGAAGAATCATATAGAATAATATAACCTACAAGCAAGTACTACAAAATTTCAACTTACTCAAACTCGTCCAAAACAGGAAAAAACCTTACGACACGCATAGTCAACCAAACTCCCTTTTATCAAGCAAAGACCAAACAAAAAAATAACAAAATAAAAATAATAACAAAAAAATTATTAAATAATAAACAAATAAATCAAGCAGCAATAGCGTGATACGCTAGTTAACACCTTCTAAACAAAAGAAGAAAACAAAACGCTGAGTATTATACACGGAATCATCTCAACCTACAGAAATTAAATGAAATATCGAGAAACGGAAAAATCAAAGAGGCTGACGATGCGGCTAATTAAGCGACACCTGCATGAGAAGGTTGGGGAGGAGGCGATGATCGATGGCGGTAGAAGCTAGGGGAGAAGCGAGATGCTGCAAGCCTGCAGACTGGAGCCACCTCGCCATGACGGCGTCTCCAGCATCGCCGCCGTGGTCTAACAGAGCGGCGGCGGCGGCATTGCCCTGCGGCATCTGGCCACTCGCGTGGCGCTGCGAACGTCGTTGAGGCGCCAATTTTCAAGATCTGTGCGCACGAGCTGCACACCGAACGAATCGTCGAAATCAGGACCACTATAGCGACAAAAAAAATCGAAACGAAAACGAAAAGAGATAAAACGACGAGGCTCACGGGAAGAGCATGAAAGGTGCGTGAATTGAACGGAGAATACCGGCACTGTGGATCTCCGAAACAGCGGCGATTCAGATCTGAAGCAGCGTCGTTGGAAGGAGTGAGCGCGAACGAATTTAATTCCACTTGCTTGGGCGATTATGGGGGAAGAAGGAGAATACCCGAGAGAAGAAGAAAGAGAAACCTCTGAATGGAAATTTTGAAGATTAATAAAACGTTAAATATCATAATTTAATAATGATAATAGTCTAATTTTCAAATCTATAAAACGGCTACGTTGAACTAACTGGCTCGTGCTGCTTTTACCGAAAGGTTTCGAAATGTCTGATATGTCCTCCCATTCTCCCACCCTTTTATTTCATCACACCTAGATGCATAATTGGAAATAATTAATTAAACAAACGCACCTCAACTATCTTACTTTACAACCTCTTTTTCATTCTCTTTTTGGCTGGTGCCTACTTTCCTTCACGCTTATTATCATTATTCTTCACTTTCGTTATTTTTAAAGGATGATTTCATCTCATTTCTTCAGAATATATATTTCAAGAAATGGATGAAAAGTGTCAAAGTAGATGAGTAAAAAAATTAGGTTATACGAACAAGATTAATTTTGTCAATTATATCTAAGAATAATATGCCAAAGAGTGAAAATGTCATCATACACACAAACATTGTAATATCTAAAAGAAAACAAAAACATACATAAATGCATATTGGAAAACATCCTTTGGTGTGACATTTGTCATAACCTTATGGTTGAAAATGTTCAACACCTCATAATTAAATATACTTTTATATATATACAACTTTGCAAACTAGACAATAACACATACAACTTTTTTTAAAAACTTCTTAAGATACACAAAGAAATAATAGGTAATGACTCCTATAAATTACCTATAACACACACCAATCACATGTGCAAAAATTAAATATACGAAAATACAATAAAAAAAGAACAATCTCACATGGACTGAGTAGAAGAACACCTATAGCTTTGAAAGAACAATCTTCATTTAATTTTAAAGATCGAAAACTCATTTGCAATACTTTGATTAATTTCTCTCATGTTTATGTATATTGTTTAAAAAAAGATTTTTTTTATTCTAAGAAGTTAGAATGTTTAATGTAAAAAATAGTTATAAGTGTATAGTGACAAATTTTATCCAATAATTTTATAAGAGTCAAAATAATACATTCAACATTTATATATTTAATTGTGTCACTGATACAATAAAAATGAGCAAATAATTCATTATAACTATAACTATAAACAAAAATCGCACATATTTAAATAATTGTTCATCGTTCTTTCAAATTCTTGAACTCGTCAATAATTAAATTAAAACTAAATTTTTTGAATATTTCTTTTTCAATGTAAATAATTATATTGTCCACAAGAAATACATCTTCCACTTTATTCATTAATCTCGTTTTAATGATTAATGATTTTTATTGTAGAAAATCTTTTTTTTTTTGTGTAGCTATAAAAAAAAGGAAAGAGTTAAAATAAAATGAGTTACATTATAAATAAGTAAAATGATTTTTTATAATAAAAAATTAAGAGACATTACTAAAAAAATCTGTGATAACCAAATCACAATTAACAACCAATTATAAAAAAATATATAAGAGATAAATTTTTCTTCTAAAATAATAAAAAACAAAATACATAATTATCGTGGATAAAAAAAATGAAAGCACAAGTGTTTAATTTCATTATATTTTTCAAAAAGAAAAAGACATAAATAATAGACTTTATAAAAATATAAAGGATATGTGAAAATATAAAAAACTATGTAAAAATATAAAGTAATATGTATAATAAACTCGTTAAAAATACAAATTATTGTATAAATAAACTAATTTAATATATATTACTAAATTTGTCTAGTAAACTCGTTTAATTAATATATAAACACAATTTTTTAATGTCTATCAACATATTCATATAATATTTGTATTAAAAATCAAATAACTTTTTAAATAATTTTCAGATATACATACTAAATTGATTAACAAAAGAATTCAAACTTTATACATACTATCGATTTTGGAGATTGATATAAAGATTTTAAATTTAAAAAATTAATAATTTTATTTAAGAACTAAAATTGTAACTTATTAATTACATTATATATCAAATGATCAAGTAAATAGAAATTATAAAAGTATAAAATTAAAAATGAAAAATAATATAAAAAAATTAATACTTTAAATATAATCTATTCTTTAATAATTCATTAAATAACCAATTAATAGGATATTGTAAAAGAATAAGATTAAAAACGAAGAAAATAGTACAAAAATATGTTTTTAAATTTTGGGCATACTAATTTTTTGACAAATGCGTTTAAAAATAAAATAAATGGTTAAAAGGGTAAAATATATTTTATGTACATATAATAGAAAAATAAATATAAATAAAAAATTTACATTGACAAATAATAAAAAAATCAAATTTTTGAATACAGGTTAACAAGATAAACATAGACAATAAAATAATTTTTTTAGTATTTTCTTTTTATATATTATAATAAATTATAATAGATAATAAATATTATAATAAGTGATAGATAATAGATGATAAAAGCATAAAATTAAAAATGAAAATTATACTTTTAATATAATTTATTCTTTAATAATTCATTAAATGACCGATTAATTATAAATTGTAAAAGAGTAAGATTAAAAATGAAGAAAGTATTATATAACTATACTTTTATTTTTTGGACAAATGAATTTAAAAATAAAATAAACAGTTAAAAAGATAAAATAATTTTGTAACAAAAAAATAAATATAAATAAAGAAAGTTAACATTGACAAATAACTAAAAATTGATTTTTTGAAGACTTATCAACAAAAATATATATATATATATATATAATATAATAAATTTATTACTATCTTATATATATTTTTATATTATAATAGATTATATTATATAAGAGTCTTCAACTTATATTTGAATATTCAATGATTTTTCTACTAAATATAAGTCTCTTTAAATTAATATTTTAATTTCAAGAAAAAACATTCTTAATATAAATATTTCTTATTTTTATGTCTTAACATAGTATAAAACTTAAATTCACGGATATACATTTAAATATCATATCCAATAACATTGAAACTTATGCATGTGAAGGTGAGGACTATTTATTACTTTCCTTCTTTCCTATAACAATACATGTTACTACACTGCTGTGTAAGGGTTGAAAACCAACTAATACGAAGAATTTAATATATATATATATATATATATATATATATATATATATATATATTAGTTTTTTTTACTAAAATTCAGATACATAGGTTGAAAATAAAAGAATAAATCAAATAGTTCATTAATACAAAATATTTCCTTTTGAAGATTGTTTATAATATATTTATAACTATTAAAATAAAAATAATACGAAAATAAAAATATGTGAATACAGTAACGATTACGTAGAAACTTTTTTGTCACGTTTCTTTCTATTTTAGAAATTTTATTATAAAATGCTAAACAATTTTATTAATAAGAAAAATCACAAAAATTAGTCGAATCAATACACAAAAATACTGTGATTTTGTTAGGTTTGAATTTTATGTTAAACTTAAACCAAATGAAGACGAACCACGTTTAATTTTTTATATTTAGTTTATATGACTTTTTATATGAAAAAAAAAACTAACTAAACAAGTGGTAAACATTCACATTATGGTTTACTTATACATGAATATCAATAATTATTTTTTTTATATTGTACTCATTCCTTTAATTATATTTATGTTGTATTTTTTTAATTGGCGGTAAGATAAATAAACTTTTAAATTTAAGTTGATTTTGATATTTATATAAATTGATTTACATGTAACTATATTTTATAATTTTATTTTTGTCTTTAATTAATATGTTTGTTGACTAAGAGGTTTAGAATTTGATTTTGGGTGATGTCACTTTGATTATAAAATAACCAATACCAAAATATAAATACTTATTTGGTTAGATTATTAAGTTTTCAAATAGTATTTCTTTTCATAGTGGTATCCAAGTCAATTATATTTAACATTAAACTTGAAATAAGCTTCAAATAACCTTCAAAATGTCTAGTAATCAAAATATTCATTCCAATAATCTTTTATATTTAGTGAGAAATTATCCATAAAAAATATTCTAATTCTTAACAGAGGACAATTCGATAATTAAAGTTAATTTTTAATATTGTAATAAATATAATTACATATCTTATTATTTTAAAATGATATTTATGAATTTAAAATAAAATTTTAATTAACATCGATCACGATCTAATACTCAATAAACATACTTTATATGTAAATATATTTAATTTGCTTGATAAACATTGGTCAATGATTTTTCATTAATAATCGTTCGATTTTCAGAGATTCAGTAAACTATTTATTGGTCAGTCATACAGTATTAGTTATTATTTTTCTGATTAATAAACGTATAAGAATGTTATTTATTTTACCCAAGACGAATAAACGTATATATTTTTATAGTATAGTATATTTGTTCGATTATTTAAATATATAACATATGGCTTTTTGTAAAAGATGATAATAATTATAGCATTCATATTTTTGTTCATAGATTTGGATATTGATTTTAGGGTTGTAATAAATGTAGGTACGCCAAAAGGTAAAGGCTACGAAATCTGAGGACCAACATTTTTACATGAAGATTACGTACAACCATTTATTATGTGCTAGAAGTAGGTGTTCCCAGAAATACCAAGTAGGTGTTTCAACTTGTTTTCCAATAGAATACACTATTTCACATTAAGAATTCAATTTTATGAAAATTAAATTATCAATTGCCATAAGCATTTTATCCTTTAAAAATTAAAGTTTTTTCATAGTTTAATTGTTAAAAACGTTTAAAAAATAAAAAAATGTTTAAATAATTTTAAGTTTCGATTTTTAAATTATATAAAACTATAAAATAATTTGATCAAAATGGATCATCCAATTTGACTGGACTCGACTTATCATAAATTAACCACTTAGTAAGTCAATTCAATCTGATTTATTTATAAGCTTAAAAAATTAAAAACCAACTTAATCCATCATAAATTAGTGACTTAAACACATTAAGTCAGTAACTCATTTAATTATATTTTTTTTAATTTTTTTTTTAATTTTTTTTAATTAAAATCTAAATAAAATTCAATTCTAGTTATATTAATAATATAACTTAAAATAATAAATTAGGATCAATCAATCTAACTCAAAATACGTTAATAATAAAAATAACAAATTCTATAATATAATAATATAACTTAAAAAAAAATTAATAAAACAATATAAGACAAATTTTTAATACATAAAACTCAACTAATCATATTAAAATTTTAATTTTTTAAATTGGCTCAAATATTTTAACCTATTTTCACAACACTATTATTAGATGTGTTACAACATTTAAGATAGGATTCATAATTACCAAAGCATTTATTCATAGGGTACCGCAAATGATGAGAACAGTACATTCGCAATAAATATCGTTAATGTTATACTTTCTTTTGGTGAGTGTATAATTATTATCGATTTAATTTCTCTTACATGTTCAATAAATTCTCACTGTTTTGCAATATGTTTTTATAGTTTTTATAGTTTTAAATTTGCCCTCCATCTTTACTCTATAATGGTGCAATAGAAAATACTTTTAATTTTTAATTGAATTTATATACTATTTTAATCAAAACAAGTAAATAGTGTTATTTTCTCAGTTGAAAAAAGGTGAATTTTAATTACATTAATTTTTTTAATTGAATAGTGTTGCAATTAATAATGCATAATCAATTTTGAAATTATGCCTAATTTGTTGTCACATATGATTGCAATTAACTTATTGTTTAGCAAAAAAGTGTTTGCTTTTGCTTAAAGCATGAGAGGAAAAGTTAAAGTTGTGTGTGTAAGGATTAAGAAGGAACACAAATTTAAACTAAAGATGGATCCATTGACCAAATTAGTTGTCCTATCATTTCTAAATGTACATCCGACAACAACATACCATTTTCTCATATCATTAATATATCAAAAGCCTACTTAACAAATGATTCAACTACAGTTCTACCAAACCCTTGTTAAATATCTCTTATTCTTTAATTGGGGTTGGAAGTTACCAAAGATTCAATTTCAAGTTATCGTTTTTAATATAGGTAGAAAGTGAAAAAGGAGAATATTGAACACATTTCTTGGATAACAAATAATATTATTATAAAAAAATATTCTTTGACACATTTAATTTTTTTACATTCATTTGATACTACCATTTTCTACTTTTATTTTTTTATTTTTGAAAAAATACAAAACTTTACATTTCTATGACTATTTTATCCTTACATTTTAATACAAAACCTTCTTTTTGGACATGATTTCTTCCATTTTTATTTTCATTTTTATTTTCTTTTTCACTCTCGTTGCTTTATTTATTGTTTAAACAAAAAACATCATGCCTTTCATAATATCTCGAGAATATTTTACATTGTGTATTTCAAATAAGTTAATGGTGATTTAATAATTAGATAATACTGAAGATATATTTCAAGATTATAATTTTAAACATTTATGAATTACACATTTTAGAATATAATTTAAATTATATGGCTGATATTCTTAACTTATTATACAACTTGAAAAATAACTTTAATTGTAGTCCAAAATTTAATTATTAGTCCAAGTTTCATACCAAATAAAATAAAAAATGAGAAAATTAAACATTAGATAAATAATCATATATCAATTTTGGTAAGATTTTATATTAGAATAACGATTAGTTGCTTTTATTTATTTATATATATATATATATATATATATATATATATTTATTTATTTATTTATTTATTTATTTATTGTAATATGTTTAATTGGTGTTCACTTTCTTTAGTGATTTTTCCTCTTAATATCCATCAAGAAAGTATGGTTTGCTTAAAGAAATAATCATTTTTATATTACCACATCTACATTAGAAATTGAGATATCTTTATATGAAAACCTAATATATAACCAGAAATGATAACAAATAAGATTAACATGCAAAACAAGATTGTGCCTCTAAATCAACTATTCAAGCAACAAATAACAAGTAAAGGTTGGACATTGCCATGTATAAAGAAGAGTGAGTGAATTGCTCTAAATATTGAAACAAAACTTTTATAATGAAATCATGGTCATTGTTGGCAATTGAAATATAATGAAGACATTTATTTAACACTTAAGATGGCCTAAGGTGTTTTCAAATGTCAATATAAACCCACTATTTATCTTTCTCTTCCTAAAATCTATGAAACACTTAAGATGGCCTAAGGTGTTGTCAATTGTCAATATAATAGTATAGATTACTTTAAGAAAGACAAATAAATAAAAAATCCATTTCTCTTTATATATTAGAATATGAAATTACATTATGTGACGATGAAATTAAAAAAAAAAATTAATTACTTAAAACCGAAGCTTTCCTGAACAAAAGTTTTTCAATCTCAATACAACATGAAAAACTTACAAAAGAATCACATTTTGGGAAATAAAAAGAAAATTAAAATTCACAAAAGTTTAACGGTTTGAATGTTAAGTCACATTTCACATCAAAGAGACAATCTCTATGGTGTTGTTTGAATTGCATTGTTCAAAAGACTATAATTATGAACTATGATAGCAAATTGTGTCTAAGCTTTCAGATCTATCTAATTATGAACGAGAAACGGGTATCTAGAATTAATGATTAATAGTAGACATCCAAATTTAGTATAGAGAAATTCCTCTATTATCATTTTTCATCCTTAAATTACCATATCTATACATTCAAAGCATTATCTATCCTATCACCCCTCTTCACCGTTCACCAAGAAAGGAATAAGACAAAAACATAAATAAAAATAATTTTACGTATCTGAAAATTAATAATGGTAAAATATCTTAATTTTTTTTAAGTTTAATCATTTAGAATATTCTTATTTATGTAAGATTTTTTCGATTAAGTTCTCATTTTTTAAAATGTTTCAATTAAATTTCTAATGTTCAATTTTTTAAGGCCATCCATCCAATTTAATAACAAACCTTTAATTGATTCAATTTTTTAAAATGAAAAACTTAATTGAGACATTTTAAAAAACGAAAATCCTAAAATAATTAACCTTTTTTAACCATCCATCCAATTTAATAACAAACATTTAATTGATTCAATTTTTTAAAATGAAAAACTTAATTGAAACATTTTAAAAAACGAAAATCCTAAAATGATTAAACCTTTTTTAATTCAAATTTCAATTTTTTTCTCGCTTCATTTTGTCCCTGTTTAAACACAGGATAACAAAAAGCTGTTCCTCTGTATAATCACTGGAAAGAACAAACAAAAGATGACAAAAGCTAGCCAACCAAAAATCGAATAATTTAGAAATAATTCAAAATTTCCCCCTTCATAATGCAGCTTTCAATGTGTCATAAATACTAGATTTTGATCATGACAAGTACTATATCCGGTTAAATTTTGAAAAATGCTGCACTGCGGAATTACAAATTTAAATACAGATATAAAAAAGGAAATAATTTATTACTTCAAAAACAAAAAGTCCTTCTCACCGACATTCGAAATTCATAAATTAATGAAACTACAATCCATAATATTTAAATTTGATAGAAAATATAAGAAAGTACCAAATGTCTAGTCATTAAATCAAAATTACCAAGGCAAAGTTCCAAGTAACTTAAAAAGGATAAAATGATGGTAAATAAGCCTTGTATATCGATCCACTTAGCACTTAATCTCCTTCAAGGCAGATGCAAAGTAGAGGAATGTCGGATCGGTGGCGCCGTCCTTGTAGTAGGCTAAGACCACGCAACCATCATCATGCATGCTCTCCCCAACAAAACTGCAACAGAAGTATTTACTTAAGCACTAGCAACAAGAATTTAAAAAGAAACACAAAACAAACTCCATTTCGCTGAAGGTAATACTCACAATTGAAATTCTTTAAGCTTAGGGAGCAGGTATTTGGTTGCCCCCTCAATGTGTTTTTTAAACAACTCCAGTTGCTCTCCTTCAAGTTTGGCACTCAAATTCTTGATAAATTTTTTCATAAAGGCAATAAATGTTTTCTTGTCATAAGTAGGTTGTTCCTACAGAGATGAAAATAACTATATCATTAAACCATCTAATAAATGACATTAATATAAATTATATATAAGAAAATATACAAGAGGTACAAGGTTTGCGAAACCTGGAGTCTAAAGGTGTCAACAATATCTACAACTTTGACGGCCGAGTCATCAACACCCTCGTCCTCACCACCTTCAGCAGAAGGGTTTGCCCCAATGTCTACATCAACTGCTCCTTTAACAACCCACTGCTCATTAAAAAGAAGAAAAATATATAGATTTAACTTATACAAATATCCAAAATATGACAAGAAAGAATAGAAAAAAAATAATTCAAAACAAAAAGGTTTGGGAAGTTTGGTGAAACTAAAGGTATCACATAAGCAATCATTATTAGCTTCGGACAATCATAAAAAAAAATGTGAGAAAGCATCTGCAACAAGCAACCATGGAACCAAAAATTTAAGAGGATTTTCCTCGGCATATTATATTTATCTATGCAAGAAAATTATTTGCTTCTCAAAAAGCACATAAAAAACGTGACAGCAAAATTACATCCAGAACACGGAACAAAACTTTAGAAGCATTGAAATTGGAATATTACGTTTGACATGTAAACAATAAAATTACTAGCTTCTGAAAAGCACATAATACATATTAAAAAATCGCATACGCAACATGAATCCAAACACGTAGGAAGTATTGAACTTAGAATGTTTAGTTTAACACATAAGCAAGAAGTTTATTAGCTTCTGAAAAGCACACAAGGAATGTAAAAAAATTTGTATCCGCAACATAATACCAATAAGCATGTCTTTGCTTAAAATAATAATACGTTTGGCATTAAAACAAGAAAACTCTGCATAACAAATATGCATCCGCAACATAAAATCTGCATCACAACAATCGACTAACCTTTCCCTCAACTTCCCACAACATTCCATTCTCAATTTCTTTGTAGCGGAAGGAGTCAGAGAGAAGCTCATCACCTACAGAAGCCAGTTAACATGATCAATCCATTGATACAACTATGATATACTCAACAAAAGGAATGAAAAAACTAGATTAAATTAATAACAAAATAATAAGAATCACGCAAACATACAAACCTGCAAATCACAATCACTGACTAACATGACTTCCCAAACTTTCAAATCAGAATTTTATATACAAACTTTAATGGTAATAAAGAATTAAAAATAAAAAAAATCAGATTTTCCTGAATTACACACATGACGCTATTAATCAATTCAAATGGAAAAAATCATCCAGATCCAGTAATTCCAAAAAGTTCAATACTTTACCATCAAAATAAAATCCAGAGATCTAAACACAGAAGCAAAATCAAATCTAAAAATTAAAGCTCGTTTAGTTTACCTGTGAGGAGGTCCTGGTAAACCAACATGTTTGCAGAATTTCTCTCGGATCGCTCCGACGACTGGAGGGTTTTGTGCAACGAAGGCTGGAACGGAGCGACGCGAGGCAGAAGGAGTGAACCTGATTACGCAGCTGCTATATATAGTCGAGGGTTTGTAGATTCGCCCTTTTACAATTACCAAAAAACCCTTCTCTTCATGCGCTTTATCTTTTCCATCTTTTTGAGTTGGGCTTGTAATTCGGCCCACATAAAAACAGGCCCAATATTAAAACCACCTCTTTTGAGCGGGAATAGATTTTGAACAAATCTTGCAGTGGCGAGGAAGACACAGCACGATGGAAATGGAGGAAACTGTGGCTCGTGTAATCTCTGAGATAGAGGAATTCCGCGGAAGCCATGAACAACCACCGCTTTCAGAACAAACCCTAAGGGATCTTCAAATTCTCCTCAACAATTCTCTATCGGAGAGCCTCTACGATGAGCTTCCATCGAAGAATCTCTCTCCCTCTGCTCTCATCGCTCCAATTGCTTCCGCAATGGACTCTTCCCCTTCCCACCACTCTCTCCTCGCTTCCGATGTTTTTCTCTCGCTTCTCCTCGCCCCAAACGCTCCCGTTTTCACCCTCTTCACTCCCATATCCTTCCTTTCCTTCCTCCGCTCCCTCCGCCGCTCCTGCAAAGCTCACTCCAACCCAGGCCCGGCTCAAGAGACCTCGCAAAACCGCAAGAGAAAGCGTGCTGGACGGATCCGTGCCAAAAATCTCCAAAACGACAACGATTCGACCGACACCAGTTCGCAACACGACCCCAAGTTGCTCCTCCGCGTGCTGGAGAAGCTAGTCCGGGTAATGGACTTTATCCACCTGGACCGTTTTCCGGAAACTCTCCGGTCGCTTGTCCAAACCATCGCCGAAATCCCCGTCACTGCGCTCGACGCGTGCGGGAACGCGGCGCAGTATAGCAAGTTGCTCAACCTGTGTTCTCGCGTGCTGAGGGAGGTTCTCAAACCTGAGCATGGGGAACCTTCCAACTCTGCCGCCGAGGTATTGAAGTCGCTCTGTCCGCTTGTTCTCATGGCGAAGTCACAAGCGCGGAGCTTTGCTCTTGAATTTGTAACAAGTCTTGATGACCGGTGCGATGGGGTTAAGAAAGCGCTGGTTAATTTTCCGAGGTATTTGGTTAAGAAGGCGCCAGAGAGGGCCGAGCCTAGAGCCTTGGCTGTGGACTCCATCATTGAGGTTGTCAGGGCGGTGAAAGTTGAGGATCAGATTGCGTTTGTGAAGTACGTGGTGCAGATGACTCAGGGGAAGGCGAATCTTCGGCTTTTGGCGGTTGATCTTATACTGAATTTGATGACTTCTTTGAAGGATCCATTAGGTGTGGAGAGTGAAGGCAGTGAGGCGTGGGGAATGTGGTGCTTGGAGGCGTTGATGAAGAGGTGTTCTGATGTGAGTGGCGCGATCCGGGCGCGGGCTTTGTGGAGCTTGGCGCAGCTTGTGGGTTTGTTGTCCCGTGGTGAAAGGACTAGTGTGGTTTTGAAGGAGTTTTTGGGGTTTGAAAATGTTGGTGGTGAGAATGCTGGGGGTACAATGAATGATATGCTGAGGAGAAGGTGTATGGATGATAAGGCAGCTGTGAGGAAAGCCGCATTGCTTTTAGTTACTAACCTGACTTCTCTTCTTGGAGGTGCAATTGATGAAGTGGTTCTCAAGACAATGGGCATGGCTTGTTCGGATCCACTTATCAGCATGCGGAAAGCCGCTATTGCAGCTCTTTCACAGGTAGTTTATTTACTTTTCGTAAGTTATAACATGTTTTTTTGTGTGTGCATGATCTATTGGACAGACACGGTCTTAAATTAGTGACTTGACATGAAAATTTAAGATATGAGGTATAGGCTTCATTTTACTTGAGTAGTTACGGAAGAATCTTGTCATGAGAACTGTAGGTTTTGTTGGTGCTGTTATGTTGCTGCTAGGATCCAGTTTTCCCTTAATGAATTTGAATAGAAAGACTACAATGCATGAATTTTCAACTCTTCATTTCCCCTCCTGTTGGACAGCCTTTATGTTTTATTCTCTACCAACTATTGTTAGGTAGAATAGATAAAATTGAGTTACATTGTTGCTTATAAAGATGAGTTTCTTTTGTAAGGAAACAATGCTATATCCATGGAGAACGCGTATCAGTCTGTTGTGATAAGTTTGTTCCACATGGCTGAATAAATACTCGGACTATATTTTTTTTCCGAATGTAATACTTATGTCAAATTCTTAGGTATGACTTGGATGGTTGTGTTTTTATCGAATTCTACCTGACATGATTTTGGAGAATTTTATGTTTGAAAATTTATTTCTATTATCTTATTAAATGTGATTAGTTGTGTATCTCACTGATCGTCCCCTAATATGTAAAAACTGAGAACTAATTTATGAAATTTATTTAATAAAATGTAGGCTTTCAGAACGTTCTCTTCTGAAGCAGTAATAACCGAGTGGCTACATTCAGTTCCCCGTCTGATAACAGACAATGAATCAAGCATCCAAGACGAATGTGAGAACGCTTTTCAAGAACTTGTTTTGGACCGGATATCTAAAGCTGCATCTGCTTCTTCTTCATATACTGTATCTTCTCATAGAAAGATGAAAGGAAAATTTATAGACAATGAGATGGAGATGCTTTTTCCCGACGGAATTCTGTATGTCCTAAGAGAGGTTTGCAACGGGGAGGTGAGCCCTTGGGTAAAGAAAATTTGCACAAATCTGGGCAAAAAGAAACGGATGAATAAGAAAATTGTTATTGCACTGCAAAATATAATCTGGGAATCGGAATCTATCTGGCTGAGTCATTCCATGCCTATTGAAAAGTGGACTGCTCCGCCAGGTGCTTGGTTTCTTTTGTCAGAGGTGTCAACATTCCTTTCAAAAGCAGTAGACTGGGGTTTTCTTCATCATCATTGGCAGCTTCTCGATAAACATGAAGTGGAAGGTGAGTTCAAAAGCCCAATTGCACAAAAAGAATCATCTAAAGAAGAAAGCACAGAATGCAATACTGTTGCCTGGGCTAGCGACCGAGTTTTTCTCTTACAAACAATTTCTAATGTTTCTGTGGAGCTGCCCCCTGAACCCGCAGCTGATTTAGCTCATAACTTGCTCAAACGAGTTCAAGCATTCAACATGCATTCGACGGAGGTAATCATTGCATGGTATTAATGACTGGATTCGATAAAGGCTTCTAAAAAATCGCCTCTTTATACAGCATTTTCATTGAATAAAGAAATATTAGTTCCATGACTATCTTAGTTTCTTGAGCAATTAGCCAAGCTATCTTACTTGTATATGGAACAGTGCTGGCATACTAGATTTATTAATAGTAAATAGAACTACTATTTTCATTGAAAAAATTAGCTGGTAACCGAATTAATAAATCTGGACAAGTTAAACTCAGAGGTGCGGATGCAGAACAGAATGATAATGGTTCAGGTTGACGCTATGTAAATCATATAGTAAAAAAGTATACCATATTGAATTGTTAATTTTGCTTGATAGGTTGACGCTCATTTAAAAGCACTAAAAACATTATGCAAGCGGAAAGCTTCAAATCTCGAAGAGGCAGAATCATTAATCTTGAAATGGATCGACCAAGTTCTCGCCAGGTCTTCAGGAATAATAGAAAAATTCATTTCAGATAATTCAGAAAAAAATGCGGAAGGAAGCTTCTTCACTCCTCCCAGAAGTGGGACTAGGAAAGGCAGGAAATCAGTAGCAATTTCCAAGGCATTGTCTAAAGCAGTTACAGCGATTTATACAGTTGGGTCTCTGGCTATTGTTTGCCCATCGGCTGATATGAGCAATGTAGTTCCCCTATTGCATACCATCATTACTTCTGGGAGTTCTGGTCCTAAATTAAATAACCTACCTGGCCCTTCAACTTCTTTACAACATGAAGCTCCTTCTTTTTATATTCAAGGGTGGCTTGCCATGGGCAAGCTTTGCCTCGCTGATGGGAAGCTAGCCGAGAATTATATTCCTCTGTTTGTACAGGTAGTTCCTGTTGCATTGATGTTTATGTTATGCCTCATTGACTATTATATTTTTTTCTCACTTATCAATATATTGTCTGTTACAAAATACATATATGTAGGAGCTTGAAAAGAGCGAATCTGCATCACTTCGCAACAACATTGTGGTCATGATGGCAGATTTTTGTGTCCGGTACACCGCACTTGTTGATTGGTAAGCTTCTTTTTACTGCCTTTAAGTGACTATGAATTTGAAAGGGTATAGTATTGTAATGGAATAGTGTAGGTTTTTTTTGTTCATTATGGTAAACACGTAGCACACTGTACAATACGCAAAGGAGTAATTTTTGTATTGAGCTGGAGGAGAGGTCCAAAGTATTTAAATTTTATTATATACATACATACATACGTGTGTGTGTGTGTGTATATATATATATATATTTGTAAATATTCTTCTTGTTATTCTAATTTGTTTTCACGGAAGTTATCAGTTACATAACAAAGATCACAAGGTGCCTCTTAGATCCTTGTGAACTCGTGAGAAGGCAAACATTCATATTGCTATCCAGATTATTGCAGGTATTTTTTGAGTCAACTAATTTTAATTTACGGCTTGTTTTTTCCTTTATCTCTTCTAAACAGGAAGGGGAATAATTGTAATTTTTATTTGCTAAAACATTTTTTCTCTTTTGTCTAGAGGGACTATGTGAAATGGAGAGGAGTGCTATTTCTTCGGTTCCTTTTGTCACTTGTTGACGAATCAGAAAAGATAAGACAGCTAGCGGATTTTCTTTTTGGAAATATTTTGAAAGGTGTGAAGCTTGATAGTTACATTTGCAGTGATATAATTTTATTTCATATCTTTGTCATTGGACTTTAGCTGTTTTGTTTCTTTCAACAGTCAAGTCTCCACTTTTAGCATACAATAGTTTTGTGGAGGCTGTCTTTGTACTGAACGATTGTCATGCCCATAATGGACATCGTGAGTCCCATGGGTCGCGAAAGGAAAGTCAAAGTTTTTCCATCAGGTAATGGAACCCCAAATTAGCAATTGGCAACACAGCTATTTATTTCAGATTATATATTCATATCAAGTCTGTATTGTTTCTTTTACAGGGGTACTGATGAAGAGCCAAGGTCCAAAAGGATGCACATTTATGTCTCTTTACTGAAACAAATGGCTCCGGAGCATCTTCTAGCAACCTTTGCCAAGTTATGTGCAGAAATTCTAGCTGCAGCTTCTGATGGTATGCTCAATATAGAAGATGCAACTGCACAGTCTGTTCTAGAGGTATTAATATGTACCAGCTGTGGTCTCCGGGTTGTCATTAAGCTAAGCATATGTGTGTGTGTGTGTAAGCTCTTGTTAATTCGAATTTATTGGAATAGGAAAGAAGCCAGCAGTGCCTTTACTATTGTCTTATTTCATGTGTAATTTATGTTCTAAGTCTAACATTAATTGTGGGATCAGGATGCTTTTCGAATTCTTGGCTGTAAAGAGATACGCATTCCATCTACTCGAGCATCATCAGAGTCAGCAGACATAGATGAAGAAGGAGATAATGGATCTGCAGCTAGAGGAAAGGCCGTAACTCAGGCAGTCAAGAAGAGCCTTATCCAAAATACAGTCCCCATCTTCATAGAATTAAAACGTCTATTGGAAACCAAGAATAGTCCCCTGATAGGGTCTCTCATGGAGTGCCTTCGAATTATTCTAAAGGACTACAAGAATGAGATTGACGACATATTGGTTGCTGATAAGCAGCTGCAGAAAGAGCTTATTTATGATATTCAAAAATATGAAGCTGCAAAAGCTAAAGCAACAGTTGCTGAAGCTGTGGTTGGAACCAAGCCAAAATCAGGTTCAAATCAATCACCTGGTGTTTCTAAGAGCCTGACAAAGACACAAGGAAAACCAGTTGGACAAAGTATGTCAAGTGAAAAGCTTCCAGGTGATTCAAGAGTCGCTTCAGCAATGGCAGATGCTGCAGCTGCAGCAACAGCTCGTTCTGTGCTCAGGGAAATAAACAAGGGAACGGGTACACCACCTCTTCGTTCTTGTAGTGTTCCTAAAGTCAAGTCTCCTACTGGTATGTTTAATTTCAAAGATGTGAATCGCAAGGATGCCATAGAATCTGTAAGGAAAAAACAGTCTTTCGACTCTGATGAAGAAAACTAACATAAACATTTATTCTAGATTTTAGCATTACCAAAGTCGCATTTATATGCGACATTGCACAATGAAAGATCAGTCTTTTTAGACAAATATGTTAAATGTAAATATGATGAGAACTTTATAAGAACTGTTCTGACAAAAGAAATTTTTTCTTTGTTAATAAAGTTAAGAATGCAAAATAATAACCAATTAAGGATATGATACTTTGTTGTTAGCTGTACGTATTTCTTTCACGTCCTTAAATTTTCAATTATAATTCTAATTCGTTATTTTCTAAATTTTGATTCTCAAATTTTAAAAATAAAATGATGAAGTCGTTTTTAATTTAATTATATTATATTTTTTGGACGTATCAAATGTCTTTTATATTAAGATTTGAGTGTTTATATCATTTAAGACGTTTTTTTAATTTTAGTTAAAAAATATATTTGATATATATAAAAAAAATAATGTAATTGAATTAAAATAATTACATTTATTTATTTTTTAAGTTTAAAAATTAAAATATACCAAAATTTTTGTATAGGACAAATTTTAATTTGATATTAAAATTTAAAGAATTTTGTATTAAAATTAAAAGGTTAAAAATATATTTATCTCGTTTCTTTATGTAAAATTAAATCACAGGCAAATATAGCCAACATGAGATTCCTTAAAGGATGATATGATCACTGAAACTGACTGAAGTCAATGATAATTTCTCATGTAAACGTTTACTCTAAAGTGACAATGAATCTCTGTATCTATTAAGTTTCCTCTTGGGAGACTATATTTGATATAATATGCATGACAAACATATCCATTTAATATTCTAAACTGTTATCATTTTTGTTAATTTCATAAAATAATTTAACAAGATCAGCACAATTTCATAAACCAAAAGAAGAAAACATTACAAAAAAACCTATTTCATTTATGTTTTTTTGTCCGTGTGCTCTTTAAAGTGCCAATCCTGTTACGAAATAAAATCAAGTTGTCGTAAGGTCATTGTAACCCACAACAAACATGTCTTCATGAAATATCATTTAAACATTATGAGACACTGTTACAAAACAACGACACCAATCATACAACACCCAACATTCACAACCTATCCTTGTCATGTACTCTTTAACTATAGTTAAGATGACTATAGATAATTTTGTACCCTTAAACTATGCAAAGTTAGATACAAACCATACAGTCTTAATAATTTGGAACACAAACTTAATCATAGTCAATTATTTCTACATAAAGTATAATTATCACACAATATGAGGACTAGTGAGATAAAATTGATTATTCCAATTAATCGTATACTATACCAAGCAAATTTATAATAAATTATTCACATACCAAATCAAGTTATCCACAATCAAGCTTCTCAAGAACGTCAATGAAATTATTAATCAGGGTCAAAACACTGTCAATAATTAAATACAATTTCTCTTACAGAATTTTAGTCATTATGATAAAATTAACAATACTTAACACGCATTAGAAGAGTGAGATGTTATAAATGACTAAAACAAAAAGTTCTTCCAGAAAAAAAGTTTTGGTATAACATAGATTCTTCTTCAGTTCCCATTCGTGTGAGCAAACAACGCAATTTCCCTCTTCCATTCCATTCCAAGAAAATTTACAAATCACAGCAACGTTTAATGTGTATCGATCTTAATTTATTGTAATTAGGTTTTGCTCAATCAATTTCATTCAGCATGTGCCACTGTTCCACTCAAATTCCGAGTTAGTAAGGGAAGAAGCTGTTTCCGCAATGGAAGGTAACAAGGACGAAGCATTGCGCTGCGTTCGGATCGCCGAGGAAGCAATCGCGTCGGGGAACAAAGACCGCGCCGTCAAATTCCTCAGAATCGCTAAGCGACTAAACCGCGATTTGCCGATTCAATCGTTGCTACAGAAGTGCGAGGGTCTTGATTCTCAGTCCTCCGCCACTGCCGCTCATGGCGCGCAGTCCACCGGTACTTCTTCGCGGGGCGAACGTTTGAACGGGGAGAGGAGTCAGGCGAGCTACACGGAGGAGAACGTTCGTTTGATTAGGGAAATCAAAGGAAAGAGCGACTACTACGCGATACTTGGATTGGAGAAGAGCTGCTCCGTCGAAGAGATTCGGAAAGCGTATCGGAAGCTCTCGCTGAAAGTTCATCCCGATAAGAACAAAGCGCCCGGCTCAGAAGACGCGTTCAAAAAAGTCTCGAAGGCTTTCAAGTGTTTGAGCGATGACGGTTCTCGAAGGATGTATGACCAGACCGGAACCGTCGATGATTTCGACCACGGCGAGGTGAACGCCTTCCGGCGGAGGAGGAGAAGGACGACGACGGCAACCACGACGCGTGATTTCTTTGAAGACGAGTTCGATCCCGACGAAATATTTAGGGCTTTCTTCGGACACTCCGATGTGTTTGGGAGGAACCATGTTTTCAGGCCCCGCGGCATGGGGAATCCCCATAGGACTGAGGTTAACGATGGATCGGGAGGGAGGCATCATAATGTTATGCTTCTGATTCAGCTTTTGCCGCTTTTGATTATTATTCTTCTCGCGTACTTGCCGTTTTCTGAGCCTGAGTATTCCTTGCACAAGCATTACAACTACCAGATTCCGAAAACGACTGAGCTGCACGGGGTGCAGTTCTTCGTGAAATCGCAGGAGTTTGAAGGGAATTATCCGGTGGGGAGTGATGCTCGTGTGGCGGTTGAGGAAAGTGTGCTAAAGGATTACAGGAGTATGCTTCGGAGATACTGTCAGGTGGAGATGCAGAGACGGAGTTGGAATAGGAATCTGCCTACACCTCACTGTGATAAGCTGCAGAACTTTGCAGTCATGGCATGAAGGTAACTTTTTTGTCTATTCACATTGTTTCGGTCAAGGAATTAATCGGATTAGGTTAGTTTTTTCATGGATTGGAATGTGTTTATTTATCACTGTTTTTTTTATCGGATTGATTGTTTTGAACTTAAAAGCGGTTTGGATAAATTCATTCACATCTGGTTGCAAGAATCATTGGAACTGCGAGAGAAGTTTTCGGAGGATGAGATAAGACGAAATAACTTTATTGCTTGCGGTCCAGGATTCCTAGCTTTGTTTTGCAATGATTTCTAGGGTGTGCTGAACTTTCTTGCGTGTTGATATGGCTACTTTATTGCTCTGATTTAAAACTCTAATTATCTAATTAGGTTATATGCTCGTGAAGTGGCATTCAAATTAAGCTTTAAATACCGGGGTTTGTTTGACAATCTAGATTTGATAGGGTGTATCTATTAAATGAGTTGCTCATGTATGCCTTCAACTATAGTACTGGTTTAGTTTGCTTGTTGAAAAAATAAGTTAACCAGAGTAATGCCTTCTCCCCGTGCTTGCTTTCTGTTAGAAACTGTTTAGCACTGTTTCAATGGGAAATGAAATGAAATTGAGAGGAAAGAAATGGTGAAGAAATATAAAGGAATAAGGAAGTGAAGGGAAAGACATAAGAAATTAATAAAAAAAAAGACTATTTCACTTTTTTTAAAAAGTGTCTAGTAAGAAATGTCTTGTAACCAACAGAAACAAGGTATATTTGGGCATGCGGAACTGCAACAAGAAATCCATGTACACAGTTTTATGACCTAGGGGAGGACTATATCTTCCAGAAATTAAGCACAGCGGCAATGCATAGTTGCATACATGGGAAGAAAAAATGAAATTCCTGCACGTATTCAACCCAGTTAATCTTGAATTATTCACGGGGACCAAGAGTATTCATGACTGATGAGTATTTCAGAGAAAACGTTGGGAGCCACAGATGACAGGACCAACTATCAGCGCTTGTTGGGTGAGTCAGAAGCAACAAACTCAACATTTTCAATCAGCGCTTGCATGAATTTGTCACAGGTATCAAATTATCACTCAAAACTCAAAAATTGTCCAAATAAAAATGAAAGTGGGCACCCAAAGCAACTTAGAACAAACAGTGAATATTTGCAAGCCAGTTATGCACGAACACAATCTGGGTTATCCAAATAGTCCAAAATTTTGTGTCCTGGCAACATAGGAAACAAAAAGTGAACCGTCATACAAGAATTCAACATGGTTATCAATCAAAATCCATAATTTTCCTGTTTAAACAACTTGGAACAAAAAAGGCTATTTTTTAATATAAATTCATAGAAAATAATGTGAAAGAACTAACTTACGATCAACAAACTTTACTTTTGCTCCCTTTTACCCTTATAAGTATATCCCCCATACTGGTTCAATTGTGCATGATCAGAGGGCCAAGAGCCTGGTGTACTTGGGAGAGTCCTCTTCCTCTGTTTATTCTTATTATCCCTATTCAGCCTGTCCATTTTACAGAGCTTCCTCCAAAGTGAGGTGGAGGGGGGATTCGAATTTTGGTGCCCAAATTGGCAAGATACATAAGAGGCTTTTGCTTTGGATTCAATTATCAACACTAAAGAAGGGCAGGGAAGGGATAGAGAAGCTATTGTTGATAGATTTCCTCTTGTTTCATAACTTGGTTGGGAGGAAAGGCAAATAGGTGAGAGTTTTTGTTTATCGGCAAAGAGAGAAATATATTGATAATTGAGGTACAATGGGTAGTCAACCCATATACAAATCAGATGTTGTTATAGAGTTCTGATACAATGAATAGGGTAAAAAGACCAGTCAGGGAAAGAGAAAGAAAACCCCCCATCAGATTGGAGATAACTAGGACCATGAACTGAAAATAACAAAATTAACAACTAAACTCGTATTTGGTATCTCCACTCTAAATACTTCTGTCCAAGCCATACTATTGAACGTTTTATATTTATCTTTTCTTCATGGCTGTGTTGAGTTGTCAATTATCATTCCAATTCTAATTTATCACCGTCATGCTCTTCTTTTTATAATTATACTGTTTATAGTTCCTTGACAAGCCACGCCAGATGCAAATTCTCATCCCTGCCCCCTCTCACAGAAGTAATAAGAACGAATTAAAATCTTTATATCATATTATATATTTAAAGAAGGGTCTTTAATACATTGTTCAAAATGGCTGTATTTCCTTTAGCACCTTTTGATGTACTTTTTCTCTGTTCTTTTCTGTTGTGTCCTTTCCTTGCAGCTTAAGTTACAGCAACAGTAATTTTTTCATGGCTTAAGGAAGTATTGTATCCCTTGCTGAGTTTTTGTGCATATTTTATTTTTCAGGATATCTAATATATCCGTGGGAGTGGCTCTTATTATGGGCTGTATCCTAACTGAATAGCTTCCATTGCTGTACACTTCTTCCTGTGAGAAGTCTCTGATGAATGTGCTTAAACGTGTGTTTGTATTGTTTGAGGGATATATGGATGCGCTTATCTATTATGCTATATGCGACTATTAATGAAGCATAACAAGTCAGCAAGTAATTACACCAGTCAAAGTCATAAAAGTATCATCAGTGTTGGACATTTATATACAAGGTCAAGATCCGAGTTTTCTGAGCTACTTGAGGTTAAGAGGTTATTTATAGTTGTAGGCGTATATGTGATAAAGGAAACCAACATATTGCTTCATTAAGGCGAATTTCTATTTTGCCAATTAAGGAAGTCTTGCAGTCATCTGATTGAATTTGATTTTGACCAGGTTTGTGAATTTTCCTTTTCTGTCTGCTAAGAGTATTTGTTTTGTGTGTGATTGGTTATGAAATGTTGAACTCTGGTAATGCCATTTCACTGTAAAAAAATTGCCAAAATAATAATTTAATGCCTCTTACTTACTGATAGATTCAACCAGTATTAAAGAACCAACAAGACAAGTTTTTGGTAGATTTTTATTAGAACAGCACTGTTTCAGCCAATGTGGTCGAAGACAGTAAAACATCAATCATAGAAGGACTTTCGAGTTGTCCTCAACTTGCACAGCCCCTTACATCCTAGGAAAACAACAACCTTTTTCCCTCCCCCGACACTGACTATTTAAAAATAGGCAGTTTACGTGAAAAAAACAGTTTACAAGAATAAAAACAGAACATTTACAGGAGGTTATAACTGTCATGTTCAGTTATACCTCTTATCCCTCCTCCTATATGCAAAGGTTGAGACGTGGGCATTGTAGTTACAACGGGTTTAAGTAAGGACACGTGGAAAAGCGGGTGGATGCGGTTGTGTGCAGGAAGGAGCAATTTATAAGCAGCTTGGCCAATTTGTTCCAGAATTTGTTAAGGTCCATAGAACCGCAGACCTAATTTCTCATTGGGTCGTTTAGCTAGCGACTTGAATCTATAAGGTTGTATTTTGAGAAACACCCAGTCACCCACTTTATAGGTAACATATCTCCTATGTTTATTGGCTTGAAGTTTGGTCTGTTCTTGAGCCCTGCATAAGTTGTACTTCAAGTCCTTCAAAACCGTGTCTCTCTCCTCTTGTAATTGATTTACACTGGCAACTTTAGAAGGAATATATGTCCCTTTCAAAACCAGTGGGGGGTCATGGCCATATAGAGCTTTAAAAGATGTCATTTTGGATGACTCATTGTTATTAGTGTTAGACCAAAATTCAGTCCATGGTAACCAAGTAGGCCAAATCTTAGGGTGAGACCCTGTCATACACCTTAAGTACGTTTCTACATAACGGTTAACCACTTCTGTTTGGCCATCCATCTGTAGATGGTATGCTGCACTGTATTTCAACTTTGTGCCTGTCTGTTTAAATAGTTCCTTTCAAAATTGTCTTAAAAACAGTTGGTCTCTATCTGAAATGATTGTGGAAGGAAACCCCTGCAGCCTAACCACTTCTTTGGTAAAAACCACATCCGCAGCAGTGTAAGGATGTGATAATGCAAAAAATAGGCATACTTAGTGAGTCTGTCTACCACTACAAAGATGGTATCCTTCCCTTTAGCTTTAGGGAGACCCCAATGAAATCCATAGAGATATGAGGCCAGACTTGGGTTGGGACTGGCAGCGGTTGTAATAGACCTGTAGGAGCTAGCGTTTCACTTTTATTCCTCTGCCAGGTTTCACACTGCATCACAAATGCCTTAATGTCTTTTCTCATACCTTCCCAGTACAGCACTCCTGCAATTTGTTTGAGAGTGCGAAAATACCCACTATGTCCTCCTAGAGGAGATTCATGCAACTCTTGAATTATAGTGGGAATTCTACTATGTTTAGGCAAAACCAGTTTGTCGTGGTAATATAGCCGTCCTTTCTGGAGTTCATAAAGGCTATGAGCTGTAGGATCTACCAGCAAGTCCTCCATAACACACTCATCTTCACATCCTTTTGAATCTTCCATCCTTAACCAGCCTTCAACATGTCTGCAATCAACCTCTCAAACTCATTTTTCTGCATATCTCCAATCAACCTCTCAAACTCATTTTTCTGATTGTGGGAATACTTATAGGGTCTAAGGTTAGGGATGGAAGCTTCGTCCTTTAATCTGAAATACCTCTCCGATCGATTTGTCCATCCATAAGCCTCCTCGTCTGTAAAAATTGGAATGTCTAATTTCCTCCATCTTGAGGAGAATGCTGCGTGCTCCTGAACTTGCTCTCTGCTCCCTCCATTGCTTTTGTTAATGCCAGAATTATTGTCAGACGTAATCGTTGCTAGTGACATTTGCTCCACCACCACAGTTAGCCCACAAATTATGTCTTCCAAGCGTCGAAACCTCCCATGATATTATTCATTTTCCTGGCAGTTACGATCTTGAACCAGTTCTTGCATCATCTTTTTGACAGTATCCATGCGTGATTCCATAAAATCAAGATCGTGCTCTAGATACCAATTCAACCATTATTAAAGAACCAACAAGACAAGTTCTTGGTAGAGTTTTATTAGAACAGCATTGTTTCTGCCAATGTGGTAGAAGACAGTAAAACATCAAACACAGAAAGACTTTCGAGTTGTCATCAACTCCCTCAACCCTTCACTTCCTTGGAAAACAACAACCTTTTTCCCTCCTCCTACATTGATTATTTAAAAATAGGCAGTTTACATGAAAAAAACAGTTTACAAGAATAAAAACAGAACATTTACCGGAGGTTATAACTGTCATATTCAGTTATACATATCATCTCTCCTCCTATAAACAATTCCAAACCTATCACTTACTCGTACAGTTTCAATTTCGTGCACTTCCCGTTTCTGAATCTCTTCAATATATGAAACTTTCAAGTGATTAGGATGTTAAAAATAGGACGCCTTTTGATTTTATTCCATTATTTTACCCCACCCGTCATTTTGGATTTGAATAATCCAACGTTGGTGGACTTCAAATCTTCAAACACATTTTCACGTTTACTTTTTCTAGTTCCATGTTGCTAAAAATTGAATAATCCAACGTTGGTATTCTTTCTAACACAGTATTGACACATTGTAGTTTTATACTATTTCTAGTTTTTGTTTTCCAGCCACTTTCTTGTACGGTCAACAACTTGTTTATACCAACTGTTTTTTTGAAACTCGTGTTTAAATTCTGTCCTTTTGGTGTTTTTTAATGGTAAATAATTGATTGCGAGGAAAGGAATGCCCAGATATGGGAAGGGGGGGAGACTTGGCTAAGTAACGGTAAAACACCTTAGACAGCTCAGGTCTATTAGTGTACACAACCCAAACCTCAAAATAGTGTTTTAAGATTTCATATGATCTGTTGAATTTTTTTTAGACAAATATTTGTCTAATGTTTCACATGAATACAAGAATGAAAATCGCTTGGGTGATGAATATATTATAAGATGGAAATCCCATGTGTCTATGCTTGTTTTCTTGGGTACATCAGGGAATAGTTTATGTAATAACAACCTTCCTATTGAGCTACTGTAGAAGTTATTGAGAAATAAACAACATGCACATGGGTATATATTGTTTGGAGGTGGGAAGATTGTGGCATTTTTCTTTTTGGGTGGCGGAGTTGTGGGCTTGTTTTACGTTTTCTGCTACCTATTGTATGAAGAAGATTCTTTTTGCCTTTGTTGATGCTTGGCATAACTCTTGATTTGAGAAACAAATAGTGTACTTGGATTTATCTTCGATGCAACTAATAGTTGCTTTTACATTGTCTCTGATGTGGACCCCGGATAGAAAACTAAGCAACACGCTTTTTTTTTTAAGAAATGCATAGAACTGCCCCATAAAAATGTGCAAAATTGATTTAGTATAAAATGATCTGGAAACTCTTTACTTTATTCGAAGACATTAATGGTCAACGTCAAAAAGTTATGGTTTTTTTGGCATCTAATAAGAGTGTTCTGTTTCTTTCTGCAAATAAAGAAGAGAGGGGTCGACATGAAAGCTGAAATATAGTATAGGGAAGGGCAGAAAGCAAAGAAAAGCATGATAAAAAGCTTGTGAGGTGAAGAGTAAAAAAGTTAGAGGAAGGCATCACCGACACGAGATCTGAGGTTCACCACCATTCTCTTTGCAACTTTTTTCATTTCCATATTCAAATAGACACACCCACTTTTGTTTGCCCCCTCTTCCAACATATCTCTACTTCACTTTTCTTCCAACATATCCTTAAAAATAATTACTACCATCTTTCATTTTTTAAATTATATATTAGATATAAAGTACAAATAAATATAAAAGAACAATAAAATTGACAAATAAAAAAAGATGTCAAAATTAATCTCTGTGCTACTGTAACGGCAATAAATAAATGTATTTCGATAAATGTTAGGCCTAACTTTTCCAAATTTTCATTTATTTTAAATAAAAATGATGAGAATTAAAATATGATGAAAGTTACAGAGTTTGATATCAGTCTTATTGGGAGTGTTTAACAGGTTAATCTGGTATGTTTAAGTTTAATCTGACTTTGACTTGTTAATAAAAATGAGTTTAATTTATTCATTGATATATCTTCAAAAAAAAAACTTTAAAATAATAAATTTATGAGTATTCATTTTATATATGGAATTTAACATTTTTATTTTTACTTGAAGATTTAAATTAAGAGTAGATATTTCAACACTTGTCAAATGTACTAATTACCTCCAAAACGTAAATTAAGTTACATTTCAATTAAACATATCTACTAAACATAATTCAAGAGTAAAAAATATATTAAATTATACAATGACAAAAAAACAACATCAATTTTCTCCATGAATAATTAATGAAAACACATGTATGTAGCTTTTCACTTTTTTTATGATGAAAATTTATTACTATTATCATTATAAAAGTAAATATTTAGGCAATTTTTACAATTTTATTATAGACAATGTTTTTTTTAGATTATTCTTTTATTATAAATCGTTATTTTAGTTTAAAGGAGTATTTAAATTTTAGAAAAAACAATCAAATCGAGAAAAAGGATTAAATTTTGAAAAGAAAATAATAACTTAAAATAGTAAAATTAGTAAAATAATTATTTCAATATAAAAAAACTTAAAAGGCAACATTGAAAATAAAATGTGTACTAAAAAAGGAATCTTTTTTATATAATAGTATAAATTATTATTATAATAATTATAAAAGTAAATTTAAATAATCTTTAAAATATTATTTAGGTAAGGTTTATTATTTTTTGTAGATATTTTTTTATTATAATAGTATTTTAGTTTTAAAAAATAGTTAAAAAAACGGTTAAATTTAAAAAGAGATATTTAAAGATAAAATTGATTAAATAATTATTTTGATTTAAAAAAGTAATTAAAGGATACAATTGAAAAGAAAATGTTTATATCAAAAGAGAAAATATCTTTATATATTAGTATAAATGTACCTACTCGATCTATTATTATAATTAATCGTGTATGTTAACATATCTAAATAAGTCTAATAATTAAATATCTAAATATGAGATTTAGACGTATTTTAAACATCCTGAAATAAAAAAAATATAATAATTACCTTTATTATATATATATATATATATAAAATAATAATATATGATATAGGATAGAAACATAACTCATTGATAATATTTATATATTAATACATAATTTATATCTATAGGCCTAAAAAAACAATAAATATATGTCATTACATTCCATTCCATTGTTATCAATTTTAATCACAAATATTTACTTAAAATCCCCTATTAATTTAAACAGCAAAGAGTTTTCACAGATAAATATTTTCCTTTTTATGATTCAAAGTTGGATTATAAATCAATTCAATAAATCTACCTGACAAACTACTCGGTCAAACTCAATAAAAGTAAATAATATCTTATTTTAATATAACTGGTTGTTTTATATTTTCATCTTTACAATATCTACTTATCCCACTTACTACAATACACATAAATAATAAATTTCAATATATTGATTATAGTTAATACTATAGATTATTGTGAAGACTACTCTAAAAAGTTCACATATTAAACTATGCGAAAGTTAGATAGAAGCATACAGTCTTAATAATTTGGAATACAAACCGTATCAATCCATTATCACACAATATGAGCAGTAGTGAGCTAAAATTGACTATTTCAGTCAATCGTACACCACAGTAAGCAAATTTATAATAAATTATTCACATACCAAACCCACCAACCAAGTTATCCACAATGAATCGATCTTAATTTGTTGTAATTAGGTTTTGCTCAATCAATTTCATTCAGCATCATTAATCATTTCAACGGGAGATGAGTCCCTCGAGTTACACGGAGGATGACGTTCGGTTGATTAGGGAGATCAAAGGAAAGAGCGACTACTACGCGATTCTTAATTTGGAGAAGAGCTGCTCCGTCGAAGAGATTCGGAAAGCGTATCACGAGCTCTCGCTGAAGGTTCATCCCGATAGGAACAAAGCACCGGTCTCAGAAGACGCGTTCAAGAAAGTCTCAGAGGCTTACCAGTGTTTGAAGGATCAGGATTCTAGGAGGAAGTATGATCAGACCAGACTCCTCGAAGATTTCGACCACGGGCTCAGGAGGAGACCTCAGCCTCCTCCTCCTCCTCAGTCCTGCGGCATTGGAAATCCCAAAAGGAGTAAGGTTAACAATTTTGTGCCTCTGATTCTGCTTTTGCCGCTGTCGATGGTTATTCTGTTCGCGTGCTCGCCGTTTCTGAGCAGGGTATTCCTTGCTCTCATTTAAAACTCTAATTATCTAATAAGGTATTCAAATTAAGCTTTAAATAGCGAGGTTGGTTTAACAATCTAGATTTGTTAGGGTGCATCTATTAAATACTTTTCAACTATAGCACTGGTTGAGTTGAGTGGATCTAATAGCAATATTGAAAAATTGGCATAAAGATGTTTGTAATTTTGTTTATGGTGCGTGTGTGGAATGGAATGAACTTAGATTTGTATGTGCTTAATAAAAGGACGAAAAGAGAGAAAAAATGTGAAGAAATTAATAAGGCGGACAAAAGAGAATAAGACGTATTGAATGCCTCAAAATGAATGTTGGCTCAACTATTTCACTTTCATTAATTAATTTTACACAAATATTGGTCCCTCCAATTTCCTCCTTCCTTCATCCATTTCTCTTTTTCAAGTTTTAGTTTTATATTTCAAAATATTCGCGTGTTAGAAGTTTAAAGTAAACTAATTAAAACAATTTTTTTACTTCATTATTAAAAAAAATAATTAAGATTGTTATTATAGGCTTATAGTTGTTGACGGATTGGATATGGTAGCTAGATGAAGAGGATCGAATAGTTGATGTACAAGAAAGTGCTTCAAGATCGTTGGTTTCGACAACAGTTAAGCAGAGTTGTTAAGTGATTAAGGTTTATATTAATGATCATTAAGAAGTAAATTAATTGATTTGATTCTTGTAAATTCTATAAATAAGGTTTAATTTCGAAGTAAACTCACTTATTATTGAATTACTAAATACCCACTCTGATTTGAGCGTATTCTAGAAGTCATATCCTATACACCGATGTTCGATGAAGATTGGAATTTAGCAAACGATTATCCTCGTCTCATTTCAACACAAACAAATATTATTTTTATATTTATGTCTCAAATTTTTTATGATGTCTAAATAAATAAAGGTGCAAAATTATATATTGTAAAGTTAAGCTAAAATATTATTAAAATCCATCTAATTTTTTAAATGTTATTATTATGCAAAATATGTATTTTTCAAATAACAATTATATTAATTGATTAAAAACATAATACAATCTATTAATACTGTGATACTTGAAAAATTAAATATGTTATAAACAAATTTAAGGAAAATATCTTCCCACTAAAAAAAATATATTTATGGTTTGTGATACTCCAATTAAATTTAAGTTAAAAAATTCATTATCGAAAAATAAAAGAATATTACTTTAACTCCAAATTAAAAATACTCACAATTAATTTAGTTAAATTTTATTTAATCAAGTTTAAGTTAAAATACTTTATTTCTAAACTAATTAAGTAAATGTAATTTTTAAATAAAGTGATGTTAACGATACTTATAAACTTTGTTATTTCAACTCCCAATACATATGTTGTAATTTAAGTTTAGAAAAACTATTTTGGTTGAAGTAAAATTTAAATTATTTTAATTAAAATCAAGTTAAACATGATTGAAATATGACCAAATGAAATGTTTTTGTTGGTATTTGAAAAATATTTTAAAGATATCATGAATGAAGTGATATTACATGGATTGAAAACTTTAAAACAAAAAATCCAACTCTAACAAAATCTAGAGTTGAAATTTTTCAAAAATGAAATTATATTTTCCAAATCTTTGATATTTTGATAAGGGTCTAATTGGATTATTAGAGTGGTACCACAATATCTTTGGATTTATTCAATAATTGAGCCAATAATAAGACCATTGGGAATAGAAAGCAAGCTTGTGAATGTATAACATAACCTATAACTTATTTAATAATCAATCATTATCCATATTAATCAAAACAACCCATCACACATGTTACAACTTAATACTTCAATTTTTAGCTTTATTTACGAAGAACACACATTGTGTTCAAATTTGCTTCATAGATGAAAATAATTTAAATTTAACTTTTAGATTTGTTTAGTTCAAAAATTTGTTATTATATTTTTGTTTAACTTATTTAACTTTAGTATTTTATTATTTATTAAACACCAATCCTAACATATCACAGAGTTTTTGTAATATAAGTAAAATGATAAAAATATTCGTATTTATAAATATTAGCCAAAAAAATTCTCAGTAAACAATTAGTACTTGTTGATTTTATTATTCATAATTAACGATAATAATTATTTTAATATTCACTTATAAATAAATTATATATTAGTATCATCTTATTCGTATGTGTAGATATTTATTACTTAAAATTTTAAAATAAAAATTTAACTTTATATTTTATTAAGTTAAATTTAATTAAAATAAAAATTAATTTATAACATATTAAATTAAATTTATATATTTTTTTATCTTTTTATTTTAAAAATTTATAAAATATGTTTTTGAAATATTGCATATATATTTTTAAATAAATATCCAACTTGGTAACGGATAATATTTATTTACATTGGGTAACACCCGATCCAACAATTTTCATTCCTAAATAAGAGAAAGAAAATGACAAAATTATATATATATATATATATATATATATATATATATATATATATATATATATATATATATATATATATATTGGATAGATTATAATGCAAGTTGTCATGATTAATAGTAGTTCTAATTCATTCTAATAATGTTACCAGTGTGATGATTATCATTATTACTTTTTTTGGTCATTTTTAAATATCATAATTTTTTTTTATTTTAAAAAATAATAGTTATTATCATTTTATTATTCATATTTTATTTTTTAAGTGATTTATATAGAGATATACACGTTTATTATAATATAAAAACAAAACAAAAATTGTAAATTTTGTAAATATTTATTTAAAGTTAAAAGCATTTATTGCATTTGTACCCATAATGTTAAACTACATAAAAAGAAAGGAAAAAAAATCATAATTAATATAATTAATGTTATCATTATTTTCATTCATTGTCATTATTCCTATAACTATTAGGATAATTACTGCCACTAGCATGAACATGGTATTATTAGGTCACTAACATTTATTATTATGATAATGTCACTTCTCCACTTCTTTTTCCTATTTATATTATCACAAATTTCATAAGAATAATTTTATTATTTTTTGTTTGGACTAACTTCTCTACACACACCTTTAAAAGCCAAAAGAAACTAACTTATAATTTTTTTTAAACTTTTTTAATTTATGTATAAACTAATTTTAACTTATAAAATTATTTAAAAAAAATTACCTAAAAAACACTCTAAATTTATATCATTATCTACTCAATTATCTAATAAGAACTTTTCTTACTTCAATTTTTATTTTTCATAAGTCACTCTTATAAGCCTAAAGAATTTATAAGTTATAACTCAAGTGGATATATAATGAACAGTTGAATATATTTTAAATCTTTTGTAAATTTAAATATTTTTAATTAAGTTTTTATTAAAACTTTTTTTTGTTAATGGATGATGTTATTATTACATTGTTATATGATCTTGGCTATTTATCTGTGTATTAAAAAACATGATATTTCGTTGTTAATAGAAAATAATATATAAAATGATAATTGATTTTTATTATTTTATTTTAGAACATATTAATAATAAAGTTATTATATTTTTTAATCATTTTGGTGTAATTATTTATATAGTGATTAATAAAATATTACCATCATTACAATTAATGTATCATCATGTATGTGACAGCGACCATTTATTAATATCTAAGACATTCTTAATAAAAGCAAATAAAATCACCTATTAATTTATATTAACCACGATATTATATTATATTAATCATAAAACATCACTTTTTTTCAACACGAAGATAACAAAATTTAAGATAACAATGGCATGGTTCTGTTAATAAAAAACCAAACAACTAAAAATATAGAAATATTATAGACAAGTAAAATTAATAAAATTTAATTAAATATATAAATAAAATAAAATTCAAATTCAAATTTATTTATTATAAAAAATAATCTTAATTTAATATCTAAATAGTTAAATTAAATAATACATAAATAATTTAGTCATGACATTATTTTTTTCGTTTTTCAATTGAGAGATTATGAATTTTTATTTAAATATTATTTTCAAAATTCAAAATAATATTAATTAATTTATATATTGTTATTTATTACGTAATATTTAATTAGTTTATATGCATTTATTACTATTTTAATTGATGAAGAATAAAATATAAAATTAAAAAAAAACATTTTATACATTTTTTCAATATTTTAAAAAGAGCCTTAAACAACTTGGAAAAAAACCTATTGTAATACACGGCTTTGATTTTGCAGCATGTTTTCGATGCATAAAATCATAAAAATATACAAAATTGTAATGAGTTATTTCATTTGTGTTTTTTTTTTTTTTCTAATTTAGAAAACAGTTGAATGGAAATATAGCATATATTTAAGGTTTATTTGGATAAATTTATCTATCATAATTATTAAAAAATTATTTTTTTTTACAGTTAAAAGTAATTTTAATATGATTTATCCTATATTTAACCGAGAGAAAAAAAAATTGTATCTTATTCTCAAATTTGTTTATTGCTAGTGATTTGTAAATTTGAAAAAGTGACATGAGTTGCTTTCCAGTGTTATTTTAATAAATAAATAAATAAATGCATTTTTTTTTCATTACTTCCCAACTGTCACGTCCTTTTCGTTACAGATCATGGTATAATGGAAAAATATTCCAAATTAATTTTTTTGGAAACATTATTCTAATGGTTGTGATTCATTTTACCATAACCATGATGTGAACTTCACTCTATTTATTTATTTTTTCACTTTTTTAGGTTACACAATTTTTTTACTTTGATTTGATTTTTGAAAAGTATAACATTTTTTTCACCAAAATAACTTATTTAATCAATAACTAAAATATATAAAATAATATAAAATAAAATTTAAATTTAATTAAATTAATTTGTAAAATAAAATTTACACCTAATTATTTATTAGAATTTAATTTTTATTCCTAATGTGAAAATTTATTTAAAATAACTAAATGAATAGGACCTCTATCATATCACATTTGGCGTTTGGCGTTAACATTGACCATCAAATCAACATATTTATATCACTCTATAATACAAAACATCATGAAAAATCAAAAACTCTTTCTCATGACATCACCTTCCAATAATGGAGAAACACACTTTATTCAACTCATGTTAGATGTATTGTGGCCATTTTGTATGTATTTTTTTTTAAAATATTTATAATATTATATTAATAAATGATAAATTTATAATTTAATTATAAATAAAATGTAATTACATTTATGTTAACACGAAATTTTTTTGATTTAACTTTTATCTTTATTTTGATGAACAATCACGACTGGATTGAAAAAAATAATCAGGAGCATGACAAACTGCACTATACTCTCAAAATAATAAGTGGAATAAAAAAATAGAAGACACTAAAAATATTACAAAATATCAATAACAAGAAGAAAAGAAACACAATGGAATAAGAAGAAATAGCTAAATTACTTTTTTAATATAACTCTAAACATTATTATTTTTTATATAACTCTAACATATTTTCTTATTTACTTTTTATCTGTTCATTTGTTCCTTGTCAAATACACCATCTATAGTTTTAAATATTACTTTTAACTATCACAATTTTTTGCACTCTACTTACTATTAACTATCAAATATTTATGAATATTTTAAATAGTAATTAATGTTTCATTCAACTGCCCTAGAATGTCATAAAAAAAGACATGTTTTCTGTGAGGGTCCATATGAAATAATACATTAAGTATGACTATTACATAATTATCATGAAAGTCAATAATCAGATAATACAAGTAAAAAAAAAACAAAAAACTAAGTGTGTTTAGGTTAAATTGGTATATCATCCATAGCTTGTTTTAACCATTAAACAAGAAAAATCATAGTTATTATTTTCATTCTCCTCTTAACTCCAATCTTGTATAATCTTGTGTAATCTTGTATAATAATAGTAAGATATTACATAATAAATTAACAACATTTTCAATCCAAAATTTTAAAACAATATATTTATAATTTTTTTTTATATATCTTTCATCCAATTTGAAACATATACTCAGTTGAATGTCCGTGAATATGCAGAAGGTTGCAGTAAAAATGACAGTGTGAGTGATTACAGAGGAAATGGTCCAGCAGATTCCAAATCATGATGAAACTTGTCTTGACAGGTCAACATACTCTCTGTGGAGCCACGAGAACACAGTTGTCAAAGAATCAACTTCATGGCAATTTCACCTTAGACACAGATTTCATTACAATACTTCCAACTTCTAAATTGACATAACAACTACTAATCTTTTTGTCTGCAGATGCATATGTACCACTCACTGCATTCTGCTAATGGTAACTTTCTTTTAAATGAACCTTATTCTCAATTTCAGTCTAAACCAATGTCTACTTCTACTCTTGTTGTTCAAAGGGTAGCTTCATCTTAACTTGGTACATTGTGGATAAACTCTATTTAAGGAATCTTTCAGAAGAACTGTTGTTAGATTTGTTTTGCATCTTTGGAGGCATGTTTGTATATGTTAATTAACATATCAGTAAACCAATTTTACTTTCAAAGTAAAAATTTCATGTTGTAAGTAGTAGTACCTTCCTAATTAGGTACTTTTCTGGTTTATTTTATCATATGATCCTTAAAGTAAGTGTTTGGTTAAGTTTACCCTAAATAAGTGCTTAATTAGCTGTTAACTCAAACCCCAATTAAGCTTATGACTCTATATTCTTGGCATGTTGCGGTTTTGTTTTTTCAACATTTCAATGTTCACAGGACCACAGGTAAAAGGTACAGAAATCCAAGCACAATCTTACAACAGTGTCATCTCAAAGGATTGACCAGTTTGCGAAAAACTAAGATAATAAAAGTTTTGTGTTGAGAATTCAATTTGGAAATGCATGTTAGAAAAATGTGAGTTGAATATTTTAACTTTGAAGGCTTTTAGCACAAAGTTTGTGCATGTCTGATCATGAAATGAACCAGTAGTGGGAGCAAATAATTAAACCTAAGATGACATGACAACCTAGTTTCCCTACAGTATTCTTAGCGTGTACTAGATTTCAACTCTTTCATGTGATGTGTGTCTACTGCAGAAGCACAGCACATAAATGATTGAACACAAGCAAAGAATACATACACCTACACTCATGAACAAGTGTATGTAACCATGTACGAGAGAATTCAGCATGATAGAAAGTCGGCAATGGAAAAACGTAAAGAGAAAGAAAAGGCTTGTTGATAAGGTACACGTGAAGTGGAGCACTATAATGTTAATTATTTTGGAACTTTTCCCACTGTAGGAAAGACAACGGTCTCTTTTTTGTCTGAAAGCAATAGAAGATTAAAGGGTCCAATGAAATTTGGAATCTTGCTAAAAACAGTCACGGGAGGAACCTGCTACCAGATGCTAAACTTCTACCTATAATCTAATCAAAAACACAATTTGCATTAACTCCTCTCTCATATTCAACACCAAAGTACTTATCAGCACTCCCCATTCCTCTTCAATTTCATCTCCCTCACTCATACCATCTCAGGACTGTTATCAGAGTTGGTTTCACGTTTCAGATGTGATTTTAGGAAGCTAAAAATCACAACTTTCGCGTTCTAAACGTGATTCTTTACCTCTGAACAGGTTTCCAAACACGCTAGATGAGATGTTAGACCTCAAAAACATATGGGTGCTTGTTTCTATCAACAGGTTCATTCAAGACACCTTGGAAGACGAGAAGACCAGGAATGGTCTGAAATTGAGATGCACCTCCAGGTTAAGGATTCAAAAGCAGGAATTTTTTGAATTCTCTGAGCAGTCAGTGTTGTCCAATCTTTACTGGGGCATTGACAGCATTGAGGCCGCCATTGAAGCTCAACAGCCAGAAGATAGATCCTTCAGGCTAATGAACTCAGAACAAATGCTTCAGGTGCCAGCAATGCTTGAAGAGGAAGAGGTCACAGCCACAATTCCAAACCGTTACTTGGTGTGCTGCTCCTACTTTTACCTCTCAGTGGTTAGGAAGCTCCAAGGAGATGAGTGGCAGGCAGCACTGCATTTTCTCCAAGCAGTGTTGGTATCACCAAGGCTTGTTTGGACAGAATTTGCATCACAACTTTGTGAAAGTCTTTTCCCCCAATCGAGCATTCGCATGGTGCAGGGTAACTGCAGCAGTAGAAGTTTGGAATCTGTGTCTTCTGAGGATGAAATGGATGAAGCAATTAGGGAGGTGGCAAGGAGGTACAAGGAGTGTCTGGTGTATTACCAGGTCATGCTTTATGGAGAAACTCCATGGTGGCGGAGTTATTGCAGCAAACAATCACCACGATCTGTGTAAGATTAATCCTTGCTGTTCAACATTAATGCACATTCAAACAATGCTCAATAGGTGGAACCTGGTGTGTTCTGAAGTCCAATAGTTCGAGGAAAAAACTAGGATCTAAAACCTTACAATTCTTTGTTGTGGCTTAGAAAAGTGACTAGATTTTTAGGCATTTAACAAAATTCAAGTTTCTATTTGACTGAGACTTTTAGCCAATGTAACGTTGGTAAACACTCGTGTGAACTCAATCACGAGAACTAGAGTTCCAAAACAGTACATTTCTCTCTCAAACGCGTTTCAACCAAAAGAGGCAAAAATTATGCAGTAAAAGTGTAAACCACGTGAAGTTCTAGGACCTGAGAGCTAGACTTTGAGGCTATGCTTGGATTGATGAAAGGGGGTAGAATAGAATGATACTATGTTCAATCGTGTGCAATAGGATGGAAAATCTTCTTTTTTTCCTGCTCTCCAGTTTGAGGTTGTGGAATGGAGCTACTCTTTTCTTTCTCTTTTTTCATTCCATTGTAAAAAGGCCCAAACAATGAGACGGGGGTTCTATTCAATTCCATTCTGTTCCATCCCTTTCACCGGCCATTAGGTAATTAATACAATAGTTCCATCTAAAAGCATCTTTCTAACAGTACTATTCCAAAGACAAATGGTTGAGTTTGAAGAGAAACAGTAAGATTGCTGTTTATTTTAATGGTGAAATAGGTTGAAAAATGTTACACATTTAATGAATGTTATAGAATAATTTCAGTCATAATCCATAATTGTTTTTCTAATAACTAAAGAAAGAATACAGATAAAAGAAGTAGGAATATCAATGGAAAGAATACAAAACTGACATAAGATACTGTTTGTTGAAGTCCATACATTAGATTTTGGAATGGTACTGTTTCATCTAAAATTAAGTTACTATTTCGAACAGGGATGTGCCAAATACTAGCTGTGTTTCTCCAACTTCAGTTCAACATGAATCAAGATTGAAAAGTTGCAATATGGTAGGCTTCGTTTCAATTTATTTCTATTACTGGCAATGGCATTGCAAATTCATTTCAATTATATACAAGTGGAAACTTACAATGTTAGATCATAGATGCGTCAAGAACTTCTCTTTCTTGTTCCCTTTTTATTTCCCCTAAATTATGTGTCATGAGTATGCAGTATAAAAAGGTTCATCCACTTGATTCTCAAGATGTGATGCATACAATGGAACATGAATCAAACCAATTCATGGATATTGCTGAATATGAAGGGGATAAGAAGGCCCTTAAACAACTTAAGTCAGTTGAGTATCACGACAAAGAGATCCAAAAAATTTCAAGTATCAAAGATTTCAAAGATATGATGATAGAGGCACACTCTAAGGCACCAGTGTCAGTGGATGCATTCTATAAGGATTTTAGAGCCAGAAAGAACATGGTTAGTAATAACTTTTCAGAAGATTTCTTATTGACACGTAACCACTTAAAATGTGTTTGTTCGTCAAATTTTGACCTTATAAGCCAGACAGAAGTTTTCTATTTTTTAACTCACATCTCTTCATATTCAGGAAAATGTGGATGACAGAAAAATTTATATACAGACCACAATAACTACAACAGATGATCTACCACTAGAAATCCACAACTGGTTTGGCCCCTTAAAAGTCTTGTTTTTCTCAAACTTCATCTCAAATGTAATGTAGCTCTTCACTATTATTGTTTATAGTTGTCTGATGGAATTTCATGTAACTGACCTTCGCAGGAAGCTACAGCAACACTCTGGTTTGCCTCAAGCTCATCAACATCCTATTCAAGAACAGTTGGACAAGAAAAACATAATTAAGCTTGATTCTAGTAGATTCAACAGGTCCATAGAAGATATTACTTTATCTATCTCAAAATACAGAGATAAAACTGGAAATACTCCCTTAAACTGTCTTGGAGAGGATGAACTAAATGAGGAAGCATTGAAGCCAAAAAAATTGTTCGATCATGTAACATTTACACCTGCTTGCAAACATAGGCCCAGCCAGAAAAATCAGGAAAATTCCGAGACACAGAGAGTGTATAGCCTACGAAAGTTTGATGAACTTTGTCCAAGCTCCAGAAGATATTCCCTGCAAGACTTGTCAGAACTGACTGAAAGGAGGATTAGAGAACTACACTATTCAGAGGTATTAGGAAAATGTGATGAAGAATATACTGTAGACATTGCATCAATTTATGAGAGCCTGATTAATTCATCCGGCGCTACTTATGCTTCCTTAAAGGATGTGATTTTGGACGAGTTGCTAATAGCTATCTCTACTTCCAAAGAGGAAAGAAAAATAAGGGCATCAGTGTCTATTCTGACAACAATAATTTCAAGGAACAAGTCAATCATAGAAGATGTCAAGAAGAAAGGTTTAAGGTTGTGTGATCTGGCAAGTGCTCTAAAACAAAATGTGCATGAGGCAGCAATTCTAATTTATTTGATAAATCCTTCACCTATAGATATAAAAACATTGGAACTTCTGCCAATATTAGTAGAGATTGTATGCACTTCAAATAGTTACAAGAATAGGCCAGAGTCACTTCTTTTGACACCTCATGCAGCATCGTTGATGATCATTGAAGAGCTAGTAACTTCATTTGATTATGCCACAAATAACATGCATTTGGCTACCATCAGTTCTCCTCATGTTCTCAGTGGATTTCTAGAAGTTGCCAGGAATGATAACCTAGAAGAATTTTTTTCTTTAACCACCATTCTTATAAAATGCATGCAGTATGATGCCCAGTGCAGACAGTATGTATCACAATTCACTCCACTTGCTCCCTTTATCCACCTTTTGCAGTCAGAAAATATCCGCGCCAAATGCACGGCTCTTGAATTTTTTCATGAAATCCTTTGTATACCACGGTATATAACTATGCAACCATATCTTCAATTCGTGTTTTATCTGAATTTAGTTGAGTAGTACTTGTAGCAAATATGTATTTAACAGATTGATCCAATGGCTTGTTCATATGTTTGTTGCAATCCTTGTTCAGAAAATTTTCAGTAACTATTTTCAGTTCTTTTCCAGATCGTCGGCTATTAGTCTGTTGCAACGAGTACAGCAAGAAAGAAGCATCAATATTATGCAGATACTAATGCATTGTGCACATCAGTTACAACCTGATCACCAGCTTTTAGCAGCAAATATTTTGGTTCAGTTAGACATACTGGTAATTGTTAAAATTCAGAAAAATACAAGTCTACAGTTCATGAATTTCAATCATGAAACTCTTTCGATGGAACAAAAACATTAAGTCATATGCAGGAATATTCCATTCCATTCCATTCATTAATTTACACGATGTTCATAATTAATAATGAGCAACAAAAATATTTTTCAAAATGAGGATATATCACGTAGATCTCACAAATAAGAAGTTTGGAACTTTGAAGTCACTCAATGATACATTTGGTATAAAGTCAGTGAAACATATCTTTCAGTTCTAATTGAAATTACTTGAAGTTTAGAATTTTATTTTCATGAACATCTTAGACTTGGATATATATAATTTGACCAAATCACTCTGGTAAGATAATATGTGAAACTTGAAGCCTTTAATTACTAACAAAACAAAATTATACTGCAGAACTCTCCTGATAAAGGTGTGTTTAGAGAAGAAGCAGTGCAAATCCTTCTCAGGGCAATGACATCAGAAGAAAGCTCAGAGCAGATATTATCTGCATCCGTTCTATCAAATCTGGCTGGTACGTATGCTTGGACAGGAGAGCCATACACAACTGCATGGTTGTTGAGAAAGACAGGTTTGACCTCTTCCTATCACCAGAATATGATAAGGAACTTCAACTGGTTGGATCCGAGTCTACAGGTAACCTTCCTAAATGCTTTGTGTGTCTGAATGTTCAAAGTATATGCATGACAGCATGAACCGTGCTGTGTAACATGTTTAAGGATGTTAATAAATTTTATTACATGCAGGATACTAGCACAGATTTGTGGTGCAGTAAAATTGCAAAATGTATCATAAGCCTTGGGGATTCTGTCTTCCATACTTTAGGCAGGGTTCTTAGAAGCAAGATAAAGAGGGTTTCTAGAGATTGCCTTGTAGCAATTGCATGGCTTGGATGTCATATATCAAAAAGTCCAGACAGCATCAGTTATTCTGCATCTGAGATTATACTAAGTGGAGTTGAGCAGTTTCTGCATCCTGGGATGGAGTTGGAGGAAAGACTTCTAGCATGTATGTGCATGTTTAATTATGCTTCCGGAAAAGGTATTTTCCTCAACAAGGTCCAAGTCATACCCTATTGATAAACACAAAATGGTTATAAACAAAGACATTTTGTACATGATGATTATATAAGTATGAAATCTTTGCTATGTTTGTCTTTCTCATTCTTATGTTGGACTTGACACCACTCCAATGAGTGTTGTGTCAGAGGATTGACTAGAGAAAAAAACAAAATCACGTACTCTATGAATGAACGTATGAATGATAGAGTACTTCTTTGAATTATCAATTTTCTCCATTAAGTCAGACACTGCTTTTCATGTAGGAAAGCAAAAACTAATGCATTTCTCAGAAGGAGTGAAGGAATCACTAAGGCGCCTTTCAAATGTTATTTGGATGGCTGAGGAACTACATAGAGTAGCCGATTTCTTGCTCCCAAACATATCAGTGAGTACTCATTCATGTACTAAGTTTAACACTCGCATGAATATTCTCTGATTACAGAAATGTAAATTTCACATAATTAACATTACTGATGCTCCACCATTGATTCAATAAGCAAGAGCTTTGGTTTATTCGATTAATATCACGACATTTTTAGGATTTTGATGCCAAAAGTATGTATGCTAGCAGCCTAAGGCCAACTTGATTGGGGGGAGTTTTCATTATCAGCTCCATCAAAATATAAGGACTTTTGAAGCTAATAGAGAATAGTTTAAGGATGCAGCATTTAAGTAAAAGATACAAATGGAGAACAAGCTAAAGAATTATAGCAACTGTGGGGTAAAATAAACACAGTGAAGGTTGAAAAAGGACTAATGTAAAAGTAAATGATTTATGATATTGGTCTTAGGAGCACATTCTTGAATTTCTTACAATCTTGCTACCTATTTAATTAGCATAGTAAGCACTAAATGATTTATTTTGTGGTATCAACCAAATCATGATGGTGGTAAGAGCAGCGTATTTCTTGCGTTCACACACAAATCCTTGAGGCAGGTTGCAGCTTCAGTTTAGCAGTTTGCTCCCTCATCTACTTCAAGGGATTGCTGTTCAGTGGGTATTCAGATGGAACAATCAAGGTAAAAAAGCACTTGATCTGATTCATGTGGTGCATGTTTAGTAACTATAGACTACATGCTAAATCATGTCATTACATTCATTGAGTCATAGGTTTGGGATATTAGGGGACACTCAGCAAGTCTTATATGGGACATTAAGGAGCACAAGAAGTCTGTGACATGCTTTTCACTTTATGAACCATCTGACTGCCTTATAAGCGGATCCACTGATAAAACCATAAGGGTAAGATTACACCCTTTACAAGGTCCCCACTTTCAATTTCTGTACCAAGACCTCTAGTAACAAAAATGAACTGATTATCTTATGATAACATACATAAATAGGTGTGGAAAATGATCCAGAGAAAGCTGGAATGTGTTGAAGTTATAGCATTGAAGGAACCAATTCATCATTTGCGAGCACATGGTGAAACAATTTTTGCTATTGCAGAAAGCCAGGGACTAAAGGTGATGCTTCAAAACTTTCCATGTATAGCCAGCAGACAAAAATTGGGACTGTTTGTTTTATCTTTTTAACCATTTGCAGCTAGTTAATGAATCAAGAGTGACCAGAGATATTCTCAAAGGTAAGCATGTGAAGTGCATGACGGTGGCTCAAGGAAAGTTATATATTGGATGCACAGATTCAAGCATACAGGTTAGTGTTTTGTTGTTTGACATACATTCTAGAACCACATAAACAGGTAGCATGACATGATATTTTGTTTCAGGAGTATTCCACAACACACAACCGCGAACTAGAGATCAAACCCCCTACAAGGAGCTGGAGGAAAAAGAGTAAGCCCATCAATGCAGTTGTAGGATATAGAGACTGGCTCTACAGTGCAAATAAGCAAGTTGAAGGCACAACATTCAAGGTGAGAATTGCAACCTTAGCTCAAGAAAAACCTTGACTTCTCCTGACATGGATGGATTACACAGGAATGGAAAAGAACTAGGAAACCAAAACTTTCAATTCTTACTGACAAAGGAGATAATGTGGTGGCCATGGAAGTGGTAGAAGACTTCTTGTACCTAATCTCCAGCTCTTCACCAAACAACATTCAGGTACCTAAAGAACTGATAGGGTTGGCATCAAATCATACCCAGAAGTATATATTTTGGACCATTTGCTCTAATATAGTTAGATGGAATTGAACATATAATGAACTAATTTTGTTTTGCTTTCTTATTTCCCTTTTCTATAAGTACTTAAGTAGAACATCACACAAACATGCCAAAATTCCCAATAAAACCGACCCATTGAATTTTCACCTTGGTTTTTACCCCTTAAACAAATGACATCAAGATAACTTCTTAATCTGAAATTACCTTCCCAAACCAGATATGGTTGAGAGGGGCACCAAAAAAGTTGGGGAGAATATCAGCAGGAAGCAAGATAACAAGCATCCTTGCAGCCAATGACATCATTTTTTGTGGTACTGAGACGGGACTAATCAAGGTAACAGCTCTGTATTTATTCATTTCAACAAACACAACGTTTGCATGTGACATTGTTCTCATCCAAACTCCTCAATTATATGATCCACAGGGTTGGATCCCTCTGTAGGAAGAGCAACTTGCTGTTGTACATACATATCCTTTCAAGTTCCAACCCTTTGGCCAAGTATTACAACAAAGGATCTTTCATGCAGTCATGCTGTGATGCCATTGCAAAACCACCTTGTGATGCATATGAGATTGCAACAGCCAAAGGCTTAGCTTAAGAACAAATTTTGCATCAGGGATGACTATAGCAGATATATATATTAATATACATTTTGAGTGAAAACCAGTGTGAATAGTTTTGATTGTCTTCTGTGTACAGGAAATGTTGTATATCAAATACCAAGGTGATATTGTTCCTTTCAATCATGAGCTGGCAAATTTAGAGCAAAATGATATTCCTTTCAAAACATATAATCTCAAAGTCTATTAATTTGTTATGACATAACAAGCTAGTTCTAATAAGGATGACAGTGTATCTAACTTTGTTATATCAGTAATTGTCATAACATATTATGACTAAGGATAACAATAGGACTGACGAGAAGAGTTTCATTAAGTCATATACTTTCGAAAAAAAAAATATATCTTCATTTAAATTCATCTTTATTCCCATATTCATATTTAACTGATACCACATTTTAACCTCATTCACATCTTCACCAGATAATAGTATACAGTATTCATGTAGATATATGTTTTTTCATTATTTTAATATCAATTCATTAATTTTTATAAAAAAAATAAAAAATCACGATAAAAGAAACATGATATTATTAAATTTCAATCGGATATATTCTTATTTTTTTAATATTAAATATCTAGAAAAAAATATAATTATAATTATATGAAATTAAAATTATATTACCAAATAAAATATCATAAAAACCAAAATATTTAGTAATTTTTCAAATATTAAAGGGAAAAAATTTATATATATATATATATATATAAACTATTATCAAGTTTAAAAATATTTTAAATTTCTCTTTACTTATTTACTTTAAATTCTATTAAAATATATTTTTATACACTAATAAAAAAATTTAATATATGAATGAAATTGAAAAAAAATATTAAACTAATAATAATTAAAATTTAGTATAAATGTTTCATCTTTTAAACTGATATATGATATATGGTGATGATGATAAATAACATTCATAACAAAAATATTAAATTATTATATTATAATAAATAAAATATTTTTATATAATTGTATCGATAAAATTAAACTAATAATAATAAATTACAAAATAAAAACAATTATATAAAAGAATCATCAAAACAATATTCTACACTCTGTAAAAATAAATAATAAATAAAAATATTAAAAGAAGTAAAATTTATCAATGTGTTTTGAAAACAATTTGATACACTTTCCCTTCAAATCCCATAAAACAAAAAAATATATACAGTAAAATCAAAAGTATCTTAAATATCTAAAAAATAATTCAAATACCAAAACAATTGAATTGTTAGGAAATAATAAAAATTGACTTAGTAAAACAAAAATTCTTCGAATTAAACAAAAAGTCAATGATTAATAATAAAAAAGATAAATTTTTTATTACCTACCACATGCAGAGTTTATATGATTAAATATTTAAAACTAAGAGTCGTATATATTTATATGAAAAAATAAATAAAAACATTATAAAGAAATATAAATATTCAAATGTGAAATTTGAAAACTATTTGATTCGTTGTAATAAATAATAATTTGAATATTATAACAAATAAATTTGATTGATATAAAACAAAAAATGTGTAATGAAAAAATATTATAAAACTAAATATTAAGAAAATTATATTATATATATATATATATATATTAAGATACCTAATATAAATACTTTAATCATTTAAACTAAAAAAAAGTATTACTAAGAACAAGACGAATGGGTAAGAAACAAAATACTTCAAATGAAAAAAATAAAAGTTTCATAAATCATTTTATTTTTGTAACACAAGCCAATCCAACTTTACTTAGATCATAAGTGCTGCTATAAAAAAAACTTGGATCACCTTTTTTTTTTTAAAGTAAGTAATTTGAATCCAAAACTTAACATTTTTTTTAATATCTTTTAATTCATGCACACAATATTTTAATTAATTTTATTTCTTCACTGAGTAGATTTGTGAAAATAGGTTGATTTGAATCTAAACAATCTGCAAAACAGGTAATTATATCTAAAATAATTTATGTTCAAATTGTTTTATAAAATAATTGTTATATCTAAAATAATATTATTATTTTTAAATAATTATGAATAAAACTCAATGGACGCAGCCAAGAGGAAAAAGAGTGTTATGTTTAACTAAGAAAGACGAGCTGTGGTGGCTAGCCAGCGGGGTTAGCAACACTCCCTCCGAGAGCGTTGTTTCTGTAAAACCCTAGACGGAAACGAGATGGAGGTGGAGTCCGTGGAGCCACAGTCCTTGAAGAAGCTAAGCTTTAAGTCATTGAAGCGCGGTCTCGATCTTTTCTCTCCCATTCACGGTCAGCTCGCTCCTCCCGATGCCGATAGGTTTCGCTTCTTTCTCTTCTTCTCGCTCTTTCGGCAGTCTCTCACACTCTAATACTGATTCGCACTTCCAATTTTCTATTGCAGCAAGAAAATTCGCATTAGCCATAAGGTTAGTTAGTTTGTTAGTTAATCCGAGTCTTTAAAATGCTTGCGAGTTTCGTTTGATTTCGTTCAGTTTTCTACTTAAACCCTAAGGTACCGAGATGGATGTAGATTTGCTTATTGTGAATGTTTTCGGGGGTTTGAATGTTTGGATTGTGAACTGTGGTAGTTATGTTGTGCTGTTTGGAATGAAAATTAGGTGAGCGTGGAGTATGCTGGAATCAAAGGCACTTCCAATCAGCCTGCTGGTCAAGTAAATTCTGCTGCACAGGATCGCTCTCAGCAAGCAGGGTCTTCTAATGTTCTTGCTCTTCCAGGTGCCTTACCGGTCTAAGGATATGTATCGGCTATTTAGTTGTTTGATAGTTTTTGGATTGATTTTAGGGTGTTTGTAGTTTCTTAGCCATTTGTTTTTGTATGTGAAAGTTATAGTTTCTTATGTCATTGCCATTGTCTGTATTGCACTATTGTGATTGTAATGTTGCTGTGTTTTGAGTGTGTGATTTTTTAATTTGTAGTACGGGAAGTTGTGTTTATATTTTTTTTCCTTGCATATTGCTACTGTAGTATATATTTTGGTTTTTGGGGATGAAATATGTTTCCACATTCTGACCCTAAGTCTCAGGAGTTAGGAAAAATTCTTTCATAAGAAGATTTGTTGAGAACAAGGTTTCTGTGTTGTGTGTGATTTTTTAATGATGTCCTTGTTGTGATCACCGTTAAAAAATGTTTATGAAAACAGATCATTTTTAACTATATATTAAAGAATGCAAACTCTTGTTGCGTGTGCCTTTACATAACTCTTGATTCTCGAGCTGATGCTTTTCTTCCCCCTTGTTTGTTATATTATCATATACACAATTTTTACATTTCGGAAGTGTTTGGTCTTCCTTCTTGTATATTATGTTTCTTACAACTCTGCCTTGCCCCAAAATGTAATCTCTCTCTATTACTAGAAAATTTAGTGTGCCATCTCTAGTGTTTTCTGCATTTTTCCGTGTAATTATTCCTCCATAATTAAGAGAATCATATTTAACAGGTCCCAGAGATTCCAAAGATTTTCAGAAAGGAGGATTGCAAAATGCTTTGGTTGTTGGTCCTTCTATGCCATCCACAGCACCGTAAGAATATTTCCTCCATCTTTTCATGAATTTTTTGCATCTGGACCCTTGGAGCTTCTTTTATTCACAAATAGTCTGTTTGGCTCATACTTATCAGATTTTTTTATTTATAGTTCTTCAGTTATTTGAAAATTTATTTGACATATTATATCATTCTATATAACAGGTAAGATCTGCTGAAGTTTAATAATGAATGATAAGTCATGAATATCCTAAAATATTGTTTCTAGAACCTATGCAGTTTTCAATATCACAAGAATTTGTTTACTTTGTAAAAAATGTCGAAGTTTGCTAATGTCACATTTTATTTTCATAAGAAAAATAATTGGGATTCCATGTTGGGAAATATGGTGTTCCATTTTGTCTTTTCTTTCATTTTGATTTTTGCGTATATTCAGAGATTTTAGTATGATTTCTTGAAGTCACATGCATTGCAATTTTGTGCCATTGTAGATAGGATAGCAATAGCTTATAAAATTGAAGCTTGAATCGTGTCTCACAGCATGCTGTGTTTTTGAATTGTTGTTATTGAAGACTTTTGTTTTTTATGTTTTTCTTCTTTCTTTCCTCTACAGGAACGATACTGGCTTTCAGAGCAAAAGTACAGCAATCATTTCTGCCTCTGGTTCTTCTGAGAGGTCCATGCTTTCTCTTGATGCTTTTTATAGTTTAACCGGATCCCAACAGAGTTAATTTGTGACTTGTAGATGTCATTGTTACGTTATATTTTTTAAGAGTGTAATGCTCATTTTGTTTGTTCTGTTCATGATCATGTGTGTTTTCTCTCAATATGTCTATGCATTTTCCTTCCAATGTAGGACTGTATGTATGTATTTAGGATTGACATTCGAACAGACATTTTGACTAAACTCATGAGTTCTACAATACAGGAACTTATCTACATCTGCTTTGATGGAAAGAATGCCAAGTAAATGGCCACGTCCTGTATGGCATGCTCCATGGAAGAACTACAGGGTACAAACCTAAACCCTTGCTTGGTTATACTTAATATTTAGTGATGTGTAAGTGGTGTTGGTATTATTTATTTTCATTTTCATCCTCATTACGTGAATCAAGGAAAATTTAATTGGCCATGTGTGGTGCATTAGCTTGTAGTTTAGCTGAGGAAGACCTCAGCTTAGTTCCATCACACTGTTGCCCCATTTTTTCTTGCAACTAGTGCAAGGTTACCTTGGATGTACATGCTCAGATAAAGTAGAGCAATGCATAGAAAATCCTGGTATTTCATTTGTATAAATGATATGTTGGACAATTCCATACAATGAGGGAATCTTAGATCTTATTTGCTTTTTCGATTTAATTTTTTTCAGTGAAAACAGAATACATCTACGAAGATGTGCTCACTAGAATTAGTTGAATTTAAATCAGAACATATTTCTTAAAGTTCATGGTTGTTTAGTTGAATTTGCAAAGTGTATTTTTATTACCACCCAATTATGATTGTGATTACTTCAACAACTTTAATCTGGGATGTATCACTTATTTCAAGTGTATTCTTTATTTACAAATCTGAAGGTCAACTCTATTAACCATCGTTTGTGATGATAGAGAAATCTGAAGATGAAAGACCAACAAAATGTAATCCTAGCTCAGTTTGTTAGGGTTGTGCCGCATGACAACCCATTATCTCTTTAATTCGTTTTAGATGGAGATGTGTTTTTACAGATCACCCTTTGTTCATATAGATTGTTGTGTAAGGTTATCAAACTCGAGAGTTTACGTAAACTCGTAAGAGTCTAATAAACTCGTAAAAGTTTACTTTAGATGAAAAATATTATATAAATAATATCTTAATTCAAATAAGTCTACAAAATTATATAACTTTAAATAAATAAAGTTTATAGATATATTGTTCATAAAAATAAATATTGTAAAACATAAATACTTGGATTATTGTCATTAATTTTGATGCATTTCATTAAATATATAATAAGAAAAACCAAACGACCTCATTTTTCTTAATTTTTTCCCCTTTCAAGCTCGCGGAATCGTTCCAAACTCGCGATTCTACATGATGCTATCGATTTCACAATCAATTCTACCGAGTTTACGCAGAAAAAGAGTTTACTTCCGAATTAACTCGGAAGCCATGTCTGGGAACGTAAACTCGTAAGAGTTTAAGAGTTAACTCGAGAGTTTGATAACTATGTTGTTGTGAATGCGCTACATGGTAAAGAAGAATAATTCTTTAAATATATTTGAAGTGTAGGAATGCAATTTTCTGGTGTATCTGGATATAGTTCTTTTGCTGTAGCAATGCAATTTCTCAAGCATTTTCAGTTCCATTCAGCTTAGCAAATTTCAATTTTGAACCTCAGGCATTCAAACTATGGCACAATATCTAAAAATAATTGGTTTCTATGTTATTGTCTTGATTTGTTTAGCCTTTTGCTCTAATGCGGTCTGACTTACATCATTTAATAGGCCTTTTAAATTGTAATACTTTTGATATAATTTTAGTTGAATGATTTGAACCTTGATGTTTTGTTTAGGTCATCAGCGGTCACTTAGGATGGGTGAGATCTATTGCAATTGATCCCAGTAACACATGGTTTTGTACTGGTTCTGCAGATCGTACTATCAAGGTATTTGATTACAAAAGGCATGTCATAGTTGCTTGTTATGAGAAGGCATGATTATAAGAAGGGAAACTTAGTGGGCCATGTTGAATTGTTAATTCTGTTGGCTACTTTTCTTTATATTTTAGTGCCTCCTTTTTATAACTGTTTCTGGATTCAAATTTATATTTGCTGCTTATTTGTTTTTTTTTTTGGAAATTAGAGCATCTTCAATTCCTTTGCAAAATTATTTTGACCTTGTGAAGTTGCTCTTTTCCATCGGTTGGGCCTTATGTTAATTATTTATTTATTAAAACTATCGGTGGGTTTTGTTACCCTGAACATGCCATAAGTTGAAGCTAAAAGTATATGATCTTATGTTCTATTCAAAACTTTAGATGTTTTTTTTCCGCTAAGTTTATTCATTTGGGCAGATATGGGACTTGGCGAGTGGAGTGTTAAAACTCACATTAACAGGCCACATTGAACAAATTAGAGGTAAGATACCAAGGTCTTATTGGTGGTGGCAGCAATTGTGTATAGGTTTAATAATAACAATGTCTTCTTTTAACAGGACTCGCTGTTAGCAACAGGCATACGTACATGTTCTCTGCTGGTGACGATAAACAAGTTAAATGCTGGGATCTTGAACAGAATAAGGTCAAATCTTCATTTCAGTGTTAATTTTTCTGGGCTGAATATTTCAGCAATTGCTGGAACTCCATCAAATAACTGGTTACTAAATTACTTGATATTGTGTGTAGGTTATTAGGTCTTATCATGGTCATTTGAGTGGTGTTTACTGCTTGGCAATCCATCCCACTATTGATGTTTTACTAACTGGTGGACGTGATTCTGTCTGTCGGGTATGGATTTTATTGACAGTTACATTATGGTTATTTTTCAAAGGTGCTATTGAGCAATAGAAAAGTCATATTTATGCTTTGCTAATGCTAAATTTTCAGGTTTGGGATATACGTAGTAAAATGCAGATTCATGCCCTTTCAGGTCATGATAACACTGTATGCTCTGTGTTTACGCGGCCGACGGTATGCAGCTTCTACCATTGCCTATATCATTTTTCTTTTTCTTGATATTTAGTTGTGACGCAATATTTCATATTTATATGCATGCTATCAAGTTTTGTACTCCGACTTACTAATATCTGCAAGACTGGTATGCAGACTATCAGATTGTATGGTACCCAGTTATTTGATATGATAGATGTTAAAGCAAACTGTCGTTAAGATTGATATGTCTTAATTTTTCTGTTTTAACCTTTTTTTACCTGCTCTTCAGAGGCCTTATTCTGCTTTTATTTTGTTTACAGGATCCCCAAGTTGTTACAGGCTCACACGACACTACCATCAAGATGTGGGACCTAAGATATGGTAATTTACGGATTTATTGTTTTCAAGTTCTTGCTTACCCGTGTAGTGATTATATGCACAGTCTGACATGTGACATTCATCCAGGTAAAACAATGTTAACTCTCACAAACCATAAAAAATCTGTTCGTGCAATGGCCCAACATCCCAAAGAGTATGTGTTTGACATCAGTTGACTCTTGTAGAATGATAAGATACGTATTTAGTTAAACTTGTCTATTGGCTTCTCACTGTCTTTTGTTTTTTGTTGGCTGCAGGCAATCTTTTGCATCTGCTTCAGCTGACAATATTAAAAAGTTCAGCCTTCCAAAAGGAGAATTTTTTCACAATATGCTGTGAGTTCATAAACTTATTTTTACCAAATTTATGTTATTAAGGAATCATTAAGTAATGCTTGGGTAGTTTGGAGGACAAAACGCAAAGACAGGAATATTTTGTTCATATCAGTTGTCTAAATATTCAAGCTCAATTATACTTCTTGATAGATTTGATTGGAAATATATTACTGAATTAATGGATTCTTCTTGGTATTCTGTTTTATCTGCAGCTCTCAACAGAAAACTATCATCAATGCAATGGCTGTCAATGAAGAGGGTGTGATGGTTACTGGAGGTACGAAAACAAGTTAAAAAAACTCTATTGGGAAACAAGTTTAATAGAATAAATTCAACTAATCCGTGTCCCAATTTTTCATGGCCATGATATTAGGGAGTAATGCTCCCTAATCTTGACTTGTTGCGTCATACTGAAGAATTTGATATGGATATTATGACCCTTGCATTAATCTTTATGCCCTTTTTTTCTCCTGGTCGAAGGTGACAATGGCAGTATGTGGTTCTGGGATTGGAAGAGTGGTCACAATTTCCAGCAAGCCCAAACTATTGTGCAGCCCGGTATGCATTTTTGGGTGTTCTTGGATGTTTAGTTGATGCTATGTAGTTCTATCCTACCCACGAGATTCGCAAGTCTAACACTCTATTTTCTTTCCTCTTTCCTCAACAGGATCACTGGACAGTGAAGCTGGTATCTATGCTTGTACCTATGATATTACTGGTTCAAGGCTTATAACATGCGAAGCTGACAAAACGATAAAAATGTGGAAGGAAGATGAGAGTGCCACCCCAGAAACCCACCCTCTTAACTTCAGGCCTCCAAAAGACATCCGTCGATTCTAGACATTCTCTTCGTATCTCATCTCAGGCTATTCATTCTGCCAATACACAGATTGGAGGTTCCGGTGTAAATGCCCTTGTTGGGGGTGATTCTGAGTTCTCCTTTAACAGCCTTTTGTCGTCAATTTTGTATCATTGGATTGCTTTTAAGGACTATTCCTACATAGATCCATGTGTATCTTAATAGCTTTGCAATTTAGTTCAATAGACTCGTTGTAGAATTGAATTGAGTCATGTAAGTTAGTTTTGGAGCAGTTAAATGAGAGCTTTAGATGAAGTTAAAAGTAGTATCTAAATCGATTTTAACTCTGAATTTTTTTATTTATTTTTCATTTGAATAAATCTCTGGTTTTTTATTTTGCGAGTTTGGGATGACCATAATACAGTGTCTGATTAATACCATTATACCGCTGTCGCCATTGATTTGGCTGGTGGTGTTTTTGTTTTCCATCGTTGTTGAACATCTTAAACGAGTTTATATTGTTTAAACTATCTCAAACTAGAGAAATACATCTATTGCTCTTAAATATAGGGTTTATGTTTTAATTCAATCTATAAAGCAGTGCAACTTAATTTAGCCACCAACTCTGTGAATGAGGAAGTTGAAGCGCTCTGAGCAGTATACTAATTTGGTGAACAATTTTAGAAATCTTGAGCTTGAATATTTTTTTTTTCAATGTGTCACTTGGTTCATTTTATAGTTTACATTGACCTTTGTTTTTGAAGTCATGTTACTATTTTATAGCATCTGTATATAGGAAATTACTCTTGTACGCAAAAAGTGACATCATTTATTTAAAACAATTCTTAACGATGACAGTTATTGGTTAACAAAGTGAATAGATTCCTTAACGAACTGCAAGAACATTTAACACATTTTTTTTTTCAAATAAAATGTTACTTCTTGGGTTTTTTTGAATGTGTACAGCGATCTGTATCCTCAGTCAGTTTGTTCTCATAATATCCACTGGGTACGAATGAATTGTATCCCTCCATGCAGTGGAGGTGTCTGGCTTCATGTCACAAACACATTTCCACACAGCACTGTTACACTTGAATCCACTTCCAAAGGCAATTTGCCACACCCTGTCCCCACATTTCATCCTCCCTTTTGCTTCTATGTAGCTTAGCTCATACCAAATTGAAGATGATGAAATATTTCCAAACTTGTAGAGAGTCATGGTTGATGGCTCCACGTCCTGTTTCCTTAGCCTTAAGTTTCTTTCAACGGCTTGAATGATGGCTCTTCCCCCTGAATGTATGCAGAAATGCTCAAAAGCATGGTTGAAATTTGGAGTGTAGATGTTTATTCTTCCTGTACTCCACATTTTTCGACAAATTATGGAAAATAAATACAAGAATTGCTCCCTCAAAGGCAGAACCAATGGTCCTAGTGAAGCTATATTTTTCTTCAGTGCATCTCCAGACACATTAACTATGCTCTTTGATATGGATACACCTTCTTTCTCCTCTGGATCCACTTGTTGGTAAACACAGCCATGAGATTCATCATCCTGTGCAGTGATTGTTCTGACAATATGCTGTAGTTTATACTTTGCCTTGTGCCTATCTTGGACCCTACTAGACATCAATATAGCTGCCCCACCCATTCTGAATAGGCAATTAGATAGCAGCATAGAAGGGACTTTACCAGTGTACCAATTCAGACTCAGCGTCTCAGTGCTTACTATTAAAGCTAGTGAGTTCCTATGAACTCTCAACAAGTCTTTAGCTAGACTCATTGAAATGATTCCAGCACTGCAGCCCATACCAGATAGGTTGAAACTCATGATGTTGCTCCTCATTCTGAACCTGTTAACCACCATGGCACTGAGAGATGGTGTGGGGCAGAAGACACTGCTATTAGTGATGAGTATGTCAATGGTTTTAGGGTTTATCTTGTTCTTCTCAAACAGGTTTTTTATCACTGAACACATGATTGTCTCTGCCTCCTCAAGGGCAAAGGAGAGAGCTTTGATTTTGGGTATCTGTGCAAGAGATGGAGAAATGGACGTTAGCTCACTGAATCCTGATTTGGCCATGATCTTGCACTGGAAAGCAACAGCCTCTGGGTCCATGTCATCATAAAATTGATTCTCTTCAAACATGGCCAGCGGTAGCCTATAAGAACTGGGTGGACAGTAGCAGTTGAAATCTATCAAATAAATTGGTCTTTTTCTTCTGCATGCAGCGTAGAGGGTTGCAACACATGCAACCAAAAGCACTGCAAGACAATGACAAGGTGAGATAATAAGCTCAGTGACAATGTTCATATGTTGTGTCAATATTTCCAATGAGCAACACAAACTGTGAGGTTCCATTTTCTTACAACTTACAAGTTTGAATATAATTTGTTTTGGCTAGTGGTTTTAGGCGTATGAGATTGATCTTTATGATGTGATTATATGGAGTTATGAGATATTATGATTGTGGATGATGGTTTGGCATGAAAAGAGAGAGTCCAGTGGAAAAGGAAAATGTGGATGGAGCTTAGCATGCCATTCTTTTAGTGCTTTCATAAATAATGGCGTTGTGTCCGGTAAAATCATGTCATGCAAGGAGTTGTCTATTTTTATTCCCTTAAAAAGAAACTTATTCTTATTCTTGTTAAATATGACTTTCTAGTTTAATCTGATTTTTTTAATATATATGAATTTCTAGTTTAATCTGATTTTTTAATGATATATTGGAATACAAAGAATGATTTTTTATAAAATTTTATATTTTTATGATTATTTTACTTTTATACGTGTCAAATAAATGTAAAAGTATGCAATGATATCATTTCTCTACTAAAAAAATACAGAAAGGCAAAAACATGAATAATAATACATTAGTTTTTGTTCATTAAGGTAAAAATTAAAGGAAATTCCTTTTATCTATTTTTTAATTGAAATTTGACTTATTTTTTTGTTTTCCTTAACTTTCTCATAAAAAAATATTATGATGTCCAATTTTTGTATTAAAAAACATTATTTCAATATTTAGAGAATCATCAACCTATAGTGATAACCTTACCTTTTTCTTTTTTTTTTCCTAACTCAACATACAATAATTCAATAAGTTACTTAGCTACATGCCTGTCTTACCAACCAATAAAAAATAATTTACAAAGACTCATTGTAAATTATAAGAACACACTAATCATTTACTAACAAATTAATAAAATTTCATGATACACTTAAAACTTTGCTAAGAATCTATTATATACTCATCAAAAAATGAGTGTGAATTTGTCTTAGCACATCCTTCACCACAACAACTTTGACTAAAATATTTGAGAGAAATGCTAATAACACTATCTTTCGAACTTGTTATTGATTAAACTTTATCTGAAATTACAAATTTTGCATGGGTTTCACTTCTTATTTAACAATTATTTCTCCCAATGTATAGTTTTTAATATTTGTATGTATTTTTAATACTCTCACAAGAGGGTTGGGATGCAATACAAGGAAAAGAAAAGTCCCAAGTTTTTTTTATAAAAAGAACAAATTATCATTACCATTATTTATATAATATTCTTTTCTTAATTAGGATATTTATATCATTTTATACACTTTTATTTTTCTTTTCAGTTGTATAAAATAAAACTAAACTAAAAGAAAAGAAATCTTTTCCATTCCTTCATTTCTTGTACTAAAATTAACATATACTTTTGAACGTATTGATATTTTTAAATATATAATTTTTATTTTATATTTATTTTTTTATTTTTAATTAATTAATTATTATTTTTTATTTGTATTTTGAGCTTAATTTATATTTTTTTATTATAAATAAAAAATTCTAAGTGTATATTCAAGAAGTACTCTCCAAAAAATAATACTATGTCAGTCAAAATCCAGAGATGAACAAGATGGAAGTAAGGAGAATTGGTAAAACTTACAGTGAGAGGTTGGTAATGCTGCCACCCATTCAGCATGATAAGGAATGTATTTCATGTTACCTGCAAGAACATGACCTCCCAAAATCTCATTCATTCTCTCATGTTATTTTCATGGATGCTTCTACCTCCTCATTGCAACCATTACTTAGAGAGGAGTGAGGGCCTTGCAGATTCTGAAAGAACAGCATTTTAAATACAAATTAACTCTACAAAAAAAAAAAGTCCTCTCCTTGACATAATCATTGGACTATATGGTTTATTTCATATTTGGACATTTCTTTATAAAAGTTCACAAAAATCATGGGATACTTATTTTCATTAAGGTTATTCTAGAATGTAAAAACCACATTTCAAAATACCCTTTCTAGAATGAAAGTGGTAGCCTTTAGTTTTTACATGGTACAAGAAGTTAAGGACTTCACATCTTGGGAATTAGTTTGGAATATGTGGTCCAAGCTAGAGACTTTTGAGATTGATTGTCCATCCTTTACTAAGCAAAGGGAATGGCACAGATTTTTCATCTTAAGAGATAGTTGATTCGACTTAAATAAAGAGTAATCATAGTTTATTTTACACAAGCCCTTATGAAGCTAATAAAGAAAAACAATTATTTCTTCAAAATACAGTAAACAAAACACATTCTGCTCTTTCTACGCAGCCTCAAATCTAAAGGTAATTTCATGAATTGGATACATCAGTAAAACAGGTTATTACAGATTATCAAAACCAACAGGAAAGCCAACCAGTCCAATTAGTGCATTCTAATCTCAAAAGTGGCCAAATTATTACAGACAGAACTAAGGAAAACCTTTCAAAATTATTAGCTTAAGCAGCACAATAACACTTGATAACATGATAGTACAAGAAATCTCAATATCCAGCGTGAGCAATAAAAGTTGAATGTTTCCGTAAGAGGTTGATGAATAATGACCTAATGACTAACAGATCACTAATTTGACGTTGGCTAGCTCCATTTGATGCAACAAGCTCTACTTCTTCTGTTGTTGGCCAGATGATCAGAACAAATGCCATTTATTATAGTGAAAGTGAAAGGAACAAAGGGAAAATAAAAAATGATTGTTGCTGTCATCACAATATAACTAGTTATGCAATTTTAAATATTATTCCTTTTTCTAGTAATTGGTCATTAGAAGGTCAAAAGTGAATCAAGAAGGACAGAACAGCTATCACTGGGAATGCAGAAGAAGGTATGAGGGAGCAGCTAGACCAAAAAGGAGAAGAGGATTTCCACCACCAGTTACCCCGATGTACCATGAATCTTAAGAACGTGATTAAGAGCTATGCCACCTGTCTTGGGCATTTCACCGAGACTTAAAAGTCAGTAGCAACTTAGAATAACTGACTCAAAAATTATGTCCAAAATGTTTTCTTTTTTCAGAGCTAAAAGGTATGCTAAGAAGATGTGAGTGGATAATATTTTGGTGTTTGTACTTTGTGGAGAGATATGGTATTACTTTGGTGCATAAGGTCCACCTTTCTCACACATCTCAGACACTTTCTTCTAAATCAGTACGAGCATACGCTGATGGTCACTCAACCAAGCAACCAAGAATTAACTCTACCAGTAGTCTCTACAAGAGCACATACCACCTTCAAATTGGTGAAAACGAATTCGATCCCTCACAATTATCTCTCGGTTTAATATTTTTGATATAACTTTAATCCAGTTGTGACAGTCAAGACAGATTCTTAAGTTTTTAGAAATCCTGATTTTGGTTCCAGGGCTACTTTTCAGGACCCCATAGGCCAAGGCTAACTTCTCGCTGTGAAATGCTAAATTCTCCTCCTTTTCCTCTTCGGACACGTCCATCAAAACCAGATCCGTCAAGGGTGTGAATCCCTCCAACTTAGCTCTTTGGACCAAACCTTCCAGCACTCGGTATATTGATTTCATTTCTGCATGTGAATGATTAGCTGCATTGAATGTGTGAATGCTGTCCCCTAATTCAATCCAACTTTTACCACGGTTTTTCCGAATGCCTCCCATTTTCATCCTCTGCCTCACCCTCTCAGCACTATCCCAGTTCTTTAAAGAGCAATACATATTTGACAACAGCACAAAGTCTCCACTCTCTAGGCGAGATATATTTGCAATCGCAACTTCACCAAGTTCTTTCTTTTTGTGTATTCTACAAGCACTCAAAAGTGCTCTCCATATAACAACATCAGGCTCCATAGGCATCGCCTTAATCAGAGCATAGGCTTCTTCCATTAGCCCTGCTCGTCCCAATAGATCAACCATGGTTCCATAATGCTCCAGCTCTGGCTGAATCATGAAACGGTTCTGCATCCTATCAAAATACTCCCGACCTTCTTCAACCAATCCACAATGGCTACAAGCAGTCAGAATCCCAATAAAAGTAACAGAATCTGGCAAAACACTCTCTATCTCCATCCTTGAAAAAAGCTGAGTCACATCCATTACAAGTCCGTGAATTGCCAACCCAGTAATCATAGCATTCCAAACCGACACATGATCACGCACAACCTCCTCAAAAACCTGTCTTGAAACATCAATCCTACCACACTTAGCATACATGTCAATCAAAGCAGCACTCAATATATAATTCAGCTCAACCCTCTTCTCAACCATCAAACCATGCACCCACTCGGCATTGCAAAGAGCCCCAAGGCGTGCACATGCAGTTAACACAGCAGCAAAGGTGAACCCATCAGGCTCAACCTTGCAACCCAGCATCCTCCGGAAAAGGTTCAACGCATCCAGGAAGCGCGAGTTTTTGACGTAACCTCCAACCATGGTGTTCCAAGTGACCACATCTCTGACAGGCATTTTGACAAACACCTTCTTGGCAACATCACATTGTCCCCCTTTCATCAAACTGTCAACCACCAGATTCCTGCTGAAAAGATCCAAAACCTTGGAGAAAACGCGAAGACCAATCTGGGGTTGGTGGCAACGAGCATAGGTTGATATGAGAGATGACACAAGAGAAGGGTAAGTGGCAAGGCCAAGTACAACAACTCTCGAATGGGTTTTAGTAGCAGTTTTTAAATCCATAGAACCTCTGCAGCTTTGAAGAACTCGGTGGAGTACTGTGGGATCTGGAAAAAATAACAAAAAATTAAATGAAGGGTTTTGTAGTGTAAAAAACGCGATTTTGACAGTGCCCTTCAACTTGAAAGTGTGAAATGATAATAGCAGAGTGTGTGGGTACCTGTGGCTGTGACTGAACTGTGAAATGTTGATGATGACGATGATGAGAGGGAATGAAAGGAAGAATGAACATTGTTCCATGATTTACCAAAACAACCAAACTTGCTACTTCCATGTCGACAACTTATCATCTTCGCATTTCATTCATCATCCATGATTTAAGAACTTTTTCTTCTTCTTTTGAATGAAAGGGTGTATTCTTTTCTTGGGAGAAAATTAAGGATTAATTTCTTAGAACATCACATTTGTTTGACATTAACAATCTCACAGTCAAACTATTAAAATTAGAACAACTGAAACTTATTAAATCAGGAGATCTACCAAATTAAGAGGTTTCTTCAAAAATAAATTTTAATCAATGATTTAAAAGAAAAGTATGTAGATTAGTACTTTTTTGAGTTTTTTTTTTTATTCTAAGTGCAATTTTGTTTGAAAATTATTGAAATGAATTTTAAAATTTTATGAATATAGACATGTCCTGCTTGCATGATATTACTTTATTGTGAATAAGTAGTACACATGACATGATTTCACACTTTTGTTTCGAAAGTTGTGAAAATTAAATATAATTTTGATTTTTTTTTTCATTTTGAATTAAAATCGTGTAAGAATGATACAATTTTAATATAGTTTGATTTGAACTAATGTATTGTTGCACAAATCCAGTTCAAATTAAAAAATTTAATCAAAAGTTGTCCATTTTAATAATTTATAAAAAAAAAGTTACCTAAGTGTAGTAAAAATACATTTTTTTTCTCATTGTATGTATAGTATTGATTAAGAACAGAAAAACATTTTATTTTAGTTATTATGCAAGTAGATTTATTATTTGTTTAATTGTTTTATAAAATTCATGAAGAATTCCATTTGAGAAGGAAATTCACAAAGAAATGAATTTTGTTTTGGGAGTATATGAGGTTAAGTGTTTACTTCAAACAATTTTTATTCTTTAACTTTTTTTTTTTTTTTTGTTTGTGTGTTCTAATAAATTAGGTATACCTACTAAAGATGTTCTAATATTTCAATTGATCCTAACTATTTAACAATCAATGTTACAATAAATATGTTACAAAAGTTTTAATCACTATACATTTAACTTATTTACCAGTTTTTTCATAGACCTCTTGTTAGGATTGACCTAATCACACTTCGATTCTATTAAATCTAATTACTAACATATTTAGTTTAATTGAATGATTAATTAGATCGAATCAACATTGATCAATTGCATCTCAACTTAAATGATTGGATTGATGTGACTTGATTAGTGTACATATACAATACAAATCAAGTCGATTTTGTAGGTTTAAGTTCTACTAGTATGATTGAGAGTAATTCATCTACTACTATTGGTCTTTCTCGTGAAAAATGACAAAATTGATATCCTCTTTGGCTTCTTCAAAGAGCAATATGAAGTTATTCTTGCTTTGTTATAATTGTCACAAAATGCTTCTTATATCATGATTTTGTTAATCAATATACTATACAACCTTTAAATCAATACCTTTCAGATGATTGAAGTAGTTAAAAAAACATCAATTTTTTTTTCAAAATTTATCAAATATATTTATTTATCAAATTTCTCAAATTTTCAAGTTTCTCCATTTTTCAAAATTCTAATTTCTCAAAGTTTTCACCCCTTTCAAGTTGGGTCATTATAATCTTCCTCTCCACCTTTAGGAGTGATAAAAATATATTTTATATCTTCTTTAAGTTTTTCTATTAAATTTTTTGTTATGATTTTAAGTTAGATTATCTATTGCTAGAAATTTTCTTTTATATGCAAGCATATTTTACTTTTCTAAAATAACTTCATTTTCATTCTTATTAAACATTTAAAATATTTTATTCAAAGTATGAGATTTGACTTATTTTAAAGAAGTGAAATATCCTTAAATATAAAAGAAAATACAAAGCAAAAGTCATAACAAAAAATCTAATAAAAAGTTATAATAAAAAATGTAAGAGAAAACTGAAAAAAAAAATATCAAAATATCTCAATGACACTAAAAAAAAGGAATAAAATGAAACAGTAAAACCTAAATCTCTATATACAATTATTCACATATGTTAAAAGTGGAAAGTCAACATATCACTATTTTAAAAGTTAATTGGGAGATGAAAATACTACCAAAAGTGATATTTTCTATAGTGCTTTGTGAAAGGGTTGCAGGGCTAGTGAAAATTCTGCAAGGAAACAAGGTTCATGGTAGCTATGAAAGCTGATCGAACTAGTTATATATTTAAAAAGGCAAAAAATAATCTCAAAAACAGTTCAAATGTATTTAACAAATATTATGATATTCATTATGTTTAGGATTCACATTTAATAATTCAACATAATTTACGTTTTCTTTTTTTATTTAATCCTTCACACACGTTATCTATATATATAGATATCCATCATCAACTTATTTTTATAATTATTTTTTTTTTTCAAAGTTTGTGTGTGAAACGATGACTCTCTTTTTTGTGAAATCATGAGTTTAGTGCCACTTTCATGATTAAGAGACTGAAACAATATCTTTTACTACGTTAATACGAGTTCTTATATTAATCTAAGTGGTGTTCGGTTGATTTATAAATATTTTAACTTTGTTAATGAAAATATCGTAAGAGAGATTTTACGATTGTTCATATGTTTCTATAAAAACTAATTATGGGGAGAAGTTTTTTTAGAATTTAAATTCATATTTTTTTTTATTGTTTTCAAATAGTATTTTTTAAAATCTTAAGTTAAAACCTTGACTTTATGAAATTAAAATATATTGTTTGTTATAAGCTGAAAAATTAATCTTTTTCTGTATTTTCTAAAGCTTTCCTATTTTTTACGATAATATTTATTTAATTTAACAAAACATTCATTATTAATGATATTAACATGTATTATTTTGTTTAGTAATTTTTTATAAGTTTATAAAACTCTAAAAGCTTTCCTAAAATACAACTAAATAGTAGTTAAAACGTGTTGTTTCATGTACCTCACTTTTCTCACCTCCACCTCCCAATTGACAGATTTACTCTTTTTCATTTAATAAAATAATGATTTTTCAACAATCAACAACCTTTAACTCTATATTTTAACCCTGCACCTCATCTTATTAACAAAATTAAATTTAATATACGAAAATAATATTTCATACATATATTTTTTAAACAAATTTAATATAAAAAATACATATCAAAAATACTAAATAATATAAAATATCTACAAATATAAATTCTAAATTTAAAACAAATCAAATAAAAATTTAATTAAATATAACAAAGTAAAAAAAAAAGCAATAAAAAAAACCCTAAACCTCAATTCTAACTATCCACAACTCCAAGTGGGGAGAAGACGAACCGCAACTCCAAGTGTGGAGAAGACGAATTGTAGCTCCACGTGCGGCGAAGACGAACCGCAGCTCCAAGTGCGACTTCCCATCAATCGCACTTCCATGCACGCCACCCATATGCTCAATCTCTGCCGCCACCCGCTGCTGCAACCTCGCCTCAACATCATGAACACTGATCCCAAAAACAAATACCCCTCATAACCCACAAAAAAAGAAGACTCCCCCCAACAGTAAACCAGCCCGTACAGCAGAATTATTGAATGAGCTTCAACTCGATCGACACCATCTGCTCCAACCGCAGCGACAGGGGCTGAATCTGCATCTCCATCAACGCCCTATTCTCCTCCTCCAACCTCACCGCTTCTCTCAGGCACCCCACTCTCATAACCTGTTCCAAAAAAAATCCCACCTTTAACAAAACATTCTAATTTCCTTCAAAATGCCGCAAAGAAAAAACACTAGAACAAGTTAACAAGAAATGAAAATTGAAAACAGGTGCTGACCTGGCGAGAGAGTTGAGAGGTGATGTGGCGGTGTGAATCGATGGAGGCGGTGATGGTGAGCGGTGGAGTAGTAGTTTTCTATGTCAGAAATGCCTGACTTGATGACCTTAAAAAGAAATGGTCAAAAATGAGGGAGGAGCGCCAGTAAAGAAAGAAAGAAAATGGGTATAGGGTTTCAAAGATGAAATGTTGCAAAGAGGAAGAAGATGGGAAGAGAAGGGGTCTCACAGGGTTAGAGTTGGAAATATAAACGAAAAAAAGGAGGTATAAGCTGAAATCAGTAAGGTGTAGAAAAAAACACTCGTAATTAAAACGTAGGAAAAATGATGACTAGAATATAAAGTATAGTAGTGTAATTTTACTCAATCTCCACTAGAAAAAGTAATGATATGATATGGACGGTGGGAAAGAAAGGGTGTGATATGAGATAATGGTAATCATGATTACATATCAAATTTTCAACTATTTTTCTTTAAATATCACACACACTTTCAACTAACCAGTTACTTCTTTTATCACATAAATATGCTCACAACATTCTTTCTTTTTTTCCCTCTACCACATCATTGTCTTTAAATAGAATTAATATAATTGACATTTACCCACAAAAAAAAAAAGTTTCATTGCTTTCACATTTCATCCAACTATGTCCACCTTAGTGTAAATACAGAAAGAATAAAACTCGAAAACTCTAAAAAGAATACGTTCATAGCTATGTAGGTTTTCACACGATCGAATACGCAAATTCCAAATTGGTGAGAAGTAATAATGTTGAATCACGTAACATGGTACTTCACTGTAGTATAAATTGTTCATTTACACATGCACTTGTTGTAAGCAAGACAACCTAAGATTACCTAACAAGACACTATCATGAGTTTGAAACATTCTATCATGTTTCTTCTGATTGCTGCAATGGCTATTCCACAAACCAAAGCTCAGTTAGGGTTTCTCAGTGGTCTTCTTAGTTCGGTTAGTAACATTCAATGGCACTTCCAAGGATAATGTGTCTGTCAAAAGTTCTTCAAACCCTGTTTTTCCTGGTAAGCCCACAAATAATTTATTCATATATGTAAATTTTTCTCAACTAATGTATTCTTATATGTAATCTTTTGGTGTTAAAATAATTTATTTCGTTTTCCTTTGTGTAAAAAAACATTATTTTACGATAAAAGAAAATGTTTGAAAAAGATATATGTAGTTTTATTATAAAACAGCTACATATTTAAAAGCATTTACTATATGTATTTCACAAATGAAAATAGTATTAGTGTTAATTATAAAAATGCATGTAAAGAAGTTCAACTATCCAAGTTAACTCAATTTGAATGGGACATATTTAGTATATATATATATATATATATATATATATATATATATATATATATATAATATGAAAGAGAAATAATACTTTTGATACATACAAATTCTTTATATTCATTTAATATTATATTTTTTTATATTTTATTTTCTTTTTTAAAAATATAAGAATTTATTTTTTTATTTATGTGTCATTTATCATATTTTATCGAGAAAATATTCTTTGACACACGTTTATACTCATTTTATACATTATTTTCATTTTCGTATTATAAAAATAATGTGAAATGAACGTAGGTGATGCAATGTTTCAGATGCTGAAGTGCAACTAGTTTGTGGAGAAAAGGAGTTTTCAAATGTTAGAACTAATGATGATGGAAAGTTTTCTATTATGATGGATCCATTGTTGTTAGATATTTCTTCATTGGTGAATGGTTGCAACTTAGTGGTTGGCACTCCTCTCTCCAACTGCAACACAAAGCTTCCTTCTTCAGGGAATCTCGTTTCAAACCTTAACTTTGTCGGAATCAATCGTGTTGCCACTCAAACTATTGCTAAGATTATTCCCTCTGGATTTCACTATGTGCCCTCCACTTAATAATTAGGACTAAATTATTAAATGTATACCATGACAATTAAGTACTTTTAATTAAATAAAGTCATGTTATGTATCATTAATTTCTTGGTATTTTTTTCTTTTTTATAAGTAAATATTGTCTTAAGTTTAATAGGTTTTATTAAACTATTTTATAATAAATGTTAAAAACAGAGTTTTGACAGCTCCCGTGTTTGCATATGGAGTTCCAAACACATTTTTATATTTATTTTACAAAAAGTATAAAATTAAAATCATCATAAAAATATAAAGTTTTGTATTTTTAAAAAAAAAGAAAATAAAAAATAAAAAAAAAATAATATCAAATAAATATAAAAAAGTTAAGTGTATTAAAGAATATTTTTCACTTCAACACATTTTATTTCTTAGTACATCTTTTTTTACTTTATGTAGAAAAAAAAATTGTATGTTAATGTTTCAATTTAACTCTCTTAAATAATATTCAATATTTAAATGAAACAACGTAAATTATAAATTAAATTTAAAATTAATATACACGTTGATTAATATATTAATAATAAATGTTGGCTAAGAAATAAAATTATGAACAAAAAAATAACATTATCACCTGTGCTTCTGTCTGTATGCATAAAGATAATTTTATTTTCTTAATTATAAAAAAAATGAATGTAGTATCTATTATTAAATATTTTACTCTTTTAAAAATATGAAAGACGAAGCAAACACATATATAAAGAGGTGCCAAACAAACCCTAACGTGTGTTGCGCCTCTATACAGAGAAAGAGTTGATAGGTGGTAGCTGCTGCGGAAGCGTTCTGCGCCCAACACCTTTCGCAGCAGCAACAATCCAACCCTTCAAATGGCACAATCTATCTCACAAGCCAAACGCGCCCTTGCCTTTGCCGTTAACCGGTTTGTTCCACCCTTCTTTCTTGCATGTCGCCATGTTTTTCTCATTTTAAATTTGCAATACATTTTTTATCATATGAAATAAAAATAGTAATTCAGAACGTAAGTTAATCAATTTCTTTTTTTATATATTTATTATTTATTATGGTGTTATGTTCACTGGTACAGGCGAGGGTACGCAGTGGCGTCTGGTGTTTCTTCTTCGTCGTCGGTGAGAGGGGGTATGAGCGGAATAGAAAAGGGTGTGACAAAGAATGGTTCGGGCCCATCGGGGGCCTCATCGGCTTGGGCCCCAGACCCAGTGACGGGATACTATAGGCCCATCAATCACAGGGATGAGATTGACCCGGTGGAGCTCCGAAAGATGCTGTTGAACCACAAAAGCAAATCATCGTAGAGAGAGGGAACACAAACATAACACAAAACAAACCTCGTTTCAATCAAATCTTGTGTTGTGTGGTTTTTTCCGTTTATCTATGTCTAGAATCTTCTTTCTTCCTTTTCATGCATCATGAACAAATAAACAAAGTAGATTTGGTTTTTGTTTGGCTTTTACAATTATAAACATTATCTTTTTAGCTATTCTTACAGGATTATATATCGTTTAAAATTGTAATATTTAAATAAAAGGAAAGTATGAATATAAAAATCTGATTGTCTTTCTCTAACAATGATAAACAATTTAGACAATTCACCTGACGATAATTTATATGATTAATTACTAGTTTTGACGGACAAAAAACTTAAATTATTATATTTTTAAAAATTAAAATACACAACGTGACTTTTAATGAATTATTATATTGTGGAGGGAGGTTAGAGAAACTAATATTACAAGAAAATTATTAGATAGTAATTAATTTTGTTAATCAAAATAATTAATTGTTATATTAATTAAGTTACATATAATTTTATAAATTCAAAATTATTGATATTTTTTATTATGAATAAAGATTATAATTAATATGTGAATTAGAATCTAAATTAAAATTTCACATTAAATATTACTTATTGTTATTTTTTTATCAGTAAAAAATTATAATAAATATAATATAGTACTTATGGGATATTCTAATATACATGTGGCCCTCTTCATAAGAGAAATATTATACACATAATTAAGTATGCAAGGATGCAAAGACCCAAAAACAAAAAAGAAAAAGTTGTTTATTATTGTTGATTTTAAATGAAGTATTTAATTTAAAATTATAGATTAATTTAGATATTACTACCTTAATAGTTAATATAAAACATTAATTTAGACTGTGATCAACTATGATTTTTTTATTCAGAGATTATATTAAATATCAATAATTTTTAATTAAAAAAATGTATCTAAATTAGTAAATATTATCTCTAACACCGGTTTATTTAATGACTTTTGTAATGTAAAATAGTTAAAGAATGTAATGTAATATGAAAAAGTCAATTGAATTAGTCCAAAACTTTCATAGCTATTATTAGTCTTAAAAAATTTTAGAGACAAAAGGTTTATCTTAACTATAAAATTAAAGATATAGAAAAAAAAAATATTTGTATAATACTTTTTATAGATATCATTGACTATTCGTTTCTAATTTGATGTTACAAATTTCTATCAATTTTTATTGTATGACACTTTTATTTATATGATCTAATGTGTCAATAGAATCTAAAATATTATAAATTTTTCTAACTTTTTATTTATTGAAGTTCAAATTTTTCATCTAATTTTAACCATGCATTACCATTCACGGTGAAATTAAGATTGATAATGTATTTCCAATAATACATGCTATATGATTTGCATCCAATATTTTTACTTTGCTATTTATGTAAATATATTATATAATCTAAAGTACAAACAATATAATTTGAAAAGTTGCGTTCTAGAAGTTTACTACATTACTTTTTTATTACCATAATTTTAAAAAAATTTAAAATTATCATTTATATTTTAAAAAATCTTACATTTTTTTTTTCAACAAATTTTGAAATCCGTCAAGAATAATTCTTCAAACAGATCTCCAATTCCGTGAAAGATTTTTCAAACTCAATTTCCCAAAAGACAGAGAAATAATAATATAGCAAGAAAAAAAGTAGTGGACCCAATGGGCCCACACACTACATGTTCTAAATAGTAAATACACGAGTTTAGAAGACCAGTAACATCAAAGCATCAAAACAATGCTAACATTGATATAGAGAGTATGACTTATAACAAACAAAACTTTCAATTCTCACAATAAAAAATTTTATTTCTTAAATATATATATATATATATATATATATTTAACCAACAACCAACTAAAATATTAATGAGAGTGTCACTGTTATAAATACACGCTTCTTTTTTAATATTAAGAGTGTGTCCATTATTGGAATAAAAAGAAAAATATAACTCAGTTTATTAAATAATTATATTAAATCAAACTCGGCTGCATTAATAAGTAGAGTTCATAACTCGATCAACTCAAATATAGTGTAAAACTCCATTAGTACACAGTCAAATTTTACTTAAAAAATATAATAGTTAAATAAACATGTTAAATTTAAATCATTTATAGTCCTATATATATATATATAATATGTCTGAAGTAAGTAAGTAAATAAATAAATTATAAATATTTGTGAATATGTATCTAATAAATAAGCATTTTCTCTTTATCTAATAAATAGAATAGGTTGTGTGATTGAAGCAGCTTTTTCTGTGTCTTGTTCCATTTATGTACTTTTTGATCGAGGCAATTGTCTCGATCATATTTTCCCACATCTTATCTTCCCAGATATTCATTCTATATTACTATCCATCAACATCACTGTTTCCCATTTCAATTATAATCAATAATATCAATATTTTCACCTTCTTTTTTATCTGATTCAAAACATAAAATTTAACTTTTAAGAGATGAGAATAACGTATTATTAGAGTTTATATATACAGCTGTGGAGATGGATAAGTGATGAGAAAATGTTAAAAAAGAAGACTAGTTGGGCAGAAAAGGCTATAATAAATGTGAGAAACAGTGAATGAAAGATCTTGTTGGTGAATGCAATCTTGGGACCACTCGAACTTCATCTCCAACCATGTTCATCTATTTGACTATTCAGGAAAACTATGGTCAAATATATCAACAAAATTTTATTAAGTACTAAAATAGTCGAATCCAAAGGGAAAAATCAACTTGCTTTTCACACTGCTTATAAACTCAGATAACACAAAACACCTATAACATGCCCATTACTATAATTCTATATATCTTCTCCCTTCTTCATGCATCACTCAAACATGTGAATGCATGTGGATAATGATTCCACACCAACTATATATATATATATATATATATATATATATATATATCACAAATTACATCTCTCTGCCATACCATCACACATCTCTGTTAACTCATGGAAGCTAACTAGAACAACCCTATCAAAATATACAGACTTTCTCCAAATTTTTTATCTTTTCCATTGAGAAATGTTTCTAATATCATCTTTTTTTTTCTATTAAATTATAAGCCTTAGGAAAATGTCGATAAAAAAACCATCTTAGAAAAATTATAGCCATGTATATTATTAAGATTTCTTAGATTTGGAGATGCTCTATTAGTCTCTCTCGTTGCGTCTGCACCGGTGAAACAATGGTACAAGTGTCAACAGTGATTTTGCAGAAACTACAGTTACGTGTCTTTGTCATGACATTGCATTACATGAACATCGAGATAGAGGCAGCAAATAATACCAACAAAAAGATATGAAAATGTTATTTTTTTTTTCACTACATAAAATATGGTGGCATAAAGGGTACAGAAAGAGAATTTCATAGTCTATTATCTATGATCATAAAAAGAAAAAAAATCACTCGACTAATCATAATTTATGAACAACAATCCAGTGTCATAAACAAAGAAAAAGAAAGAATGTGCGGGAAAATTACAACTTGAAAGTGTTACAATATCATATTAACGAAGATGAACAAGCATGCTAATGTATAGCATAAACAAAAAATAATGCCTCCAAAACACCACTTTTTCTGCATAATCTGAGCTCAGCCTCTAACAGTGAGCAATGAAGGAATGGCTGATAAGTTTGGCGTGGCGTTCTTATCAGAAGCATCTCTCTTAGAAGAAGAAGAAGAAGACCCTTTGGTGGAGAAAGCTCTAATGGGACTGGCGAATGCCCACCCCCAACTCCTTCCTCTGCCATCATCCACAGTGGAAGAAACCCAAGAAGAAGAAGACGAGGAAGTCACAGCGAAGCCACCGAAGATTCCACCACATCTCACTCTTTCCTTCATGCAATGGTTCACAACACCACCAGCACCAGCAGAAGAAGAAGAAGAAGAAGAAGAAGATGAAGAAGAAGCTGAAGAAGCAGAAGCTACAACCTTATGTTTTCCTTCGCGATGAGACTCGACTCTCCTGAGAGTGCAGTCGCCGAGACCAGAAGAGATCCTCTCGAAGAAATCAGCAGAGAAGCTCCTGCTACCACACCCAACAGATCTAGATCTTGAAACCTTAGAGGATGAAGAGCTGAAACACTTTTCCTCTTCCATAATCACGTGATCACTCTTTTTCTGAGTCTGTCCCAAGCACTTTTCCCTCTGCTTCCCATTTGGGCTCTTTGCTTCCTTCGAAGAAGGATACAGAAAAGACCAAAAACCGTTTCTTTTCCTGGGACTGAAAAAGTCGTGGTCATGGTGGATGAAGTGGCTGTGGTTCCTCGTGGATGTGACAGTGGACTTGCTGCGCTTGAAAATTATGTTACCCGAAGAGGAACAGTTGGAGGTGGTAGAGGGCTTCTTGTTCTTGGTGCTGACGGTGTTGTTTTTGTTTTGTACGAGGAAAGGGATGCGGGAGCGAGTGTGGTGGTTGGTTTTGAGTGAGAGAGGAGGAGGTGGTGGAGTGAAAGAAGGAGAAGGGGAAGGAGAGGAAGAAGGAGGAGGAGGAGAAGGGAAAGAAGAAGAGAGAAGCTTGCCTAGTTTTTCTTGGAGACAGAAGGCACAGATGGCACCAGGGTTGCTGGTGTTAGTGTGGTGAGGGTGGTGAATGCATTGCATTCCATCACCAACTTCATTGTTGTTGTTTTGGCATGCAGCAAGCTTTGCTGCTTCTTCCATGTCTACAGCACTGTTGCTTGATTCTAGTGCTGGTTTTGGTGACAGTTGGAAGGTGTGAGAGAGAGAGAGAGAAGAAAATGGAACTGAAAATTGGTGTGAGAAGAAGAGAAGAGAGAGATATAACGAAGGTGTGGAAGTGAAAGTGGGGAGAGTCCCAAAAGCACGTGGAAGACTGACTTCAAAGTGTGTAAAAAATTGCAAATGAGACAACCCGTGCCAGACCCTACCACAACCAATCACTCTGTATTAATACTTCGAAAACATTTTATATATATAAAAAATTTGCATGAAAAAGATTAAAAAAATTCATTCATAATTTATATATATATATATATATATATATATTATTAAAGATATTTTTAGTCTCTTAATTATCAAATGTTTTTAAATTTAGTCCATTTTTCAAATTTTGTTCATTTTCATCATTCTCTTTTAATATTTAGTTTTCAAAAACTAATGGCATTAACTTTTTAGTGAGTTGGCTAACAGCGTCTCACGTTTCATGTCATGTGTCCTTCTTCAGCACAGGCTCCCCAACAGCGATAGAGTTCTTCCTCGCACCACCATGTCAGTGACCACCCAAAAATTGTGCCACTGCCTTGCCACTCACAATCCTAAATTGCGAAATGCAGGTTCACATCTTCGTCTTTTTCCTATTCTCGATTTAGCAAATCCTAATCACAATGTCCCCAAATCGCGAAATAGAGAATCGTGCCACCATTGGAATGGCGATCTGCCCTAATCTCGCAACAACCATCCTTCATTTTGATCATTCTTTTCTGGATTTTCTTCTCTTTTCCCGTTGTGGGTTCGCGATGAGGTGAAGGAGGAGGAACGAACCTAGTTTGAGACTTCCCGCGAGGAAGATGAATATGGCTAATACATCGTGTTGAGTATTGGTTGCACAGTTGCAACATTGTTATTTGAGTTTTTGGGTTTGCTTTGTTTGCAGGTTTCTATGAGAAGCAATTTGGAGATTGTCCCTTTGCTATTAGGGTTTGAAAATTGGGAGTGTGATGGTTGCACAAAGGAGAAGACGTCAGGGTGTGCGAAGAGTTTCTGCGAAGACGAAGCTTGCAATGGTGTTGCGATTTACGTGGATGTGTTTTTTTATCTAAAGTGCGATTTATGGTTGTTACATTGGGTTCTGTCGCGCAGCGGCAGCTTGCGCAAGAGGTTGGTGGGGATGAAGTTGAAAGGGAAGGTGGTGGTGGTGGAGGAGGAGAAAGAACCCCATCGCTATTGGGGAGTCTGTGCTGAAGAAGGACACATGACATGAATCGTGACACGCCGTTAGCTAGATTATGCAAAAGTTAACATCACTGGTTTTCGAAGACTAAATATTACGGTTTCATTAAGGAGAATGATGAAAATGAAGCAAAGTTTGAAAGAGGAACTAAATTCAAAATATTTGATACTTAATGGACTGAAAACATATTTAACCTTAAATATTTATTTATAAAAAAAATATTACAAAACTATAAAATTGTCCATAGATAGCTTTGAATGTACTTTTTTCATACACTAAAATAATAAACATTTTTTAAACCTTTATCTTTTTTATATTTTTTTAATATTTTATACATTTTTTTTTACATATAATCAATAAATAGTGTAAGTTTGGAAAAACAATATTTATTAAAAAATAAATAAAAGATTGATCAATAGACAGTATTTAAAAAAATGGTATATATTAGCTATTGACAATAAATAATATGTTTTTCAAAAACATTGTTTATTAATAGAGAATGTTCACATAAATAATGCTTAAAAAAATACTATTTATGATAAATAAAAATATTGTTTATGCCTTTTTTTTATAATGTTAGGAAAAATTATATATAATTATAAGTTTGCTAATAATATGATCAATTTGGCTGAACTTAATGATGGTGATTTAAAAATTATCAAACTTAGTGAGTTTAGTATTATTATTATTATTATTATTTATATTTTAGCCTTATACTAAAGAAATAAATAGGTCAATTTGACGTATGTATAGGGCAATAGATGAAGCAGGACTACTTACAGATGTAACTGATAAAGTTTATATTATTTCGTTTCATTTGTTGCTCTATTTCTTGTAAATATTAAGATTCATAAGAGGTTAATTTAACACTAATGATATTTAAAAAAACGTTCTTATATATTACGTACTAGTATTTCGAATGAAACTTTTCAAAATAGTTTTCTTCAAAGACATTTTCCTAATTTAAGATGTAACCTCTCACGTCACACACGTTCGACTTAAAGAAAAAAAAAAACAAAAACAAAAATATTAAGTGATATTTTTATAAATAATTAGAACTTTTTTATGTTAGAGTAACATACATTTTGATATAAATGTTAACTTTTAAGCTATACTTTTAATATTTTAATGTAAAAATATTTAAATTAAGATTCTTAATTTTTTTTTCTTACAATTTCTGCCCCTTCTTTTCTCATTCATTCATTGAGGAAGTGTCAAATTTTTTGTTATATGTAAATTTGAAAGGGCCACAAATATAGAATTTAATAAACTAAAAAATATATTTTCATTCACATATTAATTTTTGTTTACGTAAAATTAATTTGGGTAAACTCGGCTATTGGTGACGACAATGACGATGTATGAGTGTTTTGTGAATGGTGTACGTTTTTCTTTCATTGCATGGAGTTTTTGTGGATTAAACGTAATTAAACTATGTAGTTATATTTCTATTATATTATTGAAAATTAATTGTTTTATTGTTTTTGGGAATCTCAAACGTAATAATACATGAATGTCTCCATTGATTTTGTGCTTCTAATTTATTTTTGTTTATAGCTTTATTTTTCATATTTTTGTAGATTTCTTGTATTTTGGTGGTTTTACTATTTACACGATTATTCAAATTGTGATTTTCATAACACTATAATTTATTATTGTATGTAAATTAATATTTGTATTTTTTTTCAAGCTTTTTTATTTACCCCAAAACTAATTAAATTAAAAAAAAAAAAACATAATAGCGTACGTTGGATCTCACTATGTTTAATGTACATTTACGTTAAATATTTTGTTTAATGTAAATCTACGTCACTCACTCGTATTCACATCACATTGTTACATAATGCAAAAATATCATATATGTCTAACATAAAACATCAAATCTTTGATAATAGACACAAACATATAAAATTCTAAAACCGACGTATTTTAAAAAAATTATCTTATACTTAATAATAGTTAATTTCAAAAGTTTTTACAATTTTATGAAAACTTAAAAAGAGGGTATTATTATGAAATGAGAAAGAAAGTTAATTATTGATTATATGACAACTTACTTGTAATAATTTAGTAATGAGTGATTGTTGAACAGTTTGCATTTCAAAGAAAAAGGTGGAATTGTTTGGCATTGTTGGTGGTGATTAATTTTGCAAAGTAGATCCAAAAGCAAGAGACAAATGGAAGAAGGAGATGGTAATATAACTCATATAATGGTGATGATGACTTTGATATGGCAAGAAAAAAAGTTTGCATTGAAAAGACTAAAATATGTTAACAATTTTTTTTAATATATTTTTTATAATAAATTATATGTTATTATTTTATTAGTTTGTATATTTTAAACAGACTAATCATAGATTATTGTAAAAAAGTTATCGAAAAAAATTATTAAAAAAAACATTTTTCTTATTAAAATGATGGCATGAAGATGAACTCCCCCACCAATCAATGCACCCTAATCCTTCAACATCGATATCCTTTTTATTTTTTTCTTCCCGATACAACATCTATATGAAGTTGATATCATGTCAACTCTACTTTTCAATTACCTCTATTAAAATATATATATATATATATATATATAATAATAATAATAATAATAATAATAATAAGATAAAGGTATAAAAAAAATTGTATGTTGTATATAAATAAGATATTTTTTAATTCTTTTATAAAGGATTTTTTTTAAATTATATTCTCTCTAAATATTTGATGATTATTTATTTATATAAAGAACGCCAAATATAGAAAAATAGGTTGATCTTAATTGATCATAATTTTATATTGAGTGTTTTTTTTTAAGATTTAAAAACAATGATATCACGGAATGTTGAATACTTATGCCATATGAAGATGGAGTAAGTACAAGAATATATGAGAAAATAAATAAAGAAGAAGAGATTAAAAAATAACACAAAAATCCGATAGATGATTTATATAGAAGATTAGAAAATAATATTAAAGATATACTTCTCTCAATATTTTTTCAAATGTGTTTGTAAATAAAAATGTAAAAAATATATTTAATTTCTTTCAAAATGAAATTCAAATATATTTGTTAGTTGGGTTAAATATGTTTTTAGTCTCTATATTTTTGGGCGATTTTGATTTTAGTCCATTTTCAAACTAAGGTACAATTTAGTCCTTCAACTTTAGAAAACTCTGGTTTTAGTCATTTTTACCAAATTTATTTTTTTAACTTTATTGTTTCAAACACGTTTCATTATAGCAAAAATTTGAAACAGCAAATAAAGTTAAAAAAATAAATTTGGTAAAAAGAATTAAAACCAGGGTTTTCTAAAGTTGAAGGACTAAATTGTACCTTAGTTTAAAAATGGACTAAAACCAAGATCGTTCAAAAGTATAGGGACTAAAAACATATTTAACCCTTATTAGTTTATAGGAATAATATTAAGAAAATAAGGGTCTTGTTTGGAAGTGATGTGTTCTTCATCTCATCTTTTGTAATATGTTGTTCTTGATTTGTTCTACCTGTTCTTACATTTTTAATTTTATGGTTTCACCATTTTTAAAAGAAAAAAAAAAGTTCTTTTAACAATTTTTTTTTTATAATTCAATACATACGTAGTTATTTGTTATTGGTCCATTTCAATAATTTTTTTTAAAAATAAATTTAAACAGATTAATAAAGTGATGATATTTGTCGTGTTGTAAAAAAGTTGTTAATATATCATAATTCCTAAACATGTGTTTCAAACATGATTTATATGAATCATATGTAACGTTTGATTTCGGTTTTTGTGATTAAATTTGTTTCTACTTTAGGTGTTTCATGTAATGATTTTATTTTCTTTTCATAAAGTTGAAGAAAAACATCGTTAATTTCCATCGGAAACATGTTGGTCTGTAATCTAAATTTTAATTGTCATTTTTCATGACAAGTTAATTTCAATCTCTATTTCCTGTTACCAAAATTCTTAGTTAGAAATTGCTTTTACTACAAATTGGGAAGTTTCTTTTTAGTTTCATGTGTTCTGGGTTAATCTTAGTTAATAATGATTTTTAATTAATGCATATAAAATATTTTATATAATATTTTTTATTAATTTTTGGATTAAACATGTTTTTTTTCTCTATATTATTATTATACATATTATTATACGAAATTGAAAATGATCTTTATACGAAATTTGAAATATTTTGATTCTTGTTATATATATATAAAAGAAAGAAAAGTGTATTAATATTTTTACCGAAATTAAAATAAATAATCGTTATTGAGCTAAGATATCGAAAATGGACTCATTCAAACATCTAGGTAAGCCTATGTTTGTTTCGTTGACTAACAAATTCATAGGCTTTTAATCCTAATTTAATAGCTGATGAACCCTAACCAACCCACATTTCTCTTTTTCGTGTCACCTATTGTCTTTAATTATTTTGGCCAGGTGTAATTTCACTCTTTTTCTTTTGGAGAGAGATTTTTAGTAAAATTAAATTAAAAAAATAAAGTTCATTAAAAATGTGTGTTCAATTATGTATTTGTAAATTGAATACAAATCTATATTTCCATACAAAATTGATAAAAAAAAAAACATATATGCATGGTGGCAGAATAGTTTATCTAGAATAAATATAAATTATTAGTTTACGAGATAGTGTTAAACTATTTAGTTTTATTTATAATAAGTTGTGAAAATATATTCTATTTAGAAAAAAAATATTCACACACTCAAAAAAGATATATCAAATGAATTATTTTCGCAATAAATTTAAAAAAGATTAATTAAATAAATTAAACCGTTCAAAGTTTTGACTTTGCTAGACATTTTATTTTCTAATTACACAATTGTTTTCTTCTCTCCAAGTATAAATATATGATTTCCTTTTTGTTGTCTTTAATACATATTTTTTTACATTTATCATAAAAAAAATGCATAAAAACCTTTAGATACTTTATACTTTTTGTGACTAATAACAAATATTTATCCCATAGTGTCATTTCTAATAACAAGTAAATTTTCGTGTATTTTCTTATTATCAAATAGAATAAGCTATTAATAGATCGAAAGGTTGAAAATGGTATAGATTTTACGTATCTAATATCTATGTTTTCTTTTGTTATCTTTTTTATTAATTCTTGTAACTTATAATTTTGACAAAGTTATAAGAATTTTTCAAACCATACAAGTTCTAAATAAGATCATATTATACATCAACTACACAAGCTATTGTTTTGTGAATTTATTAAAATTCAAACTAAAAAAGTTATAGTTATAAAGTGTTTTATTCAACATGAATGTACTTAAAGAACTTTCTTTTTTGGTTAGATGTTATAATACCTACCACACATAAGAAAATAAAAACATTAATAAAAGAATATTCTATAATGACTAAGAAAACATTGTGATATTCTTCTTTATATCATAAATAATAAAACTAAAATAATATATATAAATTAAAATAAGTATTGTATCTTACAAACTCTTCAACTATTAAATTTTATTAAGAGTTTAATTCAAAAATCAAATCCAAAAGTTTATCAGAATTAAAGCTATGAGTTTGATTATCGGTACAACAAATAATTGTTAGAAAAAACTAGTTGAGATAAGATTAATTATTTCTTTTAAATTCAAAACACTAATAAGTCATAATCAATTTGTAACACTTAATATGTAATACGTTTTTAGATAAAAAAGTGGTATCATAATTATTAAATATTTTTTTTAATATAGTAATAAGAGTTTAATCTATATATTTTTTGAGTTAAATATATTTGTAGTAGTTAAATTTGGATACGAAAAATTAGTTTATTTCTTAGAGTTTGAAACATTTTGATTCTAAACATCTTGATTCTAAATTAATCAATATAATTCTCTTAATTCAATAATATTATTATTTTTACTTGTTAAACAATATTTCAAATATTTAAATTAAACCGTTGTTTAAAACATAAATTTTTTTAATACTTTTGTATTAAAAAATTTATTTATTTTTATCAATAAAGGTTGAGGATGGTCCTATATTAAAGTTTGAATAAAATTTTGTATCAAAGTTTAATAAGTAAAAAACTATCTTTAATTTTTATTTTTATTTTATACTTTCACTCCTAACTCAATTTTTTTTTATATTGAATAAAATAAAATTAAAAACCTGTAAGAATTTGTTTGGGTTATTTCTTCATTGAACCAAAGAAAAATTGGAAAAGTTTGGGTGATTTTAGCTTTGCTTTTTCTCTTTCAGATGTTGCCATCTCAAATCTAGAAAAACACGAGTGAAAAAAGGACCTTTCTTCTTTCTATTTCTCATATTTTATATTATCTTTGCAAATTAAGATAAGTAATGTCTTTTGGCTTATAGTCATATGCTCTAAACAAAGATTAGGTTTGGTAATTAATGATATTATTATAAGTTCAAAAAATAATAAATATTATTATAATAAATTTTTAAGTAATTATTATATTTTATTAATAAGTAAAATTTGTTTTTAATTCAATTATATAATAAAATCAAATTGTAAGATGTTTGTAAGATGAGATTTGATCTAACGGGAAAATTTTTAATAAATATTTATTAGAAACATTCCGTAACTTTTGAGTAATTGCTTATTTTAATGATCTTTTCTATTTACATTGTTAAGTTTAAAATTTTATTTAAAGAGGCTTAATCCATCAATGTTATATTAATTGAATAATTGGTGTCTAATTTGTGGCTATAATAGTTCTCTCAATACAAAATATCTTGGCTCAATGATTAATTACCTCACATTTTTAAAGAATATATAAATCGATAATAATATTAGAAAATGATTAACTAAAATTGAGAATGATATGAGTTTACTTTCAAGTAATGCATTTTATATGCATATGTAACAATATAAATATACGTGACATTAATACTTGAATTACTAATTTTATTTATTACTATCATTATTAAATCATGAAGGACTAAAGATAAAATTAAAAAGGAAGAGATTGGAAAACAAGATAATATTGACTTTGTAGTTTCTAAAAATAATTCATAGTATCCGTAAAAATTCGTAGAATCAAAATTACTCACAAAATATTGTAAGTGAAATTAGTTTGTGTTAATAAATTTAAAAAATAAACTATAGGAAACTTTCTTGTTCCATTTTCAAATTTGTCAGATGATATTTTATGAGTTTAAAGTATTATCCGTTTTAAAAACTAGAATTTTATCAAAATTTTAATTTCATAAAACATCTCAAATAGAAAAAGAAAGGAAAATAAGTATTTAAACCATCTTATTATTAGGTATAGTAAGAGCACATGTGTTTCTTAATTTTTTACATTTTTAAAAAAATAAAAAATAATTTTTAAATTTTTATAACTTGAAAATTAAAAACGACTTTATATTATATAATTTAAAAATGAAAAATATTTTTAAATTGTGTGATCTAAAAATAAAAAATTATTTTTGAATTATAATTTTAAAATTACTTAATTTTAAAATTATTTTTAAGTTTCAAATTGTAATATATAGAAAAGGAGGTGCAGAAAGAAGCTGCCATACTCTAAACATATAACCCTAAGGCCTATATTGTTTGGCCCAAAATCTAAGCACGTGAAAGTGGTGTGCTTCGTGTAACTTAAAAACAATTAGCAAAGCACATTGCAAAACTCTGTTTTATAATCACTAGGATCACGTACTCAAATTCAAGTTTCTAACTTTCTTTTTTCACAATTTAAAAAAAAAATTAAATTACTGAATAATAAATATTATTATATTATTTCTAGCTAAGTTGTCAGTAATATTAAAATATTTACGAATATGTATACACATGAATACTGTTGTGGATTGTTTCGTGAATCTTTGCTGCTCATTAAAATTGATTAGAAAATTAATTTACATATGCTTAAATTAAAAAATGATACGGAAATGAATATAGAGGTTAAATTTCATTGAAAGTAATATGATTCATAAAAAAATGTTTAGAAAAATAATAGTGATAAGATAAATCGCATATCAATTAAATATTACTTAAATTGATTCTTATAAAATGTTCATTTCTTTAGTTTTTCATTATTTCACATGTATATAAAGTTATTTTATTTTATTCACAACTTATTTGGATAAAGCTTAAAATATGGAATAACTTTTATGTTTTAAGAGATATAAGAGACCTTTGGAATGTTATTAAAAACAAATCTGTGAGGACAGACAATATCTTATCAAATTAAGAAACTTATGTGTATATGTATTTGTACATATGTATTTATATATGTGTAAGTATTGAACATCTCTCTACAAGTCTTAATTTCACATTAATCGTCTTAACATTTTTCTCGAAATTACCAAAAGAAATACTGAAAGGTTAATGCCATGTTAGAAATATTAAACTATATTAAAAATTGGTATCTACCCGACGAATGTTCATAATTTTAATAATATCGACATTGACTTTTGCACTTTTTTTTCTTTTGTGTGAAATATAATACAAATTCTCTAAATAATTTTCAATAAAAAGAATACATTATAATAACTTTAATTAGATGGAATATCAACGTTTATATTTTTTTGCTTAAATCTTATACTAAATTATATAGAAAACCAAACTATTCAGTGTGATGTATTTGTAATGTGTCTAATAAACGGGTTATATTTAATTGATAATTATTAAAATAAACTCTGTTAATTTAGCTACATTTTCTTATATATTTAATTATAATAATATCATAACAATTAGCATAATGATGAATTTAACGTACAAGATTACTAAAGCTGATATAATAATGCGTGCATAATAATGAGTTAACTTTAACTTAATTTTCTAATGTTTGAAATAAGAAATAAGTTTACTTAAGTTCAGGGTTTATAAATTAGAATTTCGACTTTCACTACTAAAATATACGAAATTACAAATGAAAATTTCATCCATGGAAATAACATAGTTGATAAATTTAAATTATTAATAAATTTAAAATTTTAATTATTGATAAATTTTATTAATAAATGCATTATTGAAGATATTTTTATCAAAAAATCTATCAGTACATGATTTATTTATTGATGGATTTGTAGATAATGCATGTCTTATTTATCGACAAATTTGTTATTAATAAATTCATCGATAATGTATATTTCATTTATTTACAAAGAATGTATTGATAAAAAAATTGACAAATTTTCAACCCAAATCTTGCGTCGAACATTTTTTATTCATCTCCATTTTCTTTAAAAAGTGCAATGTGTTTCTCTTTATCTCCCTTTTCTCACGGTCACAACACTTAGGATCTTCATCTTCATCTCCAAAAATAAAATCATGACACAACCCGCAATACCTCATTGGATCTCCTCTCATGGCCACAACCCTTCAACCACCAACAACGGTACAAATCGAAACTTTAGTAGACGTCGGTAGCTCTCGCGTCAGCACTTGCTAGAGATTGCGAATAGATAACACACCATGCACTTGTCGGAGAGCTTCCATCGTGCCACAACAGGAATGCAAATCCACGTGCTTCACCACCATTCGAGCAACACCCACCTGCATCTCCACCACTAGAACCTATTCGCTCACCATAAAACCAGCAACTCCACCGTCAGCTCGTGCGCCGAAATAGATTTATGTCATTGGGCTGAAAATCCAAAAATCTGGCAATGAACGACGGTAGGAATATGCAAATTTGATTTTGTTGGCCTGAAAAATCACAAATAAAAAAAATGAAACCCTAAATCAAAGAAGGAAAGAATGATGAAGAGGAAGAAGAATCATACCGTAATGTTTACCGATGACAATTTTATTCATGGATTTTTTACCGCTAGTAAATGTCATTAATTTTAATTTATCGAAATATTTTTACATTACAAATGAATTTTAGTCGTAGATAATATCAATTTTTCTTGTAACATTTTAAAATCTTTAAGATAAGAATAGAATATTGATTAAAAAAAGTGTATTAAGAATATATTAGTTATAATTTTCTTCATATATAAGATGAAGCTTAATCTTAAAAAGATTAAAGCAATTCTTAACTCTTTGTTCAACTTCACCAAACTAATGATCATCTTATCCAAAATAGTCACAATTATCATTGTTATAAAAAAGTTCACAACTAAACACATGTTTAGAAAAAAATATATATTATCAAATTGATTATTAAGAATCCAAGTATAAGTTTAAGTCTCATATTAGGTAGAAATGAGAAAGTGAAACATCATATCAAAATGAAGAGCCATAAACCCTTACCTTAAGGTTTTAGGTTGAGAGATGTGTCAATTCCTAATGTGATTGGACTCAGGTCTCATTGGTTTTGTGTTTCCCAAGTAAGTATCCTCCTTTAATAAACTCAACAATGGTATCAAAGTCAATAATTGGTCTTGATAACCGACTCAGACGTGAACCTCCTTCAACATTGATATCTTATATAAAATAACTGACACAAAAAATTTAGGAAAATTTCAAACACTCACTAAAACCCAAATTTTTTAAGATAGGAGAATAATGTTGCTCATCAATTTCAAAATACCAATATAAACAAGGCCATTATTCAATATCTTTTTCAAGATTTATGCCAAATGATCAAAAATAAAGAAAAACAAATGAGGTATCATTATTTATTATTCATCATTCACTATTCACTATTCACTATTCATTCTACTTACATTCCTGTTTATAAGATTAATCGTAATTCACTGTGTGAAAAGATTTCATAAGTTTTTCAGAAAAAAAAAAACTCTTATTACTTAAAACATCATCTTCATCAATTTTGCAAATTTAAAAACATCTTTTTATTTATTTTTCCTCAAACAACTGTAGTTATAATATAATGTCACATAATTTGCTCTAAGAATAAATTTTGTTAAAAGATATTACTTAACTTTAAACATCCGTTATAAGCATTTACATAATAAAGAACCTTATATGCTCTTATAAAGGTGGAGTGTTGATTATTCGACATTGGTATTTAAAATCATCCAATTTCAAATAAAAGTAGGAAAAAGGGGAAAAGGGGGAAAATATTTCTTTTTTTAATTTTATTTTTATGCTCAATTAAAAACTAATGATGACTTTGTTGCTGTTTGCATTTATTGGTTTATAAATTTTCAACAACTCAGTCATCAAATTCCTCTCTAACTTTTTTTTTTTAATTTTTAAAAATATTATTCTTTACAATTCACTTTAAGCTTAGTTATTATTAATTGTGGTAGTTTAGAGTAGTTGTTGCCTATTGGTTACCATCACAAACTTGTATGTAAATTAAAACTATGTTAATTTGTAAAAAGAATCATTTAATTTTTTTTTTCGAAATTCTGATTTTAATTTATATATAAACTAATTTTAACTTTTCTTAGGATTTTTTTAAAAGCTAATTGATAAGTATATATAATATAAAGAAAAAAAATAAAATACAAACTAAACATGGAAGAAAGATAAGTGGATAAAGAACATTGTGTGGCTCAAATACGTACACTATTTCTTATCTTATCCCATTTCTGACAATTTTATCAACTAGACTCAATCTTATCCCATTACAACTCTAAATATAAATATTAATTAAAAAAATTAGTTTATAAATACATAAATACAATGTTTATCCACTAATTATACTTTTAGACCACTACTCATCTATTCTTTTATTAATTATATAAAATAAATACTGTATCCCATTTAAAAACTGAAAACATGAAAATCCAATAATGAAATGCAAATAGAAGATGTGATATTCTTAATTTTCTTATTAATTTAAAAAAAATGTTAAATAACAATAATAAAACTGAAAAAACTTCCCTTACATATATACAAAATTTAACATTCATTAGATGTAAAGTGTAGTTGTCTATATAATAACTGTGACATATTAAAAAAAAAAAAAACATAACATTTATCTCACATGCTTGAAACACTCTCTGTTTGAAAAACTCTTTGGATTAATTAAGAAAGCAATTGAACATTGAATTACTTTTTCATATATAATTTGAAAATATGAAACAATAAAGAAAGAAAAGAGGTGAAATGATGAAGGTTGCATAAAAGTTAAAGCAAACTAGGTGGCCCTGTGTTCCCTCTGATATGACTCGTTATTTGGCTGTGAGATCAGTGGTTCATGTTGCAACCCTTCTTCCAATCTGTTCTTTGAAGCTTCTTTTCCACCATTTCTGTAGATTGCATATAGCACCAGTTGTATCGTCCCCAGCAAAAATCCAGTACCATTTGGCACCTTTTTTTTCAATATATATAACAAAATTAATACTCATTATTATTTGACATTTTTAATTCAATTTCTAAAAACAAGTTTTCTTTATATATTTTGATATCACAATTTACTCATTTTTAGATAGTTATTATAAATATTAATAAACTCATATTAGAATTAAATTTATGAGAGTGCAAACTTACCCCGAGGATAACATCATGAACAAGAACAGCATACAACAACCAAACGCCACCGTTTAGGAAGAAGAAAAATGAAAGCCAGAATGGCATATATTCCACACTTTTTGTAGTCACTACTGTTCTCTGAAAATATACATAAGAATACAAGAATTAAAAGAATGAAAACTCAAATAGTTATATCTTAAAAAGCAAAATGAATCCCAAAGTAGGTTAATAACAGTTAATTATCTTCTAGTAGTTAAGAAAAAAAAAATCATTCATTTCTTACATCAAATTTCATAAAATAGTTTGTGTAATATATATATATATATATATATATATAATTGTCAGTGGTGTGGTATGATGTAGTTGTCGGTGGTGTAACTAGTAGGTGCAATGCTATTTATCACGTGCTGGATCTAATCCAACAAAAAACCATGATTGATATGAGCAAGTGGGAGATGCTGTTCAAAAAATCTATAACCAGTGGGACACAAATTCCATAAAGAAGAAAATGCATATAAAGAAACCAAAGAGAAACAGTATCATGAACAAGGACATTTGGAGGTTTCTCCAAAAACATAAGGAAAAAAAAACCTTTTAAATAATCGAATCCTTCAATCAAAAACAACATTAGATTTCCTATTTTTGTTGCATCAGCTAAATTTAAATTTCTGCCGTCTTCTGCAGCTTCTATTTATAAAGAAACTGGTTTATATTTATAGGTATGAGTGAATATTAATCAATCACATGTAAGTTTGAATTTGTGTGTGAAATTTGGATACCAGTTCAAGAAAATAGAGATAGAAAACTAGATTTGGTGAAACTTACCATGACAGAAAGAGGTGAAGAATACATAACAATGTTCAAACCTGCTCCCATAATACCAACTGCACCACTTCGAGAATCTCCTTGCAAAGCTAAAAGGGTTGTAATCACTGCTGCTGCAAAGATCACCACATCCAAAATCACAGCCAGAATAGCAGTTCTAGCCTGAAATCGAATCAGATTAATATGTATCACAACTTAATATATAATTCTGTGAGTTGAACTATTGAAACTGGTTTTGTGCTTTTCATTATCCTTTGATGAACTTCTGAACCATACAAATAAGATCGTGTTAGATATCAGTAAGAATTTTAACATCAAATCTTTTGAACAATAAGATTATAATTAACATTCTACAACATACCCTGATCCCTTTTGGAGCATATATGAGAAATAGAATGATATAGATTGTCTCCACCAAGATGCCAAAACCATTAACAGTTGCCACTAAGTACTCTCCAGATTTTATGATTCCATAGTAAGTCCACAGAAAACAGTTAAGCAATGTGCAAATGTATGGAAGGCTTGAGAAATCTTCAGTGGATCCGTGCTTCGTTATTTTCCAAAATGTTGGTCTGCATACACATCACATATACATATACATATATCTATCTATCTCTCTCTATATATATATAATGTAAAGAGAGATGAAAGTAATAAAAGGTGAATTCTTGAGGAGTAGAATAGGTTTAAGAGAACTAACACAGGAGAAAGAAACATGAGAATTGAGATGATGTTACCTGCATCAAACAAAGAAAAGAAAAGTCATTATTTTGTATATATATGAATTAATGAAACACCCTTTTGGGAGCATAAACCAAGACTGTAAAAGAAACTGGGGAAAATGTGAGAGTGTACTATGTTGTTGTGTGTTACCTATGACTCCGAAAAAGAAACTGAGGTCTTCCATATGATGTTTTGCAGAACAATAAAGTAGGTTGTTTTTGAGAATGGTTGTGTCTGTGCATATATTTATGGAAGAAGATGGTTGAGAAAGAGGTGTTGAAAGACTGTAACCTGTTTTAGACAAGAATTGAAACTTGACAACGAAAATATCACAAGAAGTTGACGTCAAAACCAGAAAAATTATTGCTCCTAAACAGTAGCCGGTGGAGTTATGGCCACTAGTTCAGACAGTTTTCTTTTCAATTTCAAAATGTGTTGTTTTTAACACTTATAAGTTTTTGGTATAACTTAATGAAAATTTGACTGCAGTTTCACAAGGAAAATTATTTTTTACAATAACTTTTTATAAAGAACCATTTAATTAATTTATTTTAATAATGCATATTATATTTCAATTAGTAAGCTAGAAAAAAGATAAAGTTTACTTGAAAGTTTAAACAAACTGTGTAATAATTGTATATGATATTTTAATTGTAACACTGTTAACAATGTCTGTCTCATTGATTTGCTATGATGCGTGCCTCACGTCTTTTCATACATAAAAAAAGGCCAAGTAATTAAGAACCACAAACTTTCGTCATATAAATAGAGAAAAGAAAAAAAACACGTGTCTCTATCTTTTTACACAACTTTAAAGAGTTTTTTTTTCCAGATTTATATGTATATATATATATATATATATATATATAACTTTTAATTTTAGAGTAGAGTATACGCTTTAAGTGGTTGTTTTGTTTATCTATTTAAAGTAATATTGATTTCAACTAGAATCCGTGTTGAATTTAATAATATCTTTGGAATTATAAAATTTATAATAATTTTAAAAAAATCTGCTGAAAAATCTAAAAAAAAGAAGATAAATTATAAAATCATCAACTAAATAATTAACGTGCTAGATGGTTGCGGATTGTCGTTGTTTTCCAGATTTGATATTCAAATGGAAAATGATTATGTTTAGAAGAGAAAATTGATTTAAATTAAGAAAAGAATTGTACGTATGAAATGAATTATAGAATGTTAAAACTTGTCCGGAAAACTTATGTTTGTCACTCTGAAACTCGTCAAATTTGTACACAAGATTATTACTAGTAACGTAGATTAACTTTTATATCTTTAGGTCCAAGAGATAAAAGTTATAAGTTAGGTTCACATTTTAAAATCTATCAATTATTTATTTTTAAATAAAAACTTATTAAAACGAACAAATAAAATAAAGAATATAAAATATGAAAAATCACGTCAAATTCATTTTCAACATACAAATAAATTATATTGTTGTTTATGAATAAAAGCTAAATTATGTAATTTTCAATACAATAATTTTTTTATGAGAAATTTTAAATTATGTTTGATTGATTAAAAAATAAGAAGAAATCAAAGAAAATCCTTCCTTCAAACATGATATAAAACATAAATGTCTTCTATAAACTCGACATAAATAGAAGTATGTATTTTTAAAAAAAAATTGAAAATTTGACTTTTTTTAAAAACACTAACACATGAAGTCAAATCAAGATAATTTCTTACTATAGTACCAGTATTCATCTTAAGTCAATTAATAGATTAAATTTGTCATATTACATCAATAAATGAAAACACTATACATTTTCTAGTTTGAATATTGAAAAATGTTAACACAAAAAGATAAAAGACAATATTGTTTATATACTTCTTAGATTAGTGTATGAACTAATTCCTTAATTTGAAAAATAATAAAAGGATACATAATTGGATCCTAAAATATACTATGATTTTTAATTCTCCAAATAATTCAAATAACTGCAATAGTGACAACTTTTTCACCATTTTTGTAATCTATAATCGATTGTCAAGGATTGATTGCTGGTTTGTACAAAAAGTTGGACGTGATTTTCCATTTAAGAGAACTTGACTCCTAAAGATTATTTTTTGTGTTGTTTTGGATGTTTTTTTTTCATTTTTTGATATGGATGACCCATGTTCTCTATTATTGGTGGTGTATAATACATTAAAATACATTTTTTCCCACTCAATTATGCATCAATTGACATGAGAAGATTGTTAATGTATCAAAGTCCAATTTTTAATTTTTTATTTAATTAAAAAACGTTCATATAATATATGATATGCTTATTATAATAACAAGCTTCCATTGTAATGTTATCACAATAAAATATTTAAAATGGTTAATGATAACATTGATATAATAATAATAATAACTATTCTTATTAGTATTATCATTATTGTTATTAATAGAATAATAGATGCGTTGAATTACTTTGCCATTAGTGAAAAAGTAAATTGGGTGCTGAGTGGATTTACTTTTTTAAAAAAAAAACTAAGTTGGGTGTGATGTGGTTTTATTCGATTTTCTTTTATAATGATGGCTAAGGATTGCTTTTTTACTAATTTTTTTCTTTATCTTCACGGATATCAATAAGAAGAATAATAGTTTCCTATAATTTTCACTAAAAAATTAAGAAAACAAAATTGAAAGATGGAGAAAATGTAATAATCACTAACAAAGGAAAATTTGTTACCTTTTATTAGCAAGTTAAATGTAAGAATAAAAAGTTTTACTTAAAACATAAAGTTTAATTAAAAAAAAAGTCTAAAAATTCTTATAAAAATCGTTAAATATATTATATTAGATATTAAGATTGATATGCACAACTTCTAATTCATTTAATATGTCATCTGATGAATTAATAAAAAATAATGTTGATAAAAACTTTCTAACTAAAAAAATGAAATAAATACAAAAATTCAACATAGATTTCATAAAAGAAATATAAAATTATTATTCTATTCTCAAGTTTCCTCCTGTTTATTTATTTAAGTACTTATTATATTTTCTTTTCTTAGAGAATTGCTCAAATTTAGTTACTATTTACCTACAAGCAAATAAAGATTAATGTTTAATGAATTCAAATTTAAAGTAATATATATTCGAAATTTGAATCACATTTTATATCGAAACATTATAGAAGAAATAGATTTTGATCGAAATTTGAATTACATAAAAAAAATCTTTTAATTATCAATATGCTTATAATTTTTTTCTCTAAAATAAAATATCAATATATAGCAAACAACAATCAAATTGACTATTAACAAGTTTCACAACTAATTAACTCCAATGCAAATCAATATTTATCAAATTTAAAGGATAAAAGTTATTTAAAGTCCATATAATGTTTATTAAATTTTAAAACTAAAGAACTTAATGTTTAAAATATCTTCATTCCTATGTTTATTTGGTTCTTTATTTATCTCTTGTGTTACTTTTAAAAGGTTATACATCTTTTTTCCTCAAATTCTTTTTAACTTTTAAGGAATAACTCTCAATCAATCTATTAAAAATGTATATTCAAAACAAAAGATGTAGTGAACTCAAGATGTGAAGAATATGAAAAACTTATAAGAAATTTTAAAAATAGACTAAAGAGTATGAAATCAAGAAATAATTTAAACTAAGTAATTTTAAAAGACTATGAGTAAGTCCAAATAATGAACCTGGAATTATATCAGGAAATTTGGAAAACAAAACAAATAAACTAAACGATTAAAAAAAATACTATGATAAATTAATCGAGTCTTATTAAAACTTTATACTTTTAATTATTTGCTTGTCACAAGAGTTGAACGAAAATTAATAAAGCATTCACCCATTCTTACACTAATAAATTTTCCCAAACTTCAACTCAAATTTAAAGAAAATCTCAAAACACAGGTGCTAACACTTAACTCTTAACTATGCAATATTAATAATTTAGTTTTAAACAGTCAAGACATTTTAACATTATATCTCACATTAACAGTTCAGAGGAAAATTAATAAAATATAATTCAAATTCAAAACCTAATCTAAGAGGAAAATATTTAAAGAAATAAACGTTAAAGAAAGACAAATTACCAATATGGATTTAACTAAAATCGAAATTCAACGAAAAAAAAAACTATAATTTTGCATTGAACTTTCGAAATTTTGTTAAACATCAAGATTTTATTGGAAATGAAAATAATCACAATTTTTTTAAACCAACTTGTAAAATGAGATTTAGTTTTATATTTAATTAATGTAAGACTTCCAATTAATCTTTCTTACATAAAAAAATTCAGATATTGAATGAGATTAGAAATTAATAAACTGTGTGATAGCGACCCAACAAGAAACAATAAATATATCAAACAACTAATTTTATTATGATAGGTTCTAACTCATAACAATAATATCATGTTAAAAATTAAATTTTAAGTTCAATTTATCTTTACAAAATTGATTTATAAGATGAGATTTACATTTATCTATATGTTATAAATTAACTATTTTTAATTAATGTGTATTAAATATAAAACTACAAACACATAAACTTGAAAAAAAAACTAAGGTTAAAATGAAAAAAAGTACAAAGTACACTCATAAATAAAAATATATTTTTTTTATAAAAAATATACAATAAATTTATTGTAGTTCGATATCTCAAACTCTTCTTTTACAATTTTTTTTGAAAAAGTTTTTAAACTTTTACATATACTTTTTTAATAAAATTATAAATCTTTTCATAGCACACAACTACTCAACTCTTCTATTGTTAAGAAATTCTCGAACCAATTCTTATTTTAAAAGTAACTACTTACTTTTTTTTTCATATTGTTTGACGTGTAATTTTAATATATATGATTTGAAAATCGATAAATTTTAATTCAGTGTTACTACATGCATATTTATCTGAACTTGATGGTAAATCAACTTCTTAAAGAAAGCTTCTTTCTCATCTAAAAGAAAAACATTTTTTTTAACTTATTAATGATTACCTACTTTCTCTAAACTAGTTATGAGTACTTTTTGCAAAAATAAAAATAAAATAAAAAAAATTAGAAGGTTGAACATAAACATAAATAACATTCTTTTATAGATTAGTCACTCATAACATTCAATAAGTTTTAAGAATTTGCTCAAAGAAACATAATGTGAACATCTTATAAAATGAATATAACACATAATTATTTGCTATCTTCTTTATATAGACTGATAGGTTTTAAAAAGTAATTGATGTTTTAATAATTTATATTTTTCTTTTTTCATGTGTATCGTCAACTAAGTTTAAGGTTAAAGTACTTAATTACAAGCATTTAAACTACTAAACATTGAATCAATGTCTTAACCATTTCAACTACCAAACCAATTTTAAAAACATTAATCTATCACGATACCTAATTTGTTTCCTGAAAGATTCTCACAGGTGCTCTTCACAATTAAATTAACATATTTATCAAAATTCCACTACTATATTATTTTTTGAAATAAAATTCTTAAATTCACAAGAACCAATTTTACTTTATTTATTCAAAGATATATATCTGCCAAAAAAAAAAATGAAGAAAGGCATATAAGTTTTCCTCGTTTTGTTAAAAAAGAAAAGAAAAGAGAAAGTGTTAAACTTTGTTTTATAAATCATTGCATATTTTTTATGAATGATTTTGAGAAATGTCTGTTTTTATTTTTAAAATCTAAATTTTATTTTTGTAATATAAAATAAGGGTTAAATATATTTTTAGTTCCTATACTTTTTGGTGATTTTGGTTTTAGTCCATTTTCAAACTAAGGTACAATTTAGTCCTTCAACTTTAGAAAACTCTGATTTTAATCATTTTTACGAAATTTTTTTAACTTTATTTGCTGTTTCAAACGCGTTTCTCAGTTAACATTGAAACAATATGTCAAACAGTGTAAACAATCCAAATGCTATAATGAAATAACAAATAAAGTTAAAAAAATTTGGTAAAAAGAACTAAAACCAGAGTTTTCTAAAATTGAAGGACTAAATTATACCTTAGTTTAAAAATAGACTAAAACCAAAATCGCCCTTCAAAAATATAGGGACTAAAAACATATTTAACCCATAAAATAATAAAACAATAACACAAAATCCTTTTTAACAAGTATGGAGCATGTGAGAGCCACCTTAATAAAGTCCCCTTTAAGTCTCTTAAATATATAATTCTATTTATCAATCATATTTTAAAAAATAATTACTTAAGGTAATGAAACACGTTAATATTATTATAGTTTTTTTTAAGTAATATTAATTTTTAAAAAGTTTCATTTTAAAATTAATTTTTAGGCTTAAAAATATATATTATTCAGATACTGTTTCAAAATTCACACCACCTAATTCCGTCACTTCCCCTAAAAGCTAACCAGAGCTCAATCGGAGATAGAGAAAAACAAAATGAGTGAAGAAGCGAAAAAGAGCATTGCCGGACCTCTAACGGTGAGGCCCAACACCGATGACCGGAAACCGTCATCGTTACCGGCCGTCCCTCTGAAGAAGGTCATCATCAAGAGCGCCGACATGATTCCCGACATGCAGAAGGAGGCCGTTGATATCGCTGTTGCCGTTAGTTTTAACAACTTTCTTTTTCATTTTCTTGGTTGCGTGGTTCACCCTTTTGGATTCTGTTTCTGGGTTTGTTTGTGCTTGCTGTGTTGTTTCGTAAAGGCTTGACTTTTTTTGCGGATTAATCAGGCCTTTGAGAAGTACAATGTAGAGAAAGATGTTGCGGAGCAGGTAAAGAAGGAGTTCGATAAGAGGCACGGCCCCACTTGGCATTGCATCGTTGGTCGTAATTTTGGTATTTCCTTTTGTTCTTTTTTTAATTGTTATTATTTGTATTCAATGATTTTGTTTACTCGGGTATACTTTGATTTGTGGTTTATGTGATTCTCTACTAGAAATTGAGTAGATGTAGATCTGTGTAAGTTAATCCTTCTTTGCTTCTCTGCATGATTGAAATTTAGAAGTGATGCTGAAACCTAGGTTTTTGTTTTTGGGTGCATATAGTTGATTTTCTAGTTATAGAATAAGATTTTGCTGCCTTCTTCTTAGCTCGATTATGTAGTGGAATGGTATATGAATATGCAGATTAGTTGGTGTGGTTTGTGTCTTATTGATGAGTCACCATGACTTATGTACTTTTTTGACAGATAATTTGTTCCACTTTGATTGTGCCTATAAGCTGTAGAGGATGGGGTTTTCCTTTATTGGTTTGAGAAGTCTTTTCTTGAATTAGTGGTTAGTGGAGGAGAAAATGGTTGAATATAACACTGACTATTTACATTTTGACACAGGGACAAATGCTCCCTGATATTTCATGTTAGTGTCCTATGATTCTGGTCCCTCAAAATTTATAATAACCAGGATCTGTTTGGACAAGCTTCTTTTTCCCAAAAAAGTAGGTTTATTTTAGCTTATGGATGAAGTTATTTTTTTATTTTTCTTTGTTAAAAGACCTTATGGAAACGAACTTCCAAACAGACCCTAATTATATTTGCTACTCAAATGCAAACTTAACGCATGGAGAGGGCCAGCCACGTGGGATGAATTCACCTGGATTTGTACAGAGGAAAAATATGTGGTCTATAAAAAGAGCTAATGACTCTAGGGAGTGCGGGGATTCTCTAGTAGTATCTAGTTGGAAATTAGGAATTAAAGCTTGAAGAAATTATGACGGGATGAGTTGTTTTGCTGCAAATGAAGGCACTGTTTCTATTATATCTTCTTTCCTGCAGTGCGTGTTTGTCTTTCATTTTCATTGAATATCTCAATGTCAGCAGGCTAACAAGCTTGCTGTTTGTTAACAGCGTATTGATTGAAGAAATATTTACAATTGATGTTTTTTCATGATTCATAAATATTATCCAGTGCAATTAATCTTTCAAGCATCATTCACAGTCCAATATGTTATGCAATCGTGTTGTATGATGATTCAAGTTAATTAAACTTACAAATAGTTTTGCTAAAGTAGTTAGCCTGTATGTATGATAAAGCTTTAGGGTTTTGAGTAGGTATATGGCTTGATCTCTTTTTGATTCTACTTTTTAAACTTTTTAGAAAAATATTAGTTGATATTAATATTCTAGCCGAATGAAGTGCTCTGTCTTTCATGAAATATCTTACTTGAGATAGAAGTATCGAAAATGTGCTTAAGAGAGAAATTCATCTCTTAACGAAAAGGGAAAGATACTATATAAGTGGCTGTGCACAAGTTAACTAAATCAGCACGTTTTCTTCCTTTGAATCATCCATTTTCAGTGATAGAAGGGGTTTTGTATGTATTCATTTCAGAAATCATTCACCTTCATGGTTTTGTGAATTCCATTGCTTTGGATAGGTATGGGCCATCGCGAGTGTCTAGAAGTACTTATTTAATATGACTGGCAAAAGCAATGGATGGGCAGACGTAGGTCACTGACAGGATCATTGAGTCTTACTTAAGATGTTTTGTGAATGGCTATCCTAAACCAGTGGAGTGGATTATGTGTGGGAGGAATTTTAGTTTAAAATTGTTCTCACAATGTATCTCTTGGTATGGATTCCATTTAAGGCACTTTATGGGAGGGATCCCCCCTCCCCCACACACCATAGTCTAGTATCATCTGGTTGGAACTTCAACACTTCAAGTGGTTCCCTTTTTTCTAGAAAGATATGCATTCCTAGAAGATTTGAAGAACAATTATGCAAGGCTCAGAATTCTATGAAGTTGCTGGTGGATAAGAAAAGAAGGTAAGCCAAATATGACATGGGGGGAGAGAGATGGTGTATTTGAAGGCACAACCTTATAAGTACAAGTCCTTTTGAAAGTTAAGGAGAGGATGGTTGGGCAAGCAGCATACGTTGGACTTGCCTGCACATGCAAGTTGTCTTAACTTGCCATGTTGACAACATCCCAAATTCCTTGCAGAGTGGTGGGAGTTGCAGATGATTCCTGAAGAGATAGTGCAAGTGCATAGGTTGACGAATGAAACCACACCTGTGTTGGTTAACTGGATTGAACTCCCTGATCATGAGAATGTATGGGAGGCAGCGGTGTTCTGGATAAGGTTTTCCCTGATTTTCACCTTGAGGACAAGGTGCAATCTATAGAGGGTTAGTATTGATGGGCCTAAATAGGCCTATAGGTGTATGAGGTGAAAGAAACAAGGGGAAAATAAGGAGGGAAATAGTAGTGGGGTCAAAATGACAATTGACTGGTAGCAATGTGAGAATGGAAGAGGAGGATGTGGTAATCATGCTAAGAAGAGATAGAGAAAGGTTATTTGGGGGGAAAATAACAGAATGTAGGAGGCATGAACAGATTCTTGAAAAGTTTCAAGGATAGTTTTGGGGTTAGGAGAGCAGCTGGTTCTCTCTTAACAGTTTATCACTCGTAGCTAGAAACTCAGTCCTCATATCGTAAGGAGCAGTGCTCCATACCATCACTGTTTAACAATTTTCTTCATGTTTGTCTTAAATTCTCTGTACTGAGGAATTCATCCTTATGTGGTAGTGTTCTCCTAATATAAATATTCATTACTGTTTTTGTTTCAATTTGATTTCTACCAAAATTCATGTTGTGGGAGTCCAGGGAATCAGTTATACTCTTTTCTGTCAATAGCAAGAAACTATTATTTCTACTATTAACTAAGTGCTATTGATATTGCAGACGTAGACTAGCATGTATGGGAGTAGAATTTTATAGTTTTCAGTTTTTCATACATTTGCTTAGAAAGACTTTGTAATGTTCAGTATCATCCAATGCGCTTGTGAAAATTTTCTAACATCCATATAAGCATTTGCATTTGCTCAATATTTCAAACTTGAATGTAATGTTCAGATTCACTGTCAGCCACTAGGATTTTGTGATAACGAGTGTTTATATGGAAAATGATATGATATGATTTGATTACAAAACTAGTTTGTTAAATATATGATTTGATTACATTAAATAGAAAAATATGATATGGTTTAATATGATATGATTTTATTTCATCAAATAGGAAATATCTTGGCAGATATTTCTCATTATTAGTTATTGATTTTGTTCCTTATTATTGTATCTCTTTTCATTATAAATAAGAATACTCGTGTACACTACACACAATTACAAGCAATTTTTTCAATATGCTATCAAAGCCATACCATCCTCTGTGACATATTTTTTTAGTAATTCGCCGTTGGGAAATTACCTTTTTCGTAGACACATTGGTCCTGGTTCTGTCACTTTGTCTCTCTCTTGGGTGTACAATATCCGCTGTGGTATTATATTCTCTCTGGCACCTGCCATTCTCTCCGAGCATTTTCGTTTCCGGTAGCTGTTGTGCCCTCTCAGCATTTTTGTGCCCTAGCGACCTGAACTGCAGCAATGACGTAGCTCTGACAACCAGAACCTTGAATACCGAGCTTTTATTTTAATTTTCTCTTTTTATACCTTTTTTTTTAATCTTCCTTTGTCATCCGTCTTTCTTTCAAAAGTTCTACTCCATCTTGTTACTGCTCTCTTTTTTATTTTAAATTTCAGAACATGTTATTTGATTTTTGTTCTCAGATTGCTTATAAAACATTGTTAAGAACTAAATTTAAGAAGAAAACAGTGTTTCATTGGATAGGAGTACCAAAGGGTTGAATTATTTATATACTTTCCTACTCTGACAGGTCCTTTCATAATACCTAGCTTTTATTAAGCATAAACTTCTACTCGTGCTATTATACGCGTAAACATAGTCTCAGCGCAGAATAGAAGAGTTACTATTCTTATAACAATTTCCTACAACATTTCTTTTTCACTCTATATCTCTCCATCACATCACTCATCTCCATACTCTTGTCTTATCCCATTGTTACAAAATTGTGGGAAGTTGTATACACATAATTTCTCTAGCAAGAATCACTTTTTGGACAGATAATCCTATTTGCAGTTCCTTTTTTTTTTAAAATTTTTTTTAAGCCGATATAGATGAGAATGCCACTATGATTAGATTAATCACAGCATTTGACATTTATTCATGTTAACTTTTAAGTGCATGTTTGGATGCGGTTGGGGGAGCTCAAAAGTACTTTTACTTCCAAAGTAACTAAATTTTCCTTCTTCATTTTGTACCTTGGAATTTGGGAATGACATTGGAAATCCCAAAAGCATGTTTCCAACTTTTATCCTAACAGCCTAAAACATTGATTTCCTCTTGATTTAAAAACCATCTTTTTATTTATGGTGATTCTATACTAATTTATGTCATATCTTGTAATTTTTAAAAATTTTCGTGTTTGGTATTTCATATCTATGTACTGAATTGTGCTTATACTCATGCTTTTTTGTCAAACATTTTAATGCATGCTTTATTTTCTTGTCATTGTCTAAACATGCTTGTTTCGTTTGAGATTATGTTTGACAAGATGGCTGGATCTGGACAGCCAAAACAGCAAGTAGAAAATGAAACTCATGCCATTGAAACTACAGTTACTAGCGCTAGAAATACGTGATCTACTTTATTACATTTTCTTTTCAACACATCGTATTCTTGACTATGAGATCCAGAATTTTGAATACTGTCGTGATGCACAATATTACACCATCCAGTACCCAACACTATTTATTATTTTCAATGAAATTCAGATAATTAAAGCAAATAACGACAAAATTGGTAGTTCTTGCTAGCTTAGTTGTATTCTTGTAAGAGTTGTATGTTTAGAACAACACAATTTGTTATTGAAGTGCTCTCATGGGCTTCTTTCCCTTTTTGCAGGCTCATATGTGACTCATGAAACAAACCACTTTGTTTATTTCTATTTGGATCAGAAAGCGGTTTTACTTTTTAAGTCTGGATAGTCCAATTGTGGTGGCAAAGAAGATGACAGCAATGAGATTTGTCTTGTGATTATGCTGATGTATTCAGTCCTCCATGTATCATTGTGCTTGTATATTTGATGTCATGTAAACTAGTTTTCGGTTTGGATATGAACTTAAGGATCACTTCATTTTGAGATTAGTGTTCTTTTCTTCTCAGGAAATTTTTAAGAAGAAAATATTAATTAGAGAAAAGATTTCTGATGCATGTAATAATATTTTCGGAGATATTGTTTCATGGACTATTTTTTGCATTTTTGGGAATATTAAGTAAGAATATTTATTCCCATATTTCTTAAAAGGTTATAAAAGAAGTTTTGGACATCTTTCATTTTCAGAAAAATTATACTGAAACATGGCTTCGGTAAGAGGGTGGGAAAGTTAGATTTATACAGGAATATGAAGTTATTTTATAATGTTATTGTAACTTACATTTTAATTATTTCTTTTTGAAAATTTATAAAGTATTTCTAGAAATAACAATAGTTAACCAAATATGTCTTTTAAGCATGCTTAATAACCACATTTCAGTTATAATACCTCAAGAAATATATGATTCTTAATAATGTAATAACATTGTAACTAGTAAAACTTTTCACCAAATGATGTTATTTAAGGCGAACAATAAAAATAAATATACTGATATTTAACTGATAAAAGGTAAATCTTTGTATTGAAAGTAAAAGTTTACATTGAAAGATAAAATAATATAAGAATTTTCCTTAAAACACTAACCAACAAGTTGCAAAAAATTGCGTAACACTAAGTTAAAAAACCAATTACCCAACAAACTCATTATCAAAATTTCTAATGAAATGGTGTTGCCTTGCCATGCATGAGACGCACGGGTACCAAAAGACAGAACAACAAAGTTCATCCTCTCAAACATCATTCAATCAATCACAGCCATTGGTCCACTTAATTTTTGTCGTGCAAGGATTCGCACCAGTAGACAACACAAACTATGCTCCACAATCCTTCTACATATTCTTCAAAGCACTACTTTATTTTCGTCAAAATAAAATCCTTAAATCAAAAGACACCAATTTTTTTTATTTGTTTATTTATTCCATAATAGAAACAACATATTCTCCAAAACAGTGCTTATGGTGGGCCTTTTGCTGAACTCGGAAGCATTCTCTGGAGTGTGTGGTGTGGTGTTGCTGTTTCTACACTTACCACTGCAACTCTCTTCTTTCTTCTGCATTTCTCAGCTTAGCCCCCCCACGTCGCTTTCACTTCCCGGAAACCCAACTTCATCATCAAAATTTCATATCACACACACACACACAGATAGATAGATAGAGTGTGTGTGTGTGTGAGAGAGAAATTGCAAAAAAAGAAAATGAGTGAAGAAGTGAAAAAGAACTTTGCCGGACCTCCAACGGCGAGGCTCAACGCCGATGACCGGAAACCGTTACCGGCACCGGCCGTCCCCCGAAGAAGGTCATCATCAAGAGCGCCGACATGATCCCCGACATGCAGAAGGAGGCCGTTGATATCGCCGTCGCCGTTAGTTTTTACGACTTTTCTCTCTTCCTTTTCTTTGTTGCATGTTTCACCCTTTTGGATTCTGTTTCTGGGTTTTTTTATGCTTGTTGTGTTGTGTCGTAAAGCCCTGGTTTATTGCGGATTAATCAGGCCTTTGAGAAGTACAATGTGGAGAAAGATGTTGCGGAGCAGATAAAGAAGGAGTTCGATAAGAGGCATGGCCCCACTTGGCATTGCATCGTTGGTCGTAATTTTGGTAATTCATTTTGTTATTTTTTATTATTATTACTTGTTATAAATGATTTTGGTACTTGGGTATACTCGGATTCGTGGTTTATGTGACTCTTCTCTGGTGGAAATTGAGTAGATCTAAGGTTATGTAAGTTGGTCCTTGTGTGTTTGCCACTGTTCGTGGTTGGAATTTAGAACTGATGCTGAAACCTTGGTTTGTTGTTGTTGTGGCATATGGATGATTCTCTGATCGTGGAATAAGATTTAAAGGCTTCTTGCTTTTTTATATTCTCCAGCGGAAAATTGTGAGCTTAATTGTATGTTTAGTTTAGTTGGTGTGGTTTGTGTTGTGTTGATGAGTCACAATTACTTGTGTACTGGGGACCCGTGGTGTGTGGTAGCAGACATTTTTTTCCCCTGTACGTTGCTGGGGACAAATGCTCCCTGATATTTCATGTTAGTGTCGTGCACTTGATTCATGTTAGATGAAATGTTCTTCACTGATGCTCTGTATTCTTACTGAGGGAAAATATACGGTCTAATTGATAATGAGCTAAGGAAAATTGAGGGTCCTACAATTTTCAAGCTATATCTAGTTGGAGATTAGGAATTCAGGATTGATTAAATCATCACTGGATGAGTTGTTTTGCTGCGAATCACATTGCTGGGCTATTACTGTTATATCTTATTCCCCTCATTATCTGTCTGTCTTTCATTTTCTATGGATATCTTAATGTCAACACTCCATTCTGCAAGCCTGCTGCTTGTTAACAAGAACCTTTTGAAGATCGAAATAGTAGTTACAATTGATGGTTTCTCTGAGTCTTAAATATCTGTCGAGTTCAGTACCATTAATCTTTCAAGTATCGTTCAGTTCATAATCTGAGGTTTTTGCTTAAATATTTATGTTGTGTGATTGCACATATTAGTATTTTTATTCAAGTTCATGTTAGTGAAACTATTGTATCTCTTCGTAATCTGGTAAAGTAGCTAATATATGAGCATGATAAATCTAAAGGTTCTAAGTAAGTCTATGAATTGGTCAAGTGATCTTCTGCTTTTCAAACTTTTAGATGAGTCACTAGTTGATATTAATTTTAAGCAGAACGAAGGGCTCTTTCTGTCACGGATTATCTTTTCCATTTGTTTTAATCTTCCATATCAATTTCTGGTACATGTGTTGAGTAGAATTTTAAAGTTTTCATCTTTTTATTTATTTGATTAGATAGATTTTGTAATGTTCTATGCTTGTTGAATTTTGCGATGCATTTGTAGTCATTGCACAATAGGGGTACTAGTTCTATATTTTAAATTTGGGTGTGATGTTGATGTCAGAGGTCAGCTATTAGGATTTTATGAGGAGTTTAGTTTTGAATTTCTTTTACAACAAAAACCATTTCCTGCTGGGCTGGGTTGGCTTTATGGATCAAATGATGTCATTTTATCTTGTCAAAAACAAACATTTTGGAGATAAGGTTGTTCATAAAATGATATAATCTATTGGAAATTTGCAATTGCTGAAACTAAACTGACAAACCAACTACCAAAAATACCGAAAAATCAGTCTACCTTCTTTCCCTTAACAGGCACTGCCTATACCTGTTCTCTGATTCATCCATTCTCGGTGTTATCTGTTTTTGTATGACCATGCTCATCTATCTATGACAACATTATCATCTCTATAATTCTTAGCTTATGTTCTTGGTATCTCATTCTCCAACATTTTCATCCAAGCTTGAGTTACTACTTTAAACTGCCAAGAACACCTGATTTATTCCTCCGTTTTATTCATATAACTTGAATCTATGATTTATATCCTCCTCTATCACTTCATTAATCGCTACTCTGCATGATAGATCCAACTAACTCAAACTGTGTTGTAGGGATTATGGAATTGTAGCCATATTGTGAATTATTTATAAGTAAAACCTAGAATTAACACGATCATATTTTCTGTCCATTTAATACAAGTTCAACAAAGTTCTTTGTTTTCCATTTACATTTGACTTCATAACATACCTCCTCTGTTATCCAAATGTAGGATTACCTATGTAATGATTTGCATTACAGAACAACATAGGCAGATTTAATTCTGAATTTTTAAACTTTTCAGTAAGATGGTCTCAAAATGTGGTTCTTCCATCATCATTTTAAAGTAGTTTATAGTTAAGTATTACAATTTAATCGAGAACATTTGTTTCATTGCATGGGAGTGTCAAAGTGTTGAACCATATATAAACATTCCCCACCCCTGTATTCAGTTAACAAATCCTTTCACTAACCAAATTTCAATCAAGCTTAAATTGCTACTCGTGCTGATGCATGATTAAACATAATCCAGGCCATGAGCATAATAAAAGAAGAGTTATACTCATTCCATTAGCACAAAAGTTTTCTACAATTCTTCCTCCATAACTTGTTCACTCTCTCTGCATGATATAGTTAACTTATACCAACTTCTCTGTCTTATCTTCTCATCACGTGATTATTAAAAAGAACTGTACGGATTTTTTTGTGTGAAAATAATTTCTTAAAGAAGAATAAGTTAGTTAGATTTTGACTTTTCAAACTGAACAACGTAACATTCTTGCACACGGAAACATTAGACACCAGACACTCATAGATAGAAGCACTAACATGTCAGAGTTGTAGCAATACCTGTGTTGTTGACACCTAATAAACACTTTGGCTTCTCCTAGTTTCGTTTTGCATTCTTTAAAAAAAATTATACAAATATTGATGGGAATAGTGTAATATATTTGTTATTTTTATGCCAATATAGATGGGATGGGAATACTGTTAGATTAGTGATAGAATTTTACAGTGACTCATGTTAACTTTTAGAACATTGGTTTACTATTTTGATTTGAAAATTGTGTTTTTATGTTAATTTTATACATTTTTTTTCATATCTGGTTTTATAAGTTTTAATTGTCATGCCTGGTATCATATCCATGATCTGTGTTGTGACCACTAGCAACCATGCCTTTTGTTAAATGTTTTAAGGTTGGTTGTAACCCTAGAATGGTGTTACAGTATGGTAAATAATGTGTGTATAAACAATGTAGTCTGGTTGGTTGGATAGAGTTTTTCTTATGAAGAATCTTGAGAGCTCCTTCCATTTTAAGGCCTCAAAGACAAAACCACAATCATATATATTCATAACTCTAAATACTTATCCCTCAAAAGAAAGGAATATATCATTGGCTCAAGCTTATTAATATTAGGATCCTTGTTCGCATAAATGCATTCCCTTTTAATAATCATGTTATGCCATTGAACACTATTCTTTTTTCAATGAAATTCAGATTAATGCAAATGAAGACAGTTTCTTGTTCTTTCTTAGCTTGGTTGTACTTTTGTTACAGTTACTACAGTTACTATTAAAGTGCATTCATGGACTTGTCTTCCTCTTTGCAGGCTCATATGTGACTCATGAAACAAACCACTTTGTTTATTTCTATTTGGATCAGAAAGCGGTTTTACTCTTCAAATCTGGCTAGCTTTATTGTGAGCAAACATGTTGAGAAAAATGGGAATTATAGTGATTGTACTGCTGCATGCAGTCCCCCCTTGTATTAAGTCCACTGACATGCAAAAATCTTTGTTTCTTGTATATTTGATGTCATGTAAACCAGTTCTTGGTTTGGATTAACTTAGAAGGGTTTTCAAAAAAGAAGATATTATATCTTAAAGAAGAAATCTTTCTGAAGCATGCACTGAAATTCGGTTTCAAGCAAATAAAAACAATGAAAATAGGTCTGAATCGGGTTATGGAAATTACTGTAGGCATTTTAGATAATAGTTTTCTTATCTGTAATGTTTCAAGGTTGATTTTTTTTTCATCATTTGGTTAATGTAATTTACTTTTTTTCTGTATTGAACAAACTCTTAAAAACGAAAATGAACAAAAAAGATAGCAAATTATTCTGATTAAATTTGTGATTTTGCGTTTTAACGATGGCTGCTTCCTCCATGCCACTGATATTCGTGACAGGAATAATGCTTTCTCCATTCTCTTTGGCATGCAATGGCCAGAAGAAATATTATGTAATAAATATTTGAGTTTCATGGTTTTAATTAATATTTATGCTACATTTAGATTTCGTAATTTACAAGAAATAATTAATTACATTTGATTACGTGCCATGTAAATATTAGTTTATGCACAATAACAAGAAAAATTAGCACTTAGTTTCATTTTATTATGTACAATATTTAGTAGTTTAGAATGATGAGTATACTCAGATAGAAATTTTTAACTGAACAAATTATGAAGAATAGTAATCTGTTAGTAATATAAAATAAAGAAGTCAATATATATTATTATAAAAGTATCAGAAAAAGAAAACTAGTGTGACTTTTATATTGTTTAATAAAGAATACTTTTTTATAAATAAAATGTTTATATATGATTATTGAATTAATTGGTTTTGGATGAGTTAACTTTTTGAGGTTTGGGTAAGGGAAATTCTGAAAGAGCAGCCATAGAGTGTACTGAAGATAAGAATTCTGAAACGTGTGCAGGGATAACTTCCTCCTGTATCTTATAGGTGTACACCTTTTGCAGCCTCTGTCATACATAAAATATTAATATATCTATCACACCTTTACCAAAACAAAATTATTAAATATAATTTTATTTTACCTCTTTCCAAAAGAAATATTTTATTTAACCATTTTATTGAAACTTATGATTTTGAAAACCCTGTTGCTAAATCATTTTTACTCTCTATTATGAATGATGAGATTTCCCATATAGTAAATAATAGCCACTTATGAATATCAGTAGTTATCATTTTATAATTTTGATTTTGATTTAATTTAATTTCACAAAACAAAATTTTTAGGTTAGGTCTAGTGTGTAATATTTTTAACGAACATATTCAAATAAAATTTTATAAACAAGAGTTTGATTCCTGATTCAATAATTATTTATCAGTAATTTTAATTTTATAAACCGAAATATATATATAAAGTTTTATGTATATAGGAAGAAAATGTTCAAGGAATGCTTCCATCTTACTCATCACAACCTCCAAACAACAATACTAGCATTATGAAATGTTTCTACAACCAGTTTACAAGTACAATCGAACCTAAGCAAGCAACAATCATGACTGCTGTTTTGTGTCTAATGCTTGAACTTAACATGAAAAACAACCCTCAGAATTTCCTTTCACTGATATGAAGAAGCCTCTACATGCAGCATCAGTGTTATATTTGATAAAGCCTATGTGTTTTTGAATTTGAGTTTGAGTTTTTATTTGGTAGCTATGTTTATTTCCAAACATAGAAATTCCACTGACTTATATGTCTGTTCTCCAGCTGGCACACATCAAATTATCATTATTCGGATTCATCCATGTGGGACGAAGTTGTTTGTTTGGTACAAAATTTCAAAGCAGTACTATAGTTACTGTAGAACCAAAATCCAAAATTTTCTTATTCTACCACAAAAAATATTGATATTTTCGTGGTTTGAATTCATAATTATTGCATTCTTCCAAGCATCACATCCTCTTTCCAAAGTCTTCATTTAGTTAAAAACAATAACACAATCATTTACTTGTCCTCCTTCCCTTTCTAATTACACGAAAATGACTAATAGCTTTGGATGAGATGGTAAATTTAAGAAGTGGACATATATGTATATCAGAAAAGATTTTAATACATGATTTGATAATCACTCTTCAATAAATAATAAATTTTTTAATAATAATTAATAAAATAGATTCATATAACAATAAATTTCAAATAATTCTAATAATATTTTAAAAAATAGATTTTAAATTTATCTCATATTTACAAAAGTATCTTCTAGTATTGAAAACTTTAATGATAGAATAATATAACCAACATGGTATATTATACTTTCTTTATTTTGAAAAAAATAATGATACTTTAACAATATTTTAACATTATTTATGTGTCATTTTATAATTAATATATGTTAGTGTTTATGATTATTATTATTGATTGTGAAATAATTATAAACCAATCACAAAATAACACGTAGATAATGTTAGAATGTTGTAAAAAAAAATTGTTATCAAATATTATTATCCTTGTGAAAATATCGATCATTGAAACAAATGTTATAGTTTCTAATCTATAAAAATGCTAACCAAGTTCTCAACAACAAAAAAATCTTTCAACTTCATCACAGGTATTCCATTCAAGTCCAAGGTTGCTCCAAAACATCAAACTCAATGCACCAAAATGAGATTAGTACTTAGTTGATAAGAAAACATGGCATTATATGCAAACTTGCCATTCAGGGTTAGGCAGTACAGGCCAACGCATACACACTACAAAATATGATATATAAACGAAATGCTACTGAGAAGAAAAATATACCTAGAGTTCAAGTTAAAAGAAAAAAGAAAAAAAATTCCCCTATTGAGAGTTAAAAACATCAAACGTGCTATAGAATCTTGTACGACAATCCTCTAAATGCGAGTCACAGGAAAGAAAACTTGACCAATAGTAACAAGAGTTGTGCATTGTCATTTTGGTTAAAAACAAAGCCATCAATTCAATGCCTCTATGCAAAAACTACCATGATGATCCTCATTCAAATTTTAACATTCATGACAAATAGAAACCATGGTCCTGAGTCATACCCTATGTACTAGTGGAAACATGGTTGACATAATAAGTCACATTCCAACAAAGCAAATAATGTCTCAACACTCCTAAACCGTGACCAAAAAGAAAGGCTCAGACAGACCTTTGTCTCCGGTTTGTGGGCAATAATGATAGAATAATGTTATGGTCATTAAATTTTGGTCCATACTAGAGAAAAAAAACAGGAAAAAGGAAGAAAAAGTGATAATGTAACAAGGGCTATGTGATATGACAAGAAGGAAAAAATGAAGAGAATAAAAGTTATTAAATGAGGACCTACACTACTGAGATATTTATGTACCATTATTGATAAAAACAAAGAAGAATAAGGTATAAAAGTAATAATGATAATAATAAGAGTTATTATGCATAGGAAGAAACGAAGAGAAAATAATAATAACCATTATCTTGTTATATTTTTCACTTCCATTTTCTACTTGTTTGTGTGGATAATGATGGCTAGTAACATTTAACACATGCGTGTCTATGAAACATTAATATTTTGGATCACACGTACGGTTGAAACCAAACAGGTTGGAGAATGGAGCCACATAAAGTTGAAAGGACATTTTGGCTTCATACTAGGAAGCAAAAGGACAAAAACTTGGAAGTTATTACTACAACACAAGCATGGGTAAAACAGGAACCTAGCTAAAAAACAAAAAAAAAAAAATCCCCCATTTTTGGTCAACCACTATTTTCTCTCTATTCCACCATGGCTAGGTCATCACTTCATTCATTCATCTATAAGCAAAAACCACCGACTCAAATTCTTCCTCCCTTCTCATGACTACGAGGTTGTGAGGAAGAAGAAGCAGACGATGTGGGACTCATGGCAGTCAAAAAAAACTTGTCTTTCTGAAAACTCTCTTCCTCATCCATGAAAATCTGTTTGCACCTGCACTCCACGCTGCAGAAGGCCCTGTCCCCTCTTCACACATTCATGTTTATAGAAGAAGCAGAGAAGAATAAACCCATTTAACGTGTGAATGAAAAAGCATAAAAGATCTTGGCTTTTGTCAGAACAGAAACCAGAGAGAAATGAAGAAGCAGCATGCAGTATATATTTTAAATAGACTAAAACAAGATCTGGGTTTGAAGAGAAAGTGAGAAAAAAGTGTCAGAAAAGAAAGAGAACGTTAAGGTAGGTTTAATAGTAACATTGAAGGACTACTCACTTGTACATGTAGATGTCTTTCCCAGGTAAGAGTCTCTTTCTGCAGAGAAAACATTGATGTAGAAACGTTGGTTCCTGAAAAGGAGAGTGCTGAGAAGCGTTCACTGCAGAAGGAGTGTGTTTGTTCATGCTGCTAAGCACCGTCGTTTTGCTAATCACTTGTGGAGTTTTCTTGCTAGCACTACCTTTCTGCGCTTCTAACACTACACTCAGACCCAGCATCTTTCATTCTACGTTTTCTTTCTCACTCTTTTTCTAGCACTGAGAAAATGGAAAATGGAAGAAGATGAATGTTGTAGAGAAGTGAAGAAAGAGGGGTCAATGTGGTGGGTCCCCTACAGCTACGGAGCAGTAACAAAGATCAATGATTTGACTGCTTTTGCTATTCAACTGCCACGTATCAGTTTTTTTTTTTTTTTTTCATTTTCTCATTTCTTTTAGATTAATGTTGGGTTGAAGGTTTTGTCTGCTAGTGATAATGTTCTGCTTGAAACACTTTTCGCTGATGCATGCATCCATCTATAGCATGAGTTTTGTATCATGCTCTCGGGTACATTTTTATCTATTCTTTTTATTTCTTTCAAATATTATTTATTTTATAACCTATGTAAATTTATGTGAATATTTTTCTGTAGTTCCTGTTCTTATATTTATTTTACAGTATACCATTTTTTGTTGTCTAGGTTTTAATTATGACTGTGAGACCACTACGAATGTATCAATGACGAAGACCAAACCCTAGAGTTAGCCAATGGAGAGAGTGAACATGAACACGAACGAATGCAAATTGATGGATAGGGAATGAGGGAAGAGAGTGGGGAAGGCGAAAAGGAGAGCATGAATGCATAAGAAATGCAAAATGAATAAAAGCATGAAAAAGAACATGAATATTTAAGATATTATATTATTAATTATACTGAGGAGACAATACAGAAAGTCTTCCACTTATTTACCATATTGTTATTGTTTCACTTTCTATACTGAGATTGAAAATGTTGTATGAAAACGAAAACCTGTTGAATGGTGTTAAATGAAATCGAAGAGGAAAGTTAAACAAATACTTAAATATACGATGTTGAAAGACTATACAAGGATGAAGTTTGTTGTAGTATCCATTTGTTAGTTTGGAAAATTTATGAGCATTTAAGCCTGTCTTTCAAGTTTTAAAATTTGTTGAAACTAGAACAGTTAGATAGACAACAATAATTGTGACAAAAAAAACTCTAGAAAAGGCTGTTTTGAATAGAGTTTTCAATTTTTTTTTCAAATAAGTCTTTAAACTCTTTTGTAAGGGTTAAATGGTTTTCAAGTTAAATATTTAAGTATTTTAAAGAGTCGTTTAGTAAAACTTTTAAAAAGAAAACAATAAGACAAATTTATTTTTTATTGGTTTCAAACTGAATTACGTCCAATTATTTCTTAAGCACTCTCAAAGAGTTTTACTAATCTTGAAAGATTACAATACGAGTTTAACCACTTTTAGTTTTACAACTAACATAGCTGATTAGAACAAGTTTCACCACTTCCCGTATAAATTAGTTAAACTGACTAGAGCGTTTAACTCCACTGAGTTAAACTTATAAGTATTTGAATTTACTTCTAAATTTGAAAACAATAGTGTTTTTTGAAAATACAAAAATAATATAACTCTTGTAGAGAGGATGTGAATTCAATACAAAGTAGTTATGAAAACTTATAAAGAAACTTTTTTTTTTCAAAGAAGGAGTCTTAGACGATGTGAGCTTTAAAGAGAAAACAACAGCATGAACGTATACAAAGATATTTCTTGTGTTTCATCTCTTCATGCAATCCTTTTTATATAGACTTCATCAGAAAAAATATGTTGTAATCCTCTTTACTTATTGTTTTGATCTTCTTGTAGGGATATAACCTTTTAATACGAAATTAAAAGCTATGTTGCATTTTGTGAAGATAACTTGTATGGACGAGTAGAGCATAAAACATTTGAAGAAAAACTCCAAAATGTCTTCTATCTCTAAAGTTGTTCTAATTTTGATGCAGGACTTTTGAACAAAGGCTTTGTACTGAAATGATTTGCACATAAAAAAGAGTACAATACAACAAATAAAAGAGTATTAATACATACATGTATTAAAGCGTTAGACAATCTTAAACATTTAAACATTATATGTGTTCTTAGCCTTTAGAAATAGCTTGTTGAGTAATTTACCGAGTTTAAGATATTTTTTATGTATAGCGTAACATTTTACAGTTTTATTCTAAACAATTTACATTGTTAAACGTTATTTTATTTAAATGTTTTGTTAAACTTTAAAACAATGTTTTGTTTAAACGATTTTGTTTTAAGAGAGTATAATGTGACTATTATATATGAATCTTATGAAGGGAATAGTTCTTCTTAAACAAATTTTTTTCCATTATTATAATGAGTCATATGATATGTTGGACAACATTCCAAATTATATGGTCTCAATATCAAATAAACATAAGAAACATATTTTTTTGTTAGTTTGCTACCAGGATATCTCCCAATACTGTATTTAAATTTTCATTTTACTTTCCTCTTCATTTTTCTTTACACTAAGCTAATATGCTTTTGTTTTCACTTTATTTTCAATCTCTTCCCATGCTTATTATGTTGTTCAACCCAACATTTTCTAGCCTTCCAACATCACGTATTTATGTTTTAGTTTAGTTTTTCTTTTTATATTCGTTGTCATTTCATTTTCTCTCATCAAACAATAAAAGTCACATATTATCTTAATCACAAAAACTACATCACTTAATCTTAACAACTAAGCATATGACGTGTTAATATTATCCCTGTTTGTAGATTAGATAGTTTTAATTAATATTCCAATATATATATATTAAATAAAGTCACGGAAAATTAAATAATAATAACATAATTAAATTTGATACCTACACTAAATATAGAAGAAGTCATATTGGAAAAATCTTTAACGCTTCTCAAAATGAATATTCAAATTTAATATATAAGATTTAGTAATTTATAACATTGTATATTTATATTTAAAAATTAAAAATAAACCTGTATAATTTGAAGAGACAAAGTGGGGGGTGGACCATCCTCACCTCAATCCTCTTTTGTCCATTTCACATAAATAACATAGTACATATGGGTTATGTTATATATTTTATCTATTAGAGAAATAGAATGAGACAAAAAGTTATAAATGTGATAACTTTTTTATTTTTACCACCAACAAAATGAGTCCACTTATTACATTTTTTCTATTTTTGGGAAAAAAGTAATTATTATTATTATTTATTATAATTATTATTAGAATATGAATCATTTATAGTTTGAATGGACATGGTAGAATTGTTGAGAAAGTTTTAAATTGATTTTGGTTAATTTTATGGAAGTGAGAGGCTAAAATAACAGTTACATGAATATTTTGTTAAATTAAGTTGTTGTGAAATGTGGGACCAATGTTGAATGTTCATACAATAATCACACAGCTGCTGCAATAAATTACGTACCAAAAATTAATTGTGCAATAAATTGGACAACGGTTGCATGTGTGGAGAATGTTCAATTTCAAAATCATTAGAATAAGAATTTAAATTTTATATTATGAAAAATAACACTAGTTTCTCACATTAGATAATTAGTTTAATTGTAACATCTTCATATTGTGTTAGTATTATTTAAGTGGTCTTAATATTAATACAAAATACATTTCAAATGACGGTTCAAGAAGATATTTATGTATTAACATATTTTTGAATTTAGAAATATTTTTCAAAATACTTATTCTTATTTTTTTTTATTATGAATTGAGTGTTTTAGAATATAAAATAATTTTAACTCATTCAGAATTTTTTTTTATACTTCATATTAGATGTTTTTGAAAGATATTTTACGAATCCGAAAATATGTATCAGAATATATAATCTGAAAAATATTAAAATTAAGGAAGTGTGTGATTTTTATTATATAATCTGAATATTTTGGATAGTAAACTTTTATTGGGTTGCAGAAAAAAGTACCCAGTTTTTGATGGACCCTTCTGGGCTAACTGTTCTGCTGGTGTGATTAATAAAGCAGAATTTGTTATTTGCACCCTTCCCCTTTTTTTTTCAACATGATCTCATTTTACTTTTTGTTTTGACTAAAATATTCCTAGCAGAAAATACGTTTGAGAAGAAAATCACTTACATTTTATATTTATTGGAATTTTCACTTCCAACAAAACCAGGCACACTTTTTATCTTGTGTAATTTATTTCAAAAATAAAATATGTATTAATAGAATCACATTGGAAATTTTAGTATAAAATAGGTTTACCGTGAAGGTCATACATAATAGGACAATTATTCATCAAGACAATGAAAATCATGTTAAAATATTTGTATCAATTTTTAATACATTTCTTTTAATTCTTGTCTCCTCTTCTTTCCTTTTTTACTTTCTAAAATAATAATTAATTAAAAAAACAACATAGTTTAATAACAGAATTTGTATCATGTTAAAAAAATCCCAAAATAAATAATATTATATAAAAATTAAAAAATAACTTGTTGCCATCAAAATAAATAATCTTAAATAAAACACAAATCACAATATAAAGAAATTTAAGAACAAGTCACCTAGGATAAATATAATTGAAGTAAAGATAGTTTGTGTAAATACTATGTAAAATAAATAAACTACAAGAAGTCGTACATACAACAAATTTCTATGGTTCTAAATTGAATGGTATGGTTTGTGCTAATTGAAATTGGTATGCTGTTTAATTTAATTGATGTTTGTGCTAAATTGAATGGTATGGTTTGTTGATTGAAATGAGATTTTGGTTTGTGTTTGGATTTTTGTGATTAGGAGAACTGAAGAGCTAGGAAATTTTACAAATTGGTATGAATTTGATGTATAAAAATTGTGTTGAACCACTTCTTTGAAAAAAGAATACCAATTTAAACAATTGATTATGTTTTATTTCACTTAAATCACAAATCTAAGGGTGTTAAAATATGGTATGGCGTTGAGCGGTATTGGTATGACACTAAGCGCAAGCTTGGTTGTGCAAATCTGGAAGCATTTATGGTCCAGACTGTTGAGCGTCCCTTTTGACTGCTAAGCTACCATTTTTGCGAATGTTTTGATGTTGAGTCGTGGTAGGAGACTATTGAGCACCATATGCATGTAGGTCTAGATCAATTTTAGTTCTAGGATCTTGAGCGACAAGAAGGTGTCATTGAGCATGACGTTTTGTAAGAAGAATGGCGTTGGGCAAAAGAACTGTTGTTGAACACCACCTGTGCGAGAGGTTTCACACTTAGTGCCACCTCTGAGTGTTAGTTTATATATTTGTTTTGTTTCTTCTTTTTGGCTGTCTGGTATTGATATGCGTAATTATTGATTTTTGCTTGTGAGTATTATAATTGTATGTATGTATATGAGGATCTTTGTTATGATTATGTCTGATATGCTTGTTGAGGGAATTTCAAGGACAAATTTTGTGTGATGGTGATGTTTAGTGTATGATTTGACATATGAGAGTTTAGAAAGGAGCTATCATGATATACTACCAATCATTCAACTCATATAGAATGAATGGGGTGGGGGAGAGTGACAAGAGGTTTTGACCTTGGACTTTTGGTCTTAGGTGTGATAAGATTAGTCTCGTGAGTAGTAGGATGATAATTCTTGTGCTTATGACTTTGTAGAACATAAATACTATGAGTACACATTTACAATGAAGCCCTGTATCTAAATGATTGAGTATAGAGTTAACTGTATGTATGTTTCTATAAGAGTTCTAGTGTATGTTTCTTTGTTTTTGCACATATACTATGTTATTATGGTTATTAAATAGACAACTGTATTAATATTTTATATAATTCTATCTATCTGTCGTGTATTATCTAAATTTATAATATTTTATTTAGAAGCTATATAATATTAAATGAGATGTTACACAATTTATTTATTTACGTGATTTTTTTTTTATTTTAACCATTTTTCGTTTATAAACTCCTAGGAAAATTATATCAGTTTGGTACATTTTCTAAGATAGAAAACAAATATGTTGGATCTTCATGGTCTCTAAGTTTAAGAGAATATATATACGTATGGAAGCTTGTATAAGAAGTATGTTTGTGACAACAATAAATACAACCTGATGCACAATATGAAAATCACAAACTTGTTGTGTTGTTACTTTGTTGGCGTTTTGTTCTAAGCAGGAATGTTGGACCAAGTTATCCAATAACTTTATAGGTTAATGATGATGATGATGATCATGGTTGTTCTGTTGAAATGAGTTGAGTAGTAACTAATCAAGGAAAGTGGTGATCCCAGAAGGAAAAAGAAAAAGAAAAGTTGTTTTGATTTTATTTATGAGTGTGTGGGACATAAAATAGGTGGCAGTTAGCCAGTTAGGTTCCCCTTGACAAGTAACAAAAAGTTGCCCTAGCTTTCGGCTGTCCTCAAAGTGGGGCTATTAGTAGCTGAATTATAGATTAACCATTCTTCATTTTTTTATCATTTAGCTTTGGCCATTTCTTATATATTTATATCTAGACAAAGCAAAAAAGTCATATTTACTAATCCATTCATATTTCATAAGTTAAGAACTACTATATAGTGATAGGTAGTTATTCCAAAATATGCCTGTTGCTTACAAATTGGTACATTTCTGCCAAACTTGTTCGCATATGTCTATGTCCTGTCTATTCCAATGGAAGTGATGTATTGGTGGGGAAGAGGAGACATGTCATTACATTAGGGAAATATTTCTTTTTCCTCTTTTTTTTCTTCTTAAACAAATATTCAAATTCACCTTTTTCCTGGATATTAATTATAAACTCATTATTCTTTCACATTCTGATAAAAAAAATCATTCTCTCTAACTTAGATTTTAGAACTTAGGAGCTATATATATATATATATATATATAATGCAGAGATACCAGAAAAATGTACATTTTTCTTCTTAAAAACATGAAAAACATATTTATGCATGTATTTGTGATTGACAGACATACATGACACAGATTGAATTATCTGTAAGTTAAGGTTTTTCACAAAACAGCACTAAATATAAAATCTCACAAAAGTACAAAGAAATGACATAGGACAATGATTTTTCGTTTCATAAGAAACCAAAGTACCCTAATATTCCTCTTGCCATGTGTCCCTGCACATGCATACTTCCTCCTAGCTATAACACATGCAAGCACATGCTTAAACCTTCACAGAATAGGGCATCCACCCCAAACAACTCATGCATATCCTACTCGTTTTCAACGAGGTCCAAATTTCTTTTTCTCCCAACACTTGTATGCATATTCACCAATTACGTACAGTATCTTAAGTTTTACCATATTCAGTTTTAGCATATATATATATATATATATATGTAATTGGTTGTGAAAGCTGATTCCATTAATTTCTCTTGTGGTTTCACATGGATCATATTACGGAATAGAAGATTAATCTGTGTCAAAATATCAGAACATTTTGAATTATAAAAGTGAACAGAGGTTACATAATTTTCTTCGCTGGTAACTTGTGCTTAAAATATAACTTGATGATTATGTTTACTGATACAGATAGCATGGAAAGAAGAATTGAAATTGCATGAATATGTCTTATACTAATCATCAGTAATCAGATAACCCTACTATTACAATTTGCAGCAACGTCACCAACTATAGCTTGGCAAGGGGGGGAAAAGTAGAAGAAAAGATATTGGTTATGCAAAAACATATACAAAAGCATAATCACAATAAAAAGAAGTAATAGAGTGTAGTCAAGATTCTTAACATTTGGTCCTTCCACTAGTGTCATGATTCTGGCTTGTATATTCCCCTCATGCAATTGGGTGTAGCAAGAAGCATCACTTTAGGGATCTGTTCTTCTCATTGAGAAAGACAAGACCTTCTTCACATTTGACTAGTGTTTGGTCTCCATGTTCCGTTGTGTCACATGAAGTCTTTCCCACCAAGCTTTTTGCCTTCAAGGACTCCCTTTCCCAATCTGTGTTGTATACCACAACTAGAATAGAGACCACACATGCTATCTGTGCTGCCAACAGCCCATAGCAAAGACCCACCAACCCTAGTCTCCAAAAAAATGCCATCACTATAGCCACTGGTGCCCCCACCAAGTAAAATGAATAGAAATTTATCCCTGCCCCAACACCAGGCCTAGCACTTCCCCTAAGGATTCCACAGCTTGTGGTTTGAGGACAGTTTGCTAACTCACAAATCCCAATTATGGGTAAAACACTCATGGTAAGTTCCAACACCTCACTATCACTGGTGAAAACCCTCCCCCATCTCTCTCTCCCTAATGTGGTCCATAACAAACCCAATATTGAACTTGCAAGAGCCATTCCTATTGCCACAATTGTTGACAACCTTGCCCTCTCGGGTTGACCCGCCCCGAGTTCATTCCCCACTCTTGTTGACACTGAAGCACTCAGTGCTGTTGGTAAAGTGTACATAAGAGATGTGGTTTGAATTACTATGCCAGCGGTGGCTAAAGCAACACGCGGATTGTAAAGGTAGCCTGCTAGAATTGTCATGAACTCGTACCACCACCATTCCAAGCACACTCCTAAGCAACTCTGAATTGAAAACCTTATCAGTGTGCCCCACTCTTTGCCTAACAAGGTTGTTGTTGTTGTTGCTGCTGTTGTGGAACTGATAAGACTGGTTAAGTTTTGGTCTTGTTGTCGTGATGACAAGGGACGAGATATTAATAAAGGCATGGAAAGTGACCCCTTTGAGACGCGCATGTAGAGCATGTATGATAGGAGGAAGAAAAGGGTGTTGAAGTTGGCAACAAAAGCTGACATAGCAATCCCGGGTACACCAAGGTGGAGTTTGAAGGTAAAAAAAGTCACGACAGGGATGTGTATGAGAATGGACAGCAAAGTGCACCACAGTAGAGGCCATGTTGTCCCTTTGCTACGTAAATAGATTCGAATTGGGTGAAGGAAGCTGTTGGCAATGAGGTCTGGGATGGAGAAGCGGCAATAGATGCTTGCGACTTTGGTTATCTCAGGGTTCTGCTGAAGCCATAGCATCAGAGGCTCGAGCTTCAGCCACAGGAAACAAATGGGCAGTGAAGCTGCCAGTAACATGAAAATTGTCCTTTGTAAAGTTAGAGAGACCAAACACAAGTTTCTTGAACCAAAGGCTTGCGTGCAAAGAGGTTCCATTCCCATGGCTAAACCTGAGAGGACAGAGAAACCAGTTATGTTGGTGAAGCCTATGGCCAAAGCACCACCAGCTAACTCAAGGCTTCCCAACCTTCCCATGCACACAACCAACACCATGTTTTTGATGTATCCCACAAGGCTCATTGCTGCTATTGGAACTCCTATGTCCCCCATTCTCTTTAACTCATCCACTACCTACCAAACATAACACAAGGAAATTAATGCCATTCTATAGCTATGCTTAATTGCACTGTAATAAAAGCTTTATGATATGCTGACAGAAAAACACTACAGTTTATACAGTGTAAGTGGTGAACAAGTGAAGGAGTGAAAATCATGGAAGAGAGTGAAAGCTTCTGAAATCATATATGTGAGGTCTAGTTCGTACCTCAGCAGTTGTCGGGTATGTCTTTTGGGGTTTCTCCTCCGCAACCATCTTAGACATTTGGTTTTTTCTCTTTCTTGTTTCTGTGTGGTGTGAGACACTAGTATATGATAAAGAGGAACAGTATTAATGAAATATCGGGTGCCTTTTTTCTCCTCAAAGAAAACACTCATCCAAGTACAAAGTGAAGGGGACAAGAGGGAGAGAAGTGAGGGAACAAGAAACTTGGGTGTGAGAATGAGGAGTAAGCTGAGAAACCTTTATATAAGGGTTGGAGATGGTGGGGTATGTAGCATTGTGGATTCTCTTTGGAATTTAAAAAGCAATATTACATTATTGATGATTATTATCATCATCAGTAGAATAGAAAATAATTCCAGAAGCCAACACCCTTCAAGTATACATCTCTGTACAGAAATGTTAAGATGTTACCTCAAAAGTTTATACTTTAAAAGAAGGTCCTAAAAAGCTTATAATCTTGCTAGTGACTTCCACATTGGATAGTCAAAATCAAAGGGAAACTAAAGTGAAATTTTAATGTACTGTTTTTGCAGATTGAGAAACACGCAAACAAGAAAAACTCTGCATAAAGATGGATCCTATATTATATCTACTTTTACAACATCTTATGTTTTTATTATGTGGTAAGGTAAGTAATATTAGACAATTTAAAAATTTAAGAAATTTCATGATGACCATTTTCACATATAAATTCCACACCATCTTTGCCATCACACACACACACATATATATATATATATATATATATATATATATATATACTGGTGTGGAATCGGCTATATTGAGATTGTGTCACCTTAACTCAAAATCAAAACCTCGTGTTGAGTTTTATCTATATTTAAACTATAACTTTTTATAGTTAAGAGTATAAGAGTTCAATATAAAGTGATATATATATCCTGTAGAATATACTGCGTATATAGAAGAGTAAAAAAGCATAAAGAGCTTATTTAAACCGTGCGGTATATGCATTAATCAAGTGATACCAGAAACCTTCTTTCTTTACTGCTCCTATTTTGTCATTTCCCATATATGTAGAAGCATAGACACCTTCTCTACCCCATAAGAAATGCATATATGTTGTATTACCAGAAATTTCATCTCCACGTTTAAAAAGAAGCTATTTATTGTGCATGTGAGTCAGACTACTGCTATTATAGCTCTACTGAGGTCACAGTTGACGTGTTTCGATGCTGATACAATCCATTATATGATTTTGGGAAATAACTCATCTGGCTTTCTTGACATCTACTCCCTCTGTCATTCCTTTTCATTTCTCATGCACAGATGTTAAGAAAGTGATAAGTGTTTGATTTTCTTAATGTTCTGTGTTATTACTGTTTATTAATTTAAATCAGATTTATAAACAGTAAAAGTGGTAATAGTCTGTACTTTCACATTTGCTTAACAAGAAGTTTAATACTTAATTATTACTGTCCATAGTATAAGTGCTCATTTAGTCTAAGAAGTTAGTCCATGTTAACTTCTTCTATAGCACTACTTATCAATGAAAAAACTCTTGAATATCAATAACTTCATGTTATAAATATTTACTTTGAAATTAAATCAAGTTCACTGGTAAATGTGAATTTAGATAAGAGGTTTTTAAATAAATTAATTCAATAATTAAAATTATAGAGTTAATGCAAGGAGATAGAATTAGTAAACCATAATTAGTTGTCTTGAATTTTGAATGAAAATAATTTTGTAGAAAATTGTGATAGATAAAAGAGAATGGAAGAAAGAATAACTAAAGAATATGCCAACAAGAGTTTAGATAGAAATTAAGAAATTAAAAAAAAATTAATTGTAAATTTGAGTTTAAAACCTTATTTAAGATAGTCAACTCCAATTTCACTCATACCTAATATTGATTAAAATTTAGTATAATATTGTCACTAAGAAAATATCATATCATTCAACAATTAGATTTATTAAATTCTTTTTATATATAAAAAATGTTAAAAATATTAAGTATATACAGTGAACCTCTTTTTTCTCTCTATGCATGTAGTTAGGGATGGGCAAACTGCACTATCTGTACTGTACTATAAACCAATTATAGATAACTGTAAAATAATTCAAATAAATTGAATTAAACTAAAAAATAATTCAAAGACTGAACTATTTTTTAGTTCAGTTAACTGCAATATAGTTTAGTAAACTGTTTTTTAATTCATAGTTCAGTTAACTATTTATTGTGCAATTCAAAGTTCAATAAATACACATGCTTCTGGATAAACAATTCTGAATTAAAGCTAAAGCCTAAAGCCTAGAGGATACATAGCAAGATGAAAACAATTCTTTATCTTCCCCCAGGAACTTCAAGGCGTCGGCCATACAAAGGCAATCCCTATGAGATAGATCCTAAACAAGTAATAACAGCATGTAAAAACCGAAACCTAGATAAAAACAACATGTAAAAACTGAAACTCAGATAAAAACATGTAATAACAAGTAACAGAATTATTGATTCCTTCAAATACTACTGTGATGGTTCTCTCAATTTACTTTTTGCTGCATCTACAATTTCCTAACCTTATTCGGCAAGTTATGGGTATTTTCATAATGATTCAAATACCATATTTGGAATGTCCTTGTCTGACCCTTGGATATATAAGAAAAGAAAAATTATGCTGCAATCAGAGGTTCAAGCACTACATCTTCCTTAAATTATCCCTCACACTACATCTTCCTTATTATTATTATTATCAGTCCAAAATTCGTACATTGCATATAAGAAAATTCTGTAACAAGAATGTTACGATAATATTCCATCAGATCTCAGATCAAACAAAATGACATCAAATGAGACAATACCTGTTGAGTAGCTACAAAAATGCAGATAAATTTAGAATTTCAAAGACTGTATATAATGTGTGGGAATCTTCATATAACATTTCATTCATGAAATCCACAAGCAACGAGCGTTTTGCGGCGACATACATTTTTGGCGACATACATTTTTGTTGCGAGAGTGAGAGAACAGTGAAGGGGAATTTGAAGGTTTATAGTTAACTGGTTAACTACATTGAAAGGGTGTAAAGTTCAGTTTCTTTTAACTGAAGTATAAAATAGTTTAATTAGTTTGTAGTTAAAATAAGTTCAATTTTTTTAAGTACAATATAGTATGGTTAACTGTAGTTTTAGTACAGTTTATTGAACTATGCCCAACCGTACATGTAGTGATCTGTTCATAACCTAAATTTATACTCACTTTACACCTTTCTCTTTTTCCCGGTCCTTTTCTTTTTACGTCTCACATCACATCTATTATTATTTTTCCTCCCATTTGTCTCTTCATCCAAAAGAATTTTTTTATATATAGAATAATGTCGCAGGACGTGTTTTTGTACTCTGAGAAATGATAAACGTGAAAAGATAAATCGATCAAGAAAAAGTCGAGTCTTGTTTCTCATTTTTTTTTTCAAACTTTTCAGTACGAAATACATAGATTAGCATAATTACAGTGTTCCAGGTTGTCTGTTCAACTGCAGATATGATTTCTGATCAATATATTCATACATGAAAATACTTTTTATTCGTCACTCTAACTTGACCTAATTAGACTGCTATGTATAATTAAGACCTCAAATGATTGTTTACACTGTTGTGTGTGTGTGTATATATATATATATATATATATATATATATATATATATATATATATAAATATATATTTATTGAGAGAAGAGAAGACTTTGGGAGAATGGGGTTTGCAGAATTTGTTAGTATAAGGTCATATCAGTAAGCTATGAGGAGTAGGGCCTCTGAAGCTAACAGCATTAGGGTTTTGGGGCCTTGGGTTCACATCAGAAAACTGACTGTAATGAAATTAGATTGTATCGTAAGCAAAAAATTGCCTTTTATCACATGTTGGCAGCAAGATATTTTTGACATAGATCCAAAATCTCAGAACTGCTGAAACGTCTTTACCATTTCAGCACGCACCTTGTCCACAAAAGTTACTACACCCACCTAGTAATTCGTATTGTACACCATTAGCTCCCACCATTTACGCTGCCAGCGTCTACATGGTACGTATTTGTGTACATGTTTTTTTCCCTTTAACTTGTTCCATGCACATCCTACACGTACACACATATTCCTTAGGATTGAATCTACGACAGGGACAGGTGGTTTTACACCAATGAAGGCATTATTATAGAACGTGGGCGGTGACTAGTGGAGTGGTCGAGCTTTTGATACATAAGTATAACCGAAGCATGTCGTGCTTATTTTAAGCTGCATGGCTAGTCAAGCATGTATTATTCTTACTCTTTATGACCACATTGTTGAACCGTGACAAATTCATTCTCTTCAAATTAGGCGTGGGATTAAAGTGCTTCCTACCTTTCAAACTCCATCAACGCTTCTTTATTAGACCATTAACTATTTCTCTTTCATACATAGCATCACTCAAACTTCTCTCTGTAATTCAATGTTTATCCATTGCAACCCAAAAAGTTCTTCTTACCTTGTCAAACATTCTGACTTCAACCCATTACAAACAATAATCTATGCACCCTTTCAACTATTCCTGTCTCCATTTTCTGAACCAATTCCCTTTAATTATGAGTTCTATAGCTTGTTTCACCCCCCCTCCTAGCTACTACCTACAAGGATCTTTTATGGAAAATAAAACTTATCAGGTTCACACTGTGTATCTTCTTCTTAGATCTATCGCATCATTACTATCTAGATTGCTACTTCACTTTAACTCACACCATTGTCTAACGTATGTAATTGAAAATCCTTATAAATCATCTCACCTTCATTAACTATATTTGTATGTATAAATACTACCTTTTACTATTGTGTTTCGAGTTTAACAAGAAACAGAAAAAAACACGACGTAATGTGACAAGAAGTAAGAACAATTAGCTAGTATTAGTACGAACAGTTAGCTGTATTCTGGTATCACACAGTTGTAATGATATTTATAAATCGGGACCATAATCAGAGGGATAAAGTTATTATTCTGCCTGAATTCGTTGATCCTATATTTGATTTTTATTAATAAATATATTAATGAAAAACCAGTTTTTTAATTCTTCTTTAATAAACTTTTTCTCTAGTATGGTCCTTTTTGCTAATTATGTGTTGAGTTTTTGTAAAGAAAGAAAGAAAAAAACATAAGAAAAGCCGTAACATGGGGTAATGTAACAAGTAAGAAACAATTAGCTGGTGTTAATAAAAATAGAAAAATGAAACAGTTAGCTGCTATCATAAAAAGAAGAAGTTGTGGTTATATTTATAAATTATAATAAATAATCAAAAAGGCAAAAAATTATTCAGCTGAAACTCATTGATCCTGTCTCTAATTTTTATTGATGAATATATTATAAGAAGATTTTTTTTTTTAATTTCTTCTTTAAATGAATTGTTTCTCTAGTAAAATTGTTATCCTTTTGGTTAATCATGTCTTGAGTTATACAAAAATAAAGATAAAGGAAAAACCCTAAGATGGGTTGACAGCAAGTGGGAACAGTTAACTAGTCTGCTATCATATAAAGGAGAGCCAAGTTGTGATGATATCTATAAATTAGAATAATCAGAGGGCATACAGAATTATTCTGTCTAAATTCATAGATCTGTATATAATTTTTTTCTAATAAATACATCTCTCTAAGCAGACCATATAAATATACAGTGAATTCCAGAACACAGTATGGAAGCAGCTAGGTTTAGCTGTTGAAATCAAAGAACAAATAATGCTAAAGTTCTTACTTAATATCATCACTTTCAACTTAACATCTTTTAACACAGAAACACGATATTTTCTGTGTGCAATGTTGTGTTAACTAGTGTGTGTAATATTAGAGACTAATTACTGTTATTACTGATTGTCACACTTAAATGGAACCATGCATGTGCGATGTAGTTGCACCAAATGCAGAGGGAACCATCCTGAACTGTTACGAACCCCACAGAAAAATAATCTTGTCGAGAGTTTGCATCTCTGGCAACTTTTAATCTGTAATATGAGATATTAAGATGGGATTTTATACCTTCCTAGGGCAATGTGATGTTAACATTTTATGATGTATGCATGGAGTGGTTGTTAGGAAGGAATAATAACGAATCCAAGTGTCACATCCCTCATGGTTTTTGAATATGTAGTTGTACTGAACGTGGTGACCTATTCGGTCCCAAAATCTTGGTCATTGTATTGAAAAATTCGAACAACCGACATCTTCTGTTTTCTCATCGCCATGAATGACAAGGAGCGCACGTTTAAGCTTCCAATTGAATCATCGCTTCAGGATTTGGTAAAGAGAGATATGTCTATCTCACCTGTAACCAATTGCATTATATATGGGGGCCTATCTCATTATATCATTACCCCAGTTTAAAGATAGTCAGATATTAGTGCATAATATCTACCACCATATTGCTTCTTCTTGTTGTTGCTTATATATATAGATATAGATGCTGCTATGCTCCACTTGCTTCTTCATTGCTTTTTGGATTGTCTTCTTCTGTTCATCTGTTTTAAAGGTAAAGGGTATGTTCATGGTATACCATTTATGTTCAAGCCTGCGTATAATGCATGTATGATAACCTCATAACTGAAGCAGAGAATAAACCTACCCTATACCTAGTGTTCTATATTTTTCTTCGTCTGGGTAAATTCATGTATAAAATAAAAATTTCTCTTTATTATATATTCAAAATTCATCTTTGAAGACATTGGTTAATTAAGTTAAAATCATTATGAGAAAATCAGTGTATCTTCCCCTTGAAATAAATACCAACTCATCTCATTCTACCTTTAGACTTCAAGATTATAAAAAATATATTTTAAGTCTAGTTTTATAAAAATACTTGTAAAATGATGTATATATTTATTTATATATTTTAAATTTAATTTATTTCTAAACGAGATATATATATATATATATATATATATATATATCAAATATAAAAATAAATATTAATAAATAATTTAAATATCAGATTAGACATTAATAAATAATTTGATGAGAGATGATTTTATAGATTCAATGTACAATAAATTTTATTAGATTAAATTTTAGATAATTCTCACACTACCTTAAGATATGATTCAATTATATAAAATTGACTTATAAATGAAATTTTATACTTATACGTTATAAACTCATCTCATTTTTTACTAATATAAATTCTACAAAGCCATTTTAACACATCAAGTTTTAGAACAGTTGTTACAAAGATTGGAGCACAATATTTACAAAAATTCAATCAATTGACAGCAGTTAGTAATTTTTTATTATTGTAATTATTGGTTATTTTTTACAGGCATAAAAAAATATTCTAAAAAAAAAAGTTTTAATTAAGTTTCAAAAGAAGCATTAAAGAGATTTGTAGGATCTTGTGGTAATAATATGTGGGAAGTGAGAGTGTGGGTCCACTTGTTTGACATTTTGTCAGAAGATATATGAGAAATTCGGTTTGTTGTGCTAAGTCAAAATGATAATTATTTGTAAGACAAACAGAAAACTCTATGATGGGAAAACATGGTGGATGGAATATCCTTCTCATAGATTATCCACATTGTTCGGTCTCTCTCTTCAGGTACCTTAAAGCTACAGGAATATTGTTATATTGGAATGCCATACCTTTTTACCATGTCTGCGTTATTGTCTCCTTCAAACCTTACTCTCTGTCGCATCAAATTTTTATGTAATATTTACACATTAATTTCATCACTAATCATCAAAATCAATTGCTTTTGTATGCTCACTTAAATGTATAATGATTAGTTGTTAAAGTTAATTACATGAATATCTCGTATTAATTAAAAATAAAATTAATTTATAATATATAAGTAAATATAAATATTTTTATAAATTCATCCGTTTCATATAAAAATTTCTTAATTATGACATTTTATTATACAGAATTGTATATCTAATTTTAAAGTTAATACATAATTCTTTTGGTGATCTCGCTAAATTATTTATAAGAAACAACAAAAGTTAATTAAGAATGTGAGAATTAATGATTGAGTCGGTTTAAAGTTAAGAAGATGACTTCAGAACTTGAACTATATTTATTATATATTTGGTAACCTTTGATTGCCTAAGTTTTTAGATTAAAGAAAGAGTTGAACCAAGAATTTTTGGCACCCCATTTGTATTGAGAAAAATGTCTGAGATTTTCTTTTAAAACTCTACAATGAAAACAGAATAAACATATATAGATTAAACACGATTTAACGATTAATGTGATTACGTTTTTGAGAAATAGAAGTTAAAAAAATAGATACAACAAGAAAATTTTCTATTATTAACAATTAACATTCATAAAAAAAATATGTGAAAAATATTGTATATAATTAATTATGACCAATAAAAATGTAAAGTTAAGTGTGAGAAGCATTATTAAATAATTTTTTTGTAAGTATAATATTACCATTGTTGAGAATATTTGTTTAATATTTTTATTTTGAATTTTTTTAATATTTGTTTAATATTTTTATTTTGAATTTTTTTAATATTTTTTAATAAAGATAAAAATACATTTATTTATTGTTTAGATAAAAAATATATCAATTACTAGTATAAATATTATCACAGCAAGTGTTATATATATATATATATATATATATATATATATATATATATATAAAGTGACTGTAAACTTATCACTATCTACATTGTAATTTCGGTATACTTATAAAATGTATAACAATTTGCTATCTAATTTCTATCAATACCATTAAATCATATCAATGAAGGATATAATGCTTCAAATATAACATGATATGTAATTTCAAGCTTTCCATTATATAAAATCATATCAATGAAGGAATTGAAAAAGTTCATTGAAAACAAGAAAATTATATTCAGGTTGACCTTGATATCGATTAAGGAAATACATTATTGAGAAAAGTCAGTTCACTAAATCGAATATATTTGTTTTTTATTTTATTTTGATGAAGTTCAATAAAAAAAAAGAAAAAAAAAAAAAGAGGAACTTGGTCATTCTACTTAGCTTTTCAAACCAGTTCATTAAAAATATAGTTTTCTATCAAACAAAACTAGAAACTAAAAACTATAAAAGAGCTCTATATTGTTTCTGACTCAGTTGTTTTCTTATGAGTTTATTTAACACAAACATTGCCATGTGCTTGTTGCTTTTAAGTTCAACTTGTTTCTTCTTTTAATTTGAACTTTGTTCTGTATTTTCTATGCATCTTAGTAAATGATTTTTTTACTTTTCAAAACTATTTTTGTTTATAAGAGGATTGAGTAGGAAATTCTCAAAATTTATTACTTATTATTGATAACTAACTTAATATATGACATACCAAAGAGAATGAGATAAAGCCTACAATAGCATTAGTTTAAATCAACTAAGAAATGACACTGAACACTGACATTTGTAACTCCTAATTAGGCCTAAGTATAATGTGCCATAATAAAGAGGTTCTATAGCTTATTTATACTACACTGATTACACTAATAGTTAGGATATATTAGTTATTATTTATTGTATTGTATGAAATTTTGGTTAATGGGTCGATTTCATATCTCAATTGATAATACAAATAATTACATTTAATACATATTTATTATTAAATTGTCCAATATGTAATGACTTTGACATCAGAATATTTTTTGTAAGTAACTTCTAAATTTGACTAAAAAGTTATTAATGTGATGAAGTTTGACAAATACAGAAGAAGAACAATTGATCTCGACCCATAAATCGAAACATTTCTCGTTATATCTATTAACTAAGATAAGATTATTTAACTACCAATCAAAGTCTCAACAATTGCTTTTGGACTTCACCAAATCCTTTTCGCAGCAGTCCCTCACCCAAAAATTATGGAATCATTTTCTAGTTTAACATGAATTATGTTAGTTATGAACACTAATCAATACAAAGAAGTTTACATTCGACTACTCATACAAACACACATCTTAGAAAATGACTCAACCAGAAGATAATTAATGGATAAATACAAACTTACTTAAACACCACAGTTACAAAAGAAAAAGTTATTTTAACAAAACTTTTTTAATAATTTTTTGACAACGCATACGTGACAGTTTGTTATTGGTTCGTTTCAAATATTTTTTTAAACATAAATTCAAATAGACCAATAAAATAATGACATGTGTCCTATTGTCAAAAAATTGTTAAAAAAAATTGTCAAAATATCAAGATCCAGAGTTACAAATGCATTATGCATCATGATAGATACTAGATGAAACCAAAGAAGAAACATGGTAACATAAGAATATCTACTTAATGGAGAAAGTAATACCTAGCTCTAGTTTATAAGATGGATCTCTTTTTAGTACAGATAGCTGGAATAAAACTAATACTCTCAAGAGTTATAATCTTCAATAACCAAAAGGCTCAGAAGCCTAGTAAATTAATGACAAGAACCAGAACATTACTTGCATCAACTTACGTTGAAGGCTCCCCATTGAATGAGCACAACAGTGCTGAAGAGGATTGATTTCAGCAGCAGTGTTACATCAGGGTGGTTATGATTTCAATGGTGACATAATCTGGAAACATCAAACTTTCACTTAGAAGAAAAATTACATCTTTTTAAGGATAAACAAATATCTAAAAATAATATAAGGATAAACAAATATTATATATGCTGTTTGCCATTATAGAATTTAAATATTAACATAATTGCTGGTTGGAGTTAACTATAGTATATAAAAAACTATAATAAACATGATTATGATAAAATTGATGCATTGTTTTTTTAGTTTTTGGAAAGATTAATTAGAGAAAGATATGGTTAAGATTCTGAACTTTTGTGGATATTAAGATAAAGAATCTGGGAATTTGCCAATGACTATGATGAGAAGCACAAAATGGAAGAGATAAAAAGTTGTGGTAGAAGTTGATTTTCAAGGATGAAAGTCCATCTTCAGTAACAGATTTTTCCACCAACACAAGGTACATGGTCTGAATATATATGAGTAAGCAGCATTATGAATAAATAATGCACAACTACAGCGTTCATTCCTCCATTATTAGATTAAGATTTAATAACCATGGTATATCAGCATATCATCTGAAGAAAAAGGGAACACAAATCATGCTATACCCAAAAAGGTTAAAGGAAAAATCTCTAAGGGCCGCAATGAGAACTCCAGCAGCAAACGATATCACAGAAAAAGCCACCTGAAATTCGAGAGAAAACTGTATGTAAGATATATCAGTTCACGAAAGGAAAAGAACAAAATGCTACTAATCTTTATAATCATACCCATGGCTAGTCAAGTTTGACATTAGACCCGGAGAAAATGAACACTGTTTTATATACTATAAATTGTTTATAAGGTACCATATCCGATTTTAGAGTCCACGGATGATCAGTATTTCCAGATGAAAATCAAAGGCTGTAATAGGAGAAGAACCACGGTAACAGAATTTAAAAGGCTGTAATAGGCAAGAGGAACTTCTTTGACTAAGCATTCACAAGTTCCCCATGTAACCAAACATCAATCAATGTCTAAAAGGCAAAGTAATCAGGAAGGGTAAAACAACCAACCATGTTATCAAAATAATCCTCAGATATTACACTCTTTCCATTTTTAGGGAACTTTAAGTCAAGTATCTGTTCTTCGGATAAACAATGGTCCCAAATAACTTCATTTGACCCTGAAAAGTGAAAGTGAATATGCATCTTGTCAGTTACCAATACAAAACACAGTACCAAATCAGAAGTCTTAAAACTGCTCCAAAATTTAAAGGAAAAATAGTAGATATGTTAAAGAAAACATTTCCTCTCTTTATCTCATCCACTCTCCAACAAGATATGCTGAATCAGAATTCTGAACTACAACAAGTCTAGCCATTTCACTTCACCTGAGTCAGTCAGATGAAATCTGATCTATTACACAGCCTATATGAAAGGCAAGGAACTAGAGTAGTGTAAGAACTTAAAGATCAAGGCAACTACCCCCAAGTAAGGGAATTCATTAGGTGAGTCTTGGAGAGAATTAAGAAATGGTGGAGGGAAGAAAAGGGTGAGGAAATTCGTATCCAAAGTCTACATTCTTATCTCTGGCTTTTTTCTGAATTTCTTCCTACTCTACATATTATTTCTTGCCATTTAAATAATTCGTATGCTATTAGTCCTTGATTCATCATGTTATGGTTCTAGTTTATGCATTCACTAGGTAAACTTAAATTGAATAAAAGTTAATGTATTAATCATGGAGGATAGTTAATATATTAGTAGTTAGAGTCTTATTAGTCCTCAACAGTAAAATATATGTGAGTTTAGAAATTGTATTGGTGATTGCATGAAACAATAATAACATATGAATCAAGTTTTTCCAATGAAAAAGTTTTGTTGTCTACATTTAAGAGTATGAATAAAAGTTTTCTTCATTGGATGTCCCTTAACTTCTGCTTATGAGCCACATTAGCACACACTAAATCCGCTCGTCACTGAACAGTCATTCTAGCTTATATGCTTGAGGTTCACAGGCTCTAATAAATCTCTTTCCTTAACATTTATCCAAAGAAGCCAATCAAAACCCAGAGAAAACCAGTGCAAACACATACCTGACAGCCACACCCTGGCGCAGACAGCGGCGCTCCGGCAAGACGTGACAGCGGCGAACAACTTTGAATGGCATTCACCGCCTGTGAATGTGGTCACGGATTGGGTGATGAGTTTGGGAATGTTAGGGAATGAATTTAGAGTCTTTCACCGCCTAACTGCTCGTAAACTGCCATCAACTGCTCAAAAACTGTCCTTTATAAACTATCCTTTCCTTCACTGTACTGCACTATGAGATTCTCTCAGAAAATGGAGATACTAGCACGCACACTCATTGTCCTTTCACTCTGCGCTCTCTCTTTCTTCTCAGTTTATTGTTCTCAATATCTTACTTCAGGTAACCATGAAGCAGCACTTTTACATCGTTGAAAAAAACAGGTTTTGTTTGCACCATCCTTACTTCTTTTTCTTCATTTGAGACAGATAGATCACAACTTCCCCTGTTCGCTTTTAGTTGGTGGGATGACAAGGGCACATTCCAGGCCGGTGACACAGCAACCATCAAAGTAAAAGTGCTTGAAAATGCTGATAAGATTGACAAAAAAGTTTTCAACCCCACACTAACTGTGAATGGAAAGGAAGGGAACAGTTCCTATGTGTCTACTGTGTTGTCAGATTTCGAAGGAGATCCAAATGAATGGAAGATCTTCTTCACCCCCATCAGGGTTGGATTGTTTAATGTACTCATCAGCGAGGAGCGTTATAAAGTTGATGATTCATCTTTGCATTTCCAAGTTGAACCAGGTTTACTTTTTAATTTTAAACTTTCTAATAGAACTGAATGATTCATTGGTAGGTAGGTAGGTTTTGATGGAACTAAAACTAACTACCCTTTTAAATCACTTCAAGGATTCTGTTGAAAGTAAAAGGAAAACATCACTCTTTTGCAAAATGGGAACGAAGATAATTTTATTCATTCTAGTTCATACCTTGGTGTTCTATTATCTATCAGTGTAGGCTACGTTGGTTTTGTATGTGCCAGATAGTAAAGTAAGGCTTGATATAATCGTCCTACTGAAGGGAACATGTACCCTTCTGTGTGCGTTGCATCATGGAAGGGCGTGAGACATGAGTATGAAGCTGGTTCAAAAGCTACGCTTATGGTGCTACTTAAAGATGCATTTGGGAACGGTATCTCTGAGACGACTCAAGTGTCCTATTTGCCTGATTTCAAGTTGTCTGTTTTGCATGAAAATGGTTCTGTTGCAAGTGCTCCAGATATCTTTAACATGGGGTGGACTGAGTTTGATTATATAGTCATTGAGTTTATTGTGACGAAAGCTGGAAAGTTCTCATTGAACTTAGAAGGAGGAAATCAAACCTTGAAGGGTTCTCCATTACCATTGAAGGTGAATCCAGGTTGTGTGCTTTTTGTTTCAATTATAATTAAGTGCTTTATATCATATTTGGATCACCTTGATTACATGCTTGAGCTTGATAGACAAACAGTTTCATAATAAATTTCGTACGTGGGGTTTGTTTCTCTGTTTCTTTCATATATATCATTTTATTACTTTTACAAGCAAATCTACAATAGCTTGACCTCTCTCTTACTCAATTGCCAGGAGATATAGATGTCTCTAACTGTATCGCCAAATGGAACGTTGAATCTCATGCATGGCAATTGTCTTCCAAGATGGAAATCTTTATACAACAGTTAGATAAATACGGAAATCTGGTTTCTGGACTTTATCCTTTTGATTCTGAAGTTGTTGAAACTGACACAAACTTGTCTATACCGATATCAGATCTCCATTTTCAAGAAGTGGATGCTGGAATTCAGTTGTTTTCGTTTAGCAATTTTGAGCCAGGGAACTTCCTATTGACAATATATGATTCCAAGCATAATAAAAGCATTTCCAACATGCCATATGCTTATACTGTTTTTATAGGTAAAGTTTCATTCCGAGTCTCTTAAAAAAAAATTGGATTTGTCGTTTGTAACATCATTTTGTTTTCACTCTTGTTTTGATCGTTTACTATATCTGATATAAACTTGTATTTTTCCTTCTCCCTCGTCTCTCTGTCAATCTATCTGTCTGCTTAGCAAAAAAGCCTAAGCTAGCTTTTCACAACTTTAAGTAGTTTCTTACACTTTAGTTACTTGCATAATCATTTCAGCATGAAAATCTAATTTCTTTGTCATGTTCCTTTTCAAATAGGTTACTGTGATGGGGTTAAAAGTGTTGTTAATGGATCAGGTTTAAATGATTCAGTAGCTGGTGTAAAGGAAGAATTTTATGTGTATTTGAATGACATCTATCAATATCCTTCCCCTGTCCAAGCAAACATACTTCAAGTACAAATTTCAATAGAAAATGACTCGTACAGAGTTATGCCAGTCATATATCCTGTGGTTGACAGTAATGGTATTTTCAAAGATAAACTTCTTGCTACATTCATGTATGAAATTGATTATTTCATTTTTTATTGTTATAATTGTATTTGACATCAGGGAGCAGAATAGCTTCAGGATTGAGATATGATGGTATCGGTCACATGGAAACTCTGCCATCATCTTCAATAGAGTTGAGAAACAATGTAAGGAAGACAAAAGTTAATTTTTGGTGCATAATTAGTGAAGACTCTAATGAAGTTTCACAATGTTTTCAGTCTAATGGGAGTGGGAGCTTTATCATGGCAAGTGATTTTCGTGTGGATTACATACCAGAAAAAAGTGGATTTTATGATATTAATGTATATTGTGGAAACATATTATTGAATGAGGGACGTTCTTTCCGAAAAGAGGTAAAAGCAGGTACAATAATGTGCATTATATGAACAGGAATGGTTTTCATAAGGTTGTCCTCAGCTTATACAAAGAAAAAAAAAAGTGCTTTTTTATGCACTACTTCATCTCATGGTAAACCCTCCTTATTTGCATGACAATCAAATTAAATGAATTGAAGGAATGAGAGAAGAAACTCAACACCACAGAAAGAAGAGTTTTTAGTAAAAGGAGGCTTAGTGATCAAAGGTTTTTTACTTCCGAAGTAATATAGATATAATTATTCATGTATTTTCCCTCAATTGCTTAAGTTTTTCATTTGGTCTTTATGATATAATATCAGTGTTGCCTTAAACTAAGCTAGAGTTCTATTGGTGTTGCCTTCATTCTTCACAAATTTGCATTATCCATTCTTCAAGCCTAGAAGATTCTTGCATAGAGGAGTCTGTTACATATAAAATGATTAATGTGCATTCAAGGAACAGCTTAAGCTTATCCTGCAAAATATTTCAATAGAATAAAATTTTATTGAAGGGTTTATCTAAGTTTTGCTCATAATTTTCACATATATTTATTGTTTTACTCCCAATCATTTCTCATGATGTCCCCCTAGCTTGCTGCAGGTGAAGTAAATGTTTCCTTGTCAAGTGTCATGAGGTTTTCTCCAAAGGTGCCAAAGCTGTCCAAAAGTGAAATAATTGTCCAGCTTGTGGATTCATATTTAAACGCTGTCCTCTCACAACAATCTAGGTTGAAATTGGAGATTGCTTCTGTTAATAGTTCTGGCTTTTCGAGTTTGGACATTACAGACAATAAGGATGGATCATACAGCTGCAGTTACATGGCCAAAAATGTTGGCACTTACGAGATTTGTGCTTCCTTTGATGGCAAAAGTTTCTTATCATGTCCCTTGAGTATCAATGTGTACAGCAGTAAGTTCAAAGAACATTCACCTTATATTTTTATCCTTGTTATTATTTTGGTAAGTATGCTGCTTATTTTACTCAGATATATATGTGTCATAATTATTATATCTCTATATGCTGATATATTGCTGCTGTTAATGGGAACTTTTCCACACACCTTCCATTATCTGACCAGTTTTCAGACCAAGTGAAAATATGTCTGCTTTTAAAGTTTGAATTTTCAAGTTCAGAAATCTGGGGTTGTCTAATTTACTCCAAGAATATGATTTTTTAAGGATTCTTTTGCTTGACTTGCAGGTGAATATTTTCCAAAAGCCATCAATGATACAATATCTATTTGGGAGGAAAATTCCGTTGCCTTTGATGTCTTAGCAAATGATTATTTTGCTGGTGATAATGCAAGTATAGTTGAATTCTCAAAAGTAAGATATCTTGTGAATGCATACTGAAACCTCTTCATAACCGTCTTTTTCCTATTATATATATGTTGATTCTGATTTTCACCAGTAAAAATCCTGTTTATGATTAACATTTTGGAAGATGATGGATGTTGACAAAGAAATGGTTTATTATCTTCAAAACATTTCATTATCTGTCAGTGATCTAGAATACAGTCAAATAGTAAATATTCGACTCAATATTTATTCTCTGCATAATAAAAAATTATCATTAACTTGCTGTCATTTGTGACGAACTAAGTTTCAGCATTACTGTGCAAAGTCCTTTTTAGACAGATGTGTCTGAAGTTGCTAATAATCATGAATATTTCAATTCTTTGTCTTCATATTTTTTTTAATATGAGAAATGGCTGTTTCTATTGTATTATTTCAGTCAGATCATGGTTCACTTATACAGAATGGAAGGATCTTTCGTTACACTCCTTATAAAGGGTATTATGGAAATGATTCCTTTTGGTATACAATTTCTGATATAAATGGAAATCTTGCTTCTGCTTCCGTGTGTATATTTGTTCTCAATGTTCCACCTCAGTTTGTTTCTGCTCCAAATCAACTGCAAGCAACAGAAGATTCAATAAGCCCTAGATTTGGGTATGTATAAGCTACATATGTATAAATATTTCTTAGAAAATGGTTTAATTGAACTGCCCTTATGTGTGCAATCTTGTTGTTCCCCTCTTGCAGTGGTTTCACCGGGTTTGAGATAACTTATTCAAATCCTATGGAAAATATTTCTGTCAATCTTAGTGCTCAATCTGGAATTGTACTTCTGTCTCCTATGACTATGCAATTTGGGCAAGTAATGTGGAGTGAACTTACAGTTGACACAGGAAATGAAACTGCAACCAGTTTAATAATAGAAGGCTCTGTGGAAGTAATTAATTTTGCGCTTCAGTCAATTCAGTATCTGGGGTATTTTTTTCATTTTTTTATTGCTTAAATTTACTAAAACAATTATATTGTTTGGAAATTTTTGTAGATTTCACGTTATTATAATATATAAATAGATGAAAACCTCTCCATTTTGTAAGATTGAGTTATGTTTAAAATCCATTATGTAACATGTATATCTGTCTTATCGAACTGCACTTTCACAGTGACGCTTGCCAACATGTTCAATGATTACAGAATTATATCACATACTCATGAATCAAAAAATGTCAACAAACACCAAAATATTTTCTCACTAGTTCTTTTCTATCCAACTCTGTGAGTCTAAGAAGTAATTCTACATGACTGAGCTTTAGTAAATCAGAAGTCATAAGTCTCATAAAACATGTATTATTACTAGTTTGGAAAACATTTATCACGTAGAAGTGTAGATGTGGTTTTCAATTATTGTTTGTTATTACTATTGTTAATAATCCTGGTGAATTTTGTTCTTCAGAAATGAAAATTTTTATGGAGGCGAAACCATTCAAGTCTCAACCAGGAATAAGAACGGAGTAAATTCACTGGTTGTTCCAATTTTTGTTGATCCTATCAATGACCCTCCATTTATTAGAGCCCCCTACTTCATCATATTGAGGAGTAATGAAGATGAGACCCTTATCTTTGACCAAGAGAAAGATAAGTTTGACTTTTTCATTGGAGATCCTGATCTTCTTACCTTCCCTGGTATGGTATTCTTTCAATAAAACTGGTAGTGGTATTGATGGTTATATTGTCTAGTTGAGTAATTGTTTTCTGTATATTTTAAACAATTCATGTTGTTCTTGACATGATAATGTCAAAAGAAGGTTTGCAGGCTTAACATTCTGCTGATGGATCATATCAGGTGGTCAGGCTCACTTTTTTGTGACGTTCTCCATGGAAGTAAATGATGGATGGTTGGTGACAAACCTACCAGTTCATTTGATCAATACAACTGAATTGAAGCACGGAATTAATTATCAGTGGCAGCCTCTTCAGACATATGTAACTATCTCACAGCACTTTATGGTCAAAGCTCATGGAATCAGATTTCAGGCCACAGTCAATGACTGCAACAGTGTTATGCAGCAACTGTTCTATCATGTGAGTTAGTGATTCTCTTTTAGTTTTTACCATGAAGTTTGAAGACCAAACACGGTCTTCAATAGGCTCCCGTCATCAGTTAAATGTAAAAAAAAAAACAGACAAAATCATTGCCATCTGTTCCTTCACCACAGGTTCATGACGTGTAGTAGAATTTATGAAAATTTCCACTGCATAATTGTCTTGATTTTATACAGGGAGGTGAGCATGGAGCTGTTTTAACAATGACATTAAATGACATGGGAAACTACGGATGTTTTCCAGATTGTGCAGATGGCATGTCAATGCCATTATACACAGAAGCTACTGTAAATTTAATGAGAAAACAACCAATGAGTTCATTTCTGGCTCACAGTAAGTACTATATTTCATAAATGATAATAAATCATTGGCTTCAAGTTTCACAATTTGACTGAAAACAAAGTTATTAATATATATAGAAGCATTTAGTTTCCACTTTATATGCACCAAAACAAAATTAGAGTCCTTCATCTTATCATAATGATTTCCATAATCTGTTTATCAAAAACAGAAACATAGATGTATTTTATTTCTGACTTACAATCTTGTTCTATCTTCTGTAACAGCCTTAGGATCAATCATTGTCATTGAATTTGTTATCATATTCTCTCTTGGAGCCTTGCTTCTTTACTTCACCTGTAAATGTGCAATTCTTCTTGCACATGAAAGAAGAAACAGAGAAGAAAGTTCTTCAGAGTTATCTAATTCCAAGAGTTTCCCCAGAGAAAATGTAAGTGTGCATATATAGCCAGATGAATTACTAAGTGTGTTGCAGAACTATTATAATTATTGTGAGATCAGGATGATAATTATTTTGAAAACTACACTTAGATGTAAAATACAGAAAGATTTAAGAGTCTTGGAATATACATAGAACACGTTGACAGAATTTCTTTCATGATTTAGAAGGTATACATGGAAAAGTTAAAGGAGAAAATGGTTAATGATTTCTTTGCAGAAATGATGTTTTCTGTTCAGCTAAGTTTACTCTCTTCAGTGATTCAGTAATAATATTAATAACCAATGTTGGAACTTTCAGGTGCCAAGTTGAAGAATCTATCAGCAAACCAATGTTATTCATGATCTGCTATGTATTTTATCTGTGTTTTTGTTATACTAAAACAACAGTTTCAGAAAGTATGTATAATGTTGTAAAAACAGTTTGAAAAAGAGTATGTGATCGTTATTTTCATGTTGAAAAATTATGTAATTAATTTAAGTAGAGAAATGATGAAGTATAATAATATGGTTTTTAAATATTAAGTATATTTAGATTTTATTTAGTAATATTATAGAGTAATAAAAAATAATAAATGAAAAAAATATTTTGACACGAAAAACTTTTCTTATTTTTTACTTCTATAAAAATACAAAAAATTATTTTTTTATGATATTTTAAATGGATGTAAAAATTTATCATTATACTATTACTTATAATAAATAGAAACTATTACTTATAATAAATAGAAAATATAAGAGAATGTAAAATTTCTTAAAAATAAGTTGTAATGCATAAATAATATATATTATATTATTAAACCTAAAAATAAAATCCTCGTCATTTTAGTCCAAGATTATTTTGTTTGTTTTGAGATTTATAATTTTATTTTTAAAAGACCTTCAATTGATTTTGAAAAAAAATTTATAAATTGTTTTATTTTAACTCAGTTGAAAAATATTAGATCCTAACATTATCTGTCTTTATCTTTAATTCATTAACACTGCTTACTTAAACATTGTACTTAAAATCCACAATTAAATAGTAAGTTCTGCAATTTTACACATATTATGATTTAGATCTTACGGATAATTGTAACATAGTAAAATATATAATAAAATCGATAGAATCGTCGAGCAAAATATAAAATTATATAAATTGTCATTTTTTTCACTATACCACCTCTTTGCTTTTTTAGATGAATGTATTTAATTTCAATAAAATCTAAACTTAATTAAAATTTAATACAATTAAAAATTCATATTTTTATATGTATTATTAGCGGAAACATAGTAAAACTAAAAATAATTAAAATTAAAATTTTGTCAATTATAATATTACTTATAAAATTTCAAAAAATGATATTTTAGAAATGACAATAGTTTAAAAATAGTGAGATTCAATTATTTTAATACTAAATAATTTATTTATAAATAGTTTTATTATAAATAAGTTTTATTATTTTAAAATGTATCGTTTTTTTAGAAATCATTATTTTAGAGTTTTTTACTTTCTCTCTTAGAGTTTTGATTCATGGATCATCTCTTTGACGATCAGAAAGTGTAATCGATCACAGCGATGAGGTCTATATTTCTAGTTAATCACTTTCTGTTATATTGCAAGTAAGTTTTTACCCTTTTTCTCCTTTTATTCTCGGTTCTTGATCATGCAAAGGAATCTGTTTTGCATGTGTCAAAATTGTTTTCCCCTTGATTCTTTGTTAAATTGAGTTCCTAAGAACTTTATCCGACCATCATTCGGTGTTTCGGAGGTTCATCTAGAATGTCCTTGCTTTTCAAGCAAATCGACGAGAAGTTTTGAGAGTTGGAACAATTTGTTTTGAGGTAAGAGAAGCGTAATGCTTTTAGAATCCAATGTTTAAGTATGAAAAGATGTTTAATTGTTTATGAAATAAATGCATGTGGTTGAATTGTTTTGTGAAAGTGGTATTTAAGAATTTGAAGTGCTTTGCAATGTGGATTCTTGATTGGATGATGTTTGTATGATTTACTAGTTAATTTGGAACTGAATCTGGTTTGGAATTTTGTTGTGAGATATTAAATGTTGTCCAATCTATTATGGTATTGAGGAAGGGTCTTTTACTTGAGTTTCTAAGCCTAAAAAGGGAGTTTTTATGAGTGAAATTGAGGAATAGGTATGGGAGTGAGATGGTAACTGATTTAGTAATGTTAAGAGGTTAATTGGGACTTGTTAGAAGTGTTAAATGATTGAAAACTGATATGTAACAATGAGGTGGTTCGTGGTTGGAGTTTTCAAGTGTTTTTTATGTAAAAGGGGGGTTTTAAATAGTGAGAATTTGAGATAAGTGGTATAAACTTTTTTTAAGAGTTTAGAGTATGTTTTGGGATCAATTAAGACTTTTCTAGAGGTCTATATCAGAAATATTTGTCATGGAAGTGTTAATTGCATCATAAGTTGAGTTTCTTACTTCATTTTAGAGGTTTTAGGTGTTAGAAATAGAAAGTGGGATGGTTGGGTGAAACTGAAGTATTGGAGGTTGCTAACAAGTGTATTTAGACTTGTTTATACAGTTTGTAAATTGATATGGGGTTGAAAATGGTGGAATTGAAATTGGGTAGCTTGTAGGAATGAATTTGGGTTTTAAAGTGTCAATTTGAGTTAGGGTGGTGTTTCCAGAGGGTTTTTCAATGTTTAGAAGGTCCTAAGAACCATTTAAAGTTGTGGGGTAAGTGTGTGAAGGGATCCAAAAAGTGTAGAGTGTTTCTGATAGAGCCTGAGCGCCCAAACAGGACGTTGAGCGACCGTTTCCAATGGCCTAGGCATTGAGCGCCAGCCCTTATTGCAACAATTTTAGGGAGTTTTTAGGGTTTTAGATTTCGATTTTAGACGTTTTTTAGGTCGTTTTCAGGATTTAGACTCTTCTAGAGTTATTAGTGAGAGTTTCCAAGTTGTTCCTTACCTAATTGTGGGTATCAAGATGTTATAAAGAAAATTGTGTTATTATGTGACTTTTGATGAACTGTAATGGTATTGATGGACGAAATTCCATGATCCTCGTGGAGGGGTTACATGGTGGTGTCTTGTGGTGTTGTTGTATGAATGTATGGAGTTTTGTAGTATTGGTGGTTTAACCTGACACTCTCAATAACTTTAACTCAAGTAGAGATGAATGGTTATATCGTGGAGAGTAACATGAGGTCTTAGCCTGAGAGGTCTTTCTCTAGTTGGCAAAAGGGCATTTGAGGATTAACTTTGTGCGTGGTAAGGGTGAAACCCACCACAAGTGTAAGAATCACCATAGTTCGACATTAATATTATATTCGAATGAGTTAGTCCAATGTTTTAAAATGTTTATAGTGTATGTTTCTTATGTGTGTAATACAATGTATAATAAAATTTTATTGTATATTGATAAACAATTTTACCACTAACTTATCCTACTTTTGTATTGTTTCTTGATTTCTGAATAAAAGATAAGAGTGAAGGACATGAAAAGTCAAATAATTCTACATTATTCATAGGTTTGTTTTATTATAATGGTTGCTTTATTATTTAATATTTCATTTTAATAGTATTTTACTATAAAAATAAGATATTACATCATTCAACATTCATCTTGTTAAACTAATTTCAATTAAACCTAAAAATGGAATTTCAATCAAACTAAAATTCAAATATAATCAAAATAAATTTGATGACATTAACAATTCCTGAAATTCAGATTTAGGAAGATGAATTTGGATTCTACAAGTACACAGACCAACTAAAATATTAGGTTAGATCTCGTGTGAACAGGATTGCATCCATAAATAGTAAAAAGAATACAATCCTCCAAAAGTCCATTATAAAACATGCAATATGAAAAAATTGAGTAAAAAAATACAAACATCTTGTTCTTTAAATTCTCCAACATATTTTATTTTATTACACAAAATTCATTAACCTAAAATCCCACTTGGTAATGCACATGCCATGATAGTTTAGTAATTTGGATTTTTCCTCCCTTTCATCGTCCATGTTGATGGCAGTGTTTTTCCATGTCCCATGACAATGAAATAATAGGACCTTTCAAAAATAAAAAATCTACTTTTTCCCTCCACCTTTAGCAGCCTCTCCGAAACGTTGCCGTTTGGACCCCACAACCTCAATTCCCAACAGCAGGACCTCCTAGGGTTGGGTCCAACTTAACGGACACAAATCTTGGCGCTACGTTGGTAAATGCCACTAACGTGTACTTTCTAACTACTCACACTTCCCTCTGAATCTCATCCTCAATCCAACAAAAAAACTGTTAATTAAGAAAATCACAACAACTACCTTGGAATGGTCAAAACCAGTTGCATATATTAAAAGGAAGCAACAAACAAACATCAAAACGATGATCCATCCCAAATCAAACAAACAAACACCTTTGCTTAGGTTAAAAATTATAATAACAAAAAAAAAAAAACAAGAAGGTAACACTCTAACACTGAAAGTTTTCTAGGTGACCAAGTATATGGGCATGGCTGAGGTAGACATCCTCCGCTGAAGTTGATGCTGTTGTTCCATGTTGAGTTCTCTTAGACTTAAGTAAGGGGTGTCCACGTCATCCTTGGCAGGCGTCGTGAGAGTGCCGGCGAGCGGCCCGGAGGAAGGGCGGCTGGAAGTGCGGTGGGGCGTGGCGGAGCCGCTTCGGCTATCGGTCCAGTACACGGGGCCCGAGATGGAAGCCCGGAAAGCCCGAGCTCGTGCCTGGTGGACGTCGTTTTGGTCAATGCCGTTGTCGCGAGGATGGGCCCAGCGCCACTTGAAAAAGAGGAGGGCGCTTCTCCACCAGCGCTTCTTCCTGGGCCTGTGGGCTTTGCTACGGGATTCGTCCTTGGAAATGGGCTTTTGGAGCTTGAAGTGGATGGAATCTATGGATCTCGCCGTCTCACGCTTGTGCTTCATGGCTTCTTCCAACACCTGTTTTGTAGAAAGCCAAAGTTTGTGAATGGAAAGAAAAAAAAAAGACATTTTTTGAAATGGGTGGGAAAGAAAAAGAAAAAGAAACCTGAAAATAGTTTATTTGAGGGTCAAAGCCATAGTCACTGAAATGTTGAGGGTCTGGCATTGGAAAAACTGGGGATTTGTTGGTCATTATGAGAAAATGGGTATCTGAAAAGTATGAACTTTGTTTGTGATATAAAGAAAAAGAGAAGAAGAAGAAGAGAGAGAATAAGAAGAAAAGTGAAAGTATGTTTGGTATGGTTTGTGAGTGGCTCAAGAGGAGTTGGTAAACACAAGTAAATGCAGTTTGGCTTCAAAGTTCACACCTTTTGGTATCTAATATTTAATAACATCATTTATTACCTAAGTTACGGAAAGTGCAGGCAAAAGACCACTACTAATTGCTACATTTTCGAACTCAAATCGGACAAATAAATAGCCATGCACAAATTCTCAAACTATTTCTTTTCGGGGATAACTATGAATTTTCAATAAACAACCTTCTTTGAAATATGGGATCGATTTGCTTAAACTATTTCAAGAAAATAAATCTATAATTTTTACAAAGAAATTATGTTTTGTTTTGACGAAAATGTTCAAAAAATTTAAACGTTAGTTTTAAAAACTATGCAAATGTTATTTATAATTGAAAATAAACTTTTCCCGTGCCTTTTGTCGTTGTACCAAAATAATAATAACCGAACAACGGAAAAGTCTAAAATAAGCTAGTGTTTTAGTTCTGGATTAATTAACGGATTTCCGTCACACTTCCTTGTCGGATATAAGCTTTTCGAAAGTTAGTAATATATATTAGTGACACTTTCTTTAGAGTTAAGAAAAATTAAGTTAAATATTAAATGTAGCATCTAAGAAAGCAATTTCTTAATGTGAATCATTAGAAATTTTAATCAACGGTCAACATCAAAATTAGTATAAATTTTGAAAATGTTTTTTTGATAATAAAGGGAGAAACATATTTGAAATAAATATATAAAAGTTATTACCAAATATGAAATCCGTTGCAAATATCTTTACGAACAATAAATTATTATCAAGTGGGTGGAAGCTTATTAATATTAGAAAATGGTTGATATTATTATAGATAAACAATAACTTTCTAACGGATTTGGGCCCACGATTAGTTGGGCCAGGCTGAATTGTCGGTCCATTTAGTTGTGACTTAGTTAGGTAGGTTGTCAAAAATTATTTGAACTTCACAAATAAATCAACATATATGCTTGGTACTAATCAATTATTGTGCTCATTTTCTTAATCAGAACATATTAGTAATATAAAATACTAAAACAAAAGAGGCACAACGTACTAAAATTTTATAAATTTAACAACCAATTAAAAGTTAAATATGTTAGTTTAATCATTCATCAAACTCTTTACTTTTTAAGGCATTCATTCATCAATCTTAAATATCTTAAAAGTTAAATATAAGATACAAATCAAACAATATATATCGATATTAACTAAACCAAAAGTCAGATAACTTATAAAATAAAATTAATTTATTTTGAATTTATTTAAAGAGATTAAATTTTTTCTAATTTTATGAAATAGGATAAAGTTGGATAGAGATAATAACTTCAAAAGGTAAAATCATCCTAACTAACATGAATTTTGCTGATTCAAGATCTTGTAAGTTACTGTGATTATATATATAACTATCGGTGTAAAAAAAAACTGAAACAAAATTCCTATAACTATCGGTGTAAAAAAAAGTTATGTATAAAAAAGTGTATATATATATATATATATATATTAGCCATGGTTGATGAAGATTGATAAGAGACAAAATTATTAGAAACATCATATCCATTACAAAATTTTGTTTGATTTTTTGTATAGATTGTTTGACTTTCTTTTGTTAAACATTATGTTTTATGGATTATAATAGATTCTATATATATATTGCTTTACTTTACTGTAGATTTGTTTAATTTACGATGATGGATTAAAAAAATAGTTGAATGATTTTTTAATAAAAAGTATTATTGTGATTGTGATATTTTGTTTAGAATATTTATATTTAGGTTTATTTGTTCATTTTGGAAAATCAATCCAACATGTAATGCATCATTACCTATTGGGTTTAAATTTCAATACAATCTCAAGGAGTTTATTCCAACCCAATTTTTAAGTCCTAAAAGAACGTGGAATTAACATAGAAAATTGTTGATTGAAAACTCTCATCATACTAAAGTCAATATTTTACAGTAAAAGAAAAGACTGCTTTAGATTAAAAACAGCATTGAATATTATAATTAAAATATTTTAAAATAATACATGCACATTTAAATATAATAAAAGTTCAAAACTTATATATTTATTTTTTTCGAAAAAAATAGATTTAACAGCTAATTGATATGCTATTTTGTGAAAGGTAATTACTATAAACAATTTATAAAAGTAAAAGGAAAAGTTATAAAATTATTATAAGAGATTCATAAAATTACACGATTGTTTTTAATATCAATTTAGTCTAAAACCACTAAAAATCTAATCCAATTTGTTCTTAAATCCTTTAAATTTATTTAAACATTTAATATTATAAAAAAAACTAAATATTTTATGGTGATATCAAGCAACACAAAAATTATCACATGAGATAATGTAAAGTATATAAATTGTTATGTTAATAAATGTTGAAATAGATTTATACTTATCTACTTTTCTCGCTATTAGGATGATAAAAAAAGGCAAAACCGATCATATCCAATAAAACCAAATGAAAAAAAAATAGTTGGTGCGTCAATTATTACAAAATTAATAAACTGACATTTTGTTGAGGAAAAAAAAAGGTAAAATATGTATCTTTTGAAATTTATATCATAAAAATAATAAAATTAAAAATAAATGATAAAATTAGCAAAAGTATAGCTGTAAAACTCTAAAAACAATAAAAAAAAACATGACAAATCTGATTCTATGAACATAAATAAATGGATCATATATTAACAATTTATTTTAATAATTTTTTGATAATAGATTATATATAATGTTTTATTATTTTGTATATTTAAAATAGACTAATTATGAATTATTACATAAATTATTATAAAGAAATTGTAAAAAAAATATTAAACAAACATTTTTCTAAATAAATAGAATATACTTTTTATTAAGTTAAGAACATTACTTAAGAATAAGAAGTTTTCTTTGCATTGAAGTAAAAAAGTGTAGACAAAATTACGAAGACCATTACTTCAGGCTAACTAAGAACACGTTGACCAACCAATAGACAACTTTACTTCACCTTCTACACTTCAACTTTCCCGCACGCTTTAATGGAAAATAAAAGTAAAAAATATAATGAAAACACGTGTGGGTTCCACTCACTAAGGAAGGTGCAAGCCAATTTCCGAAACATAAATTTTGATAAAAAGAAACATAAAATTGAAAAAGAGAAAGCGCGTCAACTGTGGCAACTGAAGAATTTAGACAGAACAAGGGTTGCATATAAAAGGATAACCTAATCCTTCAAACACTTGAGAACCTTCCTGTCTCTTTCTTTTCTCCATTCTATAAACCCAACATAATCAAAAATCCCTTTTTTATTATTCTTCAATTTTGCTTACTCACTCTCAGACATGGCTCAAGATGGAGGAAACGAAGCCATACCAAAATTCAAAGAAAGAAGCCCAATCCCACAAGATTTCGATGAAAAGAGTTACAGCCTCAGCGGAAAAATCATGCTTTCTGCCATTGTTCTACTCTTCTTCATCGTCATTTTAATGCTCTGTATCCACATCTACGCCCGCTGGTACCTCAGACGCGCGCGCCGCCGTCAGTTCCACCGCCAAAGCGAGCTCATCCGAACCCAGCTCGTCTTCTACAACGACGCCAATACCCCCGCCGCGGTCTCCCTCGGCCTCGACGCTGCCGTCCTCGCCTCGCTACCCGTGTTCATGTACGACCCCAAGGCACACCCGGAAAACGCGCCGGAATGCGCGGTTTGTTTGTCTGAGTTCGAACTGGGAGAACCGGGTCGGGTCTTACCGAAGTGTAACCACAGCTTCCACACAGACTGCATCGACATGTGGTTTCACTCTCACGCCACGTGTCCGCTTTGTCGCGCACCGGTCGAGCGCGCGGCCGAACCGGAGGTTGTTATAACTGTTAGCGAACCGGAATCCAGTTCGGGGGAGAACCTAACCGGTTCCACCTCTTGTCCTTCCTCTTCGGTTGGCTCTAGGAAATCGTCGTTGGTTGGTGTGACCGTTGAGGTGCCTCCGCGGGAAGAGAATTTGTGTGACGAGAATACGTCGTCGTTTCGGTCGCCGATGAGTCGCATGTTGTCTTTTACGAGGATTCTTAGCAGGGAACGGAGGGGAAACACGTCCCCGTCGTCTAGCGGCGGCGATTGTAGCTCCGCCGCCCAGTGCGAGGTCGAGGTGGGCGAGAGGAGACCCAGTGAGTCTTGACTCGAATGCCGACGTGGCTCTATAAACAAAACCCTGTGTGGCGCGTGGTGGTTGGTTTTTGTTGTCGCGTGTGGATTTTAATGAAGGTGGTGCGTTAAGCGGCGCGTGAGGGTAGGTAGCTGTGACTGGAATGTTTCGCGTTCAACATAAATAGGTTTATATTTTTTTTTTCTATTTGTTGCTTATTTTGGAGTTCCTTAAACGGTGACAATAGAATACCAAAATTATTTGATAATTCAATGTTTGTATATAGTCGGCAAAGCAGAACAATTTTAAAGATATATTTTCTTTTAATGTGTTATATGAAATTATTTTATTTTATTTTATTTTTATTTTCGTAAATCTTTAATGTTTTAATTGAGTTGATGTTGGACTGATCGACATGAAGCACAATTTGATATTATAATATTATTTTGAGCAACTTTAAGGATGTAATAATAATTATTTTTGTATTTTTTCTGTCTTTTAAATAATTTTATTCAAATAATTAAAAATAAAAAATAAGAGAGATTTTATCAAATTTTTTATAAAATTATATAGTACACATAGATAAAAAAAATATGTACTATGAAAAAAAGTTAGAAAGTAATTATTAAGTTATCCTTATCTTACTCAATCATAAGCATTTAGTATATAGAAGTGACTGTGTTTTGTACTACATAACATATCTCGCAGCAACCTAAACTTAAACACACTGAGGTGTAGTATAGAATACCTTTTTCAAAGTAGTAGCAACGTGTTAACTAATAAGATGAATTAATAAAATCAAAATTAACTTTATTATCATTTTCCATATTGCTTTTAAATATCATATTTCCTAACAGATTGTTTTAATGAGGTTTTTCATGTATGAAACTTTTAAGTAAGAGGTTGAATAGAAATGAAGTTGAAAGTAAAAGTCAAAATCTTTCAATTAGATTTGTTAGTAAATAATTAGTATTAAACATCTTTAATGACCTTTTAATGGCTTCAACTACCGATAAGTTAAAAATTTATTAAATACAAATTCCTACATAACTGTTTCACTTAAATATATATAGTCTTTTGAACAACTATCTATCTTTTTATTCGAGCTTCCGAAACCATTATTTTTTATGATCATTTTTTAGATATGATTTTAATCTTGAATTTTCAAGTGAAATTAAAATTTATTATTTTCTGATATTTTGGTTTCAAATTTTAAAAATAAATGAATATAATTCATTTAGTTTAAATATATTAAAATTTTGTTGATGTGTCAAATGTGTAATTAGATTAAAGAGACTACTTACATTTATTTTTAAAGTTTAGAAATTAGGTTCAACATGAGCAAATTATAAATTTACATCAAAATTTGATGAATAAAAACATATTTAATATTTTTTTTATTAAAAGCATGATTGTGGTATAGATTAATTATAAAAATAGTAAATTTTTCAATTTTGTAAAAAATCATAAATATGTATTACAATTTCAAGAAATAAATTTTAAGTCTACTTTAAATTTACAAAATTAGTTTATAATACAAAGTTTACACCTATTAATTTATATAGCATAAATCTAATTTATTAGTTGACATGAGATGTTCAACCATTTTTTTTAAATCGAGACATATATTTAGACATATACATGTAATTAATTAGATATTAATAAATAATGTGATGATAATAACAAATACCTTCACATCTTGAACATTACATATATAACAAACTAAAATGCAACTAAAAGTTAATCTCTTTAATAGTTACTCATTAATGACTGAAATAAATAAATAAATAAATTAATCAAGAGAATATATTTGTCAATAATAGTTTGGTAGCAAGATAAAACTATTCTTTCCGCAATCATAAGGAAAATTAAATTGAACGAAGACCATAATGGGTGTTTACTAAAAAAACTCATATAAAAACAGATTTGTCTAAAATATAACTATATTAGGAATTTAAATTCTCCAGTGAATTTTGGTGTTATCCATTTACTGTACATTCAGTACACTGATTTTGATATATCTAAATTTTTATATTACTCAAAGGATACATCAAAGCACCAAGGAAAGCACACACCAAATCAAGAAGTACCCAAACGCTGATTCAAGACCTCTGATTGGTTCTGCCCACAGCTCTTTATCTGTTACTGAGAATCTCTGGTTTAATTGATTGTGCTTTGCTTCAAAAGCTACAATAACAATTGCCAAGTTCCATTACTTTCTTCTACAGATAATTTGCTGCACAGCAGTTGAAACTTATTTTCAGTTTGCAACAAATGCGTATGCAAACAAACGTCATATACAGTGTTATGGTTTATTAAATAAACCATGAGAAATTCAGAAGTACTCCCAGAGTATTATTTGCTGTAGTTGAAGATTAGATCTAAATTTAATCCAGCAGTGGTTTATATATAACATGTTAGATATTTGAATAGTTCTAACTATTGGGAAAGGGAAAAACGTTATTACAATAATAAGAATTTACGGTGTTACATGTGAATATCATTACATCAATGTGTTAATGTCATCAACAATAATAATACAGGCTAAAACTGACGGATGTTAGTATTAAGTGATAAATAAGAGTTACAAAATGACTACTTAACTTCACTAAGCCCAAGACATCTAGCAGATGTCTTGAATCATTTAGGGAGAAGGGTGGAATACGCAGATCTTGCCACTGTCACCCTGCTGAATGTAAATTAACTGGTTCAACATAGTGTGATCTACGCCTTCTTTTGGCTTCAGGGGATAACTTTATCGCACTCACCTTTCCAAGCTTTACAGAAAGTTTACAATTTGTTGGTGGTGACACACCAGTAGATCCATTTCTCCTAGATGTGGGAGATTTTTCTCTTTCAAATTTGTTCTTATGAGCTTTTGTAGAATGATTTTTCGTTGATGACTTTTCTCTTTCAGTTTTGTTCTTATCACCTTTTGTAGAGGGTTTTTTTGGAGACTTTGCTCTCTTTTTTGGCAAAGCAAACTGTGCATCCTCCCGTTCCTTACCATGCTTAAGGAGCTTAACATGAAAGGGATTAACAGATGTGTAGCAGACAGACTTCCCGTCAATTACATTTCTTTCTAGAGCTACTTCTCCATTGTTTACCTGAAAATGGTAGAACTTGCATGATAGATTGGAAAAGTATTCCATTGATAATCTGATAAATTGGACTCTTCAACGTCAAACATCATAACATGAAGTAAAAGTTCAAGAAGTGTACTAGATATTGCTAACAAAGGAATTACCAGTTGAAGAAGGGAAGAAAAACTTCGGGCCACGTCATACTTTTCCTGACCCTTGACCAAATCAGAAAAGGCCAGGACACGGCTACTGCTTGCTTCAAGGGAGAGCAGAGAGAACTTATCAAGAATTCTCTCACCATAATCTTGGATATCAAATGGTGGATGTGATTCCTATCATGGCAAAACAGTTCATTCAATTTAAAGAAATAAATAGAGGAAGGCCACCCAAAAGATGAATTCACCTGTTCTTCCAAATTATGTTCAATTCTTTGTTTCCACGTTGAAACCCTAGCAGCCATTTCAGTCTGCTTCTCAGTTTCAGCAATGCTTGCTAGGAGAGCATTCTAGATGAGGAAAAATGATTGTCAGTACTAGTGCAGTGAAAACAGAAACTAAAGAATTTATCATACAGGGCTACAAATCTATAACTCGTTCCTTAAAACTTCTCGGTAAAAACAAACGACTGAGTATAGATACTGTTTAATTGATATTTGGACTACATTGGAGTGAATGGTATCTTTCCTCCAAACCATAAGCATATGCTTATAGGATTTAAATTTCTCTACGGTTTTCTTAAAATAAATTATAACCAGGGCAGGCGAAGGGGGACTGAGACGCCCTTTTTAACAGAATTCTAGAATTGATAAATAATTACTTTTATATCCGAACAAGTCATAATGGCACTCTTACCAGATGAGAGCGGCAAAGATCTTCCAAACTTGCCTGAGAAAGATCTACGGCTTCATCAACATTGACATCAGCATCATCAAACTCAGGCTGTTAATTCAAGTAGAGATATAAAATTAGTTTCAAATGTCATCAGAATATATAGATAGCCATATTACTAATCTCCTTTCCTAACCTCGTTATTGAAAGGTGGTAGATTTTCTTCCATGAAAGCATTGTCTGGCATATCAAAATCAGGAACTCCACTGTCATGTTCAATGTCATCATTGTCCCCTTCAGTGTTAAATGTTACACCAGTTTCATTCCCCTCGTTAACAAGAGATTGCCTCAGCTGCAATTTTCACATCACATTTTATATTGTAAAAATTAATATACTGGTAAATAGAGAAACCATGAAAATGTACCTTCTTATAGAATGGAGCTTGAAAATCCCTTTGTCTTTCATGGGCATTATTTTTCCTCTCCCACAGTTCCACGAGCTCTGGACTGATAGGGCCATGCAATTTTGCAAGTGGAAACAAGGAGCTCATAGGAACTGGTTGTCTTACATTAATGTTAATCTTTTTTAAAATTTTCACTGCAGGAACAGCGAAAAGATAAATGCAGATAAGTTACACAACTAAGGTAGGGCAAGTTGTTGAAAGATTTTGAGGAGTTGGGGGGACCTTTTTTGAATGGCTTCACCCTCAAGTTGCCCTGTTCATGAGGATTTAGAGGTTTCCATGGATCATCATTATCGTCATCTGAATTGTCTGAATCCCTAGATGCCTCACATCCCTGACCCATATCAAATCCATAATTGCAGTCATCAGGACCACCAGAAGTAGGAAAACTAGGCCGGACGTTTTCATCATCAAAACCACTATTAAGTTTAGGGGAGCAGTTGGAATTCGCACACTGACTCTTAGCAGCAGATAATCTAGGAGCACTTCCACCAGAACGTCTAGGAGAAAGAAAGCTTTTACGACCTGGGGTTCTTCTACTAGCATCATTTCGAGTTTTGGCAGCTTTGGTACCCTCCAAAAACTCATGAACTGCAACAGCATCGGATGTGTCCAATAAGATGAAGTCCTGGTACAGGTCTGTGGTGGACAACTGCAACAAATCATCGTATTATTAGTGAATAAAACTATAAAAAAAAACATCATTGTGCAAACAGCTGCAAGCAATTAAGATACCAGAAAAGACTCCAATTCTCCTCCATCACCACCAGCATCCAAGCAGTCACCTTCAAGAACAACTAGATTTGCAGGAGGTTTTATAAAGTGATCCAAATTTACTTCTTTGCCTGTTGTGCCATCCAAGGAATTCCCTTCTTCAACTGCATCATAACACAGATGATATAGCCATTTGCAAATATTTATACTGAAATGAAATAACAGTTATTATTTTGACACACTTCATGAAATACTGATAGGACGCACAGAAGACAATTTAATGGAAGGAAGAAGTCCAAGAATTAAGATATTGCGAAGAAAATGAATAATGTCCGATTTTGACAGAGGTCCAAAGCAGAGAGAACCAGGTTCCACCAATAACATGATGACCGAACTTAATTGATGATATTCTGTCTCAGAATCCATTAAGCTAAAAGAATCTTACCATATATAGATTTATAAATGTACATTTTCAACCTTGTTATGCAACAAAACTATTTTGCCGGTAGACTAAATATTGCTACCTAATATTAATAATCATAATAATAAATCCTTTCTGCCAAGTTCTTGTGTGATAATTCAGTCATCTCCACTAAATAGGGTACCTTGGATGTCATCTAAGCCCCAGAATTGATCATTTTCCTCATCAGCAACAGCACGGGAACCCATTTTTTCGGGTTGGACCGATTCCCCATCTTCATGATCTTGCTGTCTGCCCAAAAACACTTAGTGAGATCAAACATTGCTGTTTAATTTTCAAAAGAACAAATGAAAGTCAATCAAAACACACTATTACTTTGCAGTTCACGTCACCTACAATACGCTGTTGGCTTTGTCAATTAGCAGCGCTCCAAAAAGGTTTAATCATTAGGTGAAGACAACACACAATGGGTTTCATATCTCTAACATGCCTAGAACACAGGGCATGAAACGAGGGCCATGCACAATACCAACTTGGTGCCGATATTCAATTTTTGTGTTTACAAGAACCAAAATAGATAGGATCATATTACTGACCACATGGTCATAAAGGACAATACAGTTTCAAGGATGAGTTTTCCCAAAAGCTTAAACTGTAATGTGAAGGTCCACAATTGATTTCATATTCTTTAGCCTAATTGATTCTATCAACAGGATTGTTTGCAATTGAATTTTTTCCCATGGAACCATAATTACTAGGGGAAGTACAGAAAATGCAAGTAGAAACATTTCTGATACAGTTTTCATAGTGAGGTATACCAAAAACAAAAGATAAAATTACACACTTTAGTTGGAAGAAAATGGATGGGAGGAGTGGGGAGAATGAGGAAGCCGAATCCCTTCCTTCCCATCCCTTCCCACCATTGAACAACCAAACACATGATTAGAGCCCACACTCTACTGTTGACAGTGACAGTTCTGACAAAGGTGGATCTACTTCTCAATATCCAAGTTTAAATAACAAGAAAACAATGGGTTCTTTAAATGGACATACCAAACAGAGTCAATACATAATGGTAGAGATTTGGATCTCCAATTAATAAAAGAGATTTGATGCCAGCTACACACCAAAATCTTAAGACATTAAGTTAGTGGGTCTTTCTCCTTATATATTGCTCATCTCATTCATCTCCACCCAATGTGCCATACACATTGATTGTCCTTTTATAATAAACTATAGAACAGTACCTAACAATCTTCATACATCAAATATTGATCCCAGGCCATCAAATATTGAGTGCAGAGATTTCTTTCATTTTAATTTAGCATTATGCTTCACAACTTTAATTGTGCATAATAAACTGTCCAAGTCCGGAACTGAGTACATCAGCCAAACGTTGAATTCTATTTCTTTCAACTGTTTCCAACCTTCCAATTCTTTAGAAATATCTCAATAAATTGCATCAGAATCAGTGAACTGAAAATAACAATCCAATACAGCTATAATATCACTCAACACCTTATTCACTTGGACTTTTGCATGCTTTACCTAATGCACATATACTACAAATACCAGTACCCATTATCTGAGTACTCTTGGCCAGTGGGCACATACCAGATGCACAAAATTTCGGTACCTCACCCTTGATGAATCAAATTCAGAGGTACACAAATTATACACAAAGAATGATGATATTAAAATTATTATTATTTACACTAATGGTGAGCATGGAAATGAAGCGAATAAAACTGTTAGAGGGAGATATCATATATTTCATCATTTATACATTAAGCCATGTACATAGAAAATTCTATATTCATTTATCCATAGTTGTAACCAACATCCCAAATCATATATTTTAAAATCTTAAATTAGTATATTCGTGTCTTATATTTCTGGAAAAAAAAAAAACAGATTTACCTAACCACATACATAATTGTACCCAGCATCGTATCCCTATCTTTACAGCACTTCATTTAGAAAAAGTGTACCTAACCACAATTTCAAATTCGACCAACCTAAAACATCAAATGTTGTGCACCTATGGCACATCGCGCGCAAAACTTATTCACCAATTAACCCAAAAACAGAAACCAGATAGAAAAGGAAAGCCACCAAGAAGTACCCGCTGAAGTGTTGTAAAGATAGGGAATAAAAACGCAATCGTAACTTTGGCCACAATGTCAAAGATTCAGAGGGTGACCATCATCACAACTGCATATACTCTTTTCGAATTTTCCCATTGTTTCAAGGACCACGACAAAGCTGTAAGCGCAAATTTAAAACCCACTCTTCGTTTATTAAAGAAAAAAAGGGAATATTACCATGTAACATAATACAATGAAAAATGGGTACATATATACAAAAATCAAATTACACAACAGAAGACAGATAAAGGCTGAAACTTGAACTAAAGAATCAAACCTTTTCTGGGAAAGGAACTCCAAAGCACGCAAGACCAAGGTGTAGAGGTACTCCACCTTTCGACTATAGACCTGTATGGAACCCTGAAGCAGTAGAGCAGCTACAATTACCCAGAAACAACTAACTCAGTCGAACACAAATCTTAAACATTAAATGGGAACTTTCAAAAGACCAACGGGTATGATGAACCAAACCTTCGGCAAAGTTCACAGGAATATGTCCTTCTTCCTCGCCGGTGATCTCGCCTGAACAAATTTTCAGCAAATACTCCTCGAGTTTTTTGGCTAGGTCAACTTCCCAGTTAGATTCTAGGTCACGCTCCGCGTGAACCGCGTGGAAGCCACCGCCTCCGCTCCCCCCGGGTTCCAAGGTACTCTTAGTCATTTTCAGCGGACGAAATCCTCTCGAAAATCATGGTAATATCGAAATTTTCGATGCCAAGAACCTAAAGGAAGAAGAACCTAGGGTTTAAGTTTTCCGGCGAGGAGATGGGAAATTCCGAAAACTGAAAATAGGGTTTTGAAATGTCCCAAAAAAACGTAAATCGGCTATTGTCAAGTTCGAACCCGGTGAGTTATGCAGAGAGAGAGAGAGAGAGAGAGAGAGAGAGGAAGAGAGAGAATCGATAGCGTAGGAGAGAAAGAGAGAGGGAGGGAACGTTTTTTTTTTCAAAAATCTTTTGATTTATTTTTCCCGCTCCTGGACAGAAATCAAAGGTAAATTGGGCCTGGTTTACTTGCTTTCCTAAATCTGAATCGAAATGCAGGGCTATTTCTTCATGCACCACCCTTTTTTCTTAATGCAACCCATAAAATTCATAAACACTAAATTATCGTTGACTAAAATTATAGTAAAAGGCTAAATTACCCTTTTTTCTCATTTTAATAAATTTCGGACTCTACAACTTCGAAAGTATTTCTATTTCAAAATACATAATGTATTTTCAGATTAAAAAATATTTTTTAAATTACATAATCTAAAATATATTTTAAGAAAATATATTTTCCAATCTAAAAATACCTTTCGAATTGCAATTTAAAAAATACATTTCACAGAATACAAATTGCAAAAGATATTCCAAAAAACAATTTTCTGATTATGCAATTTAGAATTCATTTTTCACATTAAAAAAGTTCCAAAGTATATACTTTAAAAGTCATTTTGTAAGTATTTGATAGTACATAAAACAATATAAGTATGAAAAAAAAGTATGATTTCCATGTACACATTACTGTTTATCCAAGCACATGGTTTCGAAGTATGCCACACCATGACAACTACCACATACATTTCCAAATCAAATTTCCTATTTATCAATTGAGTGTTGCTGCAATTTATAATAAGCAATTATGAGTGAAGTTTACAAGAAAGAGCAGTAGATCCAATATATCCCATTTTGACACATTCACCTATCATTTTTACAAGAGAACATGATAATATACACAGTAGTAAAATAAGAATGTATATATCTTTCAGAACTAGAATATGTATGACTGTAACCCTTCTGATGTAGATGAGTGACACTAGAATATCAGATAACCTTTTTTTTTTTTCTTTCTTAGTGACTAGCTACTGGGGAGAAGGGCCAAGACTGTAGGGTGCCCTAGATCTAACAATCCAATCACCATCATTTGGAGAATAAAGTTCAAAGAATCTGGAAGGATAATAATCAGCTGCTTCTTCTGCTGTTAGACTCCTAACACCAGGCCATTTAACTCTAAGTGAAGTGTCAGCATTAGTGCCTCTGTTATTGTACTCTAAGTATGTACAAGTGTCCATGAAGTCAGTTCCCATCCACCCCATGTACCCTTCTGGTATGAAGATGTCGTCAAGTTGGGAGTCCATGATGATTACCTTAGAGTATGCCCTCCATGGCCTTCCTAGGTATGTTACCTTTTGTGGCATGCTAAACATTTCCGGCACTCCTGTGAACAGACAACCTTGGAAAACTAGGGCAGTGGGGCTGTCGGATTTCACTCTCCCACCAGCTGTCACCATGCACCGTTGTTTGCCCAACGGTTTTTTCACAATCAGCGTGCAGTTTTGGAACACTCCAACGGCATCTCCAAACACAAAATCAACCGTCCCAGTCACGGAGCAATCACGGTAGAATTGGCGTTGTGACTGAGCATATAGGGTGTCTTGGAATCCGTCCATGTGACAATTCAGAAACACAGCTTGGTCTGCTGTTACTCGCAGTGCCACTGCTTGATGTTTCTCAGACCCTGCCGTGTTCTCAAATCCAACATCCTTCGCCATGAAGTTTGGAGCATTAACCGCTGTCGTTTGATGATAATACAAAGTTAGTTAGGTATGGTTGTATTCAATAGGGTAGAATTTAAATGAAGCAGTTCTGAGATACTAACCAAAAGTAGCAGTTTTGTAGGTTTGGACGCCATCATCGTAGTTTAAACTACCACTGAATCTGGTCTTTGTTGGACCATCTCCGACGATTGTGACATGAGTCATTAGTACAGACATTTCAACATTTTCCCTGTACACACCTTCTTTGACGTAAATCACAAAAGGTTTTTCATTGTTAGCAGGAACGGACTGAAGAGCTTCATTGATAGATTTAAATTGGCCAGAACCATCTTGGGACACAACTGCATCAGGATTTTCAGTTCCCATCTCAAGAAGACGCCGTTTTTCTTCAGTCACCCACGAAGGATAATCATGCAAGGTTGGTGTGTCCTCAGAGAGAAGCCTCCTATTGCCAAATGAGCTCATGTTAAGGTCCTTCATCACACCAGAGATCACGTTCAACATATCCAACGCATTGCTGCTAAGCTCCATAGAGGTATTCAAAACCCTAGTCATTGTCTCACCAGCCTTCGTGCTCGTGTTCACAAAACCTTCCAAGCACGTGTGCTGGTGAGTGAGACTCCCCGCGACCCAAACCCTTAGGTCATAAATATATTCACTCAACTTGCCATATTCAAACTTGTCTATTGTATCAGCAGATTTCTGAATGCCATTAATCGCATACTGAAACACTTCCTTACAAATATCCACGGCTTGTCTTGTCATGTTGTCCTTCCCCAAGTCTTTATAAAGGGATGAGTTCCTTATGTGGCTCAAAAGTTCCACCGCTGTGGCATTGATCGCAGCTTTCACCAGAGTCTTTGTGTCTGTGGTTCCGTTAGCAGCTACATGTTTAAGGCTTTTCTTGCAGGTTTTCGCGTATTCTGTTGAATGGCAAAGTATGTCTACACTTGTCCTTTGAGAACTAGCGATACGAGCTGCATCATCTTCAGCTACTTCTCCTTGGTTTAAAGTAACAGCTATCACAGCCACCACAGCCACAAGGAGGATCGAAGACACGCCAAGAATGGCGAACCTTTTGTTTGGGTTGCGATTCCTACCTTCACCCATATCCCTCTATACACATGCAATTCCACCCTATGAAACTTCCTTCTGTGTTCCTTTTTCCCTCAACAAGATCAGAAACGATGATCAGAAGTATTATTTTCAATCTTTTGGGTACTTATTTCTTTCATCAACGTGTGATGTTATTTCATTTATACATGCTCTAAATTCTCGGCAAGTTCTCGGAGGTACTTCTGATGTATATGTTCTCTACGTCCAAGATATCAGGTAATTCCTAAACTCGGTGCACAACATCACTTCAAATATATTTAGTCATTGTTTAATTTTGGCATCTGGTTGTTAAGAAAACAATTTAAAAAAGGTATAGCTGAGAGGATCTCCTTGAATCAAGAACTTTGGTGCTAATATAAGTTTTTGATGTGTACGCTTGATGTTTGTTGTTGTTTTGAAGTTATATATATATATCAACCTTGATTTTTGTTTAAGTTCTAAAATTTACACTATCTGTCATACCTATTAATTTGTCTCTCGAGTGAAGTGGGAGAAAAACTTTTTTTTTTCTTTTTTTAGCAATTATATTTTTTTTTCACACTTACACTGTAATTTATTTCATAGAAAATGAACAAGGCCTCTGTCATAGTTTGTAAGAACATTGTTCTCCCACAAACTTCAATTCCCCAACATTGATGTTTCACCATTCTTAATTAATAGATCAACAATAAGGTTGTGAGTGAAAACATGAGATATCCTTTTATACACGTTTTGTTGGTATAAGAAATCCATCATATGTTGGTGGAGGATGTATGGCTAGTAAAGTCCTCGTTAACATTGAAGGCATTTTCTTTTTTATTTTTTCTTCTTTATTTAGTATTATTTGTCAATATGGTTATTATGGAACGTAAAGTAGCCCTTTATTTATTTAATTTTTTTAGAGAAAATTAGTAGAACTGAACTCTGGTGTATAAATTGAAAAACCATATCAAATCACTTAATTATAATCTAATTTATAATTAAATTACGATATTATTATATATTCATACTTTTTTAAATAATATAATTTATAGTTTAATTTTTAAATTATTGTATTTTAATAATTAGAAAGGAATCCAAGAGTCAGACAAAAAGAATGATAATTAAACTCATTGTAAATAACCCATCTTATATATTATTCTTAATTAAAGCTGTGCTAAAATTGCATGATTTTAATTTAAATATCATTGAGAATGTCTTAACTTGACTTTTAACTATATTTGATAGTGAAGTTTTGGAAATTTGTTAAAACGAGTACATATTTTTTTTTTATTAACCATAGCTTTTAGAATAATATCATTTGCTATTCAAATCCCATTATTTGATAGTTGACCAAGCCAGTAGTAATCTGTACCATATGATAAATGAAAAGATTACAAATGGTTTTGAATATTATGATGCATGGATGAATTGATATAATTCATACGGTAAATTGTGAGATCCTTTTAAGAAACTTGAGTTTCTTAGTCCGAAGGAAAAGATTATCAAGTTGCTTAAAACAGGAGAGGTGATATAGCATTTATTTTTTGTGAATAATGAATTATAGTAATTTTGCATAGATATTGAACACTAAAAGTAAGCTCAATTTGAATATTATTTTGGCTTCCAGCTAAAATAGATGTTTTTACTCATTTGTACAGGAGAAAAGACTTTCACATGCATTCTATATACTTTTTTATATGCTTATTAAGCCATCCATGTTTTTATTATCAACTTAAATAACATACTGCATACTCACGAATTTCTTCTTTCAGTAAACCACTGGGTTGTGATATTTAACTAAGGAATTTAAAGTAACAATTTTCAAACCTGATTTTGAAAAACCTCCTATGTTACATAATGCTTCCAAAAGCATTTTGAAACACGGATATTTTTCTACTAGGAACATTTTCTTGGTGTAATTTGATGACTTTGATTTAGCCCTGAGGAGAAAAGTGTTCAGGTTTTCAAAGCTTGGCTTTCTGCAGTTCTAGCTTGGCAATGGTCCCCAAGTGAACTTCATCTGGACCATCAGCGATTCTCAGTGTCCTTGAAGCTGCCCAGAGATGAGCCAGAACGGTTTCAGATGAAACACCAGCTGCTCCATGCACTTGCATTGCCATGTCAAGCACCTTCAGTGCCATGTTCGGTGCAGCCACCTGCTCCCATGCCAAGCAGAGTGTTGAAGGAATCAACATCAGAGTGAAGTGATAGGAGCCATAGAGTAGAACATTATGCTGTGCTAAAAACAATTACCTTTGCCATTGCTAGTATCCCCCGAGCATTTTTGTTCCCAAGCCTATCAAGTTGGTCAGCGGCTTCCAACACTAACAATCTGGTCCTCTCTACCTCTATTCGGCACTGAACATCAGAAGCTAAGTAAGCAGAAATCTTAATAATGTAAAACATAGACATTTCTATTCCTGCCACTTCTGGTTAGTTTTTTTTTTACCCTTTCCAACAAATTCCTAATACCTTGGCCATATCTGAAAGAAATGAACCATGTTGAGCAATGAACTTTCCAAATGTTTTTCTACTGATGGCTCTTTGAACCATCAACTGCATGCCTCGCTCAGCAACACCTATCAGTCTCATACAATGGTGCAGCCTTCCAGGACCAAGCCTACCCTGTAAGAATGGTAGTTACAAGCACATTGAAAATATACTATTTGGTACTTCAGTAAACATATAAAAGATAGGCAGATGTAAATTATGCAGTCAGACAGACCAAATAACTTCCATACATAACCCCGCAATTCCTTGTATAGTAGAATATATTAAGAGTTTATTTGGATAAACTTCTTCAAAAACACTTTAAAGGAAAAAAAAATCCATAAACTAAAATTAACTTATATACAAACTAATTTCTAGATGCTCACTTACATTAACTTCTCCAAAAGAAGTACTTTTAACTTATTTATAAACTACTTTTAGCTTATAGAGAAACTCCTTATTTTCTCCTCTTTAAATGTTTTCGGAGAAATTATCCAAAAATATCCTAAAACTATTATTGGTGTGTCCACTTTTGAATGATAATCCATACTTATGAAAGTCCCTATCGAAATATATTGAGCTGTTGTGATAGGAACTAGGGTATTATGGGAGTGCTTAAGTCTCACATCAAGTAATATGGTATATCCAGGGGGTATTTAAGTGTTTGACTCTCTCCCTTAAACAGTTAGCTCCAGAGGTGAGTTTGCTAAGCGCTTAGAATACTTATCAATTGGTCTGTAGAGTGAGGTTTATGTACCAAACTTATCAGCTGGTATGTAGAGTGAGGTTTATGTACCAAACTGGTGCAATTTTTTTCCAAATTTACTACAATTTGTAAACTTTAAAAAAATTACAGAGACGGATAAATCATGTTTGAAAGTACAACTTTGCTAACTGTCAAGTTTACTTAAAGAATTAGCTTTCTTGACACTTATTAGTTTGAGTTTTAAACTCCCTTAACTTAGTTTTATATCTTGTTAAGAGTTGACAGACGTTGCAGTCTCAAAGTCTTGTTTTGTAGCAGATTTCTATCAAAGTTTACAAGGCTTTCAAAATCAACCAAAGGGTTGAACTATTTTCACAGTCACTCAGCAAATTTGGGGCAACAAATAACATCAACACCGATAGTTTTTCACTTAGTGAAATCAGAAATGGTGAGCAAAAGTGAACCCAGAAAACAACAATACATAACAGAGTTTACTTTAAGCAGGTATTATTCTTTAAGCCAGGGGATGGAAAGAATCAAACTAACATTAGATTCCAATATTCAATAGTAGATAACAGAGTTCAAACCAACATCAGATCCCAATATTCAACCTAAGAAATATTTTCTGACTTACCTGAGCAATCTCAAATCCACGTCCTTCACCCAGTAGGATGTTTTTCGCTGGCACACAAACATTTTCAAAAGTTATTTCTGCATGCCCATGAGGAGCATCATCAAAGCCAAACACCGTCAATGGTCTCTTTATGTGAACACCAGGAGTCTGGACATCCACTAAGATCATCGATTGTTGTTTATGCTTCGCTGCATTGAAGTCAGTTTTCCCCTGCCCATATGTTTTGATCACACTTGATTATTGACATGAATGGCAGATGACTGTTAGTGAAATAACTTTCAATCAAATGCTCACCATGACTATAAGAATTCTACATCTTGGATCCATAGCACCACTTGTCCACCATTTTGTCCCATTGATAATATATGAATCTCCTTGCCTATAAAAGATGAAAAATTAAGAAAATAACTAAATAAGATGCCCATACTCTCATATATGTCTAAATTGTCTTCTACCAAGAAATTTGACTCAAACCTACATTTTTTGAAGTAGTTAGCCAATGCATTTACATTGCTAAATGAAAAGACTGAACTCCTGAATTATATAAGATTATCTATAATACTACCTTTTAATAGAACACTCAATATTGGTTGCATCAGAAGATGCAACCTGTGGTTCCGTCATAGCAAATCCAGACCTAATTGTCCCCTCAAGCAAAGGAACTAGCCATTCTTGCAGTTGTTCTTTATTTCCATAACGCAGTAATACCTAATACGCAAAGTAATGCTACCAAATTAGACAAAAATGCAACATCGATAGAGTGCATACTGAATATGATCAACTCCAGAGAGATCCAATTAATGTTAGTCAGTTAAAGATCAACCAAGCAAATCGATAAGTTCCATCTTACCTCCATATTACCTGTGTCAGGTGCACCACAATTAAATATTTGAGGAGCCCAAATGGAACGACCCATGATCTCACAAAGGTATCCGTATTCGAGATTAGTGAGACCAGCCCCCAATAACAAATCATTTGCATTGGAAGAGAGATGATTATTGCTCCCATCAAAGATAAGGCTTCTTGCTCTCACTGCACTATCCAGCTGCATACAAACGAATGCATTCAGAGGACTTCTTTTTCAAGAAAAGAAGTGACAATGAATTTAAGAAATAATCATATATGATAAACGTTTAATAATTCAGTACTCCATCTAGCTATTCAGGCTGAATATTTTCTCAACTGTCCTGTTGAGTTATAGCAATGCTCGACCCTACGGCATTTCAAGCATCCACAAGTTCTTTTTCCATCTATAATCCACTAAACCTTTATATTCCTGCTATTTTATTTTTAAGTATCTTTTTTTAACAAGCTTAGATTTTATCAAGTTTTATTTTGAGAGGGTGGGTAGACAGGGTAGAATATCTACTAAATAACTTAGTCGTGTCTTTTAGAATGTAAGTTTGAACCTAATTCAACTCCACCAAATTGCCTTAATATGGTGAGGGATCGCCAACAACATCTTTTAATTTTTATTTCAATGCTCATAACTCCTCAGAAGCTGTAATATATCAAACCTGATGGATGGATGAGAAAAGCTTCTGAAATCACAAAATACAAAAAATAAAGAGGAAAAGATGCATACAGGAATCCATAAGTTCCACAAGCCTTCTTTCTTTGCCATCTCCTTTAACTTTTCCTCTGCTGGGTGAACAGTCCAGCGTGAGTCTGATTGGGCAAGTTCATAAAATTCATTTTCCATGGGGTAAATGTGTTCCTCCATGAACTTAATTAATTTTTTCCTCAGTTCCAAAACCTTTTGACTAGGAACAAACTTCCCCTGATTTGAGCGGCCCTGTGCATCATTCCCATTCACAGACTCTTTTGAATATTCTCGTTCATTTGCATCTGATTGTCAGGTGTGAAAGGGCGCCTCAGTTGTATTTTAATACTAATAATCTAGTAATATTTTTAGCTTCCACTGCAACAAATTACATTTTAGATACAGTACATGAGAAGCCATAATGTTTACATGTTATAGCTACCTGAGGGAGGATGTTGAGGAAGCACGGAATTTTGTCCAATAAATTCCCAAGCAGCATCTATAAGGCCATTAGCAAGAACTCCAGTGTATCGAGCACGCTCACCTCCTGATGCATTACCCTATTGCAACACAAAGAAGCCACAAAATATTAGATCTTAAAACTATAACAGCAGCAGCATCACTAACAAATTTAGATACCTTAACCCATCTATTATAAACTCCTGCATAAATTGAAGCGCCTCTGAATAAAGAAAAGGCAATATAGAACTTCCATTCAGCAACAGGCCATTTTCTTTCCTGGAATCCAAAAATCTTGTTAGATCTTCAAGAATAGGCAAAGATACGATACAAGACATGCCAAGAGCATCCCCGGCTAACTGGCTAATGTTAATGCCAAAAGATATGATACAAGAAGCTCTTATCCTTATCCTATCTACCACAGTTTTCCAGACGTTAAGTGTCTTCCACATATATTAGAAAATGGGGATACTTTTCTCCTTAACACACATGAATTCTTCTTTTTGGTTTCTTTTAGGAAAAATTGTGGAGGCTATTATCTATCCTAACTGTTGATTTGAATTTCCACACATACTTAATAGCAGAATTTCCAATTCCCAAGAAGTCTTAAGGTAAAGGTAATGAATAATGCATAAATTTGTTTGATGTATATCGTCATAACAGCATACACAATAGATGATACCAAAATCTATTGAGACATATATATTCAGAACACTTACTGCTAGGGAACAGTAATCAGCCAAATATTCGGGTAGTGAAGGAATCCCCTCAGGTAGGCCAGAACGTTCCATACCTTCATGCACGTTTTCAGGCCCAATATCTGCAATATAAGTCTTCCAGGAGAGCAAAAGGAACATGAATTGAATAGGTAATTCAATCAATCAAATACTTAGGTAATCTGAAACAGTGATTCTACTATCATCAGTTTAACAAGCAATCAGACTAAATGAAGATGCTAATCATCAAGATTATATAACTCAATTATTTTACAAAATCTCGATTCAGAAAAGTGAGTGTATGGTACATACCATACAGCTATATGCAACATCACACATTTGGTTACCAAGGGTAGACAGTTCCCAGTCAAGTATTCCAATTACTCGATCCTGCAGCAGAAAGAAAACTTATAAGGCACAAGAAGTGGGTTCTAAGATGCCAAAGAATTTAACAGTCTTAAATACTAATATTGAGTCTTCAAAGACAGTGTCCTAACTCCAGAGTAAAGAATACATGGCATTGAGAACATAAATTTTGTTTCTTTTAGCAAACTAGTTATGACACTCTAAATTTGAGCATGACCAGAACAAAATTCCATGCATTAAGACCAGAACAAAATAAAATACTTTTCATCCAATGAAACTTTAGGAAAGTGTGTAATCTTACTATATAAATCTTACCTCTGTGGGATGGAACACAAGATTGTCAATGCGAAAATCTCCATGAACCAGACCACCTGTTGCTCCTGAAGAATCTTCAGAGGGGATTTGATGTCGTAGCCAATCAATCAAGGCAAACATTTTTGGATTACTTGCAGGTTTACCCTCACTGGTTGAGGCAACATATTGCTTAGCCCACCTCTCAATCTAATACAACAAAAGAAACTATCTATTAGCAAAATATTTTTAACAAAACAACTATTTTGATCCTAACCCTTCTTTTCGGTCCTAGTACAATAGCAGGGGTGGCGATACAACATGGAGTAGAACCAAAAAATGGACACAGGGAAAGGAATTGATAAGTGCATCCTCAAACTTTTTATAAAACCAAATGCAGTGATCGATGTTTTAAAGGTCTCCTCAACATTTACTTTCATAAATTTTACTGTGCTGTAATAACTGTTCAGCTCATCCATCTATGTTCAGCTTTCTATCCCAATACATATATCTCCACGTGAAAAAATTCAACGCACAACAACAAAGTCTTATTTCACCAATTCAGTCGCTAAATGGATCGTACAATGTCATTCGGCACCATTAAAAACCAAAGTTTCATGTAAATTGACCATAAATAATATACCTGTCTTTTGCAATAATTATTGCGTTGTCCATATTTTCCCAGACCAATGGAGTCCACATTAGCAGAATGTATGGAAGCTAAGGCTTTAGCAGTTGCCCTGTAAATTGCGCTCCTCTTCTGAGGTGCCATACCCTGATTATTTACAAGTCACATGTCACCAATCAAACCAATGACAATTCAGCAATCACCAAGGAAACCAAAATTAACTAGAAAGCAAATCATACTGGTAACTTAGAGTCAATAAATATGCGTCCCTCCAAATATTCCATGATATAAAACGCGGTTCCAATAACACTTGGATCGTTGCACAAACAGAAAACCTTAGGAACCGGAACTTTGGTATGAGCACCCAATGCCTGGAGAACCTGTGAATTATAGGGGCACAAAAATAGTCATTTTCTCACTAATATGTTATTCATTGCCCACACTTCAAACACTTAAGTGGGAGTTTGGATGAACATTTACAAAACTGATTTTAAATTACACATAATTTTGAAGTAATGTGATCTATATTTGAATGCTTTTATTCTAAAAGCTAGATAGTAGTAAAACTATCTAGTTTACTTTTTCAACATGACTCTATAAGATCTCAAGAGACCTAGACAAGGTATGATTGTTTACTTCTTCAAATTCAAAATAGCTCAGACTTCAATATTCAACAATGTAATATAAAAAAACCTGAAATTCTCTTTCAACGGCATGAGCTGAAGCGAGCAATTTCCCGGCAGGTTTCTTCCTGAGAACATAGCGCTTCACGACGGAGTCATGAGAACCCGCTTCCAACAAGTAAGTGGGGTTGGATTGTCCATGCCCAAACTAAAACAACATTTCACCAGAGAATCACACGGCCAAAATAAAAATAAAAATTAATTTTTTTACGAAAACCCAAGTGATCCAGAAGCACGATAAAAGTTCCGAAAAAGACAAAAACCTGCGAAACGGTGAACTGAGTAGCGGGTTGAGGGAAACCCGAAATGTTGGAAGAGCAGTAGCGGAGGAGAGAGTCGTAGGGAAAGTGATCAGCAACATCGAGTTGCGCTACAAGGTCTGCTGTGTTCCGCGCCATGTCGGAAATCTCGATCTGTCACAGGTGAAAAGGTTGTGGGTGAGATGTGGGACCTAAGTCTACTTGAATTGAAGAAATAGCTTGAGAATTGCATTACGCAAAAACTAGTCCTGAATCCTCATGCTTTGAAGCTTTGGATTAATCTTCTTTGCTAACTGATACAAGAAGATATTTGGAATATTCTAAAATAAAATGCTGAATTAAAATTTTAACCTTCGTAATATAATTATTACTCTTGTCAATATTTTATTGGTAATTTTTCAAAACAAAATTAGTGTTAAAGGAATCAAACTAATGGCGGCAGCAGATAACTTGTTTGGCTTGTAGTGTTTGACATTTTTGCACACTATATTTTCCAAGTTTTTATGTTGAGATTGATTCTTTGATTTAGCAGTTATTTATATTTTTTTAATTCATTTTATTAAAATAGTGTATTGACAATCAATTTCTTCAAATGAGTACCACTTTTTAATAACGAAATATTAAATTAAGATGACACAAAAATAATAAATTATTATATTGATTAAATTAGATATAATAGGTAAAAAAATTATTAGTATCTAGAATAATATTTATCATTAATAAAAAAATATAATTGATTAGTGAATTAAAATTAAAATTTGTCTATAATATTAATTATCACGCTTTAACTACTTATTATTATTATTATTATTATTATTATTATTATTAATTCTAAATTAGTTTGTATTTTTACATTAGAAACTAATTTAAATTTTAGTGATTTTACTTCAAAGTTAGACTGGAAAAAAATAATAAAATTGATTATATTAATTAATTTATTTTTAATATTTATTAAACTTAATATTGATCTAATTGACACTAATTTAACTTAAATATTTATGTTTTAAGTTAAAATATGTTAAATTGATGTAAGAGTGATAAAATGAGTCCATTTCGTTTGTTTGAATCCGACCAGATTTTGGCATGCATGCAAAAAAACAGATCGGACTGGATTAACCCGTCATTTAATAGCAGATTGAATTTTTATGGCCCGACAATTGAACTGTTGGTCTGTCGGACTATCAAACAGGTTGTTGAATTGCCAGACAGGCTACAAAGTTTTAATGTCGGATTAATGTCTGACTACATCTGAATAATTTCAGTTTTCATTCTAAACTACGATGGTCAGAGAATATAACATCCTTAGCTGTTGAAAATATATCAGTATCCTTTGTCAACCACATTGGTAAGGGGAAATGTTTGCATGCTTGCATAAGGGACTGCAAGAAATGTCACAGACCACCTTTTTAAGCTACTGAAACGAACCATGCAGAGAAGTTAGCCACTTTTTTCTCTGTCTGAGAATGGAAAGTATATGTCCATGTCTGCACCAGGAGACACGATATTAAACTTGGGATCAAAAACATCAATGCCATGAAAAACACGATATTAAATTTCTTGGTATGTACTAGTGATTATAAAATCCGCATTGTTCATTGCAATAAGGTCAGCTGTGAATTGACAAGTAAAACGGTACTTGTCTTCATTCTTTTTCCAGTATATATCAGAGCCGGGATGCTTAGTCTTCTCCAATGAATGAGCTATATTGCATTACATGGAAAGTTCAGTAGAACCAACATTGATAAAAAATGAAACAGTCTTTGCATCCTTTCAGGGCAAAAAGTAGAGAGGTAATCATGCATTTCCAAGTTGGTTGACATTTTTATATGATAATAACATTATGTTGAATTGTAATCGCACCTGTGTGATTCCTTGCTTATAAGATAACAACAAGATTTCCATGACGTAGTTGCCAATTACCAGAGCAGGAATTCCTTGTAACTCAGCAGCAATTTCGCTTGATGCATCCTTTGTATAAAGTAAGAGACAGTCATATTATGGAATGCCACTTACTGTTACCTTAGAGGAGAATGAAATGATAAGTAACGAAGGTTAAACTTAGACTACAAATTTTTGTAGGCTAAATTAAGAGTGAAAAAACAAATATCTACAATGTTAGAGATCCTGTATTGACTAGAAATATAATCAAATCACAAAATATATACTGTAAGATTAAGTTAGATATAAACTCACACATTAGTACTATTGTGTGACATGCTATAACCAATCCCAAAGCAGCTTTCTTTTCACACTAGTGTAGGAGAAAGGGAGAATTGAAAGACAGCTGAGGCTTACCTCTGCAAATATCTCTAGATAAGGCCACACATCAAACCTTGAAATTCATTTTCGCAAAATTCCATTCTTAGTTCTAAAGGGTACTCTCAATATATATGAATTCTCAGTACCACTAACTCTTTCCAGTTTCTGGTTGCAAGTTGTCCCTTTTGCCTCTGGTATCAATCTTGTAACCTTGAAGCATCACAAGGATTTCAGTTACATGTGAACAAATATTTCATCTGTCATACTTAGAAGTGCCAGGACTTTCAGAATCACAAACTATCAGAATTTTTGGAGACACATCAAGTTCTTATTTTTGAATTCTGACCAACATCTTCTTCTCTAAAGCACGAACTATTGATCAAGTGTAAACAATCTGTCCATTGTGAGTGACATTAAAGAGTTACAACCGATTAGCACAGGGAATTTTAGTTCTTAAAGAGTTATTAGAAGCTAACATCATTATATATATATTCATTATAAGAGATCAAATTCGTTATACAACAACTTTTGCTGCAGTCTTCAAATGATTTTACTGCAACTCTTAGAGTTGCTTTCCCATATACATACTGATAAAGTGATCATATAACTTTATGAGATGGGTTACAAACATCCCCCATTACATATACCTATATATATATATATATATATATATATATATATATATATATATATAAATCCAAGATGGAGAAGGTTGAATGAACTACCAGTTAAGATGGGTTTGTGGTTTAGGGTAATTCATAATCATAATTCCACCATAGCGAGAAGCAGCTTCTCTGCTATTGATTACAGGCTCTTCCAACTCGTCATTGGGCACTTGAACCATCCAACGTCCTTGTCTTGAAGGAAATACCCCTTTTTTATTAGGCCTTCTTCGTGTTGATGATCCATAAAACTTGTCTATAAGAGCAAAACCTTCTGAACCAATCACTCTCAGGTCTGTAGGCGGTGCCATTCTCGATGCTATATGCAACAGAAACTAACTGTGTGGAAGTCGATGATACTTTTTGTGTGTGTGTTTGTTTATGTTGTTCCTTGCTTTGAAACAAGAAGCCCCGGTGTACTTTATAATGAAGGCAAAAGTGGTTAATTAGTAGTTGTGGGACCAAGAATATGTTTAAATAAAAACTCAGTTAAAGCATGTTTAAGACTAACTAAAAAACATAAATTATGGGAAAATTACACCTCTATGCTAGGGCAACTTTTTCATTTCATCGTAAACAAATAACTAAAGTGATTTGGTTTAAGCCTTTTTTCTTAAACACATAAAACCTACTGAGATTGATATCTTTAAGGATGTGGAAAGTGAAGATTGGTGAATGGGATATATGGTATAGGTCGGAGATTCTTTTTCAACTGATAATAACGTGGCGGTCGAAAAGCAGAAAAAAGTATAAGATGAAAAAGAAAATGCGCAGCATAAAGCATAAAGACACTGAATCAAATTCCTCCTTTTTCGCACCACCGAACTATCTACTGTTTATCAATAGTTGTTTTCTTTCTCAGCTCTCACTTTGTGGTCTCACTTTTATTTTTTTCTATTATAGCTAGTTGTAGTTTATTTACTACAAAATTTCTATGAGGATATATGATTCCGATGTAATGTTACAGACCAAACAAATCCAAATTAAATATTGATTCCTTTTCATCAACTATATATTTTTTATGAACTGGTATATTCCTCCTATCCGTCGATATCATTTGGTATATTTCTCCTTTCGTGATTATCCAAGAGCTAACTATTAACTTAATCACTAAAAATGAATTTATGAAATTATATGAAGCTTTCGTATCTAAGACAGAACTGCATTAAAATTTAACACATTGGATGGTGCATCAGATTCTTCTGCATTATATAAGTTCTGCCAACCTTCTTCTTTTTTTACTTTCAAAGTTCATAGCTATTATAGTTGAAAATACCACGACCCCGGTTCGGATTTACGTTGTTTGAATGTCATTTACGTAGTCAAAGTGTAAAAGCCAAGATTTCTCTTACCCTCTTCAAATCTTTGATTTTCTTAGTTACGTAAACCTTCTGACGTAGTTACATTTGACATCAGTGTCTGAAGTAGAATATATATATATATATATATATATATATATATTCGATAACGGAACGAACCAAAAAATATCACATAAAAAAGATTACTTACACTGTTATGTACTGAATATTTAATTAAGATATACCTAATCCATGTGACAAAATTTATTCTGAGATATTAGGCACCATATAAAAAAAGTTGTTTGATAGAAATATCATATAATATAAAGTGCAGAGAAGTGTATTTAATAAATCTGTTACACCCTTTCAAGTGTATCTGGTTCATTCGTACACCAATCAAACAGATTCTGAGAGATATTAATAAAACGAGTGACTTTTTCAATGTATATAAGAAGCTTGAACTCGGTGGTTGTATGGAGCAAGAAAGAAGATAAGAAGAAAAGGAAGTTGATGAGTGAGAATGTGTCCAAAGGCATCTGTTTCAAGCCTTAACAAAATAGGTTCAGAAGGGTTTGATCTGATAGAGAAGCACTATGGTCGATTCAGAAGGAACCAAGTTCCAACGCTTGAAGTGGCTATTATAGTGAATAGCAATAACCCCGATGCTCCATTTGGCTTTTCTCATACTGACAATATCGAAAAGCCAAAGCCACCACGTCGTAATTGGGGTGTTAGATCGTTGGTTCCATTGAATAGTGTGAAATAGAGTAAGTGCTAATACTTAGGTTTCTGATATTTTCCCTTTCAGTGTTACACTCTTGCATGAACTTGGAAGAACTGAAAAAGCTTACGGTAGTGTTTAGAAAGTTTCTGTGCTGCTGAAAGCTGATGCTGTTTTATATATGTAGTATAACTCTTGTGGATATGTTATGGAGTTGTCTTTTAAATATATATATACATGGGGTTTGTTAATGCGCGTTCAGTTGGTACATTTTAACAATATGTACCGGATTTTAGTAGACAAAAATACCCTCATAAATTATGGATTCTAAGTTTTAAAGTCAAGAGTATTTGAATAATTTTTATTCTCAAAACTAAAAAAAAACAAGAAGCCCCAAACTCTTACTCACCTCCCTCATTCCTCTCAACCATTTTTCTTTCATCTCTCCCACTTTAACATTTTATCTATCATCCTATGGTACATCCAACTGAAAAAAAAATAGAAATACTTGTCGTTAAACTATTTACCTTTGTAAAGAGTTGAGTCATTGGCATATTCGCCTTAAGATCATTCAAAATCTCTTCAATTTCATCATTTTTACTAACCTCTCTAATTTCATCATGTGCAGATGTTGAATCATCATCTCTTAAAAAACTTTCAGGCTACCAATTCCTTTTGATGTCATTATGATTGTAAAAATTAGATAAAATTAGATAAGACAAAAATTATAAAATGAAAACTCATTATAAAATCATTTTTCGTAAGAAATTGTTTAACAATTAGTGTTTCTGATTTTTTTCCGGGCTAATTACCAATTCCTTTGATGTCATTATGCTTGTGAAAAATAGATAAAATTAGATAAGACAAAAATTATAAAATGAAAACTCATTATAAAATCATTTTTTGTAAGAAATTGTTTAACAGGGAGTGTTTCTGATTTTTTTTAAGCGAATTACCAATTCCTTCATATGTCATTATGCAAGTGAAAATTAGATAAAACAAAAATTATAAAATGAAAATTCATTATAAAATCATTTTTTTGTAAAAAAATGTTTAACCGTCACTGTTTCTAATTTTTTCAATGGGGGTACACATTGCTAAAATGTACCAACTGAAAAACAGACGTATATATATATATATATATATATATATATATATATATATATATATGTGTGTGTGTGTGGGGGGTGGTTTGCTAACTTGCGTACGCCTGTTTTTCCGTTGTTACATTTTAGCAATGTGTACCAGATTTTAGTAGACAAAAATACCTTAATACGTCATAGATTATTTTAAGTTTTAAAGTTAAGGATATTTTAATAATTTTCATTCTCAAAACTAAAAAAAAAAAAAACCCCAAAACTCATGCTCACTTCCCTCATTCCTCTCAACCCTTTCTCTTTCTATGTCATTTCTACGCTAGTCCCAACTTAAAAAACACTTAAACAATTTTATCATTTTCAATTTCAGGAAAATGTTCATTCAAGATCTCTTCAATTTCATCATTTTCACTAACCTCTCTAATTTCATCATCTGTGAATGTTTAATCATCATTTCTAAAAAAATTTCAGGGCAATTACCAATTCCTTCAAATGTCATTATGCTTGTGAGAATTAGATAAAATTAGATAAGACAAAATTTATAAAATGAAAAATCATTATAAAATCATTTTTTTGTAAGAAATTGTTTTAACAGTGAGTGTTTCTGATTTTTTTTCCAAGCCAATTACGAATTCTTTCAGATGTCATTATGCTTGTGAAAATTAGATAAAATTAGATAAGTCAAAAATTATGAAATAAAAACTCATTATAAAATCATTTTTTTCTTGTAAGAAATTGTTTAATCGCGAGTGTTTCTGATTTTTGTTAGTTGAGACTACAGTAGCGATGACAGAGAAAATGTTGAAGTGAGAGAGATAAAAGAGAAAGAGTTGAGAGGAATGAGGGAGGTGAGCAAGAGTTTGAAGGTTTCTTTTTTTTTTTAATTTTGAAAATGAAAATTATTAAAATACCCTTAATCTTAAAATTTAGAATCCATAATATATTAGGGTATTTTTGTCTATCAATACACATTGTTAAAATATACCAACTGAAAAATAGGTGTACATAAATTAGCAAACCCATATATATATATATATATATGTATATATATATATATATATATATATATATATATATATATATATACATATATACATATGTACATATGTACATATGTACGTATATACGTATGTACGTATATACGTACATATGTACATATGTATATATGTATATATATATATATGTATATATGTATATATACTGGTATTTTTACCCTGATGATATTTTAAACATCCTAGTATATTTATTATATTAATTCAAATTTACAAAAAATTAAATAAATTTTAGTATTTTATTAAATTTAAATAATATTATTTTGATTGTTTGTAAAATGAAAATGTATTTAAGTTATATATAATTAAAAAATATATTGTATATAATTATTTTAAACAATATATTGAGTTAATCAAAATTATGAATTCAATTTTAATTTTAAATAAAATTGATAATGTATACAAATTAATAATAAAAGAAATTATAAACGATACAAAAATTATTTAATAAATTCTATAAAATTACAAATGTTAGAAAATACAGAATAAAAATATGAAGAGGAGACTATATAAAACTATAAAAAAAAATAGATTATATAAAGAGTATATCTTATAAAAATATAAAGGTTAACCAATATAAAAAAAAAAAGAAGTAAACAGCATATCTAAAATTATAAAGAATAGTCCACAAAAAAATATAAAAAATAGGTTCTGTAAAAATATAAAAAGTTATATGTATAGTGGACTCATATAATGGAGTTTTAACACATTCTTATTTAAACTCTTATTTACTGTGTTTTCCTTGAAATCATAAATAATAAATAGTATAAATAGTTTAATAATTGATTTAAGTTGGAAATACAATTAAATGGAGTAAATTGAAAAACATATATATTTTTTATTTCTTTTAAGTCTTTCAACTAATTAAACATATACATTACAAAATATTGTGATTTTTATTTAATCTATTTAAATTTGTATTTGTTTAGTTAATCATTTTAAGTGTTTGTTATCAACTAATTGAGCATATACATTATAATTAACACATTAATGAAAATAAAATATGAAGAAATTAAATTTCTAGTAATTCAAGTACAATTATAATTACTAATTAAAATATAAAACATACATAAAAAAACTAAGTTATTATATCATTCAAATTACTTAATAATAAAACCGCAATTAGAAATACATTAATAAATCAACAATCAATATATAAATAAATCAATAATCAATAAGAATACAATCCCTTACAAATAAAAATAAGTTAATAAATCAATATTAAATAAAAATAAGTGAATAAATAAACAATAAATAAATAAAAACATATAAACTAGAGATAAGGCTAATAAGTATTTCAATGAGAATAAGTGTTCATGCTTCTTCTAAAAAATATATTAAATAAAGTAAAATAATGAAACAGGTTCAAAATAATTGATAGAATTAGTCTTTAGGGTTTTGTTTAGTTAATAATACCAAAGGTATTTTAAATAGTATTCTTAATATTGATAGGTTTCCTTCTCTTTTAGTTGCAACTGAGTTTGCGCTATTTCATTGTTACTTATATTATGTTATTGTAACATGCATTTATTCCTTCAGCAAAAAATAATCCACAATAATATTAATAAACTTTTTCTATTATTTATAAGTAAATCATATCTTTTATATATATAAAAAAAACACAGATATGTTTAAGTTAAAACTTTTGATGAAAATATCTAATTTTTTTACATATATTCAAAGTCTCTAATTTAATACAAAGTATAATTTAATTATCAATATTCAAAATGAAAATTAAAATATTTTAAAATTTGAGTTAATGTGGGCAAAATCATTAAATTGAAAATTTTTAAATTTTAACTAAAAATATAAATCTAAATCACTAAAAAACATAACTAATGAAAGGCAAAATTTCTCGATGATTACAAAAAGTTATTTATAAATTAAAATTACTAACAATAATTTTTTTTAATAAAATTTTTGTTAAACACAAAAAATTTATGAATAAGTAATTATCCACAATAAAAATCTATCGAAAATTATTAACGAATATTTATTTTAATATATAAAAACAAAAGAAAAATTATAATTTTACCATAAAATATTTAGTTCTAATAATTTTGTTTAAAATTCGTTAAATGGTTAAGGTAATCGAATATATATATTTATCACGTACGTTTACTAAAAGAAAAATTAATTTTAATATGCAATTAATTTTGGAAGAATAATTCAAATTTTAAATTTATAAAGAGAAAGATGAATTTATGAAACACTTCTCTGCACTTTGACTACGTAAATGACATTCAAAGAAGGTTGGCAGAACTTATATAATGCAGAAGAATCTGATGCACCATCCAATGTGTTAAATTTTAATGCAGTTCTGTCTTAGACACGAAAGCTTCATATAATTTCATAAATTCATTTTTAGTGATTAAGTTAATAGTTAGCTCTTGGATAATCACGAAAGGAGAAATATACCAAATGATATCGACGGATAGGAGGAATATAGGAGGAATATACCAGTTCATAAAAAATATATAGTTGATGAAAAGGAATCAATATTTAATTTGGATTTGTTTGGTCTATAACATTACATCGGAATCATATATCCTCATAGAAATTTTGTAGTAAATAAACTACAACTAACTATATTCAAGTTTTATTATTGTTAGAAATTACACATCGACTAGAGATAAGACCAAATTATAATATATAAGTGAGGTGTAAACCTTACCTTAAAAGCCGGTCTTGTGAGGTTGAGTTAGGCTTAAAGTCCATTTCTAAAATGGTATCAAAGTCATGGTTAGAACTTATCCTAGCGAGTTCTAAGTGGGCAATTCTATTTCTATTCCACCCGTCATCAGGTTGCTATTGTATCTCATCTTAAAAGCCGATCTTATGAAGTTGAGTTAGACTTAAAGAAAAAAATAAAAGTGACACCACAAAGTGAGAGCTGAGAAAGAAAACAACTATTGATAAACAGTAGATAGTTCGGTGGTGCGAACGCGGTTTGTGGAAGAACCGTAGAAAAGTAAAATGGAAAGAACACTTAAATGATAGAAAAAGGAGGAATTTGATTCAGTGTCTTTATGCTTTATGCTGCGCATTTTCTTTTTCATCTTATACTTTTTTCTGCTTTTCGACCGCCACGTTATTATCAGTTGAAAAAGAATCTCCCACCTATACCAAATATCCCATTCACCAATCTTCACTTTCCACATCCTTAAAGATATCAATCTCAGTAGGTTTTATGTGTTTAAGAAAAAAGGCTTGAACCAAATCACTTTAGTTATTTGTTTACGATGAAATGAAAAAGTTGCCCTAGCATAGAGGTGTAATTTTCCCATAATTTATGTTTTTTAATTAGTCTTAAACATGCTTTAACTGAGTTTTTATTTAAACATATTCTTGGTCCCACAACTACTAATTAACCACTTTTGCCTTCATTATAAAGTACACCGGGGCTTCTTGTTTCAAAGCAAGGAACAACATAAACAAACACACACACAAAAAGTATCATCGACTTCCACAAAGTTAGTTTCTGTTGCATATAGCATCGAGAATGGCACCGCCTACAGACCTGAGAGTGATTGGTTCAGAAGGTTTTGCTCTTATAGACAAGTTTTATGGATCATCAACACGAAGAAGGCCTAATAAAAAAGGGGTATTTCCTTCAAGACAAGGACGTTGGATGGTTCAAGTGCCCAATGACGAGTTGGAAGAGCCTGTAATCAATAGCAGAGAAGCTGCTTCTCGCTATGGTGGAATTATGATTATGAATTACCCTAAACCACAAACCCATCTTAACTGGTAGTTCATTCATCCTTCTCCATTCTGGTTTTATATATATATATATAGGTATATGTAATGGGGGATGTTTGTAACCCATCTCATAAAGTTATATGATCACTTTATCAGTATGTATATGGGAAAGCAACTCTAAGAGTTGCAGTAAAATCATTTGAAGACTGCAGCAAAAGTTGTTGTATAACGAATTTGATCTCTTATAATGAATATACATATATATATCATGTGATAGATAAATACTATCATGTTTATTTTATTTTGTGATCTATACTATTATATAATATTATAGAAAGCTGCTTCGTTTGCTACTAAGGAGTAGCATTTATAATTATTTTTATATTATGATAAAAAAAATTCATGGAATTTTAATAGTTAATTTTAATTAAGGAATACTGCAACATATTTAATGAGATTTATTTTAAACATTGTTTTCACGTTAATATTTGAACTTTATTCTATAGAAATCAAACGTAAAAATGTATGGTGATATAGACTTTTATGTCAGATCATTATAATTAAGTTATACATAAATTTGTATCTGACGTATAAAGTTTAGACATAATTTTTTCTTACAGTTATAAGTCAAACATAAATATATTAAAAAAAATCCTAGCACACTATATTTTCCTTCATTTCACTATGTTGCGAAAAGAAACTCTCGACTTTGCATAAACACGAGCATGTATAGCTATTGTTGTGTAATCTGATGTTATGTTTTTTTAGCATTGTTGGGTGCCTAAATTGAGGTTGGTTTTTCTGATCTATTTTCCTGTGTATGACTATTTTAGCTTAATCCATAAAAACTACATTTTGTAAAATTCATTAAAAGTATGTAAAACATAATTTTTTGTATGTGTAGAGTGTTCACATTTTACCTATTACTTCTGGATTTTGAATTGGTAAGTTTTAGTGTATAAAAACTTTAAATAATCATAATTTTTACTATGAATCTTGAATATAAATGTTCTGCAAAATAAAAGTTGTTAAAAATAAGATGATGAATATGTTTGCTAATCCTAAAGGAGAGTGAGACTCTAAAATTTTGATAAATCCATAGTTTATTAATGCTTTTTATTTTCTTAGTATATTATTTCATATTTTACAGCTTTATTCTAGATACTCATGTTATTTAAAAAATTATAAATTTTTTCGTTATGTATACTTGGCAAAAAAAAACAAAAAAATATTACATTATTTGTAGAGACAACAAACATAAATTTACGTATACTATATATAGATGTAAATTTATGTATTGTATTTTACTAAATATAAATTTACGTCTCCCATATCATCATATGTAAAAAATCTAAAATGTCAAATATAAAAAAGTTTTTTAATTAGTGTAAATATTTATATAAATATTAACTAAGTAGCTCAAATATTGAAGAGAATATTATGTAATAATATATTAGAAAGAGAATTAATCTGTATATATAAAGTAACGAACAAATGTAAAAATTATTATAATTCTAGTTTTAATCTAAAATTTTAATATTTAACCTCACAATCTTTTTAAATATTGAAAAAGTATACTGGCACCCTTAAAAAAAATTACTCCCACTTTACAAACCAGTTTATATCAAGAGTTTAAATTAAAAAATAAAGTTAAGTAAAATTAAAATATTATTATTTAGGATTGCAAAAGTAAATATTTTTGATTTGATGGATGTGAACTTAATATCACCCTTAAATATTATACTCAGCTTTTCACTATACCAATCTCAAATATATAAATCTAAAAAACAGATATACACAAATTCGAATATATCCCCTGTTTAGATCAATGCTAAACGACAGAACCAAATAAATAAATCAAAGAACTGATATATACATTACTGCAATTATTGATATTGTTGTTTTAATTAATGGTTAAGAGAATAAATATATTCTTTCTTGCTGAAGACGTAGAGCTCATCACTCAGCATTTCTCTCTATAAAAGCACATCAGGGTGTCTGAACCTTTGAAGCAAGAAACCAACCTCATCTGATAAAACTTGCTGCAATATCTAACGTTCCATATATATGGCACCTCCTTCAGCAGACCTTAGACAGATTGCTGCAGAAGGGTTTGCTCTGATAGACACGTTCTACGGTCCAGCAACAAGAAGGAGCAGTGGCAGTGATGCATTGTATTTGCATGGCCGAAGAGAACGTTGTTGCGTGGTTTATCAGATGCCTAAAGATGTGATGAATGAGTCTTCTGTTGGGAGTTATAGCAAGCCTAAAATGATCCCAAATCGTTGGGGTAGACCCTTTAAGTTTTAAGATCTTTGGCCTATGCATGCTGTATTTAAGTTATCTTCAAAAGGGTATGTACTGTTTCTTGTTTTTAGGTTACTCTTGTATGTACAAAAAACTCGAAGACTTTAAGACAAGGTCTTCTGTAGTTGTGAAAGTCTATGTAGTTCAATAAAGTATGTTCTGTGTTGCTGCACGAAGCCTTTAAGGATATGTAATTAATCAAGTTTCTCTTAATATGGTGTGTTCTCACTGTCCACTTTCTCATAAACATTTGCAGTGAAAGTCATCGATGGAGAAATACAAATATTTCTGAAATGTTCTGACGTATAACAACATATATAAAAAATATACATTTACTGTTTTGCTTTTTCAAATTCTGATCCAAATTTCTATTTCTGTCACCAACTGTGAGATATAAAATTTTATGGAAATTGTGAAGGATTTACCTATCAGAAATATGATGTGAATCAAAATATTTATATAAATTTATTATTTATTTATTGTAATCGATTTTAAGGACAATATTTATTAATAATGTTTTATTTATGAAATGTTAATAATCATAAATTGTATATTATATGGAATATAAGTATTCGGTATAAAATAATTGCTATTATATGTATAAAAAACTACTTAATATTGTTATTTTCTTTAATATTTATTTTTTATTTATTATCTCTGTATAATAAATACACAATTGATTAAGGTTAATTTAAGCTTCTATTTAATGGTGTGTTTGTTTCCGACGACGGAAACACAACTTATGCAGATTTGATACGAAAGTTAGAATTTCAATGTAAAAAGGAATAAAAACGAGACGATTTTATTTTGAAAACTTTCTTCGCATCTTAGCTAAGATTTGTGGAAAAACGCTCTTAAACTTAATGAGATATATACATTATATTTTTATAATAAAATAATAAAACTGATAAAATATAAATTATTATTATTAAATTAATATTAATAAAATAAATAAATAATATTAATAATAATTATTATTATCCAATTTTATCAATTAAAGTATTTTTTTTTGTTTATTAAATCTTTTCATAAATCTCCATTTCAAATTCCTTTACATTTTCCATTTTTTTTTAAATCTAAGCAATTTCACTTTCATTTCTCTATTCAAATTTATTCCTTCAAATCTATCTTTAAAACTAAACACAATTGACTATGAATTAATAAAATTATTAATAAAAACAATAAAAGACACACATCATAAGTATTTAAAAAAGTTGTATATTTATGTATGGTATTCTATCAATTTTGCTCCCTTTCTCCTAACTTGACTCTAAAGAAACTATATAATTAACCGTCGTAATATTAATTAAGTACTGCTCAGAAGGTGAATTAAAAAGCCCCCCACATATAATTAGTAAATAAGAAATGTTATCTTAAATTTATTTTAGACTTCCCAAAATCATTTTTGTATAAACTTACGAAACATTAAACTCTAAGCAAATCAAATAAATAATCGTGACAAATTTTTTCCATCATCCGTCACGAATTTTTATTTTTCTGGTAAAAGGCTTAATAACCAATTGCAATCTGAGTAAATTAAAGTAAGATCATGTTTAAGTTTACTTAACTATATTTTTAATAATGTGAGATTTGATTTTCGTTTCTATAACTTTTTTCTCTATATTTAAAATTAATGTTTTCACTTTCTAACTGAACTTTGATTTTAATTTTATAAATTATTTTCTTCGATTTACAAAATTTAATATAATTGATTCTAACATTATCTTAATATATAGCTAGGGATGCAAAATGTAGGTACGTCATCGAGTTAACGTAAGTAAGAAAGTGAGAGATTTAAAGATGCTAAAGCAAATTTGTTGACTCTTTGACTGGAACAAAGTATTTTGTTTGGGGGTATAAATAGCAATTAATAAAGCACTAAAGTGGGCCGAAAGTTTGGTAGAAAGTTCCTTCCATAACATAATTATTATGTCTAAGAATCTGATACATCATTAACTATATTCTCAACCATCTTATTTTAACTATATCATTATTTGATAGAGAAGAATTTGATACTGCAACCGCCATATTCTGAGTGTTTTATGTTTACTGTGTTATATAGGAAACATATAATTTGATTAATTAATTTATTTGCGCAGATACTTGTTTGATTAGTCTTGGATAATCATGGAAGAAGAAGCAAATTCAAGGAATATACTAATTAATCCGTTAATTATGAGTTAAATCTACTGCTTGAATGCAATATTCCATTATCTGAAAGCATTATATTATAGTACATTTTTTAAGAACTCTTCATAATTAGGAAATGTATTTAATAACTCGTAATTATGGAAGTTAATGCTACGCTTTGTGGAATAACAAAGATTCATAAAATAAAATGAAATGAATTCTTTGTTTGTAAAAAAAAGAAAGAATTCGAATTAGATTCACATTAACTTTATGCTCTATTTTTCTTTGGCATTGTAATTTTCAGCTTTTAACACTGTTATGTTAATTTTAATTTGTTAAAAAGAATTCCACCCATTGTTCATTTAGTTAAAAAAAAAAAGAGTAAATATTATAAAGTTGTACGAAATATTAGTCTCGCCAAAATATGAAAACTCTAACAATAATATTAGTTACCTCCATTATTCTTTTCTCATCTCATTTTTGAAATCCTAATTCTTTAGTCATATATTTAAATGATTGATAAATTATTTAAATGAAGTCTGACAGTCCATCCAATCATTGAAAAATGTCTTCAAATTTTAATTATAGATTATACGATTTAAAATGTTACATTTGATCTTTCTAAATGTATAATCTATAACTAACAGACAAATTTCAATTATTTTTTAAATTGTTTAATTGTAGAAATGCCAACTGCTTTTGAAAGAAAATAAGAGGTGCAGAAGTAAAAGCCCAATAATAATGTGCAAAAGCCCGTTAGCAGGGTGCAGCCCAAGCAGCAGATTGGTAAGGTTAAGCTTTTACTTCCTGCACTGTCATAATTTATTATAAATACAATATTATGGTATATAAAACATACTTTATTAAATATACAATTTTGAAAAAATATTATAGAAACTTTTTCAAATTCCATTAATACATGCATTGTAACATTCCAATAAATATATAATAAAACTATAATTTATTCTAGGTGTTAAAATAAATAATAAAAGAGAACAGTGATGAATAAATACTTAGAGAAATAAAAAATATAAAATATCATATAGGATTAAAACTTTTTACAAGAATAGAATGTACACATAATTTTGATCCGTCAAGGATTCACTAAGACTGAACGGTGATACAAAATTCTATACCGAACAGTTTTACAAAATATAAAGAATCGAACAGTATTCTAAATATTAGAATATAATGATGATATTCTAAAATGTAACGGAGGTTGAGTTCTATAAAAAAACATAAAAATTAATTACGTTAAAGTATGTTTATTTAATTATTGATATCTTTGTAATTCTAAAATATAACTGATGCCAATAATATTCTGTGTAGGTGGTTTGTTTGTACCTTTGTACCACCATTAATCTTAGGGATAAAAATTAATCTTTTTTTTTATTTCTAAATTTTTTCAACATTTATATTCCTTTCACACAAAAAATTAACAACGTTCGTCATGCAGTTTACGCAAGTAACATAGTGTAAACTTTGATGTGTTTGACTCTTTGACTGGTATGAATAATTATATAGTATTTTTTTAATAATCACTTGTTACTTGAATAATGAAAATGGATAATCATGGAAGGAGACTTTGGAATATGCAAAATTTCATAAGAATAAAATCCAATGTTTCAACCACTTTAAGGGGAAAAAAAACTGTTTCAATTAATATGCTTATGAAATCTATCTTCAATATTTTATTTGGAATATTTTTCTTATCGGAATTTTTGTTTTATTTGGAATATGTATTGATTATTACTTTGTTTTCATTTTATTGTTTATTTACGGAGATTTATTAAAATAAAGATTTGAAATACTTCACAACCTTTTCTTTTTGTTGAGAAATTCTAACAGCGGCGGACCTTGTTAATTTTTTTACACATATAAATTAATATACAAATATTTTTTTTGTAATTTTAATATATTCTATATATATGACATTTTAAAAAATTATATCTATTTTGACATTCCAAATTATTTTCTGAAAATTCGTCATTACTTACTAGAAAGGTTTTGTTTTTTCTTTAAAAAAAAATACGAGTTATTATAAAACAACTGAAATATGTTTTCTGATTAAAAATAAAACTAAGCAAATCCTTGTTACTGTATAAGAATCATTCACAATTATTCTCATTATTTAATTTCTGTCATCCTCTTACATATTTTCTTGTCAGAGGACAATTGTTTGGATGAATATTTGATTAAAGAAATATAAATGATAAAAAAATAATATATAAATAAAAATTAGTTTATATAAAAACTAATTTCTTAAAAAATTACATTTGTTTTTTTAAACAAAAAACTTACTTTCAGTACTAAAATTTTTCATATTTGATGAAAATTTCCCTTCTATATTTTTTAAAACTTACAAAAAAGTGAGTTTAATCCAATTGTCGTGTGAATTTTAAAAATTTCATACAATATTTGTGGGAAAAAAATTCAACTAAAGATGAAATATTTTCATTTATATATATAAACTAGGTTAGTTCATCTAACCCTAAACTAATAGGTAAGAGAGGGTATGCAGGACCATGGTGGGGACCTATTATTCAAAATTCTTGAAGAAGAAGATGCTGGAAATATCATACAAATAGGAAAAGAATCGGATTCGTAGGACACAGACTTTCTCTCAATAATTCACTCTATCATACTCCAATTATTCGACTCAATATGCTCCAATTCAACCAATTTATCATACTCTTTGAGTATATCCATGTAAATTTATACACACTGTTTAGTTTTAAGTTTATGGTTTTTGTCGAAAGGGTTTAATTATGTAAGTAAAACAGGAATTAAACAACTTTATTTTTTTATTACCAGTAAAAATATAAATAATGATCATATTCTAGATTTATTATTAAAAGTTATTCTAACATGAAAATCCATGAGTTTGGTTCTAATATCATGTTAAAAGTAAATTTTAAGTCTAACTCAATTCTATAAAATTGGTTTGCATCCATTTATATACTATGAATTGACCTTATCCCTAATCGATGTGAGACTTCCAACAATAAACAATGTTCGTAATAATAAAAAGATATTAACCAAACACAATTGATGAAAAAAAGGTTAAGCTAAGAGATTTTGTCAAATAACATTCCATTAATCCAAAAAAAAAAGAAAAAAGTCACTTTTGTTTGATAAAATTATAAAGACAAACGAGACACTTTTTGTTTATATAGATAAGATTATGAAAATGCATCTATGTTCCTGTAAAAAAATTACTCTCGCAATTATTTTGAAATTATATAATAGAATTTAAAAATGTATAGATTTTATAATTAACACAGAAATATTTTAATTTTATATAATGTTTTTAATATTCTTCTTGGGTCCACAGGAAGAGGCATGGATGAAGAATGTGGTTCTATATATGGCGAAAGGTTGAAGTAAAAATGCAGAGAAGAAAAGCAGCAGATACATTGGCGTATTCTGTGAGCCCTGATGGCATCATCTCAAGAACATCTCAGAAAAATTGCTTTAGAAGGTTTCGATTTGGTAGAGAAGCTGTATGGTCGAAGGTGCAGTTCCAGTGCTGAAGGCATTTGGGTGGTTCGTCAACTTCCCGATGAAGAAGTCGAAAATCCTCCTGTCAAAACCATTGAAGTTGCTAACTATGCCATAGCAGCTGCATACCCTAGGGCTAAACCCTACAATAATCGTTGGGGTAGGCCCATCACTTTCGTTTAAATCTTATCATGCTTATCTTCGACAGCCTCTCTCTGTCATCCATGCATATGAATTTAGGTTAAATAATGGTGTGTTTATATATGTGTGAATAGAGCTCGATCCCTTGCCATGGAGGGATATTAGTTTTATAAAGTACCCTCTCTAGTTTCTGTATGGTGAGTTATCTTTAATTAAGTGGATGCATGTAAAATATATATAACTTGTTCGTGTTACCAAAAATCATGCAATCACCAATCTTTACCATTCGATGACTCCAAATTTCGTAAAGATAATGATATTAGAGTAATTATTAAAAGTTTAATATCGATTAGAGATAAAGTTAATTTATAATATATAAATAAATATAAAGATTACTTTATAAACCGGTTTAATAGGATTAAATTGAATTAAAGTCTATTTCTTAATACAAATCGTAAAATAGAACATAACAAAATGTTACATAATTCTTCTTATTAAATGCATTTTAACTTAAGTTAACTTTATACTATATAATAAATAAGGTTTATATCTATTTATATACAATAAATTTATCTTATATTTAATTAATATGAAATATTTAATACACTTCTTATATATTTCATATTAACAAAACATGATAAATTCAACAAATAATAAATATTATAAATATAAGTTTTAAATGAGTTTTGGTAAAAATTAAAAATAAATTTTAAATTCTATTTACTTTTACAAAAATAATTAATAAAATAAAATTTTAATAAATTTTTTTTAGTTCCTTCACTGTTAAAAAAAACATATTTAACTACATATAATTAATATCTTACAGTTTTATAAAAAAAACATCACCTATAAAAACATAGAGAAATTTTTAAAATTTTTGGTAAAGTATAGGTTCAAGTTCTAAGTTAACCGAAACCTATACACTAACTCTTTGATTTCTTAAGAAATTGGGATTTATACTTTGTCAACAATTTTAAAAAAATTATTGTATTTTTAAAGATTTAATTTGAATGTCTGAGTATAGATTTCAGTTTTAACAATACATAAGTCTAATTTATGAATTTTTATAAGCTCGCCGAAAGGTCATGTTATTTCGTGCTATTACAGAACTAAAATAACTTAAATATTTTTACTTATTAAAAAGGTTAAAAATGGTTAGTATTTCCATTAAATTTGGCTAAACTAACTTTATTAGAGTCTATAACATTCATTGAATTCTAACTCTAATTCGATACTAACATAAATTTTATTTATCAAAAAATTTAAAAATAATTTTAGGTCTTTTAAACTTATTTATCACACATTAAATCAATGTTAATCTATCACTAACACAAATATTTATTATAAAAAATCAGTATAGTATTGATTAATATACTATGATATTAAACTACATGTACGGTGTATCTCATATATGCCTTAGGGATATTTGTTTTAATTTTCTTTTTGATAGACGGTAGGTCCAATATTCTTACCAACCTGAATGCCTCATATATCTTACATATATTTTTTGCCAAACGCAAAGTATTAAATACATTGATACGTAGATAATGGAGCATCGTTTCAATATTTTTAATATAAAATGGCTGGAGGCTAGTTAGAAAACAAATTAAGCTGTTCATGCATTATGTTGTATATATATATTATGATTTTTTAAGAAGATCATCGAAAAGTTATAATAATAATAATAAAATATAAGTCTAATTTATATTAATATTATTTTTAATCTAAAATTTTAAAATATGAATTTTTTTTATATAATATTTTAACTTTTTAATTTTTATTTAACGTGAGATTTAAGTTCATATTTGAATTTCGAACTAGTCATCAGATAATTAAATTAACTAAGTTTCATGTATTAATAATAATAAAATTAATTTATAAAATGATAATAAAACTTTATCATTAATTTATGGGAAATTTTTAACGCACCTATATATATATATATATATATATATATATATATATATATATTCTACGGTGAAATTAAATATTAATAAATAATTTGATATAAAGTAAAATATTATATTTAACAAAAACAAATTGATAAATTTTAACTTCATCTTAATATTATATTAAAAAATAAACTTTAAACTTATTTTAATTCTAAAAAATCAATTTATAAATTAAGATTTGGAACTATTTATTTATTTATTCTAATATTAATAATGATGGACGTGGAACTTCCACCAAAAGACATCACTTAATAATATGTAATAATGCACGTAGTGTGGGTCCAACATTACACTTGTTAGGTAAAGAAGCATACTTGTTTTGTCTATAAATGGACTCAGTTTGGTTGATCTGGATGAAGAAACAGAAAGGAAAACGTTTGCAAGATGGCACATGAATCAGATCTTGTTAAGATAGGAATGGAAGGGTTTGATCTGATAGACAGGTTCTATGGTGCACCATTGAGAAGAGGAAGTAACGTGAAGCAGAGACAGGGACGTTGCGGGGTTCAGCCACCCCAAAACCACAAGGAAGAATCTGCTATTATCAATAGCAAAGAAGCAGCTTCTAAGTTTGGTGGAATTATGGTTGTCAATTATTTTCCCAAGACAAAACCACAGAATCGTTGGGGTAAGTTCTTCCAATTAGCCTTCAAATGAACTACATATAACCTAAGACATAATATGTGTGTGTGTCGCCAACTGCTTCACTGAGAGATACTAAGATCATGTTCAGGATTCTTCATCTTAGGATGTTATGTAATGTTATGCTTGTAATATTCTACTAAGAGCTCTTATATCTATCATATCCATCGTCAATGTGTACCCTTAATATATATGTGTTTATTTGTTATCTATTTATCTATATATATAAATCGTGTAATATTTAAAAAAGTTTCCTTCTTCTATGCCGTAAAAAATTTAGCTGTATTATTATTATTTTTTTTGTATTATTTCACGAAATCTGTCATCACATGATTTTACAGAGTAATCAAAATATTATCCTAATTTATAATTAACAGTTCATAAACATGCCATGTTCTGCATAGCTTTGCTTAATTATAAGAGAGGTTAATAAATAAGTGTGGCACATATACAAGAAAATTGTAAGTTTTCTTTTTTTTCGTACTATATGTTTTACTTTGTAAATTATTTTAATGTTTATGTTATAAATAGTTTGGTGTGTTATTCTCTTGGATAAATATCTTAACAAGTTATTAATGTAAAAAATATATTTTACAACTAAGTTTCACGAACCATTATAAGGCAACTTATTTTAGTAATAAAAATATTACATTTAAGTAAATCGATATATAAGTCAATAAAAAATGTCTCTTAAAATTTCAATAAGTTGTAGTTATACAGAATATATTCATTTATTTTACTGATTCTAATTGTTGATAATAATATTAAAATGATAATTTTATGGTTCGCCTCCAACGTCATAAGCTGTCTTCACCTGCCCGACATCGTGAAACTCCACGAAGTGTTGGCGAGACCAAAACCAACCTCATCTTGGAATTCGAGAAAGGCGGCGAGCTCTCGTCGAAGATCTCGGACGGCAGTAGTTCCAGCTATTGGTCTCCGCCATCGAGTACTGCCGGGCGCGGCGTTTTCCACCGTGACTTGATGTCGGAAAGTGTCGGTGCACTGAGGAAGACATCACTTTCAAAACAAAAGAGAAGAGAGTGAAAATATATATTAAAAAGAACAAAGAAATTCTATTATGTCAATACATTCATTAAATACTATAATACAATAAAATATATTAACATTTTATTAAATAAAATATTTATCATAAATGTTCAACTATTTATTATCTAACTAAAAAGACTAACAAAAACAAGTTATTTAGAACTTACATGTATTATCCATGGACTTTCTAAGATATTTTTTAATATACTCTTTTTTTAAAGTGAATCAAAACTATAAATTTATTATAAGAGATTCAATGGAAAATTAGTTTTTTTTAGAAAAAGAAACATTTAAGAGTACATTTATATCCGGTAAAGTTCATATCAAAGTGTGGTTTTATGGAATTCTTTAAAACTTTTATCTTTTTAAGATATGATCAATTTATTTCTTCACATAACTATTTTATTAAATTTTCATCTCTCATCTTACCTAAAGTTTTCGTGTCTTCTCTTTGTCATTTTTTTTTTAATTTAAATATATATAGATAGATAAGAACAAAATCTTACCGTCTCATTTTATAAGAAAGTGACATTCAAAGAAATGTTATTATTTTATATATCTCTTTTTTAAAAGTGGTTTTAAAACAATTCTTATGTGGCATAATTCAGAAAGTGTCACGTGGAATTTATACATTACTTTATTTATGTATTTATTTTTAATAAATACCTATATGTATTTTTGCAAAACAAAGTTTTTAAAACTCATTGATATTATTTTTATACAAATAGTAAAGCATTGGTTTAATTATACTTTCGTTATACATGTTCAATTTGGTCCTACTTTCTTCTAAAAATATTCAATGGAGTTCCTTTACACTATAAAGTGAATCAATTATGTTGTTTGGGTTAAATTAGTGTTTAAAGTTAAAAGGTTCTCTCCTTACCTATTACCTATATATCATCGACAAGTCATTCTTCTTCAATGAGTTTATATAAGTATACATCAATTTGTATAAAAGAAAAATATAGCATAAAAATACAAACATTTTGAAGAAATTTGATGGTTAGAAAATGGAATGATGAGCCTGTTGGAGAAAGTAACATCCATCAAAGGATCACCATAACAAAATATAAAGAAGTTGCAACAATGAAAAAAAGGTTCAAAACAAGTATAAAAAACAAAACATGGAATAGGATGGCACCATAGGAAAATGAGACGTGGAGATATAATATTGGGAAAGTGAAAAAAAGTGAAACTGTCGGAGAAAATTCTTGGTTTATGCCGTCAATGCCCTAACCTAGATAAGGTTAGAAGCTTGAAGCCTTCGCTGTTGTCTGAAATTGTTCCACGTGTTCATCTTTACTTTTACCTTGTATTAGATGCTATTCCACAAAATATCACTAATCTTCACGCACAATGTTCTTCGTCTTCTTCTTCAAAAAGAATAAAACAATTTTGCAGAGATCATATCATCACGACCACAACCTTCATAGGCATGTGTCTGTGAATCAGACTAGGTCAAAAGTCTTCTTGTAGTCATCAACTATTAACTGATTCCACATGGCTATACGCATCATTGCAGTTGGATCGATATGTATGCGTGGTTTAGATCTTCATATGATATCATGAAAAAGGAACCTTTAATTAGAATATAAATTAGACAACTTTTACATTATTATCTATGACTCAACAACCGACACTTTTTGTTGTTGTTGATTATGTACTAAGTTTCATTTTCGTTTAATCTAAAATGTCATACAAAAAAGTTATCTATTCGTTATAAAATGGAGATTTATATATTAAAACGTAGATAGATTAGACTATATTTTTAAAATTGTAACTTAGATAATGTATATAAAATAGTGGATAATTTAACTTCAAATACTTTACATTATCATTACGTAACTTAATAATAATTATATTATTGTATAGTGCATTAATTATTTCGTGATGGAAATTAAGTAAACTAAGTATAATCGAATCGTGGTCTTTTTTACTATTAGTTATAAATTTTTATCTAAGAGTAAATGTTTGATCTAACAATTACTATCAGGATCAATATTACAAGTTGGATTCTCGACATCTATATTGTGTTGAGAAAACTTTTGATTACTATTTACCTAAAATAAGAATCTCTTTTCAAATATGAATACTGTTTTTGGTTGGTTGAAAAAGTATATTAAAATCTAATTTCTCAAAGGGAAAGAATTTGATAAGCCAAATTTCTAATTCAAGAGAAATAAATCATAGCTATGATTTTAATTTCACAAAGTAGGAGAAAAATTGATCTAGACAGAAAGTATAACAAAAAGATCAAGTGGATACATATGCATGACACAACAATTCTTATCATCCCAATGAAAAGATTATATTTGGTATCTATACATATAAATTAACCCTCTCAGTAGTAGAAAAGAATAATCTCATTAAAAAAAAAAGCAACCACAAACAGTCTGATGCTCTAATAATTATACTCATCCAAGAGATTCGATCCTTCTTGGAGGAAAGTTGCTTACATTATTTCATTTCAATGGACCTATAGATATATAATATATATATATATATATAGCCATGCCCTTAAAGTTTTACACTAAAAAATTGAGAGCACTTCCTGAACTAGTTGGTGTAGTATTTTTCTTAGTTCCTTCATTTCCTTGTGTAGTAGTTGAGAAATGGCACCACAAGCAGATTTTTGTAAGATTGGGTATGAGATAGAAAAGTTGTTTTGCAGGCAAAAGAGTTATAGCAACCCTCCAGCCACTCAAAATCTCTGCATACACAAATTTTATCCAACTTATGTGGCTACCAAAGTGGTCCACATGCACGTGGAAGATGTCAGGTGCAATGAAGCTGCTTCAATATTCATAGCAGAAAACAGAACGGAGCTGCAGATGAAAGGTTTGCTTGGACAGTGATTATTAATATTACAGTTCTTCTCAGAAATATTTGGCAGTATTTTTGTCTCTTTTATATATTACAGACTTTATAGATTTCTGCAAGCTCTTGAATATGATGGCTGGTTTCACTCTTCTAGTACTGTAAAATACACTTATGTATGCTTCAGCTCGAAGATAAACATCAATGTCTTCTGCAGCTTCATGAGTTATGGCGTAGGTTTTTTTCTTCATTTATATATGTTACTATCCATCAAGAAGTTTTGTTCTCGAATCTATATATATATATATATATATATATATATATATATATATATATATTGCCTGAAAGATTGTGGAAATCAAAACAAGATTACCAAAAGGTTGTTAGACATTTTCTTTAACGTGTTATGAATCTAATTTGAGTCTTAATATACTGAGTTATATATAGTTTACGGGATTTAAATGGTCACTATTTTTGGATAAATATTACTTTATATGATTTATATTTATATATATAATATATAAACTATATCATAAACTAAATACATTTTTTAACATATATTTTATACTTAAATATATGATAAAAAAAAACTATTAAAAACAATAATGATTTCGTAAAAAAAAAAGTTTGGAAATATTTATCATAAATATTTTTTCTAAAATTTTCATTTGTCCAAAATTTTAAATAAGAATCTTCAATTAATCTTTAAGATACACATATAATATTAATTTATAAATTTTAAATGCTTTAAAAAAAATCTATAACGCAACTTAATTATATTAATTACATAGACTCGTGGACGCCAATTGAAATTTTTAATTGATCTTTGTTTATTATATAGATAGCTTAATAATGACACACAATATTAGAAAAAGAAAAACTAAACAAAAATTTTTTAGAGTGGCCAGAATCCTGACTCATCGTTTTAGTAGGAGTTAAAATCATATATTAAGCATTTTTATCATTTCATGAATATGTTCGAAGCGTCTATGATTTTGTTTATTTTTATGATTTTTGCTTAACGATATGAAAATTTTTTATTTTGAAGATTGTTCTAATCTTATATATATAAATTTAAGATGAATAAAATATTTAAATTATTTTAGAATCAATATTTTGATGTCAAATTCGTTGAAGATCATAAAGATGAATTATGATATCCCAAAAAATTTATCCAATTTGAAATTAGTGATTATTTTTATTTTATTTTATTGTAAAAGGTATTTTGAAAATTAAAAAATATATATATTTAACTTGTCTTATAAGTCTGAATTTGAAGAATGTAAAAATGATTAGATGTGATACTAAAAAAAAGTTAGAAAAAGTTGTATGATTTGGAGTTGGGAAAGGAATCACTTATCATATCATCTTAATTATACCACTTGTTGAGGAGGAATATATAGTTGGAAAGTAAAAAGTAACACTTACAAGGAGAGAGAAAATGGAGTGCTAAATATAAATTTAGAGATATGGTTTTAACAGTGTAGGCTATTTAAATTGCAGTGAGGTACGTCTTAAATGGAGAACAAAGATTTATTATGCTCCATTTAAGTTAACGTTTGATTTCTCAATATACTTCATCATTTTTAGTAATCTTTAATTGATTTCAGAATTTTTTTTAATTATTTTTCGTCTCTAATATAATCACACATCAGAAAGTATTTTCTAAACTATTTTGAATTATGGTTTAATCATATTTAAAGTATTTAAGATGACTTCACGAGGATTGGTTTAGCTAATATTTAGTCACTTAGTGTCACTTTCACTTTTCACATTATTGAGTCGGAAATAAGGATGACAAAAAAAATATGCGGACACAGGTATCTACAGGTAAAATCCGCGACGGATAGTTACTATTCGCGGATATTTACTACTCACGGGTAACGGGTAGCGAGTATTTTAATATCCGTTTCTAAACGGGTCGGATACGGGTAGTATACTACCCGACCCGCGGGTATCCGTTACCCGCAAAAAATAAAAAAATAAATTAATTTATATTTAATTAAATTTAATTAAAAATAAAATAAAATAATATTTTATTAGGTTAAATTTAATTAAAATTAAATTTTAATTTATATTTAATTTAATTTACATTATATTATAAATATATATTTTGTAATTTTATTTAAATTTTATTTTAAAATGTATAAATTTTTTTTTTAACTTTTTGCAGTTATTCGCGAGTATCCGCGGGTTTTAAAATACCTGTAAGTATTTTTTAAACGGATACCCGACAGGTAGCGGGTCGAGTCGCGGGTAAGATTTTATCCGACAGATCGGGCTGCGGATAGACACTATCCGTGCCTGACCCGACCCATTGTCATCTCTAGTCGGAAATAATATTTTGTTATACATAACTTTTTTACATTTATTTGATATTATTTTTTCTTACTTTTTACTTTTTTCTTTTTTAAAAACTTATAAAAATTCATTTTTTTAAAACTATTTTATCTTTATTAAATGTATCAAATAAACGTTAATATGTATCATATTACTCTTACTCTATTCTATTATAATCACTTGAACATATATTGTAATAATATATTAGTAAGATAAACGTGGATAAAAAGAAATTACATAATCTAAAATGAAGCATTTTAAAATGGAGTCACCATAACAATTGTCTATTATATATCTAGCACAAACAGTAATAATTATTAAATTAATTTAAATTATTCAATATATTATTTTGTTTAATAATATGATGTTTGTGGAAATGTTCAACCATATAAAGAGGCATTTAAGCCTTGAAATAAGTGGTACGAGACTTTTCAACACTTTTTTTTTAAACGAGGGTGATTAATACGTGAGGCATACTTTCTCATATTTTAATTCTCAATAATTTTTTTTTTAGGATAAAAATTTTGTGAAATTTTTCATTTATTAGTATAGGAAATATCGATGTTATCAAAAGTTAAAATTTATGAATAATACTTAAAAGATGATAAAAAATTCGTCATAAAATCATTATCAGTTTATTGATTTTTTTTTCACATTTAACTAATTTTTACAATATTAAATGTTAGATTTAGATGAAAAATTTGTTGTTTTTAATTATTGACGAATTTATCAATGAATAAATGTATCATAATAAAAAATTTAAATTATTAATAGATTTTATTAATGGATTTTAAGGTATGTATTTATCGATGAAAATATTCATTCATAATTAAAATTTGTATTATCAACAAATTTTATTGACGAAAAAATTTATTAATAATTAAAATATGTTGAGAGAAATAGATCGATCAATAATTGAAATACTAAAATTTGTTGATAATTTGAATTTACCAATATATTTACTTGTATTAGGTAAAGTTTCATTAATAATTCCAAGAATCTTTGTAACACATATTGTACCTTACTTAAGTTAGCCATCAAGACAAATCTTTTGGCTTTGATATCACTTATAGGTTTTTTCAAAGGGATACACCAAAGAGATTCAACAACAATGAGACTTAAGCTTAACTTTACATAATTGATTGACACAACTTAAAATCTAAAATTTAAAAAAGTATTGAGTTTATAAGTCTTCTAGATTTTAAAGTAATAAATTATCTCGTCTCTTTCCATTATAAGACATAAATTACTTAGATTCCCAATAATCACTTCCACACAGTTGAGTTTCTTTCACATTGGTATAATTCTCCTAGAGTAGAAGTACTCGAACCAAAACTAAATTGAGCCTACTTTAATTGGCAAGACAACTATGTGAAAATTTTCAACATTCTTTCCTTACAAATACTTTGCAGTTGATTTTCTTTGTTCTTTTTCTTGTGATATTATGCATAGCACAATTTTAAAATAGTTTGGAGAAGAGCACTCAAAGTCATGAAAAGTGAAACTGTGAGAGAATATCCTTCATTTATGGCATCTATGTACATAATGTTAGAAGCTTCGAGCATGAAGCCTTTGCATGCATGAAGTTGTCTCAAATTCGTCCACATGTTGTTCTGATGAAGGTTTATTTTGGATAGAGTCCACCCTATGCAGCACTTCTATTTTCACCTTCTGTGTGATTCTATACCATAAAATATCACCTTATCCTCACATCTTGCGGGTCCCAAATTCTTCTTCTTTTTCATAAAGAATCGAATAATTTCACCATGATCATATCATCATCATCATAATATGTCTGTGAAATTAGTCCAGATGAAGATCTTCTACCAGCCATCATCTCCTCATGATCATAATTGTTCTTATCTCTGTCAACAAGCACTCAGAGATGCGTCTTCTTCGCAATAGTTGCACCTATTTTCACTTGTTGCAACCACAATGATGATTTGACTACACAGAAATCTACAGATAAAACATAGAATCGGAATCAATTTCGAGGTAAATATTCACTTTTTAATGTTTGTGCTCATCAAATCTTACACCTAATAACATATTATAGCTTTTTGACTTTGTTTAGAAGGTGCTTAACTTTGATTTATACAATTTTTTCATATTTTTTGTTTTGTATTGATAATATTTCAAAAGGGAATCTCTCTCATACTAGCCAAAGAGAATAATCTGATATACAGGTCTACTACTGTGCCACCACCTTTGATGCTATAACAATTCACTGATCCAGCAGATTCGATACCTATTGAAGGAAAGTTACACCATATATATAGCCTTCAAGTTTTATAGTGAGAAATATAGAGCACTTGTTGAGTTGTTCTTTGTGTAGCTGAGAAATGGCACCACAAGCTGATTTTGCTAAGATTGGGTATGAGATAGAGAAGTTCTTTGGTGGACTAAAGAGTTTCGGCAATGGCAATAACCCTCCAGCCACTCAAAATCTCTGCCGATACAAATTTTACCCATCTTATGGAGCTACCAAGGTTGTTCAAATGCATGTGGAAGATGTCAAATGCAACGAAGCTGCTTCAAGATTCACACCACAAAACATAACAGGGCTGCAGATCAAAGGTTTGGTTGGACAGTGATTATCACAAATATTTAGCAGTATTTTTCTCCCTTTTATATATTATAAACTTTACAATTCTGCAAGCTCTTGAATCGTTTGGCATATGATGGCTAGTTTCACTCTTCTGTTACTGTAAAATACACTTATGTATGCCTCATCAGCTCGAAGATAAATATCAATGTCTTCTGCAGCTTCAAGAGTAATTATCACACTCTTCCTATGGCCTAAGTTTGTATCAATTTCATCAGATTAACTTCTTATATTATGTAGGATAGGTATTAACTTCTTTTGCTTTTTAATACAATAAAAAAAAATACGAATTTTTGTTTAATTTTTTTTTTCACTTTTGCTATGTAAATATTTAAAATTTATACTAATTTCCTTAAAAATAATAGCATATCGAGACTGCTTTTTTCTTTAACAGACAACGGTGATGATTATTAAATACAAAATAGATATTCAATTTGCTAACTATTAACGAAATTTTCTTAATACTTTTTAATTTGTTTTTATTTTTTTTAAATAATTCATATTAACACGTGTCAAGTCTTTAATATAACACGTGATATGAAGTATTATTGTCTTGATTTTAATAAAAAAATTAGAAAAGCCATAAATTCACACGTGCCCTAAGGTAATTAGTAATTTGTTTTAAAGAAAACTTGATTTTGCCACTTTTTCAAAAACGAGACGTATTGAAAAAAAAAATTTAAAAGCAGGACCAACTTAGAATTTTTTCACTAACGTAGATAATTAAGCCTTTTATTTTTATTAAAATTATGTCATGTGTTTATTTATTGAAAAACATTTTAGAAAATAGTAAATACATGTAATTATATTCTTTTATTTTTATTTTCTTTTTTTACTATATCCTGTACAATTTGAAACATAAAAAGGAAAATGAAAAAAAAAATCATATTAAAATTTTTCGTAGGATTCCCTTACTTCCGAATTTATAATCTTAATAATTAAAATGGTAAGAAATTGTATTTTATATTATGTATATTTGTATAATGAAATAGTTTTTAACGTATAAATTATATTATAAATAAATATATTTAGAATTAGGATAATTATTTTGCACTGTAATAAATTTTTTAAAATACGAGTAATTCTTAAAATTTTAATTTAAAAATAAAGAAGTAAACGAAAAATTAAAATGAAATAAGAGATGGAGTGAAATTTGTAAATATTCTCGTTAAAAAAAGTTCCTGGAATTATTCTTCTCAACGAATAACTTATAAAACACTCTTAATTAATATCTTTACTTATTTTTATATATAAATGATTCCCTTTCACGCTTTTGTTCTTAAATATATTATCCTTCTCTAATACATGCATAGAATAAATGTGTGTTTTTTTTTATAATATTAAAAATAATAACATTATTATTATTATTATTATAAAATTTTATTGTCAGTAATTTTATAATTTTTATAAGGGATTTTTATTTATTTTATATGTAATTTTTTAATTAAAAAGGAAATTAAACTTAGAAAAATATTAAAGTAAAAAAAAATTAAATAAACAAATACTTAAGAAAATAATATTGATAAACTAATTATTTTAATTTAAAATTATTATTTGAAAGATAAAATTAAAAAACCAAATATAAACAAAAATAAATAAACCATATATATAGAGAGATAGAGATAAATGAGTTAGTTTTAATTTCTAGTTCGTATAGAAAAAATCTTGATTTTTATCTTGTAAAATTTGTAATTATTATTCTTATTAGCTTTACAAAATAAGAAAAAACTGTTTTAAATTTTATAAATTTGTTTAATTTTGGTTTGTCAATTTTTTTCAATAAATTTATATCCCTAAAATTAATTTTCAAATAAATAAATAACATTTATTTTTTGAATCTTAACATTTTTCAAAAGGTAATACTCACATTAAGTCATGCCGATAAAACAAAAAACTGATAATGGCATAAGGATTACTATCCTTACCTTGAAATTAATTTTGTATATATAGTACATAACTAACTTTGCAAAATTGAAAATAAGAAATAATTATTTATAATTTAGAAAAATTAAAGTTAAAAATACTAAAAAAACAAAATATTTATTTATAGTTCTAGAGAAAGAAAAGAAATGTTTACTTATTTATTTATTATTTTTTACAATAAAGTGAAATTGAAAGGAAAAGTTATTAAAAGCCTTAAGGTTGGAATTGAAATTGGATTAGGATTGGAATCACATATCATATCACTACACCATGTTGATGAGAGGAATATATATATATATATATATATATATATAGCTGGAAAGTAAAAGGAAGCACTTAAATAAAGGAGAGATTCCACAATGAAAAGTAAACTGAATCTTATATTCTACTATCGTTGTCATCTGTTGTTTATGTTTTTTATATTAGAAAAAACAGAAAAATGACTTAAATATTTACAGAAATTCTTTAAATGAACAAATATAGGATGCTTTAAAAGGGTAATAATCAGAGCCAGAATTTAGGAAGTAAAACGAACGGAGAGAATCACAAAAGCTAACATTCTCCGCTCGTATAGATGCTAAATATTACAAACCAGTAATAACCATTTCTTTCAACCAAAATCGAAGAAACTCAGCTAAATAAAAAGGATCATTTTCATCATTTTGTTCACATAATTTTTCTCCTATCCAGCCTCCCCGGAGGCCTTTATCAAAAAAATTGAAAAAAAAAAAGAAAATTGAAAAACTTAGAATTATATATAGAGAGAACTTAATTAGGTACAATAATGGGCATGACAGAGAGAGTAGGTGTTCTTATTCTGTACGTTGCACTGGTTTATCATGTGGGTGCTGCGAAGAAAGTAATGCCAGTTGCTGGTCCTGATATCTACAAGAATAAAAACTTAGATCAGGATATACTTCTTCCAGGGGAAAAGATAAACAATGTCATAAGCTTTGGGGCCAAAGCTAATGGCAAGTTTGACTGCACTCAGGTGTATATATATATATATATATATCTTTTTTTGAATCATGATTATTACTGCAACACAAAATTCCTTGTCTTGAATCATGATTACAAGTGCAGGCTTTCATGGATGCATGGCGAGCAACTTGCCACTCCAAAGTGCAAGCTAGGCTTCTGGTTCCAGAGGGAACATTTGTGCTTTCTTCCATGTTTTTCGCAGGTCCATGTTCTACTCCAGAGCCCGTAACGATCCAAGTTGTAGGCACCATTGCTGCTACAACAGATCTCAGTGAATATGAGAATAACGAATGGCTTTTTTTTGAGGACATGGATGGTGTAAAAATCATCGGTGGTGGTACTTTTGATGGTGTCGGTAAGGAATCATGGAAAACGGCTACCAACTGTAAAGCAGACCCCAGCACAACCTGCGTCAGAAACCCTTCTGTAAGTCAATATCTCATAAACCCTAAACCAACACATTCTGCAACTCTCTTCTTCAAAATGCTATGTATATGAGTTTAAATTCACTAGTTTGAAATAACATCCACTGAATAATGAAATCTACCTGTTTAATTCTATCATCTAAACATGATTTTAGTCTCATTGGAGTCTTAAAATCAGATGTAATAATGTCTTTTTTCTCTCAAAATTTTGTAAAATGTTGGTTTTGATCTCTACAGATCCTTAGAGTTTAGCACTAAGTGAATTTTGTATATTTGGATGTGCAGAGTATATATTTCCACAGAATTAAGAATGGAATTATACAAAACGTTACATCCACAAACCCCAAAGGCTTTCACATATTTGTGACTAATTGTGCTAACATCAGACTCCGACAACTTAACCTCACTGCACCAGATGAAAGCCCTAACACCGATGGAATTCATATTAGCCAGTCAATCAATGTTGAAGTAGCCAGAAATACCATTGAAACTGGAGATGATTGTATTGCCATGTTACACGGATCCCACCAAGTTTCCATCAACAATGTGAGTTGTGGTCCTGGACATGGTATAAGGTAAAAATCAATTCACCACTTATGTAAGTAATGTCAAAAAAACATTTTCTTAATTCCCCAAGGATAAGTAAACAATAACATTTTGCTAGATTTGTTTAACTTTTCTTTCTGTTTCATGGTCTTGAATGTGCATGGCAGTATTGGTAGTCTTGGAAAGGTCGAGGAAGAGCTAGAAGTGAAAGACATTCAAGTGAAAAACGTGTCGATGGTTGGTACAGAAAATGGCGTGAGAATCAAGACATGGCCAGATCGGTATGCTGGCGATGCATCAAACATAACCTTCAGTGACATCACCATGCAAAATGTTAAAAACCCTATCGTCATTGACCAAGAATATCAGTGCTCTTCAAAATGCAAGGTTAATTTATTTGTTTATGTCATTCTCTCTGTGTGTTATTATGAACTGATTCTCACCTATGATAAACAAGCCTTTCCATTAGGAACACGTTAACATGTATATATATGAACATTCATTTATTTCCATGCAGGGTTCACTTGTAAAGATAAAAGATGTTGTTTTTTCTAATATAAAGGGAACCACTACTTCGCCAATTGCAGTGGATTTAAGGTGTAGCAGCAAGTTCCCTTGTGAAAGTATTAAACTTGAGAACATAGGCCTGTCGCTTAAATCCAAGCCGACCGGATCTAGATGTGCCAACATTAAACCAATTTACAAGGGCTTACAAAATCCACCAGGTTGTCTATAACTGCCTAATTTTAAACTGCATGCATTTTGCAGCTCTCAGAGTAAAGAAGGAAGGAAAAGTAATATTTTTGACAGTTATCAGACCAAATTGGAGAACATGCTGCACATGTAAAGAGTGGGGAAAAGGTTTACAAGGATGGTTTTGAATCCCAGTTAAGTTTTCTCTGTATAAAGAAAATCACAAATTGTATATAAAGTACGAAAATTAAGTACTTAAGAACTTTCTTACCTGTAAAAAGAATGTCTCTGTAGACAACAGACTTATCTTGTGAACAAACTTGATTCATTTATGTTATTGTTTTATTCATACTCAGAACAGAAAAAAAAAAAACAACTAAAATCTATTCATACAATCAATCATATATTCAAAAAAAAAGAAAAGAAAAACAACTAAAATCGATTAATAAATTGATTATCAACAAATGTTATATATTAACTATCCACAACGGTTACATTAACTTCTTACAACAATTAATATATTTAAGTTTATTCTAAACCCAATTCTAATGGTATTTTCACTGCCTCGAGAATTCAGCAGATCTTGCAGAGAGATCTTGTTTCAAAGTGTTACCAGGAATTCATGTATATATATTAACTGTCTGAGAGGTGTAAATTTCAAAGTATATGTAATTGTTCGTTCGTGATTTTACTACTGATTAAGTGTCAGAAGGTGAACACTTCATGATCCGTTTTTTCAAACTTCATTGGAACCTTTTCCTTTTTTCAAACAATAACGTATATATGAATGTGTTAAACAGTTATCATTCGAAAAGAAACACTCAGCAATAACAATCCCAGAGTTTCGTTTCCTTCCTACTTTTTTATGTCTTTTTTTCTGCTTTGTTTGAATCTTTCTTAAGTCATTGATGCCTCTACTACTTCCACAAGCCTCGTATGTCATATCTGATATGGTATCAGAGTAGGTTTATTGTCTCCACCTCTGTTATCTCTTATTATATTGGCAGTAGTCTTTCTTAATTCTTCTTGGTATGATGGATAAAATGAATTAATAGTTAAACTTCTTTACTCTTTCTACCTACACCTTGAAAAAAATTCAAGTCTTACCCTTATCTATCAGATATTGAATGAAAATAATTATTCTTCTTAGAACAAAAATATAAAAAGAGTCAATCTCTCCATAATAAGATCAACTTTATATTAAGAAACCTCAAAGAAACAACTCATTGTTTCATGCTGGGGTAAAATCCAACATGGTTTTATATTGGATTATCAAAATTGTTTCTTCACATATTGCATAAAGTGTCATCTACATAGAAAACGCCAAAGATTTGTGAGATGTATTAAAAGAAAGGTTATGAGATTATTTCAAGATTTAATATTTGTTTCAAGACATTCACTTAATTAAACAAGGTGAAAGGAATGTAACTCAATTTTTTTACTCATTTGAAAATTCTTTAGGAAGAATTGGATTATCTCAGACTTATACTATATTGTACTTATTATATTCCTTCTAGTTGTGACCTATTTAATATTTCTCTCAAATACAGGGAAATAAAACACATTGTTTGTTTCTTAAAAAGCTTAAGTGACACCTATAACACTATGAGAACACAAGTTGTTGGCATCACCAATCAAAATACAAAAACAAAAATGTTGGCCAACACTGTTAATAAATAGAACCATTGGAAGCCAAAATAAAGCTAGAAGTCTTAAGTAGGTGGTGTTATCTCACGTGGTCAAGGAAGAAGAAGGGAGAAGAGATCCCTATTATAGGAAACAATGCTCCTACCACCACAAAATGAACCATACTGTGGATGAATGTTACTTCAAACATGGTTACCTACCATGGTATAAGAAGAATGACATCTACAACAATCAAGACAAAGTAGGAGATAGTGATTGGAGCTTTGCTAATGTTTGCAAAGATGATTTTGCCTCCTCAGAGACCTAAACCATCCAACAAGCTAACACTATCAGTTCTCTCTCACTTACTTCACTCTAGAATAGATACAAAAGTTGTTAACGATGATAGAAAACACTGTCAATTCTTTTCATTCACATAATGTCAATCAAGTGCAAAGAAACACACCAGAAGACAAATAAGGTAATTTTTTTCTGGATTGTAAACATAGTAGCCATTGATCATGTGATCCATGAGAAAAAATATTTTGTCACATTCTATAAGATCAAACTTATCAAACTACCAAATGATTATGTTGTCACAACACAACATGCTGAAACTATTCAGTTTTCTAAAAATTTCACTATTTTTAATGTTCTACACATTATTGATTTTTATTTTAACCTAATATTTGTTCAAAGCTTAACTTGAGACATGAACTGCAGTTTAACTTTTTTCTCTAATGCGTGTCACATACAGGACAACTCTATCTTGAAGATGATTAAGTGTTCTAATGTCTATAGGGTATGTATTACTTGCGGTCTTTTCTTATTTTTGATCAAGATTTCATTCCTAGATTTGTTTTTTCTTATAAATGTGTTGATGTTAACCTATGACACTATAGACTATGACATCATGGACACAAAACCAAAGAATAAATATGTAAGAATTTTCCTTATGTAAAATTGTTTGTGACATCTTCCATTGTGCCAAACAGCATAAGCTGCTATTTCCTGAAGTATTTCTTTTTATACTAATTGTTTTGATTTCATACATTGTGATATATGTACCCTTTTTTTTATACCTTTTATTCATGGGAATGAATATTTTCTTATTGTCATTGATAATTACAGTAGACACATTTGGTCTCTCTTAATGCATGTTAAAAATCAAGTTAGGGATTTACTGCAAATGTTCGTTGTAAAAATTAAAAATCAATTTGGCAAAACCATGAAGACCATTAGATCTTAATATGGTCTTGAATTTGACTATGTTGCCCTATATAACTTTCATGGTATTTGTTAGATATATTATCTTTATTTTATATTTATCTTTTATCTTGAGTTATTTTGTTATTATTTTTTATTTTTATTTTGGGTTTAACCCATATTTTTTCTATTATAAATAGATCACCCTATCTTTATATTCAACAAAAAGTGAGATTAATCTCATACATAATTTTTTCTATACTCAACATGGTATCTAAAGTCAGGTTCTTTTGAAGAAAAAAAAAAAGTGTTGTGTACCATCCCTAATTTTTTTAGAGATGATAGTGAATTTTTTTTTTAAACACGGTTTTTCCATAAACATTGATGAAAGATAATAAACTTTATTCGATTGAAATCGCAAAAGCAAAACATAATCATAACTATTATTCGGAAATCTCAGAATATCTCTTTTACATAAGAACACCAAGTCTGAAAACATTTCAAAAATAGAAAACATTAATAAATCTCCGAACTTAAATCCCAACTCTCGTAAGTTAGTTACTGCAACGCCATCTACTCCCTTAGGTGGAAATCAACACCACAACATATAAGGGTGAGCAACCAAAAATATCATAACATACCAAAATACAATAATCATTTTAAACCGATAAAAATTAATCATAAACATATTTCATTACAGTATTAACAACACAACCACATAATTCATGAACCAGTTCAATACGTATCACACAACACCCTCCTTCCGCATCACACGGCCAAAGAGAACCTCTTTCCCGCATCACACGGCCAAAAGAGTCATCAATACCAAACTATCACCTTCTCGCATCACACGACCGAAGGAAATTTCTTTCTCGTATCACACGGCCGAAAGAGTCTTCACTACCAAACCATCATCTTCCCGAAGAAATTTCTTTCCCGCATCACACGGTCGAAGAAAATATCTTAAACTTGCAAACATTATTCTCTGCACCGAAGCCATTGAGGTTACCCAATATTATCATATTAAAATACTTTATGCAAGAATTTCACCCAGTTTAGTAGTTCAACCCATGACCATACAAAATGAAAGGTTTATTCATCAAAGATTACTTTCTGCGTACTCAAGAACCACACTTGATGATTCTTCACTCCTAATCTTATTAACTAGTTCAAATACAACAACCATTTCCGCATCTAGGTATCAACGCAACACCTCTCTAAGCTTCTCTTTCCATAGTTCATACGCTTCCCAATATACATTCCGAATTTCTATACCCAACACCCAACTTGGTTATTGTAATTATAGAAGGAACTGAAACAGAATTTTAATAAGGATACTAAAGGTTTTCTACTCACCCATAACGTTGAAACCTCAAACCGAAACCTAACAATGTTCATAACCCAAGCCCATCATGCGTCATAAAGTTAAAACTGAAACCAACATTATGAAACTAATAACCACATATAGTCAGCATATCACCACTGCAACCAATGTATGTTAAGCCCTTGATACTCATAACCCAACTTATATACCTCATAAACAAGCAAACACAATAGGGTTAGTTCCCCTTACCTTGACTTTTCCAGAGGCTTGCTCACGCTTTTAGGTTTCTCACGGTTGTGCTGCTCCCCCTTTTCTTCTCAATCTCTCTCGCGGTCCCTCACCAACCAGGATGAAGCTCGGGTTGGTTTTTCTCCCTTTATTTTTGTTTTCTGCCCTTTTTAAAATAGTTTTCGATCATCCTATATCATCCTCCAACCCCTCTATGTAACTGCCCTAGGTCTACTCTAAGACGGCCCAAACACAGCTTCTCATACATTCCAAGTCCGGCCCAAAGAAGTTCTCACAACACCTACCAATTATATCTCTTAAACTCTGACCTAAAATCTTATTTTTCTGTTATGATCTCCCATCACCGCCTTCTCTTTTAAAATACTTAACGTCCTAAAAGAGGTTGTCGTTTAAGGAAATAAATATGCGTTTAAAACTCCTGAAGCTACCACCCATTCCTAACGTTATGATCGCAAGAAAATAAAGCTTTGAGGAAAACAAAGCTGGAATAAACTTTCAACCAATAAATGCAAAGAACAATATTTTCTCTCTCCCGCCCCTAAGAGATAACGAGACCATGCAAAGCAGTAAAATGTTATCTCTCCCTTCCTCGTGATTGTCATAACCAATGTATAAAAATAAAGAAACAGAGATAAAACAATTAATTTAGTTTAGGTTTAATACCTCCATTGGTCATCTTATTTGTCTCCTAATCTCTTTTTGGTCCTCAAGTTTTAAATTGTCTCAATTGGGTCATAATTTTTTGTAAAAATACACACATTTTACCCTAACCGTTAAGTTGTCTCAAACGGCGTTAATTGATGCTGGGATGAATTTTTTATTTTAGACTTAATTCCTCCCTTGGTCCTTATGTTTGTGTGAAAATCTCAGTTTGATCCTCAAGTTTTGAACTGTCTCAATTGGGTCATAATTTTAATTTTTGAACTGTCGACAACGACGACATTTTTTTAGTTTGAGAGAGAGAAAATGTGTGAGTCAGGGGGGTTTGAGGGTAGAGGAATGAGTGAACTGTGATCAGTGATTGGAAGGAAAAAGAAAGACTATAGCCACGTGGATTTAATGATTTTAAAACATAAAAAAAAAAATTACAGCTCGCCGTCTCAATACACTTAACGGTTGGGGTAAAATGTTGTAAAATGTAACTTTTAAGAGAAAGATCGAAATTCTCTCTCTTCCCAAAATACAAGCTTCCAATGAGAATCCAAGGATTAATATTTACATACTTCTGCAACTCATTTTAAAAATTAAAATTAAAATAATTATTAATTAAATTGTATACCACTTCTAAATATTTTAATCACTAAATATCATATCATAATTAACTATTTATTATAATAAATATAAAATAAAAATAAAAGATATTTTTATTTTTATTCAGATTTTACTGTCTCTGCCATTACATCAGCCGCTTTCGGCGGCGGTGCTATTTACGACTATCGACGGTGTCATAGTCTACTGCTGCCATTACCGGAGTTTTAATTTCGACCAACAATCATATGGTTTTGATCATCTCGGTTAAGCGACCACCCTACCACCAACAACACCTTCATCAGAGCTCCTACGTGCTCTTAGCGTCTTTTGAAGTTGTGAATTTACTCCATTTTTCGTCATTCATGGTGGCATGCATAGTAGCAATTCAGAGCGTCGAGGTCTCTCATTTTCCTCTTTCAGGTTAAAATGTTTTCCTTAATGACATTCTATGTCATTATAATCTTGTTGAAGCACAAAGCCCTATTAAGAATGACAATAATAACCAAAATGTCCAATTGGATCCAATTGAAAGGATAGACAATCTCAACAACAACAGAACAAAGCCTATTGAAAATGACTACATACATCAGGTTAACCAGTCCTCGTCAAAATCTTTATGTACAAAATATAGTTTCAAAACTCCATATTATAGTTTTAATGTTTTGTCTTATAACTCTTTATCTAAAAAAGACTTGAGGTTCACCTTAGTGTTTTATGTTGAAGCCAAGACGAAACATGAATGGACAGATGCTATGCAGAAAGAAATTAAAGTATTTTTCACAATCAAAGCTTCTACGAGTAAACGAAGCACATTAACCTGGACTGTCACATTGTGTGTGAGAAAATTCAAGCATATCTTCTTCACATTTGTTTGAATGAACAATTGGAGAACATCTTCACCTAGTTTTCTCATTATGCTCAGTTTCAATTATGGTTTCGAAGCTTAAATTGATGAACATACATCATCCAGCTTAAAGGGAAGCTGCTGAGTTATTAGATGTGTTATAAATTACTACTTAGAAAGAGTAATCACATAGTTTTTTATTTTTCTCCCTCCCTTAGAAGAAGTAATCACATAGTTTTTATTTTCTCCCTCTTTAGGTTTTGTGGAAACCTTATTTAAGTTAAGGATTTTCTTTTTACTTGTAGAGAAGAAAATTCAATAATTAATTACAATTTTTTTTTCCTTTTATGCGTTTTTGTTTTTTTTTCTTAAATCTTTTTATATTGGAAATCATGGATGTCCTTGTTGCTCCTACAAGTCTCATATGTCATACATGATAAGCATATAACCATTTTTATATGTACTAACACGTAACATTCTCGAAAGGATGTTACGAACATTGATAATTTTATCATAAACAAATTTACACAGTGCATATAAAAAATTATTAAAAAAAATAGAAATAAACAAAAAGTTATTTAACTTTATTGAAAATCATCACTCAACTTTTTACTAAATTCGTGCATTTAACGGGTATAACAACAGTATAAGAAACAAAATTTTAACATTTTAAAATTCAAAAAGCAAACAAATGTTTTCATAAAAACTAAATTTTGATATATTTTACATAGCATAAAGATTAATTTAAAATCAAATTTATTTCATACAATGTGTTTGTTTTATTTGGGAGAAAACCAGCTGAACTCAAAGATTTCTGTAAGCAGTTTTGACTACTTGGGCCCACCCTACTTCTACATAGGGTCCACCATTTTCAATCATTCTGATCGCTTCAGACAATACCAATCAACAAAATCGCATCTACATAAAGTCAAATACAAATACAGTAAAAAAAACTAAATGATTCAAATTTCATATATGCATTATTTTTAATTGTTTTAGACTTAATTTGGCAAGGTTACTTTTACGAAAAATAAGTTTGTACCTAGATTTCTCACAATTATAGTTTCTAAAGCATAATTGAACTATTTAAAGATTTTTAATATATATTTTATTGATAAAAATATTATAAAAAGTAAATTTTAAGTATATCTTAACCTTATCAAATTAATTTATAATATAAAATTTATATTTATTTATATTTTAAAAAAATTACTTTATTTCTAATAGATATAAAACAACAAATCTGTTAAAATAATCTTTAATAATAATTTTAATGTCATCTGAAGAAATAAATTTTAATTTTAACTCAATTTTATTAATTCTACTTACAAAACAAACTTACACTCACTTATATACTCTAAATTCATCTTAACATACACAAAAACTTATAAAAGACCAATTTCATTTTTCATACTTTAGTACAAATTAATCGTTATATCTAAATATTAAAAAAAAAATGATGGTTTTCAATTGTGAATAATGAATGAGGTTGGAATGACGACATGATATATACAATCCCAAAGTTGTCAAGCAGGACCACTTTTTCATTTTCATTTTCCAACCTTGATAAGAAAAAGATGATCCTACCCCATTTATATTTGCCATGCCAATGCATTCTCCAACAATTAATAGTGCCTGAGAAATAAATATCTTAAACTTTAACAACTTGCAAACAAGAAAAAAAAAAAAAACACAAACCTTCGAAATGCGAAGCTCATTATAAAATCAATAGTAGTATATGATTATGATATACTAAAATTCAACCTAATGTAATCTTATAAAGCTAAGTAGGGGACCTCATATTTTCTTTGCAAAAGGACATGGCGGTTGAAAATATATATGTATTTTTTTTTTCATTTTCTGAAGCATTTTCGTTAATTTATTTATTTATCTGTTCTTCACATAATTATCTTTAGCTGTTCATATAAATCGGTTATCCATACAGTTTGATAAGTCTCATCTCAAAGTCCTTCGCTTTGTTTGCGTTGCATGCCATGTCAAAGACTCTGCAACTCGTTTGTTTTCTTCTGCAATTTTTCTTTTTTTTTATCTTCTTTTTATTACAACTTTACAACCTGTACGCTTACGTTATTTTTCATGTTTGGGATGATCGTGTACCTACACTGTATGTTATATATACGTATATTTTTGCATATACCTACCTTTTTTATACGTATTCCTACTCTTACTACACTATACTTTCGTTTTCTTGCCATTAAATATTCCCACTGCATGGATTTGTCTTCAACTAATATTATCTTTCTTTTTTTTTATGCACATGGGAAACATACAAAAAAAAAACTCTAAAAAAGGAAATGAATGAAAATGCTCTATATTTTGAATTATCTCTTTGAATGAAAACTAGAAAGGAAGAAGTTTATACTGTAGATAACAAATCTGGAATATCATCATATTATACTATTTATTTTTATTATATTTTAGAAATTTTATAGTCAGTTTAGTTTACTATTCATTTATATAATATTAAAATCACATACTCTTAATTATCTCAGATATATTCTTCAAGTTTAACCCAACCAAGTTATAATTTCACCAGTTTTAAACTTTATTCTTATGCATTTATATTTGCAATTATAATGATACTTAAACAATATTTTTTGACAACATTTGAACATCATTTATGTGTCATTCTGTGATTGGTCCAAAATTACTCCACAATCAATAATAATAATTATAAATACTACCATGGACCAATCACAGAATGATACATAGATAATGTTCAAATGTTGTCAAAAAAAAATATTATCTAACTATCATTATCCTTATTTTTTTTGTTTTGTTATCATCTACTTTCACGTGCAGTGATTTCCCTTTCAAGTTATCCCTGAGATGAAAGCAGCCGTGAAAGTTAAAAGCAGTTTTTCACAGCGGTTGGTAAGTGATTGGCTGATAGCAGTAACGTTGCATCGATGGCTTCAAGCGTTATTATTGCTCACTTCGAGGGTGACACATGAAACCAACGTAACTCCAAAACGCACTGGTCCCACCAAAAGCCCGTTTCATCTCTCTCTGCCGTTAAATCATGGCGACGAGCGTTAAATACGTCTCTGCCTAAACAAACAAGGCGCAGCACCGTCTCCATCCAAACCAACCACGTTCCGCCACGTCACCACCCCTCAGTCTCCACCGTGTGATCACCACACACCATTCTATGATTCTGGTCTCAAGTGGGACCCACAGGACACGCCAGAATCAACTCAACCCAAGCTCTCTCTATATAAATTCACACATCCATCGTCTTCATCTCTCTCACTTGCCATTTGATGTTCGTCACGAGACTCACAGTGCCAGTAGTTGTTATTCTCCGAAGAAGAAGAAGAAGAAGATGTGTGGAGGTGCAATTATTTCCGACTTCATTGGTGTCAAGCGTGACCGTAACGTCGCCGCGGAGCAGCTGTGGTCCGAGCTAGACCCTTTCTCTGACCTCCTCGGTTTCGACACAACCACCATCACCGCTTCCAAACGCCAACCACCCTTCCCCGTAATTTCAGACAAAAAGGGTTAGTTCTTACCTAATCTAAATCAAGTTCAATTTTTTACACCTACGTACCTACCACTACCTGTTTATCTTTTTATTCTTGTTCTAGGTTGTTCCATGTGCCTATTCTATTTCCCCCATCTTCCAACTTTCCTGTCTGAATTTTTGTTACCCAGTCAATTAACTTGTTCGCTACTGTTTTGAGTGGACATAAATCAAAATAAATCTAAGGTTTTAACTTTCTTTTTTATTTATTTAATCCAAAAATGATGTATATTTTTTCTCTTTGCTGCATCAACCACAAACGTATGAGCTTTTTATAGTTTCTAATGTAAAGATTCTGCCTTGAGTTACTAGTTTTGTTAATATCTTTGGATAATACAGCATGCAATCGAAAAATAAGATATCTTTGTGTAGTGTCTGTTTTTTTTTTTTTATTTCGCAAAAAAAAAAAGGAATCTGCTTGAGGTTGAGTTGCTACTGATGATTTTATTTTCTGAAAAAGTAAGTTGAAGTTAGCCATTGGGTGACCTGAAAAGAGTTTTTTTTTTCTTCTTTTTTACCTTTGGGGTTTGGTTTGTAGTGGTAGAAGTGGTGTGTGTTGAAGAAGTTAGAGAGAAAATGGAGTAAAGTTGAAGCTTTTCCACGAATTTACATTAAAAAATAAGAAGACGCAAGCGTTTCTTTTGTTCACGTTTTACCTTGCAGTTGAATGGTAATGGTAAAAAGAAAAAAGCTTGAGTTTTTTAAAAGCAAACTTTATGACAGAAGACACAACGTGTCCCTAAAACAAAAACAGCCATTAACGGAAGAAGTTTGTATGGTGGGAAGTGTGGCAAGGATTAACGCATTGTTTGTCTGTACGTGGCAGTGGAATCATGTGCCAAGAAGAAGAAAAGCGTGGATGCAGGGAAGAAGACTGAGCGTGCTCGCAAGAACGTGTACAGAGGAATCAGGCAAAGGCCATGGGGGAAATGGGCTGCAGAAATAAGGGACCCACACAAGGGTGTCCGTGTTTGGCTCGGCACCTTCCCCACCGCCGAGGAAGCCGCCAGAGCCTACGACGCCGCCGCCAAACGCATCCGTGGTGACAAGGCCAAACTCAACTTCCCCGACGACACTCCACCACCCTCCAAGAAACGCTGCCTCAGCCCCGACCTCCCTCAACAGAGCAGCTCCTCTTCCACCGCACCACCGCCTTCCGCCGTCTCCTACAGCGGAGACAGCAGCGGAGGAGAGGAACTCGACCTCAAACAACTTGAACTCTTTCTTGGCTTAGAGAATGAGCAGCCTCTGCCCAACAATGGTGTGGAGTGGGACAACGGTTACATGATGGATGACTTGTGGATGTTCGACGACGTCGTTGTGGCCAACCGTAATCTAGTTTATTAGAGGAGAATATTAATAACATGTTTAGATAAATATGTTTTCCTTAAAAACTTGTATTATTAGAAGAAATAATAAAAATAAAATAAACTGAGTTTTTTCTTTCAAATTAAAATCGGCTTATGTGAGTTTCATTGTCCATCTTTTTAAAATTAAAATACATAAGTTGGTTTTAATTTGTGATTAAAATCTCGTTTTGTTTTATTGTTTTCTTCTTGGGGTTTTTATAGGAAAGATTATCGAACATGTGGGGTGTTTTCTATATGTTGTATAAAACTATGTTGGTATGTTTTCTTTCAGTTTATGTTGTGTTGTCCCTTCTTCTCGCTAGCTTTGGTAACTCGTGCCTTGGACGGTCGAATGTTTGAAAAATTAGGCCCACCGTATTAGCGGGAAGATTATCGTGTATTATGATTCTAAATAAAGGTAAGTTAGGGCGTAATTATGATTCTAAATATGTATTGTTGGTGTTGTAAATAATATTGGCATTAATATAAGGTGCCACTTTGTCGTTTTCTGCAAACCTAGTTTTTGATTCTGGTGCATGAATCTGATGTCTATTTAGTGGACCAAGTTCGATTGTCTTAACATTGTTTAGTTAATTATTTAAATAAACCCACTTGTTAATAATATGTGATTAAACTATTATGCCCACTCCGTTATTAGTACTCCTTCTATGATTCTTTTTTGTTTTTTTATCTTTTAAGGTTTTTTTTGTAAGAATTAAAAAATACAATAGATTGTTCCATTCTAATAAATTATTTTCAGAATTGAAATAGACAAAGAGGAAATATAGGGTGGGAGTAACTGTCATACCTAGTTCCTAATGAATAATAATATTGGAAATGGATAAGTTTGATTATGTATGTTGATTAATTAGGCACAGATAATGAGGTTATAAAATTTTGTTGAGATACTTGAATTAGGGAACAATAACATGCCGATAACTTTTTTCTTCATAAACATAAACTTTTATAAAATATATATTTTATTTGAGAGAAAATATATTTATATGGTCTTATATAATTTTTAGTCTCATAAATATATATATTTATGTGATCTTATACTATTTGTATTGTATGATCAAACGGAATGAGTGACTAAGAATAAGCGACCGGTCACATATGTCTAAACATACGAATTTAGTCAAACAAGACAAGAGTCGAGCGATTGGACATGAGTAAGGACCGAACGGACAACCTTAACTGTAAATATTTTTAAAGAACTGCTACAAATCAAGATTAAGAATAAGTATTGGGTTGCGGTTAGAGTTTTACTAATCATAGGTTCATCTCAAAAACTATAAATAGATGTTAAAGACAAGAGACAGATGATCACATTTATTGTGAATTTAAGACTTTGTTTTGATTGTCCTTCGGACTAATTACCAACTTAAGTATAGGAGTCTCTTTGACAGATACTCAGTTTGAAGTATTGGTAAAAAAGTACTTTGACTAAAGAACATATAGATTTATCTGAAGAATTGTGAAGTAAAGTGTAAAAGTGTGTTCTATAAAGATATTTAACTTTATACCCGAAACACTATTTATTTAAGAATCATGATATTTTAACAACTTTTTGACAACAGATTATGTATTACTATTTATTTTATTCGTATATTTGAAAGACCAATCACAAGCTGCTATATAAGCGGTTGTAGAAAAGTTGTTAAAAATACATTTTCTTTTATTTAATTATAAGACTATGTTTGGTTATAGAGAAAAATAAAAATAAATGAATGATAAAATTTAGTAAAAACATATACATGTACGGTAACATAACTAACTATGTTATTTTTTCAAAAAAAAAAATTATCTTTCTTAAATTAAATATATCATTTTTATTTATTTTCTTTTACCTTTACTTGTTTATCAAACACAATTGTTAGTCATTTAATTTAAAACATCTATTTACATAAAAGAAAAAAAAAGTAAAATAGACATGCAATAAATACAGTCTTGTTTGGAGTGCCACTTTTACTATTTCAATCATAATGTACTGAGATATTTTATTGGTGAGATTCAAATATTTATCCAGCACGAGCAGGGTTTGATTTTTGTAATTAAAAAGAAAAATTGCATTTGACAACAAATAATGTAAAATATTCAGAATTTTTGGCATATGGTAAATGTTCATATATGAAATCTACATGGATCATATACTAATATATACCAACTTGAAATAAAAAATTTAAGATTTTGGTTAAACATGATTGCAATTCATCTGATAAAAAAACAAACATCAACTTGTTATTAATATATAAATCGCTATTTATCTATCTTCTGACTTTGGAAATTTAACTTACATATATTGACTCTGTTTCGTTCTTTTCAAATGCTTATTTATTTCACTTGTTGAAAGTATTAAATTTATTTTTAAAAAGAAACCTATAAATGTAATTTCTCTTTCACTTCAGCCATGTGTCCTTTGAAGTTATATATTCAAATAAATTTCTGTGTATATGTATCACATTTATTATCATTTTAGTATCTGCATTTAAATACAAATTTTTAATCAAATGTGTTGCGTGTAAATAACAAACACAAATATTATCATTTTCCTTCTCTTATATATCCTACATTTTATTTGTATCTTTTGTGATACTTTTTTATACCAGTTTGTATTATTGATTACTAGATAGACTTAGTGATGTCGTGTATATGTGTCATATTAATTTAGTTCATATCATTTTAGCTATTATACAAAAATAAAATAACTAAATATATTATTTATTATATATTTTATTGAAATAATCTCATAATAAAGAAATAAATATAATCAAAACATTTTGAATAAGTACTGATCAATATTGTATATAACATGTGGAAAGATAACTTGTTTTTTCAATTTATTGAAAGTCTCTCTCTCTCCCTCTCTCCCTCTCTCTCTCTCTCTATATATATATTGTGTTTTTGAAATATCATTGAAGGTAAAATGGTAAAACAATTTATATGAATTAAATTGGATAATTTTTATTATATATTTATTTAAATGTCATATTTATTGACAACCAAATAAATATTCATTTCATTAAAAAATATATATATATACATGGTTGTCGTGTGATAAATTAGTGAACTGCCAACTACTCTTATGTCATCGATGAAAGGTGTATCTTGAATAAAAAAATCTCAAGACTAAAACAACCAAAAATTTAAAAAAAAATGAAATGTTTTAGAAAAAAAATTAGTACACTGTGATGAATATCTTTTTCACAGAAATTATGATAAATACGTAAGGAATGTAATATTTTATTTTATTTAAATATTGTCACTTCTCAATTTGTGAACATAATATTCATTAAATTACGTAATCCAGTTAAAATTTGGTTTTATTTTAAGTATAACCATTAATAAATAAATAACTTCTCTGCTGACCAAATTTTTAAGGTTGTTTTAATAATGTACAGTGAAATGAAAAGCTACACAAAGTAACCAAAGAAAAATATATACTTCCTTTTTGTTAGATTGTAAACACTAAAGTGATTCATTTTTGTAATACACATTTTTTTGAAGAAAAAAATAAATCATGTTTGTATTGTATGGAAGACTTGAATAAACAGATGTTATCTTTTTAATCTCAACTGAATTGTTATTTTTATTTGTCTAAAAAATTTAATATTATAAGTTAAAAAAATTATATCTATTTATTTTTAAAATTTAAAAACTAAAATGTATCAAATTGGAAAACACCGACTAATTTCAATTTTGAGCCTAAATTCAGAAATTACAAAGAAAAGTAGGAAAAACTTACTAACACAAAACAATATAAGAAGTTATAAAATTGACTTGGTAATAAAGATAGAAAGGAAAATTGAAGATGTCTTGGGTTAATTCCATTCATTAACACAAATCTAATATAATCTTAATAACTAACATTTATTAATAAAATAGAAAAAAAAACATATCAATTGAGGGGGGGAAATATATAATTATTTTCATTATAAAATTATGTAAAAGTTTAGTATTTATATTTTTGTTTTAAAATAGTAGTTTTATTTCTGTTGGATACAGGTTATTTAGAAGTTTTCAGCAACTAACATGTTAAATAATACAATACAGAATTAATATATTTAAGATATTGTAAAAGAGATTAAGGAAAATGATTTTTTTTTATATATATACAAACAGTCTTAATAAACGCATGCAAAAACTAGCATAGTAATCAGAGCAATTATCTAACAATAAAAAGTTGACTAACTAATAGAAGAATCAGCTGTTATACCAATAAAAAAAAGATAAACAATATTTCCTAAACTGTTCTCAGTTAACAAGTGATCAATCAAACATGGACTAAAAAGCAATAATTTTCTCACAAATAATTAATGTATAAAATAAATATAAGAATGAGACTATTGTAATAAAATTTATTGAAAAAAACATAATTTATTGTGCTAATATATATCTAAAATATTAAAGGAATTGGGAAATACGTAATAAAAGAGAGTAATATGATATAGTTTGCTTCATAACAATAGAAACATTACCAAACAATGACAATAAAAAAATATATTGGTACATTAAATAATAATAATAGATTATAGATATTTGTGATCACATGTAAAAAAACTTATTTAGAATATTAAATAAGATTATATAAGTTGCAAGTATTTTTTTTTTATCATCATAGAAATAGAACATCTATAAAGTCTATTATCTATGTATCAAACGTATGGTCCAACATAATCAATACTTTATATATGTTTGAATGGTCTAACAAATACTTTTGTTTTGCTAAGTATGGTTACTCACAATATTTATTGTATTTAGTTTTAACTTTATTAAATTACTTTTTTAAGATATATATTTAATCATTTTCAGTTCTTTTCTTTCGTTTTAATATTTTAATTTTTTTCAATTGAAACGTATAACTATCAATTTTAAATATTCACTTATATAAACATTTAGTTTTTCAAATAACTTATAAATTTTTCTTTTATTCTCTCTCTGGTTTTTAGTTTTATTTTGTTTCATTTAAAAAACCTTTGTCTGGTTACACATTTTTCATTCTTCATATTTCAAGTCCAACAATGTATGTTTTCTTTCAACATTTACATAAAATGAGAAAAGGTATGAGATTTCGATTATTTTCTCTTTTTCTAATTACGATTTCTATGCCATTTTTTATTTGATATTTTATTTTAATATTTATAATGCATATCCTTTTAATCTTAAATATCTTTGAGATAATATCATGTTTGATTTTTATGTTTTATAAAAAAAGTTAATATTTAAAACATTAATTACAATTAAATATGATTTTAATATTTTATAGAAAAAATATTAAATTAATACTTAAAACAATATATATAGTTACGAGAACAACTATAATAAGAAATTCAATATTCAATTATAATATTGAAAAAAATAAAGACACAAATAAATAAAAAGGAAAAAATAAAGACATAAACAAGCAAAACATTTTATTTGAGAAACAAAGTCCAAGTCACATTCTCTTTCCTATCATCCTTAACTACAAAATAGCATAACAAAAAAGTACTTTTTTATTTTATTTATTTTCTGTTAAAACTTTTCAACATTCAAAAGAGGATAAGGTGGCTTCACTTAATGATCTAATAAGGTAAATTATATGTGTTAGTTGGCTCAAGGTAAAATCGTGTAAAAGTTATTCTGGTCTTCATGTAGATATTTTGAGAGAAAGTTAAAATAAATATGTAAATAGTTTTTTTTTTTTTATTTAGGTGTAGACTTTTATTTATGTTGAATTTATAGGATTATTTATGTTTTGAAAATTTTTGGAAAAGGATTTTTAGAGATTTTGAGGAGTAGGTGCATGCATTTTTTAAACATAAGTAATTTAAAATTTTTATATTTTTTTGTAAGAAAAATTATTATGCTAACAAATTAATTAGTTTAATATTTTTCCTTGATGTATTTGTATAATTTTGTTTAAGTTTTATAAAAAGTAATTTTTAGTAGTGTACTTTTTCATTTATTCTCTATTTATTTATTTTATTTTATTATTTTTATATGACGAGAAATTACATATATTAAAATATCTTTTTATTTAGAGAACTTATTTTTCGTACGATTAGATCTATTAGTCATCTTTGCTGTGTTACAAATACATTAGTGTTCTCCATTCCCAACCAACATTTTGACTAATAGAAAGACAATTTTACTTGGGAAAACTAGCCAGTGCAGGCTGACCATAAGAATTGTCATCCTGAACATAAGAATTGTAATAAAAATAAATCTAACATTACAATAAAGAGTAATCCGATAGTGGATGAAATAATATGTCTAACAAACAATAAATATTGTTAGAATGGGTTTTAACGATGACTTTAATATCATGATAGATATAGATTTTAAATTTAACTTAATTCTACAAAACTAGTTTGTAAGATAAGATTTATATTCATTTATATATTATTAATTGATCTTATTTATAATCGATGTGAGACTTTTAACAAAATATTAGTTAAAATTGATTAACTAATTAATTAATCCCCTTAAGTAAATGAGTTTCATTGATTTTGTTTCTCGATCTGGTTCACCCAGAAAACCTTTGGACCATTACACAGTTGACAGTCAAAAGCACAGAAATTTCTATGCCCTCTTGTGTTCTTTGACTGTGCATCACGTACGAATAATGTTTTTCGAAAGAATGGAAGAAAAAAAATGAAAGAAAAGAGAAGCAGCATGTCAAATATGAACAAGAATAGTTTGAAAGAGAAACATGCAGACAATATAGTATTATAAAACTACGTAAGAGGAAACTTCGTCACGAAATGTAACTGGAACAACATGTAAAGTTTTTGAACATGCACATGTGCAACTGTTCTAAATCGATGCATATAATCTTCGAGTTGACGATGCATGACACGGTAAAGACTCACAGATAGAATTCAATAATTTTTGAGTTGAAAAAAGAACAGAAAAATTAGAAGGTGCATGAACCAACATGAATGTCCTAACTTTTGACCTCCCAACATCAGTGGGACCCCATACATAGTATAATCAGATGTTTAACGTAGTTGTTCAAAGTGTCCTTTTCATATATGCAGTAGATTCCATTGTGTTTCAATGCTAAAAGCAAAAGGAAAGAAAACAAGACAAAGATTTGCACTGAATAATCGAAATTAATTATGCTTTCACGTTTTGCGTTTTCAAAAAGGATTTTTGGAATTATCCGTTCTTTATGTATGTTTTGTTTAAGTATTAAGAACAAAATTTAGTTTTGGTAGTCAAGATATATAGAATATATGTTAAGATAGGAACAATTATTTTATTCTATTTTAATTAGTTGTTCAATGTACCCATAATATATGTAGTTTGCTTTATCTTATTATCTTTCTTGTCATGTTGGGTCAGTACAATATTCCCTGTAGAAATTCGTTAAAAAAACTATTATCTTTTATATAATATATGTATTTAATCATTTGATTTAACTTCATCCTTATATAATGTCTTTACACTAAAATGTATAAAATAAAGAATAATGCTTAAGATATAAATGAGTTAAAATGGTATATTGTTTTCTGTGTTTTTCAAGAATAAATAAATAAATATAAATTGGAAAAATATTTTCCATTTATTAAAAAATTGGTTTTCTGGTGCTTTTTCTTTTTTAAAGTTTGGTTGTCTAGTGTTTTTTCATACTGAAATTATTTGCAGTTAGACCTCTAATTAGGCTTTTGAGACGTTACTTTTTCACTTTAACCTACCATACTATTTACTTTGAAAGAGGGTAACACCTAATAGAATATAGGTCAAATGTCTATTATGTCAAAGGTTAGCAGGAATCACAAAAACAAGATTTGCAAATACAATTTTTATACAGTGGTTTTAAAGATATTTGGTCTAAATTTGAACGGTTTAATTGAGTTAGATAAATTAATTATTCAATTATTTCAATAATAGAGATAACAATATAAGTTGGTTTATCCGTTTTGATATGCTTTATATTTGATGTATGAAAAGCAAGATAAGTCGCTCCAAATAAAAAATATGGACTAATTTTTCTGTCTTTTATCGCATATTTGGTTTATGAGTAATAAATTATTTGTATTATAATTTTTCTTAAATATTAGTGATGGTTTGGTGAGGCGAAGGGTGTTGGAGTCTTTTCCTAGTATTGGATGGTGTAGTTAGTAATTGTGGAGGTTTAGATAGCAATGGCCTTATTGTAGTCAGTGTGGGTCGGTAAATAGATATTAAGCCCAGTCCATTTCTGCCGAGGAAGAATAGTAATATTTAATGGGAAATTTTAACCTAGTACCACATTTAAAAGGGATTGTCCTTAGCACAATATGCAAGGACATTTATATATCTAAAATACTATTTTGTACTACAAATAAATAAATAGTATTTAACTTGGTACAATAGTAGTGTTTTGTTTCCAGAGATAAAAAACAGATGATGTAAATTATATATTATAGATTTATCCAAAATCCAATGAGTTAGTCTGTTCAATATTTAATATGCATTAAACTATAATACCAATGATAAAACAATAATTATAATAATAAAATTATGAGTAACAATCATACTCCACTAATAATAATAGGTAAAGAATTTTATGTTATATGAATCATCGATAACTAAAAAATATTTAATTATTGGACTAACTTTTCCAATTTATTTTAATATTAGTGGTATTTACACTTTTCCTTACTGATAAAAAATTAATAAATTTATCACTATAAAAATTAATATAAATAATTTTATATAAATATAATTTAAAATATTTTTTTCTTATTATAAATAGTTCTTAAATTTTAAATAGTTAAAGATAAAAAAGTTAAATTTAAAAATCAAATATTTTAGGTTAAAAAATGGTTACTTATAAGAAGATAAAATCTATTATAATATCACAGAAGAAAATATTAGACAATTTATTTTAATATCTATTTTACTTTATAAAGATTGTGTAGAAATTGTTTTAACTTTTTATTTCTTTATTATTTAATTTCATTTTTATTTATATTTGTTTTACTATCACACGTGATGAGGGTTATTTTATCTTATTTATTTATTTATTTTAATTTTTAATTATATATATATTTATTTATTTTACTCTTTTATTCATTTATTTATCTCTAACATCTATAATAATATATAAATAGAATACACTATCTCCACAAATACTATTCTACTTCTATCCTTAACAATTATTTTTTAAACTTATTTTTATATTTAAATGTGAGATATAAATTATTTAAATGAATATAAATTATTTATAACGAGTTGTTGATAAGTTTCTTTCTTCTCTGAAATCTGGAACCACGTGCATCGATTTATTTTAGGGTTTTTCGTGTGATGATGCATTTAAGCAGAATTTGAAACAACATTTGCAAAATCTGGCAAATTACGTGTCTACGAAGACTTGTTTCTTCATTTAAAAAACTAAACAAACCTTTTGCGTATCATCAAAAGAATAAAAAACATAGTAAAAATCGATGTAACAAAATTTAAGAAATTTTAATTTTAATAATCTGTTGTAATACGACAAAGTTTTGATAATTTCAGTTTTAATTTCGAACTGATATGATTATCTATTTATATTTTCAGAGTTTTTTAACTAAGAAACTAATAGCACCTAATAAAGTTTTAATAATAAAATGATTATATCTTTATTGTTTTATTTTTTAATTTTATTTTTTCTTTTTACAAACAATTTCAGCTCTTACAAAGCAAGTGATAACAACTTCTCATTAAAAACAAATGTGTGATAGAAACTTCAACTCTAAAATATAGATTACACTTTAAATATGGTGATTAATATCAAAATATCATCACATATTTAGGTTATTTTATTTAGAAAACAATAATTAATGGATGCAAAACTTTAAATAATATAGAGAAATATAAATATGAAAAATATAATTATTTTACATTATTATGTATAACTTGAGTGCCAAGTGTGTTTTAGTCAAACGTTTGATCATTTATTCAGCAATGGATCAAATTAAGGAGCCACCATAGAATTTGCAACTTTCATTTCCCAAACAAATCCGTTTTAGCCGTCTTTTGACCAATCATCAAACCTACCATTCAAAAACGTTGAACCCTAAAATCAACTAACCACTCTTTATATCTTATATATTTCTACAACTTTTCAAACCCTACCTTCTAGATTGCATCCAAACAAAATAAATAATAATACCCATCTATATCACACTAACAAAAACCATTAAAACTTTGTATGATTTTCTACATGATATTTTAACATTAATGGCTTAATAAGAATTTTGATATATATCTTTTTCAAATTATATATTATATATGTTCGTACTATACCAAATAGTCATTGTTTAAAAATCGAAGCTTAACGATTTAAATATTTTTACTCCTTTCATAATTAAAAATATCTTTTAAGAATAAAACAATATTCTACACTAAAAACGAACAATACTTTACAATACTTTTAAATGTACGATGATTAACTAATAATATTCATCTTTGAACTCAAAACCATACTGTCCATCTGGAGCTTCTATTTCTACTACATTTAATAATTTTACATAAATTTGAAATCGAAACAATATCCTTATTTTTTTAATTTTCTTATTTGATCTATTTTATTTTGAATATGGAGAGTAATCTCTTTTATATTTTTTTTATCATACATTCCTTAATTAATTTTTAGAACTATCAATTATATATGTTATGTTTAATTTTAAAAAATGTAAAAGCATACCCTTTCCCTTAATTTATTTTGCAAAAGTTATAAAACAAAAATTCGAATCTAATTAAAAAATAATATTGAAAATGTCAAAAGAGTTAAATGGCTTTTCTAACATAAAATTGTAGAATTTAATAGTTTTTAGTCCTAAGATATTTTAGCATTTAAATTTATTATATAATTAATTGAGTTTTTTTGGAAAGGAAAAAGGCAAGGACTAGAAGGCGAGTGAAGAAGAAATCAAATTTGTGCGCACTCTTTTGGCATTGTTCACAGTTCAACTCTTATTCCGAGTTTTCCTCTTCTTAAGAAAACTAGCGTTCTTCTCTCTCTGTCTCTCTCTTTCTTTCTCTCTCTCTCTCTGAATTTGTTTTTGGATCCGAAACCACCAACGACGTCGTTGCACCACCTCTTCCTTGAAACGTGTCGCGTTCGATTACCTAATTGTTCCCTATCGCCGGCGACGTCGATTCAATTTCAATGGCCACGGAGCAGTTGATGTCCAGTGGCGGTCCTCGCTACGTTCAGATGAAATCCTCGCCACCGCCGTCTCCGCCGGCTGCGACTGCCGAGGAGATGTCGTCGGTTCCGTCGTTCCGGCACAGCGGCGCCGAGGCCAATCGGATTTTCGAGGAATTGCCGAAAGCCTCCATCGTCTCCGTGTCTCGCCCCGACGCCAGCGATATCAGCCCCATGCAACTCTCTTACACCATTCAGGTTCAGTACAGACAGGTAACGTGCCATCTTGTCTCACACTCACTGTGTGTTCGTGATTTCGTGGAATTCAGTTCTAAATAAAATGGAAATCTCTGATCGCAAGCACTGGTGCCAATTGTGTGAAGCTAAAGCGTGCGAAATCCAAGCGATTTGGATCCTTTATTTGAATCCGGTTGCTTCTTCATACGCCGTGTTTGTACGTGTGCGTATATATGTACGTACTTAAGTGTGTATGTATTTGGCAAGTTTATCGTAGGGTTTAATCTGAACCAGAAATTCGTGATGCAATGGCTCTGTAGTTTGTTTCTATTTTCCTAACACTGCAACTTAGTTAGCTTTGGACTTTTCCTATTAATTTTACTTTTCTCAGAACTACACTTTAAGCTTTTGCGCATTTACTTCTGCTGTTCATCGGCTTTGGAGTTGTTTAGAGTTGAAGTGCGTATAAAAAAGGAAAAAAATAAAAAATAAAAATAAACGGTGGTGTGAGCAATAGTTTAAACCTTTATTGGCCTTGTTTGAGGGGCAGCCCAAGACTTGGCTGTAAAGTTGAGCCTTAGTGACCAGTTTGTCATGAATTCTTATCCGGAAGTAGTCTCCTTGTACGTATATATGTACGTACTTAAGTGTGTATGTATTTGGCAAGTTTATCGTAGGGTTTAATCTGAACCAGAAATTCGTGATGCAATGGCTCTGTAGTTTGTTTCTATTTTCCTAACACTGCAACTTAGTTAGCTTTGGACTTTTCCTATTAATTTTACTTTTCTCAGAACTACACTTTAAGCTTTTGCGCATTTACTTCTGCTGTTCATCGGCTTTGGAGTTGTTTAGAGTTGAAGTGCGTATAAAAAAGGAAAAAAATAAAAAATAAAAATAAACGGTGGTGTGAGCAATAGTTTAAACCTTTATTGGCCTTGTTTGAGGGGCAGCCCAAGACTTGGCTGTAAAGTTGAGCCTTAGTGACCAGTTTGTCATGAATTCTTATCCGGAAGTAGTCTCCTTGTACATGCAAGGGTAAGACTGCGTACAATGACTATCCTCTATAACTTTGCATAGCTTCGAAACTTCTGGCACTGGGGTATGTTAGTTTTAAATGTTGGCCTGGCCTATGTGGCTGTCGCCGCCCCGGAGATATTTGTACGGAAGAGAAGCATTGTTTGTTAAATATTTATTTCTTTCAGTCTTCATTCCTACGGGAGGATACTTATATATCTCATTTGCATTCCAGTTCAAGTGGGAGTTAATGAAGAAAGCTCATCAAGTATTTATTTTGCATTTTGCATTGAAAAAACGTGCCTTCATTGAGGAAATCCATGAGAAGCAGGAACAGGTGAGCAGTGTTATTTATATTTCTGTAATGATATATATTCAATGGCTACAGTACATTATTGTCTTATTTGTCGATATCGTTTGGGTCTAGCTAAGTTTGGATTTTGATGTAATGTTCACTGAAATATTATATTAAAGGTTAAAGAATGGCTTCAAAATCTAGGAATTGGAGAACACAATGCTATGGAGCAAGATGACGATGAAGGTGATGATGAAACAATCCCATTGCATACTGATGAAACTCATGAAAGTGCTAGGGACAGGTGATCCCCACGTGCAACTTCTATGGAGCACTCTATTATTGTAACATGTTGATTTGTGATCATAATATTCTATACGTTTGTTTCTTGTGCAGAGATGTTCCATCTAGTGCTGCTCTACCAATTATACGACCAGCCTTGGGAAGACAACAGTCTATTGCAGAGAGGGCAAAGAGAGCAATGCAAGGATATTTGAATCACTTTTTGGGAAATATCAGTATTGTGAACTCTCATGAGGTATGCTTTGTGCATGAGCTTTTGAAAATTTATGTTGTCATGTTATGGAACACAGTCATTGATTCATTGTCACTTTGTGTCAGACATTTCACATATGCATAGAATAATTACAGTTTGATGTTATGGGTTGGGTTATTTGTTAAGCAAATGTAGACATGTCTCTTCACCACTGTGGCAATGGAATGACTTAATTTTTTCTATTAGTTTCATTGAAAAGCAACCAGATGCATGTTATCCTACTATTGTGGGGGTGGCAAGTATCAGATACTCAGATGTACACATCCATGCTCCCTCATTAGCTGAGGGGCTTCCATGAGTAAAATCCATCTGTACTAGATCACAAGCTAGTAACTTTACTGTTGCACCAAAACTTACTATGGGATATTAATTTTATTATAAATATTGATCATCCAAGTTCGTCAACACACTTTGCTCGTGAAATCCTGGCATCTGATTGCTAGATTTGGCAAGGAAGGATGACATCATGAATCTGTTTCTAGTGTGGCTGAATTGGTTCTTGTTCTGGTTCTAGTCTGGAAATAGCCTCTCCACTCTAAGGGTTAAAGTTGCATGTATTTGATCCTTCCTAGTCCCCACTATGGTGGGAGCATGTGCTCTGGGCTGCCTATTGGTTCTGCAGGGCTTGAATTTAAACAAATTACTACCATGGATTTTGGCAGCCATATTTAATACATGTAATGTGATGTGGACCTTGGAACCTGTACAACATATTTTATTTTTAGTTGAAGTCCAGGCCTAATTAAGTTAATTTTTAGCTGTTTTATTGGATTTTTTATCTTCTCCATTTGATTTGTTGTTCAAACCGTGGTTTTTATGATCACTAAATGCTGTTTTTACTATAAGAAGTGTTGTGCTCTAGGTTTGCAAGTTTTTGGAGGTATCAAAGTTGTCCTTTTCACCTGAATATGGCCCCAAGCTAAAGGAAGAATATGTTATGGTGAAACATTTGCCCAAAATCCTGAAGGATGATGACTCCAGAAAGTGTTGTTTGTCTGACTGTTTCAGTTGCTGTAATGACAACTGGCAAAAGGTAAAGAATCCTGCTTTTGGATATGCTTCACTTATCTCATTATTTATACATGTTTTGGTAACTTTTATTATATTTGGTTTAATTTTACAATATTACTTCCCTGTATTTTTATGTTCAGGTATGGGCTGTACTGAAACCTGGATTTTTGGCATTGCTGGCAGATCCTTTTGATACACAGCCTCTGGACATAATTGTTTTTGATGTACTGCCAGCCTCGGATGGGAATGGGGATGGTCGTTTGTCACTAGCAAGTGAGATGAAGGAACGGAATCCATTACGCCATTCATTCAAGGTGAGATGGGTGCTCTTTTGTGCTTAAATATGTGTATTTTATATAATATCTTGAGTAAATCCCCAATTTGGTCTTTCAAATAGGTCATCGAGTATTCAATCCCAGTAAACTAGTAATTTTGGGAATTTTAAAGCTTTCTTTTGACAACCAAATTGATGTTCCAAAATTCTTTTCAGGACCGAATTGAGGTTTATTCTTATGTAATTACTAACAATTAACTAAGGAGTGGTTGTTATCGGATGTATGGTAATACTATACAGAGGAACATACCTTTCCAAACTTTAACACCTAACTAAATATTATAGGTGGCTTGTGGAATCCGCAGTATCAGAATTAGAGTGAAAAGTAGAAGTAAAGTCAAAGATTGGGTTGCTGCAATTAATGATGCTGGACTCAGGCCTCCGGAAGGCTGGTGTCATCCTCACCGTTATGGTTCCTTTGCTCCTCCAAGAGGCTTAATTGAAGATGGAAGTCAAGCTCAGTGGTTTATTGATGGGCGAGCAGCATTTGAGGCCATTGCTTCTGCAATTGAGGCTGCAAAATCAGAGGTTTGTTTTTCTACTGCCTTAACATTCAGGCCCACTTTTGTGACATATGAACATACACACCAACCTATACATAGGTAGAAAGGTAGAGACTGAGAGGGAGAGAGAGATTAACGGTTGTTTTAAAGATTATGCTCAATTATTGAAATATTCCTGCAGATATTTATCTGTGGGTGGTGGCTGTGCCCAGAACTGTATCTACGGCGACCTTTTCACACTCATGCTTCATCAAGACTTGATAATTTGTTGGAAGGAAAAGCTAAGCAAGGGGTTCAGGTAACAATTTATATGAACTCGTGCACAATGCCTCGCCTTTTTAAGGGATTCTTTTTTTTCTGGGTTATTTAACTTGTAAGAGACAAGTATAATACAACCATTCCAAGGATTTTAGTATGATGGCTTTCAGTCATCTTATCTGCAATCGTTTTCCAATGTAATAATGTTGTGTCTTTCACTGGAGGACTCCTTGTTCTATTCTATGTTGCTGGTCCTGTTCTGAGTTTATTAATTAGCAAAGTGTCTGTGTTCAGTTGGGGGCCTTGCCCACATTTGACCTGTCTTTGAACCCTTGGTTTGGCTGAAGCAAATGGATATGGACCCGTAATATGCTTGTGTGGCCTAAGGGTTTGAGATTTGATTAACTGCTCCTTGTAATCTTCACTAGTAAAAGTGAATATTGTGTTCATCCTTGGACATTGGCCTAAATTTCACTGTAGGTACACACATTTAAATTTATGGTCTATTTTTCTTCTCCCAGGTTTCTGTATGAGCATCTTGTTTCAACAGTTTTTTTCCTGTTTATAAATTCCGAGGTCATTACATAGCGCATGAATCACGGACTTTAAGAACGCAGTCAAAAACCATTTAAGCAACGTATTAAAACCTGTCAAATAATTTTTTGGCAGTGTCCATGCTTCTGCTTTTTGTCATATGTGAGCCAAAATCCATGCATTTTACGTGATTAGGTAGGGAGGGATGATTGCTGGGTATCTTTGAATTGTCTTGCATAGTGCTAGGATATTTCTGAAAATGATTCAGTAAAACTTTGTTATTGATCTCCCCTCTCTTGGTAGAACAAGTAGGTCCACAATTTGCTTTATTTTTTGTTCTATGAATGGTGTACTGGCTGAATGTTCATACCACATGTAGAACTGTATTTTTTTATAAATGATTTTAATGTCATAGTGGAGAGGAGTAGATGAATTGGTTTTATAACTTAATAGCTGATCAGTACAGTCTATACTATCAAAACGTAGTTGCAAAGGTACTCATCTGTGTTGTATGCCACCTGGGCAATGCATGTCCAAACTCCTTTATTTCCATGGAAGTGTTGAGATTTGCTTGAATTATTTTTAATGCAGATTTACATTCTTCTCTACAAAGAGGTGGCTCTTGCTTTGAAAATCAACAGTGTCTATAGCAAGAAAAAGCTTCTTGGCATTCATGAGAATGTGAGGGTATTACGCTATCCTGACCACTTTTCTACTGGTGTTTACCTGTGGTATGGAATTACCGAAAACTTGGTGTTTAGTCTATATGGTCTTATAACAAACTTATATTTTTCCAAGAAAAGATCATTTATACTGCACGTTTTTGGTTTCTTATTTGTTTGTGATTATTACATACAGGTCACACCATGAAAAACTTGTCATTATTGATAATCATATTTGCTTTATTGGAGGACTGGATTTATGCTTTGGTCGTTATGACACATCTGAGCATAAAGTGGGAGATTTCCCTCCTCTAATCTGGCCGGGAAAAGACTATTATAACCCAAGGTAAGTTTTGTGAATAGTGTATAATCACGAAGGCACATTGTAAGGTTTTGTTTAGCATGCTGTGAGATTGTAAGATTCTTATTTTATTCTAGGGAAAACACTTTAATTACTTGAAAAATGTTTAGACAATGGGAGTGTTTATATGCAGCAGTAGGTAGTAGCTCCAAATCTGTTATAGAGTATTAAGAAAATGATGCTTATATTAAGCATGGTTTGGTTCAAAGGAGGAGAGGGGAGGGTCCCCTTGTTTGGTTTACGTGGGGTGTGGAGGTAAAATAAAATCATAGGTCAATATAGTCAAGACAGTCCAAAACATATAAATCATTTCTCTTTCTCTACATATACATCCTATATTGGAAGGGAGGCACAAATGGGAGAGAGGGATCTTGGCCCCTAATATCTGCTCTCCTCTTCAACCAAGCGCTGCTGAAGAGCAAACTCAGAAATTGGGAGAAAAGGCATTTTTTAACTAAAATGTTTCGTTCCATTAATTTTTTATATAGAAATGGTTTTTGAAAGTAATTCTAAGAATTATAAGTTCATAAGATCTTAGTTTGGTACTAGATCTCCGGGTTATACTTGGTGGGATAATGTTCCTAGCTTTATTTCTCTTAAGCTTTTTAGGGATAGTTTTATTTTGCCGTTTTGTAGTATTAGGGAGTAGTGGGTCAGGTTTGGTCCCCCTCATTTTTTGCATTTTCTTCTTTCTTTACGATATTTTAAGGTGCTGCATATGATTGATGTTGTTTGTTGTGGCAACACAGTTGGGATGACAAAGAACATAGTGATACCTCAACATTCTCATAAAGCTATTCATGTCGAACTTGTACATTTCATGGAAAATGCTTCATTTACACCTAGTCTTACCCTTCTCTGTACACCTGCAATTTTTTTTTGGTAAAAAAGAAAGACCCCCTAAAAGTAATAGTGGTTTACAACTGTGTGTTTGAGTGCAGAATATTGTTGATGTTTCATTTAGTGCATTTCCCATAGCAATTCAAATTCTCTTCAATACTTTAAACACTATTAAGCTTTGTTCTAGCTGAGACAATAGTTTACGCAGAGTGTCCACAGTTGAACCCTATATGCATTAGTTGTGTTAGTATTGGTCGCAAAATATGTATTCCTAATTATACAAGCATACAATTCTATATCAGTTCCTAAGATTCGTCCTAACATATTACATATATAATATATGATGTGCCCCAATAAATATCTATGAAAATTCCAAAGAAAATTATTGGCAAGGTTGCGCTTGGAATGTGTTACAATATGGCATTCATCTTTGATTGATTAGAGACTAGCTCTTACCTGTTGAACACAAGTCAATTTATTTTCAATTTTGACAGAGAATCTGAACCAAATTCATGGGAAGATACAATGAAAGATGAATTGGATCGTGAGAAATATCCTCGTATGCCTTGGCACGATGTTCATTGTGCCCTTTGGGGACCACCTTGCCGTGACATTGCTAGGCACTTTGTTCAGCGATGGAATTATGCAAAGGTTAGTCATATTTCACCATTGGATGGCTTGAATTATTCTAGTTCTATTCCTATATTCCCAATAGGAAATAATCTTGTTTTTGTTCAAATCAGAGGAACAAAGCTTTATATGAGGAAGCAATACCATTACTAATGCCTCAACATCATATGGTTATTCCACATTACTTGGGAAGAAGCCGAGAGATACAGATTCAAAGTGGAAACACAGACAATCAAGCAGTTCTTAAAAGAGAAGATTCTTTTTCCTCGTCTTCCCAAGACCAAGATATTCCTCTACTTTTGCCCCAGGAGTCTGATGGGTCGGATACTCATGAAGGAGACCAAAAGTTGAATGGTGTAATCTCCTCTTCACATTGCCTGGACAAGCCAAAAAGGATCAGCACTGGTCTTCCCTTTTCATTTCGCAAGGCGAAAATTGTAGCACTTGGTTCAGACACACCAATGAAGGGCTTTGTAGATGATCTGGATTCTGAGCATGATCGTGAGAAAATGTCTCTAGACAGAGTGGCTCATTCTGATATGCAAAATACAGTTCCAGAATGGTGGGAGACGCAAGAACGGGGTGACCAGGGAGGTTTTCCTGAGGAATCAGGACAAGTTGGTCCTCTTGCTTCCTGCCGTTGCCAAGTGCGTTGTTCTCATGACCTACTTAATAGTTAACTATTATTTATTGAGAAAAGTCAGATTTTTTTAACACTTGGCTTTTATCCATTTTTCGCAACATAAAGAGTAAACTATATTGCTGGAGTTATTAAATTTTACAGGCGTGTATTAAACATTGTTTTATTCCTTTTGCTCTTGTCTTAATATCCTTTTAATTTTTCAACGTTTGTTGGATATTTTTCTCAATAAACCTTTTAATTGATAGGTTATTAGGAGCGTGAGTCAATGGTCTGCAGGAACAAGTCAAACCGAAGAGAGCATCCATGGTGCTTATTGCTCTCTTATTGAGAAAGCTGAATACTTCATCTACATTGAGGTATTAAATAAACTTCTTTCTTTTACATTAGAATATATTAGCATATATTAGAATAAAAGAAAATTATTTATCTGTATTCTAATATATGCTAATATATATTCTAATAAATATATAGTGTGATAGGTTTTATGGATTCTTGAACTGATGAAGCAATATTATATATTTTGCTCCTCTCTTCATTTTTTCAAATTTAAAGGAGTAGTGGTTGTAATATTTTATTACATCCTTAATGTGTTCTGGATCTTTCTCTGACTGTTGTAATTCATTCTTGGGCACATATTCCAGAATCAGTTTTTTATCTCAGGTCTTTCTGGGGATGAGATGATACGGAATCGTGTGTTAGAAGCTTTATACAGACGAATTATGCGAGCTTACAATGACAAAAAAACTTTCAGGGTTATAATTGTCATACCACTGCTGCCTGGCTTCCAGGTTCCTATCAATTTTATTGTTTTTATTTAAACACTGTAAATATTGCTTTTGCATAAATGTTAGACTGACTTTTCTGTTATCTAGGGGGGCCTTGATGATAGTGGTGCAGCATCTGTAAGAGCCATAATGCACTGGCAGTATCGAACCATTTGCAGGGGGCAGAATTCTATCTTGCATAATCTTTATGAACTTCTTGGTCCTAAAATACACGACTACATCTCCTTCTATGGTCTAAGGTCTTATGGTAGACTTAATGGGGGCCCTGTGGCAACCAGCCAGGTATTCTTATACATCTATGGTTATGTACACAGAGTTTGTTTCAGTCAGCTTAATGGTATAATAAACTCTTTTGCAGGTGTATGTTCACAGTAAAATCATGATTGTTGATGATTGTATAACTTTGATTGGGTCTGCTAATATTAATGATAGGAGCTTACTTGGCTCCAGAGATTCTGAGGTACAGTTCCATGCCCTTTTCACTTTATATGCTGCACATGTTTGACTAGGGGTTCAAATTAACTTGTCCTAAGTTCTTTGTCTCTCATTTCATGCACCCTCATTGAAATAATTTTCATCCAAATAAGTTAGTTGCAATTGTTGAATTTGGAGGGGAAAGGAGAAATATAGAAATAAATGTTTAAGAGAGAATTGAGAATGAGAATACTTTATTATTCAAGAGAATGTGCATGTTGACATAAATTATACATAGCATTCATATCTGTAGACTCTTGGTAGTCTTAGGGGAGATTATTTCCTGGACTCATTAATTGACTCCCGCGAACACTAAGTGCATTTTATCAGGATACATTAATGTATCATTTGATTCCTAATGCAACTGATATTTAGTTATCTTGTCGTGTGTATACATTTTATTTGATTCCTAATGCAACTGCAAATCTAATTCTCAGCCCTGATAAACTTTGAATTTTCTTCTTAAAATCCTTAGTTTGACATAAATGTTTTTGTGATAATTACAGAAATAAGAATCGTATCTTTATAGATATCATGATCATATCTTTATAATCAGAAATATCAAGATCACTCTAGGATCGTATGTTTATTAGTGGAGGATATAAAATCTCCTCTATTTTATTGATTTCTGTTTATAAATATAAACAAACCATCCGTGCTGTCACAAAAGCATACGATTTCAGTTCAATGTTACTCTTTATTTTTATAGTTTAACGTATTAACACATTCAGGGAACTCCCTAAAATAAAATATGTAACTAATGAATGAATAATTTCAACTGGCAGGTCTGTCTTATTGCAAACCCTCTTTTAGTCTCCTTTAAAATTGTGTATTGAATATGAATAAATAAATTGGTCTGCTCACCATGCACTTTTTTTATATTCTTATTTTTGGCTTTAAGTTATCTGTTAATGCATAATTACTGAACCCCTTTCTGTTCCTTGAATCTTCTCACTGGATTTCAGATTGCCGTAGTTATAGAAGACAGAGAGTTGATTGGTTCTTATATGGATGGAAAACCTTGGAAAGCTGGAAAGTTTTCCTTGACCCTTCGATTGTCCTTATGGTCTGAGCACTTGGGTCTCCCTACAGGAGAGGTTGTTAATTTTACATTCTTAGTAAGTAGTTGTTTCATGTGCCTGATTTGTAATGATTATTTTAATATCTTTTCCTCAGGACAATCAAATAATGGACCCAGTTGTTGAATCGACTTACAAGGATATTTGGATGGCTACGGCAAAGGTAGTAAAAACAATAGAATGTTGATATTCGTTGCTAATTTCACCTCTTTTGATATGAATAATGGCATTTTAAGTGATATATTCTTATAAACTTACTAGTATTATATGGAAATTTTCATGCATAAATTTATTCTTCTAAGTATTTTTCGCATAAATAGTTATCCTTTAAAGTGGCCTCTGCTTTCTTCAGTTTATCATTGCCCATCCATTTAGTTAATTATTGAAGACCGAAATTGATGATAGCTGATACATATTTGCTTGTTCATTTTGTGTCTGTTTTGAAATTTCTTTTCTTTTCTTTTCAATTTCTTTTTGGCTAAATAGCAAATTGCCTAATTCAACTTTAATTTTGTTTAAGTTGGATATAATGGAGAATACCCTTGCAAGTTGGAAGCAAAGGTAAACTAAGAAAAATCTTGTTGAAATCATTAAAAAGGACATAAAACCTAATGAAGTTGCCGAGGATTTGATTTTATGACAAGTAAATGATGATATTGTTTGATTCATTTGGCCAACTATATTAAAAAAAGGTTTTGTCAAAATATCTAACATGGTCAGTTAGTGTCAGTTTAACTTCTAATCTCAGTGTGGGGGATAACGGACAATACTGGATATGACATCTGTGATCTGCCTAAAGGACACAGATCTATAGTATGTGCTTGAACTTTATGGCATGAAAGTTTTGCACCTAACGTTGACTCTTCCAGAGTCCTTTTACACTGCAATGCACCAAAGCCCGTGGGAAGTTATTTAGGTTGCATTACTATTTAGTTGTACAAGATATTTATGATTATATATTTTCGGTTTTAAACGGTCAGCCTCATAACATTGCGGACACAAAACACAAAAACAAATATGCACTTGTTTTTCTAGGTGATTTGAGTTCCTCTTGGAGATCTTATGATGATTCTGAATAGCTTAATGAGAAAGTTTTTCAATAATAAAACTGATAATTATCCTTGGATACGTTTTACAGACAAACACTACAGTTTACCAGGATGTCTTTTCTTGCGTACCTAATGATCTGATACACACCAGGTATGTCAGTAATAATTTTGCCCATCGTACATCTTTTGATGAAACTTCTCCATTGTCAGTCCCTAACATTTATTTTAATCCTATGTTTTTGCAGACATGCCTTCAGACAAAGTGTGCTTTTTTGGAAAGAAAGGATTGGTCACACGACCATTGATTTAGGAATAGCCCCAGAAAAATTGGAATCCTATCGTGATGGAGGCATTAAGAACACCGATCCCTTGGAGAGATTAGCATCAGTGAAGGGTCACCTGGTCTCTTTTCCCTTGGAGTTCATGTGTCAGGAAAGTCTGAGACCTGCTTTTAATGAAAGCGAATACTACGCTACTCAAGTTTTCCATTGAGTACCATGTCTCCCAGTACATAACACATTTTGGGTTTTCTTTTTCAATTTTTATAGGGGGTTTGTAATTTAATACCTGCAGAATTCTTTTTATTACAATTCTGCTAGTGAGAAAAAGAAAAGGGGGGTGGGGGGGTTCGGAGACACGGTATAATCACGATATTCTTGTAGAGAATGTAATCTGTAACTGTTCACTGTAAAAATTATATCAATTTAATTTTTATAAAAAATCTGTTCAATAATATTCGCAGACATTTACTTTCAGATATTTTTCCTCCTTTTCTTGTTTTTACCCACCCTATCCTTCGCCAGTTTACAAAGATGTACACTACATACAAACTGACAACACTTCGTAAGGATATGCTATATTTCGTTGCCATTACTGGTATCTTTGTTCCCTATTGTTGAATTACTCTGCTAAATCAAATATCTGTCCTTGGGTGTTGCAGTGTTCCAATCGTCAAGCTGTCCAATACTCATTTTGCAGCAATCCTTTTTTCTCTTTCTGTTTTCATGTGGTTATTATATAGCCATCGTGCATTTGTGGCTCACTCCCAAAGCAATCCTAGCATGACTTTGTAATTGTTTAGTTAACCAAGTCTATCATGGATCATAAAATAATCTCACCACCAGTGGTATGGTGTCCCATGCCAATTTGCAGGCTTCATTTAGCAACAAATGTAGTGACAAATTACATAATTTTAAATTACAAAGTCATAACAGTCGCTGTTAGACGATGAACATAGCCTCCACCACTGCCTCCATAAACTTCCCCTTCCAACTCTCATCACTCGCCTTTTGCCCGTCCCACCAACGCGCCACTTTCTCACTTTCTTTTCCTCCTCGTTCTGTCTCCAAAACCGCTATGGCCTCCGCTGCTCTCCGATCATCCACTCCAGTCCCCGCCGAACTCAACGATGAGTCCGACTTCGAAGCTCTCCTCTCTCCCGACGGTTACATCTCCATATGCGGCTTCGGCTCTCTCCTCTCCGGTAAACTATCATTACTACCACGTGCACTTTCTCTACTATTACTGTTCCTCTTCATCGACGTAACCGTTCCTTGCTTCGCAGAGAGAAGCGCACGAAGCACTTTCCCCGATTTGGCGAACTTCCGAACCGCACAGTTGAAAAGCTTCCGGCGGGTCTTCGCGCACGTCGCTCCGGTTTTCTTCGAGCGCGGCATTGCAAAGCCCGAAACCATGGTTCGTTCTGACAACACCGTAACTCTTACTAGTGTGGGAAGAACAATTGTCCCCATTTTTTTTTATTTTATTGTAAAATTGAAAATAAGGAAAACTTGGAAGGGACGTTGGAACTGTCATGCTTATGCTGTGTGTGATGAAAATGTTATTAGGAGATTTCGAGCTTGAGTGTGGAGCCATGTGAAGGAGAAACTCTTGTAGTAACAGTGTTTGAGATCAGAAAATCTGAGGTACTGTACTGAATACTTTAAATTCTGGATTTCTTGCAGTCGAACTTTCCATGCATCACGTAATCAGAGAATTGTAGCCATTGGATGAAGATTAGACGGCTTTGATCTCGAATGAGTGATTTAAGTTCTATCTACCAAGCTAGAATGAGTTGTCTAATCTTTGTTTAATGATACGATTTACTGACTGCGTAATGCGCCGAAAATACAGGGAATCTGGCAGTTTCAGATTTAGCGCGTGCCGGCTTTTTATTAGCTTGAGCACTGGAGCTAATATTTTCTGTGGATGAATTTTTAGATTCCAGATTTCATCAAGAGGGAGGTTGAGTTTCGGTTTCTTGCTGTAAGCATCTAGATGTAGATTTTTAGCTTGCTGCTTTTGTATTTTGAGTCTTCTGATATTTTTGTATGTGGTGGCTTGAGATCTTTGGTTGCTTGTGTGTTAGGTTCTTCCTGAAACGCTTGATGGTCATGCTTTTGATTTTCCAGCGGTATGTGATGACTGTTGTTGTTGTGGAAAAACATGACTTGTCTCTGCTCATAAGGAATGTTAGTCATTTCATTAGCAAATTGGTCATTCGATGTGGCAAAAATTTTTCAGGTCCTTTGTGCCCGTTACAGTGATGAGGAATTTTTCAACATTAGATGTAAAGGTAATTTTTCATTGGCGTGGTGCTTTTTAAGAGCAAGAGGCATGTAGTGTTTTGGAAACTTGAAAGGCTGGTTTTTCCAAATTATTTTTTCATGTTTGTGTCCGGCATACTAAATAGTATCTTCTATTCTTAAATCTAACCCAGAATCTGATTAGGGGGATTACCAACTAATTTCTTGTGAATTGAATAGAGTTGTATTTGTGGAAAAACAAGTGAGGACTTAGATGATCAAAATAGAAAATGTAGTTATTTTATGAAGTCTCAAGTGTTATCCGAATTATTGTTATTGTTTGCATATTAAGCTTTGTTTTCCTGTTAAACATTACTATTTATATTTCATACCTTTCTGGCTAGGCAGAAAGAAGGGTGCGATAGTTCACTAAATTTGGTTTTCCTCCAATCATAGAGCTCTAGGTGATTTATATATTTTACGTAAAGAAAAAATCTGACTGTCTATTTATGCATGCCTTTTGTCATACCTATATTGTTTCTCTCTTATTTCTTGTCTTTTGTCTTCATTTATGCATTCTTACATTACAGTTGAATTCAGGAAACAAGGAAATCTATTTTCAGCAATATGGACGGTGGAATATAGATAAAATTTGGAGAGATGATGTCTTACCTTGTCGGGTTTATCTTAGACACTGGTAAGCACCGGGTGAAAACCCATTTGTCATTTTTCTAATAGATGTTCAACAGGGTAAATAGTACAAGGGTTATGCTAACTAAGGCACCAGTCAAAGATTTAATCTTTAAAAGAGTTCAGTGGGAAATCACAGTGGAGCGTAAAAGCATTCTATTTTCTTATTTCTTAACCAATGTCTCAAGGACTCTTGTTAGCATTCTCTGTAGTATAGAATCACCACTTTTCATCTAAATTTCTAATCATCTAACCTCGCTGTCAGATGTACTCTACAGATTCATTTATGCAACTGACAGCAATTTACTTCCCAATGACGATACCTATTGTGTGAATTGGATTGCTTGTTCACACAGGTCACAAATTCACGGGCAACAATTCTCCTCATTATAGTTTCTGTATACTTGTCAACTTTTCACATATCCCTTTTCAATTTTCTTTCAATGTGAGAAACAAGAAATTATTAGTTTCCTCAAAACCATAATGGTAGAATTGGCGAACAAAGCTTTCCACTATTTAAACCCAGTCTAGAGTTAGATTCCCTGTAAATTAACAGTATTAGTGAAATTTTTTGTAGTGTTCTAGCAGCAAAGAATCTTGGTGAAACAGCCTACAACAACTTTCTGGATCACACTTATCTTGCTGACCGGAAAACAACCATTCGCGTGTACTTGGCAACAACAGGTTCTGGTATCATGGAAGAGCAGCCCCCTGAATCCCTCAAGCACCGCTATGGCGGTTGATAATTTTAGCTGCAATGAATATATCATGTAAAGTGATGGCAGATGGGCTGAAGGGCTTGATTCTTCAATATAAAAACTGTACAATCTTTAATAATTGATGATTCACGATATTCACTCTTCCAATTTGGTGCTGAATATCAAGTCTAAGAACAGTATCAATGCAACTGACCTTAACATGTGTGTAAAGGAACTTTATTTCTGAGTATCGTTTAATTGTTTCCTTGGTTGAGCACATTATTCTTTAGCGCCCAAGATCCAAACGTGTTTTTACTTCAGAAACCATGTTCAACTTCTCATTTTCATTGTGATGAGTACCAATTTACTTCAGCCTGGTACTGCAGTATACATGTAAGAAAAGGATGATCCATCTTTAGGGCATGGATGAACAAGAAAATATTAGTTTACTGTAAGCTCCATCTTCCATCATGATTTTATTGCCAATCCTCAGTGGTTGTTAGATTTTAGTTAAATATTATATTTAAGATAACGATCCCTAAGTTGTCCTAGAAAAATATGCATTGAGTAATTTCACATCAAGAGATAATCAAGCTTGAATACGAAGTTGACCACATACTGCAGGTACATTGTAAACAGTGAATACCTGAGCATCACTGTACGTATCAGCTGAGGTCCCGACAGGCCCAATACAAGTATTTAAGCTAATTTTACTCCTCCAAAACGAGTGAATGCATTGGACAAAAAACTGCATTTCTCGTTTATTAGATGTACAACCTCATTAAATGAACAATAATCATTTTATACATGTACCTACCATAAAAGAATCAAATTCATACAACCAAAATTTTCTACAGCATGGCAGTAGCCAGCAAGGATAAAAAAAGAACTGAAATATATGTATATACTCAGTCCACTAACAATTTTGCAATTGCTATTTTGTTTCCTTTAATTCAAGATATTACAGTTGCTATCTTTCTCTAGTTCTCGTATTAATAGTTCCATCATCTTCTTATACATTGGCATGTAATGATCATTTATCATGGTTCTTGAAAGTCTGAGCTTGCTGTACAGCTCTCTGGGAGTTTCATATAAGCAGACATGTTCTTCTATAGGGTCATCAGAATTTGAATTTGATTCATCCGATGAAGGTACAGGAACAATATGCATGATCCTGCCAGGGGGATAAAATCGATGGCTGTCCAAGTTGTCTGATGTAGTGATTGAACTGCTACTGCATTCTACAGCAGCATCAACAAGTTGACTCTCTTCTTCTGTAATCTCTTTTGCTGCTGCGGCCTCTTCTTCTTGAGCATGAATGTTCATAACATTATCCTGCTTTTGAAGCTCCTTCTCCAGCTCATACCATAACTGGCCTTCTGTTAATTCGTCAACAGCTGTTGCAGTGATGTCTTGATTAGCAGGAATGAGAGGCTCTTCTTCATCTGTGTCATCATGGCCAGATCCTCCACTTGAGGATGTATTTTCATCCTTAAGCAAAGGTTCTACTACTACCTCTTCAGTCATAACAGATTCTGTGTTCCTTGCAGATATTAGAGATGCTTCAGTTAAATCCTCTGATTTAGAGTTTACTGATGGACCCACATTTCTGCGGCGTGCACTCATGCAAGACCATGATGACAGTGATGACCGAGTTCTGACAACAGCCTCAGCAACACTCTGTGCACGCCTCATCACAACCTGCAATATAAAACACGATCTACATCAGATTAAGGATGATCCATGTTAAGTACAGATAGCTAACTACAAAATTGACCAACTGATGGGGAGTCCCATATTGAAAACTGTATCCCAAATAGCACTATGTGCTAGCTGTTAAATAATGTTAATTGGATATGGCAGAGCTTGAAATTGAAGTTACCTGTGTGCCACTGGTTACTGGCCATAGAATAGCACCAGCACCAGCCACCCTAGCTTTTGCACTGGAAATAGATGGTAAGCGAGATCCAAGTGCAGTTGCAGATCGGTAGACAACATTCAGGACCTTCGTATGTTCAACCTGATCCCGTAAATCATTCAACCAAGATGATGCAGTGACCTAGTAACAAACCAACTCGAGTAAGATGCAGAAGCAAGATTACATCACAAATTGAGTCTAATGTACACCTCCAGCATGGTCCATTACTCCTATTTAATTTACTTTTGCATAATTTTTCAAAATTATTAGTTTTGTGATAAATAAATAAATAAATAAAAGTCTTTTAGATAAAACTAGTTTAGAAATTAAGTAATGGACATTAATGTTTGTCAAAACCATCTAAAGTCCTAGCTAGCTCACCTCAGATCGGAGATCATCAATGGATGAAGTTGAAAATGTTGGCACCAAATCAGAACCATTTATAATGGTTGTAATAAAGTGTTTTCCTGATTCTGCTAACTCCCATGTCATACAGGCAGCTGCAAAAGAGACAATCATGATACAAAAAAATTAGTAATGGCTGTATGATGAGATGGGAAAGGATCCAGTGTTATAGAAAATTCAATGTCCAAAGAAAATTGAGCAAGAAAAGTAATCAAACAAGATCATAGACAACAATTTCAGTGAATAAGGATTTTCAAAACAAATGAATATCATGAGATGTGTTACATTCTTCACCCATCCCTGCTTTAGTGTTTATTTGAAGAAGTAACTAGACACTATTACATTCTAATGCAAAATAGGCATGTTTGCTATTAAGTGCTAAACCTGTAACAAAACCATTAACTCTTTGAACAAACAAATCATAAGAAAAATACGAACCACGTACATATAGTACATCTTATGATGAACAATAATAATGAACTGAAGTAATCGGAAATCTCTCATTGCCACAAAAAGTTCAGTGAACTTGTAGTCTAGCACGCACATTCCCAATCAAGATAATATGAGATGTGGTTACAAAACTACAGAAACTGATAAATAATCTAATATCTTAATTGAATAAAAACTTCGTCAGTACATGCCTGGAGCAAAAGTGACACATGTGCTTGAAGAGAACTCTTTCTGCTCTCTAAGAATATAGGTCAATAGCGCAGCAGTACCACCACCAAGTGAGTGCCCAACAATCTATAGAACCATAAAATAGGATTACCGTTTAATAAAGATACTTATACATGTGTATATGCAATAGTCATTAGATAAAATTAAAAAGTGAAATACAATTTAAAAATATTGAAAAAAGGAATAGTGTAAGGAACAGAGAAATGAGAAAAAAAAAATAGGATCCTATAACAAAGCCATTATCAGTGGGTCATCAATTCAGTACACTAATGTAATGATAGTTTTTCCAAATCAAATGCTTAAAACAATACCTTGACTTTGAAGTCTGGAAATTCTTCAAGAGCCTTAAGTAGAGTAGGAGTGCAAAGCTTTGCAATCCATCTAGCAGCAGCAACCATGCCACAATGTGCATATCCCAAAACCAAGTTACTGATCCCACCATCATTTAAAACTGAATGGTGAAAAGGGACTACAGCACCAGTTGCAGCTGTCAGTGTGTCCTTTATGCTATGAGTACCCCGGATCAGTAGAAGTAAACATTTTGATTGTGTATCACATATAATCGTAAATGCAGGCTTCAGAAGCTGCAAAATATATCATGCCACAGATCATCAAATTGAGAAAAGATTGGGAAAACGTGAGGAAATATTAAAAAAGATCACGGTAACACACACACAAGGTAATAGCAGGAGACAATGTAGATCATATTTTGTAAAATTAATGACTAAAATAGGTGATGGAGTCACGAATATTTTCAGAATTTAAACTCAAATCTACTCCTGTTTGCGTGTGTTTCTCTAGAAACCAATAACCATCATCTCATACTAACAAAAACATACCTACTTCACTTTTTTCTTACAGGGAATTTATAACATCACAGCTTCGTACAACACAAGTCTCCCTTACGGATTATTTTGGACATCAACAACAAACTTATGATTGCTTTAACAGATTACTCTATATGATAAGCCAACATTCCAGACTTCTCTAAATACTGACTGTTTACAACAAAATAGCAGTTGAAAAATTATAGTAATCTAAAAAAGGTAGCCTGGCTTTGTATACTCATTTTGTCTTCAATCTGTTGGGATTTAAATTTGTTGAAGTACACCTTGTTTTATCAGAACATGCACACTTCCACTACAAAACATAAGTTTTACATATAGATAATAATACGGCAAGGGGAAAGGATTCTCTAATGTGACATGTTGAATCGTGTGTAGGTTTCTTGTCTCTCTATCTATCTCCTCAAGCCACAAGGAGTCTCTTATCTCTTAATCTCAATGTTTAAAAAAAAAACAAGAAAAAAATAGTGTAAAAAATTTTCAAAATGCCCATTACACCACAGGTAATCCAAACTATAGCTCCCTATTATCTCAAAGAGTCAACAAAACTTTCCCATATAAAACCAAATATGGGGACAAAGATTAAATGGGAAACGTAGGAGCACTTTTTGTCACCTATAAAGGACCCTAAGAAAAACTTGTGTTTTTGTGCTAATAGTTTTCTTTTAATATATAAAATATTTACAGTGAGGATCAATATATAAATACAGTGACCTGTGGATTCAATTCATTGTCGTTTCTTCTAAACAATGGTGAGAATGATGCCACTATCTCTAAACTCATCTGAGTGGCTGAGTCAGACTCTCTGTGAGAGCGTGTGGTCTGTTCTACTCCTCTCCACCACTCACCTCAAAATTATAAAATACACAAACAGAAAGTAACAGAGCAGAGAGAGAGAGAGAGAGTGGATAAGGACAAAACATACCCCAGCTTTCGGTTTCTGAATGAGCACATCATCAAGGGAAAACCCAGCAGAATCTAAAAACACAGGAAATGGCTTCTTAGAGAAAAGCATACACAAAGTCAAAAGCCTCAACAACTCGTACAGCTCCACAATTATCTCATCCCCTTTGAGCTGCACAGAATCACTCCCAGCATAGACACTTGCAACTGCCAAATTACCCTGCAAAATGCAAACCATTACACACACGCGCCCATTATTCCCAAAGTCAGAATCCCCCCGAAAGCCTGCACCTTTCTACATGCCCAGAAACAAAAACCACTCAATTTCACTTAAAACTTTCAATTTTATTCAGAATCTCATAAAATTTACCTGCTTGCGCATGAAGAAGTTGATTCCGAAGGCCAAATCGCCGATTGGCCACTTCCCGAAGGTCTCGGAATACGTGAACCTCAAAGTCTCCGACAGCGTTCCGATCGACTCCAGCAGCGTCGCCGGAGCCTGCGCCGGCCGCCTCGAAAGCCTTCTCCGGCGCACCGATCTGCTCGATTTCGACACGTCGCCGCCGCCTCCGTGATCCTCGCTGTCCTCTTCCGCCTTCCGCGACAGCCGGCGACTCAGCACATAAAACAGCATCACCGCCGCCCCGGCCGCCGTCGCCATTGTCCCCGCCGCCATGAGCTGACGGAAATCGGCCACGCGCCGAGTAAACCGCTTCAAGAATCGAAAAAACGCGACAAATGAGCGGAATTAGGGGGGATTTTTTTAGGAGAAACAATGGGGTTTGGAAAAAGATTATAAATTTGGGGTTTGGGTTGTGAAATGGGAATCGTGACAGAAAAAATAGACTATTGGGTGTTCTTTCTCTTTATGGGGAAGGTTACCCACTGGGAACACATCATCTGAAACAACAAGCTTCGCATACTGTTTGGACATGATTACTATAATACCCTTTGTTTATTTCGAATATTTGTGCATTTTGCAAGGGTATATTCGACATTATGGTGAATTATCATTTGCTTCCAGTGCAAATATGTTAAAACCGTTGAGTTTGATTTTTGTCAATGTCTATTATTATCAGAAGAGTTAATGCAAACTTCAGTTTCATTTGAATATTGTTTTTTATTTGAAATTGTTACTCACTTTTTGCTTTTTTATTTGTTTTTTAAGGTTATTAATGTAAAATTGCATAACTAATATTCTCTAATAATTCTTACTTGTTTTACATTAAGTCTAGAAATATTCAATTTTTTTCTTTTTCAAATTTTAAAAGATTAATTTACTATAAATAAATACGGGATATTTGAAAAATAAAAAATTATTAAACAATGCTATGAAAATGTTTTACCCTATCATATTACGTTTTCTTATATTTTATTAGCATAACAAAACCTAAATTACACATTGTATTTAATAATTTTTCTTAAATAAATTTCTGAATCTATTTTTTAAACAGTCTTTTAACGTTATAGTTATAGTTCGTATTTGTTTTTTTGTTATTAAATAACAGTATTAACAGATTATAAGTTATCATATTTTAACAAGTAACTATTTTTTATTCGTATAAGAAAAATGCACGTTATATTGATTCTCTTGAAAATTTTAAAAAGTAATATATATATATATATATATATATATATATATATATATATATATATATATTCTCTATAATGTATTTTGAATTTTCTTCTCCTTTTCTTTTCTTCAATATGAGAACTGATGTAAAATAAAAGTTGCATGAAATAATTAAAAAAAATAAAATAATTATGTTTAAGAATATTTTTTCATGCCAAATGAAGAAATTTTATTATATATTATTGTAGATAAATTAAACTTTGAATATATCATTCCACTTAATTCAATCAGTGAATTAGACTTTCTCAATAAAATGAAAATTAAGTTTGCCAAAATAAATTATTCATTGTTACTGATCACGATTAAAGGCAATAAGGGAATTAAAATTATCAAAAAAATTATTTAGCAAATAAAGAAAATATAAATATTTAAGAATAAAAAATATGAAACCCTAAATTATTTAAGAATAGAATGTAGAAAAGGAAGGAGACAAGAAATAAGCGGTGCAATATGAATAAATGGTTGGTTGTTGGATCCAACCCAACAATCACTGTATCATAAAATAATTTCAAGTGGGTCACTGTTTAGATAGATAATTTTTTTACATTTATTTAATACTATTTTTTACCTTTATTTTTTTTAAAATATATATAAAAATTACTTTTATAATTATCTTATTTTTATAATATTATCAAATAAATAAATGTAATTAAATATCATCTTACTGTTACTTTTACAATTAATATTAATATTAGTATTAGCACTTTCTATGAAATAAACAAAATATGCAAAAAATAATTATATCCCAATTTGGTGCTTATTATATTTATAATATAGCTTTTGTCTCTCGTAACATCATGTGACTATATAGGATAAGATTAAAGAAACAAAAAAGGTAGGGATGTCTCATTTTGTGGTTGGAAATCACTGCAAGCTGAAAATGAGTGGTGTTTTGATGTTTATGGAACTAAATAATTCATCCACAAAAAATTACATTAGTTGTTTTTTATATTAAAATGTTACATTATATTTAAACAATTACTTTCAGTTTTTGTTTTATTGAAAAACTATAATTAAATAATTAAAGTACTGTTATATATTTTTAGTTTGGGTTTAATTATAGTACTTAATCATTTTAATTATATTAAATTAATAAAATTTAATTCTTTTTACAAAAACAAGTATCTTTTTGTGCAAATATTAAGTAATTGGATGGTTGGTAATGCATAAAAATATTTTAATTTAAACATAATATCAATCTTAGTGATAAAAGATAAAGGACACTGAATATATAATATGCTTCACGAAATTAATTTTTCATATTCTCTTTTAATTAAATCTATCTGAAGTTGGCAATGACAGAGATATTTTTGTCTTAAACTTATGCGTGTGCAAAGTCTGAACGTAAAATTGGGACGAGAACATAAAATACTATTTTCAGATTTGTATGTACGTATTTACCTACGAGTACCTTAATTTTGGTATGTACTAGTTTGATACTGTGTCGGTGTGCAGGAAAAAATAATTAAAAAAATAAGATGCGACATGAGAACATAAAATAATTAATTAGGTTAACATAATTAATAACAATTAATAATACGAGAACAAAATATTTGAAGAAAAACTGAAAATAGTTAAATAGTATAAATTGAATTTAATATTAGAATTCCAAGTGAGTTTTTTCAATATTTTTTTTGCACACAACACCTTTTTTTCCTCTACTCTTATAATGGTTTGATTTATTTTATATTTACAAAATTTACTTACATATTAAATATTTTTTTTATTATCATAACTTTTGTATAGTTATATTCAAATGTTGTATTGTTGATTACAATAAATCAAAGTTTTTTACATCTTACATTTGAATATTATTATTTTCTTACTATTTTTATTTATTTTTCTTTTTTTAAGTGTAAATATTATTATTTTTTTAATATTTTTATTTATTATTTATTTTTAAGATAAGAATATTTCACTCTCAAATAATAAAAACTTATACTTTTATTTTCTTTGATCTTTAATTTTTCTTCAATTTTTTTTTAAATATTTTTTATTATCTATCAACTTGACTATGTTGATATCTAAAGAGTTTTATTTGATATTTAATATATTTTTCATTTTATCATACATTTAATTATATATTTAATTTTTTTATATGATTTCCTTTAATGATATATCAAATTGTTTTTAAGATATTATTTTTATTCGTTTTAAATATTTATATAATGTAGAATACTAATTTGAAGTTTTTTATATAATTTTTATTGTCTAACTCATTATTTAAGTATAATTTTATGACAAAATATTTCATTTACTATAATATAATAATTTAATATTTTTTTCATAAATTTTATTTATCATCTTGTAATATATGGAAGTTTCAAAAGATGAAATATATATATATATATTTTAAATTTCAATTATTGATAATTTAATTTTTATTTTTTTTACGTTGAATGGTATATTATAGTATTTATTTGTGTATAAAAAATAGATTTTATTACAATTTAAAGTAAGGAAGTAAAAAGATATTTAAAATATTTTTAAAATTGAATAATTGTTTATTTTTGTAATTTTATCAATTTTGTTTTATTAAAATTTGTAAATTTAATCCATATTTTTATTGCCATGAGATTTTATATTGTATTTTAATTTGAAATGTATTCAATTATATTTTTTTAAATATTTGATACTCGACTGAAGAGACTAAAATACGTCATTTTTATATTGAATACTTAATAATATTATATTTCATTTGTTATGAATTTTTATTTTTTTATAAAAATAGTTAATTGATATTGAAGAGAAAAAATAAATAAATATAAACAATGGTGTGTAGGGATAGAAATGAAATTAAAAATTATATCCATCATATATATATATATATATATATATATATGAGAATAAGAATAAATTTATTTTTGGAAATAAATATTAGATAATGCGACAGTCTCCTTGTCATCTTAAAGAGAAATAATAAAAGATGTAATTGGTGAAATATAATGGGTGATTTAATTTTTTTTTTAAATTTCAAATATAATTTAATTTTTTAAATAAATAAATTTTATATTATATATATATATATATATATATATATATATTACGTTATCAATTATTTTCTTCATAAATATCAGTTTATATTTTTATGTCTTATTTTAATATAATTTTATAGTGTATTAATTTTTCATTTTCTTTATATTTTGTTTTTGTATAAAATTGTTTTTGCTAAAGTACGTTATTATAATTTATCAATTTAATATGTTTATTATGATACATTTTAGTAGACTTTTGTTTTTATTTTGTGTGATAGAAATAAAATCAAATGATCTTTTATATATAATATTTAATTATTATTTATTAAAATTGATTCATCAAAACTTAATCACAATCGACTTATTGAACCTTGAATCAATGTCTTGCTTAAATGATTGGTCCAATTTTTAAAAATATCACAAAACATCATTCAAATTATTAAAAAAAAAACTCTTTAGCCAACATAATTTATTAGAAACCAAACGGAAAAAAATGTTAAAAACCTAACGGAAAAATCGTGGCAAACATATCCTCAATTTGGAACATTTAAGATACAAATAATTCAAAATTTTAAAAGTTTTTCTGAATTCAAGAAAAGGGAGTTGTACTTAGAATCAATGATTCATTTCAACAGTTTATGTGGCTATGATTGTTTAATTATTAATAGACATGATTTTCGTCAACATTTTATTGTTTAGAAAATCCATGTCAATATATATTATTGATTCAAAAGAGTTGTTAAAAATATGTTAATATTAATAGAAATAAAAATATATTTTCAGACATAATTTTTTTTATATTTATTTAATTTTTTTTTACTTTTTACTTTTTTCCTTTTTAAAAAATAAAAAAAAAATTATTTTTTTATAATCATTTTATCTTATATTATATGTTAAAATGTGTATTTTCCTTTTCATTAAATTTACCTTGGAACAAACCATTCATTAATCATCTTATATTATATCTTGTATTTTTTTATAATCATTTTATTCATTAAATTTCCTTTTGAAAAAGTCATAAAGTGTTGAACAAACCATTCTTAATGCATTCAAAGTGTAGGTCAAATGTTTGCTTTTTGCTCTTTTATATATTCAAAGTGTAGGTCAAACTTTTACCTTAGGATGCTACCAACCATTATATCTAATATCTAATATTACCAAATCAGACCCACTTCTTCTTCAATAATTAATCATAGGTAGTCTACATTATAAATTTTTGTTGTTGCTAGTTCAAGTTAAAAATTAAAAAATTTACAAATCTCTTGAATAAGGTTTTTATTTTTCATTTAGTAAGTCTCATTCTCAAATTAATCAAACAGTAAAAAGCAATACATACCAGAAGTTTCATATAAGGGTAGGGACCTATATTTTCATCATTGCTATATATTGCTAATTATGGGTCTCTAAGTTTTCACTATGGTTGTTATGCTTTAGCTGTTGAGGTCTCTGCTAAACTTAGCCTTTGACCTAATTTTCTAAAATTAAAACTTAAAACCTTTCTGTTTGTTATAAAATCAATTCATTAAACGTATATTTACATTAATTTAAACCACAAATTTTGCATTAGACCATGGTATTTTAAATACGTTTATTCATATTGCATGCATAATCAAAATAACATTTAACAATATCAGTTACTTGATTTGTGTTAATCTATTTTCATATGCAGGATGTGTTATTGGTTGAAACTCGCAACAAGTAGCCACGGAAACAGAAATGATTTTGAATTGAATACCATAACATAGGCCTTAATGATAATAATAATAAATTAAAAAACAGGCCTTGATGTGTGACATTGTGCCATTTGGAGAGATTAACGTTAATCTCTCCATCTCTTTCTACCTGTTTGTTGTTCCCACCAACTGATCTACTTCAAAAAAATCTACTTCAAACAACTCCATTCGTTATTAGTTACTTATTACTGACATTGAAAACAAACATCACCTTTCTCTATATCTAATCCCTTTCTTCCTCTTCACTTCAGATCACACCAGAATGGGACAAGAATCAGATCACAAAACCCAGTTAGTGTTGGAGATTTGCTCCATTTCCACTGGCTGTGTTCATACACTTCTCTCAAACCCTTCTAAGCCACCTTTCATAGATTGGTATTGCATTCTTGGAGTGAGTATTTCATACATACTATACTACCACTTTTCTATCTTCTTTTATATGATCATGCTGATTAATCTCTTCCTATTGGGTTCTCATAGGTGGAAGAAAATGCAGGGTTGGTTACCATCCGCCAGCAATACCATAAACTTGGTAGGCTTAACTCCTTTGTTTTCTTCTTTCTTTATGGTTTTTTTCTCCTTATAACAAGAAATGTTGTTTTTGATTCAGCCCTGCAACTTCATCCGGACAAGAACAAACATCCAAAGGCTGAAATTGCTTTCAAACTTATATCTGAGGTCAGTTTCTGATATTCTTGAGTAAAGAGGTTAAACGCTGATAGGACTTTAGTTTATACCATGATTGAATAATTTTTCTGTAGGCATATATGTGTCTGTCTGATGCTGCAAAAAGGAAAGGTTTTGACTCAAAAAGATCTAAAAATTTCTGCTTTGAGTGCAATAGAATTCCATATACATCTAAAAAGGTCCCTTTCCCTGGCAATTCCAATGGGTCGACACGATCTTACAAAGCTCGGAGAAATATTAAAGAGATGAGAGAAATGTTAAAGGAGGAGGCTAATGTTATAGAGAAGTGTCTGCGAGCAAATTTGATGTCAAAGAAAGAGTCTCCACTGTACAATCCTGCAGATTACAGACATGGAAGCAGATTCCTGCATAAAGTTGAGAGAGAAGTTCCGGTTTTCAATCCAATGAAATACTTGTACCAAGGATATCCTCATCTCAGAGATCATGTTCATCACAATTGGGAGACATGTTGGTGCTTTGATACACGAAATCTTGTGCAGAATCACAAGAGAGAAGCTAAGTATGACTCACCAGTGTTTGAGGTCAGATCACAGAATAAATTTCCTTATCAGCCATCATGATTCTACCTTCAAAAATTTCAAGTCATTCTGTACTAAATACACATGTTCATTGTGGATTTGTATGAGCTATGATACTGCTTAGATTCTCCCAGAGAGAATGTGTATGTTCCTTACAATAGTGCCACTTTTTTATCAGAGAAACTATATTTTGAACAGTAAATTATTTTGTAATATATATTTATGAACTTAAAAAAATGTGTTATATATCTTTAAATAAAAGATATTATTAATAACAGCCACATTGATAAAAAAAATAAATAATCATAATATATTTTTACGTTCATTTGACAGCGAATATAAAAATAAAATAATTATTATAAAAGTGTAAATTTTTATTTTCTTTCAAAAAAAAAAGAAAGTAAGAAAGTAAATAAGATCAGGAAAATGATATTTTAACACGGATCACAAATTTTTTACACCAATGACGTGTCACGTTGTCATTGGTCGATTTTTAAGAAAATAAAAAAAAATAAAAAATGACGTAGATTAGTGGAGGAGTGAAAATGAAATTTGAATTGAATGTTTCCTTCTCCTTTCACTCAGACCCCTCCACTAATCCACGTCATTTTTTATTTTTTTTATTTTCTTAAAAATCGACCAATGACAACGTGAGACGTTATCGGTGTCAAAAATTTGTCATCCTGAATATGTCAAAGTATCATTTTCCATAAGATTAATTCAAATGAACCTAAAAAATATTTAAGTGTGTAAAAAATTATTTAAAAGAAAAACTTTATATCTAAATTCATGCTATTCAAAAATTATTTCAGCAAAACAATTGAAAAAATACATTATTAATGCATAAAGTTTCTGTAATAATAATAATATACTATGCTAGACAATTTTTATTTTTGTAGGTATAAAAAGAGTAGGTGTTGATGCTACCACATAATTATTGCTTACTAGGGTTGTTGCTCTTGTTACGTATACTAATTAATCAACCTCAAAATCATTTTTTTTTCAAATTATCCATATGTTTCTTCCTTCTTCCTCTTTAATATATATGAAGTCACATTTATCTTTTATTAAGAGTGTGTTTGGATTTGAAAATATATTTAGAAAAGTGAATTTGAATATATTTGAAAAGAGAATGAAGTGAATAAATCTTTGAATTAAAGAACAAAGAAAAGAAAAGATATTGTGATTTGAGATAAAAATTTGTAAAAGTTTGTAATAAGATAAGTATGATATAGATTTAAAAAAATATATAATTATTATTTTATCTTTGGACAAAAATATAATATAAAATTATTTTTATTATTATTATTATTATTTATTACTGATATTAATTTTATATTATTAAGATATATTTTATATATATATTATTTCTATACTTTATTTTGGTATTAGTATTTAATTATTTTATTAGATAGGGAAGGGAAGCCCACAAAATTAGTTTAAGTTTGATTTGTCTGGGTCTTCATTAAAAAAAAAAGTTTAAAACAGTAAAGATGATAAATCACCTGCCAATATTTGCATTATAATATTTAAGTAATTAAAATCTGTTCGAGTTGATTTTTATTATAGATTTTGAAACGTATTAAATAGTTGATTGAATATGCATATAATTAAACACACCATCTATTTACATAATAATTTTTTATTAAATTTGCGTTACCTTCTTCAATAAAATCGTGTAATTTATCCTATGTTTTACAAGTTAGTTTGATAAATGTACAATCATATATATACATCTTTCTATATATGATCTTCGTGTATCTATTATTTATTGATTAAAACATTATGTATACTTAAATATGACAAAGAATAAAATAGTTTCATTTCGATATATTCTTTTACACTATCCAAAGTATATTAAAAGATATTTTCGTATAATACACACTTAAATAACTATTTCAATATATCTATTATTGTACACTTCATTTTATATTTAGTACTTTAAAAATGCGATGTAATAAATTCTAAAATATTGTTCATATATATATATATATAATTTTGATATAATTTGATCTTAAAATTTTAAAAAAAATCAATATAGTCTTTCTAACTCAACTGTGTTAAATTTATTTAATGTGTCAAACGATGTTTTAAGTTGGTATTTAAGTGATTTACATTGCCAAAAAATTTGTTTTCATACTTTTTAATTAGCTCAAAGTTGTAATTATTCATGAAACAATGTATTTTTTTTATAAAATTTTTTTTAATAATAAGTAGGAAAGTAGCTAGAAAATTGTACAGAATTTTTCGCTCACCGCATCATCACATCTCCAAGCATGCCTTCATTCACTTAGTTACAAGGAAGAATTTTCGTTCGCTCAGTGCATGCATAACTATGCGCTGAGCGAATTAATTAAATATGAATTGATTTTTAAGTTCGAGACAGACAGAAAGATTGGTAACTTCTGATAGAGCAAAGAAACAAAAACATTACAGGACTTCATAAGACTACTTCGAAGGCATCAAGATATCATTGTATGCAAGGAATTGCTCAAATGTGTACGTTCTAGATAACTAGAAGTAGCTAAACTTTTCTTTCATTGGAATTAGATGTAATGAGCTCACTGTGATGTAAATTTCCTGTCAATATATCTTTGTGTTCATATGCTTTTCTTGATTTACTTGTCATTATACTGAAGTATGATGTAATTTATATATTCATTTGTATTGGGAAGTAAATTTGAATATGAACGTAAGAAAAACAACCAAAAGAAATGATGTTAGGAATAGCTTCAATTCGTCTAAGGATATGTTAAATTAATTGAGGAATTAATGATTTAACATATATCTTTAGAACTTGCTTTAAGGAATTAAACCAAGATACATTGATATGAATGTTTGAACACAAAATATGTTGTCAGAAATATGAATTCAATTGCGATCATTATTAAATTGATTTTAGTAAATAATTCCACTTAGATAACGTAACTCAATTTCTTTGGGAGAACGATATTCTATACTTACTTTTACTACTTGAAACGATTTAGTATACTTGTTAAAGTATTATCAAACAATGTTTAACATGTAAAAATGTTGGGTTTTGATGATTAAGTTTATTTACTTTTAAAATTTTGGTACAAAAATGTATCAAAGTTTGGAATAGAGAGACAATTCTAATTTTGCATATACCAGAACATATTTAAAACGTATTGATTACTATAACATAATAATAGTGTCAGTAATAATGATATAATAAATGGTGTTAATGGTGATGGTTAATGCAATAATGGTGGTGACGTGATAGTTATTGTGATAATTGTGATGACATATTTGTGATGATCTCTTATGTTGATGATAAATGTTAATTTGTCTAAAAATTAAATTAGACACTAAAAATTTATTAGTTTGTAAACTGAAAAGCACATTTATCAAGATTCAACATCAAGATATATTTTATTGAATAATTTGTTGGATTGATAGCTTAACATTTGACTTTCACTGACTTGATGACCATATAGTTCACATAAGCTTCAATCTTTATATTTGACATTTTGTTACTTATTTTATCCATTAACCACTAATAAGTACTTCTATGTTCTTTAATCCAAACAACATCACTAAATAATACAAATTTGTTATTTTAGCCATGCTTGTCTTTTTATCATCATCTCAAGGTGCATTCAAATTTGATTGAAATTAAATTATACATCCATAAAATTCGTCAACTCACAACTTTAAACTTCATTTACCGAAACAACAAGGTTTGGTAAAGAATGAATCTTGAATACATGCATGGTTGATAAAGTTAAGTTGGATACAAAATTTTCCAATCATGATAGTATATTATAAGAAATATCTTTAAATAGTAATTAATTTTAAAGATAAAAAATAATTAGTTATTATAGTGACTAAATTATATATCAATTTATAAATTTAAAATTATTGGTGTTAGAGACTAATTTCTTTAATAACTAAAATTTGGTATTTAATGTTAAAGACTAATTTAGAGTCTAATTCACAAATTAGTTATAATTTTTTATTCATAATAAAGATGATTGAAAAAACCAATAATTTTAAGTTTATAAATTAATATCTAAATCGACTATTTTTTTTTCTAAAATTAATTATTATTTAAATATTTTCTTATTGTGATATTGAAAGAAGTTTTCTGTTTTCTCAGTCAATAGTTTTTTTTAGTACAAAACTTCCTATTTGTCAGAATTGACATTATTATGTATTAAGTAAGCTAAAAGTTACCCTGATTTTTTTTTTGTTGTAATCAAATTCAATAGTAAAAGAATGTTTTAAAAGTTTTTTGAATGAGAATTTTTATTGTTTTATTGTTAAACTTTTTAGAAAAGTAAAATTTTTTACATTATGCACTGAATAATGTACTTAATTTATAATCTTCCACTTCAAAGCTGAATTCTTAATATATATATATATAATTAGTTATAAATATAACGTAAAAGACTTCTTTTATACTAATGTTATAAACTTTCTATTTCGATAAATCTTTACACTTTTTATTTTGCATAACTTAATTTATCAAAAGTCTTTTAAAAATACAAACATTCATTATCGTTTATTATCTATTTTCTACGTATATGTGAAAAACTTTGAACTTTATTTAAACTTCCTCTTTTAAAGTTAGCCAATTATTTCAATTCTTAATCTTTAGGTAGATTTTAAAAATTAATAAATTCCTCTCCTAAAGTTATGTTATCTAAATAACGTATATATTTTTTTATATAAAATATTTCAAATTCTTTACATAAATAAATACCCTTTAATAATTCTTCATTCAAATACACTATTAACTTTTTATTGTAAATTTAAACTTAATTTAAAAAAAAACTGAGAAAGATAATTAAGATAACAAATAAAAGAAAAGTATGATGAAATAAAAATATAACCAATGTTGTATCTCTAACATGAGTTTCATTTTTTTTAAATATATCTAATGTTGTATAGAGTATTTTAATAAGTATAATAATTAATAACAATATTAAAACATTCATTATATTTAATGTGCTGATTAAAATACTATTAAGTTTAAAAATATTTAAATAAAGTAAGAAACTTTTTAGTATTATTTATTAGGTGTAATATATTTTCAGAAATCATTAATAGTTTTTGTTCAGTTATGTAAGAAAAGAAAATGAAAAACGCGTGAAGAAGTCAAAGAAGTAATTGTAATTTAGAAAAGGAACAAAGAATGATGTAATGTTTTTGACCAATGGTATACAAATGTCTCAATCAATTCTCATTCTGTCTTTCCTTATCAACAATTACTATATAAACTATGATGTCTTATATGATAGATCACTCACAACATCTGTGAAACAAAAAATCACTGAAAAAAACATCAAAAGAGCATAGTTCTAGTTTCATACTTTTCATGTTCGATTTTCAACCCTAGTTTGCAAATCCTTGTGGGTTTTTTTTTTCAGAACCCAAAAGCTATTATTTGTTTGTCGTGTTAAATTTCCAACCTTTGTTCTAAATCCTTGCATTTTTCTTCTAATTCCAAACAAATTAGAGGAAAAGATGAAATCTTTAAACCAAGAATTGATGTTTCTCATTCTTCAATATCTTGACGAGGAGAATTTTAAAGACACTGTGCACAAGTAAAGCCTTAGACACACAAGATTTGTTTATTGATTTATTCTTGATGTTGTCGTGACCATATAAACATTTAAAAACATGTTTATTTTTTGTGTTTATGGATTCAGGTTAGAACAAGAATCAGGATTGTTCTTCAATGTTAAATATTTTGAAAAGAAAGTTTTGGCTGGAGAATGGGACGATGTTGAGAAATACCTATTTGGATTTACAAAAGTTGATGACAATCGATACTCCATCATGACATTCTTCGAGATTAGGAAGCAAAAATATCTAGAAGCTCTAGATAGGTTATTAATTAATGTTATTTTTTGCAATTACTTATTATAAGTTCATGTTAAATTATTATTTTTTTAATATTTTCCATATTAATTTCATTCAGACGAGACAGAGTGAGAGCTGTTGAAATTCTAGTGAATGATTTGAAAGTTTTTCAATCATTCAATGAATATTTGTTCAAAGAGATCACAAATCTTCTAACCCTCAATAATTTTAGGTAAATATTTCGTTTTTTTATTTTATTTTATTTTATTTTATATGAGTTAAGAATTTAAGAATTGATATTCTTTTGTTTCATTGTACTTGAATTAAGGGAAAATGCACAATTATCAAAGTATGGTGACACTAAATCAGCTCGAAATATATTGGTAACAGAGCTTAAAAGATTGATTGAAGCAAATCCTATCTTTCAAGATAAACTCACATTTCCTTCAATTAAAACATCTCGGTTAAGAACCTTGATTAATCAAAGGTAACAGTGTGCGACTTTAACATTATACAACATTATTTTTACAATGTTTTTTATTTTATTTTTATAATTGATAATTAAGAATGTTTGTCAATATTTTCTACGTAGTGTGAATTGGCAGCATCAGTTGTGCAAGAATCCAATGCCAAATCCAAACATTAAAACTTTATTTATTAACCATTCTTGTTCACCTGCAAATGGATCTCCTTCACTTGGAGCACTTGTTGGGGTATGGATGTAATTTCAGTATTCATTACTAAAATATTTATTTATATATACAAACAATTCAATATTATTTATTATTTATTATTTAATTTTCTGCAGCCATTTACACCATCCCAATCTGCATCTAATGTTAATACTTTAGGATGGACATTGAATGAAATTCAGTCCACATCTTCCCAAATACCTGTAGGTGTTGCTTCCTCATTGTCTGCTCCCACACATCAAGGTATATTTGGGTTAATTTTTAACTTTGAAGATGTTTTTTTTATTATTATTATTAGGGTACATTATTTTCTAGGTTTATTAAAATAAACAAATGAAAAACATAAAAAGATTTTTTTAGCATCTAATAAACTTCAGTGGATAGACAAATTTCTTTATTAATTGTATAAATGATTAACTATATTTCTTTTTTGTTTCATTATCAAGTGTAAGAAATAATTTGATTCCCCCCTTGCATAATTTTTTTTTGTCAATTATATATTGATACTTATAAGTTGATATAATTTTAACTAATATCTTAATTATTCTTTATAGAAAAATAAAAATTTAATAGTATAATTCTCATATTGTCCATTAATGTCTAGACATGTTATTGAATTTCTTATAGCCTCCAATGCTCTTGGAATGTTGGATTATCTACACAATGATCAAGGACAACTAATGACACAAATGCGAACTACACAACGACATGTAGAAGAGGTGCAAACAAAAGTTTGACATGTTTTTTTTTTTTTTTTCATGCAATTGGATTTCCAAGTGTATGATGTAATGAAAACTCTTAATAATCTATGTAGGCTACTTACAATGCTACACCGCAGCAAACATCTTCCATTTTTGATGATCTTCCTAGAATTGTTGTTTGTACATTGCAACAAGATTCAACAATTACAACAATGGATTTTCATCCTTCTCTTCATTCATTACTTGCTGGTAGGTTGGAATAATCAATTTAATGTCTTCTTTTATGAGGAATTCAATTCTATTACTGACTTAGAAAAATAATTTATGAAACAGTTGGTTGTGCAAATGGTGACATTTCACTTTGGGAAGCAGGGCATCAACAAAGAATTTTATCAAATCCTTTCAAAATATGGAATATTTCTATTTGCTCTGTCTCATTTCAGGTTTATATTGCATTGTTCAATTACGCAGTTGTTTAAGTAATTTTACAAAAAATATTGTTTATTTGTAGCTTATTGACTTGCATCTTATACTCAGGACTTTAAGCAAATAGTATAACAATTACATTTCTCCAACTCATTAAGAGATCCTTCTTAACCTATTTAGATGTCATTTTTTTTTTATGTATCATGTATTGTAAATTTCATAAGAAAATTATCTATGAAAATGGAAAAAAAATGTGGAGCATTTTTTTTATCATATGTATTTATTATTTATTAGAGTGAAAAGGTCAATGTTTTCAACATGTATGGAAACTGTTGTTTGAATTTATGGTAAAAGATAACATGAAGAGGAATGAAATGTTATAGAATATTATTGTCTCTACCATTCGCGATGAATTGCATCCAATGAAGGAATTATTTTATTTCCTCATTCCATAAAAATATGCAAACAATAAAATGGTAACATTAATTTATTCCATTTTACTATTTTTGCATCACATTAATTGGAGTACTTGTTTTGTCCTATTCCATTTACTCACCATTAAATATCCAAAGGACTATTTTTACATCACATTAAGTTGGAGTACATGATTTGATTATTTATAATTCAAAATAGGAAATCATAAGTAATATGATGGAGATGTTTACTTTCATTAATTATGAATTCACAAGTCATTAAATATGCTCATTGCTACACATTATTACTCAACTTCAAAATCAAGTTATAGTCTTATGGATTTTCGGTGTCATAGAAAAACATGATTTATTCTTCATCTTCTATTCCATTTGTTTATTGCACACTAAATTTTTATTTCTTCAAAGTGCCACAATATGTTTATATGATAGTTAGAGTTTATTGAATTTAACTTTTACACAGAATGCACTTTTGAAAGACCCGTCTGTATCAATTAATCGTGTATTATGGAGTGGTGATGGAGATTTTATTGGTAAGTATGCTTTAAGAAATTTTGGTTCTAGTTTGTTTCATAATTAATTAGTGGTTAATAATAAAACTTTTTTCTTCTTTTCAGGTGTTGCTTTTACAAAACATTTGATTCATTTATATATCTATCAAGCACCTAATCACCTACAACCATTTATAGAGGCATGTTGGTGTCAATTTCAATAATAATTTAATATAGTTTTTATAATTTTTTTTACTGATGTATTCTTCTTCACTACAGATTGATGCTCACGTTGGTGGTGTTAATGACTTGGCTTTTTCTAATTTGAACAAGCAGTTATGTATTGTAACTTGTGGAGATGACAAGTTAATAAAGGTAAATAATTAGTTTTTGCTATGTATTAGTTTATAGTAAAATTAAATTATTATTAATTGTATTATTTTGTGAAAATATGTTATAGGTATGGGATTTGAACGGAAAAAGGCTTTTCAACTTTGAAGGTCATCAAGCACCTGTTTATTCTATCTGTCCTCATCAAAAGGAAAATATTCAGGTAAAATTTCTCTTATTGATCTTGAGGTATCACCTTAAACTATGATGCTTTTGTTTGTCATAAGTTGATAAGAAAATATGGTTATCATCTAAATTTTCAAACTAAGAGTATATGAAACCTAGAAGAATATCATTATGCAGAACTTTTGTACTATGATAAATTAAGAATTCTAAAAAATAAAGCTTGTGGAATATAATGCAAGCCCATTTTCTAGAAACTAACATCTGTCTTGTCATATATATGCATGCAGTTTATGTTTTCAACTTCTATTGATGGGAAAATCAAGGCATGGTTATATGATAACATCGGCTCTCGATTGGACTACGATGCTCCTGGACAGTGGTGCACCAGAATGCTCTATAGTACTGTCGAAAATAGGTAAGAAAATAATGAATAACACAACATACATATATGTCATCAATTTTGTAATGAGTTATGATTGTTGTTTCCTATTTTAGACTGTTCTCTTGTGGGACAAGTAAAGATGGAGATTGTTTCCTAGTTGAGTGGAATGAAAGAGAAGGATCACCAAAGAGAAGATATTTTGGGTTTGGAAAGAAATGTAATGGAATTGTGCAATTTGACACAACAAAGGGTCGTTATTTGGCTGCTGGTGAAGATAATCAGATTAAGTTTTGGGATATGGATAATGTCAATGTTTTGTTTAGTACAGATGCTGAGGGAGGTCTTCCTGTGAGTAGTCTTTTTACTTTCCAATTTTTTATGTCATTTTTAGAACATTGTTTGATGCAGTAAACTCCTTGTGTCAGAATCTCCCTCGTTTGAGATTCAATAAGGAAGGAAATTTGCTTGCTGTTACAACATCAGATGGTGGTTTCAAAGTCCTTTCTAATTCTGAGGGCATTAAATACTTTAGATCTCATCAAACACTTAAAGCTCCACTTGGAACAAAGGTTTATTTTTCACATTATCCATTCTCTATTTTTTCCTTTTTACTTATAAATGCCATGTTCTATATACAGTATAGTGTGTTCAACCTCAGCAAATTAGAATTTGCAAGTGTTTCACTGATTTGATCTTTACTTTTTTTCTTCAAGAATGGGACTGATTCTATTCCTAGATGCATAGAGAGGAAAGGAAGTTTTGATTATGCCTCGCACAAGTCTAAAGTTTGGGAAACAACAGAAATAATTGACCCCATTCAGTGTAGAACAATTACTCTCACAGATAGTGCAGATCCCACTAACAAGGTATTTCTTGCAACCTTTCCTTTTCTACATAGTATTCTTAATTTGTGTTACCTACGACTTTTCTTTCTATGTATAGGACTTTTAATTAATATGTTTTTGTTTGATGTAAAAATTTGTGTTCATAAAATCTTGTTTTTACCAAGGTTGTTCGCCTTATTTACACAAATTCTGGAGTTAGTCTCATTGTTCTTGGCTCAAAAGGGATTCAGAGGTTGTGGAAATGGAGTCGTAATGAATTGAATCCAAATGGAAAGGTAATTCTACCCTTAAACCAAGGTGTTTTATAAATACACAACACATACGTATTTACATATTTGAGTTTCTATTACATATGATGTCTTTATTTTTGCTACCTCCTACACAGTTTTTCACATAAAGATCTAATTTTTGTTATGTTTGTTCAAAAGGCCACAGCAAGTGTTGTTCCACAACTTTGGGAACCAAATAATGGTATTGTGATGATTAACGATGTCCCAAACTCTTCTGAAGCAATATTTCCCTGCATGGCACTCTCAAAGAATGATTCCTATGTTATGTCTGCATGCGGAGGAAAAATTTCATTGTTCAACATGATGACTTTTAAGGTGATAGGAAAACTCATTTGTTAATATAATTTGTTATATTATTAATATTTTTTCTCTTACAATTTTAAAATTTTTTGCTGTGTTAGGTTATGACATCTTTTATGCCACCTCCACCTATTCCGACATGCCTGACATTTCATCCTAAAGATAACAATATTGTTGCAATTGGGATGAATGATTCCACAGTTCACATTTATAATGTCAGGGTGAATGAGGTAATTAATTCAAAGGTGTTCTAGAAATTAACCTCGTTTAGAATCGCATATTGATTCGGCTTCTCTTTGTTTAGGTCAAATCTAAATTGAAAGGTCATCATGAGTGTATCACTGGTTTAGCTTTTTCAGCTCGACTCAATATATTGGTTTCATCTGGTGCTGATGCTCAGGTATGTTTGTTTAATCTATTTCATATTTTTTTCTCTGAAAGCCTTTTTTAATTTATAACTTCACAACAAAAAGAATTTGTTTTTGGGTGTTATTTTTGTAGCTTTCTTTTTGGAGCATTGACTCGTGGCATAAGAAAAAATCAGTATCAATCCAAATGCCTAATGGAAATACACTTGTTGGTGATACTCAAGTGCAATTCAACAATGATCAAGTACGCTTGTTGGTGTGCCATGAGACTCAACTTGCAATATATGATGCTTTTAGAATGGAATTGATTCAAAGGGTAAGCACTTATTTTCCCTTTTATTCTCTCCAAAACAATGAAATCACTCTAACTTTTATTATGATTAAATTTAAAGTTAAATATACTTTTAATCTTTAAATTTTGATAAAAATTAGAATTTTATCGTGCTTTAATATTTGATTTTCAAATTTTAAAAATAAATTGATATAATCTTTTTAATTTTATTGTATTAAATTTTATTGATATGTCAAACACGTTTTATATTAATATTTAAATTGTTTATATGATTTAACACATTTAAACTCAAATATCAATCTCAAACATGGTTTAATAAGTTCAATGGTAAGATTAAAAGAATTCTTTCATTCATTTTTTATTTTATGAATTAAAATATATCAAAATTTCAAACATAGACGAATTTTAATTTCACATTCAAATTTAAAAACAAAAAATATATTTAATTTTTAAATTTATTCATTGTTTACATGAGTTAGTAACATCTTGATGTTTGGATTACAGTGGGTAGCACAAGAGTGGTTGATCGGTTCCTTATCATGTGCAACATATTCATGCAATAGCCAACTAGTTTATGCTGCTTTCCTTGATGGAAATATTGGAATATTTGATGGGAACACACTCAAGGTCAAATGTCGTATGGCTTCATCAGCATACCTACATCAACCCACAATAATAAGGTTTTCCAACACTTCATTAATTTATTATCTCCTTATATATATTTGAGATATATCATATGAGAGAATATATGAATTCATGTCATTTTCTTATACTAATCTTAACCTTTTCTTTTGTAGGCAAAATGTGTATCCTATAGTTGTTGCAGCTCATCCTACTGAGCCTAATCAATTTGCAATTGGACTTTCTGATGGCTCTATTAAGGTTATTGAGCCTAGGGAGTGTGATAGCAAATGGGGAAATTATTAAGACATATGTTCATAGTGTGACGAAATATGGCAAGAGTCATGAAAATAATAATGTAACTTTCAGCACTTTAAATTAAAGATGTTATTCATTTACATCATTTTAAACTTTTGGTTCCTTAGTTTTTTTTTCCCGATGATATATATGGTGTAAAATTGTTGAGGTTGAATGTTCCTTCTGGTGCTATATTTTCATTAAAATATTCAAAACATGTATTAATGCAACCCCTCAATATAATTCAATTTAAATTTTGTGAAAAATACTAGATCGTACGCTTAAGATAAATAACTTAATTTTATAAACTATCATGAAATTAACTGCGTTAAAATTAATAACTGAAATTTATATATACATATAGTTGACATAAAAAATTCAAAGTGTTATAATCATATCACAAAGAAAATGGCGTCATTTTCGTATACACATAGAAAAATATAGAAATTAAATGAGACAATGTAATGTAATGTGACACTAATACTTATAAACGATAGAAGTGAATTTTAAATTTGATTTAATCTCATAAAATTAATTAATCTATAAAATAAAGTTTGTAGTTATTTATATATTATAAATTGAACTTATCTTTAATTGACGTAAGACTTTTAAAAAAATTTATCAAAATATCAATTTTAGCTTGCACCTAAATTCATGATTTTTAAGCCTTCAACAAAGAACGGTCAGAAATGCTAAATTAAGTATACTTATATATCCTTGAGTATAATTTGCACTATTTGAGTGTTTTTGGAGAAACTTGTACATGTGCAGTTTCAGTGGTTTGTCGTTGATGGCAAAGTAAAGAGTGATGGAAGTACGTGTGGTCCATGGCATGACCAAAGTATCAAAAGGCAGTACAAGTCAAATACCTGTTTGGCCCAAAACGCAATGGAGCGTGCAGCAGTAGGTTTTGTGATTTGTAGTGTATTCAACACTTGAATTTTCATGTTGTTGTTGCAGACTCATGTACTTCAAAACTGTCCCTATTATTTTTTCTTTTAACATATTATCTCAGTATGTGCCTTCAGATATAGATTTACCATATATAATTATTAATCCACACTGATTAGTTCGGCAGAAAAATATTTTGTACACATCAAGTTTTCATAATAATTTTTCACTTTCTGCATGCTTGAAAATCGTAAAACTGTATTGAAATACACTTTTTTATCATGTGAAAAAACATTAATGAAAGGATTAAGTGTTGATGTGAATCTGCTGATCCCACTTCAGACCATGTCATATTTTTTGTGGACCAAAGGTGGTAGTAGTACAGCATGCTTATAGACACAGTCTGTGTATTGATTTTCCTTAGAATGTAATCCACGCATCCTAGTACCAAATGAATTATATATATATATATATATATATATATATATATATATATATATATATATATATAAAGAGTAAATATATATTGCATGTTTACTACCACTGCTACTGCAATATATTTACCTGTTTTGCATCCAAAAAAGGTGCCTAATATCATCATGCACATAGAAAGGAATCAAAGGACACACTTGACCACAAGTTCTACCCATGAAAACTGGTCCTTTTCACAACACATCGAACTCCATAATGAGATGGTGCAACATGAAAGCAGAACAAAGATTCTAGGAAAACCGTAAGATCTTGTGAAGTACTACAGAAATGTGACACCCATGATGCCTGTTCTCAGAAATCAGTACCAGAATCAGAAATTTTCTGCCAAAAAACCATCAGTTTGCTTTAACTCTTGGTGCCTATTAAAACTTGAACATCATGGAAACTTTTCCTTTTTACTGTCTCTTCTTACTTTCTTTATCCTTATTATGGTACATCTTTTTCTCCCATAATTCCCTGGTCGTATCTAAATCTATAAAACAACAAATGATATTTTTTTACAACTCTACAAAGATCACTTTTACTGTTATTATTATTGTTTTTGTTTCAAAATGAATGAATAAATAAACATGAAATACCATAAATCAAAATAAGACTTTATACATGATAAATTTGGTAACTTTATGATAATTATTTCAAAAACCACAACAAAAATTTTTAAATAAATTTAAATGAGAATAGTTAGAAAAATGTACAAGATAGAAGTGTTTCTTAATAATAATTATGAAGTTCATTAAATTCTACTTTGATAGTACTTAGATAGCTACTAGAAGTTCATTAATAATATTTTGGTAATAGTTGGGTGCATATATAAATTGTATTTTGGTAGTAGATGTATCAAATGTATATGATTGAAGGATCAAGATAAAAGACTTATAAATAATACATGTACTACTAAAAAATTGATACAATAAGTCATAATATTAGAATGTATCTTAAGAAATACTTGTTGTAAAAAATTTGACATAAAAGCCTTAATGTTTGTGTGCTTGAGAAAAGACTAGAGAGCCAGATGGTCAATCTTGCAAACAATATGTCATTGTCAAAGTTGATAAAGGTGGCCAATTATTATAATTGGAGTCTGAAAATGAAAGCTCTTCTTGACTCCAAGAAAAATTAGGAGGTGGCTCCAGATGATTTTAAAGAACCAGTCAACACCAAAAATTGGTCGAATGTTCCATTAAAAGCATTGAAAGAAGTGCATGTGAAGGATAAGACAACTTTGTACATCCTATACCAAGTTGTGGATATGACTTTGAAAAGATTACAAGTGCAAAATTTTCAAAAGAAGTGTGAGACATTTTGGAGAAGCGTATAAGAGGGACGATAGAGTGAATCAGGTTCGACATCAAACTCTTAAGGGAGAGTTGGAGAGCATGAGGATGAAGGAGTCTGATGGAGTAGTTGAGTACATCTTTCAAGTTGAAACAGTGGCAAACCAACTCGAAAGAAACGAAGAAACACTACCCATAGTAATTGAGTAGTGAAGAAAATCTTGAGGTCATTAGCCGACAACTTTGAGAAAATAATATGGACTATTGAAGAGTCTAAGGACTTGTTAACACTCTTGGTTGATGAGTTTATCAGTTACTTGCGCATGAGCAGCGAAGAAGGAAAAAGAAGGAGAAGTCTCTTAAACAAAGACTTTAAGCAAAGGCAACCATAAAGGGATAAGCTTAGAACACTTAAGGGAGAAGACAATAATACCAAGGAGTTATTGGAAGCGATCCTAGTAGAAGTCGTGGATAGAAAGAGGAGAAACAACAATCTAGCCAACAAAATTGGCGCAAAAGAGGATGATGTTAATGGAGAGGTGGTTAATCAAGCAACTCAAGCGTTGAGTGCTTCTAGTGTGACAAGTATATCCATTATGAAAAGGAGTGCAAATCGATTAAGTGCTTTAGTTGTGGTAAGGTTGAACATTTCGTAAAAGATTATCGGTTTGAAATGAAAGAGAATGACAATCAATCTTTCCAAAGAAGTTGAAGAAGAAGCAATGTTGTTGTTGATGGAATGTAGTCCAAACAACTTAATGGGGTGCCAAGATAGCTTACAAAGCTTGACTGCAAGTCTGGAGAGCATGGATAGCTTGGACATGTGCGAAGACGAGCTTCTTATTCAAAGATTAGAGCTTGCAAGAGGCAATTTGTGATAAAGAATTGAAAAAGAAGTGATAGACAATGCAAACTTACAGGCAAGTTTAGAAAGAAGAAAGCAGGTTTTGCATAAGCAATGCTAGGAACTTGAACAAAATGTTTCAAAATTGCAAGAACAATTATAATAAAAGAAGGATTTGAGAGCTGCACTGGTGGTGCAAGATGAGAAGTAACGACCTGCAATGAATGAAAAGATCAATGCAATTAAGTACAACAATACGTGAGAATGGATCGATTTCTCAAAAGGAGTTCAAACTATTGGCTGGAACTTAGTTACTAACAAGTTGACCACATGAACAGTAAAGAATCCAACAAAGGACAAGTCGGTTAAGGTTAAGAAGTCAGCCAAAGAGAAGGACAAATTGACTACTGAAATAGCAAAGAATCCAATAAAGAACAAATTGTTCACAAAAATGAAGAGAATAAGTCAACCACAATAAAAATAAAATGATCGTGAAGAACACGAAGAATATAATGAAAAGAATATGCAAGGTATGAGATAATTTACTACATGTAGGAAGCCGAGGAAAAAAATTAAAATAATGAATAAAAGAAGTATTTAAGTTTACAGAGATGATTTTGTTAAATAAATTTAAACGAAAATAGTTAGAAAAATGCAAAAGTGAAGAATGTTCCTTAGTAAGAATTATGAAATTCATTGAATTGTAATTTGATAGTAATTGGATCTTTAAGGTTAAAAGTTTATTAATACTATTTTGGTAGTATTTTCATAATTAATTGTATTTTCGTAATAGATGTATTAAATATGTACTTAGTTAAAGGACAAAGATAAAGGCCCTGTAAATAATACATGTACTATTTAAATTTTCACACACCAAGTCATAATATTTGAGTGTATTTTCATAAAGACTTGTCAATAAAAATAATAACAGTGAAGAAATTTGCACTGAGAAAACATGACTGTTAAATCTGAAAATTAAATACATATATAATAAGGATGTGAAGCAGATGAGATTGAAATAATAGAATTGGAAAGGAAAACAGACAAGTGTAGTTGTACTTGACTTGGAGACCCCAACTTTGGCTTGTTGCAAGGTCCTCTTCATCATTGCTGCATTAGCCTAATAAGGTTTAACTCTTATCATGACATGTGTTTAATTTGGACAGAAAGCTCACTTTCCAGTGTTGTCTTTTGGTTTTTTCTGCACACACCAGTAATAATTTGCTGCAGAAAACGACCTATGCAGTTCTCAAATTTTATTTTAGTCCTATATAGGATTCTCATGTCTTGTGCTTATGTGGAACTTTTCATGTTGGCCCCACCCATTCTCTCTTATCCATAATCACTCTTACTCAACCTCACCCTTTCTTTTTCCCCACAATCAACGTGTTCTCTTTGCCATGTCCATTGTCACAACTGACAACAAATGCTGATACTTTCACATTTACTTGCCTTCAGTTTCATCCATCACTGAAATAGTTGCACCAACTTACATTCTACTGCTAAAATTTTCTGACATCTCCACATGCACTTATCATCTTTAAAATTTGTTTAGATACAATTCATTTCAGCTAAAGGATTTGACCATGTAATATTCCATATTTTACACATTTTTGTATGAAAAGGGTTGTGGCTAATTGATATGTGATCTACACCTTTGACCCAGAGGGTGGGAAAAGAAAAGGAAAAGCAAAGACTAGCTGTGCAATTATTGACAGAACTTTGAATTTCTTCTTTACAAAGAAATTGAACAGAGAAATTAGGGTTATATATCTCAGATTTATTTTCTTTTTCACACACACAGCTACCAAACCTATATATAGCCGACCCTTGACGTGCAGGATACAGCTGGTTGAAGAGAGATTCAAATAAGCTCTAAGAACATGTGATTCCAAATTAAACAACTCAATAATAATTTTAGCTAATATTTATAGTCAATGAGATCAATGTTATTATCTATATCCCTTAGGAACTAAGTATCAGTGGAACCAAATTGTACCCATTATGTTATTATCTTAAAAAAACATCATCACACAAGAAGGACAACAATCATAAGAAAACCTAGTTATCTTTTATCATAAGGTTCTTTTATCATAACAAAAGCAAATTGATTTAGTCACAGTGAGGGACGATTGTGGTACCTTGATTAGAAGAATGCAGATGCAGTAATCCAATCTGCAGACAGGTTTATTGAGGACTGTGCATTAATTACTAGTTGCTTATATATTTAGATATAGAAATTGGTTCTATGTTGTTGAAACACTACCCCACATGAGTTAGTGGAATCATTCAAAATCAACATCATGCATGTATTTTGAACTGCCATTTGTTTTGGTGCGATCTAAAAAGTCTTCAGGAATGTGTATGTAGCAGTGTAGGGAAATGGAAAATTTGAACGTGAAAAGTCGTGAATTTTGATATGTTTCTGATTGGAAATAATTATCTGATTTAGCTAGCTAGCATCTTAATTCCCTACTTGTCATATTTTTTAATTTGTTTTTCGTCTTTTTCATTAGAGAAGATGTGAACAAAAGATTCATTAAATAAATATACAGTCTTAAAAAGTGTCGCGTTTCTATTCTAAAGATGTCTGTTAAAAAGTTTGTGGGACAGACAGAGAAATATGATGATGTTGTTGAGAAGTGTGGATTCTCTTCTCAAGACTAACCAAAAGAAAGAAACAAAGTAGGATTGAATCACATATAATTTTCTATGTTGATAGCATTTTAGTCATATTTATTGCCAATTCATAATTAATAAATTAATTAGCTGTTCTTCATCTCCATCTCTCCATCTTCTTCTCCTGATTAATGATATGTTTTTGACTCTGAAGAAGGTTATAATTGTGATGGTGCTTATTTTATGATGTTCGGAAAGCAAGCATCATATTTTGCACATTTTATTCATTTTGATTGAAATGAATTGTCAGTAATTAATGTTGTATTGTTGTGGTATCTACATGATATTATTTTTTAAAATTACAACACAGATACAAGAAAATATTATTTGGATATGTTCATCCGTCAACTTATTTTAAAAATGTTTAAAAGAGAAAACATTTTTAATTTTCCAAAAATTTAAATTTGAGAAAATATGTTTCTAATATATACTTTATCTTTTAAGAAAACAACAGTATCAAGAACCTATACTTCTTGTAGAATGATTTGCTCATGAGAGAAGTCAGAATCTAACTTTCCAAAGTTGAAATTATAAATATTATAAAAAAAATATTATATTCATATCAATTAATCTTGAAATAAATTAAACATGTTAATAAATTCAATACATTTCTAGAAAACCTATTTTGAGTGAAGGGTGTGGGAGTGAAGTGAGTGAAGCCAGGCTAGCATCTTTGGCATGATTGATGTGGGCCCATCCTCCCTCATTTCTGCTCTGTCAATCCACATGCATTTCCAAACTTATGCTCATTCCCTCACCCACCGTTTCCTGTACCCTCTCCACGTGTCACTCAGGGGAGTCCCTTCTCCCTTTCAACACCCTCCTATTTCGTTCCACGTGTCACTCCCAAATACAAAACCCTTGAATGTTATCATTTCCCATCCCACTAATCAGCCTCTCAGAAATCTATCTTAATGTTAACAAACAAAAATAATAATGTTAACGTTGTTTTGTATCTTCGCTGTTCAGTGTTCGGTTTTCTGCTCAGTCACTCATTCGGTAACACATGCCAAAACAAAACACACTTCAAACAATTTACTTTGCCTGGTAAAACTCTGACATGTGAAAACACACCCCACATACATACACTGTTACTCTGCACTGCAGGCACAATCTATGAGGGCCGTTACGAACGATTTTGTCGGCGAGAGACGTTAATAATCATGTTCATTAACAGGGACAATAGCCAATTATTACAATTAATTTACCTGTTTTTCTGCTTTGATTTCTTTTTTGTCTCCTTATTGTTATTCTCTCTCTTCCCACACTTCTTTTTCTATTTTTTCCTTCGCCATTATTATGTTTATTTTCTATATTTGAATTAAGATAATTAATTAGTATATGCATGGAAAGCAAAGGCTGTCATTAGAAAAAAAAAATGAAATTGTTAGTAAATATCTGTATATACATCACCATGTTATATCTAGGAAAGGACTATTAATCTTCTCCTTTTCTGTGCGAAGATTAATGCTTATAATAATACTCACAAAACTGGAATAAAGCTGCTTCTGTTCCCCCTGGCTGCTTCTTCTTCCTCTTTTTTCTTTCTCTCTCTTTTCTCTCTGCTTCTGCTGCTGCAATTTCTTTCTTTCTTTCTTTTTTTGCTTTTGGTTACTTGTTTCTTGTCTTCCTTGGAGTCTGACCCTGTTGCCAGCTTTGACTCAAGAAGATGTTTGTAAGTACGTTTTCGTGGTTTATTTTGTTCTGGTTTTTTTGTTTTTGTTTTTGCTATGTTTGTGGTCTTTTCCTTTTGACTTTGGGTCTTGTTTCAAATCTGGAGTCATTGATAAGTAAGAGGGCATTCTCAAATTTCAGTCTTTGGTTTGGTTTTAGATAAGTCAAAATATGCCTGATGGGTAAATGTTGGGTCTTGTTCTGTTGTTGTTTGGTTACGCATGTGGCAGATGATCGATGTCAATGATGGGAGATTCAGTTGGATCAAATTTCATTCCATTTGATCTGATAAACTTGCATTCTTCTTTCAGATTGGAATTCTCTTTCAAGTTTGTAGTCATCTGATGCGTCTGTGTGTGTGTGAAGTGAATTGTTTGGTCAATGATGAGATTATTCATTTGTTTCTATGCCAGTTGAATTGTGATTGGATATAGATTTGGATTTCGGTGTGATTAATTATTGAATTTGTAGGATATCTCCTGAGAATCAATGGGTTGCATTTTGCTTTTTGTACGCTCTTTCAGGTGGCATTGCTCTTGCTGGTGGCATTGAGCAATGCCGTGAGAGTTAGCGGAGATGGTGGGCAATGTGTTTCCAACCCAACACTAGACCCAAGACCACACAGTGTCTCCATTTTGGAGTTTGGTGCGGTTGGAGATGGTAGAACACTCAACACCATTGCATTCCAGAACGCCATCTTCTATCTCAAGTCATTTGCCGATAAGGGTGGCGCTCAGCTCTATGTTCCTCCCGGTAAATGGCTCACCGGAAGCTTCAATCTTACCAGCCATCTCACCCTCTTTTTGGAAAAAGGTGCTGTCATTATTGGATCTCAGGTATTGCTTCTCTTTTCACTAACTTTTGATTGGTCCTGCCTTTTTCTGCTGATCCTTTGCGTGTAGTGATGGTTCATGTTCTGATACGAGGTGTGTTTTTATCTGGGTTTCGGTTTATACATGCTGTTATTACTTGTTTAGGATCCATCTCATTGGGATGTTGTTGAACCCTTGCCTTCGTATGGCCGAGGCCTTGAAGTTCCCGGGGGAAGATATCAGAGCTTGATAAATGGATACATGTTACATGATGTGGTTGTAACAGGTTTTGTCATCTCCCAATATTCTGGTTCTTTCCTGCAAGATTTCATTGGTTTGTTTCTCGATTGAATTTTCATGTCTTTGTGTGATTCATCAGGTAATAATGGAACCATTGATGGCATGGGAATGGTTTGGTGGGAGTGGTATAGCTCCCATTCCTTGAACCATAGCCGTCCTCATCTGGTTGAAATTGTGGCATCTGATAATGTGGTGGTTTCAAATCTTACATTCTTGAATGCCCCAGCTTATAGCATACACCCAGTCTATTGCAGGTATATTATATATGTTCTGTTCTTCTTCTAAACAGTAAATGAAATTATACTTACTTTTCAAGGGTCGTGCTGATTTAGTTGTATGTAATTTGATGCAGCCATGTACATATTCAAAATGTTTCAATCTCTGCTCCTCCAGAATCCCCTTATACTGTTGGTATAGTGCCAGGTTTGTAACTAACATGTTATCATTATCTTTGCTTTTGGTCCTTGTTGTGGAAATGACATTACCTTACCAAACTTTGGTTAGGGTGACTTTGGTAACCTTTGTGCAATACCTGTTTTCAGATTCTTCTGAATATGTGTGTATAGAAGATTGTATTGTTGGCATGGGATTTGATGCAATTTCTCTTAAAAGTGGGTGGGATGAGTATGGCATTGCCTATGGAAGGCCAACTGAGAATGTGCACATCAGAAGGGTGCATCTTCATGCATTTTCTGGGTCTGCTCTTGCATTTGGAAGTGACATGTCTGGTGGCATTTCAAATGTTGTAGTGGAGCATGCTCATGTTATGAAGTCAAACAGTGGCATTGAGTTTAGAACCACAAGAGGAAGAGGTGGTTATATGAAAGATATTGTTATATCAGACATAGAAATGGAAAATGTGCACACAGCAATTGCTGCCACTGGTAACTGTGGGTCTCATCCTGATGACAATTTTGATCCAAATGCACTCCCACTTTTGCATCACATTACATTGAGGGATGTCACAGGCACAAACATTACCATTGCTGGAAACTTTGCTGGAATAGAGGAATCCCCTTTCACAAACATATGCCTTTCCAACATAACCTTGTCAACAAATTCTGTTTCTCCCATGACATGGGAATGCTCAAATGTGTCTGGATTTTCAGACTCAGTGCTCCCAGAACCTTGTCCTGAACTTGGAAACCCCTCATATGATTCTTCTTCCTCCTGTTTCTACCTTATGAGTATCAGTGGAAAAACTGCAGTGCAGTGATAATTCTTTCTCAATACATCAAGATTCTTATTCTTAAGTGCCCTTTTGCTTGATGTTGATGAAGAAGTGAATGGCCATTTTCCATCAAAGATCAGACCACATTCTTTCCAATAAGACGGTTTTGAGGATTATTCATTTTTTCATCTCTTAGATTTGCGTTCTTGCATGTTCCTGTCAGCACATTATTTGTACAGCTTCATTTCTTCATTCATGTGTAAGGAAATTTTGGTAGTGCCAGCCACAGGAGGACTCAAAGTTTCATAGTTTTGCATTAGTGGATTTGGATGTAAAGCATGTAGTGGATTTGGTGATACTTCAATTAAACAAAGTTCAACTTTTTTTCATCGTTATCCAAGTCTTGCTACTGATGCATGCCTGCAATCTATATATAATCATATTTATTATAACAAGATTTTTGCAACATTCCAATTCTCCACTTGATAGATTACGTTTTCATGCTTTAATCTGTCTCGATTCAATTGGAGCATTTCAGTGCTTATGACAGTTTAGTTTGTAGTGAAATTTGATGACAGTGACAGCATTATTTTCAAATCTGATAATCAACAGAAGTCACATCTCATCGAATAATGAAGTGGGTGACTTCGGATTTTCTCAACTAGCATAAAAAACAATACATATATCTATACAAAATTAAGAATAAAATATTTTTACTAATAAAATAATTTACTGGAAAAATTAATAGTTACTCATAATAACTTAATTAAATTTTATTTGTAAATATAATTTTATAATTAATTTAATAGAAATATATTAGTATTAAAAAAAATTAAGACTTAATACACTTGCACTCTTTCTCTATGTACATCAAATGATTTGGGATATAATTTTAAATTATTTAACCTGGAATATCATTATTCCAATTTATGTAATTTTAAATTTTAAATTATTTTGAATTTCAGTAATGTTTCAACAACATATTTCATTATTTGGTTTGGATTAAAAGGTTTTATGATAACAATATTTAGATTCGATATTTATAAAAATTATAATAAATTTTTATTTATTATTAACCTAATTATGATTTAATCACCCTTCAATTATAATTACCAAATTGATTTGCACATGTCTATTTAACCATACAACTCCAAAACGCTTTTCCTTGCCATGGTTTAATCAACCTTCTGCAAGAAAAAAGTTCAATCATCTTTCTTATGGTGTTTGCTGCCTCTAAGGTGCAGATTCGCCAATTGCTTACTGCTTAGTGCTCATGGCTTTTGGTTCAAATTGGTAGAATTTGGCTGGAACAGAAACTAAATACAGAAACATTTGGTAAGACAAATACAAAAGACTAGAGAGGGGTTGAATTCTGTGATCTAAAAAAAATACAAATTTCTTATGGATAATTGCATTTGCCATTGATTTTCCAAGTACTAGGTAGAATTATTATCACTGAGTATGCCTTTGAAGAGTAAGGACTTACTTAGGAATTCAATCAATACTTGGCAAACCTTCTATTACCAATACTAAATCATTCAAAAACTGAATAAATTGAATATCATTAACATAAACAGATGAAAATTTAAGCATAGACTTGTGGATTCTGAAGCAGATAGGCTTCCACCACTTTACAGACTCCAAGAGAGCTTTCCCTTCCTTCCTTTATCTCTTCTTCTTTGACTTCAAAATCCCCTATGACATTGTATTTGCTTGTCATTTTACAGAGGCAACCACCATCACCTGTGGCCTCAAATTTGACCTCATAAGCTATGGACTCAAGCTTTTCCCCCAATGGACCCCCTTCAATCATAGTGTATTTGCACTCTAATTTCTCCTTATCAACTTCATCAATCCTGTGTTTCACATATTTGAAGGGGCTAGCTGCACAAAAAACAAAACACAAGAAATTTTTCAGCCACTATACACACAGATATACTCATACAAATATAGGTGCAATATTACTTTGTAATCCATTACTTCCACTTTAGTTTGTTAAATTGTTTTTGCTAACCTTCAGAAAAGTTAACTTGCTCAATGCTTCCAGCTTCCCCATCTCCTTGGATCACGTTGACCTCTTTTATGAACTGTGGTAAGAGCTTTGGAAGCAAAGTTCTTGAATCAGTGATCAAGGCCTTGAACATGCGTGATGGAGCAACAGCGGAGGAATAATCATATGTAAAAGTTGTTCCTCCCATGGTCACAGAAAACTCAAGGTTGTCAAAGTTGGATCCCAAGGGAGAGCACTTTATAGGTCTTGTGGGTATATAGGAATGATCATTTTGGTGGAAATGAATGTGTTTATTGATGCAGGTTATAGAAAATGGGCATTTATTTGACAGTTAAGAATGAGATTTTTTATTGGAAGACTTTCAAATCAATGAGTGAATGATTAATGAGTTTTGTATTTCATATTTCCAAATAATTGTATCAAACCTATACAATACACATGGGCGGCTATTGGCAGAATAAGACCTTTTTGCAAACATTATGGACATGAATTCGTGCAAGTGAAAATATTGCATTACCAACCTCATGAGTTGTTTGAATCACAAGGTGTCATTCACCATTTTTGAGCAATCAATATGCATTGAGGCTATTAGTCAAATAGCAGGGTTAAGATACAAACAAAGTCCCACATAAGATATCTCTATCGGTAAGAGACTTTTTAGAAGAGAAATAATACTTTGACATACATAATTTTTTTACATTCATTTGACATTACTCCTTCTTACTTTTTACTTTTTTCTTTTTCGAAAAGAGTAATGGTACCATGACATACTTTTACACTCATTTGACACAGAACACAAAGGTAAAATGGTCATAAAAATGTAAACTTTTGCATTGTTTCAAGAAAGAAGAGAGAAAAAAGTAAGGAAGGACAGTGTCAAATGAATGTAAAAAATTTAGGTGTGTCAAAGAATCATTTTTCTTTTGAAAAACTACAAAAGTTCACTCTTTTAAGACCATTTTGTTCGTGTTAAGTGTGTCAAATGAATGTTAATGTGTGTCATACTACTATTACTCTTTTTGGAATGGTACTAAACACAAATTTGTGAGGATTTGACACAGAGTGGACAATATCTTACCATTATAGGAAGGAAGCAAAGAAAAACTGGGACAAAGTTCTGATTGAAAAGAAAAATACACAACCGGGGTGATTGGTTAATCTTTCATTAGCAGAAAAGAGAGTTTATCTTCGTGTAATGATTGTGGCACAAGGTGTTTGGCAGTTAATTATCACTAGAAAGAATAGTTCTTGGATCTTGATTCTTATTAGGAAGAAGGCTTGTCTTATTAGAAACAGGTAATGCACGAACAAACAACAGGGTAGCCATTCTACTTTAATATATAGAGACAGATTGCTTTAAAATATTTGACACTTGCTATGATATAATTATGTCTGTTGATTTTGTCTATGGGAATATTAAGTAAACAGATGAATACAAAAATTGATAAGAAAATGATATGGTAAATCAACTTAAATGTTGTTGCAGCAAATTTTATTTTGTATCTGATGAAAAACTAAAATATAAGGATATTAGTTTTCACTTAAAAACTAATTGTTTTAATTATATATGTAGTTTAGGTGTTTTTCCTATGATTCATGATTAAAGAAATAGAAAAAAGTTAAAATGGTATTAAGAGAGGAAACTATAATACTTTTTTATATTGATCTTTTAGTAAATGGTATAAAAAAATACTTGGCATGGATCAATGTTTTGGTACTGTTATTTATAATGTCCAAGTTCAGACCCCCTTTCATTTTCTGTCTTTATGCTTCGTTGCTTTCGAGGTTTGTTTCACCAAATGAAAAATATGAAAACAATTGCAAGATTGAGCAGAAAAGGTATGAAGTTCTGTTTCTTGTAACAGGATAAAACATAAGTTATTATAAGTTTATAACACTGTCACACAGGTTTCTGAGAATAAGAAACATCTAAAAAAAATAACAAGTATAATTTGTTAATAACTTCATTTCAAAATTCAAGAGTTGTGATTTATATGATAATAGTATATTCTTGCAGGGGCAGAACAAAAGACATGTTTTAACCAAAATTTGTAGTTTTCATTTGCCAAGTCAAAATCTGACTCGAGAGAACCAAATTATGGTGCACAATGAGCTAGAATATCACATTATTCTGTGGTGAATTTTGCATCTCTATCGTATGATAGGGGCCCAATTAAATAAAGTTATCCGTATGTCCCAATAAATTGATTCCACGCTTGATGGAATGTTGATAGGATAAGAAATAGAAGTTTCTGATTAAAACCCCTCATTGGTCTTTATAGTTATAGGATTCATTGATCCTATGCATTTGGACAGTTCTAACAGGTCAATCTTTGTTTCGGAACTTTCAAGAAAGGGATTTTTCATGTAAGTGTAATATTCTTCTGATGATAAAATTGTTTCATATTATGTTTACTAATCAGTAATAAGTTTGCATGTCATAATCTGCTAAAGCAGTTTTAGCAGACATTTTTTTTAAATTCCAAAAATGCTCAATCACAGATCAGTTTCCTTTCAGATTCGAAAAAACTTCGAGACAATGGCAATGGTCCAAGTTCCAGTAAATCAAACTACTACGAAAACATCGTTTTCATGGCTTGTGGAACGCTCGTGGCTCGATTACTTAAAATTTCTTGTGGTGTGATTTTACATATAAACCTCTGATTTACCACTTTTATGACTGACACCATTAACATAGTCAATTTCTGGAAGCAATTAAAGGGAAAAAGGAAAAAGAAGTGTACCGATTAACCATTGTGTTTGATCATCCCACCATTTAACTAGTAATCGTGTGATAGTGTATATGTATCACCATATTTGGCTCAGTGCCCACAAAAGTAAATAAAATTTTATTATAAGCCATATCATATTTGGCAACTTGATTATAGGCTGAATTTAGAGCACAACATATTATAATCCGATGCAAAGGTGCCCTGTATGTAAGATCAGTTCAAGGATTCAAGCATAGGCCTCTGGGTTTGCCACAAGATAAGCATCCACTGCCTTGAGGAGAGCCAAGCCTTCTTCCTTTGCAGCCTTGAAATCCTCCTCTTTGACATCAACCCCTGCTTTGGGCTGATAAGTGCTGACATTCTTGGTCTTGGAACCTCCCTCTTCAGTGGCCTCGAACTTAATCTCATGTGAAATTGAATCCACTTTTTCCAGTGCACCATCCCCCTCAATCACCGCGTAGCTGTAAGTCAATTTCTCAGGGTCAATTGCATCAATTCTATGCTTCAAGTGTTTGATCTTATCACCTGCATTGAAGGCATTACCAATAACGATCTCTGTTAGTCATTTCTGTTTGAAACCTACCAAAAGAGATATGGGATTATGTCAAAATATACTTAGAAAACCAACTCTTGAGCACATAAAGGTGAAAACTAATGAGATCTTAACTTAAGATCACATGGTTAGAGGATTCATTATATGATTTAGAACTACCTGTGTCTATTATCTTCTTTGATCTTCACATGACACACAATTAGTCACAAATAACAACAAAAAATGATAAAGTGAAAATCAGTGTGAAATGGTGCAACTGACCTTCAGCAATGGTTATCTCCTGAATGCTTCCAGGACCTCCATTCCCTTCAACCAATTGAACATTCTTAATGGCCTCAGGCATCAGTTTGGGCATGAGGTTTGGAGCATCAAGGATCAAAGCCTTGAACAACCTTCCTGGCTGGACAGTGCTAGTAAACTCCTCTGTGAAAGTGAGTGCCCCCATGCTGCTTAGAAGTTTGAATATTGAACTACAAGATATTGATAGAAATTTAAAGTTTATGAGCACTAAGAAATGCCGTGATGTGAGATATCCCAGATGTGTGTATTTATAGATGAAGAGGATAACAAAGCAATTAATACCACATTTGACAATATTTCAACAAACTACGAAGGTGCCTGTTCCACTAGAGTAAAGTGGACCGTCCCTTTGCATGCCTTATTAATTCCAATGGAAGTCTTTGTTTCCTTCACCCAAGTAAACATCTAATCGGACAACGCAACCTGTGACCCTAATGCTCCTAAATCTATGCAGTGACTGATTTTATGAAATCACATACATGGAGTAGGCTGATTAATAATATACTCTAGTATGTTTTTGGCAACCATAGTGGAATGAATTTTTCATTGTAAATCCTAACACCTTAACATTTTTAGGGATTAAGGCCTCTCCAAGGTGTAATAGAAACCAATATTTCCTCAGCATAACTTCAACATATGCCCACCTACTCACCGTTATTTTAAGCATGTCAAATATAAATGAGGGGGTTGGATTTCTATTTGAGTCTCTAATGCAGTTGAGAATTTATTGGCTGCAATTTATGCACCCACTTTGTGTAGGCACAAGGATCTCAATTTAACTAAGAAGCAAATACAAAAATCTTGAGAAATATAATTGGTGTGTGGAAATGGATCTAGCCTCATAAAACCAGAGCAAATTACAGTAAAACAATAAAGAATCATGTTCTTTCCTTTTCACCATCTTAATGCTATAGTTCTCCCTACGGTATTCATAGCCATCAATGACTGATCATGGTTGCTCTTTTTACACATCAGAGACCATAGGCTCCTAGTGTATCTACCTGTTTAAAAACAAGCATCGAACTCATTGATGAATTTCCATTCCCCCACCTTGTAACAGATTGCTTTAAACTTTTAATGAGTTGTTTGACTATTTACTGGAAAATAAATAAATTCTATTTAGATAAATAGAAGTTGATCGAAGCTTGTCGTAATTAATGGCCGAAATAGGTAGTTGTGGTCTCCATTTTTAGTTCAGCATCATTCTCTCTGTAAAGGAAAAATTACAGCCGAAGAACACAAAAATATAATGTCAATCCAAGGGGAGAAAATTAAAATGATTACAATCAGAGTATTTGTAATAATTGTAATCCACTCAATAACTACATTAAATCATGAGTATTTTTTGTGGCTATTAAGATAGTTAACCTCTTAAATGTATTAATATATATATATATATCACTTATCTTTCTTTTTAAATTAAAATTAATATTTATTTTAAAAAAATCAATTGTTAAAAATAACTGTCATAATATAAGTATTTACCATGAATAAAAATATATTTATTTACTTAAAATATTGTATCATAAATTTTAATTTATATATAAAATATTTACTTGTTATATATATATATATATATATATATATATATATATATATATATATATATATATATATATATATATATATTGTACAAAATAGACAGTCAAGTCCATTGCACAAACTAAAATAATATATGTCTGATGGTAAAATAAAAATAATTACACAATTTAATGAGTTAATAATTAAATATTAATAACAATTTTTCGTAATAAATTAGGTTAGAAACATGTTAAAATGAGAATAAAAATGTATTCATAACGTGTTACATTGAAAAATAAATAAATAAAAGTTTATACAATATTAACGTAAAAGTTTCTTATAAGATCAGCAGGGAAGAAGTTATGGTGGAATTGACAGTGAAAATAATTATTATATAAATCAATAATAGATTTCAAAATATATATTAATTTAATTAAGTTATGTGCTTGATTAATAATTTTGAGTTGAAGGACAAACCAAAATTTTATACTCATTTATACCTATCAAATTGAAATAAAATTGTTTTCTTTTACGCTTATTTTATGTTCTAGAGTGCTTCCCCTAATTTTACTTCAATCAGATAAATTATGAGACTGCTTTCAAATTATTCAACTCTGCTGCATAGATATCTCCAATTTTATTTGAATCATGCAAATTCAAACAAATATCACTGACAAATTATTTTTCTTCTCACATAAATTCACCGCCGGATACAGATCAAATTTATATCAATATGAATAATAAATAAGCGTTACTAAAAATTCCCAAAAATTTATACAGAATTGAGTAGCAAAAATTAGGTTAGGGAATAAGCTATTCTTGGTGAGAAGAGAGGCAGAGGGAGAGAGAAAACTGAGCCTGTTGGCAATGCTGGCGCTTCAGAGCGGTGCCGGCGGTAGAGCAAAGGGTGCGCACCGCCTCCAATTCTTCGGGACACGCAAACGAAACAAGGCACATGGCCAACGCCTGGTTAAGGTGGCGACACGCTGAGTCACGACTCGGACCTGCCGGAATTCGACGGTGGCACTCTCGCAGAGCGTTCTCCATACGCTCGCACGTGTCTTCCTTTCTCATCTTTCTCTTTCTCGTTCGTTCCAAATCGCACAATTGAGCATGCTGATTCTCACTACCAATTGTAGTTACACTAAACCAAGAAAGACTGAAACGACGTCGCCGAATCTAATTATATTTAATAAAATAATATAGTTAAATATAGATATCAGTGAAATTCTATGTTTAATGTAGTTATGGTATGGATTAAACAAAAATTATAATTATCATTGATGTGAGAAAATATAATTAATAAACTAATTTTTATATTTACTTCTAATTTTCGTAATTTAGGTTAGTACAGGATAATTTATTTTTGTAATTTAGTTGTTCAAGTTTGACTAACATATCCAAATAACAAATTTAGTTTTCATAATTTTAACTACACATTATAATGAGAAATTTTATTTTTGTCTTTCATTTATCATTAAAACTTAGCAGATATTGATAAATCTATATAACCATGCATGTGACATTACTTATTTAAAACAAATTAAATCATTTAATAAAAAAATAAAAACAGTTTAATATATTATAAATAATATCATAAATAATTGGGTTATAATTTTAACATTGAGATTAAACTTTGTTTATTTATTAATTCAAAAGTTACTACTTTTAAACATTAATCTAAATTGAGTAATTAAATTATCAAGGCTTAAAACCCTATGGTTTTAATATATAGAATAAAATCCAACTGATAAAGCCAAGTGAACCAAAATTTACCCAACAAATTTTTAGTTCCTTTAAATTACTATCTTTAACCCTTGTGTTAATTTTAATAGTGATAACTGTGCTGTGAAATTAATAAAGTTGTCAATTTTAAAATTAAAAAAAAATTGCTATGTTAATTTGTGATGTCACTAAATATTAAAATAAAAATATATATTTATAGGAATTAAACTAAAAAAATACAACAACTAAGAGAAAATTTATATAATTTTTTGGAGAACAAATGTATTATCTGAACTAAAAACCAAAACAACATATCTACCACTAAGTTAAATAATTAACATTTGAAGTTGATTAACATTTAAGTGTATTTTTTTTACCCTAATAATTTATTTAAAAAATGTTAAATAAATTAGTTTTATTAAAATTTAATATTTATTTTGGTTTTTCGAAAGTGAGATTTTATTTAAAATTATTTTATTCTTTTAAAAAGTAACAATTAGTCATACTTTTTAAATAAAACAAATTATTATTTTTTAAAAAAATAAAACGATTTTAAACTTAACTTCTCTATCGAGGGATCAAAATAAGTATTAAACCTTAATAAAAATTAATTTATTTAACATTTTTTAAATAAATTATTAGGCTAAAAAAATACACTTAAATGTTAATCAACTTCAATGTACCATGTAAATATGTTAATTATTTAACTTATTGATAGATATGTTTAATGGGAGAAGTGTGAAAGAGGAGTGATTTTTATTTTATTTCTTACCAAATATAAATGGGTGTAAAAAGAAGTCGTATAATTTTTATTTTATTTATTACCATTAGTTATTTTTAAAAACAATACTTTTATAATGATAATAAACTTTTAATGATTTTAAGGATTGTGTAAAAGTAATTGTAAAAGGATTTTTAACTCTTTTTGCTATGTTCGTGTAGTTTTTTATACTAATAAAATTATCACATAATTATCTAAAAGAATATGATGTTTCTATAAATTGAGATCTTGGATAAGTTTTATAATTCAGTAATGTACTTAAAAATTAATTAATTTTTGATATTTTGTAGAATTAGTAATTGAAATTTATTAAATTTTATCTTTTCTTATAAGCACAAATTGAAAATAATTTTTTTATAAGTAATGTCAAATACCTATATCTCTATAGCTAAAAGAGATTCTCACTTTTAGTATCATATTTGTTTTACAAATTCACCCTTTAAATAAACTTTTTAAAATTAAAATAGTTATATTTATATAAACTTTTCAAATTTAACGATTTTTTAAGAAAAAGAAAACCTAAAAAGATCATCTTTCTACCAGTCATATAGGCCATTAAATCAATATTATTCTCTAATCTAAATGTACTATTTCCTTTTTATCCAAAATGTTCGTATTCAACTTTATATCCTACACTTTGGATATTCTGTTACATTCAAAGGATGAGCTTCATATGAGTATGTTGTTAATTGTATTATAATATGTTCTTCCTCATATGTATGTTTTTAACAGTATGTTGTTGATTTTATTGTATTGTGTTATTGATTACATGTGTTTTAAATTTTTATGAATAATAATAATAATAATAATAATAATAATAATAATAATAATAATAATAATAATAATAATAATAATAATAATAATATAGAAGAATCTTCCCCGCCACTGTAAGATAGACTTACTTGCAGATTCACCAAGGAGGTGCTGACATTCCTAATTTATTTGGCAACCACCAAGCACAGTCCAATTCGAAGAGAAAAAAGGACAAAAAGATTCGACCTTTTCACCTTCTTTGAGGTTTGGATTTCCTCATCTTCATCCCCTTTTCACCACGCGCTTGAAGTATGGCGAATGCTGCGGAAGATTTCGCTCAATTCGGGATTTCAAAGGAGGTGAATGGCTTTTTCCTTTCTTCGCATCACCCTCTCTTAAAAATGCAGGCATTCTGATAATTAGGGCATGCTCTTGTTTGAATTGTTTTTCAGGAAAAGGATAAGCTTGTTGGGGAAGTGATTAGGTATGTGCTTTTCAAAACCCATCATAATTCAGGGTGCCCTATTAAGAGAGATGAACTCACTCAAGTCGTTACGAAGAACTACCATCAGCGTAGCCTTCCTGCCTTTGTTATCAATGAAGCTAAGGACAAGCTTTCCTCCGTATTTGGGTATGAAATGAAGGAGCTTCAAAGGGCACAACCTTCATCCAAAGCCCAAACTCGAGCATCCCAACAGAGTGAGCATTTCGCCTTTTTCTTCTTTTCTCTTTTCATTCTATTTATGGTTCTGTTAGGATATAGCTTTTCCATCACTTATGCAAAGAAATTGAATGCACTTTCTCTTGTAAGCTTAAACTTATCTTATGAGTATGCTAAAAGAGAATTATGTTTATCAAATAATCATGTAATTTATTTTATATATAAAGAGATTTTTCATTTACATATTTTACCTTTAATTATATTTGAAAATTAAAAAAAAAGAGAATGTAAATTTTGTTGTGAAATAAAATTTAATATTAAAACTCACCTTTTTATTTCTTCGCCCCTTGATTTCTTCATTTCCAAACAATGCACATCATTTTCCACACTATTTCAATGCTCCTTCCTTCTTTTCCATGCTAACAGAGGCATGGATGTCAATACGAACAACTAATTATGAGTTTATGATCCTAGGTAGAGAAAACGAGTTAACATACCATCGAACACTTTTCTGAGTAAACTTGAGGAAACTCTTTTTAGTTGTATACTTGCATAAACTCTCGAGTCAGGAAGTGAGTTAACGAATTTGATATCTGTATAATTCTTTTCCTTCATTGGTCCTATAGTATTGGTATTTTATTAAGAATGAAACTGTTTGTAGAAATGAGCTCCTTTCTGAAATGTTTTCATTTTAAGAACTTGTGCTTTTGTGAATTTATATATGAGCAGGTCATTTATGTGACTTTAATCTTACTTTGCACTAATGTACTATCATAACTTATTATTATAGTCTGATTCTTGTCTTTGTTATGAAGTTGAAATGTTGAACTATTGTTGTGTAAAAGTATCATGCTATGTGCATATGTTATTATTTGTTCTTTTTACATTTTCCTTTAAGTTTGAGAAGAATCTATAAATAGAGTCTCTGTAGACTCTCGAGTTTACTAACCTTGACATTGCTTGTTTAAACAACTCACTCAAGTAATGTGCAGTAACATAATATGTTTCTATGGAAAAATTTGTTAAGCAACTTACTAAGCACCTAAGGGCCGATGTTCTAAGAATGAAAAGAGAGAGAAATTAGAAATATAATAAATTATGTGACAAAGAGCAATAGTAGGCACAAAAACCGATGTGCAAATTGCTATATGATTTGCTGTATTTGTATCACATCTCAAGATAAAATCAGTTCTTGGAGAAGTTAAATGAGAACTCTTCTATGAACGATAAAGTGCATAAGTTGTTTAAGTTTATAAGATCTTATTCAATTTTGTCCTTTTATTTTAGTCTTTTATAGGTGTTTATTTTATTAATCAAACAAAACCTATAACTCACACTCCATGGTAATGATTGAGTTGTTGAAAATTTTGAGTTCTATTTGTGAATTTTTAATGACAGTTTGAGCACAGATTGAGTTATACTTGTTCAAAGCTGGTTGTGTTCCCCAGAATTTTCCTACAATATTTTAGGTTCTGCCATCTTCATTTTCTTCTAATGGTTTTATGATGTTTGTTCTTTCAGGTGGGGCAGATCCAAAATCATACATTCTCATAAGTCAACTTCCTCCTGATGTATATGAAAAATATGTTGTGGATGCGAAAACTGCTCATCTATCTGGATTCACTTTTGTCGTGATTAGTATTGTCCATCTTGCTGGTGGCAAAATTCCAGAAGGTATGTTATTGTTAATTTAGTGTCACAATGCTACAATTATACATATATAATATCTCTATCCACCTCATAAACTTATTGAAGTCAATTTTACTACTAGTTTGTTGTCTCTAGACAAATGTTGTAAATACCAAGGTTCTTCTTTCTTTTTCATTTTGCTTGTTATTGGCCTAAAACTTGTGAAAGTTAACACTATGGAACTCCGGTGAGGGTACTGCAGACAATCTATGGAGCCAATTGAGGAGGATGGGTTTGGCTTTGGGTGAAAATGAAGGAAGTCATCCAGTCTTTGGAAATGTTAAGCAGGCATTGGAACTTCTTGTTCAGCAAAGGTGAAATTTCTTTGATGTGATGGATTTAAACTACAATATATGTTGCCTTTTGTGACACTTCTGATTTCTAGTGACAAGCAATGTTGTAGTTATTTATTCATCCTTTACTTTGTAGGTATTTACAGAAAGACAAAGTTAATGGTCCTGAAGGCAATACTCTATATTATGAGCTAGCTGAGAGAGCTTTAGATGCACCCATGAATGACAGGGTGAAGGAATACATCTCTCAGGTAGTGTTTTTGAAAAGTAAATCATATAAGTTTGTGGTTAGTTCTTTCGTTTTTTATAAAAAATAAAAATAAAAATTAACTCAGTCTAATGTTGGGCAATAATAGCATATTGAATTGAAGATACAGTTTTACTAAGGGCTTATTCATTAAGCTCTTATCACACAAGGGTTTATGCCATAAAAAAAAAAGAGAGAACTTATTTTGATAAGCTACACGAGAAACTTATTGAAACAAGTTAAGATTGTACGGTAGTTCTTGATCAATGTAAATATCATGTACTACTTTTATTTTTGGATAATCCTATCTGAAACATGGTTTCTCTTGCAGATTGTACAGGATAATACTTCAGTTGGTGCTGTCTAAGAGCTAGTTCTTCGTTGTCTCAACTGGGTTATAATTATGCTGATAAAGAACAATAGTAGAGAAATAGAGATGAGATCATGGTTCCAATTGATTACTAACTTTAAGCCTTGAACTCTTCAAGAATCTCTATCTAAATCCTGTCTTCAGCGAAATGTGCAGATGTTAAGATTTAGGTTCAGATTTGTCAATGATTAAAGTTTTGTAAATTTGAAGCTGATTGTGTATATAACAAAGGTTAAGTTTAATCTTATTTTATGTATTTAAGGTGGGTTTTTTTTTTTATAATTTTAAATAGCTTTTATTTTATACTTTTAAATCTTCTAGTTGAACAAGGTATTCAAATGAATATCTGTATTGTCTTGGACCAACTTTTGATCCGTTTGGGCCCAATTAGTCCATTCTAACCTACGAGTAACTGAATGACATGAATCAGCATGGGGTTTTCTTCTTGCACCCCATTGTTTTCTTCCTGCACCCCACCTTTTGCTGCCATTCTCATTTTACTCTTACAAAATATATATTAAATAAATAAATTATTGTTATATATGGGATATGAGATGTATGAAATTTACCACAAAGCACCATGGTTTGATAAAAGCAAGAGACACACCATTTATATTACCATAAAGGACGCTCCATCGTAGATGCGGCCTGCACCTAATAATGTAGAATGATGTGAAGGGTCTTATCCAATCTTTGTAAGAATGAAGCATGGAGTAAAGCTAATTAGAAATCACCAAATTCTTTTTTTTTTCTCAAGATAAGAAAAGAATGGTTTAACTTTCTTATATGTTTCTCATATTGTTTATTCCTTTCTTAATGCTTCAACTTCATTTCTTTTACAATTTCTTTCATTGTTGTGTGGTGACTTTTCTAAAAGAAAAAAAAAAAGAGGCTCTATCTATCCTTTTTTGTTGCTTATTGTTTCCCCTTCTATGTTCTTCTTTTAATTCTTTTGAATTCTGAATTTATTTCCTTAATTTTCTTTAATTAATGTGAGGTGACTTTTCTGAAAAAAAGAAGAAGAAGAAGAAGAAGAGGCCCTATCTATCTTTTACTGTTATTCAGTATTCTAGAAAAAAATTATAATGTATTTATCCCAAGAAAAAGAAAATCTACTAATTGTACATAATTATAAAGAAAACAAGACTTATTTTAGATTTAGCTTCAATTTTCTAAGTTAACATCCCTAATACATTTTCAATTAAAAAATTAACTCTCTTAAATCTCTTTTGCAAATAAATAATTTAACCTTTAACTATATCTGTTTATTCCTTAGATTTTAGTGTTAATTATGCTGATAGAGTTTATTGAGTCATACATACTAGCATTTTTAGATAGTTAATTAATACATTCTAAGTTGTTTTTTAATTCATTCACTATCTCCTGACTTGCCACACTTAACTTGCCATTAAAAGCAGGACATAAGTACTTATAAAATATTAAAATTCAATTTAAAAATATAATTTAACGATCGATAGATGTAAACATATAATAATATCGTAATTCAAACAGTCATCACTTATATCCTCTAATTAAGTTTGTAATATCTATTTACAAATAAGATAAAAGTTAAAGATTAATTAAGACATTATTAAAATTAAAATGTGTATATTTATAAAAGAAGTAATACTTCTGAATATGATATACATAAAAATTAAGGATAAACAAAAGTTATATTATTCATTATAGTTTTGCAACACTATTATACATGCATAGACACAAACAAGTCTTACATAATCTCACACTTCTCAATGAAATAAAGTGATGGAAAGAACACAGTGACTGAAGAACTCAGAAGCAACACTATCCACATACGAAAAGCTGTTTTAGTTGTAATCAGGATTAGCCAAAAGATAATCATCAACAGCCTTGGCAAACACTGCTGACATCTCATTGGTAGATTTGAGAAACTCTTGTGTGAGTTCAGCATCTCCTTTTGTGTAGTATTTGCGTGTGGCCTTCACAATGCATCCTCCATCAGAATTTGGCACCAATTTGTACTCATTAGACACCTTCTCCAATGGCTCTGTCAGAAGATTCCCTTCAACTATTGTGTACTGATACACATAGTTATCTTCATCCACCACATCCACCTTTTGCTTCACATACCCTGATCATAGCATCAAACATATTAAGAGCAAATTATCATAAAAGTTCACAATTTCATGATCATATGTAAATCCATGACTAGATGATGAAATAATGTCAATGATATAAGGTTTTGAAAGATAAACTCAGTTCACCTTCAGGAAGACTGAACTTCTTAATGGTTCCTGGCCCTCCATCTCCTTCAATGATTTCAACACTTTTAACAAAGTCTGGTAAAGCTTTGGGGAAAAAATTGGAAGAATCAAGGACAATGGCTTTGTATAGTCTTGCAGGTGCCACTGCAGAAATTAGATCACTTTCAGTAGTGACAATTCCCATGATCTTTTGACACAAATTTAGGGTTAGGGCAAAATGATATGAAGAAGAAGAATTTGGTTTGCTGATAGAGAGTGTGAGTTTCTTGATTGTGGATATGGCATTTTATATGGACATGGGAAGTGGAAAGTTCCCCTAATACGCAAACAAATCAATGTTCAAATTAGTTTTAATATATCTTTAAATTAATTTGCAGAAATGATAAATTAATTAATGAAAAAGTCAAATCTAAACTTTAAAAAACCAGCTCCTTCTCCAAGACTTTATCAGCGAATATCAAAATTTATAGAATATTGGTGAATTAGTCTATGCAAGCTTGATTACTGTATATTAATTTATATATGTACGTTAATGTAAGCATAAATTATTTAAACTATAAGCAGATTAAGTTCTATTTAGTTTGTACCTTAAAAAAAAGTTTATCAACTGGTTTTGTAACCATATTGATTATGATTATCTTTTTATTTTCCAGGAATGGAAAATGGTACGTGTACATGAACACGATGTGATACTGATAAAAAATATTTAAATTGACTTTTGAACAAATTAGTGAAGATAGATACGTAAGTCTATTTTTATTTATATATTTATTGTTGCTTAAAATTATTAAAATATTATTTAATTTGTTTGCTATAATATTCATGTAATTATAAATTTGTAGTATTAATTTGTTTATTGTAAATTGGTATTGACGAAAAAATATCTATGTTTTGCAGTATTAAATTTGAACAATATCACATTTATTTATTAACCTTTTTACTTTTTACAATATATATATATATATATATATATATATATATATATATATATAGACATATAGATATAGGAGAGGAAAAGAGGGAAAGAATAAGTATAAATTTCTAACTAGAAAGATACATTGAGTATGCAATTAAGCAATGAACATAATTAAAGTTCATATAGTATAAGTTGCTGGCAAACATTAACATGCTTGTAGGATTCACACTTTATATTAAAGTCTATGGAAAAATTATTGAAAATTTAAATATAATTTTGAGTCTTACGTCTACAAAAATTAAGTAATACATAAATAAATGGATGTACAAACTGATATAATCTTTTATATAAATTATCTTTTCGTGATTTATTATTATCAGCTTTTTTGAATTAATTAAAAAATTTAAAGTAAAATTAATACAGATTTTGTTAAAAATAGCTTTTACTGCTTAATTATTTCTTTTCAATATATATATATATATATATATATATATATATATATATATAATTGTTCTTAATGTTTGTGTCTTGTTTGGAAATAGGTGAAGGGCATTCTGCAAAATATACTAAAGGAATTATAAAGATAAGATGGGAAAAAAGTACTGGTATCTGAACTATTATGAGAAATACACTTAAATAATATAATTTGTTGCTGACAAATTAAATGACAATCTATCACACATATCATTGTCTTATTTTTGAAAAATGAAATAATATTTATTTTAAGAATGATAAAATAGCCTAAACTTTTTTTTTCAAAAATATATTTAAATAACTTTAGTTTCAGGGCATTTTTATTATCTCACTAAGTCCATTTGATTAACAAGATAACATTATATTATAAATTTTAGGACATTATCATAAATTAAGACAGAGTGTAGAGTTTTTAAAGTTCAATTCATAAAATTAAGCTAATAATAAATTTTGTGGCTTTCTTGTATTCTTTATTCTTTTCTTGATTCTTTTAAAGTTCATTTTATCCACTCCCTATCTTCCATTTCATACAATATCTTATATTCTTTATTCCTTTCTTAATTATTGAAGTTGATTTTGTCCAATCCTCAACTTTCCCTTTCTTGTAATTTCTGATATTAATCTGTATATTATCATTATATAGTATTATCATTTTCATGTCACACAAATCATAGTCTTGTATATATTCATTAGTACTACAATGTGATGTATATAGTTCCCACTGAAATAAAGTATTAATTAAAGCAAAACATGCTTAACAAAGTAAAAGGTTGGTCTGTTTTAGTTGTAATCAGGATTAGCCAAAAGATAATCCTCAACAGCCTTGGTAAACCCAGCAGATATTTCATTGTTAACCTTCAAAAACTCATCTGTGAGTTGTGCATCACTTTTGGTGTAGTATTTTATTGTGCACTTGATCATGCATCCTCCCTTAGGGTTTGCTTCCAATTTATACTCATAGCACACCTTCTCCAATGTCTCTGATATTACACTGCCTTCATCCACTGTGTAGTGGTACACGTACTTTTCTTCGTCCACCACATCAACCTTTTAATTCACATATCCTAGTCCAATGAATTATCACATCATTGCAAAACACATAAAGAAATTAACGTTGTGTTAGAAATATCGATTCTTATTTGATATGTATAGTTTCTCCCCTAATGAATATGAAAAATCCCAACATGTTGCAATATGCCAACCAAATTCTTACAAAACTTACCATTAGCAAGAATGATTTTCTTGATGGATCCAGGTCCTCCGTCTCCAATGATTTCAGCACTCTTAACTAAGTTTGGTATAGCTTTTGGAAGAACATTGCCAAAATCGAAGGCCATGGCTTTGAATAATCTTGCAGGAGCCACAGCACAAACTTGTTCACGTTCAGTAGTCACAATTCCCATGATTTTTGACACACAGGATTGATGCAAGTTCAAGATGATATATATATATGTATATATGACTGATTTTGTAAATTGCTTTTGCTGAGTGAGTTCGATTTTGTGGATTGTGATCAACTACACATAACATTTTATATTGCTGGGAAGTGGGAATAATTACTATTATTCAATAATTATCTGCCAACATAATAATTAATTAGTGAAATAGTCAAATTAAACGTGGTATCTTTAGAAGGAACCAGTACTTTCCAGAGAACTTGTCAGATTATATAATGCCCTCTCTCCAAAAGTCTTAGAAAACATCGTTATCTTTTGCAGCTCAATTATTGTTGATTAATTTATATATATGTTTAGGTACACGAGTACACGTTGGTTGTTTTTGTTTATATCATAAGCAAACTCTATCTTGTATCATTCATTAATTAAGATAATCATATCCTTGTGAGTGTGTGTGTGTGTTTTGAATAGCTGTTATTGAAAGCATGAAATAGAAAATGCAACACAGTATAAGATTCCTTTGCGTTATAATATATATATATATATATATATATATATATATATATTATTACAGAATACAGATGGAGAACGACAATCAACACCAACAAGACACGTAGGTTTTTCGATCAGTACTCAATCAAATTCACCGATATAACAGTAACACTTAAGAATGTTACATAAAACCAACACTTGCTCGCAAGGAAATTAAACCAAACAAGACCAAACCCAAGAAGCCAGGACAAGAGAGGAATTTGAAGAAGCAGATGAATCAGTATTCTCCAGGGTTTGCCAAAACGTAACCCTCGACAGCCTTGAAAAAACCGGTTCCCCTGGCCTTTGATTCTTCAAGCACTGCTTCTAAGAGAGGTGCATCGCCTTTGGTGTGGTATTTGACAGCGACCTTGGAGATGGAACCACCATCAGGACCAGGCACAACCTTTGTCTCAAGTGTGATTTTCTCCAAACTTTCATGCAACCCTGGTCCTCCCACTATGCTGTAATCAAATCCCAGGTTAGCTTCGTCCACTGCATCGATTTTCTGCAGCACAAAACTCGTTTCGCTACCTGCAACCATCATAATAAATTAGTACCACTCAAACCCAAAATCTTAATAGAATATCTATGATGTTCAACTTTCTTCTGTTTATTTCTCATTCTTAGATACTTAATAAAACCAATCTGAATTACTAATCATGTATGTATACACAATCAAAACAAACACTTCTCAGCTTATAATACACAAACACATTAAGCTAAAAGTAAATATGAGCATAAAACAAGAGTTAACATTGTTAATGTCGATATATATATATATATATATATATACACTGACCTTCAATAGCTGTTAGCTTCTTGATGGTTCCAGGTCCACCATTTCCTTCAACAATTTCTATGCTCTGGATGACAGGAATAACCTTTGGGATGATGCTGTCTGAATCTTTTGTGAGAGCTTTGTACAATATTGCTGGAGGCAGTGTAGAGGAGTTCTCATCATCGAAAGCAAAAACACCCATGATCGATAATATAAACACACAGAGATTAATTAACACAGATACTGGGATTAGACTGTACTTAGTTTGTGATGGTTTAGGGCATAGAAAGAGATGGTATTTATAGCCTCACACCAGCTACCATTCTTACTCATAAATGCTACTTAATTATCCCAACAACTTCAATTCTCCTTGGTGCTCGTCACGATGTTCATTTAATTATTGGATCATGTAGTATATTCCAAGTTTTATAATGAGATTAGGGGAATGAAGACTAAGAATTAGTCAGAAGGTGGAATAAATATCAGTACATCTTATTCTCTAAAAAATGCTAGCAATCATGTACCTTTTTTAATGTTTTATGAATTCATAGCAGGTTTTATGCATAGTTAATGATAGAAAATATTGAAAAGAAAATGCCAAATAGTTCATAGTTTATTCTTCTCTTGTAAAGATCCATTTTTTCTAAACTTATGCTGTAGAACCTCTTTTACTGTTTTAAATATTTATAAGTGCATCTAAACATAATTATAATACCGTAGAACATTCTTACCCAATGAGAATATGGTCGAGTTCAATGAAATGAAGAACCCAACAAGGTTATGACAAAAATTAACCTGCTTGAGTGAAATCAAACTTCTGATGAAAATTTAGATGTGATTCTTTATACACTTTTAATATTATTTCTAATTAAAAATGAGATTTTATTTTCGTAACTTATATAAAGTTTTAATATAAATATCCGTTGTGTAAATTATTGAAATAAAAATTTAAGTCTAAGGAAAGTACGTTAGACTCGGAGTTAGATTTTAAGATTCAAACACTTAGTGTATTAATTAGAGTGAAATGTAAAATAGATTTATTATTATTCTGGTTAGAACATCCTTATAGTCAATAACTTTTTTTCCTTTTTATCTAAACCTTAAACCTTTATTTATTAGAGACATAAAATTCATGTGAATTCAAAGACGGCTTTATTTATTTATTTTTAAATAAAGAAATTTATTAAGTTAATGAAATCACGGCTTTATTGATTTTTTTTTTTCAGATAATTATGTTGACGCTATATATATATATATATATATATATAATTTTTGGTACTAGAATAAAGTTAATTTTCTTCTAAGGAATTTTCTTTTACTGTGAAAACTTAATATATGTGATTATCTTTCATAAAATACTTTCTCATTTTATTTACTTGTACGTTGTCTTTACTCTGATAGATATATTTAGATTAATTTTGTAGTACTCAGACTGATTCAAGAAGTTCGATGTCATCAAACCTTAAAATAATAAAAAAGATATGCCAAGAAATATTCTCACTTAAAAAAATAGTTGCTATTAGTTAATTAGATTAAATTTAATCTTTTATCAATAATAGAATTTAGTGTAACTAATAATTGTTTAGCAATTAATTGACAGCTGCATGCTCACAACGTAATATCCCTCTAGAAATACAACAATTTATAAAATAGAAAATTATTTTACCATGCTCTTTATAATATAACAAAATTCAGAAGATTTTCATTAAATAAAGCAAATCCTATAATGAATTAATAAAAAAATTATCATAATTGAATAAATTTTACATAAATTTTGTATAAAATGATATTAATATCCTATATGGAAAAGAATAACATTAAAAAATATATGTTACCAACATCCTTCGATCGAATTATTTGTCATCAAATGTGGACTTTGTCCAAATTGACCAAATGATAGAAAGCATATATATATAGTATAAATTTATGAAGATAATGCAGAAATAGTTGGAAATTGACTGAAGCAAAGAACAAAGAGTTGATGGACGGCAAAGTTTCTAAATTCACAAGCAAAGATGTGTTCTCTAATCTGGTTAATTTAATTTTTTATATTGTTTAGTTAAATAAAGGTGTTTATGTATTAACAAGTTACTTATTACATTAAAATAGATAATAAAAATTGGGTTGTTCATAATATTTGAGATTCTCATTTTAAGCATATTTTAAGACAAAGTTACAATAAACATTCATTTCCTTTCGTTTCGTTGTGCTTGCAATATTTATTTATTAGTTGTGTATTAATTAAGTGAAACAAACGCATACACCTATATCAAATTCATTGATTTGTTTCTTATTGCTAATTTATATGGTACTTGTTTAAATTAATAATATATAAGAAACATTTTCAATTATAATTATTTCTTTCATCAAAATTAAGTTTAAGTAACTCATTGCATTAACTAGTCATATATTGGAGAGTTGTCCTTTATTCTGTCAGTTATAATTATTTTTTCTCTTTCCAACAGGCCATTTTGTTTTGACTGCTAACCTACTGTCTATTTTTTTTCTGCATGAAATATTCAAGTTCTTTTACGTGTTCTGGTTTATCTTATACCTAATTTTGTAGGTTTATTACACTATAGTATGTAATAATTGGAGTATAAAGTTTAGAAAAATATTATTAATTTATTGGTGAGTCTGCATACAGATATCCATGAAGGGTTGAATGGTTTACTGCAAAGAGGTTCAGTAATGAGGATTTGCCAGAAGATAGCCTTCAACGAGCTTCACAAGTCCTTGGATCTTGGCTTGGTTAGCCTTCAGTTCCTCCTCACTAAGAACAGCTTCACCTTTTGTGAAATATTTGGCTTGCACCTTCCTAATTGTTCCTCCATTGGAGCCTTCTACCAGTTGGCTCTCGAATGAGATCTTCTCCAATGTCTCAGGCAAGCCACTGCCATCAATTATGCTGAAGTTGTACACAAAGCTACCCTCATCGATTGCATCAACTCTGTGCAGCACATACTTGCTTTCTTCACCTGCTCCCATGTTCATTTCATTCACATTCATCAAGTTCTTTTACACAACAACGTTCAATTTTAGAATCTTATGTAAGTATGTGATATGCCATGTATTGAATTAATTAAAAAGGTAGCATTTTATATCTACTGACCTTCAATGGTGGTGATCTTCTTGATGGTGCCAGGAGCACCATTTCCTTGGGTGAATTCAATACTGTGGATGCTATCCACAAGCTTTGGGAAGAGGTTATGGAAATCCAAGGTCATGGCTTTGAAAAGCCTAGCAGGAGGCACAGCAGCAGGAGTATCATAAACCTGAGTAAATACACCCATTACAGTGATGTGGTTATAGTGAGAAGATGTTGGTGTTGGTTGCTGATATGTGGAAAGGGAAGTCTTTATATACCAGTGGAGGCTGCCGGCTAGGGTGGCCTGCATTGGTCATATGTGATGGTTAGGTATACTTCTACCATTTTGGTGGGGCCTCTCCTCCATTGGCATAATTTTTGGTGGAAAATAAAATATTTAGAAAAACAGTTGACTCATTAGTCAAAAATGGTGGTGGTTTTTCTACAATAGAAGTCATATTCACCCACCATAAAATGTAGTGGATTCTTCAGAAAATGAGAGAGCACTGAAGTGATAAAAGTAATTAGTGATTTGATAATATATATATATATATATATATATATATATATATATATATATATATATATATATATAATAAATGATGCAATAATTTTTGTTTTTTTTAGTTCTGATATTATGAGAAAAATATATATATTCACAGTAATCACAAAATTAATAAAGATGATTTAATGGTATTTTGTTTTAAAAGAATTGTTAAATCGTTTTTTATTTTATATCTAAAACATATATATTCAAAGGTTTATAACAACTAATTCAATTAAGAGTATAAAATAGAGTAAAAATATGCTTAAGAGAATAAAAAAATAAGAATTTAAACCTCAACTAAAACACACTTCTTAATTTCACTTATTATTTTTAAAAACTATTTTCTAAAATCATTTTATTCTTCTCCGAGATGAATTTCTTATCTAAAATGTATTAGAATGATAATCAAGGATTAGAGTGGAATTAACAGAAGAATGCGATTATATAATATTGTTCAGTTAGATAATGAACATGCAAGATTAAGCCCTTAACTATGAACAACAGCTGTGGAATGATTTGACAATAAAAATGCAAAATTTGAGTGGAGGCCAGCAACTTCTAACCCCATGATTTACCCTTTAATGAAGAAAAGGTTTAAATGTGTATGTAAATATGCTTTTTAATTGGCACTCTATCTAGTTTTGTACAGACTATAGCTACCATCTTCTGTATACAAAGGTATCTTAAGCGTACCCATTATGCCATGTAAACAAACAGATATTTTAAAACCTTCAAGTAATAACCAACTTTACCTTTGGTCCCGATAACCAATCAGAAAATTCAACCAATTGGCCAGGAAGAACTGCTAAAATTAACCTAGAAAAATTCAAGTAATGCCTTTTTTATGGATCATCTAGAAAAATCTGAAGAGACAAACCTTAAAACTGAATGGGATGTATAATTATAAATTCTACTGCCATCATATGCCCGTGCTAGTGACACGAATTTTATTCCCAATGGTTATTCCGAACTAACATAGAAGACAAGCAGGATTAAAGAAACGTTGCATTTATGAACATAACTATAGACACAATACATATATATCCACTGTAACTACCGCCACTTCGTATCGTTCTGAATTTTCTCTCTCTCTCTCTCTCTCTCTCTCTCTCTCTCTCTCGTGCTTACAGCTCCAGCTCCTAATACAATAATGGCATACGAGCTACAAATGCAGTCATAATTTATCATCAAGAATGGTGGACAACAGAAGCCCTTGCACAAATTCAAACCTCCGAGCGTTCTCTACTTTATCTTCTTCTGACAGCTGTAACTGTTTAGGTTTTCTGTAACAACATAACATTGTCAGACTATAAGTGTTGGAATAGTTGTGAATCACAAAATGAATGAAAAGGTTTCGAAGCAGGGTGACACGATGCTAAAATGATCATAACAGTTCAAGTTATTCCACTAATCACAACTATTGAATGCAGATCGAATTACTCATTATATCTCGATAAATCTAAAATCAAATACGTATCCGAAATGTGAGCTATCTGATCATTTATAGGTTCCAATTCAAGAATACCTGAATGCAAGAAACCGTTACCTGTTTCATCAGTCAGTTTTAAAAAAGAAAACGGTCACAAATTTAACCACATTTAGAGCATAAGACGCACCCAATACTATAACTATTACACAAACAACCTAAATGTTTCCCATTAATTTTTCAAGAATAGAAGGACATAATAAGACAGCGGTATCAACCTTCCTACCTTTCCAAGAAATGATCTTTTGAGCTTTCTTTTACAAGGGCACCTTGGATGGAAGCAGGAAGGGTTGCACTCAAAGACTCATCAGAACCAAGTGGGCTGAACATAAAAGATGATAACAGAGGATCAGGGTCAGAATTGGAGGAAGCTATGAATGAAGAACCTCCAAGAAGTGACTGCAAGGCTCCATCTCGTAACTCTCTCCTCAACATAGAAAGTGTAGAGCAAGAGCCTCCTTTCCTAACCCTCCTTTTACGCTGCACGTAAATTCTGGTTATGGAAAATCATTTGACGAAATGAATAGTACTTGAAATCAAATAGCTACCAAGGCAATGCAGATAGGAAATACGATTTGGGTTCACCTGCCCCATATGATCGAGAATGGATAGGGACTGGGTAAAGTACTATTGTATTCGCACCCTTTTCTCAGCCCGTATTTAAAATAAAAATATTTGTATTTGTCACTATGGTGTGTGGATAAACAACTTTAATCTTCATGCCTGTGTCATTTGAATACCTATATATTTATATTCATTCCCATTACTGCACTACTTCCCTTGTGTAAAAATCAATAAAAGAAATTAATTATAAAAATTAATTCTTGAATGAAAGGATATAGTTGATTCCTTCTGTTATTTGTTATAGCACTCAAAACATAGAATGCTATTATTAACATGCATTTCTGTTGGTTTCTCCAAAATCACGAAATAAATTGAATGCATGAATATGTTTATATTATTTAATAGGTTTTTCTAACTTACACCTACTTGATCTTTTACAAAGAGTAAGATTGCAAGTTATAACTGCAAATTTTTTAAAATACACCCAATGTGAAACTTGGTAAATTACTCTTTCTAAATATATAAGTGGGTGAGTTAGCAAATGGGAATCAGGCTTGCTAACTTACATCTACTTATCTTTTAAAATGACTTAGTAAGTATAGCTAAAAAAAAAATTAAAACACATCCAGGGTGTATTTGCTAACTTACTCCTTCTAAAAAACAAAATGGGTTTAAGTTAGCAAAACCATATAAAAATAAAATAGGTATACGATAAGTACTATAGTATACTACACGTCCTCGTCCACAACAAAATTTACAAGTAAATACCTATCCTAGACTCATCTACATATCCTACACTCATCCCAATTAGCGGCTATTTATTCTACTCGTTTGTGGCTAATTTTACAGATATTCAAAGTCAGCGCATACTTTGTCATCCCAACTCAAAGACTCTTGTTCTACATACATAGTTAACTAAATAGGACAGATTCAACGCATGATATTATCATTTAACAATGTTGAAATCACAGGAATAACTACACCAAACAATTTGCATATTTGATAAAGTCTAATACATCAGATAAAACATGCGTAGTCGAGTACCACTGTTCTGCATTTCAAACAACCTAAACTAATGCTTGCTTAATAGAAACATACTCAAATTGGCTCATAGAAATCTATCACACATTCACTAGTCTGCAAGTAGCTAACCTGGCCATTCATAATGACGGGAAGACACATGAAAACTCTTCACACGACATTTTACAGGTTTCATTTTTTGTTTTCTCTTTTCCTTTATTAAAAGGCAATATGCATGGATATTGAAATTTTATCTATCAACAAATTTTGGTATAGTTTAAATGTTTATGGAAGGAAAAAATTCGAAAATAAAATGAATCAAGCTTCCTTCCTAAGTTAAAATCAATTTATGGATGACAACCATTTTAAAAGTTATAATATCCTACATTTCCAAAAGCTAAAGTCCGTAAGTTAATTTTAATTTTTCATAAAAAAAATTATTCATTTCACTTCATATTTCCTCTATTAAACACGTACACGAGTTTTCAAACTTCACGAGCATCAAACAACTGAACCGTCAACTTAAAATTATCAAATCACTGAAGCAAAGACTAATAGAAAACACCATAATCAAGAAACATAAGAACCAAATTGCAAAAAGGATATCCTCAAGAAGCTCCCATGTTGCGTGGTAATATGTCCAACGATATCCATTCCTACCTTTTTACCACAAACAGGACACACCTGAAGACATAAGCACCAAGTTACAATTAAGAAACACGACTTAGCGCGCGAAACAAGCAATCAGTTAATAAAACATATAATGCGAGCACAGAACATAACAGAACCAATATTGCTGTTGAGTTAGGAAGCAGACCCACCCACAAACACTCGCTCATCCTCGTTGAATAACTTCAAGGAATTAAAAATACATAATTTATTTATCTTTTACTATGATCACTAATTTACATCATGTTTAACTACTCCTTTCGACTTTATACCCGTAAACATTACATACTATATAGTTACAACACTGAAAACATCTTCTTTTAATCTCTACACATACACTTTTTTTTAATTACTTTTACTCTCTAAATATACATTTTTAATGACTTAAGTTCCTATAACTACAACTAAAAGTGATTAAAGACGTATATGTTGAGCATGAATGGAACACGAATTTTATTTTTTTTTAATTAGAAGGATTAAAATAAGTTTTAAACCTTGATATTAAGTTAAGAGGTTGTGTCTGTAATTGGTAATTGGTAAGTGGAAAGAAGAAAGGGGAAACGGACCCCGTTTTTGGCTTGTATAGGATGGTGCTCGTCAATGTGGCAACAGAGCGAAACGACGTCGTAATCCTCGGCGCAGTAAGGGCAGAGGTACTCCACTCTTAAATCATCGTTCCCTTCACTCTCCTCCATGTACAGATCTGCAACAACAATTGCAGTAAGCTATATCATAATCTTTTCTATCCAACAATAAACGTTTTTTTCAAATTCAAACAACAGAATCAAGAGAGTGGAGATAGTGCGAGACCAGATCGAGAATGATAGCGGCGTGAAGAGGTGGAGATGCGCGTGGAAACCCACGAATTTGAGGAGTCCATGAAACCCTAAGATCAAAACAGCGAGAAATGTACGTCGGAGAGAGAGATAGAGAGATAGAGAGAGAGTTTGTTGCGGCACCGGCAAGAGGAGAGAGAAAGCTTATGTGTTTGGGGTTTATTTATATAATAATAATTGTATAAATCATTGTCTATATCAAAATATGTAATAAAAACTACATTCGCTATACAATTTTTTTTTAAATTAAAATCAATAATTTTATATGTAATTATTTATATGTATACGCATATATTGTAATTTTCTTTTAACTATTTTTGTAATATCTTAATATGTAAAAAAAGATTTAAAATCTCTTTCTTACGACTTTTTAATTAGGGTTAATAATAACTCAAATTCTTTTCAAATTTTTAAGGTGTGAATTATTTAGTAAAAGTGACTGTAAAACTATCCTATTCAAAAAATACACTTCTTCTTAATTAAATGTTTGTAAAACTTAAAAGAAGTAGATATTAAATATCAATAATGATTATTTAGATAACAAGCGGCTCTCGTAGCTCAGTTGGTTAGAGCACCCGTTTAGTAAGCGGGAGGTCTTGAGTTCGACTCTCAACGAGAGCATTTGGCTTTCCTTTTGTTTTCTTTATCTTTTTAATAATGTTTTGCTTATGCTAGGTTTCTTTTTTGGGAATATGATGTTGGAAAACTTGTTCGTCTTGTTTGGTTTTGCTTTTAAATTAACATTCAATCAATGCTTTTCTGAAATTTTTTTAAAGTTTCCATAAAAAAAAGATATTTAACGTTACAACGAATTAAAGTCTTAAATTAAAATTAATAACTACTATTTGTTTTCTAAAAACGGGATATAAAAGTTTTTAACAATATTTTTCACCATCCAAACCGAACTTAATTACTCTTAGGAGTAGTAATTCACAATTTCCACAAGCTCTAGAAACTATGATTTCCAATCTGGATACCATATTGTTCCTTAAGAAATGAAAGAAAATGAACTACGCTCGTATTTTATATACTCAAGATTTCATGACACGTGATTCTCTTGTTAAAATAAATGGAGAATATGCAATATAACATGTTTTTTCACAAAATAAAAGTAAATTTAGTTGTTTATTTTATTTTATTTAATTAAATTATTCAATTGCTCTTAGATAATAGAATAAGTGTTTTATTAAAATAAGTTGAACATGTAGAAAAACTGAAAAAAAATTGAGTTAATAGGGTTTGGAATTGAGATGTCTAATCAAAAGAGCTCATTAAAATAGATTTATATTAAGTTTTTCATTTTCATTTCATTTTACACTTGTTCAAAGTTCTAACTCTTAAGATAATGAATAAAAGAATATGTTCCATCAAAGTATTAAAAGAAAAATATCTTATGTATAAATATTAATAAGAATTTAGTTAAAGAAACGATCTTAAAGTCTTAGCATGATATATTTTAAGTAGAATTGTCAAAATGGGTCACAATCTAAAAAATTGTATTTTTTTTATAGGGTCAGATTTCAACCCAGCTCATTTAAACTCAGTTCATGCGGATTGAACCCGTGGTGGGCCGAGTTGATCCACCAACCCGCTTACTTAATTTTATTTTATTAAATTTTAATTTTAATTTTATAAAAAAAATATTTATTATTTTTTTTTGCTTGAAAAATTTATTTAAGTTCCATATTTTCAAAATTAATTAAACATCAATGTTGGGAGTGAAACTTGTTTAGATTTAAATTATAGAAAATTTGTAATTTTTTTTATTTAAAAAAAGTTGTAATTAAGTGGGTCAGTGAGCGAACCCGTTTACCCATCAATCCGTGGTGAGTCGAGCCGGGCTCGAATTTTTCTGACTCGCTAATAAATGAGTCGGGTTGGGTTGACTCACTAAATAACCAACCCGTAGTGGGTCAGACCGGGTCGAGTCAGGTTAGCCGTTTTGACAGCTCTAATATTAAGTGATTATTGGTGGGCTATGAACACCCGAAGCAAGTGTTAACAATAACATGATGTAATTCTGATTGTTGTTATTCTATTTTATTATATTATTGATTTATTGTGTAACTGTTTTATGTCATGTAAGAGCAAATCCATAGATTCGTATATATTCATATTGGAGGATTTTTTGATTGAGATATATGTAACAATTAAATTGGTTCGATGGTGTATTATTTATTTTTGGAGTAGAACATCAGATAATTGTAAGTTGATGTTGCTATAAAAATGATTTTTTAATTCGTTTTATGCGACAACAAATCAGAATTTATAATAATCTATATTTATCTATGTAAATATAATGGTCTTATTTAAAAACATTTTATCTTTAATCAATTTTGTTTCCTAAATTGTGATGTATAACTCCAAAAGTCTCAAAAATCTATTAATTTTTAAGCACACTAATGATAAGTGCAAAATGGTCAGCCTACAAGCAAAATTAGGTAAAATTGTTCTCATGAAATTAGTATTAGTTAACCAAAAACGTTGGTTTAATACGAAAAGGAGAACTTAGGTTACAATCAAATTGCTGACGACTTTAAATTGTCAATATTAGAAAGTAAATGCACGTTTCTCTCCAATTTTTATAATAAATAATTAATCTGAATCATATCCTTCAAACATTTCACTTATTTATCCAAAGTGAAGTTTCAAACAAATAAAGATAATAACTCCTTGATGTGATTGAAATAATTTATCCATTAAATACAAAAACTTACAAGGAAATTCGACTAGATTTGCATTGCAGAACGAATTTCAAATGAATCAGATCATATTCCAGTATATACATGTTTCTATAGATTTGGATAAATCTTTTATCAGAAATCAAATAAAATCACACCATAAACTTCCCAACAAATAAAAATATGTATGCATTTAATTTCTCAAAAAAAGTATGGCACATAACAAAAATACACTGTTTCAGGTATTATTTTATAACAAAATAAAATGGGACACACAAACCAAGTGCAAATAGACAGTGACAAACTTAATTCTGTGGCTGAGACAATTCTTTGGTTCAAATACGAAATACTCATTGAAAAATACTTAGTTTTATTTGTCTTATCTGACCATCAGCGATTCTTGTCACTGCTACTTCTGTCACCATATCAATGTCGTCATTGTCTCCACCAAGATTATTGGATTTGATTGGAAACCCAGGAACCATAATCCTTAGTAGAAACAGCTTCCACAACAATAGGCATAAAAGCATGATTAGTTCCACAAATTTCACTGCACTGACCATAATAAACCCCTTCTCGTTGTATAAAAGTAGAGATCTGATTCAAACGACCAGGTACTGCATCACATTTCACACCTAAGGAAGGTACAGCCCAGCTATGAAGTACATCAGCTGATGTTATCAGAACACGCAGATGAGTTTTGGCTGGTACCACCACTCTGTTGTCAACTTCTAATAAACGCAGTTGACCCAATTCTAGATCATCTTCTGGAACCATATAACTGTCAAAAGCAAGTGACTGCTCATCCGTATTGTTATAGTCTGAATACTCATAACTCCAATACCATTGATGCCCAATAGCTTTGATAGTAATGGCAGGATCAACTACAACATCGTCCATTGAGTATAACAAAGTGAATGATGGTATGGCGATAAACATGAGGATGATACTGGGAAATATGGTCCAGAGAATCTCAATGGTGGTTCCATGAACAATCCTTTGTGGGATTGGACTAATTTTTGACCTGAAACACCATAAAGCACGAGACAAGACCCACAAAACAAAAACCGCAATTTGAACAAGGAAGAAAAAGATGTCGTGATGTAAGTCCATTATTCCTTGCATTATAGGTGTTGCCGCATCTTGAAATCCTAATTGCCACGGTTCTGGTGCATCACAAAAGGCTATCGCAGGGAAGCCTCCACACATCCATCTATTCATAATAAAGACAACACTTGGAATATATGATTACTGAAAATGATCAATCGTTTTCTCTAAAAAAAATTCAAGAATTAATCATTACAAGTTATGATGATCAGATTATCTCAATAAAAACTTTAGTTTTTCCTAACTCTTACCACGTTATATTTTAATATTTCTTCATCATTACAAGATATGAACTCTTGTTCTAGTCTATCTTATGTTATACAGTCTGAGACAATTAAAGAATCAAATTTAAAGGTGATGTGGAGACTTAGAAAAGGCCACTAAGACATCTTTCTTTTATCCCATACCTTGGACACATTTAAGGTATTCACTCTCTAGTAACGAATACTATCCTACAATACTGATATTAGGAAGAGACAAATCCAATGTGTAATTTCAAGAACAGGAAGATAACATAAATGTGTATATTTCCCTAAATGCTAGAGTATTAAGATTGAATATTTCAGTAAAAAATTTCATAACTCAAGTGTATTTGCTGTACTTTTATCTCTATGTATAAAAAACATCCTAGGTTTATAAAAGTTTAGCTTAACCAAATACCCACCTTATATCTCGTCTTCTTGCACTTTGTTATGACACAATTTGAAAGTCAATCCCATTTTAAACCTCTCATTGTCACTCTTTTCAGTGGCAAAAAGGATGTTGCAAACTACACTAGTTTATTAAAATTGCATGTAACATATATATTAACATTTAAATGGTAATGAAAGAACACAAACCTTAAAGCCCTTGGTATCTTCTCCATCCCAGTAGTCATTTTATGGATGACAGGATTTGCAGCAATCTGTTCAGGTTTCACAGGGGTTTTGAAGCAACTACTGAAATTAATCATACTTGAATTTCTGTTGACAGTTGATAAAAATGATGAAAAGGCAAAGCCTTCACTCCCTATATTTGGCATCTTAAATTTAGTAATTGCAGTCGTACTCTCAGTTCCAGGCGTCATAGAAGGGGAAGAATACGACCTCTTGCTAAAATGCTCATATTCTTTACCACTGGATAAAATCAACTTGCGCTGAAAATCATTCGACTGCAGGAATCTTGACATGCCAAAGTTTCCTTTGCAACATTTTCCCACAAATGTGGACCTAACATGAGATAGCAGGCCCATGCTAGAACTTCAAGAGTTTGCCCTCACTTTGTTTCCACTGTAATAGAAATAATAAAATTTTGGTTAGTTCCAAGACAAATCATTGAATAACTTCAAATGAAGATATAAATAATCATGTCAAAAAATAAAGATATAAATAACTGACAAAAAAATTTAAGACTAAACCAATTACAATCCAAAACCATATTTCTTGTTTAAGTAGTTTACTTATATATTCTCGTAGTAATTTAAAAGCTTTCACATAGTCATTGTATTATACAGCAGAACCAGAGGCATAAAGTTCATATCTGATGTATATTTTATGATTGGCAGAGTATATCAAGTGGGTGGGGGCACAGTCTGTCGTGTGGCAAGCATATGTTATAACTTAGTGAAAAATATCGTATGCAACACTTTTAGCAGCAGATTAGAGAAGCGATGAAGCTTCAATGGGCAGTAGAGCAAATACAAAAACACGTACACTATAAGTCAGGTTTTTACCGATTCACAGGAAGAATTGATGAGGATAGATTTTACAGGGAGGATTCTACGGGTAAGAAGGATGCTGGTTGGAGATGCTTTGGTTAATGCTCATGAAGTTATTAGTTAGATAGAAAGTACATGCTTCTCAGAGCTTTTAATTTGCGCATCAAAAATGCAGCAAAATTTTGAGTTGATATTCTTTATTGTATTTCTGTGCGTATGGAATTAAGATGTAGGGGTAAATATTTTCTACTTTTGTATGTGTTTGAACTATGGTAATTCCTGTACCAAATTATTCCTATTATATTTACTGAGAAAAAAACTAGTGTATTATGATAATGGCAAAATGTCCAAAAAAACCTCACATCAACTGTTTCATATTCAAGCACAAATAAAACCAATAAAACTTACATGAAAAAAATCATAAAACTCTACACTAAACATACATACATACATATATAAACACAAACTTAATGATACAGGATATAATAGTTTAATACTTTGATCCTATTGTCTTCCCTTATATTTTTTTATAGGCAAAGTTGATGTCATGAGTAAAAACTAGTAGTACAAACTCAACATACAAGATATGTATCAAATGCATAAACCAGAATTACAAAAAACACTTTCTATAGACATTACATCAAATCCCCTATAACATAAAACATGCATGATGCATCATATGCAAAATTGCACATGTCGCAAACTGCAACTTTAAAAAAATACATTTATGATAAAAAAAAATATGCAACTGATGATTCGCAATAACTCCGAATTGTCAACAATAGATTCCATGTTCCATAACATCCACATTCCACATTCTATTCTTGCAAACCTTCCCTGACCCAATATTTTAGGCTTGCTAAGCTTCCCTGATCAATTAAACCAAGCAACAACCATAATAAAAACAACCTCAACATATTATTTCAACACTTGTTCATTCACCTCCATAGCAATACATCATACAATCAGCAATATCTAATTGGATTCTGCATCCAATTTCTTCTAATCCATTTCTATGATCTCAGTGTGTCAATTCAACAAATTCGCGTACTTCACTTAGATCACTAAAAATAATAGAAACCATGTGCCTCCAAAATATCATATAACTGCATACCAAACAGAGGGCTTTCATAATTGTTTATCAATCCCGTCCATTGGTAAAAGCTCTACTTAACCTCTACATGTAAAAGATAAAGATCACACCAACACTCTATTCTAAACCATAAAAAAAAATTATATTTACTAGTGTGTCTCCTTGTGTATGTTCTGTAACCTACTTGTATACAAGAAACAAAGCAAAAATTATAGATATTAAAAAAAAAACAGAGAAGAAACAAAATAACTTATACCTAATAAACAAAGATGGACTAGTAAACTCATATCTAATACACGGAAGACACGAAATAGCTTAGATCTAACAAATGGAAGAAAAAAGTAACGTAGATCCAACAAACGAAAGAAGAATAAACTGAAAAACTTATACCTAAAAGAGATCGAGAAGAACGCAGAGGTTTGAATATAGAATTGAATCAAAATTACAAATAACAAATTTATAACATATCTGAGAAAACCTAATACATCGGATCCATAGACTTACAATATCAGTGTTGCTCCAAACGATGCGGCGTGGCTCCTTCTGTAGCTCTTGTTTAAAATTTATACCTATGACTTTGTCAATGAAAACCCTAAACGTTAAATTACTATCTACTCCAAGTTTATTCCATGGTTATAAATGAACATAATTATTTTCAAATAATATAAATTTATTTAGTTAAACTATATGATTTAATAATTTAATAAAATTAAATAGTATATGTGTTTATTCAATTATTATCTTGTAACATACAATTATTAATTTATTCTTATACTTTTATATTTAATATTTGATTTCTTTGAAATATTTATTCATTGTCATTTTATAATTATTATTAACAGTTAAAAAATAATATTTTTAAATAAAAAATATTTTAAGAAATACTTTTACATTCTTTTAATTTTTTTTTTAATAAAAATACTTATATGGTAAAAAATCAATCTAAATCAATTTTCGCGTTTGATAAAAAAAAACATACCAACTTTCATTAGTTTAATCAAAGAAAGTTTTCTATTAAAATCCAACAGTTCTCCACTGTATGAGAATATTTGGAGGAGAATAAAATTTTGTAATCCATCACACATGGTAGGTGTCGTGGCACACTAATAAACAACACAATAAATTGAGAATGTAGATATCTATACAGGATAATGATGACAATATTTTTTTTTACAATGTTATTCTGTGATTGATTCAAAATTATTTCATATTTAATAATAATAATCACAAACATTATTATGAATCAATCATAAAATGACATATAGATAATATTTAAATGTTGTTTAAAGATCATTATTCGTTTATATATAGAAATATTTATATATAATATAACTCGTGAACTCTCACGAATAACTCTTGAACTCTTGGAGGGGCACGTACTTCACTTGAATTCAATAAACTTTATCATATAAAAAGACATTTTCCTTTTCACCAAATGTATACCTTAAAAAAGTATGACCAATATATTCAATTAATGAATTCAATATATTTTAATTTACCTTTGTTTTTCATGTATTACAATGAAGACATGTATGTAAACTAATTAATATTATCTTAATTGTTGTGGATGATAGTTAAATAAAAAGAAAAAAAGTTTTTCAAAAATATTATATTTAAAAAAAACGGAGGGAGTAACTAAGTTTGTGTATATAGTTTAGAGTGGTTTTTATCGTCCGAAGCATCAGCAATTTTTATTTCTTTTTTTTAATATTTATAATTTCTATTTTTGTGAAATGAATTTAAGATTGTCTCGTGTGTAATTTTATGACTTTTGAGAAATAATGGGAAGTAGTTAAAACAACTAATTATAATTTTTATTAATAATAACACTATTTTAAACACTAACAAATTTTAATTATAAAATGATATCTAATTTAGTCAATGATTTTCTTGTATTTATCATGTTTAAGTTAAGCACTAAATATAAATATAAAACTATTCTCTCGTATGAAAATTTGAAGAAAATTATGTTAAAATATTTTTTCTTTCTCTTATTTATCTATGTCTCAAGAGTATAGATTTATATGAATTATAAAATGAAGAAGTCATTTTCTAATTCCAAGTTTCAATCAAGATCTCTTTATCTTAATATAGTTATTTTGTTTAAATTTTTATATTTATTTATTATTTATATTGAATATTAGATTATTAGTTTTATAATGTTGTGAACTCTTGCTAAAACCAAATAATGAGTGTTAATGAAAAATCTTTGATTTATTCTATTAGTTTTGGTTCATTGAATGCAATAAAATCATTTTTATGGCAGTGATTGTGGTTGAGGTCCTTTGAATGAAGTTATAAAAATAACTTTTCTCACCAAAACTTGAAAAATAACAGAAAAAAATGAAAAGATGTAGAGAATATAGTAATTGTAGTTATGATCATATATGGATGATACTCACATTCATTTTGGTCAAATTTTTTTATCAATCAAAATTGAAAATTATTTACCCTATTAATGATGGAGAATATTTAGAATGAAATGTGATGATGATATCTTAAATTATTTTTGGTAAATTTATATCATATTTTTAATGAGTATAATATGCTTCTTGGACTTGAAGTTGAATATTCAATAATAATTTAAGAATTACTATTTGGATTCACACTAAGCGAAAAATAAAATAAAATAAATATTCTCTCTTAGGGTTGAGTTTGAGTTATACATGTTTCAAGTGTTCTCAAGAAAATTATTATCATAAATAAAGATAATTGGGAACTAATAAAAAATAAAGGATATGAAATTATTCTAATATTTAGTTTGAAAAAAAAATATTGAGGTCACAATTAAAAATATGAGAAAGTGATTGATGAGTTACAAGATTAGGATACTTGATAAAATCAAATTATTTGAGTTTTTATAACTCAAAATTTCATCAAATTTTAAGAGAAAAAAATTTAATTTTCTTTCAAAATTTATATATTCAAATTTTACATTAATTCTCATTGAGTAACATTTAGTATCAACTAACAAGTAATTATCACTAGTGCAACTTTTAGCTCATTGTATACATAATTATTTTTCACACTAGAATATCAACATTTTACCACAATCTTATGGTTTTTTTATCTTCACATGTCAACCGCTTAGTTAAAATCATAATAAAAATTAAAAAAAAAACCCAAAATTATATTGACCTCTCAATATCATATAAATATATGTTGGAAATGAAATTTTATGAATAACAAAAAAAAACATCAAATGATTTATTTACCATTCAATTTGTTAATTATCATTTTTTACGAATTAGTTTTCTAAAAAAACATGAGGAGAAGGAAAAAGCTAAAAATCATATTGTCTAAAATGAATGAATCTGATGATTTCATCTTGACCCATATGTATAAAAAGAGTATAAATTAGAAGTTTAAAAGATAATTCATTCATACAACTTGGTTAAGCAATTAATTGATGTATTTAACAACACGAAAAAGGAAACTAAGTCAGATATGTCAGCTATTAATACTTAGAATAATTAATATTTCATGTTAGGAAGAAAAGTAGATACCTAAAATTATAAAAAAATATAGATATATAAACTAATTATGTTACGAATAAAATAAAATAGAATCCAAGTAAAATCAACGTTAACTATATATTTGTATTTAAAGTAATGATAAATGTTATAAAATATGTTAATAATCAACAACCAAGGTCGATTAAACATTTTCAACCAAAAAAAAATGATTAATCAAATTAGATAAACACAATTAAAGCAAAAATAGATTCATTTACTAAGTCAAAAGCTTTTAGATATAATAATTTGAAATATAAATCGGGGAAAAATAGCAATACCCAATGCTACTGTACTATCAATTTTCATTAATGTAAAAGGGTTGAAATACCTATATACCTATTAGTAGCATACTCTTATTTCTTTGCTGATGACATAAATTGTGGTCTTTACTTTACTGTTAAGAATTATCATTAATTAATTAATCAATTAAGATTGATAATAAGGACTTCACCAATGTAATTTGTGAAAAAATGACGCCAAAAAGATAAAAAGATGAAAGTGAAACCTACACAACTACAAACGTCATGTTTGAAGACAGAAATACAAGAAAAAAAACGATTCTTTATACACATGCACAAAATGTACAAGCATTTAAAGCAAATCTAAATTCTCATGCTCATACAATGGTGCAAGAAGCACCGAAACATCATCTGTTCTTGTAAACAGAGGGAGGCAACATGTGTACCACTGGAGTGGAGGAAAATATAAAAAATGCACATTACATGCATCTGAAATTAAAAAAAAAATGCATCTATGTACCCCCCAAAAAAATGCATTTACTTTGTACAACAATACTGCTTCCACCCACTTTACAAGTACCCTAATGCATCTCCACTCATATTGTCAGTGGCCATTATTGAGCAATCAGATGGATCATGTCCATATTGAGCACACAATGGTGCAGAAAACTGTCTTCGCTTCCTTGTGAGATCGACTCCATCTCTGGCCCTTCTTTCCTTTAGCTTTCCTGTAGTGATAGAATCATGGGGATTTGTGATTGTAAAGTTGTGAATCATTCCATTAGTATCTTCTACCTCTGGGAGGATTAATGAATCTGATGGATAACCAAATGCAATGTCATTCACCCCATGTGGAGACCTAGGAAGAGTTTTGATGCGTGATAGCACCATGGCAATTTCCTCGCAAGCAACATCCAGACGTTCCTCAGTTTCGATGGATTCCACTAAAAATGTTGAAACCATGGATTCCAAAAGTTGCATCCTTTCAGGCTGATCCCTACTAGTGGTACCCCGGAAGTTGCTAACAGAAGATGAACTAGTGCCTCGCCATCGACCTGGTAAATATTGATCAGGGACGTGAAAACAGTTATTAGTTGACATGACACGTAGCACATGTCTACATAAGATGCCTGAAAACTCAAACAGATGACAGCTGCAGCTTATGTGCTCTTGACAAGGAACCCAAAATACTTTGCATCCTCCATCTGTCTGAGAGTGGTGTCTGACCTGGAAACAACCTTCATCAACCAGAAAGGATGCATATTGTGGCGCCATAACTAGCTCTTCCTGAAGTTTATTCAAGGCATAGGGAGTAAGTACAGTGGCAGCATGGGATTCAATAGGTGAACCAGTTTTGAGGCACGCTTTTTGAAGTTTCCTTTGCATCTTTTGCTTCGCTCCGGCTCGGTCATTAAAATCAACAATATCAGCCACCTGCAGAAAGTAATATTTTAAAAAATGGCATAGCATATCAAGAAATACGACTAAAGAAAACAAATTATATATCACAGACTTGCTCCACAAAGCGGTGTAGTTGAGATTGGGCACTCAAGAAACGTTGGATGAAAGCATTAATGGACTCAGACTGAGATGTAATGGTCAATCCTGCAAAGAAGTAGCGCCTCAAGAATGGTAAAGCCCAAAATGTCCTCAATGAATATAGGCTAATGATATGTTTATTTGTGTGGAGTCCATACTTGTCAACCATTTGCCGCCAGCCTTCTTCAAAATCTTCCACCAGTTCCAAATTGTAGAGCCGGTGGAACTCAGCTTTCCACTCATCATATTGTGATCCAAGAAGTAAAGAAAACCAATCAGAGAACTTGGAAAGTATATGCCATATACAAAAAGCATGTTTGGTTTCAGGCAATTCAACTGCAATAGCTTCTTTCAGCCAAGTGTTGTGATCCGTCAATATTGTTTGAGGAGCCTTTCCTTTCATGAACCCCAAGAAAGCCTGTGTGGCGATGATTAGGTTAAAAACACAAACTCCCGAAACAAATCTCATAAACATCATGTAAAGGAAATTTGCAGCATAAAAATTTCCACAAAGCTATCAGGTAATGTTATACTATCAAGACAAAAAAAAATATTCCTTTCAAAGAATCAAACATTGAAAAGAAAAACTATGCACTATTTTTCTGCTTTGACATTAAGGGTTTTGTTTATAGGAGTTAATAGGGCACATGCTAAGGTTCTCACCGTGAAAATAAAAGCAGCACTTGATTCTTTATTCTTCAAGTAATTAGGGTAATTCAATGACAATAATTAATGCTATGCTTAATTCTTAACTTGTGCCACATGTTAACCAAACAGTACTATTTATTAGATACTCATACTAACTTATATTTATACAGTTAATTTGCTCTCACATTTTATTTTGCAAAATCATTATCAAAAGCTAACATATTGTAGGTTTTGGCACGGTAACTTAAACCTACACTGGACAGCAGGCAATTGGGAAATGGCAAACAAGATTATCAAGTTAGAGTATCACAAGGTTCTTGCCTTGAGAGCCCAAGAGAAAGATTGTATGTTTTCATCCCGTAGAAGTGTGCAACTAAAGAAACAAGGCATGCCATTATTGTCCACACCAAGCCAACATCCCAACAGCATGTCATAAGCATCTACTCGGTAGGTGGTATCAAAAACTACAGCATCGCCAAATGCCTCATATGATTGAATGGATGAACTGTACGACCATGCAATATGTTCAAGCCTGTTATTACTATCTATTTTGAATTCATATTTGAAGTTATGGTTTTCATCCTTTAACCTCTTGCACATAGTAATCAAATCAATAGCATCATTATCTCTGTCCACAATTCTGAAAGACTGCAGCAAGTTTCTTACATCTATCTCTGTAAAAGGAAGACAACCAAGTTTGACCCCTTTCTCCAGCTCCATCAGTCTTAACATCTGCCTTACTGACATTCCAGCTTTAGCAAACATGCATATTCGACTCTTGTCATCAGGAGATATCGGACAATAGGCTGGAAGAAGGCGCACCTCATTGGATTTTAATAGCTCATGATTATGTGTGTTCCTAAAACCAGTAACACGCCATTCAGGGACATCAAAATCTGCCCTTTTCACAATACGCATGTATGCTTGGCAACCACAGCGAGAAGATTTGCGGTTCCTTTGCACCTTTCCGTCATGGGAAGGTTTAATCTGGGGATAACCACCACGATGGCAAGTGAAATCCCTCCTTGTAACTCCCCTTCCAACCCCATCTTTCCCTCGAGTTCGGTGTCGTCTAATTGAAAAGCCACACTGCTTAGCAAAACTGCAATAAAATTCATAAGCTGCTTCTTGAGATACAAATCTTTGACCAATAAAAGGAACAAGGTTGACAGAAGTTTGTCTTGACAAAATTGTTTCCTCTACTGTTTCCTCAATGGTGTCAATGTCTTCCTGAGACAAATCCGTACCATTTTCAGATGATTCCAGCACCAAACTGGTTCCTTCCGACATTTTTATCAGTACTACTAACAGCCCAATTGGATTGCAGATGTTTAAACCTACAAAACAAGCAGATTAAGATATCAGCATAATATACAGTAATTAATTTGATATGCCTGCAAATATAAGAAATTAGCTTACTAAAAACACTCAGATACAGGAAGGTTTAGATGCTATATCCTTCATATGCTAGCGCTGAGATTAACAATTGATACGAAGAGGATAACCAAATGGAAAATTGTACCACCAGATATGGATAAATAACAATAGAAGGGACCAGAGGGAAGGGAGTCCCTGTATATGACAAGTATCATAACTTTTAAACAGCACACCCTTTACATATTTCAAGTTCGGATGCATTCTATTCGGTAAAAGTGAGTGTTAATCGCTGTGTCAAAACCAATCAGAGTTCATACCAACAAACTAAACTTATCTGCTACTAGTTGTCAGTATAACAACTATTACTCTCACTCCCGACTAACACTTCTCAGCACACAATTATCACTCTGCAATATCCAAGAATCTCATGTTGGTCTCCCCAAAAAGCAGCCATATACCACAATTCAAAATTCTCAAAACAACGGACTCATACTTAACACTCGTAGATCCAAACCCATTTATCCAATATGTCAAACAATCTCAACCCCATTCCAAAGACTGAAAAACACCTGAAAACAAAATAGAAATCCACAAAATGAAAACATCGAGTAAATAAATTCAAACTAGTAATCAGTAACAGGTGATGTAACAAATTTAAAAAGGGTTTAGATTTTGAAATTGAAAATTAAACATGACACTAAAGTGGCCATAAAACATTACAGGTAGAATCGTTACGTGTAAGAAGTTGGCTCAACAATCAATAACAAACTAGAAAAATTTAAAAACAGAAGAAAAAGAAAGTGTGACATTATTCAGGTGTCATACTTGGGTATGTTCCATGACATGAGGATGTGTGAGGATATTCATGAGGAGTTGTCACACTAAAAGACATGAATGAACAACTTGCAGATGACAACTTTACCTAGGCGAAGCAACTAGATGGTTATGTCTCATTTTAACAGGAAACTAAATTAAACATTTCTGATAGTTCCCCAAATTTCGCTGCACTGACCATAATAAACCCTTTCTCGTTGTATAAAAGTTGAGATTTGATTCAAACGACAAGGTACTGCATCACATGTCACAATTAAGGAAGGTACAGACCAGCGATGAAGTACATCAGCTGATGTTATAAGAATGCGCATATGAGTTTTGGCTGGTACAACCACTCTATTGTCAAATTCTAATAAACGCGGTTGACCCAATTCTAGATCATCTTCTGGAATCATATAACAATCAAAAGCAAGTGACTGCTCATCCGAATTGTTATAGTCTGAATACTCATAACTCCAATGCCATTGATGCCCAATGGCTTTGATAGTAATGGCTGGATCACAACAACATCGTCCATTGAGGATAACATAGTGAATGATGGTATAGTGATGAACACGAGAATTATACTAGGAAATATTGTCCAGAGATTCTCAATGCTGGTTCCATGAACAATCCTTCGTAGGATTGGACTAATTTTAGGCCTGAAACGGCATTAAACACGAGCCAAGACCAATAATACAAACACCAAAATCTAAATAAGGAAGAAAAAGACATCGTGATACAAGTCCATTATTCCTTGCATTATAGGTGTTGCCGCATCTTCAAATCCTAGTTGCCATGGTTCTGGTACATCACAATAAGCTATTGAAGGGAAGCCTCCACACATCCATCTATACATAATAAAAACAGCAACACTTGGAATATATGATTACCGGAAATGATCATTCCATTTTCCTATAAAAGATACAAGTATTAATCATTATAAGTTATGATATTCAGCTTCTTCCTAACTGTTACCACATTTTATCTTGATATTTCTTCATCATTACAAGATAGGCGTTATTGTTATAGCCTATCTTAGGTTATATAGTCTGACACAATTTAAGAATTGAACTTCAAGGTGAGGTGGAGACTAAGAAAAAGCCACTAAGACATCTTTCTTTTCATTCATACCTTAGACACTTCTAGGGTATTAACTCTCTAGAAACGAATACTGTTGTACAATACTCATACTAGGAAGAGACAAATCCAATCTGAGACTTCAAGAATAGTAAGGTAACATAGTTGTGTATATTTCCCTAAATACTAGAGTTTCAAGTTATTATCTTGAAATATTATCTCTATGTATAAAAGAACATCCTAGGTTTATAAAAATTTAGCTTACTCAAATCCTCACCTTATATCTCATCTTCTTGCACTTTGTGATGACAAACAATTTGAAAGTCATCTCAATTCTAATCTCTCGTTGTCTCTCTTTTTAATGGCAAAGTGGATGTTGCAAATCACACTAGTCTACTATAATCATATGTAACATAGATATTAACATTTAAATGGTAATGAAAGAACACAAACCTTAGAATCTTTGTCATCTTCTCCATCACAGTAGTCATTTTATGGATGCAAGGATTTGGAATAATCTGTTTGGGGTTCATGGGGGTTTTGAAGCAACTACTGAAATGAATCATTCTTGAATTTCCGTTGACAGTTGATAAAAAAGATGAACAGACAAATCCTTCACTCCCTATATTTGGCATCTTAATTCTAGTACTTGTAATAGTACTCTCAGTTCCAGGGTCACAAGGGGAAGAATATGATCTCTTGCTAAAATGTTCATAGTATGATTCTTTACCACTGGATAGAATCAATTTACGTTGAAAATAATTCGAATGCAAGACTTGATATGCCAAAGTTTCCTTTGCAACATTTTCCAACAACTGTGGACCTAACATTAGATCTAGCAGGCCCATGCTCCAACTCGAGGAATTTTTGCACTTACTTTGGTTTCAAGAAATAGAAATAATAAAATTTTGGTAAATTCCGAGACATTATTAAACAACTTCAAATAAAGACGCACATAATACAACATGTCAATGAGATCACTAACAAAAAAATTAAAAATTACAACCCAAAACCACGTTTTTTGGTTTTATAGTTTAATTAGTATATTCTTGTAAGAATTTAAAAGCTCTCGCCTATTTATTGTATTATACAGCAGAACAAGAGGCATAAAGTTCGTATCTGATGTATATAAAATTAGTCGAATATGTCAAGTGGGTAGGGGGCGCAGTTTGTTGTATGGCGGGCATATGTTATAACTTAGTGAAGAATACCTTATGCAATATTTTTAGCACCAGAGTAGGGAAGCTATGAAGCTTCATTAGACTGTAGACGAAATACAAAAGCTCATACACTATATGTCAAGTTCACACCAAGTAACAGGAAGAATTGATTAAGATTGATAGGTTTTGGAGAGAGTGCTGCATGGGTTAGCAAGATGCTGGTTGGAGGTGCTTGGGTTAATGCTCATATAGTTCCTTGCTAGATTGAAAATATATGCTTCTCAGAGATTCTGGTAGCAATTCCTCTGGTTTATGCAGCAAAATTGAGTTGATATTCTTTCTAGTATAACTGTGAGTATGAAATTATAATGAAAGGGGGGATGTGGGAGATTTAATATTTTCTACCTTTTGTATGATTTTGAACTATGGTTACTTCGTGTATTAATTCTATTATTTTTGTTGTGAAAAAAAAAAACTATTGTATTATAATAATGGCAAAATGCCCCAAAGAACACACATAAACTCTTTCATATTCAAGCACAAATAAAAACAGAAGACCCTTGCCAACCACTAATACTTACAGGAAAATATGAAAAAACTCTACACTAAATGGACTTCATTAAACATACATACGTAAACACAATGTACATGATCTAATGGCTTAGAACTTTAATAATCCTATTGTGTTTCCTCTATTTTTTTCATGGGCAAGGTTGACATTGTTATCAGTAAAAACTAGTGGTACAAACTCGACATCCGGGATATGGATCAAATGCATAAAGCAGAATTACAAAAACAGTTCCTCTAGATATTACATCAAATCCTATATAAAATAAAAAGGCATGATGCATCATATGCAAAATTGCACATGAAGAAAACTGCAACTTCCAAAAATGTACTAATGATAGCAAAAATGCTCATAATTCAAAAACACTGAGTTGTCAACTACAGATTCCATGTTCCATAACATCCACATTCTATGCTTGCAAAGCTTCCGTGACCATTGTCAATCAAACCAAGCAAGAACCATAACATTATAAAAACAATCACAACATATTATTTAAACATTTGTTCATTCACCTCCATAGCAATACTCTATGTAAAATAAATATCTTATAATCCACAATATCTATTTGGATTCTGCATCCAATTTCTTATACTCCATTTCTAATATCTCAATGTGCTAACTCTACAAATTCGCGTACTTCTTCACTTACATCAATAAATAGAATACATTGTGTCCCTCATAAGTATCATATAACTGCATAGTAAACAGAGGGTTTCATAATTATCATCCCTCTCCATTGGTAAAAGCTCTACTTAGCCTCTCCATATAAAAGATAAAGATCCCACCAGCACTCTACCTAAACCATATAAAAATTAAATTTTGATTTGCTTGTGTATGTTCTGTATACTGCTTGTATGCAAGAAACAAAACAACTTACACCTAATAAACAAAAAAAAAAAGGATTTGTATAACTTAGATCTAATAAACGTAAGAAACGAAATAACTTAGATCTAATAAACGAAAGAAGAATAAACGGCGGAAAAACGTATACCAAATAGCATTCAAAGAAAGAGATCGGGAAGAACGCAGTAATTTGAATATAGAATTGAATCAAAATAACAGTTAACAAATAACAGATTTATATTAAATAAGATTAAATGATCTAAGGAAACTTAATACATCGAATCGATAGTCTTACATCATCAGTGTTGCTCCGAAGGATGCTGCGTGTGCGCTCCTGTAGCTTTTCTTTAGAATATATACCTATGTTCTCAATGAAAACCCTAAATGTTAAATTACTATCTACTCCCTAAAAGTTAAATTACTCTGTACTTCCATTACTATCTCTCCAACTAACAAAACATAAATATCTTCCTTTTTTTATTTAAAAATCTCTTATTATAATTAAATATGTTTTTAGTGGTTATATTTTTGAATAATTTTTTATTTAATTTTAAACTAAATTATAATTTAATCTTTTAATTTTAAAAAATTCTAATTTTAGTTTTTTTTACCAAATTTTTTTAATTTTATTTAAAAATTAACAAGTAGTTTACTTAATTAAGTTTCAATTTTTTGTTTTTGATACATTTAAATATTTTTAATATTTTTTTTCTATAAAATATTTAATAAATTTTTATATTTTTCAGTTGAGTATGTGATAATTAATTTTTCTCTTAACTAAATGACATAATTAATATATTGTGTAGTGATTTTGTTTATTACGGATTAAAAAAATATAAAATTGTGTGATTAATATAAAAATAATTTTATGATCGATGTAAAATGATAAATGACGTTTTATAACAAAATTTGTATGTTTTTATTATTTTTATGTCATCAATATCAATGAAAACTTTCTTCTTATCCAATATACATTATCAACAAAAACAATAAAAAACACCTACCATTTTACATTAACCTTAATATCAAATTATATTAGCTATTTTACATTAACTTTAATATCAAATTATATTAACTAAACAAAAATGAGGAGTGAGATAACAATTATCTCATTCATTTAATGATAAATTAAACAAGAAAAGTTTAATTAAAAATATATAAAATTAGATATCAGCTATCGTTAGGAGCATTTAATTGTGTGGTTTAATTATAGTATTTGTTATTATATAAATCCTAAAATGTAATATTCTTTGTCCCTGTTATCAATTTCATTGTTATCCCAGCTTTTGAAAGAGTTTACAACCTTTCTTATTATGTTTATATGGTATTTACTACAATCTTCCTGTTACACCTTTCTGCATATCCGTATACCCATAATGGCTAAAGTGAAAAATGATGACTAGTCTCTAAATGTAGGAGAATTACAAAGTATTTGTTCAACATATTGTGGTTGAATGAAAAAAAGTATCCAAAATAGTCTAAACTCGTTAAGATCTCTTTGAAGGAAAAAGGAAAAGGTAATCATTTAACCAATGGTAGTTATTATGAAATAAAACTTGATTAATAAAAAATTTATTTATAATTAATTTTTTTATAAATAAAATAATCAAGTATTATTATTAAACCATCAACTACTGTTAAACTATTTTGAATTATCATACTATGTGAATAATTATTATGTTGTTATCGTGTTTATATTCTTATAACCATTTGTTATTGAAATCTTATAATGTTATTTTTAATAATCATCATTATAAATTCGTGGTAAAATAAAATAATGAGTTATTAATGAAAAATATGTATATCTAGTCATAAAAGTGAATGTGATAGCATGTATTTTATTATGATAGTGGCTATATTAAAGTTTCACACTTTAATATGATGTCGTGATAATAAATATAATTGGTTTGGTATTATTATACATGCAAATTTCTAAGGTGAAGTCATGTAGAATAAAGTGATTTCTTCACGAAATCAAAATAAGCTAAAGTAGTTATACATGATAACTACTTTTATGAACAATCTTTTGATATGAAGTTGTTGTGTATGATAACGACTTCCTCATGAAATAGAAAAATCAAAAGTCGTATGTCTTATAATGACTTATTTGGAAATTCTTTTAAACAGAAGTCTTTATGTATGATAACAACTTCAATTGTTTAATTTTATTTCTTTTAATAACTAGCGTGTGTAATAAAAGAATGTATTATTTTTGAACTAGTTTGTCTGGTTTGTTTAGAAATATAATTGTGTGGATTAAAAACAATAATGTCGGTAAGAGTTGATAAGTAGAAAAGTATAAATGAGAACAAATATTGAAACAAAAAAGGTTTTCAATAAACAGGAATAAAAAATTTAATATTACATTAAACTGGGAATACATTTATCTATGACCTTTAATGTCACATTGAGGTGTTCTTCTAGGTCACTTAAGGTATTAGGAACGACTTATAACTACTCGTATCCACAATGAAATGAATCAATTGAATTCCAAAAAACTAAAAAAATGTTCACTTTGTAGAAATGAAGGTCATCATAAGAGAATTTGTTCCTATGGTGATAATGTTTTCATGTTTTTGTACTTTTCATTATGTTATATTATGAAATCCACATCTTGTAATTTTCATTATCAAATCCAATATTCATCTTCTTCTCAAATCATGCATACTGATAAGTTGAAATTTTTGTTACTTCAATCTCAAACTCTTTAACACATTATGCTTGTTTATAAAAAATAAAATAAAAACAGTGCACAATGAAGAGACAACTTCGATTGAATTATAAGTCCTTAATATATATAATGAAATTTGATGTCCTTACCATACATAAGGATTTCAATTCAAAATAATTTTTAGAGAAATCGTTATAATACATAATAATTTTATTATATTTCATGAATATAAGGACTTTAACTTGTTATAATTTTATGAAAATACCATCTTCATTTTATACAGCTTTATTCTAGAAGTCATCTTAAATTATAACAACTTACCTCATGTTTCATAATTTCTTGATCAACTACTCATTTTCATACTACAGATAAAAATACAAGTAAAATAACCTAAATTCTACACTAACAAATTATAATAAATACTCCTCTTTCTCATTAAATTTTGGTCAATAAGGTACTACTTTTCTTTTTAACATTTTCTTAACCAGTTATATATGATTTTAGTTGCACAATTCATAGGTTGTTTTTTAGTATCATGTATCTAGAATTGATTAAATAACTTGCGTTTATATACACTTTTAATGCCAAAGGTGTTAATTTGAAATTGTCAAATAGTAAAGCAATTGAAGTATGACTATGATCCAAGATCTTTTCATTATCTTTACCTTACCTGTTCTTCCACCTTATAATTATGATATTTTTATATTTGGAAATCTTCTTGATTGTTTTGAAATATAAGTTAAGATTAATTAGTTAGCGTTGTCTTATATAATTTTTGCACGTGCATATTTTTATTTATATATTATTATTTATCTACTTACTATTATTTAAATTTTCAATTTACACTTAATTTTCATAATCGAGGGATGAATTTTCTTCATAATAGGAACTACGATGGACCAAGTTTTGAAGTTGAGTCTAAGATTGAGTTAATAGAACTACTGACACCAAAAAAATCAAACAAAACATCATCAAAATTGTTGTTTATTTATTTAAGAAAAAAAAAATGAAGAAAGAGAGTGAATAATGGCAGACGATAGGTGATGTTTGGTGAGAGTACTGCATGAATTCTGGTGTGATGCCACCAACCAGAAGTACCTTTGTACTTTAGCACATTCCAGCACAATAAAACAGTAACAATAAATATGTTATATTATTATTATTATTATTATTATTATTATTATTATTATTATTATTATTATTATTATTATTATTATTGTGTATTTTATTTTATTTTTAATTCATTCAAAACCACACTGAAACAAAGACGTACTAGATTTGATAGAGGAGACTGAAAACTCCATACGCCAGCTAATGGAGATGAACTATTAGAACAATACTGCACATATTCCACAATAATATATGTGTGTGTTTTTATAAGTGATCTATTCAATAGGAACTCAATTAAAAATATGAAATGACAAATTTAAAAATTAATTAAGTTTATAATTTATAAAGTTTTATATTTGTAATATTAAGAATGACAATAGAATGAGGTGGGTGCGATCTTGACTATTTCATCCTTATCTTTCAAGTGAAAAATATTTAATAAAATATCTCTCTCTCTTTTAAAAATCATGTGTGAGTTATTTAAAATTCACATTGTCTCAATTGGAAGAATGATTTCTGCATGCAAATTTTATAAGTGATTTTAACATTGTATAGCAAAAGTTCTATGTCTCTCATATAAAAGCCCATTTTGGGGATTGCTATTATTAAGGGCCCAAACCAATGTTGTCAATCAAGTTGTCATGTTCTTTCTCTTCTTCTTGCTTACACAAAATTGGCTACAACTAATGTTCATGGTATGTGCCATTTATAGTTTCCTTGCATTACACCATTCCATTCAATTATTTCGACTCACTTGTCTTTATTGCTCCGAACAGGTGGAACACTGAGACCAAAGAGTACAATGTATGTCAATTTTCATTTGTCCTTAGAAAATATGTTAGGGAACACCATGTGCACTTTAATTAACGTGCTTCTAAATTGGAGCAAAAACATTGTTGTTTTTTTTTTCACTTTTTCATTGATGATATACTCTGTTGTAGATCAAACATTATTTCTTGTTTGTAAACCTATCCGTTAAGAAACAAAAACACATCACCTGGGAAAAAACAAATGAGTATGGAGATGGAGTTTATGTACTTTATCAACTGAATGAGATGTGACTATTTTCAGAAGAATAAAATTTTGTGTAATCCATCACACATGGGAGGTGGACTGACACACTATCAACAGAGAGGCTAAGCAACAACATAATCTTTCTACTGTCAAGTTGCCAACTTGAGGATATATATATAAATATATGTATGTATATGAATATACGTATATATATACAAAAATTCTTGAACTCTCACGAGGGACATGTGCTCAACTTGCAATTGAGCATACTTTACCATAAAAAATCATTTTTTTTTCACTGAATGTGTACCTCTTAAAAAAAAGGTATGATTATAAGTGGTATATTTATAAAAAATAATGTAAAATTATATAATAAAAATGAATGTAAATTTTATTTTACAATTTTTTTAAAGATAATATTAAAATGAATTAGAATTCATTATAACAAAATTTATCATGTATTTAATTTATTGTTTCACTTAAACAATTATGGAATCTTTTATTAATATTTTGTTCCATGTTCAATTTTATATATTTTATGAAAAGAATTTATAATATACAACAAGTGAATACACAAATCTTACTTTAATTTAATAATGTTAAATTAAATTTAATATCTATTTCTTATCAAATATTATATTTAAAAAAATTAAAAAATTATAATCTAGAAAAATATTAATTAAATAAAGATATAAGATAAGAGTAAATAAAAAATAAACAAAATAAAAAATAGGTAAATATCGAAGAAAATATATAGTTAGAAAAATAAATAAATTTATCTCGAGTAAAAACTTAGGAAAGAAAATTTGAGGAATTGTAACATGTTTCTAAACTTATGATTTGTAATTTAGGGATGTATAACTAAGTAAATTACATGTTTAGTGGGTAAGATCATAAATAATAACCCAAAAAATATAAAATAATAGATTAATTATAAACTCCAACTCATACACACTTGTATATATTGGAACAGTTCTTTGTCCATGTGTCCACGTGCGTATATAAATAAACACACATAAATAATTGTAATTATAACAATAAATATTTTATAAATTATAGTAATTCATTTTTAAAAAAAATGTGAGAACTTTATATACACGTGTATAGGTATAATAATTGTATTCTCAACCGATTGTCTTTCGGTAACCTTCTAAATATTTCATTCCAAAATAGATTTAGATAACTTTTTGAAGAAATTTTTAATAATAAAAATGGATTTATACCATACTTTAAAATATTAACTATAAATTGAAATTATAACCTGTGTAAATTTAAAATATAATGAATGTTTATTCTAAAAAAAATACTAGGTATAATAAAAAATATAATTAAACATTTATTTGCCAATTAAAACAATTGTGTAAATTAAAAAAACAAAGATCAAATATTCAAACGGATTAAGAAAATGATTCAAAAAATAAAAATGTAGTGAAAGTATGAAAAAAAACTGTATTATATTATACAAAATTAAAATATAGATTAAATATGTTTTTATTTTTTAGCTTTAAATAAAAATAAAAATGAGTTTCTATTCAAAAATTGTATTCAATTTAGTTATTTAATTTTAAAAATATATGAATTTATTTTATTAAATTTATTTAATTTTTGAAATATATTTTAAGATAATATTTGAATTGTTTATATATTTTTTTTATATTTAATTGAAATACATGTTTAAAATTTTAAATAAATTTAATAAAATTTAATTAAAAAAATTAAATTTACATAATTTTAAATATGAGAGAATAAATTAGTTTAAAATTTGAAAAAAAAAACTAATCCAAACTTTTACTTGAAAAAAATATATTTAACTCTTTTTAGATGAAAAATTTAGATAATGAAAACCGTGCATTAACTAAAATATCAAATCATTAATATAGAACAATGAATTTGAACATTCATCTATTACTTAATTCAAAGCTTCTAAAATCCAGGCAGAATCAAAAACATTTTTCACTTTGTTTTAGATATTAGTTAATTCGGTTTTAAATAAGAGAAAAAGAACAGCAGAGTTTACAACTACTCCTTTAGAAATGTTGTGACTTTCTGACAGAGTTGGAAGTGGTTTTGAGATCCGAGGTAGAGGGTTAGTTACTCCAATCCAACCAATGAGCTGGATCCACTCTTTCAGGAGTAACCTTAAAATAAGATAATATTAATATTGCACAATGTCAAAATAATTAACAGACACCAACATTTTAATATTATTATTATTATTATTATTTTGACAACATTATTTTATGGAAAGTAATAAAATATGCCAGAAACTGAGCATCGGTTTGAAACAGAGAAAAAAAAAAAAAAAACTCTTTCAGAATCAGAGCCTCAATCATTTCCATTATTTATACGCTATATTATCTGCAGCCAAAAGAAATTCCATTACCCTTTTCTCTGTTTCTTGGCCTGAACTCTTATAACAACTCACTCTTGTGTTATTATATTCAACACTCTCATGATGATGCCAGTTTCAACCATGTGAAGCTGTTTCAGTCTCAGTTTCTTGTTGTCAACTGTTTTGGATCTTCTCAAACATGAATCTCGCCAGCGGCAAGGGATCAACTTCCGGTTCTCCTCTGAAAACCGGGGACGTTGTCTCTGACAAGTTTCCGGCGGGTCTCAGGGTGATGGTGGTGGATGATGATCCCACTTGCCTTAGGATACTTGAGAGGATGCTGCGTGCTTGTCTCTATGAAGGTGCTTATTCGCTTTCTTTCTTTCTTTTGGGTACAGAAAAGAAATGCAATTTGCCTTTTTTTTTTTCAATGTTTATGTGGTCGTGGATAGTACTTGTACTTGTCAATCACCTCCAACTGTGTCTTGTTATGGAGTTTTTGCTCCAAACATGTTGTTTGATACGGTGGTTACTGTAATTTTGGATTCTTGCTGCAATCTTTCTTTTCAAGTTGATGCTTTTTTTGGGTATGGTTAAATAGCATGGCTTGAAGTGATTGATGGTGTTTGTTTTCATCTTGGGCTGACAGATTTGTTTGTTAATTTTTTTTTTTATCAAACCTTTGGAATTGGTTCTAAAGTAAAGTTGGAGTCGTGATGAGTATACATGTGCCTCTTTTTTCACTTTCCTTTTATGCATTTTGAGTTGTGAAATTTGAGATTTTGCGATTTGATTCGGTTTGGTTGTTGGGTTCAGTGACGAAATGCAAGCGGGCTGAGGTTGCATTGTCGCTTCTGAGAGAGAACAAAAACGGGTTTGACATTGTTTTGAGCGATGTGCATATGCCAGACATGGATGGATTCAAGCTTCTGGAGCATATTGGGTTGGAGATGGACCTGCCGGTTATTAGTAAGCATCGTTTTGATTGGTTTATGGATATTGAGAGACACTGCATTGATATGCAGTAACAAACTTTGTGTGAATGATTTTTACAGTGATGTCTTCTGATGATGGAAACAGTGTTGTGATGAAAGGGGTGACACACGGTGCCTGTGATTATCTGATTAAACCTGTGAGAATCGAGGCTTTGAAGAACATATGGCAGCATGTGATTCGGAAGAGAAAGAATGGGTTGAAAGATGCAGAGCAATCGGGTAGTGTGGAAGAAGGAGATCGGCTTCTAAAAGGGTGTGACGATGGAGATTATTCATCTTCAGTGAATGAAGGCAAAGGCTCAAAGAAGAGGAGGGATGAGGAGGAAGAAGGAGATGAGAGGGATGATTCCTCCACGTTGAAGAAGCCACGAGTTGTTTGGTCTGTTGAGCTTCATCAGCAGTTTATGGCTGCTGTGAATCAACTTGGAATTGATAGTATGTGTTCCTCAATCACCTCCTTGCAAAAAAAATGTTCTGTTGCTTTTCCATGCTGTCTTATCTGATACAGCAAACAATGCCTCCCACTACTTTTGATCTTTGGATTCTTTATGTCTAATCTCGAACTGGTTAAGAATCTTGAAAGCATCAAATCCACACATTTACTACTTGCATCTTCCATGTCAGATTGCAATATTTTGGGATGACCCCTTCTAGCCTTTCATGACTGTCACAAATAGCCAAATCAGTTTCCAACTATATATCATGTTATGACCATATTCAACAAATATGGTTAAAACATTAAAGTTCCTGGAGTGGCCTTAGCTTTGAAAAATTGTTTTTATCTCTTAATTAGTTTCATTTTCACCTACAACTAATTCCTGAATATCTAATATACCAATAGATCCGTTGATATCTTCTTGCCTGGTTCATTAGAGTTTTATTGAAATATAAATGCCTCATCTGATCTTTTAAATTTGTTGTTCATGTACAGAGGCAGTTCCTAAGAAGATTCTGGAGTTGATGAATGTTCCTGGGCTCACTAGAGAAAATGTTGCCAGCCACCTCCAGGTTTGATGATACTGTTATTATGATTCATATAACATATACTTTGGGAGAAACTCAGGAATTGATGTTAACCATAGTTTAAACTTTTTGTTGTGCTCATTTTTACGATATTAGTTTTTGATTTGAAGGAGTTATCTCTTTTTCTACCTGTTTTTTGGTACAGAAATACCGTTTGTATCTTCGAAGACTGAGTGGAGTTTCACAGCAGCAGGGCAACTTGACCAACTCCTTCATCAGCTCACAAGAAGCAACATTTGGGGCAACCTCAATCAATGGAATTGATCTTCAAACTCTTTCAGTTGCCGGTCAGCTTCCAGCTCAAAGTCTAGCCAAGCTTCAAGCCGCGGCACTTGGCAGGACAACTGTTAAGGCTGGTGTGTCTATGCCTCTATCTGATCAAAAGAACCTTTTCAGTTTTGAGAGCCCAAGATTAAGATTTGCAGAAGGGTCACTGCATCATTTAAGCAACAGTAAACCAATGAACTTGCTTCATGGCATTCCTACCAACATGGAGCCAAAACAGCTTGTCACTTTGCACCAATCTACCCAAACCCTTGGTAACTTGAACATGCGAGTCAGTACTCCTGCTGCACAGAACAATCCCTTGTTGATGCAGATGGCTCTGTCTCAACCAAGAGGTCAGATGCTAAGTGAAAATGCTGATTCTCATGCAACCAGGTTTCCATCATCTTTGGTTCAGCCTACAGTACCAAATAGTATTTCTAATGGTGTTTTGGGAAATAGAATTACTGGCTCCAGCAACATAACTAGTGCTTATAATACAGTTCCACAAAACTCTTCATTGTTGAATTTTCCCATCAACCAAACCAATGAAATGTCTGTCGGTAATTTTCCTCTTAGAAGCACTACAGGTATAACTAGTATCCCAACTAAAGCCATGTTTCCATGAAGAAGGTACCTCAAGCATTACAGGACCTGGTGGATTTGTTTCAAGTTATGATATGTTTAATGAACTCCACCATCAGAAGTCCCATGATTGGGACTTAACAAGCACGGGCATAACATATGATTCTTCTCAGCATGCAAATCCTTTACAAGGTAACATTGATGTCTCACCATCAGTTTTAGTCCATCAGGGTTTTCCCTGCTTGCAACAACAGTCTGTGCAAACTAGAGATTCCACTTCAATTGGAAAACCTCTGTTCTCCACTGGGGAAGCCATACATCAGAGTAATCTCCAAAATGTTAGTCAACACCTCAATAACCTTTTTGACAGTTCAGTAAGGGTTAAGGCTGAAACATTTCCTGATCCAAGCTCCCAGATTAATAACCTCTTCTCTGATCAGTACAGTCAGGAGGATCTTGTCACTGCATTTCTGAAACAGGTTGGTCCTTTCCTTCCTTCCTTTTCTGGACACATATCCTTTCACATAGTTTTCCTTTATAAACTAATCATTTTCTTGTGTTTTTCTGGCAGCAAGAAGGTGTAGGACCATCTGATCATGATTTAGACTTTGATGGATATTCCTTAGACAACATTCCGGTTTAGAAATGATCCTGTCAGATCTCTTTCTTATTGCAGACGCCAATGTAAATAGTTGGCGTTCCATTTGAACCAAATCATCCTGCAATCAGTTAGTTTGTTCCGTAGTTTAAATTTTTCAACAAATAGAATTTAGTTGATGTAAAAAATTCAGGCATCAGGGAGTAGTATGCTATTATGATTTAGTCTGGATGCTCAAGATCAGTTAAGTGATCCATCAAGATGAATAATAACAAACATTAAATGCATGTATGCAGAAGGCATATTTGCAAGTTTTTGGCTGCTTTTGATTGCAAAGGTCCTAGCAAGCTTCTACTGTTGAAGTGTACATGGTGTCATTGATTTAGGGCAGAACTGCAGAAGCAAGGTTTTGATACTACTGCAGACTTGTAGGAGCATTTTTAACTTTAATAACACCCTCATGAAATGTTTTTTCCTCTGCTCTTTATTTTTTTTTATTTCCTTTTTTTGTTTTTCACATTGATTGAAGGACTGCTGTAAGTATGTAAATATTCCACTGCCCATTGTTTTGGTTGCTTCTTTGCTTGGATAGTACTTGTTCAATTATGTTTTTTCTGTATAGACGATCTGTTGTTTTTTTCATCATGATATGCACACCATGCAAATGAAACTGATTAGGTTTATGGGATTGTATGTCCAAAACTATGAATAATTCATAAATGTTAATTGCAGAAAAAGAAAAATAAGGGACTGTCTAAGGATTAGAAAAAATAAATCTCTATATTTTCTAACACAATTCCAGAATTAACATCCTGTAAAGAATCGTACAAAAACGGATATACAACACATGATGATGATGATGATGTGGCTAAATAAACCCTGTCACAGAACAACAACCGATCAAACAGTGTCACTATTGCGACACGAAGAAGATCGACAACAACATCAGTAAGAACATCATAGTAGCCAATGGAACCTCCATTCTCGCAACACTGCTTGGTAACACCGAAGGAAGAGAGCATTCTTCCCCATTGAAGAACACTTTACTTGGAAACGCATCACCACCAACCACATTGATTCCAGGGGTCTCCTTCTTCGTAAACGATATCACTGATTGCTGTTTCCCCGGCACCCTAGGATCTTTCCGAGGGTTAGATCCATCAGTTTCCGCCACAAGAAAATTCAACCCCTCTTTCCCTTGCATGAAGATCGTGTTCTCCACACTCTCCAAAAGGCTTCCGTTGAACGAGTACACTTCCTCAAACCCCTTACCAGCTTTGTCCATTTGCACTGCAGCAAACCAGTCAGCAAAACTGGTGTCACCCCAGTTGAAAAGTGTCACCCTCGCAGTCCAACCTTTGCGGTAATCCGTGGCCACGTGCCAGTTTATGCTCACACCACAGTTGTCACCACAAGGCATGGGATTAGGCACAGGTAAATGTTTAATCTCGGCCCAAGAAACGGCCTTCCGAGTTCGGTTCTCAAAAGGGACAAGAAGTGCCTCCGGCGGAAGCAACATAGCTTGTGAAGCTGCGCTGCATGTTCTCTCCGGATTACTTGGACATCCACATGCACACGTGTTGCATGGGATAACCGATTCATTGTAATAAGCTGAGAAAGAAACGCAGCACTTGGGAGTTTCACGTTCTGTGTTTGTGATGTTGCAGACCACTTGCCAAGTTTCAATTGATGATTTGTTTGATGGAGGGTGAGTGGGGTCAGGGGATTCAGTTGGACTAACCCTGATAGGGTTGCCACATTCATAGTGAGGGTTAAAGGTACCCTTTATCTCCCAGTTACGAGGAGGTGTGAGCGTGGAGCGGTTAAGGTTGGGTGGCATTTTGAAGACTTGAATTTGGAACCTTGAAGTTGACATGCTAGGGTCCATTGTTGGTGGCAAGATGGTGCCATTCCTGCAGCAGAATGGGATTTGACCGAGTGCTGAATCGTTGAACCTTGAGGGAGGAAGATCGACTATGGTTGGCCTTCTTTCACAGTTCAAGACGTTAGCAAAGTCTAGTTCCTTGTAGAAACTACCTTGAGAACCGAAAACACAGTCGGAGGAATCCACTTTTAATGGATATGCACCCTTTGTCGTGTAGATGAACTCGTCGTTTTGCCAGTCCCAGCTTAGTCTCCAGTTGTCAAGACGACCCAAAGGGTTGTCGTTTGCGATTGTAACCTCTGCCCAGTAATTGGAATCGTAGGTTCTGATGATGTCGTATGTGATGCTAAGATCACCCTTCTCACGGGGTAGAAACTCTACCTCTGTGCTCACGTTTGTTCTGGAACTGGGATCACTTCTGCAACACACATGAGTTTCATTGCTCCCTGAAAATCAAATCAAACATTCATATGAAGAGTAATCACATTAATTTTATCAACATTTCTTACACATAAATGTCTTGTCTTCACTAAAATATCATTTTCTAAGGAAGAAAATGAAATATTTTAAATAAATTATATATATTTTTTAGTTTTTTACAAATCCATGACGAAATTGTAAGATTTGACGTTTATACATAAATCTTGTTTCTCACTTTTTTCTCTGTTCCAAAAAATTGAACGAATAAAAACTACCTTCTCGAGAGGGTTGACCACAGACGAATCCATCGTTAGCCAAAGCAACCGACCGAGGCATCGGCACGGAAGGTGGCGCCACCCCAAGAAGGCTCCCCACCATATCCACCTGAACCTGCATCTGGGTCAAGTCGCCGGCGGTCGCCACCGCCGTCTTCAGATCCTTCACCGTCGACCCGCTCAACACGGTGCCGTTCCCAACCGCACCGGGAATACTCGAGCCGTCCGCGAGCACGGCGTTCGACGCGGAAACCAACCACTCGCTGTGCTGAAACCCCACGAACACCTTCCAAGACTTCAGCTCCTCCAACCCGTTGTTCAGCACTGTCAGCCTCGACTCGAACCGGTACGGCTGCTGCGTCGCGTCGGAAACGTTCGGCGGCAGCCGCTCGCCGCCAGTGTAGACGTACGAGACGAATATTCCATTGCAGGAAGCTGCGGTTTGAGACTGAGACATCGTCGGCGTCGCCGAAAAGATGGCAAGCGTTAAGAAGACGAAGACGTGGACATGCATGGACATGGCTAAGAACTCCGAACAAAGTGACTGAAGCGAAAAAATGGTGTATATGCGTGTTTTTGGTGTTAGATGTTAGAACATCATGGTATGAATATAGGAATATTAATGTTTAAGGTTGTTATGGTCTTTGAGTTGATTGATTCAAGAGACAGAGCACGTTGTTGATTTATCGAAGTTTTGTTTGTTGTATAGTTTTGGATTATCAAAATGGTGACAGATTTTGGTTGTGAGGTTTCGTGTCTGGTAATGGTATTGTTTGTGTATGTTTGGACATGGACATGGTCAAGGACAAGATGGTATGGTTCGGCCAAATGGCGTACTAAGTTGAAATGGTATTTGAGAGTAGGTTGGAATTTGGGTTTTCAATATTCGTCACAATCACTACCAAGTGATTATGAACACTTAGCTGTTTGGGAAATTTTCTTACTGCAAGATTTATTAATATATAAATTACCATTAACATCTACTCCTAATGATATAAGACTTTGCGTTGTTTTGTTTACTGATTCTTAAATGGTGACCAAGTGAAGAAGGAGAAAAGGTATTTGTTATATGCTTTTGATTCTGTGTTCACATTCATTGTCCAATTAATTTAATTTCACTTCTTCTCTATCTAGCTAATTTAATTACAACAAAGATTAACTTTTTTTTATTATAATTAAGTTTATTACTGTAAAAAAAATTATTTCCTTTTGTTGTTCAATTATCTTTAGTTATAAATAGTGTTTTTTTTTTTTTTTTTATATCTCAACCACGTTTCCGTTGTATTTACAAGATTTACGGGGATGTAATATAGAAACATATTTTCCTCTATATCTGTTTAGCGTGAACTTAACAAAAAGGAGAGTCAGAATAATAAAGCCCAAACGAGAGAGACTGTTGCACGGCCCAGTTTATTGGATATGGGTTGTTAGTTTTTTTGTTGTTGGAAAGATTCTTTTGTAAACATTCTAAATTTGGGCGAGCCTTCTAGTATTACATTAAATATTATTTGTTGTCTGTACTTCCAACCATTTCACTATGTACTTTTAATTATTTTTTTTAAATTCAAATTCAAAAAACTCTACACACCATCTTTTGTGTTTTAACAAATTTCTTTTAACAAATTTCAAAATCTATTCAAAGATTTTTCTTTCAAAGAATTTTGAAATTCGTTAAATGATTATTTTGATTATCAAGTTTTGAAATTTGTTAAAATGTTTTTCAAGGTTTCAACAGATTTTGAATTTTGTTGAAGAATTTTTTTTCAACAAATTTTAAAATTTGTTGAAGTAGGTAAAAAATCATTTAACGAACTTCAAAATCTTTTGAAAAAAAAAATGTAATCTTTAAAGTTATTTTTGAAAATTTGAGGTGTATAATGAAATGTTTGGAAAATTTAAGATTAATAATGAAATGTTTGGAAGTGCAAGAAGAAACTTCAATATTATTTTATTCAATCATTTCTTAGAATTAGGACTTGAAATTAAAGAAGAGGGTTAAAAAAGGGATAACATGATAAGAAAGAGAAGAAAGTATGAGATAATGGAAGAAAAGAAGAATGAAAGATACAATTTACAAACATTTGGAATTAAAAGATAATTTTATCATTCACATTAACTTGTTCAGCCAGAATGATATATTACATTTAAAGAAATAATAGGATGAATTTATACTTTCCTAAAATATTTATATAAAATTGAACTAAGAATAAAATAGGAGGCACAATTAAGCCTTAAACTAATCATAAAAATTACTTTCATTAGTTAATTAGTAAGACATTTATTATTTTAAGTATGATACGTTTTTGCTTATATTATATAATATAGTTTTAATTATGTTTTAAGTCCAAGATAAATTTGAAAACTTTAAATAAATTTTTAAGATCTATTGATTTCTTAATAAAATTATAAATTATAAAATTTTAAAGTAATAAAATAATATGTTGTAAAACAAGATGACATGATAAAATAATAATTATATCAATAACTTAACAGTTACATCATTTAAAAAAAATTAACAACGGAGATTTAATTGAAATAAATTTATTGAAAAATACAAATTTATCAAGTATTCTAAAAGTTCATCTGAAACCTATCCATCTACCTTGGATTCTAATAGATCTTGAGCACGTGCTGCATCACATTTAAAATAAGAATTTCACAAAACTATACATAAAGTTCATTACGTAGGTATCAACTTGACTCCATATTATTATGCATTTTTAAAACGTGTATAAAAGCTTATTAAATTTAAGTATTTAAGTACGTTGGTCCAGCGTTGCATGAACAATATACATTGTGATGTTATTGCTAATAAATTTTCTGACATTGTCAGTGTATTTATTATGCTCAACTTTCTCGATCATTGTTATATCTTCTTCACATGCCAACTTTCAGACTGTGTTCTTTTCATAAGATTTGGGAGAGATGATACGGAGGAGATGAGTTGAATGGATTTGAGTGAATTTAAGGATAATTTTTTTGTTGTTTTTTTGAGTGGATTTATGGATAATTGAGAGTGGATTTGAGGGTAAAATTTGTGAGAATTAGTGTATGATTTGATTGATGTGACAGATTTAAAAAATTAGTTTAATGGGTAGAAATTAAAGATTACCAAAATGCTCATAATTATTAAAATAATATAAAATGTTATTTTTAAATATTATATTTAAATATAAAAATGTTTATGAAGAAACCAAAATTATTAATAATTATTAAAATTAATTTTTAAATATTAAAAAAATTATAATACAGTAAAATGAATTTATTTTTAAATGTGGTATTTGTTTGTAGTATAATTTACATCAAGTATTAAATTAATATAAATTAAAAAAAGTTATATCTATTTTTTAAAAAAATTAAAAATTAAAGTATATCAAAATTTGAAAAAGTATAAATTATAATTTTACATTTAAATTTAAGAATTAAAAATAAATTTAATCTAAATATCATCCAAAAATTACACCGAAAAAATGTGTGTGCAAGTTTGAGTATGGGATTTCATTCTACACTTGTGACAGTGCTCTCTCTTGGGGCAGTAAAAAAGCCCAACCATAAGTATAAAGACCATTCACAAAACCTGAAACTATAAGATACACTCACTCTCTCACCTTCTCTCATAAATTTACCTCAAACCTACACTAGCTACTGATCTATATGAGATCCAGCATCAGATAGAGATGGATAACTCTGAGCTCTTTCAGTTCCTTTCAAACAACAATGATTTTTTCTTTCCTGAACCTGCATCATCAACCATGCAACAAAGCTTTTCTGCTTCATTTTATTCTTAACCTTTCGAACCATTTCATGAACCACCTCTTCAATAAGCTTCGCACTCTCCTTCCTTGTAATTCTAAGGTATATATAACTTCTAAACTTTTCATTTCATACTACTCTATCAATCTTTATTCATCCTGATATATTTGCATCAACGTTTTTAGTGTATGTATGAATCTAATCGTAAGACCCTTTTGAATATTCTTTTATTTTCTATTGTAAAGATGTTTTATATCATAACCCCACATAAATTATATACAATTTTATAACTCAAAATTAAATCTTTTTTCACAAAGTAAGTATTTTTAAAAGTAAAATAAGAAAAAAAAAAAACAAAAACAGCTGGATGTTGGATCTTTTTCTTCTAATTCAATTCTCTCACAATTTTACTTTCTATTTTCTGCTCTACACCTTAAACACGCTTGCTGTGTAGCTTTTTTTTGTTTTTCTTCCACCCTAGGATTCTTTCATGTTTGTTTTTTTGAACCTTCGAGAAAGTCAAATAGCTTTTCAACCACTTTGTTCAGACCGACAAGGCACTCTAGGCAAAGGTGGTTGAAATTTTGAAGGAGTTGAAGCAGCAGATGTCTGAAATAACCCAACGCGAAACGTTTCCTTCAGAGACCGACGAGGTCTCCGTTCTGTCCATCAGCAGTGAAGAGAGTGGCGGTGACGGACGAGTCATATTCAAGGCCTCGTTGTGCATCCAAAAACCTGCAACACATAGAAAGGTAGAAAGGGTTAGCGTCTTGCCATTAAAATTGAAATCGTTCAACACATAGAAACCAAATGCTATAGAATTCCTGTTACTCTCGGGCTCCTCCTGCATGTACAGGTTCATGGAACCCATTTGCGGCTATGGAAGTGACGAAGGAACGCAGCTATGGAAGTCCAAATAACTCACAGACCACAGCAAACCGGATACGACGCTTGCAGAACCGAATAAACACAAGCACACCTTGGATGGAACCGGATACGGGAATGTGTAACCCAATACGCCTCCTTGGAAGTTGCTGGAGAAGCTCGAACCGGATACGAGACTGTGTAACCGAATACGTCTCCCATGGAAGTTGTTCGAGAAGCTGGAATCGGATACACCAATCTTGTAACCGGATACGCATGCTTTGCAACTCCTTCAAAAAGCTGTAACCGGATACCCTCTTCTTCGAACCGAATACACAACCATCAACATCACTTCTTCAACCCCTGCTTCCACGTTTGGTCATCTTCATCCACTCGGTCATCATCATCAATAGCGTTCTTGCTCCTCCATTAACGACTGTCTTCCTCTTCAACTAAATCACATGAGCAGCCACAGTGCAAATTCGTGAAAGCACATTGCATGGCTTCTTTCTCGTGAAAGCACAACGCATGAGTTTTTATTTTTATGATTCATATGGTTGGAATTAGTTATTAAACATCAGAATATTATAACGTTATTTCAAATCAAGTATGGAAGCTTTGTTTTGGAATTTTAATATTCGTACAGGGCATATGAGTCTTTCTTTACTAAATCAGTGCAAATCTTTTCAAATTAGCGAGATGCGTTAAATAGTAAAATCTCTCAAATCAGCGATTTTCTATCTTCGCAAATCACCCCAAATCATCGTATGAGAACAACGCCCATCTCGCAAATCCATCGTCCCTTATTCGCGTGAACAGTTATTTCCCTTCAAACGAACAGAGCCTCGACCCCAGTTTGAACATTCTGATATCAATGTTAAAAAACAACAGCTTCAATTCACCCATATTCCTCAATCACACATAGAAATGGCAAAAGTATTATTTCTACAAGTATCAACAAATAAAATCTATTTATATTATATTTTTTATTTAGGTTTTATTAAACTCTATTTTGTAAATATTTTCAAATTTCTTTAAAATATATTCCATAATTTCACTCCTTAAAATTCATATGATTTTATTCCCATTTAAATATGGTGTCATTTGTTGGAAATCTCACATCTACTAGAGATAAGGCCAATTTATAATATATAAGCGAGGTGCAAACCTCATCTTACAAGCTGGTTTTGTGGGGTTGAGTTAGGCTTAAAACCCATTTACTAATATGGTATCAAAGTCATCGTTAGAGCCTATCCTAGCCAGTTCTAAGTGGACATTTTTCTGTTTCCACCCATTGTCAGACTGCTATTGGACCACCCAATTTCTATTATCACGCACGAGATGTCTATACCTCGACGTGAAAGGGGTGTGTTGAAAGTCTTACATAGACTAGATATAAGACCAATTTATAATATATATAAGTGAGGTGCAAATCTCACCTTACAAGCCGATTTTGTGAGGTTGAGTTAGAGTTAAACCCACTTTCTAATATCATTTAACATTTAACATTGATCCTAATGCCATTTAAGTTTATCCATTAATTTTTAGTTGACTACCTTAACAAGCACCTCAAAGGCGTAAATTTAGAGAATTTTTAGTTATAGTTTATTAGTATTTGAAAAACAAAAAAACATAGATGTGCAAGAACTAACAAATTTAGAAAATATTTACTAACAGCAATAAATTGTTTTCTAGTTTCAATAGTAGGTTTGCAAGCAACATACGCTGTAAAAACAAATCTCATATAATATTTCTCCATTTTTAACATTTACGTTTTCCTTTTAAGTGATTTATCTAGATGTGATGTATGAAACCTAACACACTTTCAATCTAAATTTTGTAATCAAATTCACATGTTTAAGATATGAATTAAAAAAGAAACGGATGAAATATAATATTTAAGATCACATTTTTTAATATAAAATTATAAGTTATCGGAATAAAAATTATTTAAAACTGTTTAAAATTAAAATATAAATAAAAAAGCCATTAAGTTATAAAAAAATATAATATTCTTACGTTAAAAAAGTATAAGATGATTTTGAAAATGATGTAACATAAAGAAATTACATAAATTAAAATAATATTTATAGTGTGATACGAAACACGTGCCCTGCAAAATTCAATTGAGGAACCAAATTATATGAGGACCCACCCACTAATAATTTGAGAAAGGACCTTAATTGGGCTGGTTGGATCATAAAGGATCCAATGGGGCCAGTAATCGTGGCCCATCCCCTCGTGTTTTCCCATATTCATGTTACTTAAGCACTAATTAATCGCATTTCTTCACCAAATTTGATGATGAAAAAGCATATTTTTCCGTTATTAGTATAAAGAATACAACTTAGGTGTATTTGAGGTGAACATGATCCACCATATAACGTCACACAATTACATGATCTCTCTTTTATACAATGAAAATTAAATTATCATATACTTATCATTTAGATTATTGATGAGTTTATAAAATAGAGTTTTAATGAAGACCCATTGTCTTCAATTTCACTCATATCATCATTATCATCTTTAACTTATGATGATGACGAAGCATGCACAATAGACACATTTACTATTATTGTATGTTTTTGTTTATCTTTAACAATATAAATTGATTTGGAGTGTAGGGTTGATGTTAGTTTTCATCATTTTTGTAATCGTCTAAATGTTTATTGTACATACCTTATTTATTTCGATATTAAAGTTAATTTAAATTTCACAATTATATTATTAAATGCATATAATAAATATAATCATTTATTCTTTTACCTCAAATTTATATTTATAGATTTCAAGGTGAGTCTTTGACTAGTAACGATTTAATTAGGTCTTATTAGTGATAGTCACACTTTATCTTAAGTTGCTTAATATTAGATTTAATCCCTTTATAAACTGACTGTTCGATCCTATCGTGAATTTACGAGAGTAATTTATGAAATATGTGACCACTAGTTAACTATTCGATTTGTGACTGATATGAGAATTATATGGTACAAAAACTAAACAAGTTTTGTTAAATTTTGTCAGTATTGTGAGCATTAAAAATATATTGATATTGATATATCAATATTTTAATATATTTTAAAAATCAAAATAAATATTTATCATTATATTGTGTATATTTAACAGAAAATTCAAATTTAAACTAAACGGTTTCCAAAGTCTTTCGTCTCATTTGAATATTCTTTGTGGTATACCATCGAAGTGGCTCCAAAATTTGAGGATTCAACAAGGTTGGAAATCTTTGATAGATGATCAATTACAGGAAATATTAAACCTTGGAAAGCAAAAACACGTATATATATTATGATTATTATATCTCAGAAAGGGTAGAAATTCCCTTAGACAAAAAGCCACTGAAAAAGCATAAAAGCAACTGAAAGTTTGAAAAAGTTTGAAGAATGCATTGCTTGTCTATGCTGGCTAAGATGAAGGAATATATGAGTGTATTAATTTTATTTTATTTTATGGAGAGTAGAGAATGATTAAGAGAAAAGAAAAAAAGGTGTCAATTGTGACAATCATAGAAAGAAATAAAGTTATATATAACTAAAAAATTACGTAATGTATCAATCACAAATCATGATAAAGCATCGCTATCATATATAATAAATATGTTCATTCTTATAATACTAGAGCTAAAAAACACAGACGATTATTTTTTATTATTAGCCAATGTATATTAATTAATCTAATAATATATAAGAGAGAAAAGATAAAAGAGAAATAAAAGTGGTGTATGAGTCATGCTCTTTCCACAATAAGAAACAGAAGAAAGTGTTAAAGTGGGGACCATGAAAATGAACAGAGAACTATTATTTTCCAGCAAGAACACTAATTCAGCCTCAAAATAAACTCATTGCATTCTTTGTCGTAATGTTCCTAGTGAGTAATTTATACATCCTATGTTGTTACCTTCTTCTCCTAATCTTATAAGCATAAGTTTGACAAAAATGGAACTTTCTAGAACGAGCTCAAGCAAAAGGTAAAATATGCATATACCAATATATAACAATAAAATTCAATGATAATATATTTTGACATGTCTAATTAATCCATATGTTATATGATGTGAATAACATAAGCCTTATTATATGTGGGTTATAACATTTGTTGTGATATCACAGACAACATGCATATGTGTTGTTCATTTTCTTTGCTTTTTGGTATACTATGACCTATCAATCATCTCAATTTTTTGTTCAATAATGTTAAACTAGTACCCCACATTAATTTCATGCAATTGGAATGAGATATATGTCCACCAATTTATTAATTCAATGAAATAACCAGTTCATTTTATCGGTACACATAAAAATAGCATTATTTTTAGGGTAGACTTTTCAAATTTGATCACATTTCATTTTTTTAAGTAAATTTTAAAATCAACATATAAAAATAATAGATTTTTCTAAGAAATCACATATTATATTAATGATAACTTCTTTTAAAAGAGGATATATAGTTAAAAAAACACAGCACTAATAAAACATAAGTTTATTCTACATATATACAAGGAATTCACACAACTTTTAATCTAAAATTTTAAAATAATCGGTGTTTATATTTATATGATATTTAATTTTTCTTGATATTATATACATAAAGTGACATTTGAGATTTTTAGAAAATAATTGTAAAATGTTAAAAGAAAAAAAAAATTATTGGATGGTGGAGCCTATGGATGATGAGGATGGACATGGATGGATGAATGAGTGTGAAACTTTATGGGTTGTTTATTTAAGGGTAACCAGGCTGGAAAGTAACCATGGACGGCCATTTCTGATGGAAATTTGGCTTTCTAACATCCTTTGCGTTGACAAATGCTTCATGAATTTAGCAGAAGCAACCAAACTTTGGGATCAGTGAATTTATTGCGCCTTAATCGACAGTGCAATAACGAAGATATATATAGACACAAAGTGACAGAAGAAGCAATTTGCATAGCACAGATCTAAAGAAATAAACAACCAGAAAATCCAATGCCTCTCTATCACTTCTTCCGTTTCCTTTACGTCTCCTCTTTAGGACCATCCAACACTTTCTTACTACTTACCTCCTTCTCTTACATTTCATATATATACCATACTTTAACCTAAATTTTTACAAACTACCTTAATCAATGTACATACTAGTGTTCAAATTAACACATCAATTAAAAATAAAATTAATTTAAAATATATAAGTGAATACGATAAAATGAAACACAGTATCCAAAGTGATACATTTATTTTCGACAGTTATTTCTTATTTCTTAACGTGTTCAAAGTTCAAACATGGCTGCTTTATGTTAAAGTAAAAACGTGTCGGTGGTGTCCACCATTTTTTTTCTCGATATTATTCCCTTTTCACTATCTTTTTTTCTTTATATTCTATTATGTTGTTTATAATAATGGAAACGCACAAGCACAGTTGAAAAGAGATAATACACTGTTTCAACCACACCATAACACTACACCTCAAAATAGCAACACAACATCCTTCCCTTCACTTTTCCTTCTTTCTTTCTTTCTTTCTTTCTCTGCACATTCTCTTTCTCTCTCTCTCGTTCTTCTTTTCTGAGCAAATAACAACCTCATTCCTCGGATCCTCGGAACATGAGAACCACAGTGGTGTTGTGTTTTTTCGTCACCTTTCTTTCTCTCGCTTCTCTTTCAACAATGGCAGCAGATCACAACCTTCACACTTCGTCCAAGGATGACATCAAATGCACCCCCTGCGGCCAGGCTGTTCCCTCTCCTCCGCCACCCTCTCCGCCGCCGCCACCTCCCACCACAACCTACTGCCCTCCCCCGCCGTCCCCTCCTTCCGGCGGCGGCGGCGGCTCTTACTATTACTCCCCTCCACCGCCACCCTCTCAGTACATCTACTCCTCTCCACCGCCGCCGGCATCATCCGGTGGCGGCGCGTATTACCCGCCGCCGAATAAGTACTACCCGACGCCGCCACCGCCGAACCCAATTGTCCCTTATTTCCCGTTCTACTACCACATCCCTCCTCCTCCGTCCACGGCGGCTCCTCCGCCGGCGAAAAGCTGGTTAGTCTGTGCAACCTCGTTGTTACCTTTTCTTGTTGGGTTGCTTTGGTAGAGAGAAGGAAAAAAAAAAAAAAGAGAAAAAGGGGAAATTGTGGGAATAAGTGCGGAAATTAGCAGATCTTGGGGAAAGTGGAAGTGAAGTCACTGCAAAGACAGTGTGCTTATTTCCCATTTTGCCCCTGCAATAGCATGAACTTGTTTCAATTTCTATGATATCACTTTTTTTTTATAATGTAATGTAGGTTGATCTGCAATTTAATTTGTAACTGTATTTAACCTTTTAATTTTGGTTACTATGAGAAAATTATAAATTCAAGAAGGTTCTTTTAGTTTCCATTTATTTAGTTTTTTGTCAATATATTATTATCTTTCTCAAACGTGTTTTTATTTTTTTCATCACAACTGGAATTAGATACAATTAATTAATTAATTAATTAACTAATTGATAATAATTTCTTACTTACAGTTATCTAATAGTTAGCATAAAAGTTTACACCAATTAGAGGTTACAATTAGAGCTATAACCTTTTTTTTTGTCCACGGAACCGTTAAAGATATAATTTGATGAAATAATGTTAGAAAAGTTAATAATTTTGCAATGCAGGTCATGAGGCCATTATTATATGATATATATATATATATATATATATATATATATATATATATATATATATATTTCATTATCGGAATATTTTATATTGAATAAGAATAATTAAAACGTGTAATAAAATATATTATTGATATGATAATTAAGGGATCATGTGCAAACAGTAAAATAACTATGAAGACAAGACATCATCATCAAAACTGTAGCACATTATCGGTGACTACTGTCGTTGCTTTCTTATGTTTCACACCTGAGTGTTAAATTTTGGATAAAAAAATACGTTAAAACTATTATATGAATTCAATTCATTTATTAAATCTATTTTATATTATATATTTTCCTTCTGTTTCATAGTTGATGATAGCAGCTGATTGGTGTTACTTGTTAATATATAATATTGTATAGTTAAAATTAATATAAAATAGGAGTGTCTAAAAAATATAGATATATGTGTATTAGTGTTCTTAGATTTCATGCTCTAAAATGCAATGAACTATCAGAAGTACCCTTCTATCAAGGGTTGACACATATTTCTCTTATATTTTGTTTTTTTTGTTTTCTTCCTTAATGTAGCTAATTTCAATTTTAATATGATATTTTCAACATTCTATAGCATTGAAAATAATTGATTAAAAATTTATATAAAAGTAAGATATTTCTCAAATTCAATGTAATAATATACTTATTACGTATTCAAATTTATAACTTTACGATATATATTGAAATTTATTAAGATATCAACTTTAACTTTAATTTAGTTTCAGAAAATTAATTTGAATTTGTATTTATATATATTTTAAATTTATTTTGTAACTAATAAATGTATATTTTTCAACACACTTTTTCCATGCCAAAATACAAATATTTTATATATAAAACTAAACATTAATAAGTAATCAAATAATAAGTAAAATAATATATTTGAAAATATAAATTTTACTAAAATAAATTTAAAAAAATAATATTATGTTAAAAGGTAAATTTTAAACTTAATTTAATATTACAAAACTAATTTATAAAATTAGGTTTTAAATTAGATTTATCATTAATCCATACAAATTTCCAACAAAATCAAATTTTGAATAACCTGAGTAGATAATAGCTTGTAATAATTTTATAGTTAAATGTCTAATATAACCGATTAAAATTAGCTTCCAACTATTTTTTCAATATTTCAAAAGAACAATAATCTATATAAGCTAACTTTTAACTTAGATAATTTTATTTTATTTCTAACATATATTCCTAAAATTATATATAAAATATATTATTCCTAACAATGTTTCTAAAATATATTTTCCTATTTTCTTAACATATATTATTCCTAATAAACTTTGTACATATATTTCTATCAACATATGTTTGTAACATGTATCTCGAATATAATTTCTAACAAAAAAATATAAATTCATAATCATAATCTCTAAAAAGTAATTAATATTTCGTAATTAAATTTGAATGTACATTTATATTTTTAAAATAGTATGTTTAAGAGTATATATTGAGTTGTAGATGTGTGAAATTATTGAATTTTTATCAGATGAGTGAAGTGGGCCACCTTCTCTTTCATACTTATCATTCTTCACGCATTCTCATCCAAATCCAACTCACCATTTTCTTTGTGTTTCCAATGCCAACCCATACCAAACTTCCATTTACTATTTTATATAATGTATTTTAATTTCTCTCATTTTTTTATAAATATTTTTTACAATTTTTTAAATATTAAATGGGGCCCTTCAACTTATTTTTGTATGCTTGTAAATGATAATGGGACAATCCTATACATTATTATATTATTTTATCGTGAATTTTCGTCCACATTTTTTAACTATTAGTTGCTTCAGTTACCAATCCTATACATAAGTGAGTAACCTATAAATAGTCTCTAAATAATGTAAATTTTACTTGTAAAATACAAAATACTGTTCCATTGACAAAGTAAATTTTCGTTTGAGTTGATCTAACATTATTCAGAAGTAGCATTTGACCATAAAACAATGAACATTATCCTTCAAATTTTCATTTTATTTGCTTATAAAAATATTTAATTTTGATGTTGAAACATAATACTAATATCATAAACCATAAAACTAAGTTCAAATAAATTAACTATTTGCTTAATATATCATGAATAATATTAATGAATAAAAGGGTAACTTTCTCAAAACTTATTCATCTTAGTAACATAGTATATAATAATTAACCTTTTCTTGAAGACTATTAAATATGAATTTAGAAAATTAGATTTATCACAATATCAAGTTTGTCTAACATTTTATAAAATAAATCTCATCAAGTGAAGTAATTTTTTACATATTTGTCCGACCATGTATAACTCTTCACTTTAATTGGATGTCACAAATTTTCATCAAACTTTACTACTAGATATCTTTGTTTTGTTTATATGACTATGAATAAAATATAAAATTCTATAGAATCTTTTAACTCAACAAATTCATATAACATAAACAACTCAATAACACGTCTCAATTACGACCTAGATAATATATGTATTCACCATAATACTATCAATCGATCATTTTTTATCACCATCTCCACATCTTGCAATTCATTTCACCTAATAAATAAGAGAAATAACAAATAGTATTCAACCAATCCTAATAAGCTTAAAATTCAAACAAAGAATGTTATAAGAAGCAGGGATATAAAACTTGAATTAAACATACTATCTACGGCATATTTCTTTATTTTATTAAATAATATTAGAGAATGCCATTCTGATTATGAACAATTCACATGAGAAACTGAATGTTACTCGTTAGATCCTTCAGGTTGAAAACATTTGTTAACATTTCGTATTTGCCATTCTAGAATCCTTGACAACCGAATAAATCTTAAACTAAACATTTATTGAATATCATAATCTTTCTTCAAAACCCAAATCAGAGCACAAAGAACACGAACACTTATCAAGAAATCGCACGGACTTTAAGCAAAAAGGCAACCTTCACAGAAATAACAAATTGTTGTAACATAGTTTGACAAATTGACTACACTTGATACATATTCCTTCCATTGGGGGCATACAATTTTCAGCTCTCCTAATGAGTTTGTGCTTCAGGCAGCAATCTCGATTTAGGCTTCTTATTGACACTACGCATTCTAGCCCCTGATTTGAATTGTGCGAGAGAAAATGCTTCAGAATAGCCCAACGGAGAAATGCAAGCACAAAAATATTCTAATTCTTTCATTTGAATACAACCACGGTTTCTGAATACTGTATCCACTCAAATCAAATACTGACTCTGTATAATAAATTACCAATAAAACTACACGACTCAATAAAAAATAGGACTCAAAAGCCGCATTCGAGGAAAACCCATCCACTGTCATATAATACGGTCCCTGCTACTGCAACATAGAACCTTCCAATAGTTATATATGCCCACAGCATATGTATTTTTAACACAACATAAACTTCTAACAAGGTCATTATGCTGCTGTTGAACCCACCACCACCCTTCTTATTTGGACTTGGTAGTTAAACTGACCCACCCCAGCACCTCATTAACCACGGACACAAGACCAGACTTAAACCAGACACCATGAAGTGCAAGGACCAAACTGACCGAACTCACCCCCTGGCCCCCAACCCCACCCCACCCCACCCCAGACTCGACTCCAACAGTTTACCCTAGCATCAACCCTGCTCCATCCAACCTGGTTCCTACATTATTCAAACCAATTTGGCTTAGAAAACTGTGAAACTTATATTAAAAATGAGGGGAAATTTCGATTGATGACCCTATAGAAAAAATAATACTGAGACAGAGCACATTTACCCACACAACAGTCTTCAACTAAAGTTGAATCCACCTGATGGGACTGGAAGCTCGTTTCCAAAGTTAAAACCAGGTTGAGCACCATCTCCTGTAGGTAGTGTGTCATCATCGTCTTCCAACCAGTATGTTTCAAGAATTTTAACAGCCTTTTCATATATTTCATTGTTGTCATGACTCTGCAGGTTTTCGATTTTCTCCAATCCTTCCGCATCATCTATCATCTGAGCATACAAGTTGACATCTCCAGTGTTACCCAAACTCTTCTCAGCTTCCCCAACCTTCAGAATGTTCTCAAGACCTTCTAAACAGACAGTGACAATTCTTGGGTCGGGACAAACAAGCAGATCACAGAGTGGTTTAATGCAACCCTGGCTCACCAAATACCTTACAACCACGTATGATAAGTCAATACATAATTTCCAATAATTACCAACTCGCTATTATGAAGTGGAATTAAAAAAAAATATAAAAGTTATACTTGATCTGCTCATGGGTACCACCAGACGTAGCATTTGAGATTGCCCATGCCGCTTCCTTTTTAATGTCAAACTCAGCATTTTGAAGAAGATTGACAAGGGGGCTAATCAGACCAGCTTCAATAACAGCCTATATCACACATAAATTGTATAAAGTCCATAGCACCTATCTTAATGAAATAAGCCAACTAAAATTTTAATCCTTAATCCTTCACAAGTGCCAATAGAACATTCTCAAGGTCCCAAACAGAGTACAATGCTTTATAATACAAAATACCAATGTTCTGTTACTTGAATATACAAGTGATTTACCTTCATTTGGAAGAGATGGACGAGAGAACGGGGGGATAATATTATAATTATAAAAATATTTAATTCTTAAAATATGGATGGATCAATTTTTTAAAATTTAATTATTGATAGATCAAAATAAATTAACGAACTACTTTATCCAATGGAATTAATCCTACCATATATTTGTCCCACATATTCACGTTCAAGAACATCTAGCTTCCTATATTACTTATTACAGAGCCACAGCATCTGTAGCACTCGGTAATGGTTGAAGAGATATCCAATTTTAAGAGATAAATATTTCCATTCCATTGAAATATCCAATTTAATATGTATGGAGATAACAAACATCAAGCTAAAGAAAAGGATAAACAATAACAAAAAAACACCAATGGTCTGTTTGATTAAAAAAAAGGATTTACATCAAGTAAAAAAAATTGGATATAGTGGCTTACCTGTATCTGTTCTCTGTTTCCAGCTGTAATGTTCGATATGGTCCAGCAAGCTTCTTTCTTGATGCTTTTCTTATGATTGTGTGTCAACAGACTCAAAAGGCACGGGAGAGCACCATGATTGATGATAGTCTGATGAAAAGAGTTACAACAAAATCAGGAAATTCTCAAACAATGATGGATTGGGGAAGCAACACCTAGACTCATGGTTAGTGGTGGTGTCACAATGGCAAGTCATAGTGCTAAAAGCCAAGTAAGACATGCAAATTGAATTCTTCAGTGGATAGTGGATAAGGTATGCAATGAATATCATTGTATAAATTCTTCACTCTTCCGAACCTCTCACTCTATTCTCCCCAAACCCTCAAAAGATTGTATTCAGTACAAAACTAGAACAACCAACTGTAACACTGCACTCAAGTCAGCCAACACAAATTCACCGACAAATTTATGAAGGTAAGACTACAATTTGGTCGAGCGCACAGTTCCAACACTCATATTATAGCCATATTATAGTAGAACAACATATTATCTACTTAATCATCTTAGACTAGAAAAATTAACCTATCAAAAATTGAGCAAAGTTTTTTTAATATTTAAATTTAAATTTTCAAGATTCCTGGGACACATGAAACATGCAAAATTAACCTATCAACAATTTGGGGTCGAGTTACTTAAATACTTTAATTTTCAAATTTAGTTATTCGACACCAACTTCTATTACTTCCCAGACCTTGAAAAAGAATACAATTTAGTCATGGATGACTGTTTACAAGTCATTACCTGAGTCTGAATATCATCTCCGGTTACAATATTTCCCACTGTGCGAAGTGCAGGAATCAGCACTGAAGGGGATGGGTGCCTTTACAACAAACAGACAAGTTTAGTGCCAAGACAATTAATTGAAACAATAAAGCAATGATTGACCAGGTACATTAGATTTAGCACTCACATAAGGAGTTGCACCAGTCTGCCACATACACCAGCCTCAATAACAGCTTGGATTTTGTCATTTGTTCCATCAGAAAGATATGATAGCGCCCAGCATGCATCTGTTAAGACCTCTTCATCATTGGAAAATACTAATCGCTCAAGAGCTGGAAGTGCAGCCCTGACCTGTCCATAAAAAATTCTCTTCGTTGTATCCCAACACAGTTTATCTTACAGGTTTGATTTCAATCAAACGGAAAGACAATTACCTGCTCAAATGGAGGCTGTGGTTTGCCCCTGCAGAAGTTTGACAGGGTCCATGTTGCATTTCTCAACATTGAAAGTTTTGCATGTTCGTTCAACTGGGCCAACAGTGGGATTAAGGCACCATGGCCAAGAACAAGATCACGACACCTGGGGGAGTCGCCAGCAACATTTCCTAACGCCCACACTGCCTGGAATTTCAAAATTCTATTATTCCGGCAAGCTAGGTCAAGATTCCAAGAAAGGAAAAGATTGAACTACCACATTCTTGTATCACCATACCTGCTCCCGAACATCATCACTGGGCGAACTAAGCAACTTGACAAATATCGGAACTGCCCCGTGATCAATCACCACCTTAGTATTCTCAGAAGTTCCAGATGCTATGTTCGTGAGAGCCCATGCAGCCTCAAACTAACCAAAAAAGAAAAACAAATTACACAAGAAACCAATCAAGAAATCAAATTCCATCCAAACTACACTACACCACACAAAAACCTCCAATGCACGGAATAAAACAAAACCTGAAGTTGAGGGAAATCCTCCCTAACAAGAAACTCCACAAATCGAGGCACAACTCCAGCTTGAATAACTTCCTCAATAGGGGGACTGCGCTCTACACAATAGAATACGCCACACAAAACGAAACAATGTTAACACACAGAACCATAGCACCACAACAATTCAACAACAACATCAAACAAAATCAATCCACGTTACCAATCGAAAGCAGCTTCCGAAACTGCGTGGTCGCTTCCAACTGCTGGCTGTTATCATCTGACCACACTCCAGCAACCATCGCAGGGAGGCTTTCTAACTGCGGCCAACAAGAAAGAGACAAAAACAACCATCATAACCGTTTTCATAACTGACAGACTAACATGCAATCGCACTGAAACAAATCAAATCACAACAGCGCGATTCAAAGCACATGAATCTGAAATTTCAAAGATCACAGTGGAATTCTAATTTCCTGCCATGCAGTACCTTCTTCTCAACAATGGAGGCTTGAAGAGGAGTGGGGAACTGTTGCTGAGCTTGAAGGCCTTCACGGCGCTTCTTCTGTAGGCTCTCTTCTCGCTTACTCTTCCGGATCTCCACCATGTTATCCTCCCTCCTTCTACGACCCTCATCGGCGTCCACCGCCACCTTGTAACGGTTGCGACGAACCTCGGTTCTAGCATTTGGCCTCAACGACATCTTCACTGCAACAACAACAACCCTAACCCTAAGAACAATCAAAGATCGAAGGAATCGGAATTGAAAATGGGAAAAAACCCTAAGTTTTCGATTGAGAATTAGAGCGACGTGGTTTCTACGATATTCTCAGGAAATTTAAATAGCGGTGGGTTGTGTATGCAGTGGGGTCTGGGGTTGCGTTGCGTGTAGCGGTGGTTGTGGTTCTGGATCTCGGATATGGTGTTTCGGGTCGGATCCAGGCCCGTTGGTCCTCAAATATAATAATGAAAGCGATTTCAATTTTTGTAATGGATCGTACCGATATCATGCCAACGGGTTACGGTTCAGTGCGGAAAGATGGGCCCTCACTTCAATCATATCAATCTTTCCATGAAATTGGATGGGAATTCCAAGAATATCCATTTTCAACCAAATATTATTTATTTTTTGTATTTAATAAATACATAAAATTAAATATCCAATTTAAACCTTATTTTTTTAATATTAACCATCTAAAAGTTAAATAAATGCTTGAAGCTTGAATTTTGCTGTTGATAGAATCCTGCTTTATTTAATAGCTGACAGGTAAAATTACTTGAAGTGGTTGACCCAATCTATTTTCTTTATAAATTATATATTAAGTACAGATACTGATAATAATTTTTTTTAATATTTCCAAGTATTCTAATTTCATTTTAAAAAAGAATGAAAATGATATATCTTATTTAATAATAAAAAATAATACAATTATATATATAATTGTTTAAAATAACATACAAACAAAATATAAATATAAAAATAGAATATAAATAAGAACATAAATGTACATATAAACAAAAAATAAATTAAAACTAATAATTTTTCAAATACTTGTTATCCTGGTTATTATAAAATGTTTATTATTTTATCTTTATGGTAATAATACCATTTAACTATTTCTCATTAAATTTTAAGTGGGGTTTCATAATGCATCTAATTTCTTAATAACATATTTTTCTTTCTATCATTAGATGAAATATTAGGAACATGGTGTTGGGATGCCTCACACGTGGTCATATAACTCTGAGTTGACATCTATAATAATGAGAAATGACTTGTTTGGTCTAAAATACAATGAATGAAAGCAGACCATTCTCTCTGAAATTTTTGGCAAAGCCAAAGTACATACATACGTGAAACGAAACTTTCTCGTGTAATTCCCTATTCCATTCTCTGACATTGTTTCCAAGAATTCGCAAGCCAAAAGAATGCAGAAAAATGTTTGTTTTATATAACTAAAAAAGAAGAACTTAAATGTGGCCTTTTTTTCTGGCACATTCTGTATAATTACTATAGATTCTTTACCAAACAGACGACGCAATGATTAGATACCAGAAGAATTGTAACACCTTATTTACACCAATGAAGAAAGATAATATCAAACAATGAAATGATTATAAGCTTTTGTTTTTTCTTTTTATCTGCATTATTTACAGAATGAAATGAATTTCAACCCTTTGAGTTGTGTAAAACTAAAATTCCTAACCCCACTTTCTCTCTGCCCTTTTTCTGATTCAAACAAAGTCATAACCTTTAACAAATGGAGATGGAAACACAGATAAGAGAAGCTCATTCTGGTTCTCTCTGCTTGTGGGGTTCTCCCTTGCAACGGTTGACATGTACTGTGGTTGGGGTGATCTTGGTGGAGAAGCATACAAGGCAGAGGTTTCTAGAACCTCTCTTCTTACAATGGCTTCTTCCTCTGCCATTTTCTGTGCTCGTAGTGCTGTTAAGTATAAACCAGCAGCCAAGAAAACTGTCGTCAAAGCCAACACCCCTGCAGCAGAAAACAACCCTTCTCTGATGCTGTAGCAACCTGTTCTTGCCTTCGACCAATTCTTCAAATGGCCTGACTCTACACTCAGTGCTGCCAACAACAAAATCTCCGCAACTCCAAAACAAATCCTACAACATTCAATTCACATTTCCCATTTCTGGTTTAGTTGATTGCTGAAAAAGGGATACCTTTTGTATTAGAAATTATACTAAAATTGATTTCTTTTTTATCAGAAGTGGAATATGACAGTCAAATACCATGTTAGACTATATAACAAAATCAGCTTTACAGGTATTCTGTCCTATCTCTAGTCAAATAGATGTTATAAAATGTGAATGGATGTTAAACTGTAAAAAATTTAGTGATTAAACTCTTGGACATGTAGTTATCCATTACAGTTAGATGAAGGTATTATCATCGGAGTATGCCAGTTTGTTGGTGGGAGGACTTATATTATTATTTCACATGATTAAAATATGAAGGAATTAATACTGGATTAGGTTTTGATTAATTCAAAATTAAGGATAGTTAGGTGGGAAAGATAATGCTGTTTTCCTAATAATATAAGGCTGAAGTTTGTCTGCCAAAAGATAAGAATAATGTATGGAAATAAGATTTCAAATAATTGATCCTTGATGGGACCATGAAATCAACATATATGTTTGTTCTCCTTTGCTTTTCCACTCTATCTTTATCAGCCACTGTCTCAATTTATTTCTATCTAATTTCAGAGCACATAGAGGTATATTTTCTGTGACATTATTCAAGAACATAAGAACAAAGGTGTCTTTCTCTTACCAAGTTGTAACAAAGAAAAACGCTGCTTGCCATGTTAGGGACTTGGCAGAGGGAGAATCAGGATCCCAGGTAAGTAAAGAAGGTGATGATTTACTGAGTGCTATCAACATGTAAGTGTGTTGCGTGACCATGGCAAAGGCAAGTCCAACAAAAGCAGAAACAGCACATAGTAATGGCACTTTCCCACTACCACTATAAACACATTCTGATTTTGCTCCGTTTTCTTTTCCACCTGCGTTCATCCATGTCACCTACCAAATCATATCATATAACATTAAACTTCACACCAGAGGTTTTTTTTCATCCATTCCATTAGTAATTTTGCAAAGATATGAAACTTGTAGTACCTCAGAACGTGTGGCTTCTGCTATGAGACATAGGATGAAGCAGAAGAGGCCAATCAGTATGGTGAGAACCATAAGAAAGGCACCGGTTTTGCTACTCAAATCTGTTTTCCTTCTGCTGGGTTGAAGGTCAGCATGTGTGATAGCCATGTTTTGGAGCTGAAGAAGAAAGATGGAATAGAACAGAAGGGTAGAAGATGAAGTTTGAGAGTTTTGAAGAGAAGAATTTGGCAAAGGGAAGAAGGAAGAGTTTCAGAATTGCTTGGAGCAAAGGTTGCTTAAAGGGCAAAGATTCCCACTGTGTGTGGGGATTTAATACCAAACAGTCCCACATAGGCAATTGTTAATTACAACCATATGTTTATGTTTCATGTGTATTCATTGATGAAGACAACAAAGTTAGTGCTAATGACTCATGACACATCAAACATGTGTTCATCATGGCCATTTCACCTCCCAACAAAGTGCAGAGTACCTTTCAGTTAATTCAGTTTTTTTTTTTGTCTCAAATAATTGAAAGAAAATGTTAATTAATTTAATTAGAAAGGGAATGAATTCTCTGCTTCTGAATTGGGGCAAAGCATTATAAGATGAACGGTTGTTATTGTTGGTTGAAACCTAAGTGGTGAGCATAAGAACAAAGCTTGAAAAAGTGGTATTGTGAGGTGGAAAATGTAGTTGAGAGTGAGAGGGACAAAAATAGCCACCAAGAGAAACCAAATAGGTCAATCAATTGCAAAATGGAAGTCTGATGTCTGTTATGACCATGTTTCTTATGTTGGATTGGTTTTATAAAAAGAAAATCATATTTTAATAACTTTTTTTAATAACTTTTTCGCAACAAATTATACATTGATTCGTATATTTAAAAATCAATCACTGTCACATAAATAATAATAATAATAAAATTGTTAAAAATTCATTTTTCCTTTATAAAAGAGAAAAAACAAAAAAATTTCATATTTTTTATATGGAAATCTTTGGGTCCCTATTCTCCACAAGAATTAATTATGAAAATGCATTTCATAGTTATCCCAACATATATAATTGTAGTGCCAATTTCTTAGCCTTATCATTGATGCCAAAATGCAATCTGTGTCACTATACTTTGTCTAAATATGACACACTCATTGATTTCATAATATCATATTAATTATGCTGTTTTTTTTAAAGAGTTATCTCACTCAAATTATTGAATGAAATCATGGTTACCTTACCAAACTTTACATAGTTAAAGCTAACTTTCTCTTTTCTTTTGGGTCAGTGATGGTAACTACAAAAATAATACTGTTACTTTTGGAGTACCAAAATACTTAAGACTAATACCTAATTGAGTAATACCTAAATATTTTTATAAACATAGAATATAAGTGTAAAATGTTTATAAATATATAATTTTTTGTAATTTTTAAAAGAAAAAAATAAAAAAATAGTGTCAAGTAAAAAAATCTATGTGTTTAAATGAATATTTTTTATTTCTAAAATATAATCTTAGATTTGAAACTTTAATTTCTTTATATATATATATATATATATATATATATTTCAAAATCATTAAATATAAAAATAAAACTTAATTTTATTTGTGTTACTTTGATTTAAAAAACATTTAATTTTCGAATTTATTTTTTATTCTATAAATTGGGTCAAAGTAGTCTGTTGGCCAATATAGCGTAATGTCACGCCAAATTTATTGGGTCATTTAGAATTAATGGTTCAAATTCGCAGTAGTCAATTCAATCTATTACGGTTTTGAGCGGATTATATCGGAAAAAAATTAGTTTTTTTTTTTAATATGAATTAAATGAAATCCAACCCGGATTAATATGTAATTAACCAACAATAATCTTTTATTATATTTTTATATTTTTTCATAAATTTTTAATTATGATTATTTGTTATTTTTAATTATTTAAGTTGATAATTTAATTTCTTTTGAATATATAATAATATTTGAATAATGTAAATATTTAATTTATTTGTTTATAAATTTTAATTTTTAATTATTATATTTTTAACATATAGGTGCTTGAATTTGACAGTTGAAATAATGAATTAGTCCTTTTATTCTGTGACCTATTAAATTAAAGGATCTTAATGAAAGCTGTAAGCAAAGAAGAAAAGAGCATCTTGTGTATATTGGAAATACAGTTTCTTCATAAACAAGACAACACATTCACACATTCCAAGAGTGATGAACTTTTGGAAGTGATTCCTCGAGCACTCCATTAACCTTGCTGTCATCCAACATATATTCTCTTTTGCATGATGATAAGAGGAGAATGTCTCTCAAACCACCTTAAATTATGACACCTAGTATGCTGTTTTAATCACCCTTCTTCTTCTTCTTCTTCTTCTTCTTCTTCGAACATCCTAGTTAATGGCTTCCGAGAAGGTCTGTTTTGATGTCGGCAGCAACAACCAAGGAAACTGTTCCCAGGAAATCTCTGCCACCAAATCCAACATGGGAAAAGAACTAGCCAGAAGAGCTGTGTTGAGATCTTATCTACGTAAAAATGGCAGAAGAAAAGTTGCAAGTAACACTGCCAAATCATTGCCCAGCAGGTTAAGTAAAGTTTCTCTCCAAGAAGATTATGCAGAATAATTTATAGATAGGTAAGCCATGCACTTTCCAAAGTGTATAATTCCATATTGTAATAATAGATTATCAAGTGCTAATTTCTTATTAAGAACAATTACATGTTAATACAGATTTTTTGATATTTTAATTATGATATACTGTACACATGTCCTCTTTTTATTAGTTTAAAATATATCAGTACAATAAGAAATTAATAAGAAAATGATATATATATATATATATATATATATATATATATATATATTATGTCATAATATTATCAAAAAAAGTATGTGTTAATTTTTTTTTCAATTATTTATGATTCATAGCATGAATTATAAATGTACAAAGTTCTAGATATTCCTCAAGTTTATTCAAAGATAAAGAGTAAATACTCTGGCAGCAAGATTTAATATAGATGAACGCTTTCTGCAGTTTCCTCTGGTAACATATCTAAATATTATATTATAATAAAATAATAATTTATGTAGAAAATGAAGAGGGATGTCAACCTATATCATCATCATCATCTTATTTTTCCATTTAAATATCACTATTTTTTGTTTATTTATTGAAGATTTAGAAGAGGAATGAAAATACTTAAAATTTGAATGATGAAATTAATCATAATTTCATTCTAACCACGTTAATTTAATAATATTTTTTTTTACGGATCGCTACTATTAAAACACCACCCTTTGTTTACTTTTCCATTTTTTTAGAGTTCTCTTAACATGTGTTCTTAGAAACCAGTTTTAAAAAATTAAAATAAAAAATTCACATTAAAAATCACACTAAGAACATACTAATGAAACTTTTTTAATTATTTTTCCATTATTTATTAATCAATATCTTAATAACGATGGCAAGGCACCAGAACTTTACAAACTTTTCCAAAGACTATTTAAAATTGATGGTAGAAAACTAAAGTGAATGAAATGAGCTGAGCCGGCCTGGACCTCGTACAAAAAGCCCATAATAAAAATGGGTCATTTTTTTTTTCAAAAAAGTTATATAATTATATATTTTAAAATTTATAAATACAGTGAAACTATTTCTTATTTTATGTTTTTTATTTTTAAACAAAAATTCTAGATATGATAAAAAAAATACTATTTGCCCACACTTTTATTAATATATGTTACATTTATAAATTTATATCAAATGAATTTGCAATTTAGCGTAAGATAGCAATATAATTTATCTATCATCAAATATTTATATTCATTTTTAATAAGATAAGAACCATGATTAAAAATTATTTTATGAATAAAGTATTAATAAAAATAAAAACTTATGGAAACAGGTATTCAATCTTTTCTCGTGATAATAAAAAAAAGTAAGGTTTTTATTTTACTTATGAAAATACAAAATATTATTAATTTTTTAAAAAACATATTGATAAAAAAATATTTATAAAATAAACCATTTTTATAATTTTATTACAAGTAATATTTTTACATGTAAACAGTTAATTAAGTTTAAGATGTCATACAAAACTTAAAAGATAAACATTATGCTCTAATTATTATTTTTTTATTCATAAAACTCCAATCATAAGTTAATCTAAAAAGACCATGTCAAATATATATTAGATAAAAAAAATATGTCTTTTTCATAATTTCTTCTTGTTAAACAAGTTGAGTTAGTCTTACTTGAATCTATTTAAAGGTCATTTAAAAAATTTGAATATATTACTTTCTATTTGATTTTAAATAAGTGGTCCACTTTTAACTAAACTAGTTTTAAATCCTTCTTAACGCAAGGGTTGTGTTTGTTTGAATATTTATTAGAATTGATTTAGAAATTGAGGGAAAAAATAATATATATTTTTAAGTTTATAATTAATTTTTTAATAAAACTATTGTGAAAAATTATGTAAAGGTTTAGAAAATCAATATATATATGTCCTTAGAAGATATATATCATACATTTAAAAAAATATAAAAGGATAAAACATGTGTAAAAAATATGGAATGGACTCTTTAAAAATATAAAAGATACATATACAATTATGCAGAGTAGATTCATTAAAAATATAAATTAGTGTATGATAAGACTAATGTAATGTGTATTATTATACTTGTCTCATGTCAATTATTAGAGTTGTCTAATAAGTGCATTGATAAACTCGTTTAATGTGTATTGTTAAACTCATCTAATTAATATATGGATAAAGTTGTGTATAATGTATATTGTAAGACTATAGTCTAACAAGAGAATATATAAAATATTGTAATACTTTAACAAACATATAACATGTGTATAAATGAACTCATCTAACATATATTGTTAAATTCATCTAATTAGTCTATAAACAAACCTGTCTAAATGTGTTTCAAGACTCATTTGATTAGTGTATGAACATACTTTTCTAATATGTATTCTTAGACTTATATAATCAACATATGAAATGATTAATGATTTTTTGCTATACTCGTTAAATAAATGTATGAACAAACTCGTCTAATGTGTATTATTAGACCCGTTTACTGTTTCTCAACATACTCATTTAATTAGTGTTTGGAAAAAAACTCATCTACCATATATTGCAAGATTTATTTAATAAGTGAATGAACAAAATTATTTAATGTGTATTAATAGACTCATCTAATTTGTGTGTGGAAAGAGTTGATCAATGTATATTGTTGAAATCGTTTAATCAATATATGAACAATTTGTCTAATGTCTATTGTTAAACTCGTCTAATCAAGATATCGATTAATGTTTTAGATAATAAAAATATAAAAAATTCAAGATATTTATATTATAATTTAATAATGAATATATGACCATGTATACTTATCAATAAAAATATATTACTTTTTAACTAATATTATTTCAAGAAATAAAAGTAAAATATATTTTTAAAATTTAATTTTAATAAATGATCAATAATTAAAAATCGTAAAAAGATAGAATTAAAAATAGAAAAAATAGTATCGAAAAGGAATTAATAATTTATATATAAGTTATTTCTGTGTAATAATTTTTTATACATTCATATGATAACATTATATCTTTTAATTGACCTTTGTTCTCTTTAATTTAACTGTTATTTTTCATCTGACTATTTTTTTTTAATAAAATTTAACTATTCTTTTAAGCCAAAATATCTATTTATAATAAAAAAATTATAAAAAAAATAAAAATTCTCTAATAAAACTGTAAAAATCATTTAAATTTACTTTATAATTATAAAAATATTTTCATTATTTTTTTTATCATAAAAAGATAACATATATATGCACATAACATTTGTGTTTTCACTGTTAATTAATTAAGGAGATAAGTGTAAATAAATAAAATGAATGTAAAATATAGAGAATGTAGAGAGAAATCTGGATGAAAAATATAAATGTGGATGAAAAAGACGAATATAGATGAAAATATAAGTATGATGAAAAATATAACTCTGAGAAGATTTATGATTGTGAATGAAAAAAATATAATGAAATTTATATAAAAAATAAAAAAAATTATGAATAATAAAATTTCTCATATTTAAATATAGGTTTTTAGATTAAAAATAATATATAATGTAACAAGTTTATACAAACATAAATAAATATAAATATAAATATAAGTACTAAAAAGTATTAAATGAGTTTAGAGCATGCTAAACCGATTATAATCTCATTTATTTTTAATATTTATTTTAGTGTTTTTACAGTTAACGTTTATTTAACCTAAATTAACTAAAATAAATATAAATATAAAAAATAAACGAAGTTAAAGTCAGTCTAATCTTATTTATTTTAGTATTATATATATATATATATATATATATATATATTTTACTAACTCTAACTTAAATAAATAAATAAAGTTAATATTACACTAACATTATTTTTTTTTAATATTTATTTTGTTTTTTTTTCAAGTTAGCATCTGTTTAACTACATATAGTATTAGAAATAAATAAATTCAATAACTTCCATTATTTGGATCTATTAATTTGATCTATTTAAAAAAAAAAAGGTTTACATTTTGTTTTTGTTTAAAATATCTATATTTGATCAATATTAATATGACACTAACACAAATATTTGTTTATTAAAAAATTAAAAATAATTTTTTATTTTTTATTTAAAAAAATTAGATTGTATTAGAGTTGGTTAAGTGTATGTTAATTATGTCTTAATTATCATTTAAGTAATTTGTTCTGTCTCATCATCTTTATCAGTAGTGGAAACACATGAACTACACACACATACGAAACACCGATCTGCAGATTAACCTAAAATGCGACTGCAACCATTCTTCATCTTCAATCATTAATTGCACCTAAGTCACTGTCATTCTCACACTTCCACCACTCTTTTCTTCTTCTCTTTCATATACAATACAACCATAGTGTTGCTATCTCCACCATTTCCATTGCATCAACTTTCCTTTCTCTTCAGCTACCACCCTTTAGTATTATCAAACACTGTTCATAATGGACAAAACTACGCCTATGTTTCTTTTATCTTCAAGCAGTTGTGTCAATGACTTATTAGTTTTATCATGCAAAAAATTCAAATACGTGTGTATCTACTAATACCTATTTTTGTCATTTTAATTTTATTTTAACAGATGATTTTTAAATTGAAATTTTATTTTATTCTAATACAAGACACTTCTAAACACGTTAAAGTTAATTTAATGAAAAATATCATATTAAATTTTTTTACAAAAAATAAAAATCTAATTGAGACTCTTTTTTTTTTATAAAATAGGAATTTATTTGAAAAAATATATATATAAAGAAATCAAAAGGAATCAAACATTTAAAAATAGGGACCAAAATTAAATTACTAAGAATATTTCATCAACATAATTTCTTTTATGAAACTTTGTCACATTAATCACCTAAATTGTAAAATTTCCTAGAACTTCTTAAGTTAAGAATTCCATAAAAATAAATAATTAATATACCAAGAACAAAATAATTTGTAAATTGAAAACATTAATAATACTCAGCCCTAAAGAGTAACAATAATGTGATTGATGAAAAAGGGGACATAGTTTAACTATTCATTAACCTAATTACTATCTCCCATTAGGTCTACACTATTTTTTTATACCAATCAAAATTAGGTGCTCCCAAAGTTCATCAACAATATTAATCACATTATTAGTGGATCAATTATCATCAAATGGGACATGATATTAATCAATTGTTAACAAAATAAAAAATTATAGAACTATTATTAAATGTTTGCGTCTCTTAATTTGTGAATACAATGGCTTATATAGAAAAAATTGAGATGTAAAGGCTTAGGCATGACCACTTTTGTGTGACAATGAATTGTTTGGGAATGAGGAAGAGCAATATAATCTCTTTTCATGGATGTTTCATAGTACTTGTGAGGCCAATGAAAACAGATAATTGAATTGGCTGAGGAATATGTTGTTCCCATTGTGTGCCTCATTTTCCCAACTTCTCTTTCTTCATGTTCTTTCATTTTTTTTGTTAGTGTCTTAGGTTGTTGCATTTTCTGTTTATGTGTAGTGGGGTGCTTTAATTTACACCACACAATGTTGTGCACTCCATATTTAGGGTATATCACTCAGATATTTATTCTTTTCACACTGTTTGCAACAAAATTCATCCATTCATAAGCCTAAGGGTGTATTTTTTATTTATTGTTTACACTACACATTTATTATTTAATTAATTTTTAAAATCTTCATTGAAAATCACTATACTAATATAGTGTAAAATTCTTTAACTCTATGCTATTTACTTTAAGCTTATATAAGGTTATCTGTTTGAAAGAATATTTTTATTTTCTTAGGATAGATTTTGAAGTAATAATGAAAGAAAGGTCTAAGGAGTAGAAAAATAAAGATAAATTCAAAATTTATAATGTTTAATAGTTGTAAATAATACGACCAATGATTCAAAAAAGTTAACGTCTCTTATTCCTTTAATTTATTTATTGCATAAGAGAACTAATTTATTTTCTTCTCATCTCTCTATTTTTTTAGTATATTTATATTAAAATGTTAGGTGGTACGAAAAATTTGGTTAACTATAATTGATGAAATCTTCTCTCTTAATTAGTTTTTTATTCATAATATTTGAATTTGTGAAGTTTTTCAAACGAGTCAATTTCACTGAGACCAACACAATATTGGGGAAATCTTTTTATATTATTCTATAATGTTTCTTATTAATTTATTAAAGAACCAAAAGTGTTAGGTTTTTAAAGTTCGTCTCGTTTCATAAATAACACAAAAAGTACTTCTAGTAGCACTCTTATTAAAAAAAAAGGCGTAATTTGTTGACAAAACCATGACAATAACAAAGAGTATTTATATATTTTCTTGTTTTAAATTTAATATCAATTAAAAAATTTGCTTAAAAATATATATATGATAATATATATAGAGAGAGTTTATTCTTATAAGTTATACAATTGTATATATATAATCATTAGTACTATTCCGTTTGACATGAGTCTTGTTTTAATTTTTAGAATATGATTCGATAAGGCAAAAAAATATATCTATATGTTATCCTTAATTTCAATTCTTAATTTATACATATGAAAGTGGTCTAATCCAACATGAAAGATGAAACCCTAATTCCATTGGTGGTATTCCCCTACTATCTTCTCTATATTTCATTCTCAGTTGTGTTTTGTCATCTTATAACTACCAATACATTCTCGACACTCTTAATCTGTATCCGTACTTCAACTTACACAAATCTTCAACCTAAATATCATTTGAAACTGTCATTGGTCAAATTTCCAACTTCCATTGGACCATCACTTTGCAACCTTAATTGAAACCAGAAATACATATATACCATTCTTCAACACAAGGTAGGTGAAGAGGAACATGGTATTGGCTACCACTTTAGACAAGTATTTTATTTCATTTTTTTGGGAGAAATTTCATTTAAATAGTGTATTGTTAACAAGATTGAAGAGTTAGTTTATTGTGGTAGTGCCAAAAAAATAATACAATAGAAAGTAGGACCCTTTTAGATATTCCTCTCTTTGAAACAATAGTCTTTTAAGTTTTTAGCATATAGATGAAGAAAAAAAAATAACTTTAACCTTTTAGCTATTTTCGTGTCCCTTTTCGATCTAGATTTTGTATTGTTTTATTATTTTTAATTATATAAAAGTGTAAAAAAAAAACTAACTTTTTAACTATTTATGTGTCCCTTTTCAATCCAGATTGTAATGTTTTATTATTTTGAATTATATACAAGTGTAGTATTTAAAAAACAATTTAGAAAATCATAAAAAGACTGTCGGTTTTGGAAAAAAAATAACTAAAATAATGTGTTTATTTTAGAATGGAAGCACTCCATATAAAGTGTTTTTGAAAGGTGTTGACCTAGTCATCCAAAATATAAAATGCTTATTGGATGATGAAAAAGGAGGCCAATAGAAGATTATATGCTTTTGTAAGGTTGATTTTCTTCAACTAGTTTTCATCATGGAGGGTATGAATTAATGCAAAATGAAGGAAATGTATATAAGCATGTTTAGTCATAACAAGAGTTTTAATTTTTTGCAAATTTAAGGCCAACAATTGAAAAATTTAGATTAAGAAAAGATGTGCGAGTAAGATCAATGAGAATTTCTTTTATCACCTTATAATAATGTTAAATGTGACAGTTGATTTAGGCCTGTTAGTAGAGTTTAATATTCTTAACTTATTTAGTATTTTATTTTAAAATGTAATTATAATTTCAACTGTTATTATTAGTGTGTTTTCCTTTTATTACTTCTTTTCATAAGATCATGTATGTTTTGCTTTTCGATTTTTATATATTTTATATAAATAATCATTTAATAAATATTTTAAAGATACATACAGAATATATATAAACTAATGGAACACAAATTTTATGTTTATTAAATATCATATAAAATATAAATATAATTTTTGACATAAAAAAATGAAAAGACAGTAATTACACTCACATTTTCTGTTTACTCAAATTATGAATGATACTTTGATAATTAGTGAAAAGAAACATCATAAAACGTGGATTATTAAGGAGTTAAATACAAGGCTAAATTCCAAATTTCATAAGAGCTATTTGGTGGAAATGAGTATAGAGGACCAATGATTGAACGTAGAAATTGATGTTTAAAATTGCACGATTTCTCTGACACCCTTAAAGTGTCCATATGATTACCTAAAATAAAATTGTGAATCCAAATAAAAAATACATATATATCTTTCAAATTTGACATGGATAAAATGAGAGGAAAAAGAAAAGAAACAGATTATCATATAAGAACAAATATTATTTCCTTTTTATACTTATTAAAATATAATTTCTTCATGTGTGTGTGTTTTTCTTTATTTTTTTATTCCCTTGAAGTTATGACTTTTTCTTTTACTGAAAACCCTCTTTTAAACACAAAAGACACAAGTAGAGATAAATAGATGTGAAGATTTAACTTCACTATCGAAAAGATTTGGAATATTGAAAATGGAGAGACTATTATTGTGATATAAGATCTTAGCTGACAAACATAAGGAGAGATATTAATTATATAGAGGAAAATAATGTTTTTTTTTTCTCGTATATGTATAGGAACTCCACCTCTAAAAAGTGGGTGGGGACATAAAAATCATTTTTAGAATGAAATTTGAATGAAGGAATGAAAGAGGGCCATGGGATAAAAAGAAAAAAATTGGAAGTTATATACATTAATACAATATAAAATAAGTATATTTAGTTATAGGTGATAATAATTTATTTATTAATTCGTTTTACATTTGTTTTTTTTTTTAAAAATGATATAGAATAGATTGAATTACATAAAATTTGTGGATTAATAAGTTCAATCAACTAATTTGATTATAGTATTACAAGTGTGAATGTACATAATAATTGTTTTAAGAAATATAACATTTTACACTAAATTAGTTTTAATTAAAAGATTAATTGCAAAATATTGTGGGATTTGGTATATTTATTTGATTTTCACCATAAATAGTATTGTTCCTATGTGAAAAAACAAAAACAAATATATTTTATTTAGGTAGTCCCATATTCTTTATCCTTCTGTGGCCAAAATGTTTTGTCCCCCAATCACCTTGCCTTGCCTTTTTTGGAGTGGAGATAATGCTTAACAATTATTCATTTTTCGTATGAATTTTGTTGAATTAGTGCAATAAAGGGAAAGAAAGAAAAGAAAGAAAGAAGACAAGAAATGATATATTTTGTCCTTATTCTTACTTTTCTTTAGAACATCCAAGAAACTCAATATTCACACATAATTCATTGAATTGGTACAAATAATAATAATAATAAATCATTTCCCATTAAAAGAAATTAAAAAAGAAAAATTATTCCGTATATGACTTTGTTGTATATATATTTTATACGATTGAATATGAGTTAAAACATCATATTTTAAAATGAAATATGTTAAATATTGTCATTAAAAAATAAAAATAAAAATAAAAAATATGATAACCCTAGAAAATTGATGAGTCACATCGATAGAGTACCTTTATTATGTCATCATATAAATGTAGACATTTTGTGGTTAGGAGGAGTCGTCCCCCCACATGAGGATCTAGATTTGCTTCTTAGTGCTTTCATGGAGGTGCTGCTAATTCTTCAAATGCCTTTTTTTTTTTTTTTTTTTTTTTTAATTTCTTTGTTATCATCATCCAAAAGCAGTTTCACCTTTCGAGAGATTATCATATATCCCACAAAGTAGGGGCACATTATAAAGTATACAGGAGAATACCAACACTCTTTGCATCAACATATTTTAAAATGCAAAATTTTATAATTATTTAATTTCAGTTAATAAAAGTTTATGTATTCTTTTTATGTCATTGTCATTAAAAGTGTCTTAATGTCGACACTAAATATTTTAATTAAAAAATTAATTTAAATATTAGCAATAATTTAGTGTCAATTAAGTCAATACTAGTTAAAATAAACTAAAACTAATAAATTAATATTAATGATTTTACAGTTACATGTGGAAGGCTCACATTTATAGTTATTTAGTGTCAATTTTTAAGTGTTAGATTTTTTTATTACTAATAACAAATATATTGAATAAATATATTAAGTTGTTCGACGTATAGCTCGCAAAAATGTTTTTGCCATAACATCATCATGCATGAACCTCAACAAAGACTTTTTGTAAGTTTAGATCTTTTAAAAATATATATATATATATATATATATATATATCCAATATTTTTTCATGTAAATATATATATATATATATATATATATATATATATATATATATATATAACTGTTTATTTGTGCAGAGATTTGCTTCGTTATAATTATAATTTTAAGATAAACCCAAAGCAACATTTCATTTTATTATTTTTTCTGATATATTTGTGACTATTTTTCCTTATCTTGAAAATTTCACATTGAAAATAAAACATGTGTAGATACAAGTTTACTATTGATTTTACATTTAAAGTTGATATTTTTACTTTACCGAACTAGTTTATAAATATTCAAACTAATTTATTCCATATTTTCATTCGTTTGCATAATTGTTCATATTTGATTTTCAATATTTACAAAATTTTGAGAATTAGTGTTGTTTTGCAATTATAGCGTTATCACTATTTTGAGTCACATATTTTTGACAACATACCATAATTTCTTGATTTTTAAGGTTCTTTTAAACTTCTATATTTTAACACTACCATTAAATTTTATTTCTAATATTTCTTCTATAATCTTTCTTTATGGAATTGTGTGGTGTAAGAAATTTTTATTAATTGTAAGTTAAGTTTGGCTGGAAGATGACACTCCCACAAAATGCATTATGACTTATTGTTTAACATCACTAAAACTTAGAAAAATTATGAATTATGACATATGTGGTAAAATATTTTTATTAAACAAATTGGATTGATTATTATCTTCATATCTGAACCAATATATTATTGTAACATATCTAAGTATTTATAACGATTATAAAGTCTTTTGAAATAACATGAAAAATTAATTATTACTCGATTATCTGGAAATATATCATATCTTAAATATTTTTCAAGATCACAATTTTTTAATTAATTTTGTGCAATATTTTGGTTAAAATTGTAGGTTAAAGTCTAAGTAAAAGTGTCAAGTTGGTATATATACATTTTTAATGATATATATCTATTAACATTAAAACTTAATAGCTAATTAGCCTTTCAAGTATACATGTTTCATAAGGTTATTTTCCGACAATTCGAATATTTTTATTTGATTATATAAGCACCATTTTTTTTTTTAAGTTTTTATAATTTTAATCTGAAATTCGTTTTCTTTTTCACACCAAAACTAAACTATACATAAATTAATTGTGAGATTTTTTTGTATAGTTTTTCTAAACTTTTATTTTAATCCATGTATAAGCTAATTTTAATTTTTTTAAAAAAAATATTTTACCATCTTTAATTTATTTTTATGTCAAAAGTATTTATAAAAAATATATAAATGTATAAACTTTTCATTTATATAGGCTAGTGACACATTGTGTAACAATTCAAATTTTGAATCTATGTTAATGTGATCTTTCTTTTTTCATCGAGGCTTTGCTGTATATATCTTATATATGGATTGAGGCATTACTCTATTTTGTAAGAAATTCTTCTTATCTTTCTTTTATTCATTGGTAAAATATAAACATGATTGCATGAATCAAATTAAGCTCTAATTAAATGTATACATAAAACATGACTATGATTAGGCTATAATTATTACAGGACCTCACACACACTATTTTGTCAATTCCAATGTAGATTTATTAATTGTTTCAATGATTGAAAGAGTATTATATCTTTAAGATAAATAGATATTTATCTTTTAAATTTGATACAACAATTTATCTCACTCAAATCCTAGTCAAATTAAACTTTTAAAAGTTAGAGTCAAAATTCACATAATGTCTGTTTGAGGTACAAATGTGTTATGTATTGCAATAAGATGAGATGATTTTTTTTTTAAACCAATGCAACTTAAAAACATTTGACACATCTAACTCATTTAACAATGGCTATTAATTAATTGGTCATCTTAACGATTAAACACAAAATATGACTGAAAGCAACACTAACTCGATGATTGAAAATCCGAATTTTACAAAATATGGTGGATTTTATTTAATGCGAGGGTGAGAGTTTCGAAAGTGACTCTTTTGTTTTATTTAGGTCTTAACTTTTGTATAGTTTATAGGAACATGCATAGTTATAAAATTAATTGTGATTACTTGATAATTAAAAAACCTAATATCGTGGCAACTGATTTGATCCGTGGCACTACAGGCATCATAATTTCATAATTAGAGACTTAGGACTCCATTTGTCTAACATGTTTTGCATCTGATAGGAAACGAACTTTGAATATCTTTTTTTTATTTTCTCTTTTGAAAAATTATAGAGAAATAAATAAAAATAATACTAATGTACTCTTAAAAAAAACCATAATCCTTTATGTAATTTCTCGGTTACTTTTGTTTTAAGTTTTAATATTTTAATTTAGTCCTCAATAAATTAAATATTATCTACTATCTCTACACAATAATTTTTTGAAGACATATATATACTTAGTTACATTTATGTAATTAAATTATTTTGTAAAATTAGCTAATAAAATATAATAATCCTAACATATTTATTAATTATTATATATGAATGATCTAAAATTAATAATAAGTAGATAAAAAGTGTGGCTGAGAAAGAAATTTTTCATGATACACATATAAACTCTCTTTAAAAGAGTTTTGTTCAATGTTTATGGTTTATTATAAATTACTTTTCATGAAAAATAATTTAGCTCCCATTGATTGCATATAATAAAAAGCTTCGAATGTTTAACATAGTTTATATATAAAAGACTTAAATTTTAAACTTTTAACTAAATTGGAATAATTGAGTATCGGAAGTTAATACTGTTTATTTAGAAAATAGAAAATATTACCCATGGCGAACTAGGTTTTTGGAAATATAGGGTTTGTACACATGTGGGTTTTCTCTTTTTGCAGGGTCACATCAGAACTTTATGCGCAAAACTTACACCGATGTTGAAATTTACTGAACTCAGTGAGAGTTAGTTCTGTCCCATCGATCCTAAATATTTATCGACAAGTTTTGTACGTTATATTGGTATATTTACAAATTTAGTTTTATATATTCTTATGCAACGAAATAAATTTGGTTTTAAGGGTTTTAACTTCATCATGACAAGTTTACGGACACTCAAATTTATATATTAAAGACTAATTCATCTAAAAGATGAATAATAAGCAATTTTCTTCTTTCATTGCATTGTATTACCGTAAATGAGAATTTCTAATTGCATACTGTTTGCACTAACAATCTAAAGAATCATACTAATAATGAGTTTTCTGGTTAAGTAACAGTGTTCACTACTTTAGCAGACAAAAGTTAATTAATCTCGTACGATGTTTATCTATTTTAATTATGATAAATAGGGTTATTATTGCTATATATGCAGGTGAAGAAATCCACTGAAGCATAGGAAAGCAGCATGAGTGGTGCATCAGAAAACCCTATTCATGACAGTGCTGAAGGTAAGGCTTCTTCTTCTTCATCAACAACGTTGAAACTCTTTGGTTTTCCATTAACCCCACCAGGTTACAGAGAGATTCACGTGGTGGAAGCAAGCACCGCCGTTTCTCCTCCTCATTGCTTTTACAAGAGATTCAAGTGCCACTTCTGCTACCGTGAATTCGCCAATTCACAAGCTCTCGGTGGCCACCAAAACGCTCACAAGAGAGAACGCCAGAAAGCTGCTCTCTCACCCTTCGGTTACTTTCGCTACCATCAAGGGCTCGTAGCGCCGGGTCATTCTCCGATCGTGGTTCCGCAAGGAGGATCAAGGCCGTTGGTTGGTCCACGTGACCGGGCTCAGCGACCGTGGCTCTCGTGGGACACTGATGAGAGAGGTTATCATAGAGTTGGCTTAGTGAGGCCAATGGGTGCAAGTGCAATTAGCATTGGCACAGTGAAGGAAGTACACAATATTATTGATGATGGTGATGGTGATGGAAATGGTAATGGTGGTGTTGATCTTAACTTGAGTTTGGCTAACAATACAGCTTTCAATTTTAGGGACAAGGAATTTGGCAGGTGTAAGAGAAGTTGAATATGGACCAAAACCTTCCCAGTACTACTTTTGTGCTTATCACTTTCACTGCCCTTTACAAGATAGGGATGTTTTGGCTTGGCTCCCAACAGCATGATTCATATATAGTACCTTTTCTTCTCTCTGTAGCTACACACCTTATTATTGTTCATATTTTCTTCTTATTATATATATGTATTATAAGGGAATTAAGGAATTTCATCTCAACCCTATATAATTTCTCTTGTATCAGGGGGGTTAGGTTATCTTATGTGTTATCTGTCTTTGTTTTTGTAAATAAATAACTATCAGGTGTCGCCATCCAAAACTTTGATTCAGTTTTTTGTTTTTATTTGTTATAGGGAAAGACAAAAATCTATGTATATGTATGTTGGTGATGGAACAACATTTATGGTCTGGAATTCTCTAGAACAAGAGCTACCTTAAATTTCTTTCTTTCTTTCTATTCTCTCTTTTAATGTCATGTTTGATTTTTCTTCTATATTCTTTTGTACTTTTACAATTGGCTGCAGAGATAAGAGAGCAAGAAGAGGATAATACATGTTTGGTTACTTGTGCATTTTTTACAATTTTAGCTTTATAATTTCAAGACCATCTTGTCTTATAAGGAGATTTAGCCAACTAGTTTTTTTTTTTTTTTTTACAAGATTTTTATAATTTAACTAACAGTTAAAATTTCTACTTTTTAGGTTCTAATTTATTGTTTTTACTTTGTAAATGATAAAAAAAGAAGAAGTTAAGTATTAAATTTCATATTCAAAATGGTTTTATTAGAGAAATTTTAGAAGAAAAAAAAACCTATGAAACTAAATGATGAACCTAGAGAAATTCAAAATAGACCCTTCCCTTATATTTGCCCTAGTTGGCAAGGCCTCTTATTTCTAAATATATATTGTGTTCTTCTAAAACAAAGCCTTAGAATATTTCCTCCAAATTCAGAAAACATCAACTTCATCATTCTAAACTGATATAGCTAAGCTATAATTGTTTTAATTGTTACTTTTAGAATTTTGTTTCATCCATATAAATTTTAAGAAGCACACACGATGTTTCTCACCAATCATTCTCGTCTTCTCTTTCTATCTTTTTTTGGTGTATATCACCACCGTCGTTGCCATTAATATACGGTGAAAGATTTACACCAGAAGTTTAAGAAAGATGGAGGAGATGGAATGTGGTCATTATGTGGGTCATGGGTATGTGAGCAATTGGGGCATGCAGTGCGAAAATATGCGTCGCCGTCGATGTACAAGTAATGCACCGCCGTCCACGGTGGTTTCTGGGTACACAAATTATTTGAACCGGACAGAGTCAGAAATGAAGAGGCAGTGGCGCGTGGGAAAGGACAACTCTTATGAAACGGAGATAAATGGATCACTGAGAAAGATACCATGGTTGACGAAGAAAAAGTATGGGACAATGACCCATAATTGCTAATCCTTAAAGAAAGCAACACCATCAACAATTTTGCCTTGTTTTCTTTTGTAGATCACAAGAATCTATCATAAAACGATTTTTGGTTCAACTCATATAGAATAATCATAAAAAAATAAAATAAAAGAATTACTCCAAATTAAGCTAGAACAATCCTACACCAGAATCAAGTTGGAAAACTGATTCTTTTTTGTGTTTTTGCTTTGGTGATTCAATTTCAAAGTTTATCATATCAGTTTTTGTGTCTTCGTGATTTTGCCTCGTCTTTCTTTCTCTGCTTTTCACTTAAAGTGTATTCATGAAATGCGTACTTTGTTCTCGTAATTTGATCATTTTTCTTAAGTTTGGTTTATGTTGTACATATGTAATAGAAAACTTTATATTAGATCTACATGTACAATATATTATTTAGGTATTTAATTTGATATTATATTTTTTAACGTTTAAATAAATATTAATAAAAGAATTATTTTTCTTTTTATATATTTTTCTTTTTTTTATATATTTTTTTGTTATCAAAAGAATTATTTCGTATAAGATAATAAAAGTTCTATTTATGTGTCCACATTCGGTATTTTTTATTATGGATCTTAGTTTTACAATTTATCAATAAATATTTTTATGATTAGTGACGTCACTAATATTTCATTTTCTTGTTATATTTTTTTATAAATAAAGAAGAAGCAAGTTGAAAATAAAAAAGTCAAAATAGACGTTGAAACTATTGAATTGTTAATAAATGCCACAGATGTATACTATCCACTGTAATGTCAAGATTTCATTTAAGAGAGAATGCCACCATGGGAGGTATCCAAGAAATCTGAAAATGGGAACTTAAAAATTCGCAACAAAAACCACTATTTTGTTTATTAACATAATCAACTTTTTATTTTTAAAAAATAAGGAAAATAGAAAATTTGTTTTTTAACTTAAATCAATTTCATAAGGTATGATAATATGAGTTTCTCCGATTTGTCTATGCGTCGAATATGGAACATGATAAATTGGTTTTTTTATAATAATTGAAAATTTTGAACTATTTATTAAGGAGTGAGCCAACATATCAATTCTTTTTAAAATTATATATATATATATATATATATATATATATATTACAAACACATTTAATTATAATTTTTAAAAGTTTATAATTGGTTAATTAATATCGTTAATTAAATAATTTAAAATAATTATTATTTGTTATATTAAAATGTTTTATTATAATTAATAATAACTTAATTTTAAATATTTTTAATAATTTAAGTTATAACATTGTCACAACTTATTTATATTTTTAAATAACATAATACTAAAAAATAATTTTTAAATTTATTATTTTAAACTTAAATTTTTTAAAAAAAATAGAGTAGTAGATCAATGTATCCCTTCTCCAACCCACCACTCTAACATATTACTCGTAACAATAAAAAGTAAATTGGTGAATTGAAAATTTCAATAATCAATAAATTTGGAGGAAATGACGAATCACAGTCATAACAAAGTTATTTTAGTAATCGTGAATATCGAATTGAGTTTCATGTATACTCTTTACTTTTTCTTCTACTTCTTATATCTCTAATTTAGCATCTCAATTTGGTTTTAGACGAGTCTAATGAAAGAAAAAAAAAACTAACATATTTACATTTTATTATTATACTTGTTATGTTATAATTATTTTATGTATAAGGTAAACATAATATAAAAGTTAACATATTTATTTATATTATCATTTTGAAAAATATTTTAGTGTTTTTTAATAAATAAAAATATGACTAATTTAATCTTATATAATTGATTTATAAAATAAGATTACTTACAATTTAATAATACATTCTTCACACTAAGTAACATCAAAATATGGTAATATATATTATATTCTTATTTTCTTTTTAATTATATTTGAAGTTAAAAGATATAAATACCAATATTCTAAAAATAATTAGACACGCTTCGTCATCATAACACACCATAACTTACATCTTTTAATATCATAACACTGTAAATCACTCAAATATTCTTAGGTAATCATCACTATTATCTTTTATTAAAAAATATGAAAATACAAAGCATCAACTTTCTGATCAATATATAAATAACATGTCAACAAATAAATTATCTTAATTTTATCTTATATTAACATCATATCTTAATAAAATCAAATAATTATTTTTATTAATTCTTTGGATAAAACAATATCTATAAACCTGTCATAATTAATATGACACACAGACAAGGTGATTTAAAAATTATAATAATTTTTTTTTCTTTTTAATTTAGTGCATATTATTAGTTGCATTTGAGAATTTGTTTATTTAAGTGTTAGAATGGACTGACTTGATTCTTTTGGTTAAAAATAGGTTAACATTATTTGACTTGTTATATTCTAGCTGAAGTATTATTCCATCTAGTTAAGAAAAAACATGGTAAATTAACTCATACTTTTTACGTCATTTTATTATTTATTTTATTTGTGTAATGTATATATTAATATTTCTGACTGGTTAATTAACTGTAATAAAAAATAGAGAGAATTATTAATTTTATGTATATTAAATTATTTTCTTGTAATTAACAATTGCAATTTAGTTTATTTGTAGATATTAATTGTTTAAATTACAATTTTATTTACTATTTGTATTCTTTAAGTAATATTTAAAATTTTAATTTTTTTTTTGTATTTATATAAACCAATAGACAACACAGAACTACTAATGTGAGCCCACCCACTATTTCACCTGCCTTATATTTGAAGAACACATTCCAATACGGGGATGGTACACGTGTCATTTGGCAATAGGTGAATCAATCCTCGAAATCCAGAGATTCGGTGACGTTATCAAGCTCCCTTGGACCACCCTTTTCCCCGTTTGGAATTTGAAATCCCATCCCTCTCTAGAGAGACGTTATAAACTCTATCTTTTATATTTATTTATATTAATCAACGTATTTCAAAATATGCATTTTTTAAAATTTTGAAGCAAAGTTTTAAATTTACTACTTCATGCAATAAAATTTTCTTCTCTGTCTCCATTTATTAACACTTCCAACTGTGTCTGTCTCTCTCTATCATCTCTTTCTCTCTCTCAATTCCCCAAAATTTTTCCGTTTGCTTGAATTTCTCTGTGATTACCCATTTCGTTGCTTCAACTAAGTCTTTTCACAGTGAATCAATATAATGCTCTTGCGGTGGGTGCGTGCTTCTTCCCTTTCACTCCACTCAAATGTTTAGCTGACCAAACTCGTTGTTTCAACTTAAGTCTCCAAAGATTGCAGCTTTTTTTCATTTCTCTTAATGGGTTCTTGTCGTTGGCTTCTTCCTTTCTGATTTGCGTTTGAATTTGGTCGCTTTCTTTTCTACTTGTTTGTACTCTTATTTTAATCACGTGTGTTACTTTTAGTTTTTGGATTCTGTTCAAGTTTTTATCTTTTGAATGGCCTGAATTTGGTGTTTTTGGTCTTTCCATTCGTTGTTTGATGGGAAACACGTTTATATCTGATTCATTTTGGTGAGAGGTAATGTTTGTGTGTAATCACAGCCTCTGTATGTCTTTGTTCGAACTTTTGAATCCATCAGCAGGACTCTATAGGATTGGGTTTTGTAAAATACTTGAGATCCAAACAACCTTTGCTTTTTTCGAACAATTATCAATTATTAGGATTGCTGTTTCCACATTTGGGTTGACTCAATTTTTTTCTCTGGATCTTTAGAATTTTCTTCTTAATTAGTTGAACCAGGCTATCGATGTCTATTTGCTATTGATTTGGACTTAATATGATTCCTTTCAGGATTAGCAACACCAACAAAGTTATGATACTATTTTGTCTAGAAAAAATGGACTATTAATTGTCTGGTTGGTTCTCAAAAAGGAGATTTACATAAGCAAAATATGAACTATGCAGTGGATTTTAGGTTTGGTGCACTATTATGTGATTGCTTTTCTCCAAAGGAGATCTAGAGATACAGAGAACCATACTATTCAAATCGTGGTCATTGTGTTTGTTTGAAGTTTTGGTTATGATGTTCCCTGTTAATAGTCCCATGTGTATATGCGTGTTTTTTCCTTTAATATTTCACTACGTTAGCATCAGTAAATCTTTAATATTTTTATCATTTGACAAATGACGTTAATCTTTCATGCTAATGCTTTCCTGATGTGTCATGAAGGTTTACTGTCTTTAAGTGAGAGAAATGACGTTGTGTGATCCGTGTAGCTGGTCTCATCTGGTGGGATGAGGCTTTGTTGTTGTGTGTTGAAGGTGTACTACATTCTGCTTTGAAAATGGGATTTGAAAAAGAAGGGACGAAAGGTGGAGGAGGTTATGTTGGTGGTTTTTTCCAGTTGTTTGACTGGACGTCGAAGTCCCGTAAGAAATTATTTGCGGCCAAGCCAGATTTGCCTGGTAAGTTTACTGTATTAATAGAACATAATGGCGTTTTTATTCCTCTTGTCAATTTTTGTGTTTAACTCTTGGTGATTTTCTTTCTGAATCATCTGCAGAGACTTTAAAACAGGGAAGAAGAGTCGATTACAATGTGGCAATGCCAATGACACAGTCCTCCTATCTGGTATTATATGTCTTGCAAATTCATATGTTTTTTTTTATGTATATGTTTATGTTATGAAATTTGTGGTTACTTTGTTTAATTCTCACAGGTTGATGAAGATGAAAGTGGTGTTGGGGCAAGTCTAAGAGGAAGTTGTGATCATAGTTATGCTTCATCTGTTACAGATGATGAAACATTTGGTACAAGGGCTCCTAGTGTTGTTGCCAGGCTTATGGGATTAGATTCCTTGCCTTCTTCAAGTTTTGCTGATCCTTATGCTGCTACCCCATATTTTGATACTCGGTCCCTTCAAGATGCTCAGTACTTCAAGAAAAATTTTGGTCACCAGCATGACCATCAGACCCCATGTTCTGGAAAGCTGGTTGAAAAGGTTGCGGGCTCATCTAGGAACTTCATTGACCAAAAGCCGCAAAAGGCCATTAGCAGGCCAATTGAAAAGTTCCAAACAGAAGTGTTGCCTCCAAAATCAGCTAAATCAATTCCTGTTACACACCATAAACTTTTGTCCCCCATCAAGAGTCCCAGCTTTGTTCCCACCAATAATGCCGCATATATAATGGAGGCTGCAGCAAGAATTATTGAGCCTGGTTCCCAAGCTAGTACCAGGGCTAAGACACCTTCGGTAGCTTCATCAGCACCACTGAGAGTGAGAGAACTAAAAGATAAGGTGGAGGCTTCACAAAAGGGACCTCTAATTGGGCCATCCTCCATGACCTCTAGAACTCGAGATCTAAAAGAGAAAAGAGAACTTTCTCAAAGAACGGCCAGGCTTTCCGTATCTTGTCAAAGATCGGTCGATTCAAATGCTGCCAAGTATCTCAAAGGACAATCTTTGAACAGAAGCTGGAATGGATCTGTGGATATGTCCATCAAATCTCCTACACACGAGGAAGAAGTTTCTTCTTTGAAGAATAATAAGGGGAAGTCCATTTCGCTTGCAATCCAAGCAAAAGTGAATGTTCAAAGAAGGGAAGGTTTGAGTGCGACTGGTGGAAGAAGTATGACGGCCCAGAAAGAGAATCCTGACTTGAAATCCTACCAACCAATGAAGGGAAGCGGGCAGAAAAATTTTCACAAGAAATCTTCTACTCAGAATTCATCTGGTGCTCTGAGACAGAATAATCTGAAACAGAATTATTCTACTGACAAAGACAAATTACCATCAAAGTTGACGACCAATTCCCACAGTAGAAAAGTTCTGACTGGGGATTCCCCTTACGGACGTCATAGAAGCTCCAGTAATAAATCCATTGCAAAATCTAAAGTTGGATCCAGAAAGTCAGCTATGGAGGTGACTGATAGTGAAAAGGAAGTTTTATACACTAGCACAAACAATTTTCCTAGAAAGAAAAGGTCTACAGACAAGGACTGGAATGATAGGGTTGTGGACAATTTGTTCATTGAAAAAACTCAAAACCCTGCTAAGTCTAACCTAGTGAGTAATAAACAAAATAGTTGGGCTGAAGATGTAAAAAAGAAAGACATGGATGTAGTTTCATTCACATTCACCACACCATTAACTAGGAGCAATCCAGGTTTTGAGACATCTGGACAAGCTGCCCAAAATACTAATGCTCTTTCCCTGGATCAACACATTAAAAGGGTGTTGCTTGACCCAGACAATACAAGGTCCCCAATAGGATACAATTTGATTGGTGGTGGTGATGCCTTGGGTGTCCTTTTGGAACAAAAATTGAGAGAATTAACATGTATGGAAACAATTTGTCATGACTCTTCTAAAGTGAGGCAGCCTGCCATTACTCCTTCTGTATCAGATGATCAAGTAACCGGATTGAATGTAGTTAACCTCAATCCAAGGTTCCAACAGAAAAAAGACCAAGATGTATTCTTTACAGGCAAGTTAAGCAACAACTATGATTCAGACATCTCCTTCAGGGGTCTTCCTGAATTATCATTCAAGCAGAACTCATGGGTATGTGATAAATTTTTTTTTAATTCTTATTACTTTTCTTTTGTTGTGTTTCTCGTTCAAGCATGTTAATTAGGACAGTATAGGATCACTTGTTAAAGGGCCAAATAAAAATAATAAGTCAGGCTTGTTTGCCAAGAAAATTAATTTTCGTAGGAAATATAGTTACAGGTAAACATAAAACAAATATGCATTTCACTTCGAAGTCAGTATACTTAAAAAAACAGAAGTACATTGTAGCTGAGAAATGCAGTTATGCGCGAATAAAGTGAAATGACATTCAATTTCTTTGGTATCCTTTGGTGCTTGGTTGCTTGAAATGGTCGTCCATCTCTTGTGGTTTTATGTTGCAGCTGGCTTTATTATATAATCAGTACTTTTTAGCCAACTTAGATGCGTGATTAAATCTTATGATAAACAACCGACTTTTATAATGCGAAAAGCTATTTTTTATGAGGCAATTAATTCAATACCAATTTTGTAATGATAAAATAAAATGGTAAAAATTACAAGTCCAATTGTATTGAATATCAGTATTAATCACCCGCCATTCTACTGACTGATGGAATATTCCTTATGATTTCTGCATATTGAGTAGGTGATTAACTCAAGTTGTTTACAGATTGATGAGATGGAACCACAGTTACTCAATTGCAGACACCCAAGTCCAATCTCTGTTCTCGAGCCTTCTTTTTCAATTGAAAGCTGTGAATCTTCATTGAGCACAGATGTTACTAGTACAGAAGGTAGTTTTATGCTAAATATGACATTTAATTACCTATTTTGAAATTAATTATTTCATGACTCAGGAATGCTAATACTATCAACTTTCAGGAAGCAAGTTGTGGTCATCTGTTCAAGCTCAAGAAGTTCAAGGCTTGAATTTTTCAAGGAAGTTCTATGCTTGTGAAACTGATGCTGAGTTATCCGATTCCGCTTCTTCAACCTCAGCTGGGAACATGATGAAGCACACAAGTAGTGTCACAAGGTTTGGTAGTAGCTCAAGGACGTGGGAGTTGGATTATGTGAAAGATATATTGAGTAATGTTGAGTTGATGTATATGGATATTTCCCTTGGCCAAGCTAGTGAGGTTATAAATTCTCATCTATTCAAACAGTTGGAAGGCCGGAAGGGAGGGTTTAAGTGTGATGAGGAGTCTAGGATAAGAAGGAAAGTTACATTTGATTGTGTGAGTGAATGTTTGGACTTGAGATGCAGGCGTTATGTAGGTGGAGGATTCAAAATGTGGACCAAAGGGCTTGAAATGGTGAAAAGAAAAGAATGGTTGGCAGAAGATGTGTACAAGGAGATCTCATGTTGGAGAGGAATGGGAGACTCAATGGTGGATGAGCTTGTGGACAAGGACATGAGCAGCCAGTATGGAAGATGGCTAGATTATGAGGTTGATGCCTCTGAACTTGGATCAGAGGTTGTTGACCAAATATTTAATTCTTTGGTTGATGATGTTGTCACTGAAATCTTGCAATTGTAAACATCTTAATGATTTGATTTTGAGGCTGTTTGAATATGAAATGTTGTCTTCATATTAATTCATTTATAGAAAAAGTAGCTTGCATTATCAAGTCTTTATTATTATTGATAGTTGTTTGGATGATGAAACTGCTGCTTTTTCCATGGCATTGCACATATATAGTTTGATATGTTTGAGCTAAAACTTTATGAAATATAACCTAATGTGTATGGCTTTAGTGGGTTAATACAATGTAAGCAAACTCTAAACCTTACACCAACCCTAGCTTGGTTTTAGTTGCTTTTACAAAATTATAGCATCTTAATGGTGAAAAGAGAAAAATACGTTTTCACAAAGTAAAAGTGAACCTAATCTAAGCTTGTTTGTAAAATAATTTGTTGAAAAACATACAAAACTTTATTTAATTTTATGACACTTTACAAATAATTAATGCAATCTACACGACTTTCTCATTTATTCACCCTCCACTTGTTTGAAACTCCAGATTTCTGATTGAATAACAAAACATCTCTCCTTGGCCACCGGAAAATTTTACCAAACTAACCTAAACCTTACCTTGGTTGTACAAGCATATCAATTTCCAGGGGACAAAATGTTTCCAAATTTTGGGTTTTTAAATTTACACTTCAAAATCAAATTTTCATTAAAGGTCAGGTAATATATTTTTAATATAAAAAGTGAGAAATAGTACTTCAGAACTGATAATATTGTAGATAAATTGATAGATAATACCAAATCTTCTATAATGTAGTCATCATGTGACGAACAATCATCAAGATTAATCTGAACTAGTTTTCTATAGATATATTTTAATTGATATTAACTTACCGATTTGAAGAATTGTAATTCCGCTCACATTCAAAACAGCAGTTGTGATGTCATCCTAGGTATTTAGTAGTTAGTTACTTTGGGAGACATTACTTGAAATTTTAACAAATTGACAATAGATTTCAAGATTCATGGTAAAAAACATGTGTTGAAAGGCTCTTCTTCTACTAGTGTTGAAAACGGTTATGAAGCAACAACTTGATAAAGCTTTGGTAGAAGGTGTTCATGTATCCATGCTTTAGCTTTGTGGGGATGACGGAGGTTTACTACTGTCAGCTAACCACACACGAAAGATTTGAGAAAATTATAGATAATACCAAATCTACCAAGCGTGGGCATTTGGTCTAGTGGTATGATTCTCGTTTTGGGTGCGAGAGGTCCCGAGTTCGATTCTCGGAATGCCCCTGAAGGGTTTTGCTTTCTTTATGTTTTGAATTTGTATTTTTTCTAGTTAACAATAAGACTTCTAGATACGAAATAGTTCATATGTTATATATATCATCAATCTGTTCCACACACATAATACATACAACTCCATATACGTATATATATATATATATATATATATATACCTACTATTTTCCCATGTATAGGTTATTATACTACATAGCATATCAGTGATCAATTAAACATAAAACTGAGAAGCATAGATAACTGTTATGAGCATAATATCATGTGAAATTTGGAGGTAACAGAGCTCGTCCCATTACGATAACAGCAAGTCCCATTACAGCATGGCTAGCAGTAGACTTTGGAGAAGCCTTATTTTCTTCATTCTGAATGTGCTCTGCCACATTGAAGTTTCCTGCATTACCAAAAGGTTGCAGAAATTTACAGCACTGAACTGCATGACCTTATACAGACATGAAGTTGTTTTAATCTGAAATCTTAGTATATGTGCAATAATTAAAGCAAAAGATGTACCTCTCTGAGAGCCATAGCTACATGCAGCTTCGATTGTGTTTCTGATGTCGTGGATGGTTGCTTTGTTGTAGAATATGAAGTTGCTGAAAACGTTATTCAGACAATTGAGGACCAAGTTGGTCTCTGACAGACATGGTCCTTGGCAGAACATATCAGTTTTCTCTTTAGGCACGTTCAGGTTTCCTTTCTCGTTCAATCTGCATGATTCTTCACACCTGCTATAAATCTGATACCCCTCACTCAAATATCAAACTCTATCAAAAGTTACTCATGTTTGAAAAAAGATTCACTACATGCATGCACTCCAAAATATTTCACAGTTTTTAGTCTTATGTATCCTTCAAGTTTTAATTCTATAGTTTTAATTTTAAATTTATAAACATGTGAAGGAAAAATTATACATAATTTAGGATTGTCATCATATGTTTAGGATTTCAATCAATCTTTATATAATAGATATTCAAGTTTTTTTTTTTAATTTACTAGAAAAAAATTAATAATATATACCCAATTATACCTCAAATGAATTATTTCAGACTGCAAATTAATAACTTTTGAGTTACTAATATATTATTTGAGATGTTTTCATTAGCCATCTCTTTGTGATTATTTAAAATTAATTAAAAATAATAGAATTAGGAATGAAGTCATTGGATAAGAGCCTCTTCAGAAAATTTTATAATTTTTAATTTAATTATAAATGAATTTTTTTTTCATGATAGTGTTTTACTTAGATAAATGATAAAAATTGATAAAAATTGAATTTTTTTAAAAATGCCTCCTTGAAAAGTAAACCTAAAATTCAGTTTAGACACTCACATATCTATCATTGAAACATTGCAAGGCTTTTGAAAAAAATTGAGTAGGATCACCAACCCCACCACCACCGGCTCCAAACTCACCACCACCACCAGCTCCGATCCCACCACCACCAATACCACCGCCAGCACCACCGATTCCGCCTCCACCACTACCGATTCCGCCTCCACCACTACCGATCCCGCCTCCACCACTACCGATCCCACCACTGGTATCGCCGAATCCACCACCGATCTCACCACCATTCTCTCCCTCCGACCCGTCCTCATCAGCATATACTGTGTCAAATTATGGCTTAATACGTGAAACGCAAAAATAAATAAAAAAATCAAATAAAACACAGTTTCATGTAATCTTGTTAATGGCGTACCAAAGTTTATCCCAAACACACAAACATAAAGAAGAAGAAAAGCTAAAATACAACGCTTGACACTGATTCCGAATGCCATCGTCCAATCCAAAATTTGACGTTGGAAAATAATTGAATTTGAGCAGACTATATAGTAATGCAAAGTTACCATGGTTGCACATAACTACAAGAAACAGTTAATTAGTTGACAGCATTACCAACCACTAAAATTCACTTTTCTCTTAATCAAACTTTATTAATAAAGTGAAGTTGTGCATCAACATTATTCATTCTTTCTCTTCCATGTGTTTTTCTAATCACACTTAACCTCCAACTGGATAAACGGCTCAACATAATTAAGAAGATAGCAAATAAACATTGACGACCTCAAGACGCTCTTGTACACGTTACACATTATCTCCTAACCAAAAAAAAAAATTACATTATTATGTATTCGGTGTAAGGTCTTTCTAACAGAGAAATCGATGAGATTTGACACCAATAAATTTATAGAATATTAAGACATAATTTTCAATTTAAAATTTTAATATTGATAATTTTATTTATATATCAATCATTTTATTCATTTTCATTTAATATATCACTTTCAAAACACTTTAAATTCCTACAAATACAATAAGGATTTATATATTTGTGAATGCTCTAATATTTGATGGCACAATAAATTTAAAAAACAAATAAAATTTTTAAAAAGTGAACTATTTTAAGAAGTGAATTTTCAGTTTAATTCAATTCTTTTAATTTGTAAGATAAAGTTTACATCCACTTAGATACTATGAAATTATCTTATTTTTAGTTAATGTGAGACTTTTAACACATCTTTCTTACATTAAGGTATATATACATTTCGAGCATGAGACTAAATATCAATGAATGATTTCATAATATATGAAACAATATGTTTAACAAACAATAGCGAGTGTCACAATAGACTAAACAAACAATAAATCTTACTAGAATAGATTTTAACGCATAACTCTAAAACCATGTTAAAAAATTAATTTAAAGTCTAACTCAATTTTATAAAACTAACTTATAAGATAAAATTTGTATCTATGAAGTACTATGAAAATACTTTATCTCTAGTGATGTGAGACTTCCAAGATACTATGATTAATATAATTTTGTAAAATTATTTTATAAAATAAAATTGATAATTTAGAAATTTCACATCATCATGAAGATATTAAGTGATATAAATGAGATACCCAGCAATGAGAAGAAACTTTTGATGATAGAGGAAAACTAGTCAAAGGGTTTGATGGCAGTCGCGATTAAAATTAATGGAAGACATGACTAAAAATATGAGGACAGAGTAGCAGTTGTATTGCAAGCCACCAACTTTTCTCTTCTTCTGTCCCATAAATCAAACCTAAAATTTGTTTTACTTGTGTTGTAATACTTTTCTTACAGCCTTAAGTAACCTTTGTTGTCTTTTCTCTTTTACTTTTGCGAATTTCTTTTGTTCCAAAACAGTGTATCTTACCGATAGTAGCAATACTTAATGAATTAAAAGTAATCCAACTAATTTATCATTAATATTTTCTTTTTCATTTACATTCTTAATTTTTTAAATTTGCTTTCTTTAAATTTTTCGGATTTTTTTTTTCACATTTAGTCTACAAAATTTAATTTTATAAAATTTTAATATTAATTTTATGAATGGATTTGAAATCTCACCATTAAAAAAATTATGTTTTTAGAAAGACACAAGCCCACTAAGTGAAAAATTATGTTTTTTCTGTGAATGCACCTTATATGGGACATTCTTTAAAGAATATATTATAGAAGTAATGACATAAGACTACTATGTGAAAAGATATAAAATTAGGGGTAGTCCATTTAATTGTTTAAGTGTAAGGTCGAAAGCTAATCTAAGAAGCCAAGCTACTTAGTAACTAATTATAGATCCTATAGAAAGGTTAGCTACGTATAAAGGTAGGCATTTCAATTTTAATATTGAATTCTGTGTTGACAAACTCGTCATTGTATTTCTATTTCTCTTCAAAAGTACAAAGTCTTAAAAATTAACAAAGATTAACAAAACATAAATAAAGAGACTTCGGCCTACATATGAAGTTAAATAGCTAATATTGTATTAGACTTTTGTTGAATATTTTATAACTATTTCTATTTTTGTGTAAACAGGATTTGTTATCACATAATTAGTTAGAAAACTCTATAAATAATTTGTTAGATGAATTTAATTAATTAAATTGTTAGAGTAACTTTAATTTGATGTACAATTTATTAACTTGTTTACATAATTTTAATTTGAGTGAAATTCTTTCTAACTTTGATTTTTTGTTAAACACTAACACAAAAAACGTATACAACATCACTCATACGACGTCGTCAGACAAGCTGAACACCAACGTTGAAGCCTCCAAGGTCACTCAACTCTCCATCCACAACGACAAGGCCCCTAAGCTGAGGTTGTTTTTTCTACTTTGATCGTGTGCTTTCGCTCAACACTTTGTTAACAACTTTGATTTTCAATGAAAAATTAGTTTTGGATGAAAATACATTTCATTTTAGTTATATGATGATTGATTTTGTATTTTCCTTTATTTTATTTTTTATCTTAGGCAATCTCTTTTTAGCAATTTTAGGAACTTTTTTAAAATTTTTAATAGGATTTTTTAAATGTTTTGTTATTTTTATGTTGTTTTATGTGTTTTGATATGGATATTTAGATAAGAAATATTCTAGATGTCCGATTAATTTTTAATTAGGTTCATTATTAGTTTTTTTTAAAGATTTTGGTGACTAATTAAATCGTATTTTAATTATAATTAGATATTTGATCAATTTTAGATTAATTAGATGTTTTATTATTATTAGGTGTATTAATATTTTTTATAAGTTTAGTTAAAATTGAAAGAATCTTAGTTTTTTTTGATATTTAGTACAAATGATTAAATATTAATAGTTTGTATTAAATCTTATATTATCCGACATGACAATTTAGAAAAATTATTTTTCATAATTTGTTATAACGTGTACATTGAAGTTTATGTATAAATTTGATAAAATTTTAATTGTGATTATTTTATATTGTTCCTCGAATACATACTTGATTGTAGTTATGAGTGATCACTTTCATTTCACGTACTTCAAATATCAAATGCAAAATGTTGTCGGAATTTTATCAAATTTATGATTTTATACTTCTTTTCGTATGTATTAGCAAATTATGAAAATTATTCTTTTGAATAGGTAGGACCTGACTTTGTGGGAGTTAAAATTTTGATAATGATGGAGTTTGTTACGAATGTAGTGGGAATTAAGACTATTAGACCTCCCGTATAAAGTCTCATTCTACATTCGTTAAAAATGATGTTATCGAGGGGATTTGAGGAGCTTGAATGATAAATATCTCAATCATACAACAACTATGGTGCATGTAAGTTTTTCCATTGTCTTTCACATTTAAAACTTAAAATTGCTACATTCAATTTATACTTAATTGTCTTGTTAGGTATAAGGACTCAATCATTGTGGAACAAGGCCACACAAACATGTATAGGATTTATCGAACCTTGGACCCTTCAAATTTTTGGAAACACAAAAAGATAGATTCAAGCATATATGCAAACATGAATGTTTGAGTCACAAATAGATATGTACCTTATGCCATACATTGATGGGTAGGTGTTACTGAATGTAATATTTTATGAAGTAATGCTAATTATTTGTATAACTATTTGTGATTTATGGTAGGTCCCATTAGCAACTAATGATCATCATTCCAAGACAATGTGTATTTGCATGATTTTATTCCTACATAGAAAGATGAAAAGTTGTTTGAAATCCATGCTACAAACATGATTACTTTTTTCATATCAATACTAACCTATGTTTCCAATTTAATTAGAGTTATGGGTAATCCCATATCCCAACCAATTTAAGTAATATATCCAAATGTTGATATTATTTCATATTAAAGTTATTAATTTTGGCATGTCAAATTATGATCTTGATATGTGATTATTTTCTTTGTCATGTTTAATATAACAAATAGAAATATTCATTTAAGTGTGACTTTTATGTCATGAATTGGATGAAAATCATTATTCGAGTATGAATTAAAGACGATTGGATAGAGGTAATAACATATACCTTTCACATGTTAGATATCATATCAAACTTTATACATTAATATAATTACATGTGTCAGTTTTTCAATTTTTTAAGAATTCATCGCCTATATCGAACAAAACATTAAAGCAAATAAGAAAGGAATGTGCAACCTTTCTACTCAAACAATATAGTCAGATTTAGGTTTAACATTAGTGAATTTTATTGAAAACGCTTTACTATATTTGAGTTATGAAATGAATATATTGTTTTACAATAGTTTTAGTTTTGAGATATATATGTTCATTGGGAATTTTTCTAATTTTCAGGTTTTAGTCATTTGTAAATATAAACAAAACTTAAAAAAAAAAATTGGTATTGAGTAGAGCATTAGCCGACGTCTTTTAACCTCTATTTGTAGTGCAAAATGAGAAGTAATTGATGTTGTTCCTTATCTGATGCGAAATTTACATATGTCCTTTGGTCGGTCTAATGTTAACAGACGTCAACTTTTCTCTTTTGACGTCAATTTATCGTCTCCCGCAATAAATTGGAATTCAGACAGACATCAAAAGTTGAAAATAACGGACATTAAAAGCCTTTTTTGTGTTAGTGAAAAACTGAACTTTTAGCCTGACTAATGGCTCTAATAGGTCCAACAAACAACAAATCTTTCAATAACTAATGACACATTAGATCCAACAAACAACAAATTTCGTTAGAATATACTTTAATCCAAGATATACTCTAACCTATGACTCTGATACTATGTTAACAAATAGTTCAATCTTACAAAACTAACATATAAAATAAAGTTTGCATTCACTTATATACTATAAATTCGTCTTATCTCTAATTAATATGGAATCTTTAATCGATATTAATCGAAAGTGATATATTTTCTTGTTAACTTCTCAAGACTGAGAGGTTATGTTTCATGCTTCTTCCCTTCTTTTTTTTTTTTTTTCTTTCGTATATTTTAATTTCTTGTTGAACTGTATTTGATACTATATAGATACAACGTTAGGATTGATCTCGCATAAAGATAATTTCTTTGTGGAGGTTGTGGGAAGATGAGAAAAAGAAAGGTTGAGTTAGTAAATATATAAAGTATGTTATCCAAAGGGAAGTGTCAGAGTCTTCTTGAAAAGCTAGATGCTTAAGTTAAGCCATTTAGGCAAATGGATCCAAAGTGGATGTTTCTTGTTTGCGTTTGTGATGGACAATCACAGGGGGAATCCTTAAACTTCCTCTAACATGGTTGAGGGACCTATGACATGATATATATTTGTGATGGGTCCAAAGGTTGTATCATCAATTATTGGGAGATAAACATGTTGGTGTAGCCCCACATAGGTGATTGCTGTCACATAATGTTTATGGATGAAACAGAGATTGAGGAAGAGATTCCTTGTGTATGAAGATGAGTTATTGGTTGATCTGAGAAACTTGGCTTCACTCTCTCTTTGCAATGAAAGCTCAGATGACTGATCAGTACGGAAATTGGACATTTCACATGCTCAATCAAACTTCTTTTATAAATTAAAAGCAATGTACCAAACTCTTCAGGAAATTTAGATGCCAGATTCTTACAAAAATTTAAATGCATAAAATGATTTTAGCTTTGTCTAAGGTCAGCTTATCTTCTCTCCAAACTTTATTGGTGAGTTCCATATTAAGTTGTTAGCCTTTTCATGGAAAATTTTGATTGATAGATTGCATAAAAGGATGAACAGGTCAAAATGAGATTTGCTAGAGATTAGATTAGTGTTAGATCCTCTAATTTCTATTCTTGTGTTGGTTTCTTACTTTTAGGTTGAAGTAGATGGACTTGGTCATGTGTTTGTAATAATTTGTATAGTTATATTATAGAACGTATTAGACTTACATTAAAAGGTTATGATTGTAATTAAAGTATGATTTAAGGACTAAAGTAATTAAGTTTAAGGATTTATTTAAACTTAGTGTTATTGATGGATAATTAAGAGAACAATTTTTTCTCATTGTCATGTTATGTTGAGATTTGATCCTGTTCTATCTGCAATTCGTAATGCACTCAACAAATCGAAAGGAAGAAACAAAAGGGAATCGAAATGAAATTTTTATTGAACTGCTAATTAATAGAAAACAAGAAGTAAATTGTAATATACATAGATAAGGAACATCATTAGTTTTTGCAACACTGAAATTGACTGAGCAATCCTTGTTCCACTTATTAAATCTATTCTCCCTGCATTTCAAAGGACTTTAAATTATTTATTACACATTCATGATGCAAATGCTGCAAAAAATTACTGCAGTTGGAGCAGCATTACATATTAGAGTTATTCACGAAATCATCTCAACCAGATGTGCATGCAGGTCGTCTTGGAGGGAGTTGCTGGTGTGGAGTTCTCTGTTAGAAAAAAAAATAAAAAATTAGTTCATTAAAATACCAAAACTTAATGCTTAGTACTAAAATTCCAAAACATACTTGTAGTTTTGGTCGCAGTGTCTCAACTGCTGCTGTAGATTGTTGATTCACTCCAGCAGCACCTTGCTGTTGATATTAGATACAAAGAGTTATGTTTTGGTAAACATTTGATTATTTAGTTTAATTGCTTTGAACATTATGAGAAGTAATTTATCAGTTTTAAGATGTGAAATTCAAATAAATATACCTTGCACAATGCCCAGTCTGCTGAATCAAAGAAGGCTCTTTCATTATCCTTTTTAAACCCAAAAAGAAGCAATTAAACCAATGATGTGTTATATTAAAAAGAAAATGAAGTTAATGTTTCTAGCATTGGCTTACTTTCGATATCAAAGGCTTCTTCTTTGGGACAAGTGTACCATACTTCCCCCCAGATGTTGTCTGATATTAAAAATTGTTAAATCAAACCAAAAGAAAGGAAAAGAAAAGAAAAGGAAGAGAATGTGATGTTAAAAAATAGATAGTTGATGACCAAAACGAAACACTGTAAAGGTAACATGTTATATTTTGAATCTTGGGGCCATATGTCACCAACCACCAAATGGAATTGTCTTCAATAAGAAAAATCATGATATCAGAAAAGGTATTCGTTGTACATCAGTCAATTTTGGTGTAGTGGAAAATTATTTAGCCAAAGATGTTGTGCAGTTGGAACCTTCTTTAATTTGAATCTTGAAAACATAACAAAGCAATCCAACAAGCTAAAATTACCTATTTGTCAACCAACACTAAAAAAAAAAACACATTTGACCAATTCTATCACTTACCTAATTACAACCTAATAACACCATTAAATTTGAAAGAATCTCTTGAGCTAAACTCAGTTCAGAAAGAAAACCCTTTCACGTGAGTGGGGAAAGAGAATATTCCAGAATACCTTAATTATGTTCCGTTTTTATTTTCCAATGATGGCCAGAGAAGGTCATGTTTGGGAGAAAACGAAGTTCACATGATTTGCTTGACAGCCCAAAAGCGAGTTAGGCTTGTTTTGTTTTGCACAGTGAGTTTTGTAAGCATCAATTTTGGTAGGGACACCTTAAAACCTAGAACAGAGTAACCGACAATTTTGCAGCACCACCAAAAATATCTTCACCCTAAATTCTCTTTTCTCATCTCGAATCTCACTTTGAATTTGCACAATATTCTCTATCACGCGTGATGATTTTGTTTGGTATTTCTGTAACCCAATCGAAAAATTAAGAAAAAAAAAAAACAGAACACCGAGGTACCCATATGATACACGGCACAAAAGTACATGGTACAACCATGATGATGAAGAAGGAGTACTTGGGTACAACGTAATGTACACCAAGGAAAATAGACACGTGCAGTTCAATTCCGTCACCGAATCAGAAATAGACACTTAGATTTTCCGTCTGATTCTCTTCTCTGGTTTTTGGTGTTATTTGCATTACGTGTGGTAGCCCTGTTCCAGTTTTTCAAAACACATAGCATTCACATTATTCACCACCATGAAACCACGCAACTTTTATCCTATTTCTAACTCCTATATCGTGATATTTATTCTGAAGAAAAGAAATGAAGACCCTTTTGAATAAAAATATTAAAAAAATGGAAATTGACGGTTGGAGTTTGGTTGTGTTACGTACCTCAGCATCTTGGGCAGTGAAATAGTCTTCCTTGTCACACCCTGACATTTTTTGTTTACCTATTCAACAAACCCAATTGGTGAGTAAAAAACCAGAAAGTAATATTCAAAGTTAGACTATTATTCATCTGCAAAATGTAACCTTTGATTTGTGTGAAAGGAGAAGAAGAAAAACAGAGAAAGCAGAGAACAGGAACAGAAACAGAAACAGAGCAGTCTCTCAATCAAGCAAGGAAGCACTAGTTGCAAGCAAATGGAATAACGGAATACTCAATTATATAAAAAGAGAAAAAAAGAAAAGAAAATAGATAAAGGGGTAATGATGTTGATAATTACCTTGTGGTAAGAGGAAGGTAGAGATGCAAGAAGGAGAAAGTGAGAGAAAGTGTTAAAGAGAAGAAAGTATAGAGGTTTGAGTGAGAGGGTTAGATAAGAATATGCATCCATTTATACGAAGAGAGGCTAAGAAATAAGAATAAAAGTAATAATAATAATATAATAATAATAATAATTACTTAAATTTGGATCCTTTATGTTACTATCCATTCATATGAAAGGGTTTACGTGGGCGTTTTGCAGTGGCTAGTTGGCACGTGTTTTATTATGTTGAAGATTTATAATTTTTGTAGAGTGGAGGAAGACAAAAAAAGAGAGAGCAGATCCAAGGAAATTATTGTTGGAGTGACTAGGTTTTAGAAATGGTTTTGAAAATGAAAAATGGTGAAGAAGAAGAAGAAGACGATGATGTTGTTGTTGTTATGATGTAGTTTGAGAAGTTAGAATATCAGCATCGTTTGGTCCATCTGATACCCCAAACGTACAATTTTCTCATGTGCTACTAATCTTCATTACCGACACTTTCTCACTTACAATTTCATCTTATGTTATTATATCTTTAAATCCTTTCCCTTTTTCACTCAAAAACCCTAATTTTCCAATGTGAGATCTTAAGCAATAATAATGTTCAAAATTTAACGTTAATTTGACTTATAAATAGTAAACTGGATTTTGATGAATCAGTTCTACAGCTAGGTTTCAGAGTTGACTCACACATTGATAACCCAATTATATCAATTATTTCATTTATATATATATATATATATATATATATATATAAGATATAATTTTATTAATTTTAAATGTTAAATTATAGTTATATATTGTTTTAAGGCTGTGGTTGACAAAATTAACTTAAATGTTATTTAGGATATGTAAATTAGTGGAAGTTTGAAAAATTGTTAATATTGGTTAATAAATATAGTGGACATATTTAATTATTAAAAAAATAAGTATTTATGCTAGTTCTTTTAATCAGAGTTTAAGTAACTTATGAAAGTAAAATAATTTAAATTAATGTATTTTTATTTTTATTTTTAATAAATTTAGTGTTTTTGTATAATCTTTGATAGTTTTTATTTGTAGGTATTTGTTACTTGACATGATTATCTTACTATGCATTCATATGATGAATATATTTAAAAAATATATATGTAATAATTTAAGAATCACTGAAAGAGTTATCGCCAAGGCCAGAGGAAAAAATAAGTTTAAAATAATGTAATCCTTATTAAAATTTATTTAATAAAAATAATTTAAAAAGAAAATTAACAGTAAAACCAGATTTTGAACCTGAAAGTCGATTCCAAGGTATGTATGCCCCTTGATTTCGAAAACGTTACCTACGAAAAAGTTAAGTAGTTTTAGAAATTATTTATATTACCCCTTAAAATTAGTAAGACTATTTAGAATAAAAATTTATTATTTATTTAATGTATTGATTTTTATAGAAACCATCTTTAAAAATACTATTTTTAGCTCTAGAAATGTTCTTCGCTTTTGGTATCTTTAAGTGTAATGAAAATATCAGAAATACCTCATTCTTTTTATAGGAAATACTTGTATGTTAAAATTTGTTAATTTTTGGATACTTTAATTTTAATTTGATATTAATTTTTAATAGCATTCAAATTAGAAGTATATTTAAGGTAATTATTACTAATTTTTAATGATGTTTGTAATAACCAAATTAGAAGTGTAATTAAGATGGTTATAATTAATTTTTAATAATAGCTGTGATGAGTAAATTAGTAGTGTATCCAAAGTTTTAATATTTTTCTTTTCCAATTATACACTAAATTTGATGAGGATGTTATTATTACCAAATTGATACACTATAACTTTATTTATTTTTAAAAATTTAAATTATTTATCATTTTGTTTCTATAAACTTTATTTAAAGGGTCGGATTTATTGTAATGTAAATGCTTTGTTTGACTTTGATAAGAATTTACAATAAATATATATCACCAACGTGGTTTACTCTTTGTTTCAACTTTATTACTAAATCACCTTATAATTCTATAATTATTATGCATGTAATGTTTAATTAAAAGACTTTATTAAAATTTAGAAACTAAAATATATAAATATTTAAAACAAAATTATATTTCAATTTTGAATTTTAACTTTAGATACTACAAATATTTAATATATATATATATATATATATATATATATATGTGTGTGTGTGTGTGTGAGAGATAAGTTTTACATATATATTACAAGACTTTATTACACGGATTAAGGCAAAATCAATAAACATGCTCATAAAATAGTGTTCTTAAATATGACCATATTTATATTACAAATAGATTAACAGTATATCTCTTAATCAATAATAAAATAAAATAACTAGTTATAATGATAATATTTCAATATCATCTTAAATTGGAGGATGTACATTTTTATATCTAATTTGGATAAGAAAGACACAAATTGTGTTTTTTTCCAAATTTTTGTAAAAAATTACTACTGGTTGTACTTTAGTAGGAAGGTAGGAGAGACAAATGATGTCAATTGCATTAAGAAAAAAAATGATTTGGAAATCTTATACTATCAACTAAAAATGAGATCAATTTATAATATATAAATAGATACATATCATTTTTGTAAGATTAAGTTAAGTTTAAAATTTACTTTTAATATAATACCAGAGCTAAGTTAAAGTTTATTCTAACGAAATTTTTTATTTGTTAGACATATTGTTACCTATTATTTGGCCGTTGTCAAATTACTCATTGATGTCTAATCCCATACTTGGTATATATATATACCTTGACACGAGAGAGGTGTGCTAAAAATCTCACTTCAACTAGAGATAAAGTCATTTTTCCATTTCAATATTAGTATTTAATTTTTATGGTTAATGTTTATTCTAATTTAGCCATCCATTTATATTAGTATCTTTGGAAACTTAATATTGAATTTAAATGGCTAATAAAGCTTGTATAAATCTCACTTAATCCCATTCACCATCCCATATTTCATAACATTTTCCATACAACCTCTTCAAATTGTGATTGATTTTTTCTGTAAAAACACATATACGTAGTAAATATCATAAGTCTGATTTCCAGTATCAGCATACTTAATATCATTACACTAGATTACTCTTGATTTTACCAATCATAACTACAGATTAAAAGATTAGTTGGAATGTTATTTTTTAGTCGTTATTACATTAACATATATCTTAGTTAAGTTTGTGAGTAATAGTAGTTATTCTCTTAATAAAAATTCAAAATATTTTTAAAGTTTAGTTATATATATGAATTTTTTTAATTTGTAATTTTCATTTGTCTAAATCTAATAAACTTTCTCTTGATTTGTAAATCCATTAAACTTACCATCTTATTTTATAATTAAAAAAAATATAGTTTTTTCAAAAAATTAACTTTTTATATTATTTCTTATTTAAAAATATAAATATATGATAATATTAGTGTTGCTTAGATCATTAATTTGTCCAATTATTAATTATAATGAAGTAATTCAAGGTGATTTTAATTTATTTCGAGCAATACGCTAATTAATCAATTAAAAAATTTAAAATATTATATGATTTGAGAAATTATGTATTTTAAAAAAAAATGGTCTTTTCTAAAAAAGTTTTAAAATAGTGCATGATAAATTATTGACGTAATTTTTTGTGTGTATACTATACATTATTTAATATGTTTCAAAACAATATAATATATAATATTTATTAGGGTACTCAATAACAGGTTGAATACACCAATACTAATTTTAAACTACATGTGTTATTAATGTGATAAAGATTTTCAATTATGATACCGTTCAATACAGAATTTAATGTTGCCAGAATTATTGAAATTAGTATAATTTATTGCAATGTAATACTATTTTTTTATCAGTTCAACAGATAAAATGATATCACAATATGTTGAACTTAAGGTCAATTTTCACATTTTGTAAATTTATAGCAAAATAATAAATTAAAGAGAATATATACACATTATATTTTTTACTTGTAAATTTTTAGAAATATATCGAAATTCAATTTGAAAGAAAAGTAATAAATAAGGGTATCCTATGTATACAGATTTTCGTTTTAATATAATAAATATTTAAAAGAAATATGTTTTATCACTTTTATTTGTCCTTTCCCTTCAAGGGCTACCCTCACAGTCGGCCTTGGCCCATTTGATTAAAATACATAAACAATACTACTTGTTTCAATCAATATTTATCTTTTCTTTTTTAAGTGTGTTAAGGTGATATTAAATTCTTTTAAGAAAACGTACTTATTTGAATAATTTTTATATATATGCACATTTTAAATATTGTCAATTGAATTAAACTTTTAATATTGGATTAGCAATACAATTATGAACTAAAAATTTCAGATAAAAAAAAAGACATTTCTAATTTGTAATCATCCAGTCAATGTTTACTTTATATATATAATATGTCAAAGTTGAGTTAATCTAATGACATGTTAAACTTCTAAATTTTTATAAAAAAAAATATAGATTTAATCTATAATGGATGCAAACTTTTAATTTTTTATGTTAAACTGAAGGTGTTCCACACATACATATATATTAATTTTCTTTTATTTTTTTTGTGAAAATTAGAAAATGTTATACAATGGCAAAGGCCCCATGAACTTCTATGAAGCTATTTTATACTCTATTTTTTATAGAGAGATCCACCAGCTAAGCCTAAGATCCTATCACCACAACATCCACCACCTAATAATTATTTTTCGTGTTCAATAACAGTCACCCCAATTAATATCTCATTCATCTACTTCATCCTTCTGTTACCATTATTAATTTCACCCTAACACATTAATTATATCATCTAAAAACTATATTAATTGTACGATATATAGTTTTTAAAAAATATCACCTCCACTGTGTCTTTTCATCATTTCAATCATCTTATCACATTTCTGTCCTTTTTTCTCTTCCTATTATTTTTAATGATATAAACAATATGCAAATATTCTTTTTTTTTTCTTTTCTGTTGAGAGTTGTAAATGTACAATGAGAAGAATATATATCATAAAAGTGTAAAATTATTAGACGGTGGATTTAATCCGTACGAAATTATTGTCCTACTTCTGTAGTCCTATCCTTATCCCCTGTTCTTAATTAATTGCAAATGCATATCTCTCTCCATTTATAGATATCCATCGTGGTACCAACCATGCATGTGACTCTGATTTTTTACCATATTACTGTGTTTTTACAAAGAATAACCTCTTTTAAGTTACAGTTCTTTAATGTGTGAAGTTCTTTATTGGTTTAGTTCATTTTGTTAACTAAGAGTTATTGTAGATTCTCTTACCTGTATTTAACTTTTAATATAGAAAATGAAGTTTTACTTAAAGTGCACCTCTGCTAGCTGCAAGCAACCTCTCTCTCTCTCTCTCTCTCTCTCTCTCTCTCTCTCTCTCTCTCTCTTTACAAACAGACAAAAGAATTGACCTAAAAATTCATATTTTTTTCCATTTTATTTTATTTCTCAAGAGAAATTAGTTTAAACTTTAACTTTGGTTTACTGTGAGTCGTCATATATATATATACATTCATTAGTCCAATTCAACTGCCTAAACAACGAAAACAGGTTGATTCAACTTGGTTCGAATTTCTAAGTGGTTTACAAACTTTGTTTCATATGTATGATAAGTTTCAAACATGATTGAATGAGAAAAGAAAAAGAAAGAAGAGAAGTTGAACTTTGTTTAAATCCCTTTTGCAGATATGAAGTATGAATAATGATACATGGTTTACAAATTACAGTTGTCACCTATATATCCTTATTTTACATTTGCATTTTACAGATTATAGTAACATCTTACTTTCTGTTTACTCTTCATATGATGTTTTTGCTATTTGCAAAACTTGGCTGTAGCTGTCAAATTTGCTTGACAGATGATTACTTAATGGCTGAACGAATGTTTCAGTTCTTGATTTGTTGCACAGTTTGGACAGAAATAGAATGTTTGATATCACCAATGTGGAGTTCATGTTCACCAGATGGGATTCTTCGAATCCCGAACTGGTCCACGACGGACAGATGTTTGCAGACATGAACACCAACCTTCAGACGCTGCTTCGACCCAGCAGGAACATGGGTCTTCTGAAAGTTCACCAATTGTTTGATCTGAGACCATTTTCCAGGTGGTGGTTTCGAGAATACAAGAAGGGTGTGGGTGCCATCCATGGAGCCTTCGTTTTTGACGTCCACGTGGAATTCCATCTCCAATGTATCATCACAACTGGCGTGGCTCACCCTCACTGCTTCGCTTGAAAGGGTTGAGTTTGTCAAGGCTAAGGGCACTGACACTGACACCTCTTTTGGAGCAATGGCTAAGCTGTGGCTGAATCTCGAGTAACTTAACCCATGACCGAATGGGAACACCACAGGTCCTTTGTAGAATCTGTAGGTTCTTCCTGGGTACCCTGTTGCTGAGTTTGGACGCATGTCCATGATTGTCATCGGTACTTTAGTCAAATACTTTTCCGGGTACCATGTCATGGGTAATCTTCCTCCTGCGTCACATAACCCAGAATCGAATATTCTACCTTTATAATCAGGCGTCATGTAAAATAAACAGATGAAAAAGACGATGTGGGACTAAATTTACCTGGGTTAGTTTGACCAAAGATAACGTCAGCTATGGCAGTTCCCCCGGCTTGACCAGGATAACCAACCCACAAGATGGCACTGATTTTTGGGTCATTTACCGCAAACGTGACATCAACTGGGCCACCGGACATGATAACCAAGATGACTGGGCCTCTAGCGGCCCTAGCCACCCTTGCAACGAGCTCTTGTTGAAGGCCTGGTAAGAGAAGCCCAAGTCTATCTCTGGTTTCTGCTTCTATGGACTGGTCAAGGCCCATTACCAACACAGTGGCGTCAACTTGCTTAGCTACGGTCTCTGCTGCTCCAAACAGTTCGCTTCCCCTACAAGCCACATTCCTGCATCCAACTTGATGAGAAGTCTTCACATACCTGGCAATCCCTTGCAAAGGACTGGTATAACCACACGCCACACCTACCACAAAACATCATTCTACATCAACATTTTTCTCACAAAAAATACGATATTAGTTATTATTAACTTGTTAAGTTGTTAACTGACCAGCGTAGTTCCCTATCATGGTAACGGTGGCGTCCGAATTGGGTCCAATGACTCCTACGGTGCGGATTCGGGCAGGAGATAGTGGTAAGGAGTTTCTTTTGTTTTGTAACAATACTATGCTCTCTCTGGCTGCTTGAAGGGCCAGCTGTTGATGGGCCGGGGTGCACACGTCTCTTGGGCCCAAGTTTCCGTATGGTTGGGCCGAGGGTTCCCCGTCGAACATGCCCAATCTCATTTGGACCGTGATAAGGTTGGCCAAGGCAAGGTTAAGATCGTTTTCGGAAATGAGTCCCTTCCTAATGGCAGCATCGGTGTGGATCGCCAAGAATGGGCCACAGTCCAAGTCCAGGCCCGCTTTTATGGCCTCCGCTGCTGCTTCCTCGGGTGTTCTTGTGTAGTGTTGGTTGTCATAGAAAACTCCAACCGAATCACAGTCCGAGACTATGTACCTATTTTTTTGTGTATGACAAAAACATGGTCAGAAAATTGTTAATATGTTAAACCAAAAGCCCAAAAGCCCAATTGAGTATATTAGACTGACTAACCCATTGAGGCGCCATTGTCCGCGTATAGTGTTGCGAAGGAGATCAGGGTCAGCACACGTGGGCTTCCCATTCACCTGATTGTAAGAACACATCACACTCGCCACTTGTCCTTCCAACACGCAGGCTTTAAATGGCACGTCGTAAGTGTCCTCCAGATCCTGCTTGCTTACCTGCACGTGCGGCAACAACAGCCCACAAGAGCAATTCAATTTGGGCCCATGCTTTTATATGGGCTTTAAAGCCTGCCTTTTTCATTTACTCTGAGTAATTTATTTAAGGCTTGTTTTTGGTTTGTTATTATTATTGGGAGTTTTTGATTAAAGTCACGTCACGTCACCATAATGAATGTGGGTTATGGCAATTGTGTGTAAGTGGTGATTGGGTAGTTCGAGTGGCATGGCATGGGTGTCACTTATCCAACTAATTTGCAAGTGGGCGCAAGTCATTGTCTCAACAACTTGCATGAGTTCCAATTCAGCCAAATTTGGTTGTATTTTTTTCTTGCATCATACAAAACAACTAATTTGAATCGAAAGGACAACATCGACAGGTAGATCCACCTTATTAATATACACACATTTAGCCTTGCTTCCTCGGCAACATAGATACATAGACATAACATAGCCATAACATGGCTGTGTATATTTATCCATGTGACCATTGGAGACACTCCACAATGCCACGTTTTCTCAAATTAGTTTAACCTCAAACAATCACAAAAACAATAAAAAAACCATATCTAATAAAGTGTAAAAACAGTTTGACAAATAATGAAAGAAATAACAATACTACTACTACTACTAATAATAATAATAATAATAATAATACCTTGGCATTGAAATGAAACCTGTCTACACCATTCCAGTTGTCAAGGTCATAGGCAGTGTAGTGTTTACAACAAGCAGCGACCTTGAGGCGGTTTCCGGCGCCGTCGCCTTGGAGTCCTTGAACATAGCTGGCGGCGTATTTTGCGGCGAGGGTTGGGTCTTCGCCGGGAGTCTCTTGGCCGCGGCCCCACCGTGGGTCGCGAAAAATGTTGACATTGGGACTCCAATACGTCAAACCAGCCTGTCCACCGTTGTACATTGCTCTTGCTTCATCAGACACCACCTGCATATATATATATCCATGAATGATTAATTAGGTACCTTTGTTTTTCGGCAGTAGGTCCATACATGATTACTTAGCTACATCTTTTTTAGTAAATTCTTAAATTAATTGAATATGCAACATATAACTTCTTCGTTAACATTTTCATATAAGTATCTATGAATTCTTGAAAAACGTATCTATTTAGATATAAGAAATTTCGTATTGAATATAAATACAAATTTGTTCATGTATTTTAAATGTCAAGTATCCATAAAGGACTTATTTTTATACGAGTATCTCAATCGAACACATCGTTTTCAATTTTGAAGGAGACATTTATCCTATTTTTTTATTCATTAAAAGAACATTAAAAAATTGTAGACCCTCTACATATATTTGGTACATGTGATTAATTAAAACACCAAAATAAAGTAATAATTATTTAGAATTTTATCATAATATAAAAAAACAACAAATGTTTAGAATCTTAATTATTTTTAGATGAAGTCCTGTCAATATATAAAAAAAGATATTTAATTAGTTCATTTATAATAAAATAAAAAAATATAAAGAGATTTTTTTTTACCATTGTCTCCTAAATCTGGCTCTACCATTTTTTTATTCTTTTTATTTTCCTGAAAAGAAAAATCTTTATCTCTCGGTTTATTCTGTCTATTATCCAGACTTCCAACCGGAATAATAAAAAGTTTCTTTTGACACTAAGAGACAAACAAAACACCCTATTTTTGACATTTTCTGGAATCTAAATGTCACTAAGGGTAAGTAAATATTCAAATCAGCATCCAATGGTTTTCCTTTTCATCATCACTTAACCAATAATACCTTAATATAACAACTTTGGCTAATGTAATTGGCTATTACTTGCTCTCGTTGTTACAACAAGAATCGCAACTTTTTTCATGGTCATTAAAATCATTAGCCATGGACCATAACGAGAATGAAAAGCAGAAAGACGTTTGTGGAAAGGTCGACGCAAGTTTTGGCAAGGGGTTGGTGTGGTGTGGGCAACATCAAACACCTATTATGTTCTTCCAATTATTCACCAAACCAATTATTTAAAAAGACGATCAATTTTCATGCTTTATTAAACAACTTCAAGCATACAAATTAAGATAATTGATTTGTATCTCCACAAACCTTAATTAATTTTGATGGGAAAACTTTATAAATATTGCCTACTACATTATTCGAAGTGAATACATGTAAAACAAATTTCAACAAACCAAACAGAAGTCTTATTTAACTAAACTATAAGATTTAAGTATGAAAAGGATCTACTAATGACCAGCAAAGTGAAATTAATTATTATTCTAATCTAAACCCATGAATATTTAACTAATGACTTAAAGAGGGACTGAAGACAAGGACAACCGAAACCACCATCAATTGTTGCTTTCGTAGTTAATGAATCAATGGCGTAATGGACTTCTTTTACCGTCTTGTTGCTGACAATTTAGGTTGATGAATTTTCAACGTTATCATCATTTTCTTTACCATTAAGATGACCATATTGTCAGATTGCACATATATTCATATTAAAATGCATGCAAGCCACATGGTGGTTGGGACACAATTCGTCAGCTACCATGTAAACTAGCCAAAACAGGTTAGTGTATAACGAGTACTAAATAGTAGTAGCACCACATTCTTAATCATATATATACGAATTCAGAAAAATAAAATAAAACTTTTTTGGATGAGAACATAAAAAGAAAGTAATAAGCAACAAAAATATCCAATCACTTTTTATATCTACATGTCCAACAAAAACTTTTTCATTCGTTCTTCATATGTTTTGTAACTAAACAGTAGTAAAATGTATGAATCTCGAGCCCCGGATTCAGGACCCGATTAGATTATTTTATTACCAAGTCAAAAATTAAAAGTACATTCAAAAGTCAAAAATTCAAAACTTATGAAAGTAACCAAAGTAATATATAGTGTATTTTTATACAATAAAAGTTTTGATTATTACACGCAATAAGATGTGGGAATTTATATACCTTCTTGAAAAACATAAAATAATTTCATCGAACTAAAGTTATCACACTATAAATAGAAACATATAATGACGATGGTGTGGTGTTATATTGGAATTGTAATAAAGGCATGCATGCAAATGCGATATGTAAGGTATTAATTAAGGATATAAAAGGTGATGGATAAATGGATGAATTTATCATGAATGGCCGAAAAGGAGAATAAAGGAATCTACTTTTAGTGTTATTTATTAGCGAACCGAAATGAATATTGAAAAAGTTGAGGTTATAATATAAGTTTCGTGGGAGAGATATGATAGAATAAAGAGGAGCATAATGAATGAGAGGGTAAAAGGATCTGACCCGTCCGATTTGGCGCCAGAGAGATTGATTGAAGGAAGCAGCGGTTGTGATGACTTGGGGGAACATGGTGGCGCCAGGGAAGGCCCCACCGAACTTAGTGCCGGGGCCCACATTGGAGACACCGTGAAGCGCCTCGGACCACCACTCGTAGCCTTGGATACCGAGCCTGGGCACGGCGATGGCGTTGTTGACCACGAGCCTGATTTTCTCCGGCAATGTGAGTCTGGCTATGAGGTCCTGAACCCTGACGTGGATGGGGACGTTAGTGTTGCAGAACTTGAACCCCCTCGTGAGTTCGTTCCTAGGGTCGCATGCAAAGGGCACCCTCCCTTGGGCTGGGCTTGTGAAGGACAGTGCAACGCAGAGCACTAGCGCAATGGCTAGTAATTTGGTGTGGTGTTGAGAAGCCATGGAAGAATGAGGGAGTGAAAAGTGAGAGTGAGTGGGGTGGGATATATATAGAGGGAGTTGCGTCTTTTGCAGGGTTTGATTTCGATGTGGGGACACAGAGAGAAAATAAAAGTTTGATGATTGCGTTTCCACGTCGATTAATTATATAACCGTAATAAGGTTGATGAGAAGAGAGAGTGAGTCAGTGTAACACGCAGTTAGGCTCAGTGGGTGGTGGCTGGGTTGGTCCCATTTACTATAGTGTGGTTGTAGATGCTAAAACACATTCATTAAAATATATTACACGCCATAACATACAATAACATGGAAGATAAAGTAAGAAAAACAAGCCAATAATTTAAAGAAAAAAACAGAGAGAGCTATAAGTTGTATTTAATCGTGTTTTAGAATCGAGTTTTGGACACTCACGGACTAAAGAATCTCTCACTTTCTTACTTTATCGTTAGCTCAAAATTTCCATATTCATTTTTGTTTTAGTTCTTTCATTCGCTATTATGCTGTTCTGAGTTTTCTCAAATACATTAGAAAAGAAAAGTGCACAGTCCAAATATGTGATGGTTTGCGAAGGTTCTGTCTGCAGACCAGCTACAGAATTGAAAATTCTGTGCAGTAGTACTTGGGAGTTACCTATGATTCACGAATAAACGCTTTCACTTTCATCCCCGTGATGTTTCTGCAATTGACTAAAGCATCATAAAAAGAATATCAAAGCCCCGTGACAAGATTTGAAGAAAATATGTGTGTTTTGTCGTGTTTTTACGTGTACTTATGAAGAAAGCTACATTTTTTCTATGTGTATTTTTCTTATCTATCTGCATGCCAATGTTGATTGCATTTTGGTCCAATATGGTTCTATTCATTATTCTACAGAGTTGGGTGAGTCCTTACTTACCCCAGAAAATTGTAATAGAAAATTATTATTGATTTCTTGTTAAATATATAAATAAATATGCATGCATGTACATGAAACTCTATGCCAAGTTGTAAGGGTCCCACGTGCTTTTGAGAAGTGCATATATATAGATAGGCTCGTAGGCATTTTTTGTGTTAGTGATTGGATAAGGAAATGCTATCCATCTATAATTAGTGTATATATATATCTTTTATAAAGTGCAATAGGAATAATTGAGAATAAATTGTAGGGTTGTATGAATTTCATTAAAAAACTTTCCAAATATATAAAAATTGAAAGCATTGACCAAAGAAATAATTTGAAATTATCTGGGAACAGCACGTCCCGTTTCGTTTCATTTTTTTGTGAATTATGTGATAGCCAACCAACTGGGCATGTGAGGTTCTCAAGCAAGATTCCAAGTTCCACATGCCACCACTGTCTCAATACAATAACAAATAAGCCAACATTGGAATGCAAATTCTTGAGGTTAAATTTTTATTTTTCAAAAAGATTATGATCATCTAGTTGAACATTTTAATTATTGTATTTATCATATTGGATCGAAAATCTGGTGCATTAATTACAGAATCACTAATTCGTGCTTGAATGTGGGGAAAAAATAATCATTTTAAGGGGAAAAAATCTGGAAAAAAGCAAGGAGGGTACGTAATGATCTGGTCTTCTTTTGTTCAGTAAATTAGGGTAAACCCTTTTATGTCCAAACAAATAACCATACACGATATAATATATATAGTTTTTTCTTGCTTTACGTCTTGTAAAATTATAAGAAAATCAGTTTGTTTGTTTGTTTAAACTTAAAAAAAAAAAAAACAAAGCACCTTTTTTATCTAATGTATGTACTATTCTCTGTAATAAATATTTTTACACACATAGGATAGAATAACTAACTAACAATGGAACTTTCTCTTTAAGCACTTAATAATTTAAATATTTTTTCAGGCATTATTAAAATTAGCATTTCAATATTTACAAATTTAATAATTTAAATTATAGTTGTTTTATCATATGTATTCTTTCAATCATGAAACTTTTAGTGAATTTTTATTTCATTCAAATTTTAAGAAAGTAGTGTAATTGTAACAATGATATATGTTAATGAGGACAATATTTTCTTTAAAAGAATGATTTATTTAAAAGAGTGTAAAAAAAACGACTGAATAGGGTGAAATTCTCACCCTCTCTCAAATGGGTGGCGTAATTTTTTATAATTATTTATAAACATGATTTTAATATAAAAAATATGTTTTTAACAAAACGTTCGGTAATGTTAAATTTCTTTATTAGTGAAAAATATAGAACGTAACTACCAAACTCTTCATGCAGGATCTGATGCCAAACCAACCTACAATTAAAATAATATAAATAGATATTATTATTACAATGACATGACAGAAGAGATAGTCCATTAATTAGAAATAGGTGTCACTCCGATCCAACTTTAAAAATTCATGGAACAGATTTTTCGTCTCATCTATTCCATAATTCTGAATTAAGAGCACATATGATCTGTTTTTTTAGATAGAAAAACACAAATGTTTGAATAATTTGGTGTTGGAAAGACCACGAATAGGATATTTCGACAAAATATAAGTCATTATTTTGTGGCTTTTTCTGGTACGAGCAATATTAGTTTTTGATCCAATATTAGAATTAGGTAATATTCTCTTTCCATTATAACAGAAAAAGAATTTTGAAAAGTGATTACACACTATGGAACACTTACGTCTAAAGAAATTATTGTATTCATGAGTGGGTAAATGATGACTATAAAGTTCAACAAATGATGAATGAATCACCATAAGTTTAGAAAGGAAAGCTTAATTTTGAAGCATAGAAAAAAGCAATTATGGTAAACTCTTTTTGTAGTTTAACATTTGTCATGGCTATAGTTTTTAGTTAGAGTTATCATCAACCAAAAAAGGATACGACGCACCATGAAATGTTTTGCCATTTTAATATATTGTCTACTTTCTAATACTAATATAATATGCGTATTGTCAGATCTATAGAATACTCAGAGAAGTTACTATATTTATAAGTGGAAAGAGTAATTATGTGCAAGTAAAATTAACTCAGATTTGTTTCTTTTATATGCAATTTTTTTTATATAATTTTATATCCAATTTCAATCATTCACTTTAGAATGACTATTTTCACTATTTAGAAATGTTCATATTACAAACTACAACATGCGTGTGAAACATATCATCACACTCACAAATAATTTAATTAACAATATCTTGTACAACCCTTAACATGTATTACAATACCTTTGTAGTTTACTATAAATAAACTTGTACCAAATAATTATAATTCAACATTACAATGATAAATCACAAACATGTTGAGCACTGAGTTACCCGTAGAAATACCAAAGTAACAGCTTCTAAAAGTAAAGTTATTTTTCAAGATATCTCAAAAAATTATATATATTAATAAACCATATATTTATTTAGAATAGAACAAAATTTTCCTTAAGTAAATATGTTTTTCTTAACACAAGACAACCTTTTTACTTTGTTTGCCATTTTGCATTGTTTTGGTTCTTCGGTTCCTCTTTAGTGTTGTTGTTAAGAGGCATGAATTATAGTAAGTTTGTTAACGTGAAAGTATTATTTTTTAATTGTTCTACTAACTTACTTCAACGTTTATAAAATAAGCAAATGCATATATGTAGTATTATTCATTTCCATATGATAAAAAAGAAATATCAATTTCACTAAATGCATAAGTTTAAACGTTTTATTTTACATTTGTTGTATGTACTCTTAAATAAATGTTACGCCTTGGATCCAACTTTGTTTATAATTTTTCTAAAATTCGCATTTAAATGATATACACGTTTGAACGTTTTTCTTATAATCAAAATACCATTCAACACTTACGTATTATACTTATGTATTGATATCATCAACTCTTACTTAAGAATGCAATTGTAATTAGGGTAGTTCGATACAACTTTTAACTTAAGAATTTGGTGATAAGCTTATTCATACAAATAATGAATTTTCAAAAAAAAAACAACGTGCATTGTCTCTGTCAGTTTCCTTCTTAATTACTCAAAAAACTAAAACTCATAGTCACCTGAAGTTACGTTATGTAGGGATGGGACCATATTGTTTAACGGAATTTATTACAGAGACTATGCAACCATTTGATTAGATGGCACTACCATTCTCCATTTTCTTAAGTCATTTTTGTGTCTTTCACTCCTCGAACATTTGAATATGCAAGAAATTATCCAATAATGTTGCAAAAGTGTATATAAGATTTTAATAAATGTTCAAACTATAATATATAACTATAGAACGTAAATGCCACCATACAAATTAGTTTTATTAGTATTATAAGGTTCGGTTAATATATATTAATTTATACGAATGTACTGATATATTCATATATATTTAATAGATGTGAAAATATTTCTAACCATCTAAAATATTTTTATTATTGAGTATTGTATCACTTGTTAGTGATGTACTTTTACTAATACATCGGTGTCATTTCTACGACTAATAAGAGATTTGTACACTTAAATTAAATAATATAATAAATATGCAGTAAATAAACAGTGTATACTTTAAAATTACGCATTTATAAATTATTGTATTTTAATTTAATGGACTTTTATATGTTAATGATATATACATATTTAATAAATGTGAAAATACATCTAACCACGTAAACATGTGATCAGAATTATTCTTCACAGATAACTATACATTAATGACAAGGTGTTCTACTGTCCCTACAAATAGGATAATAAATTACAAACTAGATTCTAACAAATAGATAACAAAAATATAAACTAAATTCCAGGTTCCAAACAATTTTTTTTAAGTTAATTTAGACTCTTGTTGTTTATCATCTGAATTAAATTGTAGTCGTGTTTTCTTTGATTCGTCTTAGTTTGTTTTTTTTTTTTTAAATCTCTCTAGTTTTTATGTGTTTTTAAAGGAAGAAATGTCGGATAAAATTCAAGTATGTAATCAGTAGAAGGAAGCTTTGTGAAGGAAATCGGTTGCCAACTTAGTAAGCAATTTAGTCCAAACATAAAAGAATAAATAATAAAAAAAATTAAAAAAAAATGTGTCTATATTATGTGGCTCACTTTTGTTTTTATATGAACCTTATTTCCAGGAAGATACGTAAGAATGGGTAATCAAATTAAATGAAAGCAACTTTTCCTTTTATACTTTCTAATAAATATGGACAGAATTCATTGTCAAATATTCATGTTGTGTGGTGGCATGCATTTATAAGTTTACTACATAATTACATAATTAGTGTAGATTTTCTGATATTAAAAATTGAATTTAATGTTTAAATTTAATCTAATAAAATTGATTAATATAAATATTTTTCTTATATTTTAATCATATTCATAATTAATATAGATTTTTTTTATACAATTTATTTTTTAATTCATTTATGATTTTTCAAAGTATAAAATTAGATATTTATAGAAGCTTAAGGTGTGAGAAGAAATATCAAAGTAAAACAATTACAATCATCTATATATCAATGTTAGGAAATGTCCTTTTGTCATTATAAGTAGATTTACCATAAGTCCATAAGCATCAAAATGTCATATATCAAATAAGGACTGGAACACTTTGTTGAGTGAAGCAAAAGATGATCTTTTAATTTAGCAAAGATACAAATTTAAAATTGAAAGGAAAAAACTTATGTGAAATATCAAATAGAATGTCATTATTCAAAAGTCGAAGTTTAATTAGTATTATAAGAATAATTACTATTGTAGAAAAGGAATATTTGTACCAGTATTATAGGAAATAAAATTATAATTATTTTATAAGAAAAATTTGAAGAAAACAGTATATACAATCTTTTAATCAAATTATCACCAGTAATTTTCACAGAGTAAAATATCTGGATAAAAAAAATTAAGAAAGGTGATTGACAAGTTACTACGAGTCAATAAAACATGATAAACAACAAAATAAAATTGATTTAAGGTGCGTAAAGAAAATTAAACAACCATTTACATCGACTATAGATAAGGTCAAATTATAATTATAATATATAAGTGAAGTGCAAACCTCATCTTAAGAATCGGTTTCGTATGATTGAGTTAGGTTTTAAAATTCACTTTCTAATAAATACAAAAATAACATACATAATACAATAAAAATGAAAATAAAGAGTTATGACTAAAAGTAAAAAAATGAATTAAATAAGATAAGAACCTTGAGAATCCTTCTTTTATTTGAACTTATCCAGTTTCCAAATATTTTTCATTCTGAAAAAAAAAATTGAAGAAATCATACTTCCTTCTATATAATATCTTAATTGAATTGTATGTAATAATCAATAAATTTAGTTTTATCCTATCTATCTATATTTATTTATAGTTATAAATAGCTATGTAGATACGCATAGAAAAAATTAGTCACAAATTTTTTATATAAAAATTTTTGAACTGAAATTGACTAATAACCAATATTAATAATAATCTTAATATTGATTGAATAATATGAGATGTAATGATGACATATTTGTAATGACATAAGATTGAATCATTCAAAGAATCATTTATCTGATACTAACACCTAAATCAATTCATTTATCTTTAAAAAAAAATAGTAAAAATAACAGAAAAAGTAAACCATATCAAATATTTATAGCATTTAGAGTAAACATAATTATACCACTAGAACTAATCTACCATAAGAAGTTAGAGTTTTCATCCACGAGAAAAACCAAAAAAATTATTAAAATAAATGCGAAAAATTCACTTCTAATACTATATTAAGAGGGGGGGGGGGAAATAACTCATAAGATGTGTAATTTTAAAAAAATGATATATGAAATTAAGAAAAAAATGAAGCTATAAAAATTCTTGGGGTGGCTTACAAGATGACGTATGAATGCTACCATAGAGACTTGAGTACAATTTTTCATGCAATACGAAAGAGAAGGAAAGCGAAGGGAGAAAAAGGATAAATTGTTGAGGTGGAAAAGGAAATGGGCCTAAGCAGACCCAACTGGATCATAAATAAAATGGGCCCACAAATCCTATCCATTGACGGTGTGGATTTTGACTAATATTTGTGGATTAGAACAAAGATTAGCCATGAGTGTGCACCATGGAAGCCGAATCACGAACACAAAGCTATATCTGTTACATTCTACAAACAACAAACATGGTTGCTCAATAATCTGGTATACCTTCTTATCCTTAAATCTCTACAAGGAGACGTGAAGACATTGTTTTTTCATCAAATTCAAGCTTTTCTTGCAACATCATGTTAACATTTTAAGGAACAATAGTTTATTCATTGTAACATGCTTTGAGTTATCTCTTGAGTTGACTTTTCAAAAGTTGTAAAATTACCTAATAATATATAAATTATTGTTTTCGTTTTATATAATATCCAAATGGAATAATAAATTGTGGGTCCTTCTTGCTGGAAAATTGGTGCTTGAGTTTGAGAATATTGCAAGTAACATCTTCATGGGCAATCAAATCATGGCAGTTATAAGAGATAGAAATCATATGAATAACCAATTTGGAAACAACCTTTGCGTTATCCAGATACATGCTTTGATTTTATTCTACGCCACTTCGTTTTTCAAAAAGATTGAGCTACATAGCATCTCAATTATTCATATCTTCTTATAAAGTTATCGTTATTCAAAGAGTTCAGATGTGGATGCGAACCTAATTACTTGCACTATGATATTATTTAAAATGATTAATCATTTTTTCCTTTTATCGGTTAAATTATTTATTCTGGCCTCTATAATTTGCTATTTAATCTCACTAATTCAAAATTATTCATTTTTAATCTTTTTCATTTTTGTGATTTTAAACCGTAAGAAAATACAAAGGATATATATATATATATATATATATATATATATATATATATATATATATATCTTGAAACATATTGAAAGACTTAAAATAGACATGTAAAACGATACAACAAGAGTAATATCTATTGTTGGTACAAGTATAGAGAATTTGTTGTCAGAATAAAGCCCCTGAAGAGGTAGTGGCAGACCAAACATAAATTCTTTTATTTTTTTATTTTTATTTTATTTTTGAAGTTATCCACTATGATGAATGTTATATTTATCTGTCTCTCTTTTAGATATTATCTTTTTTTTTTCTGAATTTTATATGATTTTATTTGTATCATATCTATCTATTTATTATAATTGCTAGTCATATATAAAGCTCAAAAAATAAATGATGAAAAAGTGATAGAAAAATGGTTTGTTTATGAGCATCATCCATGCTTTAAGGAAGTTAGTTGCTCCTAAAATTCTACTTCTTTGTTGGCATCTAACTTGTTTGGTAAATTTATCTTTCAAATTTTGAAAAATTGTACATCAATGACAATGAGTAAATTATTTATGTAATAACAAAATTATATTAACATTTAAGAAGAGGTTTCGTATATAATTTAGTTTTAATATTTTAAAGTTGATTGAACCCAGTCTTTTCTGCTTGTTCTTATCTTAAACAGGAGTATTGTTTTTTTTTTCTTACAAATTCTTTGACTAGATGTTAATAATTTATAAAATTATTTGTTTTTATGAGAAAAATATTTATTTTACAATTTATAATTTATATACCTAAAATAGGTGAAATGCTAAATACGATAAACTTTATTAGAATAAGTTATCTCAAAAAGAGAACGTTAAATTTACTTTAATTCATAATATTTTAAGATATAATTTATAGATAAAATATTTAATTGATGCAATATTAACATGTTTCTCAATACGATAATCATAATTGGAACATTGGAAAATAATAAAATGAATCATCATATGTACGAAATGAACTGTTGATTGGTCCTACAACCCTTATTCTAAATTTATATTATCTATGCCTATTTTTTTTTCACACAAATTTGGTGTTATGATGGGAACTAGACATTTAATGTTAATGATTAAAGATTATTTTTAGGTTGTGTGTATGTCTTGGACCCTATATGATTTAATTGAGATATTTGAAGAAAATTTTAATTGCAAAAGTATAACACCTAATTTTTACTATTCTTTTCATTAACTTAATTAACATTATTTAAAAGTATTAATTAGACTAACTTAATTAACATTATTTAAAAGTATTAGAAGTATTAATTAAATTATGTTCCTACCACACCATTTTTACATAGGTTAAGAGTTAAGACCTAAGAGAAATTAAAATACTTTTTTCTTTTTCTATTCTTCAATAATTTTTTAAGAACAAAATCGTAATGAAGTTTCACATTTCAAAATTGACAATATTTTAAATGTTACTTGACGAGCTTAGGATTGAAACAGTGACACTTATTATGAGATGCCAAATGATTTTACCAGAATTTTAACTTTTAGTCTTGTTAATGGAAAGATCATGAATCCTACTCTAATATGAAACTGTTTAATTTCTTTAAACTAGCATTAGATATTTACATAAGAGACAACCTTACAACAAATGTAGGTATTTCACGTGGTGGTGTGTGCCATAGAAATTATATCATCTCGGCCGTAAGCACATTCGTGCATGTTAAACCATAACTGTTGTGTTCAATAAAATTTCCTAAACATCTCAAAGATATAAGATTATGTTTGAATACAAACAATACCCCAAGTGCATCAAATGTGCTATATATAGGGCATGGTTGAACGTTGAAGAATCTTTTACAAGATCAATCAGTTTTGGTTTGTCAAGTGATATCGTAATAGTAAGAATTATATAATTATATGACTTTTAATTGTTAATTTAGCAACATGAAACTAAAAGTATTGTGATATACTAAGAGATTTTTCTAATTTCTTTCTTTTCACTATATAATTAAATATTTCACTAAGATTGGCATGAGTATAAGGGATTATTAAGCATGAATAGCTTTCTATAAAAATTTTGAAACTCTTATTTGCTTAATTGATATGATAATAAATACCTAGGGAACAATTTAATTTGAACCAAAGATACATCTAATACTAATCATCACTCACTAAATTACTATTCTACTTTGCACTTGTCGTATAACCTAATATAATAATAAGAGATTAAACTTGGTTAACGAAATGGTTAGATCATTTTTCTCAAACTTGGTCAATGCCTTAAACATACTTCAATAAAACTAAATCTCCTTGGATAGATTTCCTTTATCTTTGTTTGGCCTGAAAGATAGAAAACTGAGAAGTAAAAAAAAAAACTGAGATCATTTAAATTGAGCGAAAAGAAAAGAAATAAATGTATTTATTCTTATTACTTTAATTAGTATTTATCATCCCAATATCATTTATTATTATTATAAAAATATAAATGTTAATATATGTATGACACTATGTCAATAATTTTCGCTTCTTTCTTTTCATTTATAAAAAAAAATGTAATTTATCTCTTGTATTCGTAAATCACAATTTTATTGTCTTTCAAAAAAATGACCAGTTCAGTCTTTTTGAACTTTCTTCCACTCTCTATTTTTGGTGTTTTGAAATAAAATTGAAGTTTGACTAAATGAAGAAAGACAAAGAACTTAAATTATGACTATTTCAATGTTTAAAAGCTAAATATATAACGTAAAAACACAAACTTCAAATCATGTTATAACATCTACATACACAACAACAATGAAAATGTATCCTTTTTTTCTCTCTTCCACTCTCATCATAGCCACCACTTTTCTTCAAGTTAACTCCATCTAATTAATGAACTTCAACTATAAAGCTTCTTACTTCTTCAAGCTTTTCACTTTCTATTCATTTCCTTCACAAGGTCAGTATTTTTCTCTCCCAATTCCTTCTCTTTCTGCTTTCTTTTTAGGTTAAAATGGAAGCTTTGTTGTGGGATTAGTTTCTGTATATCTTCAACAATCCAAAGCTTCAACTTTTGGTAAAAGAAGCTTCATCACAAAAGGTCCATGGAGTCTTTGAAACTTAAGTTGAAAAAAATTACATTAAAAAAAGCTAATGCAAACTACCTTTGAAACTTAAGATGAAAAATATAAGTAAAGGCAACCTATTTCATTTTTATGGAACTAAATTATGAATATTTAATAATTAGAATGATTTATTTAGAGTCATATTAAATAAAGTACTAAAAAAGCAAGTAAATTATATTTTTTTCTTCTTTAAAAATCCTCCTTTTCTTTTTTTCTTCTCTCTTTCCTTTTTATTCGAAGGTTTAAATATTATTTTTTTTAAAATGGATTTCTTATGCAGATTATTCCTTTTATTCATTGCTTTTTTGAACCATGGATAATTTTATATCTTTTATAGACGATTGAAAAACGCTGTAATATGTGTTAATGTCTGAAATTTTAGTTGTTTTTATTCAATACTTTTCAACAATAATTACGGCTTATACTTTATTGAAGGTAATTGAATTTTTCTTACGAACACATTAAATTGTCGAGATTTGTTAGCAACCTCCTTCACATGATTCTAATTCAATATAACTTTTGTTTAAGAGATAAAAAAAAAATTGAAGATAAATTTATAAGTATTAAAAACATATATAACTTCTCGAATAGATGTACTAAAACGTTGAATGATAACAATTACATGACTATTTGATATCACTACATTTCTTCATCCACCCCATCAAAAAAAGTTACTGGAATATATATATATATATATATATATATATATATATATATATATATATATATATATATATATATATTCCAAGAGTATTTTCTGGAACTGTTTTTGTGGTTCCAAAAACAAATTCAGGAAATGTAAGGGTGCTGAAAGAAACACAATGGGGTTCAGAAAGCAATTCTCTTGTTTTTTTGGCTTAACTTATGAAATACAAAATGAGCGTTTCATCCCGCACCTCCAACCCCTTCATCCTACACCTCCAAATGTTTCAAAAATGTCTAACTTACCCCTAATTAAAAAACTTTGAATATTTAAAAAAATAAAAAAGTGGTCAAGATTCTCATATGTAACGTGTATTCTCTCACATCTCATTTTTTTTCTCTCACCATTCTCACTCAGAGAACACTCTCCCTTTGCTCTCTCCATTCTCACTCACAGAACCCACTCTTTCCACTGTAAAGTGTTTTTCTGAGAAAGAAAACTCGTTATAATAGCTAAACATTTTAAACTTATTATATTAATTCGTAATTATTGTTATTGTTATACACTGATTTCTTTCTTTTATATTTATCTTCTCGTTAAAAAATTAATATATATCAATACTTAAAACATTCATAACAAATATTAATAAAAAATTAAGAAGAAAAACATAACGAATCGGATCTCCATATCCGATCGTTATTCTATCGGATAATGGCCTCCAACCAAACTCTTTTCGGATTTGTATATCCGATACAAATCATATAATTTTAATTTTTCTTGAAATATTTATATTAAATCTCAAAAATGCATAAAAATTATTTTTTAACAATTATATATTATCTAATTAAATTATAAATTCATAAAAATTAATTTTTAATTTTAAATATAATTATAAACTAATAAAATAATTATATAAGTAATATAATAAAACTTTTATGTAAAATATTAAGTATAAATCGGATATGGACATCCGAGAGTCCAAGCATCGAATATCCACAGTCGACATGTGTATAATCGGATTCTTATATTCGATAGGCATATCTTCAATAGTTAATAATAATAAAATTAATAAATAACTACTTAATTAATTAATTATATTTTAGGAGATTGAAGGTGCAGGATGAAGTGTCTGGAGGTGCAGGGTGAAACACTTATACAAAATTTGAAAGGGCCGTGCAGAGCTGATTTTGGGACCCAATAAGAAAGCATATTGGGCTTGAAGAACGCAACATCTTCAACTAGTCCTTCGTGTTACCAATTGCCTGTGGGCAGTTTCTTCCGGTACTCCCATATAATAAGATTTTCAATTTACTCTTAAATAGTATGATTCAAAAATATTTTTTGACTTTCGAATTATATAATGTAAAAATAAAATATAAATTCAAATTGTGTAATTTAAAATTTATTTTTTCTCATAAACACTTTTTGGATTGCATAATCCAAAAGAAAAAAAAATACTTTTGAATTATATAATCCGAAAGTCTTTTTTTAAAATTTAATGACTTTCAAATTGCAAAGTTCATGGGTATTTTTATTTTTGGATCACATAATCAGAAAGTCAAAACGATTACCGATTGTCCATAAGTATTTTTTTAGAAAAAAAAAATTGAATTGTGCAATTGGAAGTAATTTTTTATTTCCAAATTATGAAGAAAGTCATTTTTTATTTTAAAATTGTTAGAAAACCTAATCTCATGAGAGAGAGAGGGTGAATGAAAAATATTTTCTCATTACTATAACAGTAAAAGTATATAATACTAAAAACAAAAATACAGAATATTACTGTTAACAAACCCACAACATATCAAAATGAGCAATGATACAGCAGATTATTCGTGTGAAGCTTGGTATGATTTTGATTGCACAACATCCAAATATGAACAAAATTGTTACAATCTTTGATGATCAAATATACGTTATACCAAAATATATTCAAATTATACAAGAGAAAGGAGACATCAAAAGGCAAGATATATATATATATATGTATGCAAAGTAAGAATCTATACAGAAATTAACTATGAGTGTCCAATCCAAACTTGTTTCAGTCTCATCATGTGAAGGCCAAAGTAGTTGAAATATGTTGTCTACTTGCCTCCTTTATTAAGAATCTTTAGCAGGATCGAAGAATGGACAGAGGAAGGAAAGATCAATTTGTGGCAGAAGATGGTGAACCAGAGGGCTTAAAAGCCTTTTGTTCAGCACAGGAGAGAACTTCATTAGGCCCTGCTTCTTCTCTGCCAACACCCATGAGATCAAGGTAATAAAGATAGTGAGAAATGATGTTGTTCATGGCCTCATTATCAGGTCCCTGCCCACAAGTTTGGTCCCCATAGAGCAAATTTATAGTGGCACCAAATCCAGGTACCCTTTTGGACAATGTGTCGTTCTTTGTGGGTTTCCAATTCCCAACAAACACATCATGGGGTGATGGTAGGTGCTTCTCAGGTGGGCTCATCCACTGCCACAATGCAGCCTGGAAGGCTAGGGTTGCATTTTGTTCTATGTATTCTGGATGGTTCAACAGATCCACCTTCAAGGCTTCCCCAGCTTTTCCATAGTTGTAGTTCCTGTTATCATAGGACAAAAACAAAAGGGGTTTTTTATCATAACTATTGCTCGAGTTTTGGTAAAATCTTTGCATAAAATGCTTCTGACTAACCAGTAAAGTGGGATGGCACCACGACCATAGTATGCTGCACCAGGAGAACAAGGGTATGTCAATTTGTAGTATTCGTCGCAGTAAAACTTATCAGGACTCAATTCCTTGTTGTAGCATAAACCCCAGGCTAAGGGTCCCCCAGTAGCCACCCCGTAACCACCTGAAACATTATTCCAACAATGCTTACCACACAACTTCATGGTCTTAGACAATTTGAAAAACATAAGTGTATAAGATTAAGGGCATCTCAGATCGTCTATAAAGGAGTAGAATTCATCACAAAGATATAATATGAATGAAACTTGTACAGTATAACAGTTGGTCAGTCTATGAGTTTTGTACTTTATAAAATATTTACTTTCTTATCTAACACAAAACTGATCATATATTCATATCAAAATGTGGTAATCATGATTCATATGTGAAACAAAAGTGACTCACAAGTGGTTTTGCTGCCAACATGGCCAAGGAAAGCGGCGACCTCCTTCTGGCCACTGGTGGTTCCTCCAGTAGTGCCAAAGCCGAGAGGCTGATACTGTGCTGCAGCAGTGATAAAAGAACGGTAGTCCCAGAATCCAACAGCATGTGCCACCGGCGAATTGCGCTTTGAAAAGAGGTTCTCAAACTGGTAGGTCTGGAAGTAGTCAGAGATGGTATCGTTGCAGCAATAAGCAGACCAACCCTTGCACTCCCACCCTTTGTCACACACCTTCTTCCCCTTCACTGTCTTCACCAATGGCTTCACCGATGATTGTCCATTCCCAACCACCAACATGGCTGCAACACACACCACAAAAACCCATGTTGGGCTCATCTTTCTCTCTTTCTTTTGCCTTGAACAATGCTTTGCTGTGTGGCGTGTTTGTTTGGTTTTTAGAGATACTATATAGAGATGTTGCATGCAGGAAGAGGGTGGAGTGAAAGGAATGGAAAGCGAGTGTGTAACTTATTAGGAGGAAGTGATTTTTCAGAGTTGGAATAAATGGAGCTTTTGCTTCCATTTTCATTCACGTTTGAGTAGAAGGGAAGAAAACTCAGATGGTAGAGCTTCCTTCCATCTAATTAATGTAGAAATAATCAAAACCTACTGCCATAATAGTCATGGACTTTGGCAAAATTGTGGGATTTTTTCATATTTAGTGTGTTTATCTTTTGCTCTTGATTGTTCAGATTACCATAAATAGCTTGTTTCTGAGATTGCATGTATTCTTGTTCAATTAGGATATTGTGTATTAATTTGTGTAAAAATTTATATAAGTTACGGCACTATATACACTTCTTTTAGTAAGATAGGAATCATTTTTTAGGTTAAACATATTTTTACAACCTTAGATATATGTATACTTACTACTACTTTGTTGGGTAAGTGATAAATTTTCACCTACCTTCTAAACTAACAACTCATCTTATTAACGTAATAATGAAAATAAATAAATTTAAATATTTAAAACTTTTATTACTACCAAAATATGATTTTCCTATTTTCTTAGTCGGGAAATTGAATTCATAGAATTTTTTTACAATTTTCGAAATTTATTAGAAAAATTACTAAAATAAATGTGTTTTAAATAAAAGTTTAATTAAGTTTCAAGTCTTTAAATTTTAAATGAAAACTTTAATTAATGGAAAAATAATGTTAATAAATGTAATTTTTGTAAAAATTCCCAAATCAAATTTTTTTATATTTTTGTTCGTCTTTGATTCTAATTTTAAAAAATTTGATCTTTCGTTAATACTGTGTTAAAATCATTAAAGTAGTGTCATGTGTCAGTTTGTTTAAGTTTTTTAAATGTTTTTAATTATTTTATTTTATTTTTTACTTTTTAAAATTTTTCAAAAATAATAAAAATTTACCATGTGTCAGATTAAAGTGGTGATATGTGACCGTAGCAGTGTGATATGATAGTAATAATGTCAAGTGTCGTTGTTTTAGTTTTAATTTAATTCTTTTATATTTATTTTATTTATTTCAGTTTTTTTTTTCTGTAATTGGAGTAAGTTGATATCTCTTTAATGAAATTTAATTTTTATATAAATGTTATATATATTTTTTATTAAAATTAATATTTTTATTAAATGTTTTTATTGAGATTAAGTTTATTTATATTTATATTTTATATTTAATTTTATTTTTTTATTATTGCTTTACGTTCTTATAAGAAATAAACCGTTGGTTACAAGTGTTTTTCAATTTATATTTAGAATATAATGTGTAGAATATATTTTCTATGAAAATCATTTAATATTAATTAGAAAAATATATTCTCTTTTAATTTTAAAAAGTTAAATATGTATTAATCTTTAAATTTTGTGGAAAATATTTTTTTTTTACAAAGACTAGTTCATTGTTTATTTTTTTATGTTTAAAAATGTATAAAAGTTTGAAATAAAATAGTTTCTCGGGGTGGGGAGGGAAAGAAACAAACTTTAGTGAAAGAAAGCTTCACAAAAGTATTGCAATCTAAACCAAAAAACACAAAAGAGACTCCAACACAAAATTTAAGGACATTATCAAAAGACTTAATCAAAACATATGGTCATAATTCTAACTACCACAAACATGTGTTAATAGGTAGATGAAAAAGTTAATTATAAAGAATAAATATTTTTTGTGTTGTCTTTTTCTATTATTATTTTTTTCTCTTTTGCTTCTCAAATAATTGTACCTATAAATCATCTCTATATCTCAGTTACTGTTGGATTTGACTGCTTAACATAATAATCTCTATAATCACGTGTCATAAAAGTTCCATATACCAACTTGACGTCACTTATAAGGATTTTTAACCAAAAATTGCATTAATTTAACAAAACATTTAACCAAAAAAATTACAATTTGGAAAACAAAACATTGTGTCCAATACCAAAAATACATTTAAAACCAAACTATAAGATGTATTTTTAATTTAGAATCACATCATTGATTCAATAAACTAAATCTCCAACTCACATTTTAGAAACTTAATTTCAAATAAAAATTCAAGTTTGTTCCATAACATAACTTGTAGATAATTTGGTATGCAAAAAAGTGTAATGCGGTATCTCCTAAATCCTAAAATGCAAAAAAAAAGAGTAAAAAAATAAAAAAGAAAAAAGAAAGTTTCAAAATACAAACTCATTAATGAAATTTATTTCATCTTCGTCATCCTGTGTTGTAATATATTATTAAAAATATCCAATATTTTGAAAAAATATTGAAGATTTAAAATAATAGGGAAATTTTTTTTTTCAATAATTTAATGTTTTATTTTTTTTTGTCAAAGAGAATATTTTTATTTTTCATTTAATTGAAATTTATTTTCTTAAACTTGAAAAAAAGTATTCTTACCGAAGGCACTTTGTAAGTTAGTTAAAGTAGTTAAAATATGCTGACAAAATATTGTAGTAACATTTTGGAATAGAAGCAATACATTATAAAATGAAATAGAATATGCAATTTTTATAATAATCACTGAGGTTTTATAATAATTAGGATTTAAATATTTCACTGACCAGTCATTTTATAATTTCATTAAATTATGCAGCATTTTGAAAAGTTGAGTTTGAGATCAAAGAGGTTTTTTTATTAAATTTTTAAATTTTTAATTACAACGATGTATTATTAAATATTTTATAAATTTATTTAATACATTTTAACATAGTTTAACATTTTTATTTTTATTTAAATAATTTTTTCAAAATATTATCGAGAAATAGTATAAAATTTCCAAACATTTTATCTCCTGTAAAATTCTTAAGTTAATATTATACAACACATTATTTCTAAATTACAATTTAGTTATTTTTATTAATATTAAGATATTTTTAAAAATTTTAAATTAAGCCTATATATTAAAACATTTATTTATTTTATTATCATTAATGAAATTCATGTGTTGATTAAATTAAATTTATATATTATGTTTTCTTAAAGTAATAAAATGGCTTCAAATTAAATTTAAATTCATTTTTTACCAGGCAAATTTTAGTTTAAAAAGAACTATAAACTAATGAAAATTATCAAAGAACTTATACTTTATTTCTTTTTAATTTTAATTTGAGGAAAAGATAAAAAGAAAGGAGAAAGGACTCCTGAATGACAAATGAAAGGGAGGGAAATGCTCTTTTGCAATATGAACACTTTAAATAGAAGTTGAAGAAGTCAAATCTGGACCTACAATTTCTGTTTCCATGGATGGATGCAATGAACATCAACATCTTTGAAGTTGAGATGTGTCTATCACATTTAAGCTTTTCATTCAATTTTCTATCTCTATAATATAATAATATATAATATAATATAATATAAAGTTTTAATCCAATGAAACAAAGCAACCAAACCAGGTCAGAGTTTGGTCTCTACTTTTCTTTCTGTTTAGTTATTGCACAAATTTAAGTAACTATCACACTGTACGATGTCGGACATACATTTGTTTCGTGGTGTTATGTTTTACATTTTTCACATTCTATGGAAAAAAATATATTAAGTTAATAGTAGTATTTTGATGGGGTTTAGTTGAAATTTTGTTTTCTATAAATTTACAGAATTGTAATTTTGGTTTTTAAATTGTTAGTTCTTGTATTTTATAAAGTCAAAAATTTTACTCTTAATTTAACAACTTTCATTTCTATTTTTTTAATTGTAAACTTAATTTAACCTTTTTCTTTAAATACGTTTTCATAATAAATTAATATGGTAAATGAATTTGTTTAGTTATTGTTTAAACTCATTTTCATTTATTATTTTTGTAATGATTGAAAAAAAAAAAAAAATATATATATATATATATATATATGTGTGTGTGTGTTTTTTATTACGTTTAAATAGTGCATTATTATAAATTTTAGTGAATAAAATTGATTTTAAGTCTTACAAGCATCTTAATAATTTTTTTTATTATTTATTTTTTTCACATAAAAAAGTTTGATTATAATTTTAAATGTTGAATCACGTAAATCTTCGTTTACTGATAATATAAAAACTTAGTTTTTTATTCTTTTTAATTTGAATTTTTTGTTTTATTTAAAAAGAATTGTTTTACAAAACAAGTTTAATTATTCTTTAACTGTTCAATTATTTTAGTATTTGGAAAGTTTTTTCATATCTTCAAAGTATATTTTCTATCTTATATTTAATTATTCATTTTCATTTTATTTGTGCTATTTTATTAATGACATATCAAATCACTTCATATTTTTTATAATATTTTTATATATTATTTAATTTTACTACAAAAAAAATATTTTTGATTATTTATTACATAATTAAATTTATTTTCTAATTCATTTTTATATTTTTATCATAAATTTTCTTTACACCGTTTAACATAAATTGAAATTTAAAAATATTATAAATTTATGTCTAAAATTAAGTTATTATCAACTTAATATTTTTCATATATGCGATTTCATTCAATGTAATTTTAATAGATATATAAAAAAATAAATTAATAAAGAGATATTTGAAATATTTTTAAACTTGATTTTTTTTAATTTAAAAAATATACCTTTTAGCATTATCAGCTTTGTTTTGTTTCATTAATTATAAAAATTAATTTATGTATAATTATAAAATATTTTTATATAATTATTTTACTTTTACGTAATTATTATTTATTATTTTGATTTAAAATTTATTCTATTATAATTTTTTTCTTTATATTTAACTCTAAAATATCATAATATGTTTTTTTTCCTAAATATTTAACTATAAGATATCATAATATGTCTTTTTATATTAAATATTTGATAATATTAAGTTTTTATTAATGTGATTTTTATTTTTTATAAAAATTAGTTAATTGATATCACTAAGTTTATTTTAATTTTTAAGAGTAGGTTGTCCAAATTAAACAGGACAAGTTATTAGGAAAATAGAAATAATAATCACTAAACCTACCAAAAGTACAATCTTTTAATATTATTTTTGTATGTTTTAATTAATTAGATTATCTATTAATTTATTTTTCAAATTGTAAGGAAAGACAAACATATTTCATATATTTTCAATATCTCTCACGATGAATAATTATACCGACGTCAAATGCAATATAAATATTTTTAAAACTAAAAATTGAACAAACTTATGAATAGTGAAAAGCTAAAATATCAAAATTAGGTGAACTAGATCAAAACTACGCGCTTAGCAAAATAAGAAGATTAAAATTGCATACATAAAGACCAAATTGCATAATTCAAAATCAAAATTACATATTTTATTCAATTTTCATTAAATATTTTAGTGAATCTTTTCATAATAGAAATTGTCTCGCCAACTTAATTATAATTCTTCATAAAAACTAGTTTTTTCGTATTATAATATAATTAATTGGATGAAATTTATCCTATTTAATCATATAACCACATTTAAATATAATAAACACTGAAATAATATTTAAAATATTGAAATTATTTTTAATAGAGCAGATGTATGATGTATCATTTAGAAATTATTTAGAAATTATTTAAAAAAATTTAATAAAATGTTAAAATTTAAAGGAATATCAAATGAACATGTCTTTGGTTAAATGAGAGAAAATTGTTATGATATTTTCCTCACTCATAATAATATATTATCACTTGAGTAACAAATAATCATCTCTATAAATGGAAGAGATAATTGATGCAATTTATTTCTTACGCAAATTATAAGTAGTTGCTTAAGTGATTAATATTGTTGTTAAATCAAAATTCAAATCCTTATATTTCTTCACTAAATATTTTTTTCTTAAAAAATATATGTAAATATCATCATACCAAAAAGAATTTCAAAAGAAGTAAATTAAATCTTTCAAATCAAAATAATCTCATATAAATTATACTTCAAAGCAAAACTTAATTTCTTTTAGTCAGATTTGTCTTAAACCTTGTAAATGTAATTCAAAACAAATTTCATACTTCAAAATAAGTTACTTATAATTATAATCTAATTCTAAATAAGTTACTATACATTCAACTTATGTTTTTTTTTTTTAAATCTTAAAAAAAATTCTATTATAATAAAAAATATATGTATAAGTATAACTAATATTTATGAATCACGAACAAATTTATATAAGAAATAAATTCATCCTTCTACTCCAAAATTTAAAATAATATAAATATTTTCTTATTATATGTTTATTTTAACTAGCCATATCCAATGTAAGACATTATATATTCTCATGCATGAAACAAGGGCATGTATAGTAGCTACTTACAGACGTTATTTTTAAAACTTTTATTCAGTAAAAATGTCAAAGATTGAAAAGTTAACACTTTCATTAATGTAAATTCAGATGGAAATTGATACATATTCAAGTGATTATGGTCAAAAGTGTTACATTTGCACTAGTAAAATTATCATTAACTTGTGGACAATTTTTTAATAATGTAATTAGGAAAATATGATTTAATAGGAAACTCTAACCTAAGATGATTAAACTGAAGAAAATATACTCATCGTGGAAGAAAAAAGGTACCAACTTTTCCTTCCATTATTTTTCGAGGATAGCTTTATGTGAAAAAAAAAATGTTGAACTATACTCTGTCCACTTTTTTTTTTATTAAGGATATCTATAAAATATTATCTGTACTGTTTTTTTTTTAAAAAAAGACATTAAAAAATAAATAAAAAGTGAGAAATGAAGACATTTTATAAAATTAAAGATTAAACTGAAAATTTGGTAAAATTAAATGTTGAACTAATTAATACCTAAAATCCGAAAAAGTTGAACCATATTTGCTCCTTTGTTTCTGGTTTTTTATTGAATTTCCAAAACACACGCAATATATTGTTTGTTTTATTTTGTGTTTACATGGGACATATTATATATATATATAAATATAAGATTTTGTATGCGACATAATGATTTGATGACAACAACACCACCGTCATTTTTGGGCTTTGCGTTGCCGGAATTTGTATTGTAACCACCCACGCGTTGCTAATGCAGATTTTTTTCTTACGCGCTTCTAAAATTTTGTTATCTTTTATGTATAGTTTGACTTCGAAAATGCTTTTCCTAAAAAATAGTATTTTTATAGTTAATCATTTTAAATACTTTTATCACTCAATTTTTATTATCACACATGATATGTCTATATCTCGGTGTAAAGGAGATGTGTTAGAAGTTTCATATCGACTAGAGATAAAATCAAATTATCAAATTATAATATATAAGTGAAGTGCCAGTTTTGTGAGGTTGAGTTAGGCATAGATTCACTTTCTAATATGGTATCAGAGTCATGATTAAAGCCTATCCTAGCAAATTCTAAGTGAGCATTTCTGTTTTCACCCGTTGTCGGACCGCTATTAGACCACCCAATTTCTACTATCACGCACGAGATGTCTATACCTCAGCGTGAAGAGGGTGTGTTGAAAGTTTCACATCGACTAGAAATAAGACTAAATTATAATATATAAGTGAGGTGGTGCAAATCTCACCTTACAAACCGGTTTTGTGAGGTTGAGTAAGACATAAACTCACTTTCTAATAGATGACTCTTTCATTATTTTGTTTTTATAGAATGATTCAAGGAATTAAGGGAGAGAGAGTACTCCTAAACCATGTTGAGATTTGCTTAACAATGATTATTATATACATCTGAAAAGTCCTTTCTATTATTATTATTAATAATATATGATACTAAAAACTAATAAAATTATTGTTATTATAATTATAAAATTAAATATAAATCATTTTTATATAAATATTTTATATTTATTTTGCACTTAAATTTTCAATTAGAAAATATTTAAGTTTAGAAAAAATCAAATGAAAAAAATGATTAAATTTATGGAAACGATAATTTAAAGGATAAAATTGATAAGATTGTTATTTTAATTTAATATTTAGAGGATAAAATGGGAAAAAAATGTGAACATCGAGTTTAAAATGTTGTTGGTATGAGATGAATAATTTTTGACCTGCATGTTTATATATGTATATGTAGTGGAAATTGGAGTTTTCTTTAAACACATGCTAAATGAGAGAAGTTTAGGTGAATTATAAGTTTAAAATGAAATTAAAGATGTTTTTGACTTGGTAGAAGCTTTAAATGAGGTTAAATTGCAGGATTTTAGTGTTTGCTTTATGTAGAGTGGACTATTTTCTTGTTGAACAATAAATTGAAGACTTTTTAGAGTTATTTTTTTTTTATTTTTAAAGAATGTATATAAATATATGAAATGGTGTAGTTATTGGTCTTTTAAGTGTATTTTAAAAAACTTTTAGTAACTTATGTAATTTTGAAGAACTATAGTTGGTGAATAGAATGTAATTACTCTATCATGATATTTTTATGTATGCTTCTTTCAACATATGACCAAATACTATTCAATACTACATTTTGTAGATATCCAGTAGAAATATTCTATCTATTGAGTGGTTTCACAATGAATATGACAGGATATTAGTAATGCCTATTTATTATTTATTTCATCTAAAAATATATTTTGTTATCTATTTCATTATTTCATCTAAAAATATATTTTGTTATCTATTTCATTATATTGAAAAGAATAGTCAATATAATTTATTATTTACATGATGACACCTATATTTACCTTGTCAAAAAGAGTAATTAAATAACTATATATGGTATTCACCATAAATATTTATTTATTATCTATTATATATTTTACTAACATGTATTCATAGGTAATTTTTTGTCATCTTTAAGTTAATATGATGGTTAAAAACCACAAAAATATAATGAAGTACACTGATTTACTGTGACATTTAGGAACTATTCCATAATTTTTTATAACTTTTTTTTTTTACTTTTCATCTCTCTCTATATATATATAATATTCATTTATATAAATTTCCATAAATTTTTAATTAGGATAAGTTATTAACTTTACCTATTAAATGGCTTCATCATGTTTAATATTAACGTTTAATTTATAAGTTTAATAATTTTAAAAATATTATTATATTATTTAATAAAAGATCAGTTTCTATTTTTTTTTTAATTTTGATTTTTAATTTTGAGAAATATTCATACTATAATAATTGGTGGATTGGAAAGATTAGACACGTGTGAAATTTTAACGGGCTTACCAGCAAGGTCCTTTGCTTATAATAAAAATTTCACTCAACGACTTAAGAGTTTTAGTCAACATCATGTTGGAAAATTCACACACATTCCAAAATGTAGAATATAAATATAATTTTTTATGCATTTTAACAAAAGTTCCAATCAATTTTTAAAGACATGCTAAATCTCATGTTCATCAAACATAGGGTATAAAGAAGATAATGAATTTTTTTATAAACAAAACAAAATAACCTAGTTTAAATAAAGTTTTACGATTTATTTAAATTGTTTATATTAATTCATAATCATTTACATAATTAGATAATTTCCCTTTTCATTTTTAGTTAAATAATTAAAAACTATTTCACTTTATTTTCTTTCTTTTTCTCTCCTTAGAATCTTTTCCTTTTGTTTTCTTTTTTATATCATTTAATCATAGCCGAGGAAAGATGAATCTTTAAAAGATAAAAAATGGATATTATTGTCAGAGAAATAAAATAAGTCGACAATAAAGAAAATAGAAAGTACGAAAAAGGAACAGAGGAAAGCAGTGTCATTATTGTTCAGCTCCGAGCTGCGTTTTTCTTTCTTCCGATTCTAACATACCCAATCTCCAATCAGGTAAAATTTCTCACCTTTTCTTCCTTTCTTCTCTCCCCATTTGACTTTGACCATTTTCGTTTTCTGTTCACAACTTATGGTTTCCAATATATTATTTATCTTGTTTACTCTTCTCTTTTGTCTGATCATGTGTTTGCTGACTGCTTGCTAAGGTTGTCGGTGATGCAATTGTTGGTTTTCTGGTGAGAGAAGAAGGTGTTGGGGGCGAAAATTTGCACTTAGTTTGTCTTTTTCTGATGGCACAGGACTTAACTGGGCAGCTTGTGGGTTCAGAGATACATGGGTTTCACACCTTGCAGGGTACTTGCATTCTTCTCCTCTTACCTCTCTATTTGATTATGCTCATGTTTGGCTGAACCTACACTTTTATTAAGTTTCGATTTATTTTTTGAGAGCTTCCAACTTTTTTTAACGGTTCTTTGTGCCATGGTTTTATTTATTTTTTGGGGGGTTGGATTTTTTGTGGAATTTTGTCATGTTGGTTCTTTTGTAATCGGATTCGCAAAAATCCTTGAACTGACAAAGTCAAGAGAAATAACACCCTCAGATGTTAAAATTTCTGAAGGATTTATGTCTTGAGGTGCCTTTGTTTTATTCATTAAGGATTTTACTTGTAAGAACACAACTAAGAAACAAGCTTGTTACTCTCTCAAATGCATATGAAATACTTGGCCAACTTTTATCATTGAAGCATACTTGTAGTCAATTTTAATATATGATATATGATGACATGAATTGTATCACATGTAGATAAATTAATTGAATGTAAACTTTGTTCTATCTCTTAGAAAAATATTTTATGAGAATTTTCAAATGTTCATTATCTAAATATATCATCAATCATGAAACCATTTTATCACTATAAGTTCTAATGTGTCTCATACAATAATATTTATATCTTATGGCTTTATTATTCACAGATAAATAGACTTTCAATTACTTTTGGGTGTGTGAATATGTCTTCAAAATGTCTCCCACACTTATGATGTCTCTTCTTATTTGCTTTTGATCCATTGTCTTCCATTCTTATGGTGCTTAAATTGACAGAAAAATAAGGTCAGCCAATAGAACTATTGAATACAATATAGAGCAATCCAAGGCACTTATGAATGTAGTTCCTTATAGATAATTACTCGTAGACACTATGAATAAAGCAAGAGTTGCATAAAGAAAGACATTTCTAATTGAAATATTGGCAGATGCGTAGAGACAAGAATTGCATGTTCCATGCAGTCATGTTTTAAAAACAGAAACATATTACTCAAAGAAAGAGTTGTTTTTCTGTTAAGATTGTTGGATAGAAAAATTTAACATATAAAGTTAGAACAATGAAAGAAATAGTAGAATATTCATCAGAATTAAAACACAAAAAATGTGTATAATAATCAACATGAATATTAAATATAATAGATGAAAAAATTTAGGATAGTTTGGGTTGAATATTTATATATAAGTAAACTGGATTTTATATTTTGTGTTTTTCTCCTTTTCTCAAGAGCTGAGCACTATTTATGAGAATAAGACCCCAAAAGCACTGCCTACAGAAGTGGCACACCCCGTTGAGAAACCAATTAATAAAAGATCCTTCAACTGGGAAAATCAAAAACAGAAAATATCCGTTTAACGTGTTAAATATGAATCCTATAAAAGAGGAATTAAGAAGATAGTGGGTGGTTTTACATATTAAAAAAAAACTGATTTCAAAATAAATAGAACGATATTTTAGATTTTAAATTACGAATATAATCTTATATTCCAACAGATTTTTGTCTCCTAAAGATGCTAGAGTGTGATTTTGAATGCAACCTTGAAGCGAAGAAACAAAGTACTGCTGGTTTGCTTGTAGATTGTTTCTCCTTCGTCAAGTGTGAACTTCTCTTGGTGTTTATGTGGAAAACAAGTAATAGAGGATTTTGTTGATTGATCTAGTATTGGCTGCTGTTTAAACTTGATGAAGTTCAAACATTTTTGGAAGAACTGACAAGAAATCATTCCTTGAGAACTTAAATTATGGGTATTGGTACCGAAGTTAAAAAGAACATGGTACCACGGCAATTCTCCATTTTTTTGTGTTGTTTCCTCATATTAGAAAATGCTTTTCCTTGCCTGTCAAAAGGCTTGATATATAATTTTCTATTGACGCCAGAAATTAAAATTAACTTATGGACTTTATTTTTTTTAAAAGACTTTGCTTAAAACTAAGGTGCATAGTTGAATTTGACTTATGAGAGAAACTGAATTCATTTTACCTTCATATTTTCTTCCTGCAAGTTAATATGAAGTAATTTATTGGAACTGTACTGAGCACTGACTTAAACTAAACTGAACTTCTCTGAAATATTATTAATAATAAATTCTATGTATTGTGTTTACGTGATTATGAATAAATTGTTCTTCTTTATGCCACCATTTATAAGATTTACGATTTGTTATTTGTTATTATCTTATCAGATAAACAGTTGTGACTGGCAATGTTGTTATGTATTAATTTTAAATTTTAAATGCTCAAACAAAATGTTGCAGCATATAGCTAGAAGGTTCATGATTGTACAAGGATTGGTCAAAAGACTCAGTAAACCAGCTGAGATGTCAAACATAAATATCTATAATAGCTTTTGTTAGGATGCAAACTGATTAAAGGAAGTACAAAGTTAAAACCTTTAGATGTGAAAGCATCGCTTTAAACTGTTTGTTGATTTGTTTTTCTAAATTAATTTCTTATTCGTGGCCCAGATCTGGATGTTAGTAATACTATGGAGGAAGCAAAAGGCAGATGGCTTCGTCCAAATGAGATACATGCCATACTCTGTAATTACAAATATTTCAAGATCAAGGCCAAGCCAGTGCATTTGCCCGAAAGTAATATGCTACTATTAACAGAAACTTGATGTTTGTAAATTAGATATGTATTGTCGTATAGATTGCTTCTCATCATTATTGTTCATGTATCTCAACTTCTATTTGTTATTTTTCATGTAGCATTTTTATTTTCTTGCTCCTGAGCATTTCATGTTTTGTAGAATATGCTATAAATTTGTGAACATGTAGATCTTTCACTCTTGTTGAAGCACATCTTAACAAAAAGTAAGATAGGCAAAAGAAGAAAAGGTTTTATACACAAATTTATGCATTGTTCAAGTGTGTGTTTTATGAGCATAAAGCAATGTGTAAAACCTCCATGATTAATTTTTGGCATTCTTCCTTCATAGATTTATCGAATGAAATTTTAGCTAGAGTAATATGTTTGCATCTAACTAGTAAAGTGTTTGCATTATCGAGAATTATATGACGTCCAACAGGAGTCCAATCATTACTAATGTTAGATTATAATTTTGTTTGTAAAACAGGTGGTACAATTGTACTATTTGACCGCAAGATGCTTAGAAATTTCAGAAAAGATGGGCACAATTGGAAAAAGAAAAGCGATGGGAAAACTGTTAAAGAAGCGCATGAACACTTAAAAGTGAGGATTTCATTTCCTGGTTGTTTATTTGAAGTTTGGTGTTAGCAGCTACTCCATTCTGAACAAGTATCCTGGGGGTTTTATTGGCTTCTCCTTTGTTCAATTTGATCATTGAATGCTTTCTCCCACTATAGCAAAACTGGTCTTTTTTAATATAGTACCTAATGTTTTCTTGTGCCTTCCTCAATCCCTTTTAATTAGACTCTCGAATTAGTTTAACTAAAGTTTTGGTTTTTTGGAGTGGCCAGTGGCATCAGTTGATCAGTGTTTCTTCTTTTAAGATGAAAAATAATGTGAAATAAATTAAAATTTGGAAAGTGATAATTATCTTAAAATTACCGAATTTCAACTTATGGCCTAGTAATTAACTTTCATTCTATACTTATTGGCTAGTTCAATGGATAGTTTTACCAAATCTTTATTCAGTAAGCTTTCTTATAAACTTTTAGCTAGCTTATTTACTAAATTTGTCAGACAAACCCCTAGCAAACTACACCTAACTGTATATGGCCAGTTTTTGTTATCTTGTAAATATAGAGGGGGACAAAATCATCATGTTTATGATCATCAGTATAGTATAATTCTCTTTTTCTTTTAGTATGGTACTTGAAGGGAATAAGGTATCGTGCCATGAATATGATGGAGTATATCAAGTAGCCTCTTGCGTGTTTGGGCTAAATCTTTAACCAAGCCACTAGAATTGGGTTAGTGGTGAGATAGTCAGATAGTTTTCATGAGATCATAGGTTTGAATGATATGTTATCTTGATACTAAAACAGGTTGAATATTGAAACACTAGGAGCTTTCTAAAGCTCTGTTCTGCATTTTACCAGTTTTATTGACACCAAATTCAATTCAATGCGCTTTCTTCAATGAGCCATGGGTGGTAATTTGGTGTTCGGTCTTGAAGTTTTCGACATTATGTGGATTTAGACATCATTTACGTACCATCAAAACCAGGTCTACGTAACCAAAAAATAATATCTATAGTATACTGATATGTCCTATTAGGGGTTTCTATTTATGTTAATGTAGTTTAGTTGTTCTTGAGGGTGAATGGGTAGTTTGTTCAGTCAGTTAAAATCATAGCTAAAATTTCAAAGATAACCCACCTCCTCATATCAAGGAATCAGGTACTTACTCATACAATTGTTACGAAATGGTTAACCCATGCAGACAAGGATCCAAATTTCCTTAGCAAAGGCCCCTCTTTCAGAGGCTGACACCTGGCAGCTGGGTGAATTCGGGACTCCCCCTTTGTAGGAATAGGAGTCTCAACGAGGTTCAAACTCGAGACGTTGGGTTATTTGCAAGACTCTGATACCATTGTTACAAAAAGATTAACCCATTCATACAAGGATCCAAAATTCCTTAACACTAACCCTCGACCAGAACAATTTCTGTTAGATTTAGGATTATTAATAGATTTATATCACATTATCTATGCTTTGTTCATCTACAGTTTTAAACTTATTATATTTTTTAATCTTTTACTAATTAAAATACAGTGGTTGTTGAAAACTGCCACTGGTTTTAAATTCTAACACCATTAGTTTTGGCTTGACCAAGAGGACGAGGAGGACTGCATTGTATTAAGTTTAAAACTTGGGGATCAAACTAAATATTTTTAAAATAGAGAGGCCAAATTGAACTTTGTAAATAACTAGAGGGATTGAAAAAAGTAATTTAGTTTATCATTCACATTAAGTGACAGGAGGGATAAACTATGCTTCCTCTTTACTCTTGTCTCCATATTACATCATATTTTTTCTATTATCAACTTCTCTTCCTACAGTTTTTTGTTATATGAAATTCTAATGTTCAATTCAGTCACTAATTATCCATATGTCTACTTTATTTTGCATTCCTTTATTCTTTTTTCTGTCCTCTTCAATCAGGTTGGCAATGAAGAAAGGATCCATGTATACTATGCACATGGCCAAGATAACCCGACCTTCGTCCGTAGATGTTATTGGTTGCTTGATAAGTATGTTTTGCTTGACTTTAGGTTCCCAATTCCAATATATCGTGTATGTCTTTATTTGTGACTGAGTTAGTAATAGGGGTTATGTATTTCTTTCATTTTTATCAAAAAATAGAATAAAAGTAAGTTTGCTAATGGTAATGTGAGTTACAATTGGTATGGTTTTGCTTTCAGGAATTTGGAGCACATAGTCCTTGTTCATTATCGTGAAACACGAGAGGTTGTGTTAGTCATTTTCTTTCTTCCTTTTTCCTCTACAAAATTTAACTTCATGCCCAAATGAGGACTAAGATTTGCTATGTGCATGCTGCTTTGCATGATAGAAAAACCATATATTATCAGTTTATTGTAGAGATTATGATAAGATTGTATTGTTGAAATTGTGATAAGATTATAGAAATCTTACGATCTAGAGGCTAAAAATGTGTTAGATTAATTTATTGTTTTCCAAGAAATATTTTCCTTATATTACCTCTTTTAGTCTTTGTACAATATTGCTATATATATGATAGGGCTGGGCAACTCTCTCCCAAACATGCTTTTCAGTCCAAGAGATTGTTTCTTGTCTCCGTTTTGTTGGTATTAGATCTCGCATTACGGACCTGATCATTTGATGTCTGGATGCCAAAAGTTGTCTATAAGAATAGTGTCTCACACTGTTTTTAAATTTGTGTGGATGGAAATTTCATTTATTCTCATGCAAATTGCTTTGGTTGTTTTATTTATTTTTTCCTTTTTATTTGGGGAGGGGAGGGGGAATAAATTGGTCTGGTTGGAAATATGCGGTGTTGTTTGCCAATGCATATATTTAAAGGCATCTCAAGCTAAGAAAAAGCTCCTCTAGAGAGTTTGTGTCTAAAGTGAGCAAGGGGTGTATCCACCTAAAATTTTAGTAAAATAATACTCTAATTCAAACTAAATCGAAGGTGTATACATCATTACTGAATTTAGAGGAGCCTTTTCCTTCCAATGTTGGATATGTGCCATTTATGCTTTCTCATTTGAACTAGTTACTGAATAATTTGGTTTTCTAACCTTGAAAGTTTGGTGGTGGTTTATGATACAGATACAATTGCAAAGTTCTCCTGTTACACCTGTAAATTCAAATTCAAGTTCTGTCTCTGACCCAGCTGCATCTTGGATTCTAGCAGAAGACTTAGATTCTGGGGCGAAAAGTGCTCACAGTGCTGGTGAGAAATAACTTTTAGATGATTCCGGTCCACGTCTTACAAGTTATATTCATAAGGCTTTCAATATGAATGACTTATTACATTTCTTTGTGATATTGCGATATTATATTCAGATGCTAAGTCTTGGTTAGGAACAAAAAAATTAAGAAGCAGAATAATAAGTTAAGATAAAATCGTTCATGTCTTCATACATTGAAATTTTTCATTCCCTCCAGTCCCGTGACTTTAGTCTTATGGATCTTTCCAAAGGAAACCATAAATAAGAGTCCTTTTATTGGTTATGATCTAATGATCCCATATGTTTTGTTACTGTTGCTTTCATACGTACTGCTGCTTTCTTTCCTTGACTAGGTATATACCCTCATCCCTTCTATCTTTTTTGGAAATAAACAGAGCTTAATGACAATTTAACAATTAAAAGTTATGAAGAGAAGCTTCATGAGATTAATACACTTGAATGGGATGATCTAGTTGTTTCAAATGTCAACACTTCTACTACATCTAATGGAGGTAATTATTTGTGTTTTAACAGAACCGGTTGTTTGTCGTGAAAGAACCTTGTTATTTATATCTTAAATTTACTTTTGGCAGGCAATGTTCCACATTCATATCAACAAAATCAAAGTTTACTTAGTGGAAGCTTTGACAATGTAAGATACTAATGCCTTTATTTTAGTTATGTTCTTTATTAAGCTGTGATCGAGTTTTTTCATTAATGCTTTATGGGAATATTAGTTCGTTGAATTTTCTTAGAAAACTGATAGAGATTGGGCATTATTAGTCCCAAGGTCCCACATTTATTAATATAAATTTTTGGTGAAGTATTCAAGTGTTTGAGTTTCCCCTCTTAATAACTAGCATTTGATGGTGGGTTTCTCAAGTGTTCGAGTACTTGTTAACTTAGTATATTAGAGCTAGTTGTCCATGTCTAGGAAACGGCTACCTTCCAAAGGTTTTGACTGGTGTGGTGGGTTCTAACCAACAAGTTGAGTGAAATATCATGTAAAGTATCAGAGTGAAAGTCATTAACAGGTTGACTCTCTGGGACATTTCTATGATAAGGACTTGGGTCTTATGAGGTGCCAAAGTCCCACATTGAGTATAATGGGATGCTTCCTTAGTAGCTAGCTAGCTTGTGAGGGTGAGTTTGTCAACTGCTTGGATACTTATAAAAACATTTAATAGGAGAGAAACTAAGTAAAACAAAAGTATGTGAAGTGTAAGGGATTCCTTGAAATGGAGGAAAATAACGCAAATCTTGGGGTAAATTGGCGTATGATATATATCTTTGGCACTTATAGATGTACAAGATAATATATTTTATATATCACTTAAATTGACAGTAAAAACATTCTTATAAATAGACAAAGCATATAGGATTATTGTTTATAAAAGTAAAAATGTCTCTTAAATATATTATAATCTTCTTCTGCTACTTCTTTCTGTCTTTCTCCAGTGATACTTTCTTTGTGATAGCTGCTGTTGTAACCTATATTCGGCTTTTGTTACCAGGTGTCTGTTACTCCTTCGGCAGAAGTTCCTCCTTCAGGTAATATAACTCAGTTTATGGGAGCAATATTATTCCTTACAGTTTCTCAGACAGTGTTAATCTGCTTAAAAATAGTCCTAAATCTCCTTGTGGTTTTGACACCTTGGGCACTTTGGTCAATGAAGGCTTGCAAAGTCAGGACAGCTTTGGAACGTGGATGAACAACGTACCATGTTCCATAGACGAGTCAGCTCTCGAAACATCAATTTCTATTGTTCGTGAACCATATTCATCAGTGGTGGCAGATAATCAGCTATCTTCTTTGCCTGAACAAGTATTTAATCTCACAGAGGTGTCCCCTGCTTGGGCATCTTCCACTGAGAAAACAAAGGTTTCCTTTTGTTTCTCACATATCTTATTGCTAGTAATTATTTTCTGTTATAATTGTATCCTTTAGCACTAAATGTAAAATATAGTTTCTTAGTTTATTTGTCTACATTTTCGTTCAGTCTTTGATAACATAGTATAGTTGTGGAATTTCAAAATTTCAATATGAAACCGAAAACTTAAACGATGAGCACAAACTTTCATTTTCAGCAGGCACCATTAGCATTCTGACTACCCTTTTTTATTTTATATTTTTGCAATTATAAGTAAACATTTTATGTCTCTTTACATCTTGCAGGTCCTGATAACTGGATATTTTCATAGTAACTATCAACACCTTGCAAAGTTCAACCTAGTGTGTGTTTGTGGTGATGTAAGTTTTCCTGTAGAAATTGTTCAGGTCGGGGTTTACCGATGCTGGGTGCCACCACACTCCCCTGGATTGGTCAATATCTATTTGAGCTTTGATGGCCACAAGCCTATTAGCCATGTTGTTAATTTTGAGTATCGTACTCCCATTTTGCATGATCCAACTGCTACAATGGAAGAGAAATACAATTGGAATGAATTTCGACTTCAGATGAGGCTTGCTCATTTGCTCTTTTCTACCGACAAGATCCTTGATATTTTCTCAAATACAGTATCACCAAATGCTCTGAAAGAGGCTAGCAGATTTTCCTTCAGAACATCATTTATCTCCAAAAGCTGGCAATTCTTGATGAAGTCAATTGACGAGCAAACAACTCCATTTCCACAAGTAAAAGATAGCTTGTTTGAAATTGCATTGAAAAACAAATTAAAGGAATGGCTTTTAGAACGAATTGTTGTAGGCAGCAAGAGTACTGAATATGATGCACAAGGGCAAGGTGTACTTCATTTGTGTGCAATGCTTGGATATAGTTGGGCAATCTCCTTATTTTCTTGGTCAGGCTTGTCACTAGATTTCCGTGACAAATTTGGATGGACAGCTCTTCATTGGGCAGCTTATTATGGAATGTATGATGCATCGATACCTTACTTATCTGAACCATTAGCCTATCTGCAACCACATTGACCTTAAAATCATTTTGACTCGAATTCATATTCAAGTTATTTTCCATTTTCATTGTAAAGATAAACAGAGACAACATAATCTCTATGATGTTTTCATGAAATTAGACACCAAATGATCTTTTCAGTTTCCATATAACAATACTTTCCTGTATGCTTTTTTTCCTCCTTTAAATCCAGTAGGGAACCTGATCGAACTTTTCATTTTTGTTTCTGCAGGGAGAAAATGGTTGCAACTCTGCTGTCTGCTGGGGCAAGGCCAAACCTGGTCACAGATCCTACTCCGAAAAATCCTGGTGGGTTTACTGCTGCTGATCTTGCTTATATGAAGGGCTATGATGGCTTAGCTGCTTACCTCTCCGAAAAGTCTCTGGTTGAGCAGTTCAATGACATGAGCTTGGCTGGAAATATCAGTGGCACACTGGACACTAGCTCAACTGATGTAGTAAACACTCAAGAACTTACTGAGGACCAGCTCTACTTAAAGGAGACATTGGCAGCTTACCGTACCGCTGCTGGGGCAGCGGCACGCATTCAAGCTGCATATAAGGAGCATGAGCTAAATCTACGATACAAAGCCGTTGAATTAAACACCCCAGAGCATCAAGCACGTCGTATAGTAGCAGCAATGAAGATTCAACATGCCTTTCGCAAGTATGAGACAAGGAGATCAAATGCAGCTGCTGTTCGAATTCAGCATAGATTCCGGACACGGAAAATCCGTAGAGAATTTCTTAATATGCGGCGTCAGGCTATTAAAATCCAAGTAAGACCTTCTCTTCTTGTCTATTATTCTTCATTGTCTTTAGTAAACATGCCGTGTAATGTGATTTCTGAATCTGGGAATGGACTAACATTCCCATTGGAAGTGCAGTGGTAGATAACAACAATGACACTTGAAAATGTATTTTGATTGTTTGGTTAGACCAACAGCTTGAGTTGATAATACAATTTATACCCTGGAAAAGGTTCATGGTACATATGTTTTCATTGCAGGCTGCTTTCAGGGGCTTTCAAGTCCGGAGGCAATATAAAAAGATCATATGGTCTGTTGGGGTGTTAGAGAAAGCAATTCTGCGCTGGCGGTTAAAGAGGAAAGGCTTTCGTGGTCTCCAGGTTAATTCTGCTGAGGATGGGGAGCAGGAAGACGGTGTAGAGGAGGAGTTCTTTAGGACTGGCCTGAAACAAGCCGAAGAACGTGTCGAGAGGTCGGTCGTACGTGTGCAAGCCATGTTCCGGTCTAAGAAAGCACAAGAAGAATACAGAAGAATGAAGCTAGCATATAGTCAAGCAAAGGTTGGTAACATGCAAATGTCAAATGTCAAATGTTTCATGTTTTGATTTTTTGTTTTATTTCACTTGTCTGTTTACATTGTTGAACTGCTTTGTGCAGCTGGATCTGGAAGTTGAAGATTTCCTCACTTCTGAAGTTGACATGTTAAATGACATATAGCTTGGTATCTTCCCAGAACAAGGTTTCTCCATAATTGAAATGTAGCAAACTAGTAGGTTTTTGGTGTCTTCTTTGTATAGTAGTAGTTGCATGTAGATTATGTAAATTCCCTGGTGTAGATCTGAACCAATGGCTCTTCCATATTGCTTAAATGTCTTGAATAGGTTGTCTGTGTTTATGCTCTGTATTAGGGATGCTTCTGATGCAAGAACAAGTTTGTAACTTATATAACAAGCCTTCTTTGATCTGAATAGACCTTTTGATGATCAAATTCTTCTGTGTTGTTTAAAGAGGATGGAGATTACTTTTGTTATAAAGGAAGAGACTACATTCACTTCTTTTAATAAATATTAGAATTATATTAAGTAAAAGAAAAATTAAAGAAAAACATTAAACGGTTGTTATAAATACTGTGATAAAAAAAATATTAAATCTTTTTGTTATTATGGTAATAAATTATTAAATCTTTTTGTCATTTATTTTTGTTCTTATTGTGTGATGTTTGCGTGTTAAATGTTTGTTTTTTTTCATTGATCTTGTTTTGGAAAATTCCACATCATAATAAAAAATTTAAAATAGTAAATAAAATCATATCATTTTCGACTTATTTTTTAATCTTTTCTTCTCTTTTAATTTTTATTTTATTTTTCATTGTGCCGTCAAAACAAAGAATCAAATATTTAGTAAAGAGATGATTAGTTGATCAAGTTAACAAAGATGTCCCTTAATTGTTCTTCTCTTTAATGAAATATGGTAATTTTTATTGGTTATCTGAAAAAAAAAATCAGATTAGAAGCAATATGTGAGATGTTTGATTGTCATAAATTAATATTATTTGCATAAAATAAAAGAACTTCCTCACCTTATTATATAAGAACTTACAATTTCATGTTAATATTCCAATAATGAACTTTTAATATGTTACCCAATGATTCCACCTTAAGATGATTTAAGTTATTAATAATAGTTAGCTTGTTGATTATTCTTCATTAATTTGCCACATAATTTTACTAAATTTTTCTATCTTGTTTAAATTATGAACATTTTTAAGATTGGAATTAATTTTTGTGTAAAGAGTTCTGTTAAAACCTCTTAATTATTTTCCTAAGACATGACAAAAAAACATTAACACTTCACAAATTTAGGTTAAATATTTTTAGATTCCATAGGTTTATACTTACTAATATTTTGTTGGCTAAAGATAAATTCAACCTACATTTCAAGATAAAAACCCCTTAACAATTTATTATATTTATGTAATAATAAATATACGAATTTAATGATTTCTCTATTATTGTGTTAATAAAAAAAGTTATTAGGTAATTATTTATTAAGAGATGGTGTCAAAATATTTTTTTTTAATATTAATTGAAGCTGAACTGATCAGATTTTTTTTATTTTTTATTTTTTACATTTCTATGCAATCCCTTTTAAAATAATTATTAAAGTGGACATATTTTAACTAAATTGTGATATGATCTAAAATTCAATTTCTAGTAAGAGTCGTGTTAAAAAATATGACATTTTAGAAAAATAGTACAAGCATCGTCTTAAACAGTAGAATTTCCGTCTGAACGTTCAGTTATTTGATATCCGATCTGAAAAAGAGAACGTGATTGTAGATTGGGCAATTGATGGTGTGAGAAAGATGGGGACTACGCCTGAGGCCAACGGGAGTAATCTAGCTGACGAAGAAACCCTCGGCGGCTCAATTAATTTCGGCACGGCGGAGGCCGTCGAATATGTCCGTTCCCTCACCGACGTCGGCGCCATGACGCGCCTCCTCCATGAGTGCATCGCTCACCAGAGAGCTGTCGACGTTGAACTCGACGAGCTTCTCTCGCAGCGCACTGACCTCGACCGTCACCTTCTCCAGCTCCAGCGCTCCTCCGACGTCCTCGACATTGTCAACTCCGACGCTGAATACATGCTCTCCAACGTCGCCTCCACCTCCGACCTCGCTGACCATGTCAGCCGCAAGGTGCGGGAGCTTGACCTGGCGCAGTCGCGCGTCCGCAACACGCTCCTCCGCATTGATGCCATCGTGGAGCGCGCCAACTCCCTCGAAGGCGTCCACCTTGCCCTCGAGGATGAGGACTATGAGTCCGCCGCGCGCTACGTCCAGACCTTCCTGCAGATCGACGCGCAATACAAGGATTCCGGCTCCGATCAGCTTCAGAGGGATCGCTTGTTGGCAGCAAAGAAGCAGTTGGAGGGAATTGTAAGGAAGAAGCTCTCTGCCGCTGTGGATCAGCGCGACCACCCCGCCATTCTCAGGTTCAGTCATGGATCTCTTTTTTTCCTTTATCTTAAATTATGAGAGTGTATGCATTTTTTTTTCACTGGAATTCTGTCATCCAATTGCAAATTGTTATATTTGGTTAGTGTTGGAATCTTCATTACAAAATAGTCTTTAATAAGCTGGTTTCAAAAGCGCTAGATGAGTATTTGAATTATTTTAGTTTGTTAGGGTTGCTATTCCTAGTTTTTTCGAGGTATAGTTTACGTTGCAGTTCTAAAGCTTGTTTAAACTCATCGGACTTTGCATTTTATTCATGAGGGCATCTTTATTTACCAGAAATATTAGAAGTTCCGATCATTTACTTTTACACTCCGTGTCAGAGCTCCACCACGGGCCTGATACAGTGTTTGAGAAAGAAAACACTAGAGTGAGTTAAGCAAAAGTGTATGAGAGGAAAAAACACTAGAGCGAATGAAGAAAGTGAAATGGCAGAATCAAGCAATTTTACCTCGCCCAAATTTGGTGGAGACTATGGTCACTGGAGTTTACTCATGGAGAATCTACTTCGATGAAAGGAGTACTGTAGTGTTATTGAATCTGGAATCAACGAACCAAAGGAGAATGAACCATTCAGTGTAGCAGAGCGGGACTGACTTGCTCTGAAACCAACTTAAGAAAAATGCACAAGAAAATTAGAATGAATTTGAAAGTGTGTTTCCCTCTCTTAGGATTTCATATATGTAATCATTTTGGATACATCAGATACAATGTATGAGACAAAAGAGAAGGGAATTCTAAGTGGTACATCTAGGAACTAGGTTTAGCACAAAGCCTATTTAAGACTACTTATTCTAAAAGTTAGGTTTGTTATCCTAGATTTCTAAGTTTAGTTTATGTTGCAGTATTTAAAGTCATCAAACATGGCATTTTATTTTAGAAGAGCATATTTATTTATCAAAAGTATTAGAAATTCCTATCATTAGTTTTACAGCTAGTTTGTTTACTTTAACATTTTTTACTTTAATACCCATTCTTACAATGATTAATTTTATTGGATGCTAATGTTTATATATATTTTTGCATTGAGGTCATAGAAATTGAACTTGATATTATGTTAAGGAAAAAACTTGTTCCATGATGCTGAACCTGGATCAGTCATTGCTCAGGTTCATTCGTCTCTTCACCCCACTGGGTGTGGAGGAGGAAGGATTGCAGGTTTATGTTGGGTACTTGAAGAAGGTGATTGCAATGAGGTCAAGAATGGAGTTTGAGCAGTTGGTGGAGACAATGGATCAGCGAAATGTCAATTTTGTTGGTTGTTTGACCAATTTGTTTAAGGACATTGTATTGGCAATTGAGGAGAATAGTGAGATCTTGAGTGGTCTTTGTGGTGAGGATGGTATTGTATATGCCATCTGTGAGCTTCAGGAGGAGTGTGATTCTCGTGGTTCTGCGATTTTGAACAAGTATATGGAGTATAGGAAGTTGGCCAAGTTGTCCTCTGAGATAAATGCACACAACACCAGTTTGCTTGCTGTTGGAGGAGGTCCTGAGGGTCCTGACCCACGAGAGGTTGAGTTATATTTGGAGGAGATTCTCTCCCTTATGCAGCTTGGTGAGGATTACACCGAATTCATGATTTCAAAGATCAAAGGGCTTACTTCTATTGATCCTGAGTTGCTTCCTCGTGCCACCAAGGCTTTCCGGAGTGGCAGTTTCAGCAAGGTTGCACAAGATTTAACCGGTTTTTATGTCATTTTGGAGGGATTTTTCATGTTGGAGAATGTCAGGAAAGCAATAAGGATCGATGAACAAGTGCCTGACAGCCTTACCACTTCCATGGTGGATGATGTGTTTTATGTATTGCAGAGTTGCCTGCGGAGGGCAATATCCACTTCCAATATCAGTTCTGTTGTTGCCGTTTTGAGTGGTGCCAGCAGTTTGCTCGGCAATGAATACCATGAAGCCTTGCAGCAAAAAATAAGAGAGACAAACCTGGGTGCAAAGTTGTTCTTTGGTGGAGTTGGTGTGCAAAAGACAGGTACAGAAATTGCAACAGCTTTGAATAATATGGATGTTAGCAGTGAGTATGTTCTGAAGCTAAAACATGAAATTGAAGAACAGTGTGCTGAGGTGAGTGTTGCATATTTTTAGTACCTTAAAAATATTTATCACTGATGAAATTCGTTAAATTTTGAATTATACAGTTGGCACACCCTTGCCTCGTGCATTGTGTGCCTAGGGTCCCATTATAAGGTAATTTTAGATTCCCAGGTTAGGGATTATTCATATAACGTATGCAGGATGTAGTTCTGAAGTATTGTAACATGATTTAGAGTTTTATCTAAAATCAGAATTGTCTAGCAGATGCTTAATCATTTAATTCCTTTATGCAGGATCCCCCACATAATTCAGTATAGTCGCCTCACCTTCTCATTTTTTGTTTGAAAATTACTTTTTTGCTTTCTACCTTCTACATATGACCATCACCTTGCTTGTATTCCAATTCTGCTGCTCCTCTCTGCATAGTACTGTCATCACATTTCACAAAACTGTTATATTCCATTAGCCCATCTTTATGACCGACTTAACTGCCTGCTAAGATTATCTAACATTGCTATTTCTGCACAGACACAATAGTTGCATACTACCGCTGCCCATCCTTATTCAAATAAAACTATTATTTGGTCCCTCCTCATTTCCCGACCACTGCAGATACAATCAAAGCTGAGACATCTTTTCTATACATACACTCTACCGATTTTCTGAACACCCAAACCACATGACCAGATGATAATAACACTCTAAATAACCTCCATCTAAATCCCTCTATCTGCATTTACTACTTTAAAAGTCGATCTTCATATGCATCTAAGATTCACCTCCTCCTCTAATCTTATACCTTCACCCTATTTCAAACATTCTGAAATAGTTTACTTCCATCTTCTCTGCATCAACACTTGGGTTCTATTTGGCTATATAGCTTATCTAAAATCAGAATTGTCTATCTTCAACAGATGTTTAATCATTTAATTCCGCTATGCAGGATTCCCTCATAATTCAGTATAGTTGCCTTACCTTCTAATTTTTTTGGCTGAACATTACTAGTTTTTCTTTCTTCCTCCTAGATATGACCATCATCTTTCATATATTCCAATTCTGCTGCTCCTCTCTACATATTCAGACAACTGTTATATTCCATCAGCCCATTCTGAAGACAGACTTAACTACCTACTAAGATTATATAGCGCAATGTCAATTAGTCCTTTGTGGGTTTATAATGTATAGGTCATTCTTTATTCTGTCTGTTTGCTTTGCCTATATAATATACAAGTTTAGGTTGCAAAATTAACTGACTGAATAACTTTGCAGGTGTTTCCTGCACCAGCTGATCGAGAAAAGGTAAAATCTTGTTTGACTGAGTTGGCAGATAGTAGCAATGCTTTCAAGCAAGCTTTGACTGCTGGCATAGAACAACTTGTGTCAACCATTGCACCTCGATTAAGACCAGTATTAGACAGCGTTGGAACAATTAGCTATGAGCTTTCAGAGGCTGAGTATGCAGATAATGAGGTGAATGACCCATGGGTTCAGAGACTTCTCCATTCTGTTGAGACAAATGTGGCTTGGCTGCAGCCACTAATGACTTCTAACAATTATGATACTTTTGTTCATTTAATTGTTGACTTCATTGTGAAAAGGCTGGAAGTTATTATGATGCAGAAAAGATTTAGTCAGCTAGGCGGTCTTCAGCTTGACAGAGATGCTAGAGCTTTGGTAAGTCACTTCAGTGTCATGACACAGAGAACTGTCAGAGACAAGTTTGCACGTCTTACTCAAATGGCAACAATTCTAAATTTAGAAAAGGTTTCTGAGATTCTAGATTTCTGGGGTGAGAACTCTGGACCTATGACCTGGAGATTAACTCCAGCAGAAGTTAGGCGTGTATTGGGTCTGCGGGTTGATTTTAAACCAGAAGCAATAGCTGCTGTGAAGTTGTAATATCCGTATATATGGTTTCTTGCATATTCTTCTTTTTTTCTACTTTAATTTTTCATCTGATAAGTATTAGAGCTTCATATTCTTACTACTTTTGGTGTTGAGTAAGTTAACATGCAGCTGCATTATGCGATTTGCATTGTTAGCTTCAAAGGCAAAAGAAGCAAGAGTACTCAGATTTGCCACCTTTGAGGCCAAGATATTAAGCTATACACAGAGCGTCTTGCGTAAGGGTCATTGTTCCTTAATAGCCACTTTCCAATTTTGAATTTTTGTATTTCGTATTTAGTAAATCAATTTTGAGACTTAGTTAATACTTGTTCAGTAAAGTTCGTTCATAAAAAATTTCACTTCCAAAAAACACTTCCGTACGTTTCTTGTTTCATTTCAGAATATATACTCATGTTACATTTATTTGGATAATCAATTATTGTTTAAACAATGACGCTGACAAAGTCCAAATTATCACTCTACGCAATTACTTCTGTAATCACATTAGATATGCTGCAAAACATGATAGATATCAAAATTAACACTCTAGTTTGGAAGTTGTCTGAATGGTGGAGCTATCATTACTTATCAATATATTTTTCTATTTGAATGAGGATAATTTTCTAGCTTCTGTTTTTCATGGCATGTATGCGTTTAATTATTAATATTATGGTTAAATAATTAGTTTCAATGATATCTCATGATGCAAATAGCATACCCATAATCACCTAATTAAGTGCACTACAAAACGAAGTCCACAAGACAAGCTCTTCGAGTATTAGTCACAGAATCCATTCATTTATTAATGCAGGCTTTCAGCTATCTTCTAAAGTCAACGTAGCTAGCTTACTAGCTTGTCTGAGTAAACAATCATTGGTGAAAAACAATGCTCTCCACATATAGCTACAAGGTTTATGTATTTATTTTTCAATTGTAAGCTAATAATTATTTTATCAATTTTACTGTTGAAGTAAGTTTGCTTTTAAGTTTTAACTGTTGTTTTAGATTAACTTTTTTAATTTAACTATTTTTAATTAAAAAATCATCTACGAAATAAATAAAAGCTATCTACAGTAAAATTGTAAAATTTATTTATATTTAATTTTATAATTATAACAATAATAATAATTTTATTACTTTTTATGATAAACACAATAATATAGTTTTTAATAAATTAATTTTAATAAATTATATCATCGTGGTCCTGAAACAATCTGCCTAGTTAGGAATCGGGTACTTTTTTATTCAAATAATAATTCATAACAAGTGTTGAGGAAGTGTGCCAAACGTTGCATTTTGATTGGCTGATACGCGTCATTGGTTTGACATGGAATTAGGAAACAATGTTGTCATAATAATAATAATAATAATAATAATAATAATAATAATAATTTATTTAGGTGTACAACAAAACAACACACTCAAAAACAATCGATGGTGACAAAACAAAAATATAACATGTTACTTTTGGAAATTTGTGTTCATTGTGCAACAAGACAAAAAATATATGTGCTGTAAAAAAACTAAAAAAAAAAATATCAATGAATAATTCTACACCTTTGGAATTTATGTGAAAATTCTTTTAACAGTTTTTTTAATTTAGAAACATTGAGTATTATGAAAGTTATCGCTCTATTTATCTTCTTTTTCTTAATACTTATACATTTGCATAATCAAATTCATGATATAAAACTCAATAATCTTTTTATTTCATTAGTTTAATGGCATTAGACTTACATTTAGATCACAATATAATGCCAATTGATCCAAAATTTTAACGAATCTAGACTTAATTTTTTTTTTCACTTCACTCTTAAGCTATAATGGATTAAAATATCGAATTAAAACAAAAAATAAGAACATTAAAATTAAAAAGAAAAGGAATGAATATATTTTTCATCCTCATAAAATTACAAATGTCTATTTCTAGATCTCTAAAACTATGTGTCATCATCATTTATGCAATTAAAATCTATGAAACTTATAAATTGCAAATATTTATTTTTCTTTCTTCTAAAATTTTTAGTTGCTCCAAAAGGGTTGTCACTATTGATGGAATTAAAGTATGTCAATGATTTATAATGTTGAATTAACTTATGTATTTAACATTATTGAACCTCTATTAGCAAATTGCATAACATTCCTATAATTTTAGAGGATGGATTCAAATTTTAACATGTAGATAGATTTGGGCAACATCATATTAACAAAAACGAATTAATATTGGTTAAAGATAATTAACTAAAGAAAATATTTAAAATATCATTAGGGTTTAAAGTTAATCAAAATAATTAATCATATAAGCTAAGATCCATCCAAATAAGGACTGATTTAAATGTTTGCAAAATTATCGCCCTGTAAGAATTTAGAGTTTACAAGAATGAGCACGAGAAAATAATGGCTTTTGGAGATCTTTACATAATATAGTTGATTCTACTGTACAAAAACAAGTTAAAAGAGAGAAAAAATACTATCATTCTATAGAAAGACAAAAGAAGAACAATTGGAATTTCACAAGGGGGAAGAAAATTACCCAAGAAAACACTTAGCATACAAAAAATCAATGCTAAATTTAGTAGAGTTTTAAATTAAAAGTTCTTCAAGTTTATATTTTTATTTTATTTTTTTGTCACCCGTTAAGTTATTATGGATGAGAAACAAAGAAACTAAGGTTCTTCCCTAAAATGAATGAAAAAGAAAAACCTTATGAATGAAAAAGATGACATTGGAAAAACCTTGATTTCCTTCAATGGTTCTTCCCAGATGATCTTAAACTAGTCACAGCCCAACATTGTTTTCAAACACTTAGTCATTGACAAAAAAAAGAGTCACAATACAATGACAGTGTGTTAAAATACTTTTATTTCAATAGCACATTCTTCTCTATTCTCATTTGCAAAATCATAACCAGGTAAGGTAGAAATAAGAGAAAACTCAGCCACCATTCATATGTAACAAGGAAGAAAATGGAACTAAGATTCTTCCAGATTTATTAATAGTTCCTGCCAAGTCATACCATCCTACAACAGAATCGAGTATTTTAAAGGAGAACATTCCCCAAAAAATTCTTTCAAGATACAAATTTTATCATGTAATATCACTACTGCAGTTGTATCAAATAATCCAATCAAAAATCATCAAAAGCAAAAGCAAAGTCAAAAGATCTTATGATGTAACTGCAGACAATGCTAGTTGACAAGAGAAAGGGGAACTACAGATGAACAAAGACTCTACTTGATGTACTGGGAAAGCCACTGGAAGCCTTCACCATACCCCATCTTGCGCACAATGCTGCACATGAACACTTCGAGGGGTCGAAGGTTGGAGTCTGTGAGGTTGATCTTTCCTTTGCCAGTGGTGAAATTGGTCAGGCCTAGATGATACCGGAGCTCGTCTTCTGATGCTGCATAAGGGATGTCAATCTTGTTGCCAAGCACAAGAAAAGGAACACCTGCCAAGCCTTCATCTGAAAGCAAAGCATCAAGCTCCTTCTTAGATTCTGCAAACCTCTCTTTGTCATACGCGTCGACCAGGTATACAACAGCATCCACCTGGAAAGACAGCAATGTGAGAATTCTGAAGTATCCAAGAACAATATCATCTTCATCATCATAGTCATTGCAGCTTAGGTAAAAACATGTGAAGAACTTGTTGATGCTAAAGAAATCACCAAACTTTAAGAAGCTATAGTGGAAAGGTGAATCAAACATTTCGCAGAATTGGTGAATAGAAAAGGTTATGAATCCAGATAATGAGCAACACAGACCAAACGAAGTTCATATTTTAGTTTCAAGATACATCTCCCCCCTAAAAGTGAAAGAATGCATTAATTTTCAATTGTGGCTTGAATCCTGATTTTCTTCTGATGCTTAAAAGGATGATTCAGTTTATTAGGAAGACTGATAACCATCCTAGTACACAAACCTACGCATCTTTTATTTGTTCCTCCACTCTTGTGTACGTTATTTCTTTCTTATTCTTGAGGAAAAAATAGGATATGTTAGGAAATTAACTAGTAAACACCTCCAAAAAGATTGAGAGGTGCTATCAGCGAAATTTCCACAGTCAATATTTGCCTCCCATGAATCAGATAAATACAAAGAGCCTCATCTGGGATTATGAAGGCATGTATGGTGGATCCACGAGCACTTGTGAAAAATCAAGCAGACAGTTGAGTCATACTAGATTATTATCCAGAAGAGAGAATCAGAAAAAATGTTGCACAAGCCAGAACCCAAACTATAAATGTTAGAAAGCAAAAGTTTTAGGAAGCAGCAACAATTCATCAACAAAAACCACAGCACAAAACACCCATCAGAAAATCTAGCACTCCATAATGAACAGGCCAGCATGGAAGTAAAGATGCTGGGTTTTTAAGGTCAGTGAAGAAGTCATAACCAGCCAATGAAACATTATTGTAGAAATGCCATATCGACAGAGTAAAACCAACAAATGATTAAGAAGGAGCTTGGCCATAAATCTGATTTTAGCCTATGCATGAAAGAAACTTATTTCATATTTCTTTAGTTCCTTCTCCTACAGGCATGTTTATGAAGAAGTTTATCCAAACAGACTCAAAGTTAAGTTCCTAAAGGAACTAAAAATACAATAACCAGGTTATGAAATTGTTGGTTGCATCACAGCCTTATGGAAAGCAATCAGGCAAACAAAACGAAGTAATAAACCATTACAAAGCCCAAAATCCTATCATCAGCTACATGTTCCGCCCCATGCAACTGGGAGTGCCTTATATTACACAAACCCCACTTTCAGAAACTCCAAAATCACACAACCCATAGCTCATAACCACCAAAGAAACATAAAAAAATCGATGGCCAGCATAAAGATCAAGAGGTTAAAACAATTTTTTTTTGAAAAAAAAAAAGTTAACCTTGGCATAATAGTCTTTCCAGACCCTGCGAGCAACTTGATGACCCCCCAAATCGAAAGCCTTAAACTTGATCTTCCCAATGCTCAATTCCTCCGAAGTGGGGTGCTGGGTCGGCTGATGCTGAACTAATCTCTGCAACCAAGTATAAAAATTATAAAAAGATAATTTTTGAACGATTGGGAAGAAAAAAAATATGAACAGGATCAAAAGAAGAGAGGAAGGTAACCTCGTCTTTGAGCATATGAAGGAGAGTGGTCTTGCCGGCATTATCGAGACCGAGGAAGAGAATCTTGGCTTCTTTCTGCCATAGACCAAGGGAAGCGAGAATGCCATAGAACCAGTCGAAGAGAAACATGATGTGTGGTGTTGTGTTGGGGTAAGAGAGAACAGTCGCAGATCGGAGGAATGAAAATGAAGAATGGAAATTGAAAAGAGACGGAAGCAGATCCCAGAGAGAGAGAAAGAGAGATCCTAGATCACGTGTCTGCGCATGTGGTGGGAATGCAATACAATACACTGATGCAGTTCTGTTTTTTTTTTTTTCTTGTTAATATTATTTTTTAAAATTTTAATCCTTTTTTGTTTGATTTTCCCACAAGAGATTGAAGGAAGGTTGGTGGGTGGTGGTGGGTGGTGGCTGGCAGCCCTTAATAGAGGTCAGTGATTATGATTCTTCATTCAAAGTTTCTCTCTACGTTGTATCAATAACATTTTTTTCAGTGTATTAGGTATTTTTTTTATTGACTTTTTAAATTATATTATTTTAATCATTTGTGTTAAAAATTGTTTTTAGAAAAAGAAATAATTTTAATTATTGTAATTCAGAAGTTGAGAGGAAATTATACTTTTTACATTTATAAAGAAGTAACTTTCGATTTTTTTCATCTCTAGGTATTGTTGAGGTGCTTGTAAATATTTATAATTGAACTTTTTGACTGGTCTTAACACTTTTTATTTTGAATGTTCAAGAAAAAACTAATTAGTAGAAAATAAATTGGAAAGGAATTAGGAATTTAAAACTCTCTTCATCAATTGTTGACCAAGATTGAAAAAATCTACCATTTTACGTCATAACACCTACATCACCATTTTTCATGAAATGTGTTTTTTTTTTCACTTATATAATTCCACGTATATATATATATATATATATATATATATATATATATATATATATTTATTTATTTATTTTTATGTGTGTATATTAATTGTTGTTTATTTACGTGTAATTAAGAGTATTTTTATTTTATTTTATTTTATACAAATAACATATTGTTACTCCTTTTTAGGTTTTATTTACATAATATGATTTTGTTTGTTTGTTCAACATTTTATTTTTAAAAAATCAAATTCTAAACATATTTTTAAACTGATACGTTGTAATTATTATTTTTTACATGATTAGAATTCTAACCATAATTATTAAAACTTATAATTTGTAATTTTTGTATATTTAAAAAAAAAAGACTATATTAGTATGAGTAAAACTAAACAAAGATTTATAATTACAAATTGAGTATTAAAACTAAAAAAAATTCAAAATAATAAATAACTAAATGTTAATCAGGTTGAACTAAGTATTTAAGTTTAGTAATTACACATGATAGATAGATTGATCGGTTCAAATTATTTAAAAATTGATTTAATCTTAAAAACAATTCAAGCTATTCTGTTTTATTTATTTAAACTTGATTAAGCAGCCATTTACATGATTAAACCTAATAAAGAACATTAGAAAATAGAAAATTATAAATTGATTCCACCATCAAATTGAACCACACCTATATGAACCCACGAATAAGCACTGAAGAGTAAAATTGTGGATTGTATTGTTCTAAAACAAAAATATGCAAAGAAAATAAAATGTATTTATAGTTGTGATAAAAAATATTTTATAGTTATAATAGATTAAATATATATTTAATAAAATAAAAATTATTTTTTAATTAATTGGACTTAGATTAATTTAATCTTTACCTATATTTATATGTTGTTATAATTCTAAAATCAAATCACACATTTTCACATTTATAATTTATGTTTGGACTATTTTGTGGATCTTGCGTTTATGGCCAGGGCATTATCGTCATTTAATGAGAAAAACGCTAAAAGGTTTCGTCTCAATATATAAATAAACAAAGTCATCTTCCAGCAACCCTAGCCGGCATCTGTGCAAGCACTTTCTCTTCGGTTCGTACGTTCATTCGATTTTCCGTCACAACGTTCTTCTAATTCTGCGTTTCGCAATTTGTTCTGCCGCTTTTCATATCTGATTCTGCATTTTCTGATTGTAGAGATGGCGAAGTCTAAGAATCACACAGCTCATAACCAGTCCTACAAGGCCCACAAAAATGGCATCAAGAAGCCCAAGAGGCATCGCCACACTTCCACCAAAGGGGTAAATTTTTCATTTTTTTTTTTAAATTTGTAGGTTCTCTTCTATTATGCGAATATGTATGTTTTTTGGGGTTATTAAATTGTGTGTGTGTGTGTTTTCTTTTTTAATTGTATGCATTTTTATTGTTGGCAATTGGTGCAGATGGACCCCAAGTTTCTGAGGAATCAGAGGTACGCTAGGAAGCACAACAAGAAGAATGGGGAAACTGCTTCCGAGGAAGAGTAAAGTGGCAGCACTTTCTAACGGAATCTTTAGGGTTTTTAAACTTGTTTTTTTTTTTCTTTAAACGGTAAACTTTATTCGGAATTGTTTGGAATCAATTTTCAGTAGTATAATTACTTTGTTCAGAGAATGCAGTACTCTTCTAATTTTGTTTTCCTGGTTTCTGTCGAAGAAGACCCTTGATTTTTTTTCTTTTTTTATCAAATGGAATGAATATTATCTTTTTAATGATTGCTGTGGGTGAGAATTCAATATTTGTCATCTTAATTGTGGAAAGGAAAGGGAGATGGGTTTTGCTTTTAATGGTTAGCTTAGCACTACGTCACTGTGCTTTTGGATCTATTTTCAATTGGGAAGAGAAGAAAATCGAAAGGGTTTAAGAGACATGCTTGGCTGATTTTAGGGTGTGTTTGGAAACCATTTTGGTCCAAGTTGAAAAGAAGTTCTACACTTTACAATGCATAAACCGAGAAACAAGATGAGTTGTTGAATTGGTGTTGAACGTGGATTATTTGAGTTTTTTTTTATCAATGGAATGAATGTTAAGGTCTTTGTGTCTTTTAGCCATTGCCCGGAGAGGGTTCTGATGGAGAAAAATGATTGCTCCAAAATTATATCCAGGTCCTTTAATAATTTTTTAATCGCTATTTATGATATGCTCATCATAGCCTAAAGAAGTGTGTTCACAATTTCGCTGACTGAAGTGTATGAATGTATAGGGCTACAGGTAGGAGTTATATTATAGTTTGGTGAATGTAATATTAGGCAGATCACTTTCCATAGCTCGCTACAGGTAGGAGTTTTCGTGATACCTCTGATCTTGCTACATGAGTTGTGAGAAGAGAAGGAACATTTTGATTTAGTGAACCTTCTCTATAAGAAGAAAAAAAATCAAGAAAAGAATGAAATTCCTTTTAAATTGTGTGCAAGTTAATTTTAATTTATGAAAAGTATCATTACTTTTTCCTCGAAGGTTTTGTGGAGAAATCTAAAGATGCATAAACCAAATTTGCGACCTCCTAAATTTCAAGTGCAGAGTTAACTGTACTTCATAAGGAAGTTTTGTATGAAGGTGAAGAATCTGGATTTTGCATATAACTCAGAAGCAGTGATTGCTGTAAAACAACTTCATTATGTTCAACAATGGCTTTACTTTAAAGCAACTACTGTAGTTGCGAAGGGATTAGGAACTAAATGTGCTTTAAGCCCATCGTCAGTTGATGTTTGAAGTTGACGAGTCGACAAATGTGTCTTGTAAGCTTCTCATTTAAACAACAGACCAGCATCGAAAACTACCAATAATTGAAGACAAAGCTATACTGTACTTATAAAGTTCAAGTGTTTTAGATTTGAAGAATATTAGTTTAAAGTGAGTTTTTATTAAAGATATATTTAGAAATATTAGTAATTACAATTTATAATTAGTACATGGACATATGATAATTTATAATTAGTTCATGAACATGCAGAGAACCATATTTTAGATGATTCATAACGGCACAAACATTTTGATCATAACATCCTCACGTGGTGCTTGACACCATCATCTTGGCATATCATGTCCAGCAAAGATCGATACCAATTACAGAATGGAGGCAGAAAATTCTAAATGTAGACCAAAACTGCTTTATGGGGTGGACTGCGTTACATCGTCACTTCAGAACATGAAAAATTGACAGTTTATGTTCGTGCTCAAAACTGAAACACTGAAAAATAGGGTACCCGCAAAGGCCTAAAACATGAAAAATAGGCAACTGCTACACACTGAACATGACGGCATCTAGGCTGCAACTTGGAGAAAACCAGTATTTGAAGTGGGAAAGGAATATAATCTTTGTTGGACACTAACAATATGCCAACAAAATAATATATGCGGCACTCATCCATTCCAAGCCTCCTTTTAACGGTGTTTCCTTCTTTTATTGGATTCTGAATGAGTTGAAGAATTCCGCCAGAAGATGTGGAATGCATTGAAACTCCATTGTACATGAAACTCTCTCGTAAAGCGGATACTAAGGGTAGATTAAACTGCAACTGCTTCCTTTACTGTTGCAGAAGCTTGTGCTTTAACCTGATTTTAGTAATTGATGAGGAGAGCACGTATTAAAGAACCAGGCATAACTAACTATTTGTGTATGAACGTGCAAGTGTGCAAATAAATTATGGATTAAGTCACCTTTGCTGATTTAAACAGCTCATCAAGCACCTCAGACAAAGTCGGATGAGCATGAACGACAAATTTTATATCCTGCATTGATGTGAGAGTTACCATACAGACAGCCATAAAGGATAAAAAGATCCTTGAGGCTATTAACAGGTAAATTTAAAAACACACGTAGGGAAAATTTACCTGAATACGTGTTCCTAACTCTATTGCATTGGACGCCTCGTGGATGAGATCAGCAGCATGCAACCCGAAAATATGAACTCCCAGTATCTCTCCAGTGTCAGGCCTGTATATCAACTGCAGGAAAACAAAGTAAAAATAGTAACACAAAGAAGCTGATAAAGAACAACAACGTTCCTAGAGAAAAAAGGGTAATAATGAGCTTCAGAAGTAAGCCAGGACTCCCTGCTCTAAACCAAATAGCACCGATATCACCAAAATAATAATCTTTTATAGATAACTCAGTTAGCCTCTAACTGCTAGGTCCAATTTCTTCAGATTATTTTTTGATGACCAAGAGAACTCTATCAGTATATGGCGGGGTAGGGGGTGGAGGTATGATGATAAAATCCGTCAGTCCCAGTAACAACATTCCGATCTTAAAAATCAACTGAGCTAAGACCCACAGTTTGTTTTTATTTGGGAGAGTCCACGATCGTATTTGGGTAGTATGACAAAATCCATTCTCACTTTTTTCAAGGTTGTAAAATGGTTACAAGATTGAGATAACAAAATCAATTTTAGCAAGGGGAATCGAATAAATTTCCAAAAATAACCCTATTATAATCACAATTAAAAAATCATTGCACTAAACAGAATTTAAAAAATAGATGTTTTAACATCATTTCCTTTACAATCCAACCCAAATAAGCTTTTGTAGAATAAGAGAATCAAGGGAAAAGAAACAGAAATATAACCTTTGCAAGACCCTCCCCTTCATTTTCAGCTAAGGCCTTTGTGTTAGCTTTAAAACTTGTTTTGGCAATGCTTACTTCAAAACCTTCCTTTTCTCCTTTCTCCCTTGCTTGAGGCTGCATATAATGTGTTTAACCATAATACATGAGTTCATCAGAGTGAAGGCCAACAAGAAGAAATTTTAGATCTAAAATAATAGAATGGGAAAGGGAGTAACAGAGCAGAATAACAGAGGAGAGGACAGATAGCCATGCATATAAAAGAATGAAAAAAGGAGCAGGTGGAAGTCGAAACATAGACAAAAAGAAAATATTATACACCTCGGTCAATCCAACCATGCTGATTTCAGGATGAGTAAAACAAGCAGCTGGTATGCTTAAATGATTGAGCACATGATCTCTTCCAGTGACTTGTTCAACCACTGTCAACAACCTTTTATTAGGTAAAGGAAGCAAATGACTCAAATATTACAAGCAAAATTACTTGTTTCTTACCTGAAATTCCTTGCGCACTGGCAGCATGAGCAAGCATCATCTTGCCATTTGCATCACCAATACAATACAAATGAGGAACCTATCATTCCATCACACCCTAAATCAGTAACAATGTGTCAGATCAAGATGAAAAATTAATGTGTACATGAAACTTTTGAAACAAACCAGGTTTCCATTTGCATCAAGTACTCGCATGCGCTCATCCACAGGAACAAAACCACGTTGAGTTACAACATCAATCTGCAGGAAGAAGTAAAGAAAAATAACCAAATACCCAATCACTTCCTTTGAGGAAAACATTTTATCATAAAGGCATTTCAGTTAGAAAGGCTTACATTCTCCAATCCAAGACCTTGTGTGAAAGGAGCCCTTCCAGTTGCTATTAGCGCAGCGTCCACCTAAAGCAAATCAAAAGTATCAGCTTTTAAGAAGTTAGTAACTAAATATGAATATAAAGGCATGGGTGGGTGGGTGGGTGTGCATATATGTATGCATATATGGATGGGCAGACAAAGATGGATGGATTGCTAGATATTTGAAATGTCATCTATAATTGAGAATTTCCAGAAAGTTGCCTCTAAAGTGTTAAGTTAACTGATTAATTGAAAGCATTAAGGAAAAACATTAGGGTACCTCTAAAGTGTCCTTTTGTTCCTTGGTCTTTGCATCAATGAGCTCAATCGTAACAGGTTTTCCATCTCTTGCAGGAGTGATCTATGTAGAGGAGAAGATGACTGAGTTCAGGGCTACCCAACAAAATATTATACCAGAAATCACATGTGATTACCTTTGATGCAAAAACTCCAGTATGATAGTCAATATTCCGGGGATTTATGAGAACCCTTTGAGCCAACTTGCTAATTTCAGGATCAAATCCTGGCATGAGCTGGTCTAAAGCTTCAATAAAAGTAACCTGCAGTATATTATTATTACTTTTAGCAACTATATCACTCATGCACTAATTAGGTTTCTATCTATTACGAACAATGAAATAATATAAAAAACTTCCAAACATCCTAAAAAAAAGGGCAAACTATCGCAGATTCTTCTAATGTAAAAGATACAACGGTGAAAGGAGAAAAAAATAAGTACTGGAGAAGTAATACCTCACTTCCAAGAGCTGTATAAACATCACTGAATTCAAGACCGATATAGCCACTTCCTACAATTGCAACCCAATCTGGAACAGTCTCCAGTTTGAGTGCATGGTCACTGGTAATCACAGTCTTCCCTGAATGTATATACTTAGTGAGGTTTCACTTGAAATTAAATAAAAGTTATGACAGAAACAAAAAAAAAAACAGTAAACATGAGGAACAGTCTCCAAATAGAACAGAATATAGATATTCATCTCCTTATACACATTTTACTAATATCTTATCCATCAAATCTCTCTAATGCCAAATTCATTGCTTCTTTTTTTCCAATGGGTGCTAACTGCGTTTATAACTGATAGCACTCTACTCGTTATGCCACTAGTGGCATGATATGATTCTTATCATAGATGCTATTGTACATCCTAGTTTCTGGTAGCAAGAAGATATGCCTATAATCAAAACTAGAGATGCTAGCATAAAGTAATAACGTCATGAAGAGAAAAGATTAAACATGTAGTATACGGCGTACCATCAACTTCAATGCCCTTGGGAACGAAAGGAACCGACCCAGTAGCAATAATGATGTCTTTTGCAGTTACCACTTTGTTGGAAGAGCCAACTTTCACCTTTTGAGGACCCTGCATGGATTCACAGACAAGGCAACAGACAAATATTTTAAAATTGACATTTGCATTTTTGTGGTCAAAATTCAAACCTTGCCTGAGAAACAAATAATTCAATTTTCAAACGCAATCACAATAGTATTTATCTTTCACACCACAGAGCACGTGTCACTTACCAAAATGGTTCCAAAACCAACGAGAATATCCACTCCGAGAGCTTTTAAAGAGTTGGTCAAGTTGCCACGGATTTTCGAAGCGAGATTATTAGCATGGTCAGCAACTGCTTGTCTGTCATACCCAGCACCAGAAACCTAAAATAGCAAATTAATCATAATACAACCAATCTCTCTGCCGCAATGCACACTATATTCTAAAATTCTAAACACATTTCAATTACAACACAATACTTTTACCTGCAAACCCAGTGACTTCAAGTGATGATCATCACGCAGCTCTCGCATACGACCGCTCACAGCCAAAAGTGCCTTAGAAGGAACACAGCCCCTATTCACACACGTCCCTCCAACCACATCTCCCTCAACAATGGCCGTTTTCAGGCCCTGCAAAACCACTTCCTCGCTTCATAACTTCTTCAAATAACATAATACTTTACCAATACGCAATGTATTCATTAATTAACGGCTAAAATACATTTTGTCTCTCGTTTTTTTTTTGTTTCAGCTTAGTCCTCTAAGTTTTAAAGCTTGGCTGTTTGCTGTTAATCTAGGTTACGCGCCAAATACTTATTTGGTGCAACATTTCTCGCGTCTAAACAAGTCCATAAATAAACCGAGGGAAACAGATACACTTTGAGTAATAAAGTAAAACTTTAAAGTTAGCACAAAACTGAAATCAAAACATAAAAAGTGTGAACAGAACTTTTATTTCAGCCTCAATTAAACTAACTCCTCTAATTCATTACAAAATTCAGCTGAATTTTCCAACACGACAGAGCGCGCGCTCTAGAGTAAGGTTTTCAGCGATCCAAATGTCGGAAGCAGAAGCACTGAGCGTACCTTCTCAACGGCGTGAAGCGCGGCGCCGTGTCCACCGACGCCGGCGCCAATTATGAGCAAGTCGTAGTCGAACAATGTGGGACCGGTACCATTGTTCGAAAGCGCGGCGGTCACTGCGGCGGAGTGCTGCAGACGCCGGCGGCAGTGGTGATTGAGGGAACTGGAAGTGAATGCCTGGCGGCGGAGACCACAGAAGCGGAGAGTCGAAGGGACGAGGCTGCCACCGGAAAGAGAAAAAGAGTGACGTGGCCCCGAAACGGTGGAAGCGTAAGAAGAAGAGAGAGAAATGGATGATTGCATTTTGAAGGAAATCAGAAATCGTGAAAATAAGTGCTTATCTGTGAGTGAAAATTTGCTGGTTGGATTTGGAGTGATGAGGGATAACCCACCTTCTTCTCTCTTTCTTTGTCTTCACTGATTAATAATGTCTTTCAACTTCCAACTTCACTAACCATAAGTTTTTTTTATGGTTTTTCTTTTGGAGCTCAAAATATGTTTCATAAAAATAGTATGGTAGTTTATAAAATACTTAAATTTATTCTAAAAAAATAGATATAAAGATGTTGTTAAAAAATGTAAATAATTTGAGTAATAACATAAAACTTTATCTGCAATAATAAAAAAATAAATAAACCAAATTGTCCCTAACTCGCTAGACCATTCTTTTCATCATGGCCACTTTATTTCATTTTGTTTATTTTTCAATTTTCTCCTAACTTACTAGACCTTTCTTTTCATCGTGGCCATTATTAATCTCAGTGTCAATGGGATTATTTGACTAAGAAGTCAAATAATTACATTATGTCATAATTACTAGCATTATTAATATAGGAAAAAGATACAATGTAGCATTAAACACAAAAATAACTTGAGATTGTCTTCAAAATACTCAACATCTCCTTAAGTTCAATCTTGCATTATGGATCAAGAAGCGCAACCAACATCAATTAATGTATTTCTCTATTTTTTTTTAATATATTAGAAAGCTTGATTTGTATGATTGTTGCCTTTGTTGTTGTTGATTTTAAGTGTCATGTAGATTAGGTTTCTTATGATAGTTGTGCATGTTGGCAATACTTGTTATAAGTTATTACATTTTTCATTTGGCTAAAAACATAAAATATTATAAAACAATGTAGTAAAAACCACATTATAACTATTGTCAAATACAAATTATAGAGGTTAAAGGTAGGTTATTGTTAACACTTTTCTTTTATAAATACAAACAAACTAGCCTACACAAAACAATTTATTTGCATAATTAGGAAATAGTTTATTAATAAACTTAATTATCTATTTCTACATAGGAATATTTTGTGGATAAACACACAATGCAACATTTCTCATATAAGAGAGATTAAATTGAAAACTGATATTTGTGGTACAAACACAACTAATTAAAACATAACACGTGCATACATAGTTACTAAGGAACATGTCATAATTGAATTAGTTATCCAATGTTACACAACCTAAAAATTAAAGTAAATACATGAGTGTGGTTGCATTAATGACTGGAAAAATTTTATAATTTCATTATAATTGGTAAATTATATCATATTAAGAGGAAAAGAAAATATATTTCACATTTACCTTTTATGAAGTTCTTGTCATGATACAAACAAAGTGTCATATAAAATAAAATAAGAGATGAACATGGATTTATATATACATAAGTACATCAATTGGTAAAAAAACCTTTTAAAACGGTACCAAAAATAAATATGTAAAACTTCGTCCCAAACCAGATAATATCTTACTAGTGTTGGCGTGAAGAATAGAATAAATGTGCCTCAATTTTCAATTTGAACTAAATTATTCAATTAAGGAAAAAGTAAATCTAAACAACTAAAAAAAGGTTGCTTTTTGTGAGTCATGATTTTCTTGGATTTGATTTTAAACAACCTTAATATTTTGATAAATTTGCCATATATTCTTAGATAATATAATGTTTCTATTTTTTCTTTATCCAATGTTAAGAAAAAGGAAAGCATTTCAATTCCAAATGATATATATGATGAAATAAAATTAATGTTTAGAAAAAGAAGTCATTAATGATGAGAAAAAAATGTAACAAAGACTAATTGTGACTAAAAAAGTTATATAAATAATACCAAAATGTTATTACTTCTCATTTGATATTTAGGTATGTTCACAAGGATTTGTAATTTAGTAAATTTACAAAAATACACATGTTTATCAAAATTGCTAAAAATATCAAAATGACTTATATTAAGTGAGCTAACTTGTCTTATCACGTTTTTCGAATTAGGTTGAATTTAAATTTTTTTAATTTTTTAAAATGTGGATTAACTAAACTTATGTGACTTAACCTACATATTAATCTGGTTTGAGTCGGCGTAATCCACCAACACCAACATTTTATTAGATTTTTTACCATTTTTATATAAGATTTTTTATTATAATTATTTTACTAGTCTAATTAAATAGGTTCACAATTTTATCTTTTTAAATAATAATGTTATTTAATAATGTTTAATATTTAGATGTTTAATTAGGTTGATACTTTAATTTTTAACTACTGTATTTATAATAAATTTTTGGAAAATTAAGTGAATACTTTGATTTTTAATACTATAAAAAAAAAATGAATCGAGTGAATCAATTTTCATTGTACCGTAATAAATATATAAATATATAAAATAAATTGTAACCCACCATTATATATGATTAAAAAAATTTTGGCTCATAAAAAAGTAAACGAAGTTTAGTTGATATTTTTTTAGTCTAACTCGTGTGTTAGGCGTATATCTGTTTCTATCTTTTTCGTTATAGCTTTCTATTAGGGTTTTTTCTGTTCAAAGCTTATATATAGAACTTTCTACTTCTATGTAAAATACATCTTTCGTAATAATAATACGACTTTATCTTTTCACTTTCATTGCACGTTTTACCTTAACATGTCTAAAGTTTTTTTTTTCTTTATCATGGCTTCCGCTTCCACCTTTTCTTCTCAAACAGAAACCTTTACCTCCATCATTTTCTCTACCTTACTTTTTACTCCTTACACTTTCAGTACACCAAAAAGTATCAAACTTGATGATGAAATTTTTTTGGTGTGGACATCAAGTTCTAACCACAATTTGAGGTTTGCATTTTTCCTGTTTTCTTGATGACTCTCCTCCTCCACCATGTTTTCTCACGCAAGAAGTTGAACCACATAATCAAGTTAATCCTACTTACATCCATAATCAACAACAAGACATTCTTCTTGTATCATGGCTTTTGTCCTCAATGTATTTTTATAATGTTTGAATTTTTGACACTGTTAAACTTATGTATGAATATTGTATGTTGACATTATTTACTTTAATGTATTTCTTAAATATAATATATACTTCAATGTTAAAGTTTGCATATATTTTTTTTAAGAAACAAGTTTCGTCATCAAAGTTAAAAAACATGTTACATACAAATTTATCTTTAAGTAATTATATATAAATAATTTTATAAATAATTATTTACGAATAAATCATATAATTTTGTATGGATAAATTTGTAAATAATGTTTATTATGAAATATACAAATCATAACTAATGTTTTAAAAATTTAAATTATTATTGATGTTATTTTCTATAAATATAACTTTTAAAGTTCAATTCATAGTTAACTTTTTTAGTTTTTATAATATGAATGTAATTCTAGTTTATATATATATATATATATATATAATTTATATTTATATGTTTTACACATGTCAATTTAAAATTATTAATATATATTTTATAAAATTTATTAATTTATATCTAGGAAAATAGTATATTTTAAGTGATGAAAACACTGTTATTTGTTTTCTAAATTATTATATTTGAAATGGAATTCAAGAAATGTTATCCGGATTCATGTAATTTTTCATTTAACAAAAAAGTCTCTTATTTTTTCACGAATAAAGAAGAATTATTTAAAAAATTATTTATAAGAAAATAAAGATAAAATTAAAATTCAGTATTTTTTGGGAAACTAAAATTAAAATTAAAATTATATACAAGTCAAAATAATTTAGACGAATGTCCATCCAGTCACGAACACGTGTAAAGCGAACTTCAGTTGCAAATGGCGCATTAGTAATTTCAGCGGGAACGTAGTGGTGTTTTCGGTATTTCACTCACGCGTATTTGTTTTCCGTTTCTCCTTTGCATAAACTAAGTCAGGGAGACACTTTTGCACGGAAAATATTATATATGAGAGAGAAACAAGAGAGTGTATATGTGGAACCTTCACCATGCTACGTCAATGGCAGTTAGGGTTTCCTGTTGATTCCCCAAGCTCGATTACCTTGCTATAGTTGTTTTTTCCTTTCACGCTTCTTTCGTTCTCCAAACCCTAATTTGAACCCCGAAATTCAGTATCTCTGTTTTTTTTTTGCTTTGAAATTTTGAGTTGCTGCCTACGATGGGTGCTCCGGAGAAATCGCAGACAAACGCTAATTCGATGCAGGCAAGTGTGCTTTATGAGTAGTTGAAAGCTTCTGTGTTTAATCCTCGAGTTTTAGTGGATGTAATTGCATTTTGCTTTGCTGTTCGACGTGTTCAGGTTCGCTTATCAATTTGTTTTATTGATGAATTGGTGAACGTGTGAATAAGTGTTATGGATTTTGTATTTAGCTGCAGCGGTTTACTGTGTATTATTAGTTATCACTCAGTTAGTATCATGCTTTATAAAATGCTTTACTATGTTGATATTCTTAGAAACATGAAAGGCAACGAAGTGGAGGATAGTGCTCATACTTGAATACGCATTTTATGTTGTATCTCGTTGGTGTGATAAACTAATAGTTGTTTTTATTCCTCTGTGTTTTTTCTTTTCTAAATTTTAGACTTTTCATTTGAGGATTTTTTTATAGTACCTAGTATCAACTTATATGATATGTCAGGAAGTAATAAAAAGTAGGATTTTCGACATAACGTTGTGATGTGATAGTCAAGGCCCTTTAGAAACTCGTGATTGGATTTGGATGATTTGTTGATAATAGGTTTGTTATCGAGTTCTTATGGAACTCTGTATAAGGGAATAAAATAGGTGTTTCTAAGATGGAATCAATGTCAGTCAATGTCAATCAAAGTCTATACTAGTGAGAGTTACTGGTTCCCCCTCTATTTTTGTGTTCGAGATGTTAAGTCTTTATCATGAGGGGTCCAACACTGCGTTTTGCTTGCAACAATGTGGTGCGGCATGAACTGTAATATGGACATATAGCACATCGAGATTAGCATTTGAACTTGCCCATACTCAGTTTTGACAGTTCTTTAGTCACTAGTAAAGTAAGAACTCATTTAAATTAAAAAAAAATGACCATTCTATTATTTAACCCAGATTTTGTAGTTTCTGTTCTTCGATTGGCTCTTGATTCTGTCTGTTAACATTTCTTGCTTGAAGCTGCATATTTTTTGTCATGAGCTGGCTGTGGTTATCAATCAAGTGGTAATAGGGTTGGAGCAGAGTGTTGTGGCACCCTGCCGCTTCTCCAACTCCTTGGGCAGTTGTGTTGCTCCTGGCTGTTGCACATTTGCGCCCAAAATTTATAGTGGCCATTACAGTCTATAAATGACAAAAGTCAAGTTTGGCCCTGAGCACCAGCCTTTTCAGGGATTTTTGGTGCCCAACTTGTAAAATTCCCATCCTAAATCTGATGCATTTTTTTACATTCTCACTTGTTTCTCTTCTGTCTGCTCTACTTGTTTTGCCATAGCTCCTGCACCTTCTTATGTTTTGCAACTTCTGCACTTCAACCCTCCTCTGTTCCACTTCTGCTATGTGCAGTGCTCACTGCTGATCTTCTGGTGAGTTTTCAGATTTCTAAAGGTTGCTTCTTCATTTCCAGTGCCTACTCATCAATTTTGGTGAGTTTTCTCTCCAATATTGGGCATGTTCAAAGATCCATGTCTCTTCTCTGTCTTGTCCTCAATCTTTGCAAACAAGACTAAATGATAACAATTCAAAGACCCATCACTCTTTCTTCTCTGTTTGTGCTTCTTGCACATGTATAATACAACAATTTAATACTATTTAAGCGTCCTTATTAGCACAAATGGAAGTTGTGCAGAAATGTCATATTTGGAACATGGAGCTCTTATTTTCACATTTTCGTGGATTAATATTGTATTATATTCATTCAAATAAGCAGCCACATTAAATGAATAGCGTTTTAGGAACATTTTACCAAGCTTATAAACTTTTTTGTTCACTACTTGTATCTTATCTATCTAATTTCAACAAAAAGGCCTTCCCTGGCTAGATGTGATTAGCTTCTCAGAACAAAGGATGGCATTGTGTTACGTTATAAGCCATGTCTTAAAATTCTCCCTTTAGATTATCTATACTATTTTTAATGCTTTCATTGGCTTGCCATTGTCTTATGTCATAAATCACGTGGTCAAAAAGGTCATTGGATCTAAGTTACTTTTAATGATTTCACTTGCAAGTTTTGTGGTCCTCCTCTTCCTACAGTTTTTGCACTATATTATATATGACCAAAAACTTATTGGAGTATTTATTTGTTTGTTGTTGGAGATCCTATATCGACTAGAGATATGACCAAATTATAATTTATACAAGTAGGATGCAAACTTTATTTTATAAGTCGGTTATGTAAGATTGAGTTAGATCCACTTTTAAGATAGCGTCAAAATCTATCCTAACAAGGTTTAATGAGCCCCTGATGTCATCCACTATTGGACCACCTATAAATATCTATTCCCATGCCCCATATGTTCTGTCCTCGGATATGTTGGAAATCTCACATCAACTAAAGATAAGACTTTGTATACACACATATGCACAGCCGCCGCCCCCTCCCTCCCTCCTCTTAAAAGTCACCCTCTAAGATCTATCAACTTCTGTTAGAAGCCTTTCTTTTCAGCAACCATATATGCAAATGTTTTAATAGTGCATGATTACACCATCTTAGCTGAATTGATGTTTTCGTGATGATAAAATTTAAGGCAGCCTTAGTTTGAGAATGCTTTAGGAGAAACAATTGGGAAGTTAGAGATTTGGAGACAAGTGGGTCTTGGAAATACATGAGTTTGGCCTAAGTAGAAGTGAAACAAAGACAGAGTATATGGAACGTCAGTTTGGCAAGTGAACTGGGTTATGTTGCACAATCTGTTTGCTGCCCTAATCTGTTGCATGACAGCTGTTCTTTATCCTATGACCCTCTTTGGATCTTCCCTCAGCTTTGTTTTTTTGCTCTGTGGCTTGAGTATCTCTCTTTCGTTTCAGTTGACTCTTCTGTGGTTCTTTGTGGCTGTAACCAACAGCTCAGTAAGTGTGTGAACTAGATAGACTTGGTTTTATTTTTCGCCGTTTGTTTTGTTGTAAGGAAGTGGTGCTAGTGGGGCTAGTGGGGCTGGGGCTTTAGGTTTGAAGTTGGGACTTGGTTTTATGAGTTAGGAACTGTTTGTATAAAACCTTATGAGTTTTCAATTTTCGTTAAATGTTTGTTGTGATTTATTTATGGGTTATGTTGCATACAATCTTACAATCCTACACCCATGCATACATTCCATTCTGGTGTTGGAAATCAATTTTGACAACCATGCCAGTTAGGAGCATTGACCAAATAGAATGAAAATTGTAATGAGTAGAGGAAGACCGAGAAAAACTATGGTCAAACCAATAACAGAGATTTATAGGTTAATGGTCTATCTTTGCTTGTAATGTAAGACAAAAATTTATGACATCTTATAATTCAAGCAGCCAACCCTTCCTAGTAAAAACATGATTAGTTTTTGTTACATTTAAATCCCTTCTAAAATGTAGATGTAGATACTTTGAAGGGTTTAACATCCAGAAACAATTAGGACAACATAAAAACTGAACATTTTAATTTATTTTCAAAGGCAATTATGGCCTCTGAAAAATCATTCTTGCAACACCAGTATCTGCCCTTACATGATAGGTAGCCCATTTTATCCATTGGAAATGTGACTTGGCAATATCCAAAACACACTTAAACTGTTAAGAGTTAGTCAAGCAGTTAATCTGCTATAAAAATAATCAGAAAAGGTGGAATGATTAAGATTTAGGTTTGGGAAAACGAAAGAAAAAGAGGGTTTTGAATTCTGACTTAATACAATATGGGCATTTGGAAAACTTACCAGGAATGTGTTTTCAATCTCAATATCTTGAATGGTTGAAATGTTTACATTGACTCTTTACTCAAGTATTTCTTCTTATTGGATTTCAGCGTGTCAAGGTCTATCGTCTGAATGGTGATGGCAAATGGGATGACCAAGGCACTGGGCATGTCAGTGTTGATTATTTGGAGGTTTGGACACTTTTTGATAATAAAAGCTTTCACCAGTGACTAACATGTATGTTGCATATATGAGCACTTCTGTACATTGTATGCTTAACATCCACTTTATATCTGATTATGTGTATAGTCAGAGGCTTTTGTCTTTGATTAGTGTTGATTAGTTGGAGGTTTGGACACTTTTTGATAAAAGCTTTCACTTGTGACTAACATGTGTGTTGCATATATGACCACTTCTCTACATTGTATGCTTGATATCCACTTTATATCTGATTATGTGTATGGTAAGAGGCTTATGTCTTTGCATTTTATTAAGATAATAATTTATAATATGTAGTTTCCTCTGTGATTGGTGATATTGATGGTAATATGTTTTATTAATTTAGTGCATAAAGATGCAATTTAGAGTTGACAACAAAATCTGATGTTAAACAGAAATAGGTGGTTGATTGATCTCACTTGATTTTTATTATGATGAATGAAACATCATAATGTCTTATAATGCAGCGATCAGAAGACCTGGGCTTATATGTTTATGATGAAGAAGACAATGAAAACATACTTTTGCATCGCATCTCTCCTGATGATATTTACAGGAAACAAGAAGGTAATGACTAGTAGTGTACCCTTTGTTCTTGAAGCATATCAAGGTTCACTGGTGAACACTATTTTGTTATGCAGATACAATTATTTCATGGAGAGATCCAGAATATGCTACTGAACTTGCACTTAGCTTTCAAGTCCCTGGTGGTTGCTCTTACATATGGTAGCATATAACTATTAAAATTTAATTACTTCACATCTTTCTCTATTTTTTTTCTTTCTGCTATGGAACAGATCTTAATTCATATAATTGTTTTATTCAGGGACCATATTTGCAATGTGCAAAGGAATATGAATTTTAATACTTTAAATAGTAAGTAATGAAAAATTTGAATTTTATTATTCTCTCTTTGTACCGGAAGTTGTTTACATTTTTTATCTACTAAATATCTCATTAACCTTTTCAATTATTGAAAATTTTTAACACTTTCTTAATTTCTGTATATTATTTTATTGTTAACTTTATTATTAATGAGAATATAACTCTTAGGAGTTGTTTTTTGCTTCTGCTACTATATGCTTTTGTTTTACTTATTTATTTATCTGATGTTCTAATTCTTAATTTTAAAATAATTACTACTTTACCATTTAAATGTCGTTTGGTGCTGTACACGGAATTCCTTCTTGAACTAGAGTAAATAAACCACTCCTCCTTACTATGGCATAAAATTCATATGATATGACTGTATTGGTCCTGGAGCTGAGTTGATGATGAAACCATTATTTTGGGTGTAGATTGCTGCAGCTTGTGTATACAATCAATGAGAAACTGTCAAGTTTTAATTTTTGTAGGCATGACTGTTTCAATAAATTTAAACTTATAGTTAAAGATAAAAAGGAGGGAGAAGCCATTATATTGCTGAATTATTTTGTTCGGTGCTTTATGGACTTGGTCTTACTGTTTGCTGTATATTTCAGGTGAGGCATTTCATAGTGGGAACAGTGAGTCAAGGGACTTACCCACAGTTGAATTGTCAACGCTTCCATTGATTCTTAAGGTTTGAAAGTACTTGTTTAAGTTGCTGTACAACCATCGTTTATTTATGGAATCCATCCATCCATTCATGCAAGTTCTTGATTTACTTTTTGGAACAATTTTGCTGTGCAATTATCATTAGTTTATGGAATTACCACCAACAATGTAGCAAATTAATAGTTTTTGTTGAGCACACTTTTGTGTGGATTGTTATATGATTGTTACAAAATACATATTGGTGTAGCTTTTAATGATATTTCACACAATTGGTGTAACTTTTAATGATATTTCACACAATTTGTGGTAGATATTATTGTACTTCAGTTGAATTTTGGCTCAGGGTTATTGTTTTAATTGTTTAGACTTATCTATCAAGCTTCAGTGAAGTTAATCCTCTTTTTTGTTCACAGATGGTGGTTGAGAGTGGCAATACAGATCAGTCACGGCTTGCGGAACTAATTTTAAGTGATGTAAGATTAAATAAATCACCTGTATATGTGCATACATTGTCTTCATAGATTAGGCTCCTTCATTGTACATGATTTGGGATCACCCAGTAATTAAAGGATTGAATGATAAGATAGACTAGATAGTTAGTTTGAGTCATCCATGACTTCTGATGCATGTAAATTTGCAGTTTTTTCTTACTCTAAGTTGTTCACTGTTCTTATCTTTAAATAAATTTAGGTGAAAGTTACCATGGATTATAAAATTTTGTGGTATGTTTTTATCGTTTTTTGGTAGAGAAGTGTCCTTTCTGATTTTGCCAACCAAGTTTTCAACATGTATGGTATATCAATTGATACTTATGTGATACTGATGATAGTTATGCTGTTGATTTACTTGCACCGTTATACCAACGTTAATTACTATTTACCAAGTCTTATATTGTTTGCAAATTTAGAAAGATTACGTAGTCAATCCTGTTGCATTTTTTCCCCTTTTGTTCTGAGGTTTACACATCTCAACGATCATGTGTATGTAAGGGTGCCTTAAAACTTATAAATATGTAAATTCATTCCATTTTCCCTCTCGATTAACCTTTTTTATTTTGTATTTCCAATGCAGCAAAATTTTTTTAGGAAACTTATAGAAGTATTCAGAGTTTGTGAAGACTTGGAAAATATGGATGGCCTTCACATGATTTTCAAAATAATCAAAGGGATCAGTCAGTATTCACTTTTATGCGATACGTAGTTCCCTTTTGTTGAAGTTTGTCATTTTTGATATATATGTTTGTTTTCTTGCAGTTTTGCTTAACAGTACACAAATTTTTGAGCGTTTATTTAGTGATGAGTTAATGATGGACATTATTGGTACCCTTGAGTGTAAGTTCGTTGCACACTTTTTTTCTCAAACTAGTGAAATGCGTTTTTTGGTATTTAGACATTACATCCTATTGTGTTTTACGCATTGTTAGTAGTAAACAAACACTAAAAGTGGTTTTTTCTTTGAATCTATTGTTATGTCATTTAGATGATCCAAAGGTTCCCCATGTTCAACATCATCGTAAATTCTTAAAGGACCATGTTATTTTTAAAGAGGTATGTTTTTGTGATCTGATTATCTATTCTATTTTGGGAGAGAATCCAGGTGGTAGGTAGATCTCTTGGCATGCCAGGAAATTTTTACTTCTTTCATAGTATTTACCTATTTTCTTTGTAGGCCTTACCTATAAGAAACTCAATTGTATTATCTAAGATACATCAGACATATAGAGTCGGTTTTTTGAAGGTTTGCTCCTCAGAAGCCTTTTCTTGTTTACTCTATTTATTTGTAATTTGGTTCTTACCTTCATTTATTGATTTTAGGATGTTGTTTTGGCTAGAGTTTTGGATGAGGCTACTGTTGCTAATCTTAACTCCATAGTACATGCAAACAATGCCATTGTAAGATTTTGGGTTGTATGGAAAGAAGGTTTACATTTAATATAGGATCTGTTATATTTTGTTTTGACTCTGTTATTTTTAGGTTGTTTCTTTATTGAAGGATGACAGCACATTTATCCAGGAATTGTTTGCTAGGTTAAAATCACCCACTACCTCTCCTGAATCAAAGAAAAATATGGTAATGACAAATACTAGTTTACTATTTCCAGCATGACATTGGTATTTCACTAGTTGACATTTCCCCTCTTGGTGGCATAGCTTATTATTTGTGTGCAGTTACATTTGATGAAATTTTACTAAGAGAAGAAATGGAATTCCAGTGTGAGGTTATGCCAATAAATGGTTCCTGTTGTTCTCTACACTTTGTTTAGGTCATTATTCTATTAACTATTGATCTTTTATGCTCCCCCCTCTCGAATCTGACTTTGTTTCAAAACTTTTGCATTGTGTTATTCGAGGTACCACCCCCGAAGACTGTTGTGTTGTTATTCAAGATGCTTACTGATAGTTTTATAGAAACTTGTGTAAAGAATATCGTAGTTATCTATTATCTGAATCTGTGACCTATTTTAGTGGAGCCTTGGCTAATAACGGACTCCTATCTGACAGCCCTAACGGAATATAGTTCAGTTAGTTACCATGATAGAACAATATAGAAGAACAGAATGTAAAGTACCATGATAGAACATGTATGGAAAGATTACTTTGCAGTTCTGCCAGACAGAACTCATAGCGAGAAAGAAAGAAGTTATGAGCAGTTATGGGTGGTTACAAACTAGTGTAACCTCTGAAAATTACAAAATTAAAGAGAAAATAAAAGCAGATAAAGAGATACAACTGTTTTACAAAATAAGAATAAACAAACGACAAACAGACAACAAACATATAACATTAATAGCCTGCTTGACCTTTATTCTTATTTATGTATGAGTATATTAATACAGTGTTTTTTCTATCTTTTGTGTTAACTTGCTATAAATGTTAATGCCATTTTTTATGTTCATGCATTACTGGTGATTCTTATATTAAATATTGTTGCCTCTTCCTATGATGGACAGGTCCATTTCTTACATGAGTTTATTAGTTGTAGCAAGAGCTTACAGATGGTGCGGCAGCTTCGGCTCTTTCGGTATGTAGCATGTGGAGTGGTACAGGTTGCTGTTGACACTGTGTCTTCCTCTTATGAAGTTTGCGCTCTCCAATTTTAAAATCAGTTGCTCTTGTTTGATTGCATTCTTGGTGTAGTTATTTAGGTAGATTGTTGTATTCTTGTCAAGTTTTTTTCTTGTAAGGAAAATTTGATCAAGCATGTCTAAAAGTTCTACTTCTTGCATGGTAATGGAATCTTCAATAGTGGATCTGCGAAGGCTTGCATATGCTTTTTATTTTTCTTACTCCATGCTTTTTATTTTTAAACTATCATCGTTCGTGTTTACAGAAGATTTGATATCTTCAGTTTGGATTTTTCACTAAGTACATGGCTGGTAATTTTATGACAGTAAACATCTTTAGAAAGCAAATTCATTGTATAATTATCAAAGCCATCTCTATAAAAGCACTTCAATGGGATTTTTATTAGGAAGCTCTCACATTTGTTTTTTTTACATGTAGCATAGATGTCTTATTATTCTACTTGAATTCCCGGTTATTTATTTATTTATTTATTTTGCTATATGTTCTGTTATTGGATCTTATTAAATTTTATTGGTTGATTTGAATATATGTTTGTAGAGATCTGATGAATGAGGGGATCTTTGACGTCATCTCTGATTTACTCTTGCAAAGTCAAGACAAGAAGCTTATGCTTACTGGGTATGATGCCCCCTCTTTTGTTTTTACTTTTCTGCTGACACTCTTATTGATTAATTATTAAGAGGGCAATGTTGTGATGGTTGCAGGACAGATATCCTCATTCTCTTCTTGAATCAGGATCCTAATCTTCTGCAATCTTATGTTGTTCGAGAGGAGGGAATTACACTTCTTGGACTATTGGTAAGTTTTTGCATGGAAATGAAGTCGCATATTCTTTCTAGATGAATGCCGGTGGAAATCGAATGTTCTTGGTGTCTGTGTGTGTGACTTTCTCCTCGTCTGTTTTAATTTGAGAGACAGGTTAATTTATGTTAATTGAAGTTTGAGTTTGTCTGAATGTGAAGTGTAACTATATTGTCGCAAATAAGTTCTGTATCCTATATGTCTAGCAATTTTAGCTTTAGGATTAAATGTGTAAGCCATTTAAGCTCCCATGCAGCTGCTGCCATAGACATGGATTTGACAACTATGTGCTATGCTTGCACCTCCATTAACTCAGATTCCTCCAATAAGAAAACAGTACCTAGCATTGGAGAAACTAGTGATTTTGGCTATGGTAAGATGACAATTGAGCATCAGTCTCAGTAAGCATATTGAAAGCATGCTACATTGCAATAGTTGAAGAGGATTGAGCAAACTTCAATCCTCAAGAAGAGATGTCCGTAGTCTTTTTCCAGAAATTGACTGAAGAGATTGGCTTTGAGATGCTATACCATTTATGTTATCATCATTGATGATTATTTCATCAGCATAGGTGATACAATAAATACACTAGTGAGATGGAGAAGGAAATCACGGATACTATGGAGAATGAATGGAGAAAGCAGATTGTTCAGCTTCATAATTTGGCATGGCAAACTATATTAAGCCAGAGCTAAAATATCTAAACCTTGATTGATGAGTCTGCTTGATACCATAGAACGAACAATGAAGATGATAATAAGGTGGGAGTCATTAGAGATAGTAAAACCCAAAGTCAAAGTTTGGTCAGTATAAACTGTTAGAGATATTATATTTAGTTTATATTTATCTCTTATCTTTAGTTAGTTTGTTTATATTTCTTATTTGTATTTTGGGCTTAGCCCATATTTCTTCTATCATAAATAGAGGACCCTATGTGTATATTCAACACAAGGGAGTTTTCACTATATTCAACTTGGTATCAGAGCAGGTTTTCTGGTCCTTTTCTACTTTGTCTTTGTTGCTGCCGGTGGCCGCCGCCACCGGCGGCCCCCCTAAAATGTCTCTTTTTCAACTTGTGCCTTTATACTTCAATGAGCAATCTCTGGTTTCTGTCTCGCATCTGTCCGGTGTTGCTGTCCACCACTGCCCGTTGCCGCTCGCCACCAGCCGCCACCTGTCGGCTGTCCACTGCCGCCGGCCACCGTCACCAGACGTTCGCCGTCACCGGCCACCACCGCCGGCACCGTCTCCGGCCACCGTCGCCGACCACTTTCGCGGCCATCGTCTCCGCCACTTGTGCACCGATGCACCAACACGTAGTCCTACCTCTATTGCTTCCGCTGTCTTCTTCTCTATTCTGAAAGGTCTCCAAGGACAGTCGGTGGTTAATACTAAGGAATTTCAACACCAAAGTTATGGGTTAAAACAATTTCACCAGCCCTTTGTCAAATTTGTTTTTTGGATGCTTTGATGAATAAGAGCTCATTATGATCTTTCACTTTCACGGTCTATAATCGGCGCGCCGTCATTTCCGCCGTTCGTCGTGAGGGGGAGTATGTTTCCAGCCAGGTTTCAGTTTTTAGGTTTCAGGCTTTCAGACTCCACTAGTCAATGATGGCAGTCCTTGCAGTTTTGTCGCTTCTAGCCACTACAGGCCCCATCAGTCAGTGATGGCAGTCCCTGTAGTTTTGTCGCTTTTAGCCACTACAGGCCCCATCAGTCAGTAATGGCAGTCCCTGTAGTTTTGATGCAAGCCCCATCCTTACTTGATGGCAATCCTGTCCCTGGAGGTTGTCATTGTCCTCCTTTGTCAAAGTCATCCTACTTGAAGTTTCATGGTACTATTTGAAGTTTCGCAGTTGTCCACTGCTGTCCATAAATTGCTGTTAGTTGTTCGTCGACATGTGATTGCGCATCTGTTTGCCGCACACTCTTGAAGACCGATCATATATTTCAAATTGAGTTTATTTATTCCAAACTTGGTTCATACAATTTGTATGCTCCAGCTTGAGGGGAAGTGTTAGAGATATTATATTTAGTTTATATTTATCTCTTATCTTTAGTTAGTTTGTTTATATTTCTTATTTGTATTTTGGGCTTAGTCCATATTTCTTCTATTATAAATAGAGGACCCTATGTGTATATTCAACACAAGGGAGTTTTCACTATATTCAACTTCTTGCAGTTCTACTTACAATAAGCAATTTTTAATATCCGATTTGCAAACAAGCCTCTGATGAATAGCAGCCATGACTAGGAAGAGATTAAAATATGGTTTTTGGCCACACAAACGATCATAGGTGTCCTTAGTGATGAACATGACCATTACATTTAGTCTTTAATGTATGAATCTAATGCCATAGTCTTGTTAGGAGGTGAAGTTACAAGTTCTCAAGTGCCACTAGAATGTAAAGATGCCATTTCATCCAACATCACTTGTTGCTAGTTGGGATTGCCCATGATTTCACCTATAGACTTGGAAATAAATGGAGAATCAAAAGGGATGAAAATAAATAGCAATGAGATATGATAATTTTTAAAATGCAAGCATAGGGAGCGGAAGATTAGGATTGTGAGAGTTGAATACCTTTTTGTAGTGCAGTGGAACGTTCAAGTACAGGGGAATAGGTGGAGGGGTGATTGGAGAAAATGAAGTTGAAGTATTAGTGGAAGGAAGTACTAATTTGAGTCCACTGTTGGTCAACCACTGTGTGGTGGAGCACGAGCGCAACAGTTGCTCTGGAACAATAGATGGAATATGTAGACGGTATGCAGTAAATTGGCATAAACTACAATAGAAGAGAAGGGGCAAGTCTAGTAGGTGCAATTTATCATTGAAATCATGGACAAAGACAATGAGTTCTTTTGGAGGTGAGTAACGAAAGGAAGACATTCTAAAGGTTTGATAGTTTATCTTTACCTGTAGTGCAGTCTTGGATAAATAATGTGCAGCAAAAAAAATTAACATGATTGAAACTATATTGTGGATACCAGGCGGAGTGGGGAACTTGATTGTGAAATGTGGTTGATCCGTGGAGAGAAATTTCTTCCCCTATAAATGAAGAGGATCATAATGGGGAAGAAGTCTACGAATGGTTTCAACCAACTGTTTCTTTTGAAAACACCATTGTGGCATGCTGTGGGAGTAAAATATGTTTAATAAATAATACGTTGTGAAGTAATAGATGTTGGGAAGATTTATTCACTAGCATTTTGAATGAACAAAATTTAATAGAAGAATAAATCGATTTTGAATTTTAGCTGACAAACTTTGAAATACAGTAGAACGTAATTTTCATTAAAGAATAACCAGGTACATAATCATCAATGAAAGTGACAAAAAAACATTGAATAGAAATGAGTAGAGCCTTAAATATTGGAGTGAAGCAGGTGATAAAGCATTTTTCTGGACTTTATGACTACTGGTATGGTGAGTATGTTTCCATTAGTGTCATTTGCATGAATATAAAAGGTGAAATTTTGGAGTAACTAGGAACCATAAGGTGCATTTTATTAAGAGTAGAGTAAACAATAGATACAGTAATCAGTGGTAAAATCTTTTATAATTCTCAATATTCATGTTCTGCTTCAATTTTCTGCTAGACAATCTGAGTTATTGACAAAGAACAAAGTAATCAAGGGTGTGACCGAGATGATCTTTTTATTATTTTAAATATTCCGTGTAAGTGCTTTTTAAGATTTGTTGAATCTGTTAATTGTCCATGTAAAGTGCTATCCCTCCTAAATTTAAATACTTGATAAGTAGATCATTGTTGTAACGTTTATGAAAGTTCGTTTGAAGTTAAATTGGAAGTTGTACCAATATATTGGCCTTTGTTCCTGATAGTAATTTAGCCTTAATAATAAATGGAAATAATGGATATTAAATTGAAAGGACTATCAGGATAATTTATTTATCATTCATTTAAATATTCTTAATAAATGCTTTTTATAATTTATTGCATCTTTTAATTTTCAATGTAAAGTGCTAAACCTCCTAAATTTAAATACTTGATAAGTAGTCCATTGTTGTATTGTTTATAAAAGTTTGTTGGAAGTTCAATTGAAATTTGCACCAATATATTTTACCTTTCTAAATAATATATGGAAATAAATTTCGGTGCACATCCCCAGTAAAAATGTGAAAATGTGGATTCTGAATAGTTGTTTTGTTTAATTAAGTTCTGTAACGAACAGGTTAAGGGCATGATAACAGATTTTGGGGATGACATGCATTGCCAATTTCTTGAGATTCTCCGCAGTCTATTAGACTCATGCTCATTGTCTGGAGCACAGGTTTGATTTGGCCTTTTTCTCTGATCTCTCAATTTAGCCTTGCTTTCTAACTGATTTTTTGCTTGAACCAAATGAGTCTAGAATCCTGGGAGTGATAACAGGATGGAAGTGATATTTCTTTTTTAATATTTTAGAAGTTACTTCAAATTTAAATAATATTTTAATTTAAATTTAAAAATTGCATTTCTTGAATTTAAACTACATTATATTAATTATTGTTATTATAGGCATGCTTAGGATGGATCTATTCACATAACTAGGAGTCCTCCCCCATTTTATTTTTAAATGTTTCAATATGTGTGTGTGCGTATAATATTAAAGGTCCTATTCATTAAGGGGATTTGATTATAAAATAGTAATATTTAAATATTGGTTATCTTTTTTTGACAATATCTTGGTTTCTATGATGTTCATTATTAAGATAATTAATGCCATTTTCCCCTCTTCAGACAAATTTTCTATTTCCCTTTTTTATAGTCATTATTATAGAAATCATTGTGTTTTTTTAATATTTTTAGAAAAATACTTGAGTATTATTTATTTTCCTTTCTAATAGTTTTTTTTTCTTGTATAATTTACTAATGCAATTTGAAAGGCTATAATAAATTATGACATGTGCAATCTAATTACTTTCCTTTTATAATGATATGATTGTAAGTTGATTTTTAAATGTTTCAATATGTGTGTGTGTATAATATTAAAGGTTCTATTTATTAAGGGAATTTGATTATAAAATAGTAATATTTAAGCATTTGTTATCTTTTTTTGACAATATCTTGTTTTTTAGGATGTTCATTTTGAAGATAATTATGCCATTTCCCCCTCTTCAGACAAAATATTCTATTTCCCTTTTATAGTCATCATAGAAATCATTGTGTTTTTTTTAATATTTGTAGCAAAATACTTGAGTATTATTTATTTTTCTTTCTAAGGAGAGGTCTGCATCCATTTATATACTATAAATTTCCTTAGTGGGACTTCCAATAGTTTTTTTCTTCTATAATTCACTAAGCAATTTGAAAGGCTTTAATAAATTATTGCATTTGCAATCTAATTACTTTCCTTTTATAATGATATGATTGTAAAATGATTTTAGACTAAGTTATTTATTAAGTCTCGATGATGAAAAAAACTCATAAGCACTATTAACATCTTGAATTTTGGGACATATTAACAATTATCCTATCATTCTATCACTATTCTTATATTTTCTTTATTTTATCGATCTTAGCCAAGAAACATATCATTCTTCTACTATTTTTTGACAATTTTAAAGCTAATTTTACTCAATAATGTTAGCCAAGAACATAAAAAATAAGCATTATTAAACATATATTTATCAAATAAATCTCCTGCACCTGCTTTAAAAGCTTTAGTGGTAAATATATTTTTCGTTTACTCGTTTACTGAGCACATTTCTTGCGAGTAGTAGGAGTTTCCGTATTGACTATTGACATGACTAAAATAGTGTATTAAATGAGGGTGTATCCCTCCAGCTTTGAGCTATTTTTTGATATACTAGACTGTCCTATTAGTTCTATTTGCTTGTCGTCCAACTCTTACATTCAGATGTTGGACAACGTAGATTGTTGAAATCAATTGTGGGTCTGGTTTCGTTCTCTTATTTCTCATTTGAGTTTGTTTGCGCAGGTTGCAAATTTTGAAAATTGAGTTGTGTTAATTTAATGTGTTGATTTTTGTTTGAGAAGCTGGTATGCTATGCGTTAATGTCTCATTCTTGTGTTATTAGATGGTTATATTGGAGTTTTTTTTTTTTTTTAACTTTTCAGTTTTACTTGACAGAGGGATACTATTATCGATATTTTCTATGAGAAGCATCTGAGTCAACTGATTGATGTGATAACAGCGTCATGTCCTACGGAAAATGTTCATGTGAATAGCCAAATAAAGTGCCAGAGTGGGACAAAGCCAGAGATTCTATCAAACATATGTGAATTGCTATGCTTTTGTGTCCAACACCACCCATACAGGATAAAGTATTTCCTTCTTGCCAAGCAGTAACCTGAATGACTTTATGTTGTTGATCACTTAATGTGATTAAGACATAGGTCTCTTTTTTTGCAGGTGTAACTTTCTTCTTAATAAAGTCACGGATAAAATTCTATTACTGTCACGGAGAAGAGAGAAATACCTTGTTGTTGGTGCTGTGCGGTTTGTTCGGGCTATTCTCTCACGTCATGTATGTTTAAATGTTTGTGCAGATATTGTCTGTTTTGACTTTGGCCAGTGCAAATGCCAGAGTGAAGATCCCCCTTCCCCTACTCTATATGTATTAACTCAATCTTGATATTCTGCTACTGGCTTGTAATTTTATGGTTCATATAGGACTTACACATACAGCCTTATATCAACAGCAAATAAAAACCATTGTCCCAATCATTACAGAATGAGCCCTGATACCTTATTATTTATTTTTAAGGAGGCATATTTACTGATTCATTTATTTTTTACGGTAAGGCATATTGACTAGTAATGTTAGTGACTTAATCTTGAGAATGGTCTGAATTTATGAAATATAGAGTAGATTATTCGAAATCAATTGTATGTGGAACCTATAACATTTTATTCTTTCTTTTTCCTTCCATAAGCTTCTATGGATGAATTGTTGAGTTGTACATTCTGTCAATTTGGAGCTTATTGCAGTAAATTTCATTGAGAAGGGAACTAGGGTTGAGAACCTTGGAGTATGAAATCTTGGCTGTTTGGGAGCCCCTTCTTGATAACTGTAAAAATACCTGTAATTTTTTTCTTTTTAATCAGGCTGTTCTCCGACCTTTCATTTCCAAGAGGGGAGGAAGGTACCAGTTAGCCAGAATGTAACTTTTGGGCAATTTAGTTTACTTTGTTATAGCTGCATTAAGTTGTTTATGCTGGTAGCTTTAATGTAAATTGTTATCACTAAATTCTTTTGTATGATTTGTTCTCGTGGTATTATTTTGAAACTCAACCTTTAAGATAGTTGGTTGAATTTTTTAATGTGAAACTAATTATCTTGTTTTAGGATATTGCTGCTGGATTCTATTTTTTTAATCCCCTCGTATATTGTTGTTTCTTGTGAATATGGTTAATTGTCTCTTGCAGTACATGTAACAGTTTGGAGTGTTGCCCTGCAGGATGAGCATCTTATAAATCATTTCGTTAGAAGTGATCTTCTGAAACCAATTGTAGATGCCTTTGTTGCTAATGGTAATCGCTACAATCTGCTCAATTCAGCTGTTCTTGAGCTTTTTGAGTATATTCGCAAGGTATCGATCTTTTATATGTATTCATTGTTCATTACCTCGAGCAGTTTTGAACTGATAATATTGTATAATGCAGGAGAATATGAAATTATTGCTGAAGTATATAGTTGATTCTTTCTGGGACCAGTTAGTGAAATTTGAGTACTTGGTTTCCATTCATTCATTGAAAATAAAATATGAGCAGGTATTTCCAATTTTCGTTTACCCACACACTCTACGAAGTACAGTTTTTGACTAAAGATTATGTGCTTGCTTCAGTATTTGGATAATGATGGGATAAAAGGGACTTCTATTATGAATGACATTCGAAGACGACTTGATGAGCGTGCTCCGGTGAAAGAAGAGGAAGACTACTTTAACGAGGACAGGTATATATCCTCTTTCACATTTATAGTAGGAGATTTTATATACCTGGCATTGAGTCTCCAGATATTTGGTTGTTAATCAGTGATGAGGAGGATACGGCGTCTGCATCCAATTCACATAATCAGAAAGTGAAACAACGGCAACATGCCTTATCCAATGGAGATGCTGAAAGCTACTCAAAGTTAAGGTATACTTGTTTTTCATTGTATTTTATTGGTCTATTTAATTTGCACAACATCATCTTCTGAAAGGTATAATGCATTTCTCTTGATTTTCAGTCCAAGATCCGGTGGGTTGGTTGACTATGATTATGATGAGGATGATGAAGACTACCGCCCACCACCAAGGAATAATCCAGAAGCATATGAAGAGTATGAAGGAACAATGGAGTCTCTCAGGCTGAAAAGAAAATTGACAAAGGTCGAGATTTTACAGATGCCTAAGTTGTCTAAAACTTCAAAATCTAAAGATCGTGTTTTTGCTGCCTTATGTTCAACTTTGAGCCAGGCTGTGCTACCTCGTAAGAAACCTTTAGTCAACTTTATTACTGTTCCTTGTATAGAGGACAATCAAGAAAAGGAGCAACATGTTTCTGGAAGCTGCTGTGAGAATAGTAGTGTATCGGCCGAGCTAAACCATTTAGAGAAAGAAACTGCTGCGTCTAGAAATTCTTCTGATAGGTTGTACGACACATCTGACAATGGACAGTTGGATGGTGAGGAACACACTATGGTTTCACCAAAATCCCCGCCAGAGATGGCTGTTACTGGATCTTAAGATTTTCATACCAGAGTCAGGCATATTGTTTGTGGCCAATGGATTTGCTGGTGTAAAGTGGTTGCTGTGCTAATGTGAGGATTGCATTCTACCGAGAGGGTAAGTTCTGATTATTCATTCTAGGGATGAATTGTGGAAATGCTGTACAGTGCAAGATATTATACAGCAACTTCGATCTGCTCCTATGTTTTAGTAGGCTTTTCGGGCTTTGAGCATGGTAACTGTTGCATATGTGTAACATTCACCAGCAATAATTCTCGTTTCCCTTTCCTTCTCAACCTCTTAAAGCTCATTTTTCGATTCTGCAGAGGATTCTGGGTTGGGGGGTTTGACCACCTTATCATTATAAAAGTTATATCAACTTACAGATAGAGGGCGCCAATATTAGCCCCACACAGGTTTTTTACCTTTTTTTCCCTCCCCAATATTGGTGGTGAATGTGATATTTAGGGATATGTGCAGTGATTTTCTAGGGCCATTTTTTCGCAAATGTACTAGGAAGAAAACATGATCCGATGTAAATCTAATGAATTGTAACGTATGCATTGAACGTCCCATATAGTTGCGGTGGTTAGTTTTCGCCGCAGATCGCTTCCTAATTCTTTATTTGGATTTTCCAGTATGCTGTCCTTGAGGTAAAACTCTGGTGGGGACAGATTGGCCTAACTTTTACCATTGCCATGAAACCCTTGATCTTGGTGCCACTGTAGGAGTTAGATATTAAAGGACCAAATATTAAGGATCAAGGGTTTCATGGCAATATAAAACATCATTTTGAAATCAAGTAGGTTGCGCAATTACTAAAGTTTCTGGTAAAAAAATTCCGCCGTTGATGATATCTTTTGGCTCAAACTGCGGTCACAGACAATGGATGCTTCAGAACTTAAATTGCTATGTCTCCCTCCATCCAGGTAGCTGACATTTCTCAATTTCGGTGTGCATTGGATGAGTGATCGTGGCGGAAACAACCTTAGCCCCGTGTATCAGCGCTGAGCCTACCGAAGAACTATTTACGTGTACGTTTTGAACATTTATTCATCCTACAAATACATTATATAATACTTTATTGAAATTCATTATTTCTTATAATAAAAAATCATGGTTAATTATTCTTTTCTGTTATTAATACACGATATTTCCAGTTTTTAATAAATTTTAAATATTGATAGATTAAGTAACAAAAGACGTGTCATAGTGATGTTTTTAATTTTTCATTTATCAAATTTATGTATTATCTATCTTTCAGAGTTGTTATAGCGAAAAAATGACTTTAAATTATTAGAATATGTACTAAACTACTTACATTCAGACATGAACCCTCTAGACAGCAGACTCTGAATTTAGTAATCTCTTCAAATTCTCTAAAAATTCTAATGGATAACATCAGGAACCAATCCCGACAAAAATAGTCCTTGACGGTTACTGTCTTCATTTCAAATTAATTTATATTTAAGGTTAACATTAATTTATTTAAGAATATTTAATATGTATAAACTTCTATAGCATATCTGAAAACTTGCTGAGATTGAAAAATCATGTTTGAGGTTTAAAACTTGGAACTGTTATTTTTCAACATTACGAAATAAATGTGAAATCTTTTTCTAGAAACTAAACACACTACTAATGTATTTAGTTTAAACTATTAATATATGAACGTAATCTATCTATTTATTGAAGGATTTTTTTAAATAGGCTGTAATTGTTATTGTTTTATGAGTTAAAGAAAATTGTTATTTTGAATACTGAATATGAATAATAAACGTAATAATATATAATGAAAAACTTAAAATTTATTAAATATGAATTATTGGAAATATATTTATTAAAATTTGAACAGTTTTAGATAGGATATATGAGGTAATAAGTATTTTTAATACATAATGAAGCACTAAAATGGATTTAGGGAGTTGAATTTGTAAAATGTGCAGAAGGGGAACGGGTCTTAGGCATCATTAACCTCTGATTAATAGTGTAGTGGAATAAGTGAAATGTGAAATTGTTGCAAATGAGTTGGCACCGTCTTCGCGTTCTCGTTGCCTCACAAGCCACGTGTACACACGTGTCCTACAACCCCCTATTCTTCTTACATTCTATTCTTTCTTTCACTTCGTCGTCTCTCTCCCACTCTTGCTATTACTACCAATATTCTCTTCGTTCCCACTACTGAATTGAATCAGAGAGCATTTGAATCATATTAGCTAAGATGAATCTCAACACGAGCAGTAACTTGGAGACTCGGTCTCTTCTTGATGAGCTCTGTAGCTTCGACAAGAAAGGACTCTTCGATCTTGGACACCCTCTTCTCAACCGCATCCTTGAGAGCTTCGTCAAAGCTGCTGGAGTATTTCTCACAATACCCTTTTCTTTCTCTTTCTTCCTTTTCTCTGTACAAATATCCTTTTTTTTTTCAGATAGGAGCGGTTCAAGCTGTGTCCCGCGAGGCTTTCTTCTCTGCTATTGAAGGTGCAATCGACACTCCTCCACTTTCTGTTGTAATTGTAAACTATCTTTGTTACATTATGGAAATGATACGAAGAACGGGATATATCTTGATTCAAGATTTGTATTCTCTTTGTAAATTATTTTTCAATTAGTTCCTTTCTTGTTTTCTTGGAAATGTGATCCAATTTGTAAACAAAATGAATATTATAGAATGGTAACGTATTGATGTGCGTGATATGCATATTCGTAGGTAACGGGGCAAATAGCAGCGGTTTACCTGCAGAAGTTTCAAATACGAAGAAAAATCAGTTGCCGGGTCTTAGAGGTACATTATGCCAGATTCATTATCAGTGGAGTTTTAATATAACTATTGCATTTTGCTTTTTTTTTTCTTTTTCAAATGAAGTGTGGGTCCACCGGAATAGGGGTATTTCAAAGAATTGGAGTTGCAAATATATATTAACACCCAAAAACGAAGAACAAAAGAAAATAAATTTTGTCAAATTCTTTATTTCCCTTTTTTAACATTGTTGTACTGAATATCTTTGGGGTGGAAAGCTTTAATTTGTCAGAGTATTGATCTTTTGTTCTCTTCTGTTTGTGCATTTAGGAGAGACCAGTAACAAATCTCTTGAGGCCATGGTGAGTTTTTAATTATATAATATATACCTCAAGTGAACATACTGTATGTTTTTTTTTTTTTTTTTCCTGTTAACTTTGTTGTTTTTTTCTCTAATCCTCAGGTGAAGAGCACGGGCAAAGAGTCCTTACAATGGGGTATTGAAATTTCCCTCTACCTAACCAGGACACCATTTACTTATGTTATATTAAAATTTGAATTTTCTAAAAACAGTTAATGCTTTAAGCTGTGTAATAACTTAGATTTGCCACCAAAGTTACAAATGACAGATTGAGTTTCAATATTTTCTATTTTCCTCTTGTTTCTGTTCTATTTACTCCGATGAATTTGCCAGTATTGCACGATTTCTTTCCCTATTTAAGTGCCAGATGGACCTTAACAGATTGTTTTGAATGCAGGACTGGCTGCAGGATTGTATTCAGGTCTCACTTATGGGTTGAAGGAAGCTCGTGGAGCTCATGACTGGGTAGCACCTTTTTTCTCACTCGGTTATTTTTATTAATTGTTTTCATATTTCACATCTCAACTTCAATACTTTAGTATTTGAACCAGTGTGGCAGATCAGCACATCTGTCTCATTGCTGGAAAAACAGTAGCTACTTTTGGAATGTTTTGATCCATTCTTGTGAACCATTTTCATTCTCTCCCTAATTTCAGTGAATGACAAAAAAAATGCTTTTCTGTTTCACTTTTTATTGCTTTCAACATATAGTGCCGTGATCTGACTTTACTTTCTAGTGTTCACTATATTGATAATACAACATGCACAACAATAATAACGTCATAAATTTGATGCAGAAAAACAGCGCAGTTGCGGGAGCAATCACAGGGGCGACCCTTGCACTTACATTGGATGATTCCACCCATGAACATATTGTGCAATGTGCTATCACAGGAGCAGCTATCTCCACTGCTGCTAATCTTCTCACTGGAATTTTCTAAATGTGACAGTAGTTATCTTGTTCGAGTTGGCTTAAGACAGTAGTTACCTTTTTTTTGCTTCTGAATGTGACAGTAATACATGTTTAAAATGGACTCGCAAGTATTTCCTTTTCAATTTTAGTTGTCACTTATGGATTTCTTGTCAAATGATTTTAAGGCTTTGTTTTCTTTTTTTGCTTATGTAAATCTACTTTTCTCCTTAATAAACATTCATAGAAAACATTTAAATATAAAATTAAATACTAAATATTCACGCCTGAATGGAAATGATTTTTTTTTTTGTGGGCAGAATATTTAGTGGATGATTTCCATTGCATTTGATTAATTTTCAACAAGACTTTTGATTCCTATAAGTGAACAGGAAAATGTCAACCATCTCCATTCACTAATTTCAATTTGTTTTGGATAAACTCAAATGTATTTTTCTACTTCAACTTGTAAACATACACATATCCACACTCCACCCCCCCAAACATACAGATCCATATGTTTCACTATACCTTCCTTCAAAATCTAATAATATTTTATTTTTTAATTATTTGATTAAATAACCAATTAAGTCTTTGAAAATGTATAATACTATACACATGGTAGAAGCTTAAAATCTGATTTAATCTGTTGAAGTGTAAAGAATGCCATTGTTACATCCTACTTGATGAGACCGCTTTGGGATTTCAAAAGTTACATATTTATAAAAATATGTATCAAATTAATAAAATTAATTTGTTTAATTTTATTATTAATTATTGCTGATAAAAAAATGTGAGACTATTTCTACGATTTGTAATTTTGAGGACTAACATAATACTAAACTGTACTTTTCAAAATCAAATTGATATAAAAGTGTAAAGTTTGGGACCAATTTGTACTTTTATGTATTTAGAAACTAAATCAAATTTATTAAATTGACAATGTCGTGACCTGGTTGACCATTCATCCTAACTTCAAACATGATTAGAATTGTTGTTTAGATTCCACTTTTATGTTTTGAGAGAATTTATACAAAAATGTACTTTTTTTTAAGGTTTTGATGACGAAAATTTCGCGTTACACGTTGATCATAACACTCTCGACAGACACAACTGCAACCGCAATGATAATTTAGAATTATTAGCATAATTAAGGAAAAAGAACGTTCACAATGATTTTATATAATACTTTGTTTTCATTTAGATTTTATAACTAATCTTGGTAAGTGGACTATTAACTATTTAATAGATATTTTAATACGGATAAGTAAATTGGTAATAATTACTTATTTCACATAAAAATAAGATTTAATTTTTTAAGATAAAATAGATTTTTTTCACAATAATTTTTAATTTTTTGTTTTTAATATATTAACTTTATAAAAATTTTATTTTTAGTATATTAACTAAAATTTGACAGAGAACATGTAGGTCAGATGCTTCTTTATCAGAATAAATATAAAGTAGAATCGATACACTTTTTTGTTGGATAAATATTCTTTTCTGCAGACAAAATAAGAATGTATATTAATAACAAAAATACTATTTCAAGTCCGTTTCTTATTAGTGGTCCAAATGAAAATTATAAGCTGGTTGATCGATTCTCCTTTTATAATAAACAAATATTCTTTTTTCCGAACTTGGTTTTGCGGAGGAAGATCACTGGTGAGTTTGAGTGTTTCCCATGGAGGATTAATGGAACCTCTCTGTCTCTCTTCTTCACTCTTCACTCAGAAATCGATCACAGTGTTAACATACCCACTCTAGAATATACATGGGACAGTAACATAGCAGATAATTTCATGCTTCTGATGAAGTCCCAGTCTCCCAGGATCTATCAGGGGACGCAATAGTTTCACTGCAGATCACCTAAAACTTTCAGAAATTGAAAACAAAAAAGGAAAGAAGTAGGGAGCAAGAAATAAAAAAGGGAGAAGTTATCACACACAAATCAAAAACAAATTTCTATGATAATAATTTTCTGATTTTGATATAGTTGCAATGTGTTCAGAATGTTCTTATGCATATTATAATCCCACAAAGAACTGTATCTTTAAACTGCCACCGCTTACTGCTTGTTACGATACAATGCTAACTTAAGTGATAACAACTCAACTATTTTGTAATCATACACACACGAAGGTGGATGTGATATTGTAGAATTTTTTGAAGTTAAGGTAAAACATTCAAGAGACAGCTGCAGCAAACACCAGAAAGAGTCATTGGCATATGCTACAACTTGATAACAAAATACTCAAAATTTCAATTACATTGATTTACCAGAGGGCCCTCTCTTCCAAAGGATTGAAGGTTATTTACACAATTTAAAACTTGTAATGAGTTATATCAATATCAATAAGGTAATATAGTATGATAGTAAACTTCCTCAATTACGTTAAGTGGTAGAGAACTTCTAGAAAGTTAAATGAAATTGAAAAAAAATAGCCATTAGAATTTATAGAGGCAGAACAGGGTTTTGGTCTTGACAGACACAATGCAATGCAAAAAAACAAAAAAAAACACACACACACACAGAAGTTCTATAGCAGTGAAAATGTAGAGCACAACATAAAAAATTTTCAACTTTTCACATCCAATATGTAGCAAGACAAGCATAAAGGTCACACTTCTCCCGTCAAACAGATACAACATATAACAACCATTCAAGTACGTTATGTAGGACTACACAAATGTGACTTAATACAGATATGAGGTTTCACCTTTTATCATGTCAACAAACCTCTACATATCATTTCACGAACAAATGCCTCTGCCTTATCAATTTCATCCTTTTCAAATAGAGCACCAATCATTATTTCGAAAGTTACCGCATCAGGTAAGCAGCCATTTTCTTCCATTTTGGACCATAAGGTTAATGCCTCATCAATCAAACCCTTTTTACAAAGACCATTGATCATAGTATTATAACAAAATACATTTAAACGGTACCCTTTAATTAAAAGATCTTCAAAGGTCTCTTGTGCCTCCTCAAGTCTTCCCCCTTTGCTCATTCCATCAATAAGTATATTCCAGGTGTAGTTACTCGGCTGAATTTCCTTTTCCATCATTGTCTTGAATAATTCAAATGCCTTGTCTAGATGATAGTTTTTGCACAAAGCATGTATCAAGCAAGTGTAAGTGATTACATCTGGTTGTTGATTTCTATAATGCATCTCATCAATAAGATCCCAAACATAACTTATTCTCCCAGATTTGCATAAACCATCTATAAGAGTAGTGTAAGTCACTGTGTTAGGAACCATGTTCCTTTTATGCATTCCCTGAAAGATATTCAGGGCCTCATCCACTCTTTTACTCTTCAATAATCCATTAATCATGATATTGTAGCTGGAAACATGATGAGTTACTCCAATTTGAGTCATAGCATTAAATATGTGTTTAGCACTTTTCATCTCTTTAACTAAGGAATACCAATCTATAAAAATGTTAAGTGTAACACTAGTAGGTTTCACACAAGCTTTCACCATCACACCTAACACATTCTTAGCTTCTTTTATCTTTCCTTCCTTACATAAAGCATCAATCATTATCGTATAGATATAAGCATTAGGCATGATATTATTTGATATCATTTTAATAACCAAATGATAAGCTTCTTTTGCAAGATTATCTTTGAATAGAGAATCAATGATAGTGGCGTACATTATCACATTAGACTTACATAACCCGCCTTCTATTATTCTGAGCAACTTGATGGCAGCATCGGTTTCTCCTACTTTGCATAAGCCATTAATCAAAGTCCCGTAAGTAACTTCGTTAAATCGAAATCCTTGTGCTAATGCCTTGTCATGAAACGTAAGTGCTTTCTTGACATCACTCTTAAGACAGAGACCTTTCATGAGAGTAGTTAGGGTTATGACACTTGGATGATAACCCAGTTTGAGAATCTTGGCAAGAATAGAGAAAGAGAATGACATTTGGCCTAAGTGGCACAAACAATTGATGACGATGTTGAGAATCACAGGATTGCTCTGAATTCCCTTGAGCTCCATTTGCTTAAAAAGGGAAATAGTTGTAGAATAGTGTTTCATCTTTGTAAGAGATTCCAAAATCTGTTGAAATTGGTTGATGGGAGGAACAGGGCGCATATGAAACATGCGATGAAATTGGGAGACGAGGTGAACATCAACTGAAGGAGACTGAGAGTCATAGTGTAAGGGAAAGGAAGAGAAGGAAGAAGGGTTTGGAAGAAAAGGAGAAAACTTGGAAATAGAAAAAGAAATACAGAACCTTAACTTTGTTATTGGGAGTGACATGATTAGGTTAACACTAGAGAGGAAGATGAAGAACCAAAAGATCGGGGTGTTAGTGTTTCTCTAAAAGCACATAAATGGAATTGAATTTTCTGTTGCTCATGGCTTCTCTCAATCCTTTATATACTATATTTATATTATAATAATCTCTCTCTAGTATTATACTTTAATCCTTAAATTAAGTTTCACATTATTTTAAAATTATAAAGTTATCTTTATAATATTTTAAATAATAAAATAAATGGGTGTAAACATAAGTCGATAATTTTTACTGTTAGTTTTTTATTTTTTAAAAAAAGTTTTATAACGATAATAAACTTTTAATGATTTTAAGGATTGGGTAAAAATTATTGTAAAAGGATTTTTAACTTTTTGGCTTTGTTGGTGTAGTTCTTTACACTAATAATCACAGGTATATATGTACATGACTCTTTAGATAATTTGTATAGTGATTAATAAAATTACCATATAATTATTTAAAAGAATATGTTGTTTCTATAAATTGAGATCTTGGATAAATTTTATAATCAAGTAATTTACTTAAAAATTAATTAATTTTTAATATTTTGTAGAATTAGTAATTGAAATTTATTAAAAATTTTTTATAAGCTTAAATTGAAAATATTTTTTTATAAGTAATGAAAAATACCTATATCTCTATACCTAAAGGAGATCCGTCATATTTGTTTTACAAATTCACCCTTTAAATAATTTTTTTAAAAATAAAATAATTATATTTATAGGATTTTTTTTTAAAAAATTTAACTATTTTATAAAAAACAAAGAGACAAAACCTGAAGAGATCATCTTTCTACTACGCATATCCGTCATTAAATCAATATTATTCTCTAATCTAAGTTGATTGTATTCTTAATTTGCTCTTGATCACATTTATGTTTTAAGGAATATGTTGTTAATTTTATTGTTTTGTGTTATTGATTTCATGTGCATTTTGTTCTTCTTCTAAACTTTCAAAATTCCATTTCCAATTTCCCAATAGAAATTTTTACATAACTCCTCTTGCAAAATATAAACAACAAATCACATATATAATAAAAAAATTTGAAATTTGATTCCTAAGACCTGACCCATCAAATTTGCAATGGATAGATATATAATTTTAGAGAATTATTCTGACACATTAACTATTTTTTACACATTATAAATATAGGAACATATTTGCATCTTTTTACTTATGCAAGAATAGCTCAAAAACTAAGAAACACAATTAAGTGCAACTTTAACAAAGGATTTGAAGTTCTATTTGTATGTCTAAACTTTGAATTACCTATATATCTTCTTCATGGATTATAAAAATAAAGGGAAGGAGAAAAAAGAAAGAAAAAAAATAGCACAATATGATATTTATTAATGGATGAAAAAAATTTGTTAGTAATTATTGATAAATTTTTATATTTATCGATAAAATATATCAATATACATTTTATTGATAGATTTTTTATTATTAGTAATCTGTTGATATTTTGATTTGTAAATTGATTGTTGCGATTATTGTAAAAGTTTTTCAATCAATACATCTGTTTTCTCAATATTTTTTTTGAGTTTGAAATTCTAGGAATGAAATTGAGAGAATCAGTAACCGATTATTTCTCATGTACAATGGTCATTGTCAACAAGATGTGTATTCGTGGTGACAAAATAGATGATGTTGCTATGGTTGAGAAGGTACTCTCCTCCATGACTCCAAACTTCAATTCTGTAGTTTTTTCCATTGAGGAAACTCGTTTAGTCGAGGAACTTTCAATTAATGAGTTGCAAGGTTCTTTACTTATTCATGAGCGGGAAATTTACTACTAGGAGAAAGAGGAACAAGCATTGAAGGCTTCTACAAATAATAATCCCACAAATAGAAGAGGTCGTGGTAAAAGAAACAATAGAGATAAAGGTAAATGAAATAATGGTCATAGTTACCAAAAACATTACCAAAGAGGAGGTTGTGGTTACCAAAATCATCACAAAGGAGGAGACTGTGGTTACCAAAATCATCACCAAGAGGGAGACCTTGTTACCAAAATCATCACCACCAAAGAAAGAGGAAGCCATCACTCTATATCATTTAGTCAGTAAACAAGTCAGATGTTTAGTGTTTTGTGATCAGTAGAAATAAAGAATCAATTGACTGAAAACATATACACCTCACCAAAATCACATTTGTGAAGAATCACAAAATTTTGAATATGGTATGAAGTTTTTAAAAAACTAGTGGAGTTCCAAAAACTTTCTGACCTAAAGATGTTAATTGGAGCATATATATTCTAAATAGAAGCTCCTGAATAGCTGTTCAAATATGACACCACAATAAGCTTGCTTGGAGCAATAGAAAACTGAGAATAGTTTATTTTAAAATCTTTAGGTGTGTTACTTATGCCCGTATACCATGTGAGAGGAGGAAGAATAAGAATTTCTTGGTGTTAGTGAGCAACATTGTGCCGATGTGTGAAAGAGACTAATTATGAACTAGTTACTCTTTTTAGTCTTATGAATAACAATGGTGAGGGTACATAAAATGTGTACCAATAAAGGATAATGAAAAATAATGGATGGTTTCCATTGCATTTGATTAATTTTCAACAAGACTTTTGATTCCTATAAGTGAACAGGAGAATGTCAATGAAGCTACATTCACTAATTTCAATTTGTTTTGGATAAACTCAAATGTATTTTTCTGCTTCAACTTGTAAACATACACATATCCACACTCCACCCCAGACATACAGATCCATATGTCTACTACAGATGTACAATCTCCAACCTCATTTTTTGCCGTCTTGCACGGTAATGGTGATAGTGAACTATAATACAACCGTTACCATTAGCATGAACATGTCCACCGTTGTTGATGAGATGAGGCCTTTCGTGTTATTAGAAGGAACAGGGTTGTCATTTTGGTTTGGAAGTTTCACTGCCCAATCAGAATTACTGGGATCAGGCCACCACCCTTTTACTTTCACGTCATCAAACATCTTCAACAACTCACCTTTGGAATGCTTAGAAGGCTTCTGGATCTCAACGCTCAAGCTTTCACCATCGCCGTTACTGCACATCTTGGCCACAAGATAAAACACCGTGTGAATAATACGCAGAGAAAAAGTAGTGTTTCACTGTGATCATGTAAGGAAGCTCTCTGTCATCATCGTGTGTTCTTGCTCTTAGCTCGCAGATGCTTCCAAATGAGTTGTACTCAGCGGTCCAAGTGTCCACAGCTTCACGCCCTTTTCCGAACTTGGTTTTGCGGAGGAAGATCACTGGTGAGTTTGAGTGTTTCCCATGGAGGATTAATGGAACCTCTCTGTCTCTTCTTCACTCAGAAATCGATCACAGTGTTAACATACCCACTCAAGTTTAAATATACAGACATTGACGAATGATCTCATATAAAATGAAACAATATATATAATAAACATTAAATTTGGTTACGACAAATATTAAATCAAATTTATATAATATGTTAGGAAGTGAATTTTATTTCAATCTTACCATTTACTATTAATAAGTTAAGTGAGACTGATTAAATCTACTTATTTTTAAAATTACAAAAGATAAGAACTAATTACAACTTTATTGAGTTTAATCCCATATAATATATTATACAAAAATTCCAAAACTTTACGGTCAAAATTTGTTGTGAATTGATTATATATGTCTTTATTCTATTGATATGACATTTAGAAAAGACAGCTAGATAGAATTGAGATATGAATAGATAAAACTATAAGACTATGGACCCAATTATTAGACCAATTTTCTTATCAAAACGACATTAGCCTTTGAGCTATATAGATGAATTGGGCATGGTACATAAAAAAATTAAACAAGATTAAAATTGTACTTTGAATTAAAAATATAATTTTTCCTTTTTACCCACTAATGGATCGTGAACTTGTGATGAATGGATAACTTGTGTCAAAAAGCTCAATTGAATATGACATAACAAAGTTTGGTAATAAAATTTGAAGTTTATCTGTGGAACATGATGTATGCATAAATGAACTGTTTGCTCTGCTACGCAATTTTATTTTGTTCATATGTGCGATTAAATGAACTTATCTGCATTCCAAGAATGTAGTGAATGAATATTGTGACTGGTTTGAAGTCTCTGCAACAGATTTGACAATGTTTATTCACACCATGTGAATTGAAGTGATAAACCACTATCAGTTATACTTATACAAGACAGCAACATATAGGCAATCATAATAGATGTAAACCATAGATGCAAGAAGCATAAACAAAAAAAAGAAAACATATCTAGAATATACATGGGACAGTAACATAGCAGACAATTTCACCCTTCTGATGAAGTCCCAGTCTCCCAGGATCTATCAGGGGACCGTAATAGTTTCACTGCAGATCACCTACAACTTTCAGAAATTGAAAAGCAAAAAAGGAAAGAAGTAGGAAGCAAGAAGTAAAAAAGGGAGAAGTTATCACATACAAATCAAAAATAAATTTCTATGATAATAATTTTCTGATTTTGATATAACTGCAAATGAATTCCATTTGTGTTCAGAATGTTCTTATGCAGATTATAATTCCACAAAGAACTGATCTTTAAAATGCCACCATTTACTGTTTGTTACGATACAATGCTAATTTAATGGCAGTTTTCTTATGAAACTATCAATTGGAGGCACCTCATAACTTAACAAAGTGATATCAACTCAACTATTTTGTAATCATACATACACGAAGGAGGGTGTGATATTGTAGAATTTTTTGAAGTTAAGGTAAAATATTCAAGAGACAGGATGCTGCAGCAAACACCAGAAAAAGTCATGGCATATGCTACAACTTCATAACAAAATATCCAAAATTTCAATTACATTGATTTACTAGTAGGCCCTCTCTTTCAATGGATTAAAGGTTATTTACACAATTTAAAACTTGTAATGAGTTATATCAATATCAATAAGGTAATATAGTATGATAGTAAACTTCCACAATTACCTTAAACATCCCATATGTAACAAGACAAGCATCAATTGCAGAAAGATCACACTTCTTCCATCAAACAGATACAACTTATAACAACCATTCAAGTAGGTTATGTAGGACTACACAAATGAAACTTAATACAGAAATGAGGTTCCACCTTTTATCATGTCAACAAGCCTCTAAATATCATTTCACGAACAAATGTCTCTGCCTTATCAATCTCATCCTTTTCAAAGAGAGCAACAATCAGTATTTCGAAAGTTACTGCATCAGGTAAGCAACCATTGTCTTCCATTTTGGACCATAAGGTTAATGCCTCATCAATCAAACCCTCTTTACAAAGACCATTGATCATAGTACTATAACAAAATACATTTAAACCGTACCCTTTAATTAAAAGATATTGAAAGATCTTTTGTGCCTCCTCAAGTCTTCCCCCTTTGCACATTCCATCAATAAGTATATTCCAGGTGTACATACTCGGCTGAATTCCCTTTTCTATCATTGTCTTGAATAATTCAAATGCCTTGTCTAGATGATAGTTTTTGCAGAAAGCATGTATCAGGCAAGTGTAAGTGATTACATTTGGTTGTTGATTTCTATAATGCATCTCATCAATAAGATCCCAAACATAACTTATTCTCCCAGATTTGCATAAACCATCTACAAGAATATTGTAAGTCACTCTATCAGGAACCATGTTCCTCTTACGCATTTCCTGAAAGATATTCATAGCCTCATCCACTCTTTTACTCTTCAATAATCCACTAATCATGATATTGTAGCTGTAAATGGTAGGAGTCACTTTAATTTGGGTCATAGTATTAAATATGTGTTTAGCACTTTTCATCTCGTTAACCAAGGAATACCAATCCATTAAAATGTTAAGTGTAACACAAGTAGGTTTCACATAAGCTTTTACCATCACAGCTAGCATATTCTTAGCTTCTTTGATCTTTCCTTCTTTACATAAAGCATGAATCATTATATTATATATACAAGCATCAGGCATGATGTTATTTGATATCATTTTAGTAACCAAATCATAAGCCTCTTTTGCAAGATTATCTTTGAATAGAGAATCAATGATAGGGGAGTACATTACTACATTAGACTTACATAATCCGCCTTCCATTATTCTGAGCAACTTGATGGCAGCTTCAGTTTCTCCTCCCTTGCACAAGCCATTGATCAAAGTCCCGTAAGTAACCTCGTTAAATCTAAACCCTTGTGCTACTGCCTTGTCATGAAATATAAGTGCTTTCTTGACATCACTAAGACAGAGAGCTTTCATGAGGGTATTTAAGGCTATGACATCTGGATGATAACCCAGTTTGAGAATCTTGGCAAGAATAGAGAAAGAGAAGCGCATTTGGCCTAAGTGACACAAACAATTGATGATGATGCTGAGAATGACAAGATTACTCTGAATTCCCTTGAGCTCCATTTGCTTAAAAAGGGAAATAGTTGTAGGATAGTGTTTCATCTTTGTAAGAGATCCCAAGATCTGCTGAAATTGGATTATGGGAGGAACAGGGCGCATATGAAACATGCGATGAAATTGGGAGACGAGGTCGTGAACATCAACTGAAGGAGGCTGAGAGTGATAGTGTAAACCAAAGGAAGAGAGGGAAGAAGGGTTTGGAAGAAAAGGAAAAAACATGGAAATAGAATAAGAAAAACAGAATCTTAACTTTGTTATTGGGAGCGACATTGTTAGGTTAGGTTAACACCAGAGAGGAAGAGAGGAGGCCATGCCGTGGGGGAAACCAAAGATTGGGTGTTAGTGTTTCTCTAAAAACACATATGGAATCAAATTTTCTGTTGTTCATGATTTCTCTCAATCCTTTATATACTATAGTTATATTATAATAATCCCTGTCTAGTATTTTACTTTAATTCTTAAATTACATTTCAGATTATTTTTAAAATTATAAAAGTACCTTTATAATATTTTAAATAATAATATAAATGGGTGTAAAAATAAGTCGTATAATTTTTATTTTATTTGTTAGCGTTAGTTTTATTTTATTTTATTTAAAATAGTTCTATAACGATAATAAACATTTAATGATTTTAAAGATTGTGTAAAAAATTTTGTAAAAAGGATTTTTAACTTTTTTGCTATGTTGGTGTAGTTCTTTACAGTAATAATTACAGGTATAAGAACATGACTGTTTAGATAATTTGTATAGTGATTAATAAAATTATCATATAATTATTTAAAAGAATATGTTGTTTCTATAAATTGAGATCTTGGATAAATTTTATAATAAAGTAATTTACTTAAAAATTAAATAATTTTTAATATTTTATAGAATTAGTAATTGAAATTTATTAATTTTATCTTTTTACTACGCATATTGGCCATTAAATCAATATTGTTTTATAATCTAAATGCATTATTTTATTTTTACCCATAGTATTCGTATTCAACTTTATATCCTACACATTAGATATTCTATTACATTCAAAGCATGAGATACACATGAGTATGTTGTTAATTGTATTATATTGTACTCTTGATCATATGTATGTTTTAAAGAGTATGTTGTTGATTTTATTGTACTGTGTTATTGTTTATACATGTGTATTTTTTTTCTTCTTCCAAACTTTCAAAATTTCATTTCTAATTTCTCTGTTGAAATTCCTACATAACTCCTCTTTGCAAATATATAAACAACAATCATATAATAGAAATTTTTGAAATTTGATTCCTAGGAGCTCACCCATCAAATTTGCAATGGATATAAATATATAGTTGTGGAGAATTATTCTGATACACTAACTATTGTATATTGACATGATACAATATTTATTAATTGATGGAACAAATTTGTTACTAATTATTGATAAATTTTTATATTAATGGATAAAATATGTCAATATACATTTTATTGATAGATTTTTTATTATTAGTAGTTCGTTGATATTTTGATTTGTAAATAGATTGTTGCATGTAAAAGTTTTCCAATCAATAAATCCGTTTTCTCAGTGGTTTTTTTTTTCAAAGTTACAACTGCCGTAAAAAAAACTTTAACATTCTAATACTATCTAATACTAAGTTATCATATATGGACTAATCACTTATTAAGATTATCTTCTAAATATGTTTTCTATTTGCAGGATTTAAAATTTTTTCTAAAGAAATTGAACTTTGTTCCATATCTTAATTACATGTCACCATATCATTCTTAAAGGCGAATATGACATTTCCAAATGATTGGTTAATGACAATGTGTTTAGCAAATAATATTTTTCTTATTGTTCTTGTAATTTTGTTCTATGGTGGTAGTAATTTATAGCATGTAACAATTTGTATTGTCCTACTTTTCTTGTTGTTTAGTGGTTCTTGCATTTATTTGTTTGTAACAACAGTATCCAAGCCATTGAAACGAAAAGTAATGACAACAGATAAGTTTGTTTAATTGTCTATTTTCTTTTTTGATAGACACTATGATCACTGTTTTTGAGGTTTAAAAACATAGAATATGTTGGGTCTATCAAATAAGAGGTTCACCGTGAAAATACAAACATCAATGAGATATAAGTCCAACCAGGATTGACACCATTCTCTATCCAAAACCTTAAGGTAATGAGTTAACGAATCTGTCTTCTTTTATAGTATTCTATTTTCTCATTTTTATCTGAACTTGGACTCGTACTTGCATTTCCAACCTAACGTGTCATTAACATTAAAATCATTTTAACAAGAAAAATCATGGAAAACAAGGAAGGGATTCGAGCTTATGCGTACAGAACTATCGAGACCTATAATTCTGATGTCAAATGGAGGTAAACGATATTTTATATTGTTCATTGGTGATTTTAGTAGAAATATTTGTGTTTATTATTTGCATGAAAAATCTGAAACCTTCACCATCTTTAAAAGTTTCAAAGCTCTGATTGTTAAAGAAACTCGAATTCCAATCAAAGTTATTGTGCAATGATTGTGGCGAAGAATACGATTAAGAAGAATTTATTAATTTTTGTGATGAACAAGAAATAAAAAATCCCAGTCTCCCAGGATCTATCAGGGGACCGTAATAGTTTCACTGCAGATCACTTAAAACTTTCAGAAATTGAAAAGCAAAAAAGGAAAGAAGTAAAGAAATAAAAAAGAGAGAAGTTATCACATATTTACTTAAAAAGAGAGAAGTAAAGAAATAAAAGAGAGAAGTTTTTTTATAGATTTTATAATCAAGTAATTTACTTAAAAATTAATTAATTTTTAATATTTTGTAGAATTGGTAATTGACATTTATTAAATTTTATTTTTTTATAAGCACAAATTGAAAATATTTTTTTTATAAGTAATGTCAAATACCTATATCTCTATAACTAAAGGAGATTCGCATTTTTAGTGTCATTTTTGTTTTACAAATTCACCCTTTAAATAATTTTTTTAAAATTAAAATAATTATATTTATAGTTTTTTTTTAAAATTTAACCATTTTATAAGAAAAAACAAAAGAAAAGACAAAAGCTAAAGAAATCATCTTTCTACTACGCATATCAGCCATTAAATCAATATTATTCTCTAACCTAAATCCATAATTTTATTTTTAGGCATAGTGTTCGTATTCGACTTCAATTTTGTAGATTTTTTCATTGAGGAGGCTCGTGTAGTAAAAGAACTTTCAAAGTTCTATGTTGATTCATGAACTAAAAATTTGTTAACAAGAGAAGGAGAAACTACAAATAATAATTCTATAAACAGAGGAGGTTGTTAATTTTAAAAAGGAAAAAGAGTAGCGTGCTTGAAACAGAATACTTCTATATTATTAAATTATAAAATGATGGAAAATGTTACACTATTTAAAACATTAAAAAAAAATAACTCTCCCCTAATATTTTTATCCTACTTTTAACCCACCACAGTCCATGATTAAAAATAACTAAATCCTAAAAATAAGAAATAAACTTTGACTCAATTAAATTTAAAAATAAAAACTCTTCAAGCATTTTCTTAACAGAGTTCATAGTAAAGGAAACAATAGGAGTAGAGGTAGAGGAAATAATGGTTGTGGTTACTACTTGCAGGAGTTCTTAAAAATCATCATTACTTATAGGAGTTCTTCAAAATCGCCATACTTGTGAGGATTCCTCAAGACTGTCAGTAATTATTAAGTTTACATAATTGGAATTTCTAGAATCATCAATAATTTAAATAATTTATTATTATTCAAATGATTTAATAATCATAAAAAAGTATTTTAATAATACACCAGAATAAAATAATATAAAATCAAAATTAAATGTAGACTAGGTTCAACTTTCTCAACAATTCCCCACATTCCTTTCCTTACTCCAAGCTTTGCAATTTCCCATGGAATGCTCATTTCTTCATGATGAAAGAGTAAGACTTCACAAGCAGTTAACAGTACCTTCTTTGATTCCACTGTTAAAAGAAAGAAACCGATAACAACTTCTTATAACAATTTTTCATAAGAATTTTTTAACAATAGACTAAATGTCATTATTTTATTAATTTATTTAAATTTATGGAACTAATAAAAAAAATGTCAAAAAAAATTATTAAAAAAACATTTTCCTTCAAAAAAAATATTTTAACAGTCACGGAACAACACTTTAAATGGTGGGTTAGAAAAGAATGAGAATGGAATTTGTCTTTAAGTTCAATTTAACTTCCTTATATTCAGATTTTCTTATCTCAGAGGGAGGAGCTGCAAGTAACTCGGCAAACAAATATGTCAATGTCAGGAAAATCAAACTTCATCATGAACCTCGTACAGTTTGGTAAAATACAAAATTCAGTGTACCATTAAGGTTATAATCTTGAATATTATAGCAGGTTGGCTAGATAGAAAAAAATTGATCATATTATCATATAGAGATGGTGAGTGCAGAACTCAAATATACATCATGAGTCTAATAAATATTTTTAATCATACCTTGATTATTCCAAAAAATGCCACACTTAGAATAAGGAATGAAGTTTGACATTAAACGAAAAGATTATAATACGTTAACAATTTTTGGACAATAAATTATATATTACTATTTTATTGCTAAGTATATTTAAAATCAACCAAGCTATCAAAAAAAGTTGTAAAAAAAAAAAAAATTGCTGAAAAAACTTTTCCTAAACCAAAATGTTATTACAAAGAATAAAAAAAGGCCACATATATAAGAGAATAACATTCTCCATTTAATATAATTACTTTTTATGTCGTTGTCTCTATTGAACTCTCTAGGTTTTGTCAAAGAACCTTCATCCAAAAGTAAACTTTGCTGAAGATGGACGCTTCCTCCTAAGGACAACATCTTTATTGTGGCATTGTGTAAGTGCATCCATAGCCACATAACACAGAGTTCCAATACACAGACAAAGGTTCCATCATGGGAAATTGTCACGGTAGCTGCGATTACTCGGAGCGATTTCCTCTGGGTGATTCTTCCGTGGCTGTAATACGCAGAACTAAGAACCGCAAAGGGCATGAAGTTGAGGACACTTGGAAAGCTGATTATTACTCATTTGGAAAGAGAAGCTGCGAATACGAGTTGACCAAAACCAACCGCAGCAAGCGTGAAGAAGAGATATCCATCTCTATCTGTGACCATGTATCAAACAATGGCAAGGACGACGTTGATTTTCATATGGACATGAGAGTGGAAGAAGGTCTTGTTTTAGCAAATCTTACTCTAAACGGACCCAGATACCTGCAGCAACTCCCCGAGAGGAAAACCCCTATGGCGCAAGGTGGGGTTTTCAAGTCCTCCTCCTTCTTATACGGACGTGACAATGACCGAAAGGGTCTTATTGTGGTTTTAAGGGCAAAGAGAAGAGATAACGATAACGAGCTTCCTTACATGATGACTGTGAAGCACTATTTTGTTTCTCCGTGGTGTTCTCATGGTGTCTCTCTTCAGGCGAAGATTCGCAGTGATCGGAGTGATGGAGGTTTGAGTTTTGAGATTGAAAAGCCTTACATGCAGTCCAAACGTGAGTTGTTGAGCATAATTGATGATGTTAAAGGAAAAGGGTGGTGCCCTTATCCTACTACTTCTGATTTTCCGAGGGAGCTTTCCAACAAAAGTAATGGTAATAATGTCCCTGCCATTAGCTCTGGGGGAAAGAACAATAGTTCAGATGCTGTTCCGGCCCTTTACACCATTAGCGGCAAGCAAAACATCACGTCCCTTATAAGCTCAAGTGGATGGACTGAAGGCAATTATAACAGTTCTCTCATATTTCAGGACTGTGAATTTTATGAAGAAGCCGTTGGTACTCTGATGAGATCCCCGTGAGTTGGTAATTTCAACGTTTTCTTGTATTGAAACAAAGTCAACATGTTTGTGTTTTTTAGTCATATTATCTGTTTCAACTATTATCTATTGCCATATTGGAGGTGACAAAAATGTGCTACTCTGTTTATTTTGTTTCGATTTGTCATTAGTTCATCAAAAAGTTAGGCCGCCATAACAAAACAGGTTAAAGCATATCGACAAACTTGTCCGCCAATTTTTGTTAATTTTTTTATTTTTTATTTGTAAAATTTGTTATGTTTTGAGCGACTGACAGACCGACTAAAGGGTATAGTCTGACTCCAGTAATAATAACTTGGGTGAGTTTTGTTTTTGTAGTAATATAAGAACTAACATATATATATATATATATATATATATATATATATATATATTGTCATGGTGCAAATTGTATCTTTTATTGAATTCACTTCTGCTGATGAAAAAACGAAAAACGTGAAAATTAACGAAGGCTATATTGATTTCAGACAATAATTTCTCATTTACATATTTGATTATTCTATTCAATTGACATGAGTTCATCAATTATATTCTAATCAAACTTGTAACTCATTATAGGTTTGAATTCTGCTACCAAGACGATGACCTTGTTTTTAAGTACTTCTACAAACACTGTTTCAATCTTTGACGCATGTTCTAAATTTAGTTTACAACATACTAAACTTATTAATTTGTACAAATAAAAGGAATAAATTTAAAATACTCTTTATCATCGATATAATATAATATTCATATTCTTTCGTAGAATCAATATACATGGTTTTACTTTGGAATTACAAAGAATGGAATTCAAATATCTTTCTTGTCGTTATAATGTAAAATATGTGCATATTATTCTTTGTCAATGGAAAACATCAAACGAATATTTATCAAATTAAAAAAGAAGCATTGTTACTATATTATGACAGTAACTGTGATCCTAATGTAAAAGTTTTTCAACTCATTATAACCGTAATTTCCATGACTTATGGAATATTAGAGGCGCTTTAATCCATTTATACATACATGGTTTTAAATTTGCTGTAACATCGCCATTAGAATCATGCAAATGAGCAATATTCTTTTACTTGTGGTTCCATCAATTTGCAAGCACGGCATGGTGTAAAACAAAAGTGGAACTTTTGTTCTCTCTGTTGATTCTTCCTTATCTCGTGATCGACCCTTTAGCACATTTGCTTGCTTTCTTTGAACGCGAAGAATATGATCGTATCACTTTCACCTAAGATTATATAACTGAGAATACGCACATTCATAAGAAAGTACACAATTTCAGAAGCAATAATGCAGATGCAAGGAAACACACCAAACACAAACACTAACGTGATGTGGCTCAAGTCTGGGCCGTTGAATGTGTACACTGATAAGAAGAGATCCATGAACAATCAAGCGGGTGAGGAGTGTGTGGTAAGGTGCATTTCATACTTAGTGGGGAAGCGATATCTGGTTTTCACCATAACTGAGACGTACAGAGGCGACAGTGTAATCTTAGTATACGTGGAGGTGAAGGAGGAATACGGAAGGGGTTCTTGTGCCATTCTGACCTCAACTGATATATCTTACCACAATTTATATGGTTATTGTCATGCAGTTTTATAGCTCTTCTACTTAAAGTTTAGAGTTTTATATCAATGATGATGCATTTCACCTTATCATATACCACTCTAATTCTCTTAGATATATAACAGTAAAGACTAAAGAAATACTTCTTTAATATGGTCAAATTATAATTGTGTGGAAAATGATTTTTATTTTAAATGTAGAAAGAAAAACGATCCTTCCATCACACCTTTGGATTAATGTACACATCCAAGAGATAAATATATGAGAAAAGTAAAATAATATTTATTAAAAACATGAAAAAGTAAATATTTCTTTTAAATTGCAAGCGGCTTTTAAAACTGAAAATGTAAATGCAATTTTTCCGAAACTATATGTATCACTTGGTGAACCTAATCTCAAGATGTCACCAAATAAAATAAAAAAAATCGTAAGCTTAGATAAGTTGATGATGCTATGTGTTTGTGCGTCATCATATCCGCAAAGATTAATATTAAACACTTCATACAAATCAGTGTAAGGAATTTATGTGCACTGAGAATAAGGAATAAAAGAAATATTAAATTTATGTATTTTTTATGTATTTTTTAAATATCCTGACCATCTAACTGGTAATATTTCTTCTCAACCATTTAATTGTTGTGTCTTTTTGTTTAACTTTTATTATTTAAGTAAATGAATAATCCATTCTTTTGAGAAATTTATGTATTCTTTTATTATAGAAATAATATATTTTTATTTCGTTACTCTGTAATTATAGTATGATCCATAATAAGTATACATCCAATTCTCTTATTATCATGCATATAATAAACAAAGATAAAAAGAAATATTAAATTTTAATTTATTTAAATAAAATATCAATAATTAAAATGCGAATTAACATAATTCATTTGTAAGTAATATAATTTCCATCCAACATATACTCACCCTCTTTTCTCTTATCATAAGAATAATATAAACAATTTAAATACAAAAGCATTTCCTAATTGAAGTTTTTTTAGAAATGGTTCTATTCTATATTCAAATTCAAAAGTAGCCATTGCGGAAGATGAACGCTTCCTTCCAAGGGCAATGATTTTGTTCTCTTAAAGTGCGTCCTATAAGAAAGCATTCATATTACCATTATTCACCATTGTGATTAATTTGAGTGAATCCATCATGGGAAACATTCCCAGTAGCAACAATTACTCTGAAAGTTTTCCCCTTGACAATTATTCAGAGGTTCTTTTTCGTAAAACCAAGAACCGCAAATTGTCTGAAGTTATAAACAAATGGAGTGCAGAATACTGTTTGTTTAGAAGGACAAGCTGTGAACTCGAGCTCACCAAAATCACACGCAATAATCACGAAGAAGAGGTATTCATCTCAATTCATGACCACACATCAAGTTATGCAAAGGACGATTTTGATTTTAGGATAAACATCACTGTCGAAAATGGTCTTCTGTTGGCAAATGTTTCTCTGGATGGACCTAGAAGCACACAGCAACTTCCGGAGAGAAAAGTCCCTATGGCACAAGGTGGGGTTCTGAAGTCCTCCTTCTTCTTATACGGAGGCGACACTGATCGAAAGGGTCTTGTTATCATTTTAAGGGAAAAGAGATGTGATGATGATGAAGAGCTTCCTTACATATTCACAGTGAAGCACTGTTTCGTGGCTTCGTGTAGTTCTCATGATGTCTCTGTTGTGGCAAAGATTCGCAGTAACGGCGGTGATGGGGGTTTGAGTGTTGAGATTGAAAAGCCTCGGAAGCATCCGAAAGGGGAGTTGTTGAAGATGTTTGATGATGTCAAAGGAAAGGAGATGGAGTTTGGGAACCAAAACAATGGCAATGTTCCGGTCATGAACATGAGTGGTCAGCAAAACATCTCTGCCCTTTTAAGCGCCGCTGGATACACTAAGGGCGATTACAACAATGCTATCATATTTCGCGGATGTAAATTTAGGTTGAAGAAGAGAAGTGAAAGAGTGTTATTCTCAAAATAACAATCTTTCAATCATGATCCCAGCCGCTCAGCGCTAATTCCTGAGGCTTAGCGCCCTGACCTTTTTTTTATTTATTTTGTTTTAAAGTTTTCTTTTGTTTTTGTTCCTTGTATATCTGTATCTCTTCTTCTCTTGTACATACGCTTTTCCACACGCAGAAATAAAATTTTCAGCTTTCATCTCTTTGTTTCTTGTTTCATGTTTCTCTTCTTGGAAAGTCTATGGAACATCATAAACACTGTCATCGTCATGGTGAAAATGTTCAGCAGTTGGTACTTTGAGGCTTTGAAAAGTTCCTAAGATGGTATCATAGCTATTATGTATTTGATAAACCATGTAATGAGAAAAAAAAATTGTTCTCGTTATAAATTTTTTAACAAGAATATTATCTCAATGAAGAAAGTATTGTCTTGACCTACTATACTCTGATAGTGTATATTAGCTGCATGCTTGTATCATCTTCGAGTAATCCATCTTACACATTGTGCATTAATGAAAAGTTGGATAACCTGTTTGAGTATCAAAGACATTTATTTAACTAATATTTGTAGAAACATTTGTTTTGCTTACAACAATTGAGTTATTATTTTTCTCAACTAAAACCTCATATACAAGTTGATCAACATGTTCTTATATATTTAGAGGAATCTCGTGGTATTGACCTATTTTTCCTTCACAAGATAATGTTTGCGTTCGAGTTTGTTCAAATTTTGATTGGGTCTGTTATAATAATTGTAGACGCTCTAAGTTTTAAATAATGAATCAAGGCGAACTCCTAGATCGTCTAGGTCAATTTAGACCAACTTAATAATAGATTCACTAAGTTTTAAAAAACGTTATTTGGTTATCAAATTACTAGTTTTGAAAGTCTGTTTTCTAGTAGTTCAAATCTTTCCTTGAGGGATTTGTTTTCGAAAGCCATAGTTTTACCCTACTTAAGTTTTAAAAAGTCTCTCTATAAATACCATATAACTATGACCAAGTGAGAACACTTCATCACACTGACTTAAAATTATTAAATTTTGAATCGGAATTCTCTTTCTAGATTACTTAGAATATCTTTATTTGCACTTTCATTCTAAGAATTGTTATTAATAACCATGAGTGGAGCGGAGGGAAAGTTGTCCATAGAGCGGTTAAGAACAATGAAACGTAACAAGAAAGATTGAAAAAAAAAAGGAACAGTAAGATGAAATCAAGGAACGGAACAAACATGAAAGAAGTAAGTGGGGGTGAGAATAAATGCTCTATACCCTTTAATTATGTTTGTTTTTCATTCTCTATATTTGTATTTCTTATCAATTTCATTTACTATTTAGGAAAACGAAATTTCATTTTAGTAAAAAAATTGATTTAACTTATAGTTATAATTTATAAAAATAATTGATTCAATTTATACTAAAAATTAAATTTAAATATTAACAAATTAATATATCTTGCCAAATTCACTAAAAACGGATGAAAAAAAAAGCTTTAAATGATGTTTTAGAATTTTTAGAAAAGCAGTAAAATTCTTAATACTGGAAGAATATCAGACCACAAAAATATGCTAGATGCTGATAAAAAATTAATAAATAAAAACAAAAAGATGCTGGATAACATTTTTCTAGTTGTAGGAATAAATATGCTCCTGGCTCTGGCTCTTTTAACATATAATTCTTTGCATTCTTTTAACTCTTAGTTGGAATCTGTGGGTAGGTTCAGTTTTTACCTATAAATGAAGATGCAGGATTAGAGTGATAAAAATAGTGATAAACATTTGAGAGGCAATGCAAGGAAATAAGAGTGTTGTGAGGCTCAAATCTAGCGGTTTTCCGTTGGAAGTAAACACCAAAAGGCTGAAATACAACTATGAGGGTGGAACCACCGGGTTGTCTTCGGAAATCACATACTCCCTCGGTAGCACCCTCGTAACTATCAACGTAACCCAAGAGATTCACTCTGGTAGTGTAAAGGCCGTCTACATCGACCTCTCCGAGGACAGTGGTAACGGTTCTTTCGCTAATCTGAGTCTGCGAGTCTCGAGAAACGAGAGGTATGGCATTTTATGCAATTACATGAACACCTTATTCGGGGGCTCCTATGATTCGCTTAAGGAGAATTACTGTGCGCCGCCTTTACCAGAGACAGAAGTGGTTCGTTACATTTGTGGTGATAGTGGTTGCGGAGGGTGTTTCACTCTGAAGAAGAAGAAGGATTATGATGATGATGAGGTGGTGAGAATGCAAGCCACGCACGATTTCATTGTTGGCGAAGAGACCATGCACGTAAAAGTGAAAATAAAGAATGACGATAATGAGGGAGAAGGAGGGTTGAATGTTGAAGTGGAAGGACCCATGAAGCTTACAACGGATTATACGAACCATATGATTTCGAGCATGACAAAGAAGATGCGAAGTGCGATTGAGGCAAGTACGGTTCCACTTGTTAAAAACAGCCCCTCTCAACGTTCGCCGAAGGATGTTTCTCTCGCGGACAGGATTCCCACTATCACTCGTAGACAAAAACCAATATATGTTCCAGACCATCGCGTGCGTATGAATATGCAGAGGATGAGCGGTATGTCCTGAACAAGAATATATATAGGGTTATGAACTAGTTGTTATGGTCTCAAAAACGTCGTTTCCCATTAGGTTGGTGTACGATAAAGTGGGGTGTGAATGTATCATTTTACTTTACTTTACATAAACCTTTTGTAATGGCTACTACTTAATCTTAAGAAGTTTATCATTTTGTTAATCTAATAGAGAATGATATTTTGACACTTTTTTTTATTTTTATTTGATATTATTAGTCACCCTTTTTTTTCTTTACAAATACAAAGATTCATTAAAAAATACAGTGGGTTGTTAGATGATTGTATTTAGTATCAAACAGTTTTTTGAAAGTCTGTCTGTTTTGTAGTTTTCAGATCTTTCCCTTGAGGGATTTGTTTTCAAAAGGCAGAGATTTACCCTATTTAAGTTTAAAAAAGTCTCTCTATACCAGACAACTATGACCTAGTGAAAATATTTCATCACTAACTTACTAAACTTTGAATCGGAATTCTCTTTTTGGATTACGTAGAATATCTTTATTGCACCTTTATTCTAAGAATTATTGGAAGGAAAAAGTTTTCCATCCTTCTTCAACTTACTGAAAGTGTTCTTCTCCAAACAAGCGTAGACCAATCGATCATTCAATAGACTATAACGTGATTGATTAGTTGATGTCGGATGCGATTAACCAATATAAAATTAGATTAATAACGCAAATTAGCTCAGTAATTATATTTAAGATATGATTGAGCTTTAATTAGATCAGTAATAAATAAAAGTTTATTACAAATAATTTAAATAGGAAATCATAGTAAAGTGTAGTTGATTTGTTATTTAACACTTTTACACTCAGATACTTACTCACTTAAATATCAAAGTAATTTCTACATGTATCACTTTAGTGGTTTCGGATGAGCAGAATATGATAGAAAATAAACAAATTAGAGACCGAGTGATAGACAAACGCAAGAAATAAAGCGTGTTTGAGTCCTGTTGAAACAAAATATAACAAGAAAAACAAGATAAAAAAATAGTAAAGGTAAGTGGGATGAGAATAAATTATAAATTATGTTTGTTTATTCTCTATATTTATTTTTCTTATCAATATACTATTTAGGAAAAAGAAATTTCATTTTAATAAAAAATAAATTATTTTACTTATAATTTATATAAAATAATTAAATTTAAATATTAGCATATTATCTTGCCGAATTCACTAAAAACGGATATTAAAAAAACAGTTTAAATGATGATGTAGACAGTAAAATTCTCAGTACGTGTAGTGGAAGAACATGAGACCAAAAAAGATGCTGGATAACATTTTCTTGTTCTACGATTAAAGATGCTCTTCACGTCTCTTTTAACATATAATTCTTTGCTTTCTTTTAACGCTTGGAATATGTGCGTGGGTTCAATTTTACCTATAAATGAAGATGCAGGATTACATGGAGAGAACACGATAAAGATAGTGATAAACGTTTCAGAGGCAATAATGCAAGGAAATAAGAGTGTTGTGAGGCTCAAATCTACCCGTTTTCCGTTGGAAGTCAACACCAAAACACTGAAATACAACGCCCAGGATGGAACCACCGGGTTATCTTCGGAAACCACATACTCCTTAGGCGACACCGTCGTAACTATCAACATAACCCAAGAGATTTGCTCCGGTCGTGTAAAAACCGTGTACATCGACATCTCCGAGGACACTGGTAAGGGTTCTTTCGCTAAGCTGAGCATGCGAGTCACGAGAAACAAGAGGTACGGCATTTTATGTAATTACATGAACACCTTATTCGGGGGATCCTATAATTCGGTTAAGGAGAATTACTGCGCGCCACCTTTACCGGAGAGAGAAATGGTTCATTATATTTGTGGTGAGAGTGGTTGCGGAGGGTGTTTCACTCTGGAGAAGAAGAAGGAGGAATATGGTACGGTAGTAAGAGTGCAGGCGACGCACGATTTCATGGTTGGCGAAGAAACAATGCACATGAAAGTAAAAATAAAGAATGACGATAAAGGAAGAGAAGAAGAAGGGTTGAATGTTGAAGTGGAAGGACCGGTGAAGCTTACAAGGGATTATATGAACCATGTGGTTTCGGGAATGAGGAAGAAGATGCTAACTGCGATTGAGACAAGTACGGTTTCACTTGTTAAAAACGGCACCGTTCTGCATTCGTCTAAGGATGGTAGCCGAGAAGTTGACAGTCGCGTGAAATTGACAATGTCCCGCGTAAGGAATTATGAAGGGAAGCCGTGACTTTCATTAGATCAGATTTAAATATTTTTGTTTTCTCTGTGTTTCTTCTTAACCTTCAAATAATCCCTGAATACTGTGTGAAGATAATTAGAAAAAAATAAAATTATGATATAGAAAAAAATATAACAGTAATTTATAAAATTTTAGATATATTGGTCCATAAACTAGTTCATAGAAAGAAAATGTATGTGTTTTGTGAAGTTTGAGTTTTTTAAAGTTATTTTTTATGGTTTGGAAAAGTAATGCGTGATTTAATGTTGCAGTTATTCATGAAAATTATAATCTATTTATCTAAAAAAATATTCTCACTATTAAATTCGTTTCCCTGATTTCCCTCCTTACTTTGTTTAATGGAATTAATTATCTCAAAAATGAAAAAAAAATTATATATATATATATATATATATATATATATATATATATATATATAGTTGTCTACCCAAATGCCTCTTTAATTTCAAATTGCTTACAATTTAATTATATATCCCATATTAGGTAAAAATGACAAAATAAAAAATCATGTAAAAAATTAATTTATAAACTCAATACTTCAAGGTTTTGAATTAAAAATTGTGTTAATATATTATGTAAGTTTGAAAAATTTATTTCCAATACATATTTTAATATTGTTTTGTTTTGCTTAAATATAGAAGATGACTCATAAATGAGGCACGTTTTGAAAAAAAAAACCACGATTCAGATTGGTGTGATAGTTTTATTTTTATCATATAGTATTTTAGAAAAAAAATTTAAGTTTAATTTGATTTTATTTAAGACGAGACTAAATATTTATTAGTATTACAATTGTAACCGAACAACAAAGTCATAAGATCTACAAACTTTGTTAAAAATATACTTTAATACTTTATTAAAAGATACAAAATAGGTCAGTGAGATGATAATGCTCTAATCCCATCCTAAAATATATATTTATAAGGAATATAATGAAATGTTTTATGGTTTGCGTGCTACAAAGAAAAAATAATTATTCTTTAAATATTTATATATAATATTTTAATTTTTTCTATATTTCATAGAAGGTAAATTTGCTAACAAACTAGCAAATTTAGATATTAATTATACGAAATATTTGTTTTTTAGTTTGAACTTAGTCACTTATAAGTAAGTTTTCTTTAAAATATAGTTTTGGCTTCAATAGATTTTCATTTTATAGTATTTGAGTTTTGTTTATTATATTTTTCTTTCTTTTTTATAATATATTATTATCTTTTAAGAGCACATGATGAATGAACTTTTAAGTGCAAAGATGATTCTGGTGTGAAAGTTTCATAATAATACATAAAAAACATCGACGATATGGTTAAAATTGGTAGGGAATAGTTGAATTTTTAGCAGAACATCGACGATATCTTAAATAGAAAGAGAAGAGAAGACGTAGAGTTGCAAGTGATGAGGGGTGGAAGGGACAGAAGGGAAGAACCATTTGGTGTCTCTGAATTCGGGAGAAGTGAACAAAGTTTTGATGAGTCACCAAGGCCTTCATTGCATTATATGATTATTATAATATTGATATTTTAATTTAGTTATTTACAAGCATTTTGGTGCTTCAATATAACAGAGGAATCATTATAACTATTTCGATTCCGTGGTGCGTTATTTAATTACAAATTTTTAAAATTATTTTTATCAAAAAGTATTTTATTAATTTTTTTTAAAATTATATTTATAAATTTTAAAGTATTTTTTATATTCAATTTATTAAATTATTATTTTTTCCTAATTATATACATTTTTACAATTTAATATAACATTAATAATTATTATTTTATATTATTTTAATAATTAGAAATATTTTGATAATTTTTAATTTTTATCAATTAAACAATTTTTTTTATCTGTCATATAATTAAATCTTAACTAATTCTTAAAATTTTACTTTTAAATCTACTCTTAATTACTTCCAAATTCACTCAAACAAACAATAAAAAAATTTAATATTATCAACAAGAAAATAAACTTAAAATTTAAAATTTAAAACAGGTTAGTTTAAAAATTAAAACAATTTTTATTTATTTCATAGAGTAGGAAATTTTATATTATCATGAAAATTGAAAAAATAAAATAGGAGAGTTAATTAAAAATGTGTTTAGGAAAAGATTTAGTGTGTAAAATTTGTATTATTGTTCAAATTTTTGGATGCTACATAACAGAGACAGAGGCGTGAGAGGGAAATTAGAAAGATCAAAGAAAAGGAGCGAAGAAGAGCATCGAGTAGGATTCTTCATCCCTTCTCATCGTTGCCAAGATGAGTACTATGAAATTTTGCCGTGAATGGTTTGTCCCCTCTTCATTTTCCTCTTTGATTTTCCCTCTTTCGAATTCTTTTTGTTCATCCATAGCTTCTGGTTCAGTAACAACATTCTCTACCCTAAGGAAGACAGAGATCAGAAGATTCTTCTCTACGCTTGCCGCAACTGCGACCATCAGGTTCTTCTCCTTTTCTTTTACCCCTTTTTCGCATACCCTTTGGAGCTGATTTTTCTTTTGAAGTATGGAACTCTGACGGACTGAAAATTCTCTTCATGCTTTTGCCACGTCAAGTACCCGTTTGCATTGGTTTATTTTGGGACCGGAAAAGTTTGAATTTTTTGGTTGAAAATAGCGATTATTTTATTGATTTAAGCTCTACCCAATCATGGGTCAAAATGTTGGTTGTCTTTGTTTTGAAGAAAGTGTTGAAAGGGGTTCTTTGAATTTCTGATATGAGTAATTTTAATGGGACATGCTTGTTTGACTAGTTGTTTATTGGTGGTGTTGTTGTTCAGGAGGTTGCGGATAACTTCTGTGTATACAGGAATGAGATACATCATTCTGTTGGAGAGCGAACTCAAGTGTTACAGGATGTAGCTGCAGATCCAACGCTTCCTCGGACCAAGTCTGTTCGCTGCACTCAATGCAATCATGGCGAAGCTGTCTTTTTCCAGGTAAATTCCTGTTCTATGTTTGAAACTGTGGAATTGTTTTGTTATTTTTGCAGTTTGCTATCTAGGTATTAGAATTTAGCAGAAGATAGATTGTAAAATGGTCCTTGCCAAGGTTAGGTCATATTGCAAGATTCTGATTTAGCTCCACATTGGATGGTTATCCCCTTCTTCCTTGTGTACATGGAGCGATGTGGAGGTAGAGCTGTGAAGATTTGAGGATAAATATTCATAAGTTTATTATTTCTTGCATATAGCGCAATATTTCTCTGTTTAACACTATGCTGCTCTTTCTAGTCTCACCCCGCTTTATTTAGAAGAAGTGAATTGCACAAGGAGAGCAACTAATAAAGAGATTTAAGCCTTGACATTTATGTAATGTGTGTATAGCTGTGCAGATATTATGCTGCTGCTTAAGTTATCAAATCCCAGTGTGAGTCTGTTTAGGGTTGTGAAAGTATATTGACTATTGCATAGATAGCAGCCATGAGATATAGGTTATAAGTATATTGTAAACCCTTTCTTGTCTTTACGTTGATATAGTTTGATAACCTTCATTAGTTGGAAGTTTAGGCAGATTTACTTTAAAATGATTAAAGCATGAGCAAGTTTGACATCTATTCAGCATGGTTCTGGGCAGATTGTTGCAGTGAATAAATTTCGACTTTTCTTTTTCTGGGAAAATATTGATAAATGTAGTACTAGGTGATTTTTATTTTATATTTTGTCCCTGCAGTCATTTGTCAAATAAGAAACTAAGGGGATTTGTTTTTCTTTGCTAAATAGTCAGTGTTTTTGTGATATATAACACTTTATGTAAGGAGTTGCCTACTTGGTTGACTTGAAAATGCTAAGATCTTCGTGTTTCAAATGTTTCTTTTTCAAGGACTGATCATGTATGATACAGATCTTGGTAAGATTTGATTCATGGTTTGGAAAGTAGGTCTTCCCCTTCTATTTGATTCTTAATTCTTTAAATTCTAAACTGATTTCTGCACTGAACACTAGACTCTAGTTTGGCACACCTTGATGAGGAACCTACTATCGGCTGCAAAAATCTATGCTAATATGCCACCCTTTAAACTCTAAAATCATGTCTATCTGTCATTATAAATGACGCAGTTGCATTGAATTGAAAAAGGCAAAATTAAATATAATCTTTTGAATTTGAAATGATGTACATTGTAGCCCTTTTGAATGCATTTTTGGAAAAATTTTCAAACTGCATTTTAGGCAAAGTTTTCAAACTGCATTTTAGTTACTCATGTGGCATCACAATTTTTTTTATGTATTCAGGCAACAGCCAGAGGGGAAGAAGGAATGACACTTTTTTTCGTTTGCTGCAATCCAAACTGTGGATACCGATGGAGAGACTGAAATTTGAGCTTCTTCAGATGAAGGTTCAATACTGGGGAAATCCAATATTTGTTTTAGCCTATTTTGAAAAGTTAATCTTTTTATTTTTCTTGTCAAGTTTCTGAAAAGCTTTTGGAAAACAAAAACTACTTCTCAAATTTTAAGCTAAAACAAAAAGGGCTCTGTTGTCTATAGTATGACAGAGGAGAGAATGCATTTCTGAAAAGCTTTTTATTTTTGTTTTAACTGCAGTTTCTGATCTAATGATTAAAATAGTTAATGTAAAACTGTTGTTGGTCAGTGCTTTATGGATAGGCCTAAAACAAAGTGTCATGCTATTTTTAAATTTTATTCAACATTTTCTAAATCTAAAAATGAAGTGTCACTTCCTTATACCAGAATTTTGTATGAAAAATACTTCACATATATTTACTAACACTTCTATTTTATTTTGTACACTATTTTCTTTTTATGTCTCTTCTGTTATATTTATTAGTCTCTCTATTTTCTTTTTGTCCTTTTTCTCATTTATTTCGAACTAACACAAGTTATATATTTGGTTCCGAGACAATTTTTTTCATTTCCAGAACTCATGGGTGCTATTATTCTTAAAATTGACTAAAATTTATTTGGTTGATGAACTATTTTTTAAAATATTTGTATAAATTTGATAAAAGTTAAATAGTAACGTAGTGTTTTCGCCATAAATTTAACTGTCATTAAATTATTTTATTAAGAGTACCGTGATGTTTTTATAACATTAAGAATGTTAATTGAGGAAAGTTGTTTCCAACTTTCCAATAGAAATTATTTCGTGAAAAAGTTAACAAAATTGTACTTTTGGGAAACATGACTCTATTTTTTAAAATACAAACTGAATAGGAATAAATAAAATTTTAAATTTCATATATTAAAAAATAAGATAATGATTAAACCACATTGCTAGAAGGTTTCCTCTTATTTGTATTTTTGTCTTTTGATACCTATCATCAGTTAACAAAGATGTAATAAAAATTAGAATTAAAACCTACGTTTTTGTTGTAGGGGGAACTAATGAGTAACAACGTCAACCATAGGAATTAAAATATGTATTAAAGTAAATACGACATGCAATATTAAAAGTTTAAATTTGAGTTATTCTGGTGAGGATTTAACTTTCAAACAAGTTAGGCTCAAGTCTCTAAGTTTTCAGAGATAATTACATTATTATTTTAACCAAATATGTTTAATTAAATTTTACATACCACGCATGAATTTTAATATTTTTAATTCAGTTTTTATTTAAAATAAATTATTTGATAGAGTGTTTAAAATAAATTTTATTTTTATCATTTGATTTTGATATTCAATAGTTATATGATAACATTTTTTTATCTTTTTCATTGGCAATTTATCGACTAACGCCTCTGTTTCTTTTTCAATGTTTTCAATTTTTATCGTTAATTCGTTTATTTTCTTTTTAAGAATAAGTTGATCAATAAAGAAATTCCAAAATATAAACAAACTTATCAACAGATTAAAGATAAAAAAAGACACTAATAACAACTATATTATCTCATGGATAATAAAAGCAGTTAATTAAAAATAAGCAACATTTAATATATTTAATTAAATAATCTGTAATATTAAAACATTAAATTTATGAAATTAATAAAAATATACAGTTTTCTTTACACTCGGAATCTTACACAATAGTAAGCGTGTCTTAGCCGAAATGCAATCAAATATAATAAATATTTTTATTTTTAATTTATAAAAAGGATTGATGGACATTTTTCTTCTTGTGTCATTGCATTAATGTTTTTTAATCTAAATTTATTTAACTTGTTTAAATACATTATTTAATTAAAATACATATGAAAATAAAAATTTATATAAAAATGCATTGGTAAAAATTGATGTTTAAAATTATAAGATCAATTTTAATTTTTAAATATTCCGTCCAGCCTAAACCATTAATTTCTTTTTTAAGGAAACCTAACTTAATAGTTAAGTTGGTTGGGTTCAAATTTAGTAGTTATATAACACAAATAAATGTAATTCAATTCAAACTATTTGAACTAAGTAAAAAAATTAATGAAACTTAATCCAAATCCATCCATAAACACACATAAGAGATATACTACTTCTTAAATAAACAAAACTAAATAATATGCAAATTACAAAAAAAAAAAAATCAATTGTCAAAGAATCGAAATAGAAGACTTGAGTAAAATACAAAAGAATATTAGACTGAATGATGAAAAGTTAAGTTTAAAACAAAATTAAACTTACTTCATATCTTCATACTACAATTATCAAAATTGTATCGTATCGGGTAGCAAATACCTCAACCTCCCACAAATTCTAAATTCGAATTATGCATTTGCTATCAATGTGTTGTCTCTGTACAAACAATGAATGTAGCCGCAGGAATTTTCCACAGCATAATGCTACTTTATCCCGATATTCCTATGTCTATCCTCAGAGGCTAATTGAGAGAGCAAGAAAAAACTAATCCAAGGTACAATTAAAAAATATATATCTACAAAAAATATATGGGGGAAAATAACCAGCTCTTATGCTTTGGATTTAATGCTGGCTGTGGCCCCAGAAAGAAAAGCTGGAGCTATAGAGATGATAATGTTCGTGTGAACCATTCTGATAGGCGTTTGATTTTTGCTGACATCTCGGCATCCTTTTCAAAAAAGGAAGTGGAATTAGCCAGTAAATTTGTCACATCGTGCTGCAGAGCCTCCAAACTACGGTAGTAATTGTTCTTCAGCCTTGACTGCACCAATTCAAGTGATATAGGAACAGGATACCTGCAAATTTAGCAGACATATTTACGATGTGCTTGATTGGAGGAAAATAAAAGAAAGTGAGAGAGGAGATGGATTTTTTAATTTACTTGTTTGATTCAAAATTTTGGATTGGAGGGGAAATTGAGGAATTAAAACCCGAGCTATTTTTGTCTCCGATCCAATAACAGGAATACATTTTTGTAGTTTAACTGGAACAGACTAAACTACACCAAAATCTTATTTTACTCTGATCTCCGTTACTATTTATAAAATAGCTATAATGATTTATTATCCATAACGGTACTAAACAACGTAACATTTTCTTACATTTCACAATTTCGTGCAAAAAGGCTATAGATGGATTACCTGTTTATAAATTTGGACTTGCTTGAAATCTTCTTCAATTCATGCACTCCGTAACGATCCTGGATATTAATAAAAGAGAAGTAAATATTTACATCTACCAGCGCACAAACTCAACATTCTATAGGAATGTTTGGACAGATACCTGGACTGTGTTGCCTGACTGCAGTAATTTGGTGAGAGCAGATTGCAGTTTATTTCTCATGCTATCATCAATGTGAGGCTGTTCCCATACAGTTTCAGCATCAAAAAGCTCCCAAGGACTATGCAAATGCGTTTCAGTAAGGTCATTTTTGTACCGAACAGTACAGCTCTCCCATGGACTGTCTGAAAATTCGGAAGACTTGGCTTTTACGCACAAAATTCGACCATCCCACCAATTACCAGAGGAATTATCCTCACTTCTCCACCAAACCCTGCATTTATCCCTGCGTGTCCAATTTCTTTGCATAGCGGCATCAAACCTAGTTCTTTCAACTAGAAAATCTGGGAAATTAGTAACTTCAGGTAGGGTTAACTTAAAAGATTTCCCAACAACACTTGAATTAGGATCTACGAACTGAAGGGTCATTTTGCAGCAGCTATCACCAGATCCTGCAAGATGGGAATACTCCAGGCTTTGAACTCTACAATATTCTACAGCTCTTATATGTCCCTTGAGTGAATTCCAAGGCCCTGACTCATTTTTACGACAATAATCTATATACTCTTGGTGTCCCTGAAAAACAGATATTTTCATAGGTTAACTCGTTCAAGTTTTAAAATTAAAAAAAAAAAATCACATGTAAAAGTTTTAAAAATATGCTACTATCAGATAAATATTATGTGTAAGCTATTATGATTAACCTGTCTCAAATATACAACTTCATCTCCCTGTTGTGGAATATATCTGCATCCTTCTTCATGGGTTGATAACAACAACCATGATACTTTCACATTCGATTGTAGTGATTTCCTTTTATTTACAGGACTAGTCTCACGAATATTATAACTAGATCTCCGACTCCTAGTAGACCTCAAACCAACAGTCAATTTTGAGCTAGAACCCCTTTCTTCTTCTGTGAGCTGTCCTCCACTTGTGGAAACATTTTGTGGACTTTTAATAATAGAATCTCCATGATGTCCTTGCAGCACTTTGCAATTATTCTGCTCATAGTTTGGGTCACAAGTAATTGGTTCCAACTCTAAGGAGCCATTGATATGAACAGCCTCATTTGTGCCATTACAGAAGTCTGCTGCCGTGTTGAAATTACTGTTGCTCCCATTTGAAGTAGATTCGCCCTGGCCACCACTGTCAGCTAAATTAGTCACAGCCCTATGTGATCTTGACCTTCTATAAACGGCTTTATACATTTTATCTCTTTGTGCTTGTGGTTCTAGCAAATCCTGTGAAGTACTATTCTCTCTAATCTGAGGATCTATTTCATGAGATACATTCTCTCCCAGATTGGATTTATCTCTAGTGTTGTCATCCACAAGCACATGCTGTTCATTGTTCAAAATAGTATTATCATTAGAGCTACACACAGCATTCTTTAGCACAGACGATTTTGTTTCATGCTTGGATGGACTTTCAGGATCCCTTGCACCCCTTTTCGACCTTAGTTTTGTTGAAACAGAACAAAAACTAATATTTGGTTCAGGTAGTTGGTCAACCCCACTATAGCTGATTGAAGCAGGAACAGTATCCTGAGGAATCACATATGCAGGAATTAGTGATGCATCTTTGCCCCTGCAATTGCTGGAACCTGCGATCTCTCCTCCATTAACGGTGGGATTAAAAGGCTGTGAGGTGGTAGTATCGGCACAGTTTTCATTAATCTCTGCCAAACTATCAACCAGACTGTCATCATTTTGGGTTTCAAACTCAGGGGTTGGTGCACTAAAGTTCTTCTCCTCTTTCTCATGCCCACTACTAACATTCTGTTTCTCATCATGATTAGGACATTTTCCAGAGTAAGGATTTTCCTCCGATGGCATAGCTTCTCCCACTCTCAACGGTTTAGATGATCGAGCCCTAACCATTCCCCATTTAATTTTACCCAGCAAATCTACATGGTCTTTCACCTGGCCAAGTTTTGCTTGATCTGTTCTTTCCACTGTAGGGTTACTTGTACTGCCAGAATAATAACCTGAATCCTTAAAATTTGGTCTGTTTTCATTAAAATCAGTAACCTCTGGTATAGTTTTTGATGATGAGCCAGCCAACTCAGCCTGGTAATCAAACTCGTTTGTGGACTTGGATATATCACGAATTGGCAACTTCAGAACCAACCTCCTCTTGTTCATTGAATTCACACGAGTTTCAGTTAACTCCTGAGATTTTGTGTCCTCTGATTCATAATAGGATACTTCTTTTCCCTTGGAATAATTCAATTGATCATTCTGTAAAGTTCCATCAGATTCATCACTGTCAATATTAGACTCTTGCAATGTTGATTCACTGTCTGAAAAATCACCAATCAAACTATCTTCATCTCCATCTCCGTCTGTCGGTGTACCAGTAATTTTAGAAAATAGATGAAGAGCATTGCGTGCAGCAGCCCTTTGAGGCCGGGAAGATTTAGATTTTGAAAATTTCCTTCTTGATATTTTTTGGCCACTTTTTCCCTTCCTACGTCGGCTACTCCCAATGGTATTCTCATCACACTCATCCAAGTTCCTCCTTTTCACACGTCTCCCAGAAGAAGTCATAATCTCAGTCTGTACAAAAAAAAATATAGAAACCTGATTTAATGTTGTTACAAAATTAACAACCATTGTTCACTTTACAGTTTTCAACCTGTACTTACCTCAGTCTTCTGTTTTTTCCTCTTTGATCTACGGATGCTTTCCATGTGATTGTCTTCCCCTTCGCTGTTGTCTGTGCTGCACCCTGTATCACCAGAAGCATTGGAGCTTGAACATCCTTTCTCACCCTTAGAAGAGCAATCTTCAGTGACGTTATATTCTGAATCTGCATCATCGCTAAACACCTCAACTTCAGGTTCCCATTCCATAACATCTATAAACTCAGGCAGTGGTTCTGTAACCAAATCCAGGTCTGCCAATGGAAGCATGTGATAATCAGGGTCCAGATTGAAATCAGGACCAACAGCAAGCCTTAGCGATGATGGACGCCATTCAAGGCCTAATGCTCCTAATCTTCTTTGCTGAAATTCACTCTGATAAGGTTCAGGGTATGGTATCATTGCTGAAAGTTTAGCAGCATAAATAACCAACAATTAATAAGATTACATGACGGATAAAGAAATGGCTAAGAAATACCACAAGGAAACAGGTATATGTAAATAATAGATCCAAGAAAACAAGTAACCTGAATCACAAAGCAAATCTTGCACATTTCGTCGATACGGGACAATTTGAGTTTCCTGAGTCAAATTTCATTAGTTCTTCAAATTAGAAAGCATGTTATACGATATAGATAAAGCATGCATTAAAACTTAACCCACAATATCAAATAAAGTCATTTTAAACAAAAGGGCCCACCAACTAAAATGCTTCTTATGTGTACCTCTACAATTTATCATAAGCATAGCCAGTGGATGTATCCCCAGATACATCAGTTAATGTGCCAGTGTGAATTAAATTCTTCACTACACTTTAATAGCTTTACATAAGGCTTTTATATTTTTAAGACTCCAAACTTTTCCCCTTCCGAATTCAAGTCAGATATTTTGAACCCAAATACTCTTTTTTTATCTTCAGAGTTCAGCTCCTCTAAACTGATACCGTGGGAGTCACTTTAGAGGAAAAAATTAGGAGTTATTTTATAACCATTAATTGAAAAATTTACAGTCCACATTCAAACAACGACACAGTCTATATATTTACAAGCATTTGAATAAAATTTCATCCGATGTATTTTTAATCAATTTCATCCAATATATAACTTCCCAATTTTCCCTCTATAAAGTAAAACCCTCACTTTACACAAACCATTTTGTTTTTTGCATTAATTGTTTTTTAAAAGGTTTTGGCCAAATTAACTTGTACTTTCCTTTTTATAAACAATGACCACGAACACCAAGAAGTTGGTTTTCTAAATGCATTAAGAAGAATCTATGTTCAGGATTGGTTTTTCCCAAAATGACTTCTTGATTCCCCTCTCCCCACCCCTAACCTAACCCAAATGATAAATTGATACATAGGTAATAAGCTAAAAAAGATGTTCTAACCTAATAAAAACTAACACTACTAAATAGTAGCTGTGCTATGTCTTGACTGTTATTAAGATGCACGTTGGATTCTACATGAACAATTCAATATTTTTTATTGTATTTTTTTAATTTTTAAACTTCCATACAAATACTGATCTGAGTACTACAATAATTAGATATCATTTTGTATTGTGTTTAAAATGACTTATGATAACTTTTTAAGCATGAATTCTCCCGTCGTTTAAAATTTTTATTTTGTTAACTTTAGATTAACCTATGTGTTAAATATGATGAAAAACTATATTTAGGATCAATCTCCCTTGTGTGTCTTTGCATACACATAGGGTAATGTATTTATAATAATAAGAATGTGGGCTAAGCCCAAATACAAATGAATATGTAAAAATAAAATATAATGAGCATAAGGACTATATTTCCCTAATAAACATATAGGTACTATGTTTCCCTAATTAACATAAACACACAATATCTAACACTCCCCCTCAAGCTGGAGCGTATAAATCATATGTTCCAAGCTTGTCACAAAGATAGTCAATTCTAGGTCCTCGCAAGGACTTAGTGAATATGTCTGCCAACTGGTTGCTTGAGTTAACGAACTCAGTCTTGATATCTCCGGATATGATTTTTTCTCTAATAAAATGGCAATCAACTTCAATGTGCTTGGTTCTCTCATGGAAGACAGGGTTAGAGCTAATATGAAGAGCAGCTTGATTATCACAAGTAGCTGATGCCATAGCTCTATATTCTGCTTCTGCGCTGGACCTAGCCACAACACTTTGCTTCTTACTTTTCCAAGATATCAAGTTGCCACCAATAGAAACACAATATCCAGAAGTAGACCTCCTATCAGAAGGGGAACCAGCCCAATCAGCATCTGAATAGCAAACGATTTTTGTATCGTTGTTAGGACCATATAGCAAACCTTTTCCAGGTGATCCTTTAATATACTTCAGTATGCGAACAACTGCATCCCAATGGTCTTCACATGGGGAGTTAAGGAATTGACTCACCACACTTACTGCGAAGGAAATGTCAGGACGCGTAACAGTAAGATAGTTTAATTTACCAACTAATCTTCTGTAACGTTCAGGATCTGAGAAAGGCTCCCCCTGATTTGGTAGAAGCTTGATGTTAGGATCCATAGGTGTCTCAACAGACTTACAGTTCATTAACCCTGTTTCCTCCAAGATGTCTAACGCATACTTCCTCTGAGATATGACAATACCATCATTGGATTGTGCTACTTCAATACCCAAAAAGTATCGGAGTTTGCCAAGATCTTTGGTTTGAAAATGGTGACAAAGGTGTTGTTTCATCTGAGAGATGCCAAGATAGTCGCTTCCTGTGAGAACAATGTCATCAACATACACTATTAAGTAGATACATCCAGCACTTGAGTGGCGATAGAACACTGAATGATCCGCTTCACTGCGAGACATACCAAATTGTTGAACAACACAGCTGAACTTACCAAACCAGGCCCGAGGAGACTGTTTTAGGCCATATAAGGATTTGCGAAGACGACATACCAATCCAGATGACTCCCCCTGAGCAACAAAGCCGGGCGGTTGCTCCATATAAATTTCTTCATGCAAATCACCATTAAGGAAAGCGTTTTTTACATCAAGTTGGTAAAGAGGCCATTGTCGAAGAGCGGCCATGGCAATGAATAGGCGAACAGAGGTCATTTTCGCCACTGGAGAAAAAGTATCACCATAATCCAAACCAAAAATCTGTGTGTATCCTTTGGCAACCAGTCGAGCCTTCAAACGATCAATTGTACCATCAGGGCCAACTTTGATAGCATAAACCCACCTGCAACCAACAACAGACTTTCCAGATGGTAATTGGACAAGCTCCCAAGTTCCACTTTTCTGTAAAGCACTTAATTCATCCAGCATGGCTTGACGCCAACCAGGATGAGTTAAGGCATCACCCACAGACTTGGGAATGGACACAGAAGAAATGGAGGAGAGACATGTGTAAAAAGATGGAGATAACCTGTGGTAACTAAGAACAGTATAATGGGGGGAAGGGTTACGAGTAGAGCGTATACCTTTACGGAGGGCAATAGGCAAGTCAGACTCATTTGCAGGAGCCGGAGGAGACACAGGAGGCGGCACAGGAGGTGAGTCATGAGGGAGACGAGGGCGGCGACTATAAACCTGAAGGGGTGGAGTTGAAGGACGATCCTGAGAGGCTAAAGGAGGAGAAGGATCACAGACAATAGGAATATCAACAGTAATAGGTGGAGGTACAGAACTAGAAGATAGAGGTGAAAAATAAAACGAAGATTCATCAAAAGTGACGTCAGCAGAGATAAAATGGCGATTGAGGGAAGGGGAAAAACACTTATAGCCCTTTTGTGACCGTGGAAATCCTAAGAAGACACATTTGTGAGATCTAGGAGATAACTTATCAAGACCAGGACTAAAATCATGAACAAAACATGTAGACCCAAAAACTCTAAGAGGTAATGGATGTAAAGGGTCTTGAGGAAATAAGACAGAATGAGGGATTTTGTTATCTAGGACAGAAGATGGCATGCGGTTTATGAGATAACATGCAGTGAGAACTGCATCACCCCAAAAACGCGAGGGTACTTGGCCATGGATAAGAAGAGTACGAGTTGTTTCAATAAGGTGTCTATTCTTGCGCTCAGCCACCCCATTTTGTTGAGGAGTATAAGCACATGAGGTCTGGTGAAGAATGCCATGAGAAGCCATAAAATGTTTAAACTGTTGAGAAAGGTATTCACGGCCATTATCACTGCGTAAAATTCGAATAGAAACCCCAAACTGTGTTTTTATTTCATTGAAAAAAGATTGGAAAATAGAAAACAACTCAGAACGATTCTTCATTAAAAACAACCAAGTACATCTGGAATAGTCATCAATAAAGGTAACAAAATACTGAAATCCTAAAGTGGACTTAACACGACTAGGTCCCCAAATATCAGAATGAACTAATGAAAAAGGGGATGACGCTCTTTGTGAAACACTACAAGGAAAGGAACTACGAGTATGCTTTCCTAACTGACAAGACTCACATGACAAACTTGATAACTTCGACAAACTCGGAACAAGTTGCTGCAATTTGGCAAGACTGGGATGACCTAACTGAGCATGAAGAAGGGATGGTGACTCCATGATTACGCCAGCATGTGGAGAAGGGCGGAGAAGATATAGGCCATGAGACTCACATCCTGTGCCAATCATGTGTTTCGAACTCCGGTCCTGCAAACAAACAGAATCTTTGGTAAATGAAATAATACAATTAAGGGAATGAGTTAGACGACTTATGGACAATAAGTTGAAAGGAGACCCAGGGACATAGAGTACATTATCAATGGATATGGACGGAAAAATATGAACAGTACCAATACCATGAGATGAGACTCTAGACCCATCAGCCATTGTTACCGAGGGTAAATTATCTGGACATGACAAGGAAGAAAACAAGGACTTGTTACCAGTTATATGATCGGTGGCGCCTGAGTCAAGGACCCAAGATCCGAGGGAGTGAGTCAGACCAACAAAAGGTGTACCTGTGCGGGCAACAGATACAGATGTAGTGGAACTAGAGTGCTGACGATCCTCATACCATCGGAGAAATTCGTTGAAGACTGCAGGGTTGTCTACAGTATTTGATGAAGTAGGATGGTCTGCAGACGATAGTTGAGGAGGTGGATCAGAATTAGCCATTGCTACAGATCGAGGAGGACGTCCATGAAGCGAATAACACCTATCAATTTTGTGGCCTAGCTTGCCACAATGGTCACATTTAGGTCGTCCTTTACCTGGCTTGCGAGACCGACTTCGATCATCACGTTGGACAGCCATAACTGAGGAATCATCAGTATGAGGAGATGTCTCAACGACTAGTTTACTCGGAATACGCAAAAGAGCAGAACAAGTAGAAGTAAAGTTGGGTATGACAGGAGAACCCAAAATCTGATCACGAACATGGGAGGAATCATCAGAGAGTCCGTATAAGGCCAACAACATGAAGAACTTTGATCGTTGTTCCAGTTCTTCAGCAGGAGTGGAAGCAGGAGGTAATAGCTCATTAAAATCATGAAGGAGGGCATGAACTTTACCCAAATATTCTGCCATGGGACCAGGACTGCGTGGACCAATGACAGTAAATAGGTTCTGACAAACACCATAAAGACGCTGGGTGTCATTTGTGTATAATAGCCTTGCTTGAGCCCATACTTCTGAACATGTTTCATAGGAACGAAACATTTGTTTAAGAGAGGAGTAAATGGTGGACTTTATGACGATGCATAACTGGGCATCAATTTTCATCCAGCGAGAAGTGTCATCTGTGGTAGCACTTGTCACATCTTTAGTAAGGTGATCTACATACCCCTGACTCTTCAACCAAAGTTTGATGTCAGATGCCCATGTTGCATAATTCGTGCCATCTAACTTGTCAATGGACAAGTGTACATTCACAAAATTGGTGTAGATTGGGGAATCAGCAGAAGAAGATGGGGCACTAGCACAGGTGTTTGTAGACGCGGAAGATGCCATGGAGAGGGAGAAACCCTAAAAATCCAACGTGCTCCGATTGACGCAACGACCACAGATCCAGAAAGAGGGCGAGGAGGCGATCACGGCGATGCTGGTCGGCGGCGGTGGGCTCCGGCGACGCGCCGGCACGCGCGGCGGGAAGCGGCGGATCTGCGAACTGCTGTGGCGGCGCGTGGAGGCGCGTGGGTGCTCCGATCGCCGCGATCTTTGAACCGCGGTGGTCGCCCGGCCGAGGCGCTTCCGATGGAGTGGTCGCCGGTCGATTCTGGAACTCCGGCGACGGCGGCGACGGCGGCGGTGATGCGTACCGGAGACTGTAGAACAGGTAGAACCGAACCTGGCTCTGATACCATGTTAAATATGATGAAAAACTATATTTAGGATCAATCTCCCTTGTGTGTCTTTGCATACACATAGGGTAATGTATTTATAATAATAAGAATGTGGGCTAAGCCCAAATACAAATGAATATGTAAAAATAAAATATAATGAGCATAAGGACTATATTTCCCTAATAAACATATAGGTACTATGTTTCCCTAATTAACATAAACACACAATATCTAACACTATGCATACATATATATGTGTGTGTGTGTGTGTGTATATATATATATATATATATATATATTATCTGAAACACATGTTGTATCTGTACATCTTAGGATCTAACAGATTCATAAATGAAAAGAAAGAGTAGAAAACAAGTAATCAACTAACCTGGTCTAGTACATTCCCGTGGGTGTCTTGAATCAGAGGTCGATAGTCACCGAGAAAGAACTAGAAATATTTTGCAGACTGCATTAGTACCAAAACAGGACTAAAGAAAAGAGAACCATACTAGCATAATAACATATGCACCTGATCATATTTGGCATCTTTTTGGGACTCGCCTTGACCTGTGCTTAATATATATAGTTGACCAACATCATCCGAAAGTATAATTGATGTCCCATCTCTAGGTGATAATAAAATAAATTTCAACAATCAACGAGTTTTTATAAATCAGAAAACTAGAAGATTAAGTCCAACAAATCATGATGTCTTCACCAGTCAATGTTATTTAAATTTATTAGAAAACAACATTCAGTGCCAGAGGGTGATCTTGCATCGTATTGCAAATTGCAACCTGTATTGATTACAAACAATGGATTCAATTTCAACAGGCACTGATTTAAGTGGGAAAGGCATTGGAAATTCAACAAGTCAATTTTAAGCAAGTCATAAAAATGACATCAAGTATAGGGACCAAAATTTTAATTTACCCAATAATAAATATGCATTAAAAAAGATCATGCAAAAGCCACATTCTCAGAAAAATATCTAGCTTACATATCATCTTTAAAGTAATTTAATTTTAATGTTTTGAGGAATTAGAAATGATTTTGAAATCCATATAATAAAGTGTTGTAAACAACAATAGTGTACACAATTCTTTCCATGAGTATCTCAAATTAACAACTGTAAATTATTATGAGAACTTCTTTGAGAAAAAATAAAAATAAAAATATTTATGCAAAATAAAGTTCTGGGCCTAGTTCATTCACTTTTGTACTTACGGAGAAAATTTTCCATCCACCAACTTGAAACGTGATATCTCATATATCTGGATAGGCATGCCCTCCCATATCTATAGTCAGAAAACGTTGAAGTTATTTAAAATATTGAGAAAGGCCTGCAGAGAAGTGAGATAAAGGTAATTGATGACTCACGTCCCAAACAATAGTTCTTCCATCATATCCAGCACTCATAGCTATTCGGGGATTGAAAGGATGAACATCCAGAACATATGTCTAAAGTGAAAAGAATCGAAACAAATTAAACAAGATAGACCCAAGAAAAAAAAAAACAAAAACTATGCATCCAAAATTATGAAGTTTTTTCTTTCAGCAATTGTCTTGGGACCAAGAGAAAAAACTTGGCACGTCATAAGAGAAAAAAGCATAAACTAAGCAACAGAAAAGGGAACACGAAAGCAGAGTCTAATCAAAGATTGACAATGAAACTCTTCACTTTGATCAAATTCCTCCTGAAGACAAAGTGACTTTCGCAAGTACTAAAATCATTCTCGATATTATAAAGTTCAACATCAACAACTTTATTTTATATAATACTAAAAAACTAGTCATCCATGTTTTAACATGTTTGAACCTTGTTACCCTAGCTAACTGATATTCTCCCTTGAAATAGAGTACAGCTTCAGTATACTCTACTTATTTCAAGCCCATTGTAGACATCTGTTGTATCAAGTTTGTTGTAGGCATTTTATCAGCTGTTCTTTTACAGCTTTGTTTCTTTTCTTTCTGTATACAAAGAGAACCCTTGTTATTCTGTATGCAACCAACAGCCAGTGTGGTTAGCTAATTCCTAAAGGTCCCATGTGATAGTCATTAGAATATTGTGATATGCGTCCATTGATACATCATGAATGCACCATATCATTGTTTAATATATTCAGATAAAGGAAATTTCAAAATTGTTTGTTATTTTTTATGTTGGTTAGGTAGGATCACCTTCAGATAGAAGGTCCAGTTCTAGATATTGTCTTCTTATTGATGGAACTTGATTTTTTTGTGGAACAAGACACATCTCGTGTTGAAGTTGCAACACATGACATATATACTTCAACTTGAGAAGGAGTGTAAAAGATATAATTTGATCTTAGTAATAAGAGAAATATGAACAACTGGTAATTAGGGATATTCTCCATTGTTACCCATTATTAGGCTTTCCCTATATTGTACTTTGAATGATTAATAAACAAAGTATTTGCATATAACAACCCACAATTCACAACAATAGAGAAACTCTTTATAGGACCTATAATAAACTCCGGAAACTGCTCTTAAGAGATCATCCAGCATAGTAAAAGATATTTTTAAAGATAAAATGAAGATATTATAAAGACATTTCCTAGGTGTTCTAACAGACCTTACATTCATTCTCATTCCCAAAGACTGTAAATGAGTACTTAAAACTTGGTATGAAGAGGCTGGATAAACATGAAATTCAGAAAATATGTCAATAAATCTCTTCCAGAGGTGCACACATCCTAACAGTAAGAAAGAAGTTTATGTTTGTATCCAAACTAGTAGAAAACAAATACTTCTAGATGTAATCATAAATGAAAAGATCAATCATTTGAAACATTAATCAAATTATACTCTAAATCCTAAGCAACTTCTGAAACAAAATCTGAAACACAACACTTGGCATCAGATAACATGCTTGAGTTACATATCACATAAAAAGCCAGAGTCTGACATCATACATTATATTTACAAAAGAGTAAAATGATATCAAACCAAAGTAAGAAGAGAAACCAAAACCAACAATTAAACACTTACAGATTCAGTATGCCCAGTCAATGAGTGTACTAAGCTTCCGTCAGATGCATTCCAAACACAAATTCTGCAATCTGCAAGAATATCATGCAACCAGATAAAATAACAATCTTCTAGCTTCAAATCATGAAAGAAGATTACAACGGCTGCAGCATTATCCTGACACTTGCACAAGAGTTGTATGATACCAAGAACAATGCTTAAGTAATTAAGGGTTTGCTTAGTAAAGAAAATGATTTTACATTTTCATCACTTGTCCTATTACTCATAACAAAAGAACCTAGTTGTTTTCAAACATTTGCACGTTAAAGGATGAAAACACCGAAAAGTTGTTTTCACTCTTTCCTCTTCAAATCAAATATCTAAACACAAAAAATAACTTGAAAACAATGTGATGGTTATGAAATCTTTTAATAAAAATATACAGTAAAAAAAGTTTTTTCACACCAAGCCAGCCCCAACTTATCATAAAGTGATTTCAGATATTGAAAAACGTGAGAACTTGTCCAGTGAAAAGAAAAGGCTAAATACTTAACCCTTTAAGCTAGATACATAAAATAAGCAGCTTTATTGAAGCTGTACAACAAATAATTAACAACTGCTTTAACACTTCCCCTCAAGGCAGACTCAAAGACTTAGTTAGAATGTCTATAAGCTAGTCATTAAAGTTGTTGAATTTAGTCATACGTTCTTTGGCAGTAGTTTCTCCTTAAGAAAATGAGAATTGATCTTTGTGTTTGGTTCTCTCATAAAATACTAAATTAAACGCAATATGAGAGCTGCATGTTTTATCATACTACAACTTCATGTGCTTAACTTCACAATTTAAACTCTTAAAGTTGTTTAATCCAAACAAGTTCGGAAGAGGACAAAGCCACAAATCTACATTTAGCTTCTGCAAATAGTCAGCCTAAATTGCATCACAATACCCTCAGATTTGAGTGTTTCCCTTCTCCTCATTCAATAATTCCTGTTTTAGAGTCTTTGTCACACATCTTAGAATGCAAATCACAACATTACAATGGTCAATGTGATGATTATGTATGAATAGACTATTGAATAGACTATTAACAACTCCATCTGCACAAGAAAATCAGGTCTTGGAATAAGGAGATAAATGAGTTTTCTCACCAGCCTTATATATCTCTCTAAGTATGGAAAAAGTTTTACCTTGGTCTACTGTTAACTTCTGATTTGGATCCATATGATTATGAATGGGCTTGAAATTTGCCAAATCTATCACTTCCAAGTTAAAAAAAAAAAAAAAAAAACCTTATTTTCTGTGGAAATATTACAACACATTCCTTCGACTGCCACCTCAATACCAATAAATTATTTCAAATAGCCAAGGCCTTTAGTTTGAAAATGGTTGAATAAATGCTCTTTTAGTTGAGAAATCTCAATGGCATCATTTATTGCAATTTTTTTTGTGTACTCAACTTTTGGGTTTGGATTTTAGGCAATTGCTTGTCCTCTTCTTTGTATCCTACAAATGCATCAATAAAAGTCCTACAGTGCAAGCATAATACACTGTATTTTCTCCATCTCTCCATTGTCTTTGGTAGTCATAGTTGCCGTTCCCATTGCCATTGTATTTCAGTGTGAACCATCTCTAGTGGTTGTTGGTTCAAAACATCTCCGACACGTTGTCTTCCCTATGCTGAAATCACATTAGCTGTTGTCATTAATCTTGTCGGTATCTTTTGATCTTGTTTCTTCCCTTGTCCTCCTAGTCCATTATCAATAGCTTCCACCTAGGGCTTTTCCTCCTCTCCTCAACTCTGTTTGTGATTGTCTTTGAAATGGCTTCTCCCTTTATTGTTACTACTATCACCACAGCAAAGCTCAACTAGGAAAACTGATTATATCGGTCCACTTCCATGGATTTATGGTTCCTAGGTCAAGGATACCATGATATTGTTAGTAGGATATTAAATGTACTACAGAAGGTTCAAAGTTGTCATTGAACCCTTATCGAAGCTGTCATCAAATCCTCACCAAAATTGTCATCATCGCCGCTACCACCTCTAGAGCTTTTTGTCTTATTGTTCTCTTTTAATTAAGAAAGGGCTAAGGAATCTCTGTTGTTTACTTAAGCATGGTGGCTCCACTAAGTAATGTTAAGCTTATGACTTTAGAGATACATGAACTACATGTTGAAATTGGAGGTCCCATATCGACTAGAGATAATTACAATATATATGTGGATGCAAACCACACCTTACAAGTCATTTTGTAAAGTTGAATTAGGCTTAAAGTCCATGTCTTAACATGGTATCAGAACCATGGGTTAGAGTATATCCTAGCGAAGTTTATTGTTTGATGAGTCTATTGTTCCACCCACTATCGGGACCACTCATTTGTGTCTAGTCCCACGTTTGAGATGTATGTCTCTACATGACGGGACTGTGTTGGAAGTCCCATATTAACTGGAGATAAGACTAATTTACAATATATAAGTAAGTGCAAACTTCACCTTACAAACCAGTTTTATAAGATTGAGTTAGACTTAAAGTGCACTTCTTAACAGTTTGAAATCTCTCATGGAGTCTACCAATAAGTCACTTTCTAGTACTTGCTCTCTTGCCATTATTGGTAAGAAATTATCTTATAGTCTAAGTTGGTGATATTGTTATTACAAGAAATTATATCACTAGAATTGCACAATTAAAAAACATTTATTCAATCAATTTCAAACCAAAGATTTTGGCTATCTAAAATACTTTCTTGGTATGGAAGTGGTGTACTAAAAAAATGGTATTATATTTTCACAAAAAAAATATACTCTTGAAATTTTGGAAGAGACATGCTTGGAAAATTGCAAGCCCATTAACAGTCTATGAACTCAAATCAAAAGTTAATGAGGCCAAGGAGAGATTTTCTCAAACCCGGAGAGATGTAGGAGATTGATGGGAAACTCATTGATCTCACTATTGTAGCGGATGAACACTGGTGAACAGTGCAATATGGTGGATGGCAGCAGACAGCAGCAGAAACTCAACCAAAATAGGAGACAAGATATATGGGGTTCAACTCACTCTAATACCAAGTTGAAGACTAGATTTTGGTGAAAATGCGTTGAGTGAAGAAGCACTCAGCCACATCCCTACTTATAATCATTCAGATTGAAATTACATTTAAGAGCAAAAATTAAACCATGTTAGCTATATTGGATAATGATAAGCCATTATAAATAAATTTTCCTTTTTAGCTACCTATCCTACACATTAATTCCCTGGGATTAGAAACAAAACCAACTAACCCATAATAGCTGCAAGAACAAAGCGGTTGTCAAGGCTCCAAACAATCATATTTACACCACGTGGAGTTGGTAGAATTCTCTGACGAGGACCACCTCTATGAGGTTGAGGAGGCATAGGTGGAGGTGGAACTCTTAGATGATATGCCCGTGTCCAGCGACCACTTTTTCCCTAAATGGAATAATTTTAACAAATTGAAATATAAAGTAGCACTCACTATCCAATAATCATTAGCTTTGGCAATTTGAATAAAAATGTAGGCCAACAACTCTAACTATCTGTTAAAGAGAAAGATAAAGTAGTTGGAAATTATATTTGATGAAGACTTACATGTGATCTACGAGATCTAGGAATCCATATTATAGCACTCCCATCACGAGAGCAGGTAACTATGTTATCATGATTCAACCTGGAACAAAATGTAACATTTCAGATATTAGATCATAGAGAAGGCACAGAAAATTAAGAATATAACATTTCATGTTGTGAAAAGTAAAGAAGGGTGCCAGCAGTTAGATCATTTTAGAAGCTACTTCTAATTCACAAACACACCAGGAATTTTTAAATTTGGGAATATTTTCCTCCTTCCAAGTTTCTGTTGTGCAAAACCGGGATGCAACTGCACAACCACTGCAAAATAAGGAGTGGCAGACATCAGCATGCTAAAATTTCATTTATCAATGATCAGAACAAACTTCTGCAACATACTAACCTGAATTGCACATAATTCACATCATTCTCATGGCCAGATAGCACGTCTATCTCATGATTTGGTTGGTCACTATCATCTGTGCTAAGTTTACAAGCATTCCAAACCTGACAAACCTTTTAGGTTAGCTTAAAAAATTGTGAAGCTGGATATCTTGAACAAAGTTATGTTTGGCTTTCATCATTTTATACTCACCATATAGATGTCATCAATATGTTTGATAACAGATGGATAAATATTATATACCAAAAAGGTTCAAGCACCTCAAAACTATTTTTGGGGTAAATTTCAGGTCCAAAAAAAGCAACCAACTGTATGTATTCTTAGCACTAAAGAAAATGCCCAATGACCATGTCTAGGTGGTCAGAAAATGGTTCAAAGCTAGGCTAGTAACACGCAGGCCCTAACAAATGATTGAGAAAGTGGGACGAGGGATCATGTAGCACTAATCAACATGCAGTGATGTTTATCATAGATGGACAATAGAGGCTTGAACAGGGATAGAAAAAGACTTTTACTAATAGAAAAGGAATATCTTCTGATTCTTTGAGGTTATTTTTTCCTCAAACCATCAATTCACAAACTCGCCAGAACATCAACAGAAAGGTTAAAGAACAAAAGTGTAAGAAATAAATACAAATTAGTAGTTTCTAAAAAGCAAATAGAGCCAACATTTACCTTAAGCAGTGAATATTAAAGAGTTATTTATGCATGTCTCTTAACTACAGGTAAGCGCTTACAAACACAGACACACAAATACATACCCTAGCAAGATTGTCAGAGCTACCAGTTACAAAGACAGTTCCATTAGCATTATATGCACAGCAAAAAATCTGATGGCTCTGTGGTACAGTACTTGAAGATGGGCCACTGCTCTTCCCTAAAGCCAATAAGGTATTCCAAATTAGTTCTTTTCACCAATAAATCAATCAATAGTTCACAAAAGAATCAACTAACCAATTACAGAATCTGAAGGCCTTGGAATATATAATCTTGGACTTGATTGGGTATACCTTGCATCCCATATCCTACAAGTTCCATCATCAGAGGAACTGCAAAGTAAACAAAATATCATGTTATTTATAACAGAAAACCATGAATGTCGAAGGGTGAGGATCATTCACATAAATCATGCCAGAATAATGAATGCAGACAAAAACATGTAGCCTGAAGCTGAAAGGGAAAACTCCAGTGTCATAATCACAAAACATAGCATCAGCAGTTCAAGGCATCACTAGAAGAAATCAAAGAATCATGATAATCAATTGGTGGAACAACCCAACTGACATGGATCATCTCTCAGTACACAATCATTAACAACTAAAATAAAAGGAAAAATAGGAGAGCTTTCACCAAGAATTTGATAAACAAATGAAAGAGACAGTTACGAACTTCACTGTATGCAATAATAGCAGGGTGATATACAGTTCACATAATTGCATTGCATGTCTACTGCACCGAGAAAGCTTGCATGTTATTTCAACAAATTGTAGTTAAATATACATCACGACTGAATTGGCACCTTCAATGTTACTGACATGACATAGCATTCACATTTCTGGGAATAAGATTATACTATCAACTCCTTTTTTTTCTGTGCAGAAAACTTACGATAAAAGCTGGTATACAGCATTTGGTCTGGGACTAAATGCTATGGCTGTAACAGCTCCAGTATGTCCCCGCAATACTGATATTGGCAAGCCATCTGGCAAGCGCCACTATGAAAATGAAATAGTCAAACATAATGTAGCCAAAAAAACGCCTGGGAGAAGGGATAAAAAAAGGAAAAACAACAAACTTGCTTAGTAACATGAAATCTTACAACTCGAATGACACAGTCATTTGACGAGGATGCAACTAAAGCATTGTTTGAACTCACAGCCAAATCAGTGATGTCACCCTATTAAATAGAGCATGTAGTTCAATCTATTGGCTAACAAACATTAAGGCAATGTATATATCTATACAAACTGAAGGATACATATTTATAGTATAGAAACAGACTCACATCATGTCCTCGGCAACTGGCCAAACAATATGCAGTTTCCATTGACCAAACCTTTACAAGTCGGTCATCTGAACCAGTAATCACATACCTTCCAGACCGATCAAATATAGCTGTAGAGCATATGTTAAACTAAACTCAGTTGCATGTTAAGAAGCAGCAAGCCTCCAAAAAGACATGAAAAAACCAAATGGAATACCCAAGACTAAGATAGGGCAGAATGAATTCATCCAATCTTGGAATTGATACAGTAATTGAGTTCATTCAAAATGTCCGATATATTTGGAAGGAGGGGAAACAAGAATCTCCAGTGTGTTATTTTAGAGAAGTTTATTATTCATTTCAAGTGTACCCAATAGCCACTTTACCCTCTTAAGATTTTCCTGTCCTTTAAAAAAATCTCTCCTACCCACAAAACATATCTCAGAAACCTAAACACAATAACCACACCTTGTTGTGCATCTGAAGTATTATTTGACAGAAATAGAAACAAGTCATAGACTTGGAGACAAACATGTTAAAAAAAAAAAACAGGACTTTGGAACTTCTCACCTTACCAAATAGAAACAATCGGAGGGTTCTAGAGGATATATCCAAATATGGGATTGATGGAACCATTGTAAAGTATAAGAAAATGTTGGTGGCCAAAGAAACCTATGGATGTTGGAAGTCTCGTATTGGCTAGAGATAAAATCAATTTACAATATATAAGTGGATGCAAACCTCATCTTACGAATAGGTTTTGTAAGGTTGAATTAAACTTAAAGTTTACTTCTTAAGATGGTATCAAAGTCATGGGTTAGAGTATATCCTAACGAAGTTTGTTATTTATTGGGTCTATTGTTGCATCCGATATCGAACCACTCATTAAAGTCTAATCCCAACGCTCGAGATGTATATACCTCGGCATGAACGGTGTGTGTTCCCTCGTTGACTAAAGATAAGGTGAGTTTATAGTATATAAGTGGGTATAAACCTCACCTTACAAACTGATTTAAAATCCACCCTATACGAGCCTTGCTCAGGGAAAGTAGTGTGCTTGCTACTGTATTTTCCTACATCATTCAATACTCAAGAGGCTAAATTGATTTGTCAAAAAAATATAAGCAACTCTACAAGTTGTATTTAATCCAATCCTCCATGAGTGAAAACATAGAGATAGATTGTCATTTTGTTAGAGAAAAGGTTCTTAGGTAGCATTTGCAACAAACTTGGTTCATTTGTCATATATGCTCCAATTTGAAGGGAAGTATAAGAGATCTTATTAGATATTTGTAAATAGGAAACCTTGTAATTTGGATACTTTTTAAATTTCGTTAATTATTCTTTATTGTCCTTTGACTATAAATAAAGATTGAATGTGTACAAATTCTTGTAATCCCATTTATTCCTGTCAGAATCCTATGATTTATGTTGCAGCTAATATTTCTCTGTACAGTTTTAATTACATAACTAGGAATTAATTGCATTCCATATTTAAGAGGATAATTAGAATGATTAATAGGCTAACAGTATATTTAATATTTATTGTATACGACCAATGATCATGAATTGTAGGAATAGATAATATCCATCAACAAATTAGGATTTTCGGTTATTGTGTCTTTGTATTCTATTTAAGAGCAACTGTTCCTCTATCAATGATATCAAAAACAGTTTTCCTGACATTTATGTATATGTTCTACCAAATCTGAATACAATCCCTAAAACACTGCAGATAATTTAAATCACCTTTACTGCTTTTATGAGATTATTGTTTCCCATAATTTTTCTCCCCAGTTCAGTTTCTTTACTTTCAAGAGGTGGAAAATGGAGCTTTGGTTAATCTTAACCAATGGATGTGTCTACTATAATCACTAAAGGAAAAGGAAAGGAAACAATAACACTTTTCATTTCAACAAGTGTACTACTAAGTTAAACAAATAGGTCTAAATGTATGCTCAAGTGTTTATTACTGTGTAAAATAGCGTACCACAATAAACGGCATTGCGGTGTCCTCTTAACCTCTTGATATTTTTCATTTTTTGCACCATGGTAGAAGGTTTTGCAATGGCATAGCATGCAGAACGTATAGATGGTGCACGGTGATGTCTTGGGAAACCACCCCCGATTTCCCTCAAATTAAGCCCATGAACTTGATTGGCTTTCATATGAGGCCAGCGCATGTGAGGAGGTGGCCGTTTGACTTCTTTCATTTTATTCCTATCATCTGTAGTAGAGAAGCAATATAATCAACAAAGAATTTATAAAGAAATGATAGATACAAATGCAAAAGGAAGAGAAGTTATCTTAAGCTAAACCAAGAATGAAATGGAGGGAAAAAAGAACACAACACATGCAGCAGCCAAAGCCAAACACTACCCTATGCCAAAGACACCCCATTACAAAACCATTAGCAGAAGATAAAGAAGCCAAAAAGAAAAAGAACACAGCACATGTAATGCAGAAGACAAAGTCAATCTGTCAAGAGATCTACCAAACAGACCCCCACATAAAAAGACCAATTGTAGAATATATCAAAGAAGATAGGAGAAATAATCCCAAACGAACTTAAGCAATACACTGTCAATAAAATTTCTAACATCTAACATTATTTACAACCACATGCACCAAACAACAGCAAATCAAGAACAACCCCAAAGCCTTTTGGCACCCAAAATCTCTAAGTTAACAAGCAGTTACTTGTGGAGATTCTTAGGGCAAACCCAATTTTCACCAAAAGCACCAATCAATTTACTACACAGAATAAAATTTTCATTTTTTCCATAATTAACAATCAGTAAATTCATAATTCCGAGTAAGAATTTTCAAACCACCTAAAGTGTGAAAAGTAGATAATGATTTAAAGAAAAAATGAAGAACACGTACAGCTCAGCAGTGAAAATGAACCACTTCCTAAAAGTGTAGGTACATCAGCCGCATTTGGGGCTTTTCCAAGATTCATACCCAGTGATGGAATGGTTGTACTTAATAACAATTGCTTTAAAAGCTTTACCAGGTGATCCTTTTCAATATGAGGATACCTGTATAATATTTAATTACAACATCAAAGAAGATATTATAAAGAGGAGTGGTGCATAAAGGAGGATACCCATATAATAGTTAATAATTAACTATAAATCACCTAAAAATCATTAGGAGATGGGATACATAAAAATACCTCTCCACTAACATATTGTAATTTAAAGGGAATGATAGACCATCATCATCTTTGTCTCCACTACATGCTCCAGTCTTTGAATACCACGCATGATACCTTCTAGGCAAAAGTTCATGCTCAAGAAGCTCATTCCAAAATTGTAAATAAGTTTTATGACATGGCCCAGCTGAAAGAAAGTGCATAATGAGAAAATAAACTTCCCTCAGGTCAATATCCACATCCATGTTATGATTCTGACATGCCGTGTCATGCTGAGCTTTCTTAGGCATCTTACTGGAAAAGGTCAAATGTTTCATATTAATGGGAGGTGCATGACCAGAAGGAGCATACTTCTGCAAAGCCATATTCCTGTAAAGCGCCAGAGGAACAAATAAAATACTAATCATATAAATTGTACCTATAATTGAGTAAAATAGTGATAATAATTTAATAAAATAATTAAACATTAGTAGTGTACAGAGAATGATAACATGCAGAAAATGGCCAATATTTTAATTTTGAATTCATTTATCAAGAAAGAATAGGATAAAACATTATAAGCATTTTCTTTTGCGTACTTGTTTCCCATGATTCCACTGTCCCAAGAAAAACAATGATAATTATCAATTTCCATCCTATCATACCTTCACCCCCAAACACACAAATTTTAATTTTATCACAAAATTAAGCAGTTAAGCAAGAGACATGACCAAATAGCAGCTAAAACCACCAACCCTGTCTAATACTAACAGCCTTGACAATACAGTTGTAAGATACACACAAGGGCTTCCCAATGTCACCTTAACCCCACAAGCAAAATCCATGAAGTCCAAGTCACAGAAAAAAAGTTGCAATTGCACAAAGGCTTAACACGATATGAATAACATCAGAAAAACAAAAAAAAATGTTTAAATGAAAATGCAGCTTATTTATCTTCGTCCCCGAGACAGATAACAATGTCATTCAGAGGAAGGGTTCCTTTGCAGAAGAGAGAGAGTAATCTCCATCAGAGACAAAGACTGCCTTGCTGGAAATGAAAAGTGAACAAATAAAATGGAATGTCACAAATAAAAATCAAAACCTTCACAAAGAAGGTAAAGTATGATCCAAATATAAACCAAGTAATCATCTCCTCACAAGTTTGTTGATCTCTTAATTGTTTCAAGCAGGAAGGTGTAATGAAATGAGAGAACAGTGAGAATGAGATCACACTACCCTTACAAACATAGACAGGGAGGAAAAAAGATCAAACTAAAGCAGAGTTTGAAGGTTTTGACTAAGTCAGCAGTAACCACCCCAATACTTTAGTGCTTTAAAAGTTAATTTTATGAGATTGAGTTATGCTTCAACCTACTATCTAATATGATAATGTCTATTCTAACGAAGTTTGTTGAGCCTATCGTGTCAATCACTATTAGGCCACTATCACACCATCCACAAATATTCAGTCCCACGCTTAAGATGTCAAGTACTTGGCATGATGGAGTGTGTTGAAAATCCCACATTAAATAGATGAGATCAAATTACAATATATAAAGGGAAGAAAATTTCACTTTACAAGTTGTTTCTCTAAAGTTGAGTTAGACTTAAATCTAATTCCTAATAAATTGTAAGTGAACTTTTTGTAAAGCCATAAGTAACTCAATCACAGTAAAAAGAAGATATTCAGATGCTGTAATCTTTATTTACTTTCAAAGAGATGAACCAGCAAGCACATTCTTCCAATTTGATACTCTAGCATTCCGGTGTCATTTTCCACTCCACATTCATAATTAAGGTTGCATACATCAACCCTCCCCAAACCCCACTAGGTGCCTCATCAACTGAGTTGCCCACTTTATCCCTCATCCAGCATACCTTACCTACATTATATGTGGCATATGGAAGTGCTCAACCATCAGAAAACCCTTAATTGTTCAAGCAACACATTGCCTAAAGCTACTAGCCCTTCAAATATTTAAGTTTAAAACAGAAACTTCCACTCCAGTGGATGGTCAGCCATCAAATCCAAAAACATTTGTCAACATAAAACCTATCCAGCATACACACATAAAAGTCTACACATAGAACCGAGGTAGGTCAGCACACAAGTAATTAAGCACCAATATGTCAGTCCTACATTCACACTCAGAAACTACTCAAATTAAAGCAAATGATCTGCAACATTAGACATTAAATGAAAACAAACATTCTCCGTTTTGCAAAGAAATTCTCCCACTTAAACTCAAATTCCATTCAGCATCAATCAAACCGGAGAGTAATTAAAATTCAAAAGGAGAAAACAAAAAAAAAAAAAAAAAAAAACTTACAGAAGAGTGACAAGTTCAACCAGAGAAGCACTCTCCAGAACTCTCGTCTACACCTCTGAAACCCTGACCCTCCAGAGAATTCATCACACATTCCACTGCACCATTAAAATAAACCCTAAATTCACGTGACAAAGCTTAAAAACCACACAAACCAACCACAACAGGCACAAAAAATGGCCAAAAACAACCAATTGAAGAAAATTCAACACACGCCAAAAAAAAAACATCAATCCATGGGAAATCTGGAACCAATTTTTTTCAAATGGTAAAAACAAAATAAATAACTTTTATTAAAATCAGTTTCATCATTGGATAGTGTACACATAAGAATAAATAAACAGGGTTGTTCTTGGTTGCTATACCTTGAGAGGTTGAAGAAGTGAAATTTGAAAAAGAGTAATGGTGTCCGGCCCGTCAAATTCCGCAAGACGTGTCGAGTGTGAATCACGCGATACAATGCGAATTAAGATTTCAAAGACAAACTCTGCTGCCTATAGTTTTTTCAGTATCTACCATAGAAGTATGATGTGGAGAGGCACATAAACAGAACGGGGCAAAGGAATGAGAGAGAACAACCAAAGAAGAGAAGGGATTGAATCAAACGATGCGTTTTATGTCTTTCGGTAGCTCTCTGTGTAAGAGTACATGTCTCAATAAAATAATAATTTTAGACATTATTTTAATTTCTTAAATTTAAAATTAATTTAATCTTAGTTTAAAATTTAAAAAAAGAAAAAATAATTACGGCTTAAAAACACACCAAATTAGACTAAAATTTTCTGTTACTGCTGGAAATTTTAAATGTTATTGAAATTATAAATTAATAAATTATAAAACCTACCTATTTTAAAATTTTGCATACATATTTTAATACTTTTTTTTAAATTTAGTTTATGTTTTTTGATAGAGTTATTTAGATAAAAAAAATACACATCAACTACTAATAAGTTTTTATTTTTATAAAATTAATAAAATAAAAGTTATATAAAGATCATTGACTTTTTCTTTAAAAGTTGACAATTGAAAATTCCGTTAATAACTAACTGATATGAAGTATCTAAAGTGGAGAAAGTAATGTTTAAAGCTTTAAACTTTGAAAAGTTAAATACTTCCCACTTTAATATTTATATTTTATTTTGAGAATTTATTATTTTTATTATCAAACAAGGAATAAATATATATTAATTTTTTTATCAACCTTAAATATTATAGATAGTTGTGGCGGTAAAAAATAAAAACTATTAATTAATAAAAATTATTAATCATTTTAAATTTTGATAAAAAAAAATAGAATCATAAGGATAAGAGATAAATGTGATATGACAATAAATTTTAAACCAATAATTATTTTATTAATGTGCTTATGAATATAGTCTCCCAAATATGAATTTATTTGACAATTTCGGGTTTTGATTCCGTGCTACTATTGTCAGATTTTTTATTTTGAAATAAAGTTAGATGAAAATATTTTTGAAATACAATCATGATTAAAATGTCATCTGTTTCCGTAATACTCACGCCACTGTTAAATACTTTTGTTCATCCATTTATATGATTTATTAATTTATTGTTTTACAAAGATAGGTTAAAAAGTTGATTTTTTTTTTTTCATTACATCTACAAAGATCATTATATAATTATTAGTTTAAAATTAATAATTTGAATATTTCAAAATATAAAAAATAAATAAATTATACTGAAACTATTTAAAGCAAAAAATTTAATATATATATATATATATATATATATATATATATTAAAATAAATCACTAAGTTCTAAATAAAAAAAATTTAAATCAAATTATCATTTAATATATTTTTTTCTTATTTGTTTTAGTAATTTTACAAAGTAATAATAAAGTTAACTTTAAATTTATATAAGTGGAAAAATAAACTAAATACTTATTAATTCAAGTATTTAATTTTTTCTATAACTAATAAGAAAATATGCAGAGGTTTTGGTTGTGACAAAATCGATTAATCAAATTGGGTTAGTTCATTTGACACTCCTAGTATAATATTTATGTATTTCATAATTTAATAAATTATGATATATAAAAATATAAATTGAATTTGAATTATATATCTCATATTTATAGAATAAAAAATTAGTCTAACTAGTCCTTATGAATTTAGTTTTATACCATAAAATCATAATAATGTTGTGAACGATTTTACTTTCATAATAGTATCATGATACAAAAACAAATGTATGGTTCATTATTTTTCATTTCTTTAAGCATCTTAAAATGAAATATATTAAATTTAAATGTATATTCAATAAATGAAAATAATTTTGAAAGATGTACACCAACATAAAAAAAAAAAAGATGAAGACTTGTTGAAAAGCACCCCTAAACCACCAGCATTTTGCCCCAAGAGATGAAACCCTAATTAGAATAACGTTTTAGCATGTTTTTTCGTTGCGAGAATGAGGAAAGAACCCTGTATATGTGAATATAAAAAGAAACTGACATTGATTAAACTCAGGACAACATATATATGCAAAAATTGACGTTGGTTAGATTTAGGGACGATGTACATGGTCAACATAAATGCACATCTTTTATGTAAGTTTTTACACCACTTAAGACCAGACTTGTGACGTGAAATGTACAATTTGTGTTAGTAGTATATATTTACAAATGATAAAAAAAATTAAGTTAAAAAAAACTCAAATCAATAAAACAAACATTTAAATTTAAAGAAATAATTACTTAAAAAGTAAATTCGAAAAAATAATTATTTAAATTTTAAAAAACTATATAAAAAGTAAAATTGAGAAACAAATGTAGATAGCAAAAGATGAAGCTCTTTTATATATAGGTATAGAATAAATAAACAAATAAATAGTACATACGTATAAATACTTTTTCTTTGATAACAGAAAATAATAAAATTATTATTATAATTATAATATTAAAGATAAATAATTTTTATAATTTGATTGTAAATAAATTTTTATTTATTTTGTAGGTAATTTTTAATTAAAGAGATGGTTAAGTTTAAAAACAGTCAAATAAAAAAAAAGTTAAGTTTAAATAAACAGTCACTTGAAAAATAAAATTATTGAAAAAATAATTATTTTAATTTAATGTGGATAACAAAGAAATGTGATACCATAGAAATTCATTATATATATGAGTGAGTGAATGTTTTTCCAAAAAGGTGAATGAGTGTCTTTAGAAAAAATATTTCTGAAATTGATCTAATGTGTTTGGGAAAATAAAATCTGAAATGATATAGTATAGGAAGAAATTTGGTAGGGGGTGTAGGAAGAAACAGCATTTAACTTTTGCCATAAAAGCTCGGTACCTGCTGTCATATTCACGTCCAGCCTTTGCTTGCTGCACCCGTATGATTACCACAGCACCCTATGACAATAGTAAAAAGACTAAAGTATCCTCTTTCATTAGATCAGGCTCGGTCATCACTGTCACTGTAGTATCACTGTGTCTTCTTCTCCATTGTGAGACTGCATATGCTTCCTTGATTTCTCTACCTTACTATCAATTCAATTTTGTTCAAACAAAAGAACCATACATAAATAACAGAACAAAGGGAAAATAAAATGTTACATATTAGAAAGTTGCGCCTTCCCTTGTATACCCTAAGCCTGTGGTTGACGGCAGATGAACATTTTTTTTTTTTTTACGTTTTCTTTTGTTTTCCTTCCTTCACTTTTTTCATATAAACGCGTTTCAGTTTTAATATTTTTTAAATATTAGAAATATTTTTTACGGTTAAAACAAATTAAAATAATTTCTTTTCGTTTTATTAAGCAGGTAGGATTAGGAGTCTTGCTTCTGCATCTCCTACATATGAGATTGGTATAGGAGAATATACGCTGATTTCCATATGTAAAAATATTATATTAAAAATCACAATAAAAAAGGATACTTATTTTTTTTTCAATTTATTTTAATATTTCATCATTTTAAAAGATATTAATTATCTTATGGAGTATTTCCTAATTGTTAAAATTTTACCCTTCTTGTAGTTTTTAAAATTATTCACATCTCAAATTAGCACAATAAATAGATTTTTTATTTATACATAACACCTTTAATTAAAAATTATGATTTGGAACCTTTTTTATAATTGTTATTTTTATTTCGTATAATAATTTTGAGAGTTCTTAATTATATATGATGGCCAGTCTCAAACTTATTTTATACATATATATAATTAGAAATTTCTTTTGTACAATCATTTTAAAATTGATTAATTATAATGCCGCGTTTCAAAATTATTTGTTAATTAAAATTTTCCTTTCATATAATAACTTTAGATATTAGGATAATGATACTTAGACAACATTTTTTGACAATATTTGAACATCAGTGTCATTCTGTGATTGGTCCAAAATTACTCTACAATCAATAATAATAATCATAAACACCACCATGAACCAATCATAAAATGACACATACATGATGTTCGAATGTTGTCAAAAAAATATTATTTATGTATCATTATCCTACAAGTTAACATTCATATAAGCACATGCCATCGATTCCTTATAAACGTTTATATTCATATCTTACTAATAATTTCGTTTTTTTTTTAATTTTAGTTAATTGAAAAGCTATACGATTAAATCAAAAGATACAATTTACCTGGATTAGTTTAATTTGAAAATTATAATTAAAATGGATAATAAACAAAATTTAGATTTATAAACTTTCCAACATCTTTTATCCAAAGAGGAAGGATAATTATTTCACACAAACATCATGATATTTCAAGGGCACTATCGTAGTATTACCATCTTCCATTCCTTTATGCAGTGAATCCAAATGTATATTTCTTTTGCTTGTTAGGGAAGAAGAGTCCAAAATGTTTCTCAATATCAGGACTCTTTTGATTCTCATCGAACATAGAAAAAATATAGATTTCTGTAGGTTTCGAAGGCCTTCTAGGAGTACCTGTTTTAGCACGAAGAATCAAATTACCTAAGTAGGTGTTTGCGTTGTCGTAAGTGGCGGCAAACCCTCCATCTGACGGCCATCCACTCTCGGACACAACAACCTCAACATAACCAATTCCAGTGTTATCAATTGCAGCATGCAATGCATCCAACATAGCATCAAACAAATTTTTGTAGCCATATGGACCATCCCATACCACAACAGTTGGTGAGGTGAAAAGAGCATAAGAAAGTGATATGTCAATAGGGTTATCAGAGTAGCTAAAATAAGGGTAGACATTGGCTAGTAAAGGTGCATTTGCATATACCAAGTAGCCGATTATGGGGTCTATGTATGACCTTACATCAGCTCTAAAGGAGCCTTGTGATGGAGGGTAAGAGTTTCCTAACATGCTCATGTCAATGGCTGTTGTAACCTTAATTTGATCTTGAAGACCTTGAGCCCTAATAGCTTGGTATATGTTTTGGATTGCAGGTAGAACATACTGCGCATACTGAGAGTTCGCTCCAACGGGATTCACTTCGTTGCCGACTGCCACGTACTTGATTTTGACATAAGGGAAGTAGTTTAAGACATTGCTTTGCACCCACTGAATAGCATTGTCGGAGCTGGTTGCAAGCGCTTGAAGGTCGGGGTTGGCCACGCCAAGAATGAGCTCAATGTTTGAATTTCGAAGTGCATTCAAAGCATCTTGATTAGTATAATAGATTCTCATTCTTGTTATACTGTTTGATACGTAAAGGTTTACAACTTCACTTGCCGAAGGTAAATTGTCGCCCATTGTGCCATAACATACACCAATTTGAGCATCTGCAAGCAAAATATGAGAATTTTAATCTATAAAATTAAACTGTTGCAAACGTGTGTTATAATTAATACTAAGCAATTTTGGGAATGAATCCTTCAAATGGACAAACGAATTCGCAAATCACGATCTCACAATCATGACACTTCAACAAAACATATATCCATAATATAACAATTGTTGGACATGCTTTTGTAAAACTTAGTAAATATGAGAAATCTAAAAATGTTGTGAAGCTTACTTTAAAGAAATAGTTTTTGTTAGCTTTAATATCACACGATCTTAAAAAAAAACCGATCATTTGAAAAGAAAAGAAACATTAACTTCTGAATTGACTAAGATCAAAAGTGGTATGTGCATAGAATATGGTGTAATAGTATGCATGTATCTACCATCCTGGAAATGGTGGAAGTAAAAATGAGAACCTGCAGGGCGAACGTTTATAGTGAACAGTTGGAGAAGAAGCATGAAAGTGGACAATGAGAACATCTTGCTAGTGGAGAAGAGAGAATACATGTTATTCAAAATATAACACAAAAGAAATTGATGATCACAGTTGGTTCCTGCAATCCCCTTATATACACTCACAAGCCATGCATGTCTTACAAGCAATTTAAATTATAAAAATATATATAAATAATATCTTGGTCTCCATGTTTATCCACGTTATACTCAATACCCTTATCTTATAATATCTGTCCACAAACAAAGAAAAAACGTGTATAGTGAAAACAAATCTCAGTTTGAAACTGGGAGAACTATATATAAAATGGTGTACAACCTAACCTATATACGAGTATCAAAACTAAATATTATTATATATCCCATTAAGCAATGTAAGTATAACAAAAATATTATCTTTGTTTATACGTATCAAATACAAATACATATCCCATTGAGTGAAATTGAAGAATTGAACAAATAAGAAATTCATAAACAAATTGAATGATATGTTTGAAAAAAACAAGATAGATATCCTTCGATGAGTTACGAGGTTTGCAGATGAGAATGTGTAATGGAAAGCAACCATTAAAAATGATTGAAAATATGAGATCAAATTAAGCAAAAACCCACGTTATCAATATTATAGGTTTCGTATATGGTTTAAACCATCCATTGGTCCTCATATTTGTGTGCAAATCTTAGTTTGATCCTCAAGTTTTGAACTGTCTTAATTGGGTCATAATTTTTGTAAAAATGCACACATTTTACCCTAACCGTTAAGTTGTCTCAAACGGCGTTAATTGATGCTGGGATGAATTTTTTATTTTAGGCTTAATCCCTCCCTTGGTCCTTATGTTTATGTGAAAATCTCAGTTCGGTCCTCAAGTTTTTCCTCAAGTCCTTATGAAATGCAAACATTTTACAACATTTTACCCCAACCGTTAAGTGTATTGAGACGGCGTTAACTTTGAACTGAGCTGTAATTTTTTTTTTTTATGTTTTAAAATCATTAAATCCCCGTGGTTATGATCTTTCTTTTTTCTTCCAATCACTGATCACAGTTCACTCATTACTCCATCCTCAAACCCTCAAACCCCCCGACTCACACCTTTTCTCCCTCTCAAACTAAAAAATGTCGCGTTGTCGACAGTTAAAAAATTATGACCTAATTGAGACAGTTCAAAACTTGAGGACCAAACTGAGATTTTCACACAAACATAAGGACCAAGGGAGGGATTAAGCCTAAAATAAAAAATTCATCTCAGCATCAATTAACGCCGTTTGAGACAACTTAACGGTTAGGGTAAAATGTGTTCATGTTTACAAAAATTATGATCCAATTGAGACAGTTCAAAACTTGAGGACCAAACTGAGATTTGCACACAAACTTGAGGAGCAAACTGAGATTTGGACCAATCACAAAATAACACGTAGATGATGTTCAAATGTTGTCAAAAAAATGTTATATATATGTATTTATATATATATATATATATATATATATATATATATATATATATGATTATTATTATTATTGATTGTGGAATAATTTTAGACCAATCATAGAATGACACGTAGATGATGTTCAAATGTTGTCAAAAAAATGTTGTCTAATATCATTATCCTAGGGATCAAGAATGTATATAAATGTGTGTTGTCATATGCTAGTTTTTATAGAGGTGATTGTCAAAGATTTTGGTAATGATGCTAGTTGATTATGTCAAATGGAAGTTTTATTTCTAAGACTCTCAAGTGTGTAATGTGTAAATTATGAGAAATTAATTGAATTTGATTTAGTTATTGTGGTATGTTGAACTTTATGAAGGATGGTTATTAGCTTTGTTGAAAGTTGTATATGATATACTGTTTGTGTAGATGTTGTAAACATTAGCTCACCCATATATTTCTGTTTGCTTATTTGTGTGTACTTGTACAATGATCATATAACGTATGTTATACGGGAGTTCAGATAGAAATACATATGATTCTAGAGTTGCTAATTGACGAAAGGGGGAATCTACTATGGAAATTTTGTAATGATATTTTAGAAATTTATGAGAATTGATGTTTTAAATTAAGTTATGGACAATTATGTTTGAAGTTATAATAAAATATATTTCTTTGAAATTCTTCAACTTTGACAATTTCTCTTTAATATTGGATATGCTTGATATAAGTGTTATTATATTAAAATTTTCAATTTATTTTCAACTTGAGAAAATTTTAATGACTCTTAAAATTAGGGATGTTACATCGTGTTTTTTTTTATATACTTTTTATTTTTATTTTTATTTAAAAATATCATCTACTTGTTAAATTTACATCGTGTTATATTATTATTAGTGTAATGTGATACAAACATGTTCATGTCAATGTTAATAATAGGTATCAATGTCATATATATTTTATATGTAATTTAGTTTTTATATTTATTATTTTGATTTAATTCAATTTTATATTTTAATTATATTTTTTTTTTATCAATTAAGAATATATAGATAATAGGACACTTGGTAACCACTTTTAATAAAGAGCACTTTGTATCCTTCCTAAGAACATACCCATCCAAAACAATCCTACACAAATTATATCACAACCTCCTTATTTAATTTTAATAATTCAATTTTGTTTATATAATAAAAAAAAGGGTCAAAGACTTGACTCGTCACATCTTATCAATGGTCTGAGTATTGGTAAGTTAACATTGGTTAACGACATACAAATATCAACTCAATTTATTAAGTTGATGTTGTACAAGCTACCTCACCCAACAATTCTGTTGGCAAAAATCACGTATGAAGTTTTGATGATGAACAGAGTTGCACAAGTCAAGACAAATTAAGGATTGATGTATTGTTATAAAGCTTTTGTAATAATCTAAGTTGATAAAGTAGTGCTCACAAATGTATTATGACTGATTATTGTAATTTACATTTAAATGTTGTTGAGATTCGTCAACATTCTGTTTTAATCGATTAAACCTAGTTTTAATCGATTAAAACCGAGGCTGGCCTTGAAAGCCCAAGTGCCACTGGAATAATCGATTAAAGTGTATAATAATCGATTAGCTAATCGATTAGTCCTGAGAATAATCGATTAACACTGACCGTTGGGGTTTTCAGATTTGAAAAACTAGCCGTTGTACTCATTTTAATCGATTAATACTTATGTTAATCGATTAAATACGTTAGATGGCCAGTTTTCGTAGAATGGAAGAGTATTAGGCTGAGTCTATAAATTGGCTCACTATTTCTCTCAAAAATAACTCTTCCCTTGTGCTCTAGTACTCTGAACTCTTTTGAGAACTCTGTGAATTTGCTGAAGCTAAGGAAACTCTTGTCTGCAAAGTCCTGAAGTGGTACTGCGGTGACGGAGGAATAGCTTGATCATCCTTGGTGTGTCTGAGGAAGTGTTTGGAAGAGAATCATCCTTCGTGAAGCATTCGAAGGAGGTGATCATCCTTTGTGAAGATTCAAAGGAGGTGTAAGTTCATCTCTTGTGGTTTCAAGAGAGGTGGTAATTTCTAAACTGTTACAAATTATTTTTCTGTGTGACTAATATTTGTAATTGTTTTGTGATAGTGAAAAAGGTTTATCTTGTTTGAGATAAGCGACTGGACGTAGGATCCTAGTGATCTGAACCAGGATAAAATACCTGTGCAATTTTTCTCTTTCCCTTACTCTCCTATTTACATTTAATTATCTGCTTAGTAAGAAATTAAGAGAAAAATATTAAAAAGGCACAATTAAAGGATATAACCAATTCACCCCCCCTCTTGGTTTATTACCACGCTAATAATTCCGCTGCAGCGATTCTAACAATTGGTATCAGAGCTTGCTTTGATAGTCATTCAAATGGCAGGATCACATCAAACCTTTGCAGAGGGTGCATCAATCAATAGACCCCCACTATTCACAGGTGAGAACTATGCATTCTGGAAGGTAAGGATGCAAATATTTATTGAATCTATTGATTGTGAAATTTGGGATGTTATTGCGTCTGGTGCTTCTGTTCCTACTAACAATATACAGGAACCAAAGCCTCGTGGTCAATGGACCATTGAAGAAAAGAAAAGATTTCAGAATGACGTTAAAGCTCGGAATATTATTGCATCAGCATTGACTGTTGATGAGTTCTATAGGGTTTCTGTCTGCAAAACTGCTCAAGAAATGTGGGATGTGCTCAGAGTGACACATGAAGGAACAGATGACGTAAAGAGGGCAAGAAAGAATTCCCTGATTCAAGAGTATGAAATGTTCAGGATGAAGCAAGGAGAAACAATTTCTGACGTTCAAAAACGCTTCACCAACATTGTCAATCATCTCATTGGACTGGGTAAGTCATTCGATACTGATGAATTAAACATTAAAATTTTGAAGTCTTTAGACAGGTCGTGGCAACCTAAGGTGACTGCAATCTCGGAGTCACAAAACCTCAACACCATGACTATGGCAGCGTTATTTGGAAAGTTGAGGGAACATGAATTAGATCTTGGAAGACTTGATGAAGAAGAAGCTAAAGCCAAAACCAACAAGAAGAGTTTGGCGTTAAAATCAGAGGTTGATAGAAGCAAAGGTAAATCGGAAGATGAAGACTCAGACGATGAGGAAAACTTAAGCCTCGTGATCAAAAGATTAAACAAATTTATGAAGTCTAAAGGTAAAGGAAGGTTTAGGTACGAGAAGAAAGATAATCAAGCATCTTCCTCAAATTACCGATGCTACAGCTGTGGAGAAAAGGGGCATCTAAAGGCAGACTGTCCAAATCTAAAGAAAGGTGAAGACAAAAAGGAGAAAAGATTCTTCAAGAAAAAGAAAGCATACATTGCATGGGAAGACGATAATGAGACCATTTCAGATTCAAGCGACTCAGATGAAGAAGCCAACATCTGTTTAATGGCAGATGATGACAATGTCAGCCAAGTAAGTAGCTCACATTATTCTGATAATAATAGTCAGGTTGATGAAGATGAATTGCATGAAACATATGCTGCATTGTTGATTGAATCTGAAAAACTAAATATTTCTCATAAAAAGCTGAAAAAGGATTTTAAAAATTTAAAATATGAATTTGACAACCTTCTTGAAGAAAATAAAAATTTGAAGTTTACTTCTGAAAATCTCAATAAATTAAATGATGCTTTGAAAACTGAATTTTCAAATTCATCTGAAGAAAACAGAAATTTGAAAAATAAATTTTTATATCAAGCAGAAGAAATCAGGAACTTGAAAAGTAAAGTGCTATATTATGAAAAAGAAAAATATGTTGCTAATCATGAATGTGAGTCTTGCATACAATTCAAATATTTTTCTGAACAAACAACCTTAGGAGAATGTAGCAAAAATAATGAAAATAAGGTTGTTAAAAATGAGTATGTTCCTAAAATTATACAAAATATTAGAACCCGTAGAATATGGGTAGAAAAAGGAACATCTCATGGGAACACAAACGTTGCATCATGCTTTTATTGTATGAAAAAGGGTCATACTTCAAATAAATGTAAAATTAAGCATTATGGTGTTCCAAGTGGTAGATATGTTTGGGTTGCTAAATAATTTGAATCTAACCCAAAAGGACCCATACAAAGAAGTTGGGTACCTAAAATAGCTTGTTTGTTCCTTTCTTTTGCAGGTAGTACAAAAATCAAGAAAAGTCATGTGGTGTCTTGATAGTGGTTGCTCAAAACACATGACAGGAGACATAACAAAATTTACAAACTTTAAAGAAAAGGAACAAGGCTTTGTTACCTATGGTGACAACAACAAAGGAAGAATTCTTGGAAAAGGGGATATAGGAAGCAAAGACACCTTGATGATCAAAGACGTTCTATATGTAGAAGGACTGAGGCATAACTTAATTAGCATCAGTCAACTGTGCGACAAAGGATTCAAGGTAACTTTTGAGAAGAATTCTTGCACTATTTTTCAGAATGATTCTTCTGAAATTGCTTTAAAAGGAGTTAGATATAATAATATCTATCTAATTGATTTAGAAAACGTATTAAACAAAAATATCTCATGTTTAGTTGTTAAAGAGGAAAACCCATGGTTGTGGCACAGGCGTGCTGCTCATATACATATGCAACAACTTAACAAACTAGTATCTAGAGAACTAGTAATTGGTTTACCAAAATTAAAATTTGTAAAAGATAAATTATGTGATGCATGTCAAAAGGGAAAACAAGTTAAAAATTCCTTTCATTCAAAAAATATTGTTTCAACTTTAAAACCGTTAGAACTCTTACATTTGGATTTATTTGGTCCTTCAAGGATAAAAAGTTTTGGTGGAAACTATTATGCTTTAGTTATTGTTGATGATTTTTCAAGATATACTTGGACTCTGTTTCTCACTCTTAAGAGTGAAGCTTTTAAAGAATTTAAAAAGTTTGCTATTTTAATTCAAAATGAAAAGGATTTAAGAATAAAAGCTATTAGAAGTGACCATGGTGGTGAATTTCAAAATGAACTATTTGAAAATTTTTGTGAAGAACATGGTATTTCTCATAACTTTTCTTCGCCTAGAACTCCCCAACAGAATGGAGTAGTAGAAAGAAAGAATAGATCATTAGAGGAACTTGCTCGTACTATGTTAAATGAAAATAATGTTCCTAAACAATTTTGGGCTGATGCTGTAAGTACTGCTTGCTATGTCTTAAACAGAATGTTAATCCGACCTATTTTAAAACGTACACCTTATGAACTCTTTAAAAATAGAAAACCAAATGTTTCCCATTTGAAAATCTTTGGTTGCAAATGCTATGTTTTGAACAATGGAAAACAGAATTTGGGAAAATTTGATTCAAAAGCTGATGAAGGAATTTTTCTTGGATATTCTTTAACTAGCAAAGCATATAGAGTCTTTAATAGAAATCTGCTTACAATAGAAGAATCCATACATGTTACTTTTGATGAAATTGTGGACCTTGAGGCAAAACCTCTTGAGTCAGAAGAATTTGATGCAGGAACAAGTGAAAATTCATCAAAGGAGACAAATGAAGAAAAGAATGATGACGATCCTCAAGATAAAGATTTAAATAAAATATGGCAACAACCTAGAGGATTATCTTTGGACAACATAATTGGCGATATCACACAAGGGGTAAACACAAGAAGTAATACTGCAAATTATTGTATGAATGTTGCTTTTGTGTCACAGATTGAACCAAAGAACGTTAAAGAAGCCCTTCAAGATGAAAAATGGTGTATCGCAATGCAAGAAGAACTCAACCAGTTTGAAAGAAATCAAGTATGGGAATTAATTCCCAGAAAAGACACTCATCAAGTAATTGGAACTAAATGGGTGTTCAGAAACAAACTGGATGAAGAAGGAAACATAACCAAGAATAAAGCTAGGCTTGTCGCAAAAGGATATAGTCAAGAAGAAGGTATAGATTATGATGAGACATACGCTCCAGTTGCCAGGTTAGAAGCAATACGCCTACTTCTTGCTTATGCATCTATGATGAAATTTAAATTATTTCAAATGGATGTTAAAAGTGCTTTTCTAAACGGTTATATCAAAGAAGATGTATTTGTTGAACAACCACCTGGTTTTGAAGATTTTAAAAACCCAAATCACATCTACAAATTAAAGAAAGCACTATATGGTTTAAAACAGGCACCTAGATCTTGGTATGAACGTCTGAGCAATTTTCTAGTAGAAAATAATTTTAACAGAGGAAAAATTGATTCAACTTTATTTATTAAAAAGAATGGAAAACATTTTCTACTTGTTCAAGTATATGTAGATGACATTATTTTTGGTTCATCTAATGCATCTCTCTGCGAGAATTTTGCTAAGTCCATGCAGGGAGAATTTGAGATGTCAATGATGGGAGAACTTACCTTCTTCCTCGGACTTCAAATCAAACAAATGGAGGAAGGAACCTTTATATCTCAAACCAAGTATTGCAGGGAAATTCTTAAAAAGTTTGAGATGGACAACGTCAAAGAAGCATCAACCCCCATGGGGACATCCTGCTACTTAGACAAAGATGAGACAGGTAAAGAGGTAATCCAGACCAAATACAGAGGTATGATTGGCTCTTTATTATATCTCACTGCTAGTAGACCTGACATCATGCAAAGTGTATGTGTGTGTGCTAGGTTTCAGTCAAGCCCTAGGGAGTCTCATCTCACTGCTGTAAAACGTATCTTTAAATATCTTAAGGGGACAACATCCTTTGGGTTATGGTATCCTTCAGGCGCTGAACCTAGTCTTGTAGGATTTTCTGATGCTGATTATGGAGGCTGTAAAATAGATAGGAAAAGCACCAGTGGCACCTGTCACTTTTTCGGTAGCTCCTTAGTCTCTTGGCACTCTAAAAAACAAGCCTGTGTAGCCTTGTCAACCACTGAAGCTGAATATATTGCTGCGGGTAGTTGTTGTGCACAGATCTTATGGATGAAACAGCAATTAGTAGACTACGGTATTCATTTGGATCATATTCCGCTTAAGTGTGATAACACCAGTGCCATAAAACTCACCAAAAATCCCATCATGCATTCTAGAACCAAGCATATAGAAATTAGGCATCATTTTATTAGAGACCATGTCCAAAAAGGTGATTGTGAAATGGAGTTTATAGATTCTAAGCATCAATTAGCAGACATTTTCACCAAACCTTTGCCTAAGGATAGATTTTTTGAGCTTAGGAGAGATCTTGGAATATTAGACATAGTAAAATAGGCATATTTAGAATTAATCTGGCATTTTTCGCTGTTTAACGCATTTAATCTGCTTATAAATCGATTAAAAACGCTGCCTCTAGATTTGCGACTGGATTAATCGATTAATCCAAGTATTAATCGATTACATAATCGATTAAAACTTCCTTTAATCGATTAAATACGCTCCAGGAAATTTTTTAAACAATTCTTTCGCAATCCAGCCGTTGCCAACGGCCATAAACGGCCTAAGCCTATATATACACCCCTTGGTCCCCATTCTCCTTACTTGCACCCACCTTAAGCCTATTCCTTCTACTTTCTCTCTTCTTTCACCCAAATCCTTGCCTTTCCACTATTTTCAATGGCTGAATCTTCAAGAAGGAGGAGACGAAGAACCAGTGCTGTGTCAGAGAATCCAGTTCAAACAAGAGATGCTACGGTAGAAGGGTGGCTCTCCGATGAAGCGGACCAACTGTCTTTCTCACGTTTCTGGAAGGAAAGGAAGCTGATCAAACAGAAGTTCATTGATCTATCATGGTATATATCTTACAACTTTTCCTTCCCAAATCTCATCATTGAACAAGGAGTTCAACACCTTATGGAACTCCGTGGAAGGTATTATCCGGATCTCGTTCGCACCTTCTATTTCAATTTAAAGATCCGGGATGGGGTGTTCCAAACAAGAGTAAAAGGAGTAGACATTGTCTTGGACAATGACATTTGGATTAATGTTGCAAAGGTCCCTGTATTAGAGCATTCTCAGACTATCCCAGATGACTTTGCACAGTTCAACAAGATTGTGGTCTACCAATCCTTTCTCCGCAATCCTCGTCTGCACAATGCGCGTCTTTTCCTTGCAGGTGGACTCAAGATGGAAGAACGTCTCCTGCACTACCTCATTGTCTGGATTTTGTGCCCCAGAGGATCCAACCATGCCCAATGCTCTGAGACTGATCTAATCATCATGTACGGTATTCTTCAGAGCATTCCTCTCAATTGGCCTCATTTGATTAAGACAATCATGTACAAAGCCAAGAGGTTAGATGTAGCCCCTCTTCCATATCCTCTCCTAGTTTCCCAAATCTGTGAGTACAAAGGAGTGGATATCACCAATGAAAACCATGAGACTGTACTCCCTGGTCACAAGGTTGGAGATAATTCCCTAAGACAAATGGGTTTTATCAAACAGGGACAATCTTACATACACCCTGAGGATGCTATTGAGGGCAATGAAGATGAAGCTGAAGATATTCCAATGCCTGATCCCACAAATGTTGCTGGCCCATCTCAAGTCCATGAGGAATATAGTCTAGAAAGTCTCTCTAGACAAATGACTGAGATGACTCGTCTTCAAACTGAGATGATGAACATCCAAAACATTCGCCATGCAGAAATTTGTACTCATCTCAGAAATTTAGACACTAGGGTTTCAGGTTTAGAGCAACATCTCTTTAGTGAAAGTGATGAATTCTAGGAATTATTTGCTTGTCTTGTTTGTTTGGTGTTATGATTATGTGCATCCTCAATAAAAAGTGTTGTTTATTTTATTTTTCGATATGCCTTATCTCTTTTTATTTAGGGGGAGCACGCAGTTTTTTTTCTTCTGATCAAAAAAAGGGGGAGAAAACTAGCTTATAAAGCTTATAATTATTATTTTCTATTAATCTCTCTTTTTATGAGTTGTGACTATTTCAGATTATTAAAAAGCTTTGAACTCAGAGGAATTTTTTGATCATCATCAAAAAGGGGGAGAATGTTGGCAAAAATCACGTATGAAGTTTTGATGATGAACAGAGTTGCACAAGTCAAGACAAATTAAGGATTGATGTATTTTTATAAAGCTTTTGTAATAATCTAAGTTGATAAAGTAGTGCTCACAAATGTATTATGACTGATTATTGTAATTTACATTTAAATGTTGTTGAGATTCGTCAACATTCTGTTTTAATCGATTAAACCTAGTTTTAATCGATTAAAACCGAGGCTGGCCTTGAAAGCCCAAGTGCCACTGGAATAATCGATTAAAGTGTATAATAATCGATTAGCTAATCGATTAGTCCTGAGAATAATCGATTAACACTGACCGTTGGGGTTTTCAGATTTGAAAAACTAGCCGTTGTACTCATTTTAATCGATTAATACTTATGTTAATCGATTAAATACGTTAGATGGCCAGTTTTCGTAGAATGGAAGAGTATTAGGCTGAGTCTATAAATTGGCTCACTATTTCTCTCAAAAATAACTCTTCCCTTGTGCTCTAGTACTCTGAACTCTTTTGAGAACTCTGTGAATTTGCTGAAGCTAAGGAAACTCTTGTCTGCAAAGTCCTGAAGTGGTACTGCGGTGACGGAGGAATAGCTTGATCATCCTTGGTGTGTCTGAGGAAGTGTTTGGAAGAGAATCATCCTTCGTGAAGCATTCGAAGGAGGTGATCATCCTTTGTGAAGATTCAAAGGAGGTGTAAGTTCATCTCTTGTGGTTTCAAGAGAGGTGGTAATTTCTAAACTGTTACAAATTATTTTTCTGTGTGACTAATATTTGTAATTGTTTTGTGATAGTGAAAAAGGTTTATCTTGTTTGAGATAAGCGACTGGACGTAGGATCCTAGTGATCTGAACCAGGATAAAATACCTGTGCAATTTTTCTCTTTCCCTTACTCTCTTATTTACATTTAATTATCTGCTTAGTAAGAAATTAAGAGAAAAATATTAAAAAGGCACAATTAAAGGATATAACCAATTCACCCCCCCTCTTGGTTTATTACCACGCTAATAATTCCGCTGCAGCGATTCTAACAAATTCACTTTCTCAACTTTACTTTAAGAAAAAAAAAGATAAGGAGACAATTTTATCAAAAAGTCGTACATAAAGACCAAGAAAAAAAATGGAAAAAAAACATCAAAAGCTCCATTAAATTTCTTAATTCGAATAAATCCGTATATTCTATTATATGTTTATAGAATATACGTAATTTGTGTGTATATCATGTTGAACACTTTGCACATGACAAAAGTTTTAGGCTAATACTTCAAGTCAATTTTTCAAGTTCACTCAATCTTTTAGTCACTCATGAGTCCGACAAGTGAAGAATAGGCAAAACCAAATACACACCTTCTATGAACTTATGCCATATTTTTCTTTTGTGGAATATAACTATAATGTATGTTTTGTTAACGTTAACATTAAAAGGGGTTAAAATTAAGGAAAGATTGATGTAATCTTTTTTTTTTTTCCTACTTACATTGTCTATATGGTTGTAATGGATTAGAATACTCCCAATATTTCTATATTAAATATATTCTTTTTGCTAGATGAATAAAAAAAAAACACTTCAAGTTCATTCAGCAGCCCTAGCATAATTGAGAAAAGCCAATTGCACTTAATGGCTGCGCTGAGAAGCTAGTTTGTTAATACAATAAATATTTTGTTTTTATTTTATTTTTTGTGTGGCACAAACACGTATTATTTTGGGTTTATATAATACAATAGTACGTATAGTTGCCATCAACCAAAAAATAAATTTTTTGAGAAACACACAAACACATAGAATAGGTTGAATTCTTTCGGAGTTGGTAACGTGGGTCCTTACTATACCAAGTTGTTGATAGGATAAAGCTTTAAAGCATACATATCATGATCACCTTGACACTTCCAGGTGCATGAACTGCGATGGCTTGACTATTCTATCAATTTGTCTAAATCTTTTTTTTTTCGTTAATAATTCTATTATTGTGACGATTTTTACAAAAAGTAGAAAAAATATAAAAATAAAACGAAAAAAAATTAAAGTAAAATATATAATATGATAAAGAGCGATGAGAAAAGTGTATGGATAATTTTTAAGACTGTCTTTTTACATACGTAGGAGATTTATTTGAGATGTAGATTGGAAGAGAAAATTGGCAAGACGAAGACTTTTCATGGTGGAAAGATAATAATAGGTGGGTAAACATAGACATCAAGATTATATTAATAATTGAAGTTTCTTCTAAGACATGGTCAAGGAGAGCTAGCTGTGTAAACACTCTATTTATAGGACTGCAGCAATGAAGTTTAATCATATGTGGTTCTTACATTTCCACCATGGCCTCTCACTTCTCCAGAAACCAGAGCTTCTCATTTGCTGCTTTGCTTCTTCTTTTTGAACTATTCACAGTAAACCTTATCACAGCAGGTCTGTTTCTCTCATTGTTGTTTTCTGTTCATTCATTTATTAAGTTTGCTGATAGATTGATATATGATATATACATACTAGTTTGTCAGATTTTTTTATATCTGATTTTGTTCTAGCTATCAGTCTCTTAAAAATAAGTTATGATGTATCAGTTCACAGTACACTGAGCAGTTTGAAAATTAATAAACAAAAAATCAAAACGAAAAACCAAATTATTATTTCATAAAATTAATTTAGAAATCCAGTTAAAAACTTATTTTATATATATATATATATATATATATATATATACACACACATATTCATAACTTAGTCTTTAAACATATTTTGTTTCGAAATTAAAGAGATTGAATTTATAAAAATAAACAAGCTAAATATTTTATTTGTTGCCAAATTATTATAAAAAATATATTTTCTTAAACTAACTTATAAAATGTTTTATCTATAAAAATCATATATCTTTTTCACAAACAAGTTATATTATAATCAACGGTAAAACTTCTTTTGTTATATAAAAAACTACATTACATACCATTTGAAAAAAATATATTTTACATAACTTTTATGAAATATAATAATTAAATATTTTATTATTCAATTTAGATATTAAATATAACTTTTTTTTATAATAATTTAAAGACAAAAAACATATTTAAATTTAAAATAAATCAATAATAATAACAAATGTAAAGCTAATTTATAATAACATTAAAATATATACTATTAAAAGTTTTAAGTTTAAATACTTTATAAAGTCTTCATCAATAAAATAAAATAGATGGAGAAGTCAACTACGCTTGCCATTACCAGACATTGTTAGGTGTTTCTCAACTTATCTAGTTCATTGGATTAAAATCCCATATATCTATTTAATATATTTTTTTATGTCCATTTAATAATAAGTTTTTGCTACGTAAATTAATATAATACATAAACATTAAATGAAATTAATATTTTTAGTACCTGGATGAAGAAATAGAGAAGTAGATAAAAAAAATTTAGAGAAGTTATTTTGATCCCAAGCTAATCTTGTTATTTTGGCCACTTAGATGAGCAGAGGACCAGATTGTTGAAGATAACTTATTTTATCTTCCTTAATATTGCAACATATTTTATATATCCAAAAAAAATATCATTTTCAATGGGGACATTATAATGATTTTTTCTTCTAGAATTATCATTTTTGCAGAATTTGAATTTGACAGATACGATTTTTGTTTTGGTTAGCAGATGCTCAAATTGGTGTGTGTTACGGCATGATGGGCAACAATCTACCAGCAGCTAATGAAGTTATAAGTCTTTACAGATCAAACAACATAAGAAGAATGAGACTTTACGATCCCAATCAAGCTGCTCTACAAGCCCTGAGAGATTCAGGCATTGAACTCATTCTTGGAGTGCCAAATTCTGATCTTCAGGGTCTTGCCACAAATGCTGATAATGCTCGTCAATGGGTGCAAAGGAACGTGTTGAATTTTTGGCCAAGTGTCAGAATCAAGTACATAGCAGTTGGAAACGAAGTGAGTCCTGTTGGAGGGTCCTCTTGGTATGCACAGTTTGTTCTACCTGCTGTCCAAAATGTATACCAAGCTATAAGGGCACAAGGTCTTCATGATCAAATCAAGGTTTCAACAGCCATTGACATGACCCTAATAGGTAACTCCTACCCCCCATCACAGGGTTCCTTCAGGGGTGATGTTAGATCATACTTAGACCCTATAATAGGGTACCTGCTATATGCAGGTGCACCTTTACTGGTCAATGTGTACCCTTATTTTTCTTACTATGGTAATCCTCGTGACATATCACTTCCTTATGCTCTTTTCACTGCACCGAATGTTCTGGTGTGGGATGGCCAATATGGGTACCAGAATTTGTTTGATGCTATGTTGGATTCAGTGCATGCAGCCATTGATAATACTAGGATTGGTTATGTTGAGGTTGTTGTGTCTGAGAGCGGGTGGCCCTCGGAGGGAGATTTTGGTGCCTCGTACGACAACGCACGTGTGTACTTGGATAATTTGGTTCGTCGTGCTGGTAGAGGAAGCCCTAGAAGGCCTTCAAAACCCACAGAGATTTATATCTTTGGCATGTTCGATGAGAATGGAAAGAGCCCAGAGATAGAGAAACATTTTGGACTCTTTAGTCCCAACAAACAAAAGAAGTACCCCTTTGGATTTGGTGGCAAAAGGGATGGGAAGATTGTTATGGATGATTTCAATGCAACAAATCCCCTTAAGAGTGACATGTAATGTAAGATTGGAACCTATACTTTGTATTCCACATAATTAAAATAAGAGAAAATTTACTTTTTGTTATAATTGTTGGATTTATCACCTTTTTCTTATCATTCAAACATTGAATACTATATAATATATGTAATATAAGCTGTTTTAGTCTTTGTAAAAGGCAGTAATATCTTCAAAGATAATTCGTAATTGATTCTGAAAAGGAGAACAATCTTAATCAAGGTCAATGGCTGCTTTCCAAATTCCAAACTCCTCCTGTTGTTTATCTTATCATGGCTACAATCCTACAAGATATAGCATTAGATTCAAGGATATCTTTTAGTTTCATGATTTATCTTTTGTACTATTGTTCCTGTGAATGCTCAATTATTTAAGTCCACAGTGTAGCCGCCACTAAAGGGCATCATGTAGAAAACCCACTTGGATTTGAGGTGATCGAGTTGTATAAAAAGTAAACTAAAATATGTAGATAATCAAATTATTTTATATTTATATATTTATTATACCAGAAAGAAAATAACTTCAATTCCCGTCGTATTTTCATATTAAAAACTTGACTTTTAGTCACCTCCAAACATATTCTGACACATCCGCCGCGTACAAAAGTAAAACATCTTTCAGTATAAAAACGAACATTTTCTTATGCTAGTCTTTTCTCCTAGTTTATTCACCTAGTTTAGTCAGTTCTGTTAAATATATGCAGTGATTTGATTCTGCCTTGTTAACAAGATTTGCTATTTCTTCTAGAAGTCAGCATCTTAAGGTCAATGTCCAACTACCACATACATATTATAATATTTTACTATATATTATTCCTAGTAAATTTGCTGCAACTTTCTCTGTATATTCCTGCTCTGCTTAAACAAAATTGTTTATACCTGTTTTGTTTAACACTGTTTCTTGTAAAAGTGAGCATCATAAGTTCTATGTCCAGCAAGCAGATAAATATTGAGAAATGTCACCTTATCACAAACACAAATAGCCTTTCTATTATCCATTACAAGTATGAGACCTTGCTGCATAATCCTCTCTGCTACATCTGCTTTGCTCAAATAGAATATTTTTACTGTCTGCATTTATATGTAATCCTAGTACTTCTTCTGCCATTTCCACTTCAACTTACTCTTTCATTGATCTCCTTATCGTTTGGAAATAATACAAGTATGAAATAATTTATCTTTCTATTTGGATATGTTGGAATGTTTGTAAAGATTGAACTGTGTATATATGAGACTCTCCTCCACCTGTTTTTTGTTATCTAGATTTTATTCTAAAACTCTTTATTAGTTTTAAAATTATTCTGAAAATCGATCATCACTCCGTTACATTACTGAGCATGGTATTTTATTCGCAAAACTTCACATTAGTTTCAAAGTTATTATGAAAACTGAGCTTAAAGTTGACTACACCTTATTCTGAAACATTGGTTTTAAAGTTGTCCTGAAAATCGAGTATAACTTGGTTTCGATCGCTATTCTCAAACTTAGATATTTCACTAGAAGGATTTAATTTGCAAATACATAACTCGGTTACACTATTCTTGGACTTAGGTCAAAAAGGAAACAATGAGTAGAATCATAAGCGCAAAATTAAAATATATCCATTGAAACTGAAAAATTGTATATGTGAGAGTGGATGGCCATAGAGTGGAAGGATTGGTGCCACTTATGGCAATGCACGTGTGTACTTAAATAATGTTGTTCGTCGTGCTATTTGAGATATATACACGTCCAAAAAAAAAAAACAACATTGAGTACAATTGATATTTATAATACTAGAAATTCTAAATTTTACTATTGGAGAAACTTTCACATATTTAAAATACATTATAATAAACAAGATAAATACTATATTTTATTACTTTTAGTCAATAATAATGTAATATATATATATAAGATATATATAAATATAAATATATATACCCTTTTTAAATATATATATATATATATATATATTATATTTATTTATTATTTGCTGATAATAAAAAAATCTTATATGTATCTCTTGGGCGACTTAGTTTTTTTTTTTCTTTTTTTAATTGTATTCTAAAGTTTACAAAGATAATTTCATATGTAAAGGACAAAAGTGCTGACTTGCCACTTAATTCGTTTTTAAAACTAATTATTATTTCCATACGATTTTAACTTGATTCAATTAGTTTTGCTACTCATATATGTTAGGTTATATTCATATACCATTTTATGTATAGTCTCTAACATTTAAAATGAGATTTTGTATATTAATTCATAAGATGTGAGATCTGTATATTAATTCATTTACGTAATTAGTGTGTAATAGTAAATAAATTTGATTGATTTACGGAAGATATTACAGTGGAGATTGATTCTACAATTAACGTTTAGTAGTGAATAAATTGGCTTGATTACAACTGGTCTGTATTCTTCTTAATAACACAATCTATTTTTTCTTTGTTTATGGCGATATTATAATATAAGGATATTGTATTAATTATGTGGATATTCATGGACAAAAATGATATTTATTATGTAGAATTTTATAGTTCAAAATACTTTTTTTAAGACATTGATGGTGAGTGTATATAAGAGGATTGCAGGAACCAATTTTGATCATCAATTTCTTCTGTGTTATATTTCGTATAACATGTCTTCTCTCTTCCCTACCAAGATGTTCTCATTGTCCACTCTCGTGCTTCTTCTCCAGATATTCACAATTAACCTTCGCACTACAGGTTCTCATTTATTTCCTTTTAAGCAAAAGTATACTATATATGTTACAATTTTATCTCCAGATAAGCAGCAGCTTAAATTTTATAGGTTACAATTTTCATGTTTTTGGTAGCAGATGGTCAATTTGTTGGCGTATGTTATGGCACATTGGGCGACAATTTACCCCCGGCAAATGAAGTTGTGGGCCTTTACCAAGAAAACTGTATCCGAAAGATGAGAATCTTTGATCCTAATCGAGATACTCTAACTGCACTTAAAGATTCAGACATCGAGCTCATTCTTGGGGTGCCGAACGTCGACCTTCAAGCTCTTGCAACCAGTCCTGACAATGCTATTACTTGGGTGCAAAACAATGTCTTGGAATTCTTCCCAAGTGTCAAAATCAAGCATGTCGCAGTTGGCAACGAAGTGGATACTGTCGGTGAGTTTGCCCAATACGTTCTACCTGCAATCCAAAACATATACAAAGAAATTACGGCTAAAGGTCTTCAGGATCAGATTAAAGTCACGACAGTCATTTCCACAGGCATTTTAGGAAGCTCTTACCCTCCATCACAAGGGTCCTTCAGAGCTGATGCGAGATCATACATTGACCCCATACTCGGCTACTTGGTATCTGCAAATGCACCTTTACTAGCCAATGTCTACCCTTATTTTAGTTACTCTAGTAACCCTAATGACATATCACTTCCCTATGCTCTTTTCACCTCACCAAACGTTGTCGTATCAGATGGTCAATACGGATACCAGAATCTGTTTGATGCCGTGTTGGATTCGGTGCATGCTGCAATTGATAGCACTGGAGTTGGTTTTGTGGATGTTGTTGTGTCCGAGACCGGGTGGCCGTCCGATGGAGCGCTTGGCGCCAGTATTGACAATGCAAAGACCTACTTAGTGGGTTTGTTTCGTCGTTCTAAAACAGGTAGCCCTAGAAGGCCTTCGAAACCCACAGAAATCTATCTATTTAGTATGTTTGATGAGAATCAAAAGAATCCCGAGCTAGAGAAACATTGGGGGATCTTCTTTCCTAACAAAGACAAGAAGTATCCAGTTAGTTGTGTAAAAGCCAAAGAAATATAATATAAGAAGTATCAAAAAGTTGTCTAAATCATTCTTTTTCTGTAATGACTTTGCCAATACATAATATAATGCATGTGTGATTGGATTTGGTTTCATTGAGGTGTTAACTTTCTTATGGTCTTTTATTTATATTTCTCTTATGTTTTAGTATTCTTATGGCCATATTGGTTTTGTAATACTAATGTGGAATGTTGTATTAAAATGTGCTGTGAGCTTTTCATTTATATTTTTGTTTTTATTTGTGAGTATACTTCCATTTAGATTGATGTTACAACACGAAGGTGGAATGAATTATTTTTGTAAATTCAAATAAATAAAAAAATTATTTTAAAAGATGAGCTTTTATTATCTTATTTAAAATATAAAATATAATATAAAAGAATAAAAAAAAATAAAGAAAGTTGGCGGGGCGCGACTCCACGAAGGAGACAACTTCAAATTAAATAAAGAAGGGTAGAAATGAAATTCAGAACAATGAAGGGTGGATCAAGAAATTGATGTGGGTGCAAAAAGAAACAACCTTGTTTTCCTTGACCAACCCGACTTCTTTCCATTTTGTGACCAATAACGGGTGAGGCCTAAATAAATCTGATTAGTCTATTTGATATATACATAAATATTTTATATTATTAATTGTTTTCTTTTTTAAAATACAAAATTTTATTTTTTTATGATTATTTTATTTTTATAATATATGATAAATAAATATAAATATGTGTCCTTTTATCATTATTATTTTACATATTAACTTTTTAATATATAAAATATGTTTCGAAAAACTTGACACGAAATTAGCGTTTTTTTTTCCTACATTTTCTTTCTTCTTCCTGTATAGCAGTGCCACGACACTGACTGTAATAACAGTGATGATATGATATGGTGCAACAGTGATGGCTCTTTGAGTCTTTTCCTTATTAACCTTAATATATTTTTTGTCTTTATTTTTATATATTTTGTATAATGCGAGATTTTCTTTTTTATATTCGATACTCTCAATTTTTATAATTTATATTCAATTCGATTATTTTTATGATATCGTCTAGATAATTAATATGACAAATAAATTGTGTGACACATCTTATTTTATAGTTTATTTTGCTTTTGTAAAAGAATTTATTAATCTCTTAATTTTCTTTTAATTTGAAAAAATATTGTTTTATGTGACAATGTTAGGTATCAAGACAGTGATATCATAATGTCAACTTAGTATTTCAGCATTAATGTTACATGTTAGTTTATTGTATTTGATTCAGTCTCAATTATTTTTAATTTTGTTCCAATTTTTGTTAATTTTATTCTGTTCTAATTTTGTTTCTTTTTAAAATTAAGATTAAATTTAATTTTTTTTAAAATTCACATTTTTAATAAATATTTTTATTATTTTTAAACCAACTCTAACTATATCATTGAAATATAATTGTTATATTTATATTTGATTTTTCTACATTTAAAAACAGGGTTATAATTGGTTTAAAAATAATGTAGAATTCTTCTTCAAGATTTTAAAATAAGAAATAATTTAATTCTAGGTTTAAAAATAAATTATATTTTTTCTTTTAATTTTAATCAAAATAGTGAAAAAGTTTCCTTCTAATTTTAAAAATGATAAAAAAAAATTCTTCTAATTTTAAAAATAATGAAGAATTTTTCTTCTAATTTTTAAAATAATTAAGAATTTTACTCTTAATTTTAAAATAACAAATAATTTTTCTTTATAATTTTGAAAATAATGAAAAAATTTCTTCTAATTTTAAAAATAACGAAGAATGTTTCTTCTAATTAAAAAAAAAATAAAGAATTGTTCTTCTAATTTAAAAATATGAAGATTTTTTTTCTAATTTAAAAGAATGTAAATAATTTTTTTTATAATTTGAAAAACGACGAAGAACTTTCCTTGTAATTTTAAAAATAAAAAAAAATTCTTCCTAATTTTAAAAATAATTAATAATTAATTTTTTTAATTTTAAAAATAACGAAGAATTTTTTATCTAATTTTAAAAATAATGAATATTTTTTTTTCTTCTAAATTTGAAAATTAGGACGGAAGACAAAAAAATTAATAAAATTTAAAATTATATTGAACAAAATTAACAAAAAAAAATGAGACTAATTAAATTAAAAAATAATAATAAAAATTGAAATAAAATTAAATACAAGACAATGACATATGATACTCAAGTCCATAAGTTACATTAATACGACTTGACACATTACACTAACACGGTTTTAACATGTAACATTGATATTGACACATGACACAATATTGACTTGACATGTAATTTTTTTTTGTTTAAATTAAGAAAAAGTATAAAAAAAATAATATAAAAATTTAGATTTAAAAAAAAAAACTAAATAAATTACAAACTGACACGTAATATATTAAGTTTTTTTATTATTATTATGGGAATGCAGAAAGTAATTGCACAGTTTGTCATCTTAATTATATTTTACTAATATTTAGTCCTAAATATGGATTATGTGTTATTGGAAATTTTTGGAAAGGAAACATCTATACCTTTTCAAAATATGTACACTCGATGTTTATAAAGTAATTAATTATAATTTTGAAGTAAAATAGATGAGTGATATATGGATGAAATAACATGCAAATTTGGTTAAAAAAGGAAAAATTAATTAATATAAATCTTAGTCAAACTTTCTTAATGAATAATATATAAATACTATATTATTTTTATTTTGACTAAAAATGTGATAATGTAATATATATATATATATATATATATATATATATATATATATATATACACTGCAAATTTAGTTTAAAAAAGGAAAAATAATTAAAAAAATTCAGTCAAACTTTCGTAAAGGATAAGATAAATACTATATTTTGTTATTTTTACTGAAAATGTGATCATGTAATATAGATAATGTGCTAGCAGACAATATATTAAATTAAAGTATGTGGATATACATAGAAAGCACGATATTTATTCATATAGATTTTTATAATTGAAATTACTTGAAAGACATTGATGGTGAACTATATAAGAGGATTGTAGGAATCAAGTGTGATCATCAATTTCTTCTGTGTTATATTTTGTATAACATGTCTTATTTCTTCTCCACCAAGATGTTCTCATTGTCCACTGTCGTGCTTCTTCTCCAGCTATTCACAATTAACCTTCGGACTATAGGTTCTCATTTATTTCCACCATTACAGTATTTTCTGAAGCATATAACTTTTTCAAATTTTCTAATAATAATAATGCTCACAATAACATATGCTTGCAACATTTTAATTTTATAGATTACAATTTTCATGTTTTGGCTAGCAGATGCTCAAGTTGGCATGTGTTATGGTACATTCGGCGACAATTTACCTCCGGCAAATGAAGTTGTCAGCCTTTACCGAGAAAACTGTATCAAAAAAATGAGACTCTTTGATCCTAAACGAGATATTCTACATGCACTGAAAGATTCAAACATCGAGCTCATTCTTGGAGTGCCAAACATCGACCTTCAACAGCTCGCCACCTTCCCTAACGAGGCTATTACATGGGTGCAAAACATTGTCTTAGATTTCTTCCCCAATGTCAAAATCAAGTACGTGGCAGTTGGCAATGAAGTGAATCCCGTCGTCGGAGATACCTATAAGGTTGCCAAATACGTTCTACCTGCAATCCAAAACATATACAAAGCTATTAGGGCTAAAGGCCTTCAGGATCAAATTAAGGTCACAACCGCCATTGACATGACCATGTTAGGAAACACTTACCCTCCATCACAAGCCTCCTTCAAAGCTGATGTGAAGTCATACATTGAACCCATAATCGGCTACTTGGTATATGCAAATGCACCTTTGCTAGCCAATGTCTACCCTTATTATGGTTACTCTACTAGCCCTGATGACGTATCACTTTCCTATGCTCTTTTCAGCTCACCAGATGTTGTGGTAACAGATGGTGAATACAAATACCAGAATCTGTTTGATGCTGTGTTGGATTCGGTGCATGCTGCAATTGATAACACTAAAATTGGTTATGTTGAGGTTATTGTGTCGGAGAGTGGGTGGCCGTCGGATGGAGGGTTTGGCGCCAGTGATGACAATGCAAAGACATACTTAGAGGGTTTGTTTCGTCGGGCTAAAACAGGTAGCCCTAGAAGGCCTTCGAAACCCACAGAGATTTATGTATTTAGTATGTTTGATGAGAATCAAAAGAATCCCGACATAGGGAAACATTGGGGGGTCTTCCATCCCAACAAAGAAAAGAAGTTTCCAATTGGTTGTTAAAAACCCACAGAAAATAATAAAATAAATTAGTTTTTTTTTTATGATTTTATGTTATAATTGATGCTAGATAAATAAATTATTTATTTATAAATAATATGGTGCATTTTTTATGATTTATATATATGATTATTGTTGTGTGTATTTTTTAATGAAAAGTTTGTAGCTTTGTTGGGTTATGTTAGTGTGGTGCATAGAGACAAAGGTTTAAATCTTGCTAAGCCGAATTCACTTAAAATTTTGAGATTATTTTAGATACTGATAAATTTTATTTATAAAATGATCTCTAATTATAACTAGTTAGTCTCTAAACTTAGCTATCATTTAATTAAATTATAGATTTATATTATTTACTATTATTTTTAATCATATTATTTATTACTATTTATAATTATTATTATTTGTTCTTATTTATTATCTTTTATTATTATATATTATTAATTATTTTAATACTTTTTATTATTTATATTTATTATTGGTTATGATTTATTATGAATTGTTTTGATTATTATTTATATTCATATTTATTATTTTTCTATGATTAAAAGTAATTTATTTTTTTACTAAATATTGAACTCAATTTTCCAGTGAAAAAGTCATTCACATATTCAATGTATTTCCTTTATTGTTTTTTTTTTTAAAAAAAAACATGTTCTTTTGTATTTTTAATTTTTTCAATAAATATAATATTTCTTTTATATTTTTTAAAGGTATTGACTCATTTTTTTATATTAATTAAAATATTGAGTTGATTAAAAGTAAAATATTCACTCATTCTTAAGTGTATTTTTTTTAAATTATAATATATTTATTATTTAATTTTACTTTTATGAAGGACATCACCTGGAATAACATTACTATGAACCAGATTTACTCTCCATACCTTCACAATCATATGTTTTCTCAAATGTTTATTAAAAGGGAAAATAAAATAATTGTTAAAAAATAAAACGAAACCAAAATCTATATTTTAGTAACTCAAACCTCGAAAAAAAAAATTTATTTACTAGATATATATACTTTTCAGCCACATGAATATATGATACTGGTGAGCCGAAGTGGAAAATCAATTTTGATAATCTACATACTGTGATTGCAATTTCTTTATATAAGAAGCTTTGCACTGACTCTCCATATGATATTAGTTATAAAATTTGTAGGAAAATGGAATTTGCAAGCATATAACGAATCGTATACCATATTTTGTATGTCCATACTTTAAGTTAAAGCATTAAATTGTGTGAAAGAGAAAAAGACACCTCATTAGCTTGCCCACTAAACACTAGGAATTTGATCTTATGCGAATCTCATATTTAATAATATTAAGTGAATATTTATTAAAAATATAAATTATATTTATAAGATTAATAAAAATTGCAAATTTATATTTTTATTGAAATAATATTTATTTTAAAAATATAATAACATATTACTTAATAATAATATACCAATATATCATCATAAATAATAATCATATTATTAAATTATCAAAATTAATTATAATATGTGAATAAATAATCATTAAATTAAACAACTCTAAAAGAAGAAACTTAATGAATTTTATTAGATTATATTATGTAGTAAGTCAATTAAAGTAAATACAAAATTAATTTTTCATACAATACTATGAAATTAATTTTTCATATTATTTAACATGACCAATCCACATTATCAAAAAATTTATCTTTAGTGCATGTTTACATTCCCAATTGAAAAAAAAAATACCACGTACACTTATTAAATGTTAACTTCTTGATTATCAGATATTTATCTAAAATTTGATATGCACAATTATTAAAATAATACATTAAGAACTATTAAGAATGAAGAATTAGCCTTATATAAAAAGTAAAGGTAACTAGCTTTTTGTGTGTTTCATCAGCAAGAAAAGTTGTATGTTAAAACGAAAGTAATTTATAAAGATACAACATGCAGTTTATAATTAGCCTCCGTTTACAAACATAATCCCTGTTCCAAGATTTGTATCAAATCCAATAATCAATTTGCTTGTACATCGTTATTTCAATAAACTGATATGTTTAAATACATAAAGTAAAATATTTCCCAAAAGCAAAAGTTCAAAAATTACAATCTATGAAGATTATAGAATTATTTAGAGAACCTGTGGTGTATCCAGTTGAATTGATAAGGCCTTTATTGTACTGTTCCTTGATACTGCTGGAGAAAGGATGATTAGAAATTTGACCTACTATATCATGCCCCTTCTGTGAACTTGGTTGAGCTTTCAAAGATGACTTGGATTCTCCACTCTTCCCACCATCACTGCTACTAACTTTTGCAACGTTACAATGAGAACAAGCACTACGCGACCAAATCCCGGTTCTCCGAGTTTTCACAAGAACCTTACGCAACTCGTCACTGGGATGCTTGAAAGGACCTTCCACTTCAACACTGAAACAACTTTTCCTGCGATGAATTTTGGCCTCCACAGAAAGACCGACATCTTTCGTGATATAATAGTGTCCCATGTTCACCATATAAGCATCCTCACTGTTAACCTTTTTCTTCATCTCCAAAACAAAAAGACCCTCTCTGAAGGAACAACCGTATGCGACCAGGGTTGTCTCTATTGTGTGATCTTGTTTCGCCCTCGTGAAGGACACCGGAGCATTACAAGAATCGATGCCGCTTATCCCTCCTCGGAGACCATCACGACCAACCCTCGTGATTTTCACCGCGAATTCGGTTTTGTTGTCGCCAAAGTCACCTAATCCGAAATGTATGCTCTCCACACCGTTGCTGTCACGGCTTGCCTTCAGATTAAAACCACACGTGTTCTTTTTCTGACATGTTTTGTATTTCACACCCCAAACATCTGTGTTGTCGTTTTCTTTGTTATGGCCCATGGAAACTTCAAATGATTTCCCCCAACGTGCTATGCTACCAGTGGCACCGGCATCATAAGACGTGCATTCGCTTCCAAGGTTAGTGTGACTACTGTGAGCTGTTCCCATTGTTTATGTATGAGTACGAGAATGTAACTAAATTTCGACAAAGAAGGTTATAGCAGAGCCCGAACCAGTGGGAATGAGTCTCAGTATTTCTTATAGCTAATTATTATTTTAGTTTTTTTTTTATTTATATTTATATTATTATAAAAGCAAAGAAGGATGGTCTAATAATAGGAAATAGCAATGGAGAATATGATACGAATGAAGGGAAGAGTAGGGTTATTCGGTGTTGTAGGTCGTTGAAAATGAATAAAGAGAATAGAATGAGTGAAACCAAAGAATTAATAATGGGGAGCGTATTGCATCAATCCTCTGCTCAAATCCAATTTCCAAATAAGAAACTTAGCACAAACCTTTAATAATATATAACTTTTATTATTGCACAATATTTGGTCAGAGAATATATCCTCTTTACTGATATTTGTATTTGGATCCACTTAAATTTCTTCAGCATCTATGTTATTTCATCTTTTTCTTATAGAAAGAAACAAAAATTAGACGTTATAATAAAAAAACTTATTTTTAATAACTTTTTTTAACAATATTTTTACATAATAATTTGTGATTGATTTATTTTAAATATATAAACTGACACATAATTTATTATAAAAAAAATTATTAAAATATAATGTTGTATATGATAAGGACAATTTCCCTTGCTTGGTTTCAGGTTTCCTTATGATTCTTCATTCTTAGCTTGCGTGGTTAGGGAGGTTTGAGCCTATTGAGCTGGCCTCAATGCATTGGTCCAAATCAAAAGTGATTTATTCTCAGAAAAAAAATTATTGTCTAATAATTAAAATCAATCATTATATATTTAACTATAAATATAAAATATATTATTTATTTTAAAACATAGAATTCCATCATAGCTTTAACTTAAAAGAGACATCGAGAAGAAAAAATATTATTTAAATTGTATGTAACATTTAAATATTATAAGAACAAATTAAAAAATATATATTGCATATGTACATGTTGTATATTAACATCAACTATCTTTCTCAATCAGTCAATGACATTGATTTTTCTTTTGTAATTTTACTATGTTTCAAATTTATTGACCTTTTAATTCTCATTTTTCCAATTTCTGCAAATTTATTCAATAAAATTTTCTCTGTATCACTCTCAATTATCCTTATGTTGCTCTATTTTACTCTTCTGTTGCGTCTTTCATTTTTCTTAATCAAAACTGATAAATTGACACAATTCATTTTCAAAAAATTAAAAAACTAAAATGAAAAATTTTCACTATCTCAAAAAGACCATCAATACACTTCGTTGGTCTAATAAACTCACACAGTAAAAAAAAAGGGAGGGTTAGAAAAAAATAAAATAAGATTAAAATTTAATATTGTTGTTCTCAAATAAAAAAAGATAAATATTAAAACGAAGAACTATTAAAGTTTCTCATTGTTTATTACCTATGGTTGCTAAAACACATGCAGAGAAGGAAAAATTAGTTTTCTCATTGTTTATTATCTATGGTTGCTAAAATGATTTGGCTAAAATATATTTATTTTATTCAATTTTTTTATTCAGGCGGATTGAATGTTAACGTAAGTTTTGGTGGTTTTATTATTATTATTATTATTATTATTATTATTATTATTATTATAATTATGTTTTACTGCAAGTAATCTTTAACAAGCCCTTAAATGAAGATTATAATAACTTATACATATTAAAATGTGATTTGAGATGAAAATCTCAATTTTCTATATCTGAATACTACCCTCTAAAAAAATATTGTTGACCTTATTAGAATGATATTAATGCACAATAAATATTATATTATCATATCTAATATAAAACTTACCTAATAAAATACTTAAATATATTATCTATGTGTTGTATACAAAGCTTAATTATATAAAATCAAACATTTTAAATACTTATATTTAAACTACGAGACTTCGTTTTAATTGACATGAACTTTTTTTACTATCATTACAAAAATATACAAATACAATTTTTAGGGGTTATTTTTAATGTTAGTGGAGTTTTAACCCCTGAAAAATACAATTTCCGAGATTACAAAAGCTCCTAGAAAAAGTTGTGTCAAAATTGGTAAGGATTTTTAAAAAATCGTCAGGATTAGTAAGGGTTTTTCAAAAACCGCTAGAATAGACAAAGATTTTTCAAAATTGAACCTCAGTCATATTAATACTTTTCACTCCTTTCTTTTCCTTCTTCTTCGTGGAAATCAAAGTTTCGTTCTTTGGTGCAGTCATAGTGGATGTGGACGGTGACGGAGACAATGTTGATCGCGTCGGTGATGGCGAGAAAGATGACGTCAACTTCTTGTTCTCCAATTTGTCTTTAATAGGATTGCCTCTGGCTATGCTCTACACCCAAACCCTAACCTTCTCCAAGATCAAGGGTTTCCCATTGGAAAACATGACGTCTTTCATCATTTTCCTACCGGTCCTTTGTCATCGACGGTGACTCTAAGTTTAGGATCTTCGTCGGCATTCTCATCGGATATGTAGAGAATTCAAAGACGCCAAAAAACTTTATAAAATAAAAAATAAAAAATTTAATTGCGATTTTCGTACAAACAGCCAGAAACTATTAGATGTTTTTAAAGTCGTCGATAAATAACTCCTCCTAAAATATATTATTTTTGTAGTGTATTTTGCTTTCTTTCGTGTTTTTTCTTCACTATTATATTATGACCTATTCTTTTAACTACTTTTTAATTTGACATCTTTATTGTGAATATTATATTATAACTTAAAAATATTATGAAGGACAAAATAAGAAAATAATATTTGTGTACAATAAATATAATGTATTGTTATACCTATATATTTATAAATGAGTTGGAGCACCATGTTTATTATATATCTTTTGTCGAATTTGGATTATATATATATATATATATATAAAGCATTTGGAGTGTTCTAATCAGTATTTAAGTATAATAATATTCTTTAAAATAATGTGTTGCTCTCGTGATAATTTTAAATTATTAAAATGGTTTAATTATTAATAGAGTTAATTTTAAAGTGATGAAATGATAATTTTAAATTGCTTTAGAATTACTAGAATAAAGAAGGGTATTGTCGTGGCTGTATATACGTATTTTTAAATATTTTTTATTATTGTAATTTTTCAAATTCCGTTAATTTGATATATAAACTATGAAATAAGATGCTAAAAATGTTTATAAATAATGAATAATTAATGAAATTATTGGAAAAAATAAAAAAATTTGGAACCACAAAATTATAAGCACATAAAATAAAAAATATAGGATGAAAGTTCTCCCTTAATTAATTAGATTATAAAGATGAAAATTGTGAGTTAAGAAAGTATTATCAAATAAAATATAAATAATTTTCAGTAAAATTTTAATTCAAATTTGAAAGTATAACAAACAAGTAAGCATTATTAAATAAATAAATAAATAATTTTTAGTAAAAATTTTAATTCAAATTTAAAAGTACAATAAACTGTAATTGTTCATCCTTTTTTCTGTTTTTTTCATAAGTCTCTTTCCTTTTCTGATTATGGATCATACAATCCTCTTATTTTGATATCCTTTGGCATGTATTTCAATATCATTTAATAAGATGATGTATGATTTTAAAATTCTTCTTAAATTACATAAAATTCAATTTCATTTTCTATTACGATTTTTAATTTCTATTTCTCTCTATCTATGAATAATTTTTTTCATATTTTCTATTTACGTGAATAATACTAAAAAATGAAATTTAAAATAAAAAAGAAAAAAAGAAGCAAAATGATAACTTAAAAAAAACAAATATAATAGGAGTAGTAAAAAGCAGTATTGAAACCAAAAGAAAACATGAATATAAATAAAAATTCGGTGAATGAATGAATAAAAAAGAAAATAAAATTGAAATTGGAGACATTTTATAATTATATTTAAAAATAGTTAAGAATTATATTATTAACAGAAGTTAAAAAAAAAAACAATAGTAAAAGAAAACTTAAATCACAGAAACTTCTTAGGAATTTAGTCTCCTTAAAAGTTATATCACTCTAGCAATTGGAATCATCTGCAAGTTATCACTATTAATTATTTTAACTTCATAATAAATGTGTGATATATTAACTCAAATCTGTATAATGAACCGATGTATTAAGTTTATTAAAAGAAATCATATTTAAGTACTTAGTCAATAAATAAACAGCCAATTAAAAGCCAGAAAAGATATAAGAGTAAATATATATATCTTCACACACATTAAAAAACATTTATTTATTTTATTCTATCTTGGAGATCTCTAACACAGAAAAATAAAAAAGAAAATGGAGAAATAAACTGCAACGTAAAGGTCTTTATTATTGAGCAGCAGCATTACAAGTTTAGTGATATATAACTGGAAAAGCATTACATTTATTGGTAACAGAGCATAACACATTAGACCATAAAACTAATAGTAGTAGTTACTTGTAGAGGAGTTAAAGCCACCCTCTATAAAGCCTCCGTTACCGTTACCATTGAAAGTGCCAGTGTTATTAATAACACGTTCACCGTAGTGTTTTGAGTTGTTATACCTGTTCCGATCGCCGGAATATGCGCCGCTGTTGATCTTTGCATTCGAGAAGTTTTGGTTCCCACTTCCATGGTTATTGAATGAGTTTGAAGTACCGTTGTTCGACCATTTCGCTGCCATTTCAGCCGCCATACGCTCGTAGTTGTTTGACATTTTGCTTCTCGATTGCTCTCTACCTTCTTCTTCTTCTCCTATTTAACGTTATCAACAACTAAGCCAGCACTATATAGATGCAAGAAAACCGAATCCAATGCTTTTGCTACACCACCAAATTCTTTTTGGATGGACACACTCCTATGTTTTAAAGTTATTCGTTCCTGATAAACATTAAAAAGTGGATTTTAAAGTTTAACTCAATTTCATAAAACCGTCAAAACCGACTTGTAAGATGAAATTTAGATCTCATTGATATTATTTCTAGTTGATACGAGACTTCTACCAACAAATGCATCACAACGTATTCATGTAATTAGATTAGATAAGAGTTTTGGATATATATCCATTTCTTATGGAACATTAGAGTCTAAAAGTTATTCGTGCGTATCAAATATATGAAGTACATAATTCAAAGTTTTATTCGTTTCTCATTTAATCTTTAAGTACTTTATATTTATGTACTTATTACTTTGGAGTATATATTCAATTTTTATGGAGCACCATGATCTAAAAGTTATTCCATGGTATTAAATATATGGAAGATAACAAGTACATAAATTAAAATGTTATTATTTTCCAACTTATTTTTAATCTAACAATTAACTAATAAAAATATTCCAACGTATATTTCTAATAATAAAGAACATATAAACCGAAAGTCGTGGAGAACATATTCATTATCTAGTGCTGCTACGACGAATAATCCACACACGGTGTGCTTTGTGCTAATACGTGTTCTGTTTCATTCCACTTTTAATATATTTACTCCTATTTTTTAAAAATATCTTCGTAATGAAAAATATATTTCAAAATCTTCCATATCCAGATAAAAGTGAAGTTAGTGATGACGAGATTGGGTGACAAGAAGAGAGAAAAAAAAATGGAGAAGATATTTAGGTTTATTCAATTTTTTAGCAGGAATAAAATGAGATTTATGGATTTTATGGGAGTGCAGAAATAAAAAAATGTATTACAAGAAGAAATGATAGATATTTCATTTAGGCTATTGCTTCCTATACACCATAATCACTTATTGCAGATCCATAATATCAGGAAAAGACCTAAATGCCTTTCACCACTTTACCACACTATTATTGTCGTTATTACTATCGTTGTCGCTTCTGTCACCTTTCAAATTCTATATTTTTGCATTATATATGCTGTCTGCATCATGATAGGCCGAGACAAACCTCCTTAACACAAATTACTTAATGGATATATTCTCCTTAACAATTATACATGGAGAATAATATCCCTATTTTCAACACTCCATAATCGATATATTCTCTAAATTAAGATACTCTTATCATCGTTAAAAAATATCTACTCTTTCGTTCATATTCATCTGAGGACAAATTTACATTGCATAAATGAGGAAGGAAAGAATTTGATTCTCTAATTTGGTTGCATCTGTGTGTGTGTATATATATATATATATATATATATATATATATATATATATATGGCCTAGTCAGTAAGGCAATTGAATAAGAATAAGTTGAGAGAGAAAGGTGAGTAACAGAGAGAAGATCAAAATGGCAGACTTGATGCAGAGAATCATGGAAATGATTCAGGCTGAGGAAGCAGCCAAAGCCTCCAACAATGGTTCTTCCAACTCATTCAACAATCACGCCTCCGGTCGGCAGGATTTCGGCGGTGCAACCATCAACAGTGGCCAATATGCTGGAAACCGTGACAGGTTTAACCACTCAATCCACTACGATGAACAGGTTCTGAATAACCGTGGTACTTTCAATGGTAACGGCAACGGTGGAAGTATCCAGGGTGGCTTTGACGCCCAAACGAGGAACTACCGTCGCCCTTATTATTAGTTTCTTTATTTCATACAAACTGGGAAACATATACCCATAAATAATTTAGAGCTGCTGCTCTAATGGTATATGTAATAAATGTAATGCTTTTCCACTGTTATCTAAACCCTAATCTTATGTTCTAATTATTATTTTTTTATTATTATTGAAAGTTTCTCTCTAAGTAGCATGACTAGGAAGACATGAAATTGTAGTTGGTGAAGATTCATCTATCATGTGCATTTTAGATGAGAGATGCATTAAAAATAGAGAAAGAATAAAAAATAATGCCATCAACCACAGAATTTGATTTTTTAGAGTATACTTTCAATATATATATATATATAATTTATTTTTATATAAAAGAATTTGCAGTAACAAAGGTGAAAAGTAATGGTTTCTCAAAAACCTTCCAACAACATGAACACTATCTACGGAAATGATAAATGTTAAATATTTGATGGGGTTTCTGTACGTCGATAACTACAAAAAGTTCTCAGAAAGGACAGAGATATTTGCAACTTGTCAGGAAGACCGACTATTCTCTACAGTTTGTTTTATCAGATATATTTTTCCGAAAGCTTAGATTCAAATGACAAACATATATATTAGAATTATATATATATATATATATATATATATATATATATATATATATATATATATATATACTTTTCAGTTATTAAATTGTAGGGTGACTTCTAACATTGTCTTTTATACTTAAATCGTATACTTCCCTAGTAATCTACAACTATATTTATAATTATATATATTGAAAATACACCATTTTAATATTTTTTACTTTTTTAATTTTATTTTTGTAATTATTATATTTTAAATTTAAATAAATGTTTATATACATAATACATGTGTTTACTTAGTCTTGTTTAAAATCCACATTTTCTAATAATTTATAAAATATGAAATTTTTTACATGTATATCTTTTTATTTTTTTACACCATTCTAACACCTAAAAAAATAATAGTCTTAATTTTATAGTTAATTCAGATAAATCTAGCACCAAGATTCCTTCCAAAAGTTAATTAAAAAACAATCTTCCAAAACTCAAGCAATGTTATGAGTTGATAACTCAACTAATTCAATCTTATATCAATTTATTTTATCCGTTAACAAAAACATAATATCATTATGAATATATAAGTTAATGTTCCATACTTATTGTACTAACTTCAATCATTCTTCCTTCCAAATGCCACCAAACATCATCAAAGATTTTTTAACCTTTTAGTAAACTTTTTAGTAAATCATTAAAATTTACTTATCAAATGCATCATGTGATTACTCAGACATTGGTCAATCATGAGACATTTATGAACTTCATTCTTTTCTTCCTTAAATTCTGACAAATCATAATCTTCTTGTAATGACGTGAGACTGCCCATAATCTAAATATTTTAGTATAAAATGTGTTATCTTTTTAAACTTATAACTTAACATAAATTAATTTAGTCATTTTATTATTAGTTACTTTATGGTGTGTGCCGACATCATGATTTTCACCAAACGTCGTGTCGATATTTTTAATTTTTCTTCTCGTAATTATGCCAAATAACTTAAAAGCTACGTGAAATTATTTTTTATTTGTAATTTAATTTAATTTGTTAAACGAAAGCCGCCAACAGAGTTTAAACCAGATCGAATGAATGAGTGACACAGGCTGTCGTGTGGGACCTTTTGCACTTTTCGCTTTTTCCCATACATATCTCCTTTCCTTGCTCCCCATTGGTACTCTCAGCTTCTCACCATTCAGAGGAAACCAACCACAATCATTTCGAGTTTCAAGCAAGTGATTAAACATGTAGGAGCTTCATGTACACACATATATACCAGATGAGGAAACGGATAAGAAACGAACATAGGAAGAAGGAAAAATGAGTTTGAAGGTAGCAAAAGGTGGTGTCGTGGTTGGGAAATACGAGCTGGGAAAAACCATTGGAGAAGGAAGCTTTGCGAAGGTGAAGTTCGCCAGAGATGTCAACAACGGCAACAACGTTGCCATCAAAATCCTCGACCGCAAACATGTCCTCCGCCACAACATGATGGAACAGCTGCAGCGAGAAATATCCACCATGAGACTCATCAATCACCCAAATGTTACTAAAATATTTGAGGTTCCTACCATAACACTTCTTCATATATTATCTCTTTTAACATCTATTTTCATTCAAAATTAATCTTATATTTTTTAATATTTTTTTTTTCGTAAAAGAATGTGTTTCTGATGTTTCTGATAAATAATATAATATAAGAAACTCTAATAAGGTACTTAAAAAATACTGGGATATGGTCACTCTAAATAGCATGTGCATGAATACAAAAAGAACAAAAAGTATCCCACTATCCTATGAAACATATATACTCTACACGTGATACTGCCGATATAGCACAAAGCTTCAAACTTTTTCTGTAATTTGATGGAATCATCATTACAACCATGCTGACACAAGTTCATGACCGATTTAGACAAGCCTGTGAAATAATTGATGATTTGAAAATCGGATTCTAAATTTGTAAGCTCACTAAGAACTTCCAGAACTGATCTGGTTTAGTGGAAAAATTGTTCAACGTTAATTCATAAAAAACATTGCATGGTCCTGAGGGAGATTTAGTCTCTTTTGAACCACTGCACCACTTTCTTTATTTCTTTAATCAACGTTTTTGACTCTTATGCAAACTCTTTTTATGAAAGTGGCTTTCTGATTAGAGTTTTATCATGCTTAAAAGTTTGATCTCATGTCAAAAGATATAGATAGGCATATATTGTAATTACCTAGATTACGTATCAGATGCAAATGGTGGATATACTGTAACTAATGTTATCTCATTCTTTGAATCCACTGCATGCATTCACTTTATTCAGTCAATATATGTCCTTTATTAAAGGATAGGTGATGGCGAGCAAAACAAAGATTTACATTGTTCTGGAGTTAGTTGATGGAGGAGAGCTATTTGACAAGATAGTAAGTCTTATTTACTCTACTTTTTATTTCTCTTTTTCATTTTGTTTTGTTAATATTCTTGCATCTGAGTACATACATTTGATTTCTAGGCTGCAAAGGGGAAACTTGAAGAAGATGAAGCTAGAAATTATTTCCAACAACTTATTAATGCAGTTGACTACTGCCATAGTAGAGGCGTGTATCACAGAGATTTGAAGGTCTTTCAACTTCCCTAATCTTCTCTCTCCAGCACCATTACTTTTAAATATAGATTGATAAAATTGATAAAGATTCAATTTTTTATGGCCATCTTCATTGTATTTTGCAGCCTGAGAATCTTCTTCTGGACTCGAATAGTGTTCTTAAAGTTTCAGATTTTGGATTGAGTACGTACACGCAGAAAGTAAGATAGTTTCTTCCTTATTGGATTGATGCACGATTCATTTGCATGTGACCTTAGGCCTAAGTTTCTTCAAATTCTTACGTAATGCAGGAGGATGAACTGCTCCGCACTGCATGTGGAACCCCAAATTATGTTGCTCCTGAGGTATCTACTTCATACACATTGTAAACTATTGGTGTTCAGTCCTTGAAACTTTCATTAAATTGTATGTTATGTGCCATTTGTATCAGGTGATTCATAATAAAGGCTATGTTGGTTCTACATCTGACATATGGTCTTGCGGAGTCATTCTCTTTGTACTTATGGCTGGGTTCATGCCTTTTGATGCGCCAACTCATATGGCTCTGTTCAAGAAAGTAAGTCATTTTAGATTATTATTATTATTGTTTATACAAGTCTAAATCTATAATACTACTACATTTCAGATTATCAAGGCAGAATTCACTTGTCCATCATGGTTTCCACCACAGGCAAAGACACTGCTGAAACGCATTCTAGACCCAAATCCTCAAACGGTTAGCTTTGAATGTTTGCTTCATTTCATACTGGATCATTACTATTGATTTTGTTTGTGGCTGATTGCTTCTGTAATTTACCCTTCAAGTTCTTGTCTTTTTGCAGAGGATAAAAATTCCCGAGCTCTTAAAAGACGAGTGGTTCAAGAAAGGATACAAGCCAACATCTTTTACTGAGGAAGAGGACCTAAGCATAGATGATGTAGCCTTCGCTTTCAACGAGTTTGATGTACTGATTTTTGGTCAACGTTTGTACTCAACTTCTTTCATCCACGGTGGGAATTCTGTTGTTTATTCATTCACTTTGGTTTGTAGAAAAATCTAGTGACAGAAAGAAAAGTGAAACCCGTCTACATGAATGCTTTTGAGCTCATTTCTAGGTCCCAAAGTTTCAATCTTGACAGTTTGTTCGAGATACAAATGGTAGGTGAATGATTTGTTCTTTGATCATGTGGACGTTTTCATGCATATCTCGTAATTTTTTTAATGTTGTTTTAAAATCATAAGCTGTCAATTTCCATGAAATTTAACTAACAACCTGTGATCATTTGTGGACTATGGTCTTTGAATCAATTGTAGTAGCTTGCTCATTATATCAAATAATTATATTTGTATTTATTCCTTCTGCTTGATGCTTGTTGTTTATCTGTTTTATGTATCTCGACACTGTAGGATGAAGTAAAGCAAGAAACCTGTTTTACTTCACAGTGCCCTGCAATTGAAATTATGCACAAAATTGAAGAAGCAGCCAAGCCGCTGGGATTTAATGTACAAATCCAAAATTATAAGGTAAAGGTGATTCTTTTCAATTTTGCTATGCATTGGACATTGGTCTGTAGAGTATTGTTTCTTACGCATATCTAAATAATGCAGATGAAGCTGCAAGGTGACCAGAACGGAAGGAAGGGTCACCTTTCAATGGCTACTGAGGTACTGAGACATTTGTTTATGATAAAAAGTCTTCTTTTTTCTCTTTCTTATTTGTGGTCACATGACAAATTATCTGTCCCTTTTTCTTGTCCCTGATGAAACGAGGGCAAGTCAGTACAAAAATCGGTCTCCCCCTCTTAAATGCCACTAACTTCTTTCGTTTTGATGAGTTATATTTTCATTCAATTAGTATGATACACTCATAACTATAGTATGTGATAAGTTCTGGAACATAAAGTTTGATCTTTTGATCACAATCACTGTGTCAGAAGAACATATGAAGCAATCCATTTTCGTTGGCTTCTTTCCAAGATTCTCTGACCGAAATTGATTGCTAACACTGGTTGTCTTTGGCGTCAGGTTTTTGAAGTGGCTCCCTCAGTGCACATGGTGGAGCTGCGAAAGACAGGGGGTGATACACTTGAGTTTCATAAGGCATGTGAAAGTTCCTACTCTTTGCTTCAGATCCAGAATTCAAGACCCAATTTTTCAAAATCTGCATTCCAAATTCAACTTATTATTTGGGTTTCTTACCAAAACTAAAGCCTTTTTCCTGTCCCTTTTCTCTGCTTGAACCTATACTTTTAGTTCTATTAACAAATGAAAGCTACTAAATACTAAAGACTACATCTTTTTTTTTGTATGTTTTCATTTTTTCTTCTAATATATTATGATGGCATCCCTCTCTGGTTTACATGCAGTTCTACAAAATCTTCTCATCAGGGTTGCAAGACATTCTGTGGCATACAGAAGAAAAAAAATGAAGCGTTAAGGTATCTTGAAAGAGAACGTTTTGATCATGCAACATTTTATCCACAGCAAGCTCTTGAACAGGGTCAGTGTTTCAATGATTTGTTTGATTAATCGATAATTCGGTTATGTTCTGTTTCTAGTGCCATTATCATCCTGTGGTTCATGGAACACCCAAGTGATTTGCAAAATCTTTGGAAGTGTCTGGTTGGATGTTGGATGTTGGATATTGGATGAGAGAAAAATAGTGTGTGTATATGGTTAAATGATGTTTTTTCTTCAGTGGAGTAGAATGTAAATAGGAAAAAATTAGTATACGTAGGCCTTGCAGTGTGTGTAATTTGAGTCTGTGTTAATAAACTACTGCACATAATTCTAACCATAAAAGTTTGCAATATCTTCTTGACATTTTTAGTAATGTTTTTTAATATTAATTGTTTCGATTGAATGGAATCGAAGATAAGTGGTCCGTCTTAGTTTGATCTTTGTCACGATGATTCATATTTTAAGAATATCTTCCATAATCGATTCATGATTGATATGCAAAAAATACTTCAATGTTTTTCAATAAATTTTTCGGTAATTGAATTATGTCAACAATAAATCTATATTTATAAAATTTATAACAACCAAACTTATTAATTCACCATTATTAATAATTAATATATTTATTATTCGTCTATTAATAATTATTATGCTATTAATTAGACTTTAAGTATCTTTAACAATTGTTTTTATAGTTCAGTCTTGAACTTTGACAGCACGTCCAAATGTTACGTCAATCTCTACACCATATACTATACTAATTAATATTTTTTAAAATCATAATTACTGACATAGTCATAATTTTTCTTTCTTTATTATTTTAGCATTTCTATATAAAATATATATATATATATATATATATATCTTGTTTCTTAGTAAAATTAATAAAAGAAACCTTAAACGTCGATTAAGTTTGGCCTAGCCACTTTTCGGTTAAGACAGGATTGGCTGGAATTTTTTGTGTTTGGGTGGGCATTTATAAACATCATTTTCATGACTGATTGGTAAACCCAATTTTGCGTATAATTAATTTTGAATATATAAAGTATAAATTCAAGCATTGAATATATGCTATTTGGTTCTTCTATTAAGTTTGTCTACAGATTAATCCGAATCAAGAATAACAGAAATTAAAAATTAAAAATATTTTAAAAAAAATCAAGAGCATCTTAGTATCTTGATTCTCTCTAGATTTTATTGTAATTACTCTTAAATTACTAACATACAAATATTTTTGTATGATACAAATATGACGTTTAAATATTAAATCGAATCAAAACCCAAAAAATGACTAAAATTCCTCTATTGTTATCAATTTAACTAGAATGTCAAGTAAAAATCTTGCCTTGCGACTGATTTAAAGTCAAATCAAATCAAATATTTTCTTCGTTTTTAAAAATAAATTTTTGGATTAAAAATATTCTATTATTTTATTATATATTCATGTTAAAATAAATAAAACTAGCGCTGATTTAATTAATACTAATTTAAATAAAATATAAATATTAAAAATAAATAAATTTAGTGTCAAGTTGACATTAATATATTATTAAATGTTTAAAACTATAGAATATAATAAATCACCGTTAATATTTTTCTATAAAAATAATAATTTCTTTTAAAAGAATTTAGTGTCACCAATATTAATATTTTTACTTATTAAAAATAGATGATATTAACTTAAAGTTGTTTAAGCTAAATTGGTTGATGTCTAACATTAACTAAGCGGGTTTTTGAAATATAATCATTTATATTGTTTGTACTTATATTTCTTTACTTAAATTTTTTGTTTTTTTCATATAACAAACAATTTTTTTATCATTGTGTTAAAAGTTATAAATCATTTTATTACTAAATCAATACTTATAAATCATACTAACAAAATAATATGTAATTCATAATAATTTTTCTGTTAACAATAGTTTTAATTGGGAATGACATTTTTTTTATCTTAAATTTTAACATTAATTGTTGAAGTAGACATTTATTAAGTTTAAAGTTATATTTCATAATCAACACATAAATCTTTCTATTTAAGAACAAGACATCTCAAATATCATAAATTCATTTATGACTTGTTTCACTTAATTTATATTAAAGGAAAAACTTTTTTATTTTTTAATTTGAGTTAAAGAAATCTTGACTTATTTAACATATTCCGAACAAAGTTAAAACTAAGTTTATTCATAATCATATAAAGTATTTTTTTTTTATCATTTTCATTGTGATTATTTTTTAGTTTTAATTTTATAAGTTGATTATTTGAATTCTAGTTCTTTTAATATTATAATATTGTTGGACAACTTTTGAATAATTTAGATAATTTATTTCTTTCTTTAATTATATATCTTCTTACTTTTATTTTCACTTTTGCTATAATATTACTTCTTAACTATAATTAATAATGCTTGGTGAAACCAATCAATCTCTTCATATTATTATTTTATTATATTATATTATATATATAAATGGGTTAACTATTTTCAATCTAAATCATGATAAGTGGATTAACTTTCACTTACTAACAAGAAGGTGATTAAAAAAATTATTGCTGCACATAAATGAATTGAGGAAGTGAAGCCGTGTGGCTAATGATTATGATTGAGATTATTTTCAAACAGATTCATTGAATTGGTTTGTAGTTGAAGGAAGATGATTCATGGATAAAGAAGCTATGGACATTGTGACCCAAAAGTTCTAATCTTACTTGCTAACTCAGTAAACAAATCCAGTGCCATATGTTTATATGCCTTTTTGTAGTATTGCATTTATGTTATTGGGACCATCATCAAGTTGCACCATTCACCAGGGTCATACTCCTCCAACTAACCCCCCACTCATCAAATTAAAACCTTTCTTTTATTATAATATCTTTTCTAATTTTAGATTTTATAACATTATCAAAATTTATTACATCTGTGCTTGCAATTTCACCTATTTTAAAATCAGTTGACCAGCAACTCCGAAGTATATGCTTTGTTGTCGACCAAATAAAAACAATAAAAACAAGGTCGGTGAACTACATGCACAGTTTATGTATGGCTTTAGCATGTAATCCTCGTTTTTATATGGTCATAGTTTTCCAATGGATAAGGAAGGATCTGTTTGAAACAAATGGATCTTCAGTACCCAATGACCACTGAATCATTCGTAGCCATAATGTTGGGGCCAATTATTTATGAAAAGACATTCATGGTGTGTCAGAAATTTCAACCACAGAACATACAAATGAAAAAGAAAAACAAGGTAAAATTAAACTGATTAAAACCAGCAACATAGAAACTAACGAACAACTGATGTCTTCTACTACTATTGCATCACGAAATTTCACAGTTATGGGCTGATTAATCACGTCATATCAATTTTCCTTTGTTGGCCTAAACCACTTTTCCACCAACTTAGATACAGATAATGGCTCATTTCAACACAACTTTACTTTAGAAAGTGAAACAGTTTCTGAAATCCACCGTCCATCACCAAACTTATAACCCCCACTTCTGGCTTTGGCTATACTTTCGATTTCTGTCACTGACACTGTTCATTTCCTTTCTTTCTCCCTGTTTGTTGTTGGTAGAATGCACGATTGAATTATAGTATTTTAGGAAAAGAAAAACGTGCACAACAAAGAAATTATCTACCTGAAAACCATGCTCAAAATTCTGCAGTTTTAAGATGGGGTTGAGGTTTTGACAAGTTAGCACAAAACCATTAATTGTTCCATGATGACCAGCCACCAACGACTACCAGCTTTCCATCAATCTTTTCCAAATTTCATCATCTCCTGGACTGTACAAAACAACAATATCTGCACCCAAAAATAGAGACCAATTTCATTTTTTTTTCATTTCTTTCTTGTCTTGCTACACATTTGCGTGTTGAGACCCCAAAATTTGTTTCAGAAGCATACGCCAAACGTTTTATTTTATAAAAACAAATGGAAAAAGGGCAGAAGAGACACACACGTGATGACAGCCCGGTTTGTTTAGAGAATATCTCAGAAAGTCAAATTACGCTAGAATATACTGCTTGCTATTAGTAGAAATATTTATTAGGAAAACTGAGGTTAAAGTTAAAATGAGCAGCACACAAGATATATTGGTTTTAAAAGAGAGTTTGGTTTGAGAAAGTTGTTGAGCTATATATCTAACAATTTTCAGAACTACCGTCCATAAGATTAATTACCAAGTGATGCTACTGTTATGACATTGGCTTAGTATGTTTGTTGATGACTGTTTGGGGATTTGGTTTTTGTTTTTTTTTTTTCGGAAAGTGCAATAATGGTTCAGCTTCCTCCTAACGCCAAACCCTTCTAGTCTCTGCTTTATAAGCCAACCAAAACCCACAGCTTCAACATCAAAATTCCACAACAAAACACACAACAACACAACACGATAAAAACTATGGGTGGCGATAGCATAGACATGGACAGGGAGAGATTGACGGCCGAGATGGACTTCAAGGACTCGTCTTCCGCCGTCATCAGAATCCGCCGCCGCCTCCCGGACTTCCTTCAGTCGGTCAAGTTAAAGTACGTGAAGTTGGGATTGGGATACGGTTACTCATGCAACGCAGCCAGCATTGTGATGTTGGCCGTCACCCTTCCTCTCTGCTTCTCCCTCACCGGTCTCAAACTCTCCAAACTCTGCTCCCACCAGCTCGACGCCGAGACCGTGCTGGCGGCTTCCGCTGCGCTCCTTTCCCTTGCCGCTCTCCACCGCTGGAAGCGCTTGGGAGCGGTGTATCTAGTGGACTTTGCTTGTTACAAGCCGGAGAAGGAACGGAAAATCTCGATGGAGTCCTTCCTGAAAATGAACGAAGAGACTGGGGGATTCGAGGAAGAGTCTCTTCAATTCCAAAGGAAGGTTTCGACAAGATCGGGTCTTGGCGACGAGACTTACCTTCCCAGAGGAATCACTTCCCGCCCGCCCAATCTCTGCATGAGCGAGGCGCGCTTGGAGGCAGAACAGGTGATGTTCGGCGCGTTGGACGGGCTTTTTGCCAAAACGGGCGTGGAGCCGAAGGACATTGACATCCTGGTGGTGAATTGTAGTTTGTTTAACCCCACCCCTTCTCTCTCCGCCATGATTGTGAACCACTACAAGCTCAGGAGCAACATCAAGAGCTACAACCTGGGAGGCATGGGATGCAGTGCCGGACTCATTTCCGTTGACCTGGCCAAGGACCTTCTCAAAGCCAACCCGAACTCCTACGCCCTGGTGCTCAGCACCGAGAACATAACCCTCAATTGGTACTTCGGCAACGACCGCTCCATGCTCCTCTGCAACTGCATTTTCCGAATGGGCGGCGCCGCCGTCCTCCTCTCCAACAAGCCTTCCGATCGGTCGCGATCTAAGTACCAGCTGCTCCACACCGTCAGAACCCACAAGGGCGCCGACGACAAGAACTACAACTGCGTCTATCAGAAAGAGGACGATACCGGAAAAGTGGGGGTGTGTTTGGCGCGGGAGCTAATGGCTGTGGCAGGGGATGCTCTGAAGACAAACATCACAACCTTGGGTCCGATGGTTCTGCCTTACTCGGAGCAGTTGATGTTTTTCCTGTCACTGGTTCGGAGAAAGGTGTTGAAGATGTCGAGAATGAAGCCGTACATTCCGGACTTCAAGCTGGCCTTCGAGCACTTCTGCATCCACGCCGGCGGAAGGGCGGTGTTGGATGAGTTGCAGAAGAATCTCCAGCTGAGCGAGTGGCACATGGAGCCCTCGAGAATGACGCTCCACCGCTTCGGCAACACCTCCAGCAGCTCCCTCTGGTACGAGCTTGCCTACACGGAAGCCAAGGGTCGGGTCGGCAAGGGGGACCGGGTCTGGCAGATCGCATTCGGGTCGGGTTTCAAGTGCAACAGCGCCGTCTGGAAGGCCATGCGGGACATGCCGAACTTAACTGAATGGCGTGGCAACCCCTGGGACGATTCCGTCCACAACTATCCCGTTAATCTTTCCTCCACTTCTTAATTAATATCTATCCATCAATACAATCGTAATTAATTGCTAAATCAACTATAATTACAATAATATTACTACACTCATGCCTTCAATTTCTTCATTAGCTTCATCTTTTCTTCCTGTAACTTTAAATATAGAACATTCCCAAAAATACACATCTCTGTACACACTGCACTACCACATCGTACAATACAACATTGTGGGAATCCCATACCAAAAAGCTTGCCTTTTTATACGATTGGTCAAATGATAAATCAAAGAGTAAGAAATAGAGGAATACTTGACGGAACTGAGGTAAATAAAATGACTAATTTAGGGTTCTGATTTTAAAACAATCAAACTAATTTGGTCACCCACTGGATCAAATTGTAGGCTCCAGTACAGTAGAACCCACCTTTGACACGTGTTACTTTAATGTTTATTGTTTTTTTTCTTTAAAATTTTTAAATTTAGTGGAAATATAATAATATGCACAAAAATATAGCACGTTGGATATTCAATTTAAGTCGGACCTTACAACTTACTTTCTTCCAAACCAACAACATATTAATAAATTGGTAATACTGATAATACTATATTATAATGTGCCAAAAAACAGTATGAAAACTTTTAAGAATAGCTCGTAATTTCAAAGAGTTTTTGCACTTTTATATGATCACCAATAGCATAAATAAACATAATTTAATAAAGACGTTAAACTAATCTCAAAACCATTAATACATATCTTCACTTTCCCTTTTATTTTCAGTTTAATTTTATGTATTTCAATACTGTGACTCCTCTTTTTTTTTCTTCTTCTTTTCTAATTTTATTCTCTTTTTTTCCTTTAAAAACTAATTTTAATTAGTTATTTTAGTTAAATGTTTTAAATGTGATTAAATGTATTCTTCATATACCCCATTTGGTGTTGTTAAAACAATAGAGAAAGTTCAGAAACAATGTTATCATTCACAAAACATTTTAAGTATAATAACAAAAAATATCAATATAAAAGTCAAACATATTAGGAAAGACTGAAAGAAGATAAGTAAAAGCATTCAAGTTACAATGATTGTATCAAAGACGTCTATTAAGGAATCTTTTCCTATAAAAAATTAATGAATGTATGAGAAAATAATCCGTGCCTGTAAAAATAATTTATCTATGATTCTTCTAAATAATTTTTATTGTATAATCGTGAGTAACTGTATATTTTATTATAGATAACATTGTTTACCCGTAGTTAATCTCGGATATTAATATATAGTCAATAATAACTTTATGTACTTATCTTATTTTTTTCCTTTTTTTAGATTTAATTGTGTATTTACTTCTGTATTTTATTTTTTCCTTTCTTTTAGATTTTATTGTGTATTTACTTTCTATATATACTTCATAATTTCTATGTTTTATTTTTCTATAAAATGTTCATTTTAATCTCAATACAATCTTTTAACGTGGTTTAGTTCCTGTTGTTCAGAATCGAAAACAAAATCAGATTAAAAATGTACGTGTAAGATGGGTAAGAACTAAAGTAAATTAAAAATCCCTAGGATATAAAATAAATCCTTTTTAAATATAGACTAAAATGCAAAAGCATATTACATGTATAAGGACAAAATAAATAACACAGATTCATGTTATGAACTAAAGAAATATGGACAATTGGCATTCTATAGACCACAAAGAGCATGAAAGTAATTGAAAGATCTCTCTCCTACGAAAACAAGACACAAATTTTATTGTAATTTTTTCAAATATAAAATGGAGATTTTATTTATTATTTATGTTTCAATTTTTAAAATTTAAAAATGATTTTTTTATTTTTATTAATTTTGATATTTCTTAACATCTAATATTTATTTGCAAACTTTATTTTTATAAAATAATATAATTCAAAACGAAGAAGTCTGTGTAAGTAACGAGAATAGAGAAAAACATGTGGTTTTGTCCAAACCACGCCACTCCCTTTCAGAAGGTTCTTGTTCCCTCCGTCTCCGCCACCTCATGGAGGCGGAGCCAAGGCGTCTCCGCTACCGCCGACCAAAAAGGTGGGAAATTGGGGCACACCCTTCTGGGCGTTATCCGTTCCAATTCGACGCCAATTCCGAAACTAGCAGAACATGAAGGAGAGATCAGTGGGTCAGATGTACTTTGGGCACTGCAGAGAGCGAGTGCTCGGAAGAAGAAGAACAGGAAGAATAAGAAAGAGCATCGGAGGGACGAATCCTCTGTGGCCACTCTCACCGAACAATCTGCTGCGGATTACACCAACGTTCGTCCACTCTCCATAAATGCAAATTGGGCTGCTAAATTGGAGGACTTGGATAAACGTCTTCGTGAGCTTTCTGATACAATTTGATTTCACTGTTGTTATTTACATCAAGATATATTTTTTTTCCTCTGATAATAATTTAACATAGTTTGCTTTTAAATGGTTGCTTAATTTTGGGTCACCTGAACGTGGCGTGCGTGCTTTTGCTTGAAGAGTGGAACTTTGGTTTTCAGTATTATACTAAATGGATGGAGTAGCTATGAATTAGCAACTTGGAAGAATATTATTTTGGAATTTTTAATTTTAATGATAAAGGCTAAAGATGATTAGGTTTGGATTTGATTCTTCATGCTTGTCTGGCTTTTCTCCACTTGCAAAGACATGAAAAACTGTTTTGCGGATTCCTTCATGCAGCACTGTAATTTTTTTCAATTATATTCTTGACTTCCTGTGTTCTAAATTCTAATTGAGAGAAAAATATGAAACTCCATTAAATGGCATTGTTCTGGTGGGTTACTAAGCCAATCTTTTATTTTTGAGTTGACTGGTTAACTTTTTCCGCAAGATATGAGCATTTTGGGGAATGGAAACTTCATTTCGTCTTCAAATCTTATGGACAGATTATTCTGTGATTGTCTTGTACTGCATTTTCTGTAGTGAAGCAGGATTGCTTATTGGGTGGGTTACCATTATCATAACTTGTGTGTGTATGTATGTATATCTATATATATATCTATATATATATATCTATATATATATATATCTATATCTATCTATATATATATATATATATATATATATATATATATAGACAGGAGCACAACAAAGGAAAGAAAGATTGCTTGTAACAAACTTCATCTGTAAAACAATAACCTCTCTAATAGTTGTAAAGCCCTATACTATATTTCTAAAAAAGACTTTTGATCAGTTTACCGTAAAATACTGAAATTGACTCCTTTTTAAATCCTTGATTTGATGAGTTCAGAAGTAATACGATATGCCTCTTAAGATTGAGATATCCTCTCCCTAGTCAACATAATGAAAGCTGGTTAACCTAAGCAAGTGGGGTTGGTGCCTCATCTGTGAAAATTTTATCGTCATCAATCCATTTCTTATGTGTGAATGAAACAGGTTGTAGCATTTATTAATACCAGCTTTGCAAGCAACCATGAAATCGTTAATGAATAGGACGAGGTAATAACATACAATGAACAGAAGTAAAACCAAAAGCATGAATCGACGATGTTTGTTCATTTCTGGGAATCAACGATCTCAAAGGTTGCCGGCAGATTTAGCCCTTCAGCAAAAGAATAAACATGTAAGAAATTATTACATGTAAGAAATTCGGCAGCCATCAATAAACATCGGTGAAAACAAACCAAACGCCTAGTTCTTGAGTGGTCCAATTTTCTCGTATAGTTTATGTTTTTCCATGAATTAGTTGGGTTTATTTTATTATTTCATTTATAAATGGCAACGAGGTAGCATTGATTAACACTGCTAAAAGTACTAATCCATTTAAAGCTCACAAAACTGCACTAACAGGTAAAGTTTTCCTGAAGCCAAATTAACACAATTTTCTACTGGCTGTCAATAAAAAATTCCAAGCATTACAAGCAGAAAATATGACAATTACTCCGCTGTGACTCGTCTAACAGCAGTAGGCACCATCATTAAAAAGTTAAATAGAATATCACTGGTCCTAATCCTAACTTTCTCTTCATATTTTTCTTCTTTTTCCCCTTTCATGGGATAGGGATAGAGATTGTGTAAAAATGTATAGCAAATGGTTCCCAAAATCCCCTCACCACCAAAAGACAGATAGCATTAATCTGTCTTGTATCCTTAATAGGGTCGATACCTTCTACTACGATTGCCTTCATCATTGCCACTACCACCTCCTCGCCCTGGCTGCCCACTTGGACCATTACTCCGATCACTTCTGCGAGGTCGGCTGGGTGGCGCTTGTACACCAGGTTGTTGTCTGCACCATATCACCATTATCAACATCACTTATTTTTTCCAATTTTCACAATTCAGTTTAATAAAACTAAATAAACATTACTCCATAGCATAGAATATAAACTTATGATTCAAATTAAAAAACATGGACAACAATGATTGAAAATTACACACGAAATAGAAATAAAATTGACAGTAAAATTATGTACAGAACATTTTATAGTAATGATGATGATACATAATATAATTTTTATACAATACCAATAATTTAAAAAACGTATTGGGTTACAACTTTTTTCCATTACTGTGTTAAATTACTATTATGCATAATTGCCAATGCAATTTTAAATTATATTGACAATACTAAATAATATACTATATTAATTTATAGTATGATTTAAATTTAAAACACGTTCTTATTAGTATTTTGATATAATAAAATTTATGTAAATTGAATTTGCAGAAACTTACAGGACATAGCCAATTCGACCGTCTGGTAACACCATTGGAACCATTTGCATTCCTGCTGGCATTGGACCCCTACCATATATCATTGGCTGCTCACACATGCATAAGAACCCACAAAGATCCAAGCGGATTAGAACAAAGGATAAAACACGAAACAAAGACATAAGGTATAAATATACATTGTAACTCAGTAAATACCTGTTGATAACCACCACCAACACCATATCCAGCCCCTAAAGAGCCATAAGGATTTCCAGAAAAGTTACCATACGCAGGATGAGGAAGATGGTTTGGATGCAGTCCAGGATTGTAGCCGTACCCTCCATCTGGTTTTTTATCAGCTTGAGGCTTCGCAAGAACAACTTCAAGAATTTGTCCTGCAGTTCAAATCCATTAAACACTGAGCAAGTGATAGCTGACACTTGTTAATGATTTTTATGCATAGATAAGTGAGATACTACTCCTTACTCTTTTTGCATAGAAATTCAATTAAAGAAAAATAAAAATAGACAAACATGAAGAGACAAATTTGACTTATTACAAATAGTATAAAACAAATACCATCAATTTCATATTTCTCAGTATCTTTTACAGCTTTCAATGCACTAGACCTCTCTGCATAATGAATGAAGCCAAAATCGCGTTTTCCTCCAGCTTTGCCAGGTGGCATGACCACTTTTGTTACTTCTCCATGGCGACGAAATAGTTCCTTCAGTTGTTCGGTGGTAACATTCTCTGGTATGTTCTTGACGTACAGAGCTTTAACCTGAAAATGCCAAAACAAAAAAGGTTTGAAAGCAAAACTTCAATTAACTCAGCAGTTCCTCGTAGGCTCATAGTCCTAAAAAACACATAAATATAAACACCGCATATCAACATTTATGATGCTTTAGACGATCAACATCAATCCCTTTTTTAAACAAAACCATCTTTCTGTAAGTGTCAGTCATTAATATTACCAAAACAATGATCCAGAATCTAGAAAGTAAAGACACTTAAATGTTTCAGATATCTGTACATTTCATGCCAAGGAAAGATTGAGAAACATGGCAAGGACCAGAAAAATTTGGGATAGAAAGGATACGAGAAGAAATCCAAAGTGATTGAAAGGGTAAATGTTATGCTTACAGAAACAAGGATGAGCTTATATGTGCCAGAAAGCTAGCTTCATAACTAACAACCAAACTAACCAACTAAACATGTGGTAATAGCTCCTAGCAACCTGAACAATAGACATTACAACCTAAGGATTAATAATACAAGCCATGAGAATGAGAAACAGCAATGACCAAGAAGCATAACCCAGAAGTCTTCAACAAGAGTGTAGGTAAACTTAATCTTATTATTACGCCACTACAGTGCGTATTAAAGCATATTGGAAATTGGTCCACCATATTGCGGGAACAATAATCTAAATTCCAAACTGAGACAGAGACTTAATAAGAAAAGGTATAAGCTGAAGTCAAAATTTAACACCTAAGGCAGTTGCAAACCAACACCGTATAAAATATGCAGATGAATTTGAAGATTCTGACAGTCATGCATGGCAAATATATCGAATAGGAATCTCATATTGAATGAAACTGACAGAAGAACTATTCTTTGCCAAGTGTTTCCCTTCACAAGTGACTGCCCCTTTCTTACAACTGAGCACTTGTGAAATTCTCTCCAAATTCATATTCCTGAATGACCCTCCCGATCCTTACTACCTCCATATATTTAATTTATCCTCTCCAACAAATCAACTGCGGTAACTGTCCCTCCTCAGCGAGACTTCTAAATTGTGATAAGCCTGACCTCAAAATAAAGTAAACTCATCTTCCCATCCACCTTTTTATAACCAAAAAAGAATGTTATGAGAGCCAGTTTTTCACTTTACTTTTTTTTCTCCTTTTTGAGGAAATGATACAACTTGGTCAAATTAACAGATAAAAAATGCAGCTCGGAAAATGACTGAACCTAAATCACAATAAATTTCACCAACAGCAAATAGGTCTTCCTATATGCTGAGATCCATGTTAAAAGCATAAAGAAACTTGAAAATACCCATAAAATTGGGTTCTTCAGTGTGAGAAGGAAAAAGAGGAAACGATAGCAAGGAAGGGAAGAAGGGATACATGTCCAATCCAATCAAACCCTTGATGCAATGATAGAGAAAGCTATAAGAAACTTCTCATTTGCATTCCACCTTAATTCTGGAAATTACCTGTGAAGAAGCCGAATGATCAGGAGAGTTCTTTGGATCTGCCCATGTGACAGTGGGTGTATTGCCATCCAGCTTAAAGCTTGCATTTGACATCTTTTGCCGAGAATAATCAGCACATGCATTATTGTAATACAAAACAAAAGCAAATCCACGATTCCTACTTGGATTTTGAGGGTCCTGATAAAAACAAAATGGAGACGGAATAAAACATTAGGCCTGACAAAAGTTTAATGTAAGCTAGTAGCACAGCCACTGGAGACTGAACCTTTATGAGCTCGATATTTTCCACTCCAGGACCAACTCCTTCAATGACTTTCCTAAAGTCATCTTCCGTCCATGTTTTTGGAACATTACCAATGAATAATCTGTGTTTGGTTTCAGAAAGTGAACACCTCAAAGTTTTACCCTGAAATGATGAAAATTTTTAAAACCATTCACCAACATTGGATTCATAATTGAAATCTGACTAGAAAATAAAATATAGACAACAAGACACTTTGAGGGAGAACGGCAATACCTTAAATTCCCTGCTATGTATCTCCTCGATTGCCTTTTGTGCTACCTCTTTTGTTTTAAAAGCAACAAAGGCATAACCCTTGTTTTCACCAGTGTCCCTGTCTTTCATTAATCGCACCTGAAAAGTAACAATAAATAAAAATCTTACTAATAATCCCAAAGTTTGCCATCTGCAGAAAGGACAAGTTTATCATGTCATTACATCAATTTATCAAGGCTCACCTCAAGAATGTCACCCATCGGCTCGCACAAATCCCTTAAATCATCTTCACATACATCCCGAGGAAGTCCACCAATAAAGACTTCGGAACCATGAGGTGGAAGGGAAAGAAGTTCGTCATGCTTCTCTTTCTCATCTTCATCAATGAATGACGGTTTTTGATCATCATCTCCAAATTCAGTGGCAATGTCACTTTTTTCTGCTTCAGGTAATTGGTCCTTCCCACCAACCTCTGCTGTTGAGTCCTCGTATTCATGTTCCTCAACACTACCTTCAGCGTTTTCATCTTCACCTCCATCCACTCCATCGTCATCTATTTGTTCTTCAACATCATCATCGATCTCTTCCATGAAATTTTCTTCATCAAGGTCCACTCGCTCGTCAATTTCTGCACCTTCTGACATGATTGATTCAGGCTTTTGTCATGAACAGCTGAATACCTGCAGGTTCACATATTAATCACAAAATCTGTACAGAACTTTAGGATTTACAGGACACCAGCTTTAGGTAATTGTCTTTTCAGAGGGGAAATTTTTTTCTAGGACAGTTAGAGCGGAGGCGTACAGAGGCATAATGTCAGACAGAACCACATAGACCACCCAGCAACATCCCTAAATTGTTTTCATTTGGACAGTGGGTAACTGAATTGAGATCCTAAGGGTTGTGTTTGAGAAAGAAATTTGGGAGGGAAGAGAAGAGAAGGCATTTGAGAAAGGTTTATATTGATTGGGTGCTTTTTTTAAATTAAGGGTTTTGAGAATTTTTAAAACCCTCTAAAACCCTAATTCCCCAATTTGAGGCATTAGAAAAAACAACTCAATAGTCCCGGCCAACTTTTGCAAATTCTGGCTCATTCATGTTCTCTCTGGTTTATAAGCATGTAGAAACTCTCTCTCTCATCCATGTTTATCTTCTCAGCACTGGGAACCTCCGTCTTAGCCCTCCTACTCACTGGTGATTGCAATTAACAACAAGGGGCAACAGCAAGTTTTCCTGCATGCGTAGATGTGGATATGGGCGTTGTCCAGCAGAAGGACATAGTAGACCTGGTCCTTGGGGATCTGAATGACATAGGTTCCCACTGGCAGCAAGATCATTGACACAATCGAGGATACATGGATATACTGGCCAGCCGTATCCATTCCTCTTGTAAATCAATGACACAATCAAGGGCGAGTGCTGAGAACTTCCCCTTCATTTCCTTTCCCTCCTAACTGGGAGAAAATTCAGGCCTAATTGTTCATTCGGCTCTTGACCTATTCCAGTTCTAGTTCTACACTATCAAAATGGGCAATAATATTTTCATCGAAATCTGTATACAGACAAAATCTTGTTTGTCCAATGCTGGAACAGAAGAATGGCGACAAATTGAACCGGCTATTAAAATTAAACAAGACAAAGAAGCAGACACTCAAATCTCGGTGAGATAGAAAACCCTGCAAGGTTAGGTTAGGGTTAAACCCTCCGATGTGAGTGGGAAAGGAGATGAAGAGGAGTACAGAGCAGAAAAATGTGACATACCAAAGGGAAAGATGGTTTCTTGGTAGATTAAGGACCGAAAATGGCGATATGAGAAGGGTTAGAATTGGATCGAAAGAAGAAGTGGGGCGAAGAAAAAGTGGCATATTTATGATGGAAATGAAAAAAGGAGGGATTTTGGATAGCGTACCAGTGCTAATAAATGAAGGGTTTTCGGATTAGCTTCTGAGTGGGTTTCGGTTCTGTGATTCTTCTTCTTCGTTTCGTTCTCACCCTTCTTCCTGTACAGAGAGAGAGAGAGACAAAGACTGAGATGTGTGTATGTGTTTATCTGCCAAACCCTCTTTTTCCAGATGCCCCAAATAGACAATGATATCAAATGGTCGTTCTCATTTTATTCATTTGCACCCGCGCTATCCACCAATTACCAATTCCCACGTGTTCCATTAATCAATGACCACCTTTTTATATATCCCACCTTATTATAATACAAAATTTAAATTTCCTTATTATATATCTAATACAAAATTTAAAAAATGAGTTAAGGTAGCATTTTTTTTCTAAGTCACGTTACTTATCGTTTATTTAAAATATTTATTTGGCTTTATTTATTTATTTGTCCTAATTATAATAATATTTTACAATCTTACAGTTAAAACTAAAAAGAAAAATATTCAGGCAAAAGTTATTATAGTCTTATAAAATTGAGGTGAACGTTTCATGAAAAAAAAATATATAAAGTGTTTTTATATGTGTGCTTTTTTATTTTCTTTTATGTTTTATATGGTAATTTATTTCATTATACTAGTATGCATATATGTAGTTTATCTATATTGTTCTGATAATAGTCTATAATGATCCTGTTTGGTATTATATAGCTTATTATAAAAAGTTGTTAAATATTTTACATACATATAATATATGGATGAAATCAAACTTTCTCTTTTTTTTATATCAAATTAGACTTAATTTCACCTTTTTAAGGTAATATCAAAATCATTTAAATGTTATCTCTTAATTATGATTTCAATGTTTAGTGGTTGTCTAACTATGTTAACTTTTCTTTAATTAGTAAATAATTCAAAAGTGTGTATAATATTGAAAAGAATATATCACTAAAGCGTGTTCCATAAAATAGTATTGGGTGATATAATTATTTTTTTTTATTCAGAGGTAAAAAATTGATAAGCATGATCAATCATGCTTGTTATATGTCATCAATAATCTATTTAGCCTTTTTAATCCTAAATTTTATGTTTTTTTCTAACTGTTATTATTTTTTATTGTCTTATTTAATTTCATCATTTATTTTTAAAGTTTTTTTATTATCGTTTATAACTTTTTGACTAATGTCTATTAGATCAATTTATTATTAATTTAGATTCTAATGATATTTGATCTAACGCTAAATAGTTTTCTTAGTTTTAACATCACAAAGCATAAGAGATTAAACTCCTAAAAGTCCAAACAATATTAGGTCTTTAAAAATAATTATTAAAGTACATAATGACTTTAAAAATTATACTTCCATTTCATCATCGCCTATAACTTCCATTTCATCCTCACTTTGAACCTTCACTTGATCACCCTCACCTTCCACTTCATGTTCATTACCAACTACAATTTGTATCAGAGACTTACTATTGTGATGACCATTTTCATTGTTATCCTTGGCAACTTCTACAAAGTCCTCAACATGACTACTATCTCCATTCTCTAAAGGTCCATACAGAGGTCAAGAACTTCATTTAATTCATTCTCTACAACTTCTAGCTCATCCACACCATAGATCATAAACAAGTGAACTTTGTCATAATACTTGATCATCTTGTCCATATTAATAGCACATTTGTCATCATACAATTGATGCAACATATTTTTAATAAAATAAAACAACTCTTTGACTTCAATATATCCCAATTCCTTAAGTGAACCTATGACTTCAAAGTAACTTCATTTACCAAGATCGCGTGACCAATATCTCGTTTCTCCACCAAAATATTTAAATGATAAATCATTTTCCAAGGTCTAATTGTAGTGGACCACAACTTCAAATTTTTCATCAGACATCCCAAAATAATAATGTATGCAACCCTGTAAAATTAAAAAAATACTTTAATAACATGTGGACCACTAACATATTTAAAAAGCTTAAAAAAGACATGAGAAAGCAATCCTAAAATTAACAATCAACATATAAACAATTTAAAATTTTGGGACACTGGGTGTAATCCATTCATACAAAAAATAACATTTTACTCAATCCACATAATGTGAAAAACATCAACACACCAAAATGGACAACAAACAAAAACGAGTTTTAGGAAACTAAGGACCTATTCAAATAATCGAGTTGGTATTCATGATTCAATGAAGGATGTTAAGACAATATCGTATAGAGAAAGACTGAATCATCTAAAACATCTATAATTTTGAAGTTTAGCAAACAACATTAAACGAAATAATCTTAAATAAACAAACGTCTAAGAAAAATAAGAACACATATATATCGCACATAAAACATAAGCACGTCCTCGAGTGATCATAAGAGAGAGCATATGAACATTAGGTAACGAATAACATAGAACTATCTAGATGCCTACTTAACCAGGAACTGAAAGCCTAAAAAAGTTATGCTAAAACGTGTCTAAACGCTAATCTAAAAAGTCCTATCACAAGAGATCTAGCAAATAGTGTTACAAGGTCTAACAAGTGAAAAATGTCTGATCTATATGGGAAACCTTTACAAGAATACGAGATAAGACAACAAGCTTAAAAGATCTAAAAAACATACGTATTACAAAGGTGTTGACTTAAAGAGAGATATAAGCTAAAACAAGATGACGTGTTCTGAGAAGAAATGTCTGATCAATAGGAAAAACCTACATACAATTGTCAAGACAATATACTTAAGATATATACACATTCTTGAAGTGATGGGTGAAAAAGTGTCTAAATGAATCTTGTAAAACAATAAGCACAAGAATCTATCAAGTAAAAACATGCTTACAGAGATGTTTTATGTCAAGTATCGTTTAAAGAACATAAGGACATAACAAAAAGACATACATTTAGTTCTTAAGGAAGAAACATTCACCCTTGAGAAATGAAATAACTCTGAAAGTCTGACATCTCATATCTAATCAATGATATAGATAAAAGAAATTGTCTAATGAAAAGCAAAACAAATCATATAACTCTCATTGCTCTTTATTCACAAGCTTTTGATGCTTTATATTGAATATGCCTCATATTGTCTAATATTATTTGAACGTTGCGATCAAATGATAAATTTATTATTAACAATACATATGACAAGATGTTTTGATCATACAGTACAAGTTAATATTCATAAACAATAAAACCATTTAATGTTATTTAATACATGTACCATTAAAGTGTTATTATGCTTGCATACTTTGTCCTCGTTATATATGCAGAACAAGAATGAAAAATGGGTTAACCAAAACAGTTACATATATGAATAAAGATGTTGAGAAGAGCAAAGAACATTTTGAAAATGTTTCTAAGTGAAGATTTTTAATCTAATATACATACAAGTCTTGCTTCAATCATTGTACCTCTACATGAAAACACTTGAGTTTGACAAACTATTAAAAAGAGTTATAAAACTTATCCAAATATCAATTATACATTCAATGAGAATTTCTTCATAAGATTGTATAAAGAAGATTTAAAAAATAAGAAAAGAGGCGAATGAGAAAAACAAATGAAGAAAAAATAAATATATAGTCAAAAAATAAGATGAGGTTAAAACATGTAAGGTTGAATAAAAGGAAAGTTAAATAATATAAAATTAAGAATATATTGAAAAAATATAAAGAAAAGAGAAAACATGCTGTCTTATATATAATCAAACATTTGAACCGAAACCTTAAATAATGACTAAATGTTGTCTTGTGAACTAGAACACACTTGTTATTATATTTTCAATTTAATATGTTTTAATCAAACATTTACTTAAAAAAACATATGCTCATCCTAGTCACTGAATTTTAAAAAAATATACTAGTCACTATTTTTTAAATGAGTTAAATAATTCCGTGAGCGTTGTTAGTATCATTAATAAAAGACACAAATGACTTAAAATCAATAATTAAGTGATCAAGCTTAGCAAAATGTGTTTATATCATGATATTTTAGCTTTACATGTTGGAATTTAGTTATTAAAATTATAAAATTGAAAAATATTTTTTATTATGAATAATGATTTAAATTTTTAAAAAATTATTAAAAGGATAAAATTTAAAAAAAAAACAAAAAAGTGTACATCTCTTTATACTATATATAGTTATAAATATAATATTTATTTTTAACTTATTAATTTACTAATTGTAATAAAAGCAAATTTCAGCGTTAAAAATAATGTAACGGAGGTGAAAATACTAGGTTGTATCAATTAAGGTTAATTTTTTTTCATGCAAGCTAGTGTAGGAGGTAGTTTTTGGGATGAGACCAGCCATTACCAATAAACGCGATTGATACGGTGCGTTTCACGAGCACAGCACAAGAACAAACAAACGCAGGTTTCCAGTTGAAGGGGTTCGATCGAAAACCACTCGTGCTAGGGTTTCTTCTCTCGGAAGCCATGGGAGGTGAGGAGAAGCGCCACCAGATGATGCAAAACCTCTTCGGCGACCAATCCGAGGAGGAGGAAGAGCTCGACGTCGATTCCGAGCACGAATCGAACCCCCAACTCAATTACCCCTCCGTACGCCCCAATTTCACACTCCTTCTCCTTGCAACGCGTTTGGATCCCTACCCTAACCGTTTTTTCATGTTTTGGCGTTTTGCTTTTTCAGGACGAGGGAGAGGGAATGGGGGAGCAAGAGGGAGAGGGCGAGGTGGAGGGCCAGGGGGAGGTGGAAATCGAGAGCGAGGGAGACGGAGAAGGAGAACACGATCGCGAAAGCGAGGGCGAGAGGGAGCAGAGCTCGCAGGAGGTGGAAGTTGGAGAGAGAGAGGAGAGTGAGGGAAGAGAGTCGGATAGTGACGCCAAAGATGACGGTTATAGCCAGCGTGGCGTCACGAGTAAGCGCCGCGATGACGTCGTTGAGAGCGGATCTGAAAGGTCGGAGGAGAATCATTACGATCACCACGAAGATGAGGAGGAAGAAGTCGACGAAGCTAGAAGCCCCAGGTATAATGTTGCACGGAAAAATGTGGCTGAAGTATGTTGGTATTTGTGGACGGGTTTATGTTTTCCTTTATCAGTATTGAAACATGTCATTGATTAGGGCATAGGATAGAACACAGGGAATTACTGATGACCCAATTCTTTTTGTGCTTAATTATTTTAGTTTTTCAAGTTTTGGATTCTAGCGCGGCGCCTAATTTGATCCTCTGACCTAGTACCGGTTGACAAGTTCATCCTCTCTGCTAACTACATTTAACATTTTCTAACTGAAAGGATGAACTTGTTTTACAGCATATAATTAGAGGACCAATTTTAAACAAAAAGGAAGTTGGAGGACCGAAGTGAAACATTAAATGAAGTTAAAAGATCAAACGTCAAAGAACTAATCTTGCCGAGTGTTTTATAACTGCTGCATGACATTAAGACTGATAGTTTGTCTTTTTTCCTTGTTTTTTTAAATTAGTGTGTCGCCCAGAGATGAAAAAGAAGATGAGACTCGTGACTTGCATTCGGCCCCTGAAATTCGTGATGTATTTGGTGATTTTGATGATGATGAAGAAGAGGAAATGGGGTATGCTGTTCAGCAGGACATCGAACAAGATTCAAATGTTAGTGAAGGTGCCAATAGTGATATTGGCGTCAATAATGAATTTTTCCCTTTATCTGTGAATTTCCCAAATTTTAAGAATTGATGATATTATTGGTTTCCTGCCCCAGAGATATCCTGTGGAGGAGGAAGGAAGTTACGGAAAGAACCTGAGACCAGAAGATATACTTGCTGATGAAGATCATCAGTATGAATCAGGGGAGGAAAACTTTGAGATAAAAACTAAAGAGAAGCCACTTGGCCCCCCTTTAGAATTGGAAGTTCCATTACGACCTCCTCCAGCTCTCCCAGACAAGGTCTGCTTCTAATTAATAAGTTTACTTTTTCGAGTGAAAGCCCTTTATTATTATTTCATATTTTAATTTTAAATTAGCTTTTAACTTGGTGGCTGCAAAACATGAGCAATTGTCACTCTTCTTGTGTCGTTCGCATTGTTGTGATAAAGAAGTTGGCATGTGTAGTGTGCGTGAGTGACTCCTGAATTGGAAGTGTTTAAGGAAGTGCATCTCTTAAGAAAGTTTCTTGACAACTTCCCCATGCCAAAGATGGTGACATGTTGCAAATTAGATGGGAATTGTACAAATCAGGTTATATGATAACAAGGTCATGATGAATACGTTTTTATACGTAATATCTCTCAGGTTTTATGTATAGATTTATTGCCTTTTATAATGATGTGCATCCTGGTAAGACAAGTTGAGTTTCATTATTCAGACACTTGTATTTTAATCTCTCTCTCTCTCTCTTGGCAGATGAACATGATTAAAGTTTCCAATATTATGGGTGTTGACCCAAAACCATTTGATCCTAAAACATATGTGGAAGAGGATACTTTTGTAACTGATGAATCTGGAGCCAGAAAGCGCATACGGTTGGAGAATAATATTGTACGTTGGAGGACTGCTAGAAATCCTGATGGCACTGCATCTGTAAGTAATTGTATACCGTTTCTTATGCATGCTATCAATTATAATTTCTGTCAAATTAAATGGGATGAAGACGATTGTGATGTTCTTGTGTGTAACTTCTTAACTGCTTTTACATCATTTGTATTCGTTTCTACTACCTTTTACCAGCCTAATTATATCATAAAATATTTGTTTTTGCATTTTGAGGTTAAATATTGGGATGGATTCAGGACAGAATGGCCAAATGTATTCTTTTGATGTTCTGGAGTCTACGATGCCTTCTGTCGATAAAATCTGCCCTTTGGTTGACATAATCTGATTTAGTTTTGATGTGCATGAATGGACATGATTTTTTTGAACTGTAGTAGATTGATAATCTGTTAAGGAAGTTTATGATATTTTAAGGATATGGAGTATCAAATTTGAAGCTGATCATGAGGGCGAGGAAGTACTTCAATAAAGTCATTAGTACTAAATAGGAATAAAATGCTCCATGTTCTATTATGTTTACCCTTTAACTTTGTAGAAAACCAGGTGGGTTAGTGTTATGATGATTTGTCATTCATGATCAGGTTGCAGTATATAATTGTTTGCAAGAAATGTATCATGGATTTTCTATTACTGTAGTATGAAAGCAATGCCCGCTTTGTGAGATGGTCCGATGGCAGCCTGCAGCTTTTAATTGGGAATGAAGTTCTTGACATATCAGTGCAAGATGCACAGCATGATCAAGCACATCTTTTCCTTAGACACGGAAAGGTGAATTTTTTTATTCCTGTGAATGTCTTGATGAATTACCATTTCCCCCTAATTGTTTGTGTTTACATGCTTCAGGGAATCCTTCAATCACAAGGAAGGTTATTGAGGAAAATGAGGTTTATGCCATCTTCCTTGTCTTCAAATTCTCATCGGCTGTTGACTGCCCTTGTTGACTCAAGGCATAAGAAGGTTTACAAGGTGAAAAACTGCATTACTGACATTGATCCTGAGAGGGAAAAAGAGGAAAAAGAGAAGGTATAATTAATAATTCAATAATTACGTGCTAAGTGTCTCTTGGGTACCATCATCTAATTTCTTTATATCTTTTGTAGGCTGAAAGTCAAAATATCCGGGCTAATGTGCTTCTTAACCGAAAGCGTGAGAAGGTGAGCCGGAAGTATACTCCAGCTGTGGATAGGAGGCGGCAACTTTCTCCTGGGTTTTTAGAGGATGCATTGGATGAGGTATAAAAGTCTGTTTTTGTTTTGGTCACGTATCTCCTGCAATTTTCTGTTAGCATATCTGGGTACATAAAACTATGACAGTTCCATTATTTACCCATCGTTCTTTCCTTCAGGAGGATGAAGCAGATTACTATGATTCTCGACGTACTCAGCGCCGCTTTGAGGATGATTTGGAAGTGGAGGCCCGAGCAGAGAAACGAATTATGAATGCTAAAAAGGTATTGTTTCTCAGTCTCCGGAAATTTGTTTGTATATTGATTGTTTTGGCATTTGTCATTGATGAGGGCTTTTTTATTTTTCTGGAATTTAGTCACAGGGACCTAGAGACATCCCTCGCAAATCTTCTTTTCCACCTGCTAAATCCTCTCGAAATCCAGTGGGTTACCAGGATGATGAGAGAGAGGAGTCTGAGTATGAAACCGAAGAGGAAGATGAGAGGCCTCCTCCACGCAAGAGGGATGAGGATACTGAGCCAGAGTATGAGGATGAAGAGGAAGATCACTATGAAGAGGGAGAACAAGTTAATGATGCCTCAGATGAGGAGGAAGAGGAGGTACTGCATATTTTATTAAAAATAATACATATTTAAATTTTTGGCTGTAGGTCCATAGATATTTAGTTTCAGATTGCTTCTTATCATGCTCTTTTTAGCTGTTGATAAGAAGGTATATTACGTGTGATTTGTTCATGCATTTTTGTTGTTTTTAAATCTTCCTCATTTATAATGTTTCCATTCTATGCACTGGTTTGTACTGTGAAGATATTTATATTTTTGTTTACAAGACTGCTGTACGTGTGTCCTCTGTGTGCTTGTACATCTTGTGGGTAGGGTGAAAGTTCATAAGATGAAGCATTTTTTGTCAGATATTATATCCTTATGGACTTATCTCTTATTGTCAGTTGTCACAACTTTGGATGAAATCCCACGCCATTTTCAAAAACACCCAACATGTTTCAACAACGTTTTGATTATCCATATTCCCATATTTTTTGTTTCCTATTAGTGTTCCTTCATTGTTGTACTTTTCTTTTATGACTCATAAATATATGTGGATATAAGGATATTCGATTGCTATGCCATGGTTTTAAAACTAGTTGGATGTTTTATTGCAGGAACCAAAGCAAAAGAGTAAGGAGTTTAGAGGCAGTGCCAAGAGGAAGGGATTTGAATCAGATGAGGAGTCTCCTCCAAGGAAAACAACCACCCATCGACGGATGGCAGTTGTGTATGATAGTGATGAGGAATGAACTTCCTTATGCTAGATTTTCACGGTGAGTATTCTTAGTCTCTAGAATTTAATTACAATACAGGGTAAGAGTTTTAACTACGGATCATCTATATAAGATTGTTTAATTTGTAATTATTTTAATTTGCAGTGATGTTCCAGCGAAGGGTGTGCGTAAGAACTGCAGCTTTCGGATGCATCATTGGCTGAGATGACTCAATATTTTTCCTTATATAGCTATAAGTTTAATATTTCATCCTTGTATACATAAAGTAGAGGCTGATATATTGATGTAGTACTTAGTCTCAGTCTCTCAGGTCACACAATATATGTTGATTCTCTTGATAATGGTTTTAAAAAAGATCAGTGTAAATAAGTTTGTTCTCTGTATTTTCCGTTCGCAAACCTTTCGCCCTAGGGAAGGTAATGGAAACGGGACGCACCTTCCCCTCTTACTTTCTCATAGAATGCTGACATTAGTTTGCGACTTTATATCTTCTTTTGATAAAAAATGCATTAAAGAACATGAACACTCAGGTTTTAGAAGGAGACTAGAAAACAACAGTTCTTCCATATGTATATACCAACGTGATTTTATTAAATGATAAATTCATGAAGTTTAGTTACTATTTTGTTACGATTTTAATATGTCTAAACCCTCATGAATATCTGGTAACTTTATTTTGGAATTTAAAATGTTTAATTATATAGTGTAATTTTTATTTCAAAAGTAAATGGTTTTGGTTTTGGATGTTTAATGACACTTTTGTTGATGTTGATGTAAGTGTTTTGGGGTGGGCAGATTTAGTCATGTAAGCGGATTATCCCACAAACCAAATTAGGTTGTCACGAATAGAAATGAGTAGGTTGGAATGTAATTTTAAAATCCTTTGGTATCAGTTCCCATACATCGTTACAAAATCCAATGAAATTTTCTTTGCATGAGATTGAATCCTGTGTACGTGAATCATAAATTTCATAACTTTTAAGAAAATTTAAGTGCACTAAACTTCAAATGTTTCTTTTTATTTTTATTGAATTTTAATTTTGCAGACTTTATGAAGTATTTCAATAACAATCAAATATAATATTTATTTTAATATTAAATATGTTTAATAATTTTATTTTTACTTTGTAACTATTTAAATAATCTTGGTTGACATTCTTTTCTTTTTATCAAAGATTGCACGATTTTTCTAGCCGATATTGACAAGGACTTTTTTTTTATTATATATTACAATTAACTAAAGTTATTTTTAGCTAACATACCGTAATTATTGACTCTTTTTTTTTTTGCTAGTGTTTATCAAATTTCTCCATTTTACTCGGTCAAAACAATCACAATTAAGGTTGGTTGAAAATATTTTCATTTACGGTAGAAAAAAAATCTCTAAGCAAATTTGGACGATAAATAAATTTAGTGATGTTTGTTAAAATATATGTTAAATAGGTTTTATTAGAAAGTTGTTTTGTGTTATAATTAGTGTAATCACTAAAAAGAGTATTAAGTGAAGAAGGGGGTTGAATCGACCCTTTTAAGAAAAGTTAAACCCTCTATCACTCTTTCTTCCAATTTTATCACCTTAAAAGATAAATGGAGATCAGACACAAACACATGTGTATAGTTTGCATAAAAGAAGCTGTGTAGATTGAGTCATCAATTTATTGATCTGCGGACAGTGATAACATTATAGCGTAATCGGAATAAAGAACAACTGCTAACAAATTAAATGACAGACATAAATTTTATTGAGATGGAGGAAGTAATAAGGATGTTTTATGGGAACTGGTAACTGCTGAAGCAAAACTACAGTTCTTCATAATTCGTCCTTAAAATCATTTGTTTCTTTAGTTTTCTTAGAAACATGAGTGCAAACCCTTGCTTCTTTATAAATTTTCCCTGGTTTGCATAAGTAATCCTTCTTTGGTGAACAATGTCTATCTTCTGAGCAAATGCACATTCCTTCCATTGCACATCCATCCTTAAATACTGTCACCCCTTCTCTAAGTCCAAGCATTTGATCTGTCCACTCACTCGAGAAGATTTCATCTGGGTCATACTCCTCTTTAACCTTCAAAAATTTTTCTGCGTTATCATACTTTTTTATTATTCCAATAAATGCTAAGTTTCTATTTTTGCCCCAGTGGGGTAATCCTCCGTATTTGAACAATCCAATCTGTTCTATTTCTTCAAGTATATCTTGGAAAAGCCTAGGAGCCAATGGATCTTTACTGCGATAATAAGTGATGTCAAAATCCACAGCATCTTCTGATTTTCCAAGGTAAGCGCTGGAAGCTGTAACATAGCGCATAAGGATTCCATTCGCTATTTCTAACCCACACAGTGACCTTGGCTCCAAATCAACGAGTTTCTGCACATCTTCCACGAAGTTTTTTACTACAGACAGCGAAATGCTAAACGCAGTTTGGTGAAAGAACTCCCCTTTTATTCTTGAATCCCATGGACATGCTGTAATCAATCCATCGTTCAAACTATCTAAACATGTTCCTGATGCTTGCACCCTGTTGCTAAAGCCAACAACAGGATATCCAAGAAAGATACCTGCATCATAATCATATGTTTAAATAGATTTATATTCTTTTATTTCAATCTGAAAGTTTTTTTATTTTACTCAAATCAGTACCATTGTTAGTCAACCCATAAGCAATGCCTGACAGTAGTGCAGTTATCAACTTCGCACCAACACACTTCCCATTAGCATCGCGTGTTGCTTCTTGAAGTTCCTCTGTTAAATGAAGATGTGAAGAAACAACTATTATAAACAGAAAATTTGCCAATCTCGAAAACAAGTGATCGGATTTGTTAAAGAAGAAGACTATTGAAGTTAAATAACGATATATCATTAATGATTGTCCTTTTCTTTGTTTTTTTATTCGTGTACACACATATTCAAATATGCATGCAGTTGATTAAAGAAGAACACAGTTGAAGTTAAATAATATATATAACTGTGCTTGGATTGATCTATTCAAAAGTAGGTTCAAGTTGAAAGAAATATAACATGCATGCACTGCCTCTAATAGATATATTTTTGTATGATATTGATTATGGAAGAATAGAAAAATTATGAACAGATATATCTATCTGGAACCTGTAGATCTAACAACAGCTAATGCTGCTGTGGCTGTGGAACGAAATGGGAAGAAATTGTATGAGCCATTTCCAGATGCATTAACAGATACACGGTCATCGATTCTATACACAGCTTTTTTCTGACTTGGGTACCATATTACATCACCAAACTCATGTTTTCTTCCAAAAGTAACAAGTTCATCTCCTAAATCTGTATCATCTTTGGTGATATATGTAATGGATCGCTTGAAGAGAGGCTCCAATGTTAGGGTAACCTGTATATATAAAAGTGTAAATCAAACTGGTAGTTATACCAGTTCGTATATATTTGAAAAAGGTGAAATTTGATTTAGTTATATTTTTCAATCATTAGAATTTTAAGTTATTTTTTTTTTAATTCAATAGTATATTCTTAAGGGAAGTATTCAGTGGTATATATATTAAGAAAAATATCTGTCCATTATTAGACTGACATGAAAATAGAATATACAGTAAAATGTAAATAATTATAATGTTTTGAAGGTGGAGGGTGAGATTCTTGGTTTTATCTTAGCTGCAATGGTGCATAATTTGACGGTTTATTTAATTAGAAAGATTTGACTTGGCATACAATTGGTTATTAAAAAATATACTATTAGTTGGATATTTTGAGATTTGTAATTATGCCGAAATTATTGACTAATTCAAATTAAAATTACATATTAATCTCGTTGCCATTTTAAAATGACAAGAGAGTCAATGTAAATTGAAAGAGATGTTTTCCACCAAAAAAGTAAATAAATTAAAAGAGATTTTTTGACATTATAAATCACTCATCCAAAGATCAATTCCTCTCACTTCTTTTAATCCTCTTACTAAGTACTAGAATTAGTTTTTTTTTTCTTTCAAAAATTAAGTCTCTAATTATGTTAGTCCAATAAAATGACTAAATTATAATTATTTACATAGTTAATATGTTTTATATGTTCTTCACATTTTCTAGTCGAGTAAAGTAACTATTTTATTTATTTATTTATTTTGGTTTATGTATATTTTTACTTTTACAAAATATAAAATTGTTATTTTTAGTCTTTGTAAAATAAAAATAGGCTATATTTTTAGTCTTTAAATCGATAACTATTATAACCTTATGAAAGAATGACGTATATGTATACCTGAGAAAGAACTCCAAGAACTCCGAGGGAAACTCTGGCTGCATCGAGAGAGGGATGAGATTGGTTAAGGGTTCGAACCTTAGCATAGCCATCTTCAGGTCCAGCAGGAGTAACGATTCTCAACTCTACCACATACTCATGAACTGCGCTTCCTTTGCCCCACAACGTGCTTCCATGAGCACCTGTTCCCATCATTCCACCAATCGTTAAACCATACCAGTACGGCGCATAAGGCAAGGCCAAACCATTCTCTCCGGCCGCCGTGATGATCTGTCTCAACGACACGCCACTCTGCACTGTCATTGTCCTTCCCTTCACGTCGATGTTCAGTATCTTGTTTAGATTCTTAGTGCTTATCAGTAACCCGTTTTCGCCATCGGGACAAGCCAGCTTGGTTATGCTGTGGGAAAAGCGCGTTGCGGCTTTCACTTTTCTTTTGTTCTTGGAAGCTGAGGCCACCGCGGATACCAGCTCCTCCTCCGAGGTGGGGTAGACAACCTCGGCGGCGCGGCAAGTGGTCCGGTCGGGGAAGATGCCATAGGTGTTGGTGATGGTGCAGTTTGTGTTTTTTGAAGCACAGCGAATGGGATCTTCTGGAGGAGTTGCAATCACTCCACAGACACAGATGAATAAGAACACAAACCTTAAAACTTGTTCCTTCATCTTTTTAATGTTTTCATCTACTCACCCTGTTTGTGCTGACTATTTATACAACCATTTGCTAAGGTCAATGCTTAACTGTTACCTTCTCCACTTTACAATTTGATACAGTTTTTCAAATTTCAATGCAGCACACGTTATCTCAGTCTGCATCTCATATTGAGTAATACAAGTAAACTCGGTCTACTTGTAATTTAAATTCAGGTTTATAGGTTTAGTATACAAGTTTATATAGTTTATATATATAGTATACAAGTAAGAGTTATTTTCGTAAATAACACGAAATAGTTGTGAAAAAGTATAATATTTAATTATTAGAAGAAGTCCCATGACTTGGATTAGATATGGGGGAATTCAATAGTGGATTTAGCAATAGTATTAATTGAATTGCTGTCATTTTTGAAAATGAATACAAATGATGCTATACACTTGGATAATGTTTGTGAGATAAAGTAAGTTAATGAAATTATTTTGTTTGAAAATTATAAGTTTTTATGTGCATGTAATATTATATATTAAGAATGGAGAAAAACTTAAAAAACCATGTTAGATTTAGATTTGTCTAAGTTTGATTAACTTATTACGTCAGTTTTGCAAATTACATATATGGTCAAAAATCCTCTTCAATTCTTCCTGTGTATACAAAAATTATAATATCAATGACAATAACAGGAATTTTATAAGCAGAATTCTTTTCCTGATAAAAAAGTTATAATAAAACAAATGAACAAATAGAAAATAAAATAGTAACTCTTAATAGATTTCCTAATCATTCCTCTATCCAGAACCATAATGACTTCAAATATTTCTGATGTGTATAGTTATCGGCATTCATATAAAATTGGAAGAAAACTCAAAGTGGTACACTTCTTAATGTTTTCATCCTTCAAAAGTTCTGATTATTTATCTTAATGTCGCTTAAATATTAATCTACTTGCTTTTCTTTAATTCCCCATATATAATATATAACAACATGTCATAGTGACAAGTAAGCAAATGATCTGTTTTGAACTGTTCAAGGTTGATGGCCAACATATAAAGTTTGTATGCGTAATGTGGTGTGCTGAGAGATTAGTCACTCCGCGTTTATTATTATATATCTTCTTTTATTTATTTCTCTTAAACTATGCAGATACGATGTTTGTTGAAAGTCTTTTGAAACTTGTTGCATCTTAAGAGCCTGAACCAGCACAAACCTTTGCTTCCTTGTAGACTTTTCCTGGCCTGCAAAAGTAGCCTTTTGCTGGTGCACAATGGTTGTGATTGGAGCATATGCACAGACCTTCTAATGCACACCCATCCTTTGATACCATCAACCCTTCTTTCAGACCAAGAACTTGGTCTGTCCACTCGCTGGAGAATAGCCTTTCTGGATCATACTCATCTTTGACCTTCAGAAACTTGTCTGCATTTTTGTACTTGTTCATCACTCCTTCAAATGCCACATTCCTGTTCTTACCCCAATGGGGTAAACCTCCATATTTGAAAATCCCTATCTGCTCAACCTCTTCAATAATGTCTTCATACAGCCTAGGAGCCATTGGGTCTTTGCTACGGTAGTATGTGATATCAAAGTCTACGCCATCCTCCTGTTTCCCTAGGTATGCACTTGAACCCTTCACATAGCGCATCAGAATCCCGTTGTACATCTCTATGCCACAAAATGCCTTTGGTTCTAATTCAACCAGCTTTTTCAAATCTTCAATAAAGTTCTTTACCACAGACAACCCAATACTAAATGCCGTTTGGTGAAAGAACTCTCCTTTGATTCTAGAGTCCCAGGGACAGAATGTTGTCATCTTTGTATTCCTATCACTGCCCAGGCATGACCCAGAAGCCTGAATGTGGTTATGAAATCCAACTACAGGGAATCCAGAGAAGACTAAACCTGCAACTTCCAATTGTAGAGTTATGTGATTTTACTGCAGAAAAATAAATTACTTATATTATACACACACAATTCTACGTGCTCATTTTGACTGAAATGGATTAGATGAATTCAGCACCATTGTTAGTTAGTCCATAAGCAGTGGCTATAAGGGCATTGGTTGCTGTCTTTGCAACTAAGCATTTCCCCTTTGCATCACCAGTAAACTCCACAGCTTCCTCTGTAGTCAAAAAACAAAAAACGGAAACAATATTTTCATCAGAAAATTTTAAGAGATGTAGTATAAAACTATTGCCTGAACTAACAAAAGCAATCAATAAGTTAATCATATCAACCAAAAAAGGAGATTCATCGCTTTTGGGTGAAAATCCAAATTCAATATCTACCAACTCTTAAAGTTTTCACATTTATACTTTCCAAATACTGAATCAAGCACGTTGTTAGTATGTAACACTGAGTAGTAGTTTGCACGCATTGTGTAGTGAATTAAGAATAACTCGCCTGTGGTTCTGAGGAGTTGTAATTGAGTTGCAGGAGTGGAACGGAAAGGGATGAAATCGTAAACAGCATTGCCTGATATATGAATTGAAACACGATCATCAACACGATATACAGCCTTGTGTTGAGTTGGGTACCAAATTATATCTGCAAACTCATGTTCTTGTCCAAATGTTATGACTTGGTTCTCCAAATTTGAATCGTTTTCTGTAACATATGTGATGGATCGCTTGAACAGAGGTTCAAGTTTGAAAGTAATCTGCAAATTCATATACAAATCAGCATTTTGTATCATAATCATCTTCGCAACAAAAATGTAGTGTCACAATTAAGACGTAGGTTGAAAAGAAATCTCAGTATACATCCAAAATTATAGATAAAATTGCTTTTTAAAATATGTAAAGTTCAATTTTTAATTCTCCAAAAAAAATATCTATTTTTAGTTTCCTTAATTTTAAAATGTATTACTTTTGGTTCTCCAAATCATTTAAATAGCAACTAATAAAGAAGACGGTGTGCTAGCAGAATTTTGCACAAATATAAAAGTATAATTTACCCAATTAAAAGGAAATAAATAAAATAAAAAGTTTATTGTCAAACAAAAAAAAAGAAAATTTCTTAATTAAAGTAATGCTTCTATTTCTCCTTTGTATGGTACTCATTTTTATTTTTCTGATAATAGTAATCTTCTTCTCCTTTGTATATTATTACAAATTACAGATTGCAATGCAGTATTGTCCAACATAATATTGCAAATATTCACAAAAGTGATAAGTCTCTGTTTATGATATTCATCAATGTTGATGATATCATCATAATCGATGGCTTCCAATTTTCGCAGTAGAACAAATTTTTACTATTTTCTTTTAATTTTTGTGTAAATCCATTAGTTTTTCTCACACGTTAACGTACCAATTTCTTGTTCACATGTTTTGGCTGTATTCTAGGAAGGTGCTACACAGTGATAGATAATCCGTAATAAAAAAGATAGTATGTTCTTCGTATTGTATATTACTTTAAAAATAAAACATTATATGAATCACATCGCCGTGAGAAACACACATTAAAAAGTGATCGAGTAAAAAGAATGTGATGATCAGAAGGTTCAAAACTTGGAAGTAAAAGTTGATTAGATTAAAAGAAAAAGATAAAGAGGAAAAGGAAGTTGAAGGAGGTGATGGTGCATGCATGCTAACATACGTACTTGTGAAATGACCCCAAGCAAGCCGAGTGAGACTTTTACTGCATTGAGATGTTGATCTTCTTCTGTTAGAATATGAAGCTTGGCATATCCATGTTCAGAAGGTGCAGGCGTAACAATTCTAATCTCCACCACCTGTTCATGAACCGCACTTCCTTTTCCCCACAAGCTGCTTCCGTGAGCTCCTGTCCCCAAAATGCCCCCCATCGTCAAACCCCACCAGTACGGCGTGTACGGCAAGGCCAAGCCCGCCTTCGCAGCCTCCTCCACCAACTGCTTCAACGTCACGCCACTCTGCACCCTCGCCGTCCTTTTCTCGACGTCAATTTCCACTACCCGGTTCAGATATTTGGTGCTTATTAGCCACCCATTGTGACCTTCAGGGCACACCCACTTGGGGACGCTGTGAGAGAAACGGGTCGCAACTTTCATCTTCTTTCCTTTTCGAGTGGCTGATGCAACCACTCTGAGAAGATCTTCTTCTTGAGTAGGGTAAAACACCTTTTGTGCTTCACAGATGGTTCGATCAGGGAATGTGCCATAGGAGTTAGTGATGGTGCAGTTTGTGTTGTGTGAGGAACAGTTGATGGGATCCTCCGGAGTAGAGAGTGCGACGTAGAAACCTAGGAAGAACAGAAGAAAAGGAGTTGGTTTGAAGGATAGCTGCGACATCCTCTTCAAGAACATCATGCTGCAGAGCTGCTTATGTGAGAGTGAGTCTTTGTTATCTTTTTCCGAACTCTTCATGGTTGTGGTTGCTATAAATAAAGTCGAGTACAGAGCAGGGGAAGGTTGACGTTTGACGGTAACATTCGTTTATAATCATGAGTTGAAGAAGGAATCTATGCGTGTTCAAACATCGGGGTTCGTATTCGCTACGTGCCGCTTTAGATTAATAATGACTTGAAAAATGTTAGTTTTACGTTAAAATGACACGTCACGTAACATGAGTGTCCCAATCACAAAGTGAAAATATTGCAAAAAGAAAGTTGTAGTAAAATGTGAGAGGAGATGATCTACCACGACAAACGAACACTTGTTCACAACGTGCACGACTATCAGTGATCCTTTCATCTTCAGCAGTTCGACCTTTCCTCCATGGATCCAACTCCAACTTCACCAGTCCACTACGGATAAGCATGTGAGATTACCAATACTCTTATAACTTCGGTTCATATTAGCATAAAACTACCAATAAAGAGACATGTGTTAGCCAACGACATAATGGAAATACTGAATTTGGCACACGTTATTATTTTCTTTTCGTAAATTTAATGACTGTTTATTTTAACATATCAAATCCTAAACTTTAAATCGTATCTAGCACATAATTCGGTAAATTTAATATATATATATATATATATATATATATATATATATATATATATATTCTTAAATTTTTCATTAACAAAACTACGTCTTAAAAATTATTTAGGAAATTTCGTGAGGAATTTTCGATCACCTTTAATGTAACAAGATGTTACTTTTATAACATCTTTCACGGAGAGTAATACAAAAATAGCAGTACATCTTCAAATATTTTTGGGTCTTTCACGTTGAATTGAAGAAGGATGATATATCAAGAGACGTTAAATTGATGTCGAATTTACAAAATTCGACGTTAATTAATTTTTTTATTTTTTTAATTAATTGTGATCTTTTTTAGAACTCCATGAGACTTGAGAAGCAGAAAAATAATAAATTTCAGTTTTTGGTATTTTATAAAGCATGAACTATGAACGTGTAATATATTATCAACGACAAACAACAATAACAAACAACAAACAAGTTCAATCAAACAACAACAACAAACAAGTTCAACCAAACAACAACAACAAATATTTGATGAAATCAACAAATATTTTAATCAATTATGTCCATTCCTATGGTGTGTGTGAAAGTGCTAGAGAGTGCATTATGAAAGGTTAAACTTTGTTATTAAAATTCTAAGTGGTGAAAGAATTTTCATTTAAACAAAGTTTTTAATGATTTTCATATCCCTTATTGGTGGTGTATGATTTGCAACATATATTTGATGAAATCACCTATCTGAGCGTCGAGTGGGACTACTTGATCTTGACATAATTTCTAAAGCACTTATGAATACCGAGCACGCGCATGGTCTAGTAAGTGGAACACAGCGATACCAACAAGGATTGTGGGGGTGTATTGTAATTGATAAACCTCTAACACACGTCAAGTGTCATTGGTTCTTATAGCTTGTTATACTAACTACATTGTGTGTTATGTTTCTCGATCTAAGATTGGTTCATATAGCTTGCTATATCAGCTCTAATGTATTACATCTTTTGAGACACAAGATAAAAAAATTTCTTTTCAACTCTTTTTTTCTTTCTTTGATAAGCACTTTTGAGACAGAATTGTTTGGGTCAAAGACATTTTCTTCTTTTTTTTATCTTTTGATATCTTTTGCAATACGTGGGATATTGTTATAGAAATTGTGTTTTGATATTGCAAAAATATTATGATTAGCTTTTGTGTGTGGCCATCTATATCTTTCAGTGGGTCCCTTTATCATAAAACTAGGAAATGAGCATCCGGAAGAAATGAAAGTTTTACTGTGCATGAGCCAAAAGGTGCATAAAGTCTGTCACATTTCATGGAAAGATGTTTAGCATAATATGCCTCTTATTGGTCGTTTCTTTTCTTCTTGGTGACAAATTGCGGGATTTCTTCCTTAATTCTTGCTTCTTTATCTTACCATTACGGTTTCCTCCAGCTATAAAAACATGCATTGCTCATTCCATCTTCACCGAAAAATTGAAGAACAAAAACACATCCTAGAAGCTCTTATTTTTCTCAGTTCTCTTCTTTTCTCAAATATGCTTTTTATTTAACTTGGGTATAAACTCTTATAAGAGTTTCTTGCTAGTTCTAAGATCTTTGAATGTACCGCAGATAAGTTTTTAAAGACAGTGAAACTATACACTTCAGAAAATATTGATCGTGATTATGTAAGCAATTTTACAACACCAATTGCAATGTGAAAATGTTACAAGAAGGAGATTATAGTAAAATGTGAGAAGAGATAATTTATCACGAGATCAACACTACCACACGAACACAACACAACTTTACAACGTACATGTCTATGAGCTCGGTCCTCTCGTTATGGATTTCCAACTCTAGCTCGGTCTTTCCATCATGGATTTCTAGTTCCAGCTTGGCCTATCCACCACATATCTCTAGTTCAAGCTCGATCCTTCCATCATGGATTTGTAGTTCCAACTCAACCCTTCCATCTCGGATCTCCAACTCCAACTTAGCCCTTCAACAACGGATCTCTAACTCCAGCTCGACCCTTCCACCACAAATATTAAGCTCCAACTCGACTCCACCATGGATCTCCAACTTCAGCTCAACCCTTCTTACGGATCCAATTGCAACTCGACCTTTCGCATATTTCTATTAACCATCATATCAAGAATTTCAAATCTTAATTTTCACCCATTAGCACGACCATTCAATTGCAAGAAAATTAGGATTATAATGTCTGAAACCAAACACTCAATTTACCTACTTGGACTTGCATTTCCTGCACACAAATAAATTCCATACTTCACAAAATTACATTTCCAACCAATAGATCATTAAATGCTAAGACAAACAATTGTCAAGCAATAGCCAATAACCAACTACGATCAACAGAACATGCTTTACATATAACATCACCCAATGTTAACCAATTCTTACATTCAAAACATATTCCAGCGTATCACTTTTGCACATACTAAAAGCATTGAGGTTCGGCTCTCCTTACCTGAAATTTCTTCTCCTCCATGGCCACACCCAAAATCACGAGACATCGTAAGAAAAGCCCATTCAAAACCCTAAAAATAGAATCTGAAATCAAACCCTAAATCAATCTCGAATTCCATCCAAGTGTTTGCCACCGCTAAGAGGCTGGAGAACGAGATTTTCGCATCGCGAAAATGGCATGTCTGAGCCATCGGAAACTCACCATGAAAACGCTGAAACACCATTGTCGGGAAGAAAGTGTAGTTGCTACCACACCTAGGGATGGCAAAAAAATCCGCAAATACGGATATCTGCGGATAACGAATAATAGGTATTTTAATACCCACTTCTAAATAGATTGGATACGGGTATTAGAGTATCAATCAGCAGGTATCCGTTACCTGCAAAAAATAATAATAATAATTTAATTTAATTTAATTTTTAAATTTAATTTAATTTAATTTAATTTTTAAATTAAATTTAATTAAAAATAAAATTAATTTATATTATATTTTATATATTTTTTGTGATCTTATTTAAATTTTATTTTAAAAATATATAAAATATTTTTTTAAAATTTTTACGAGTATCCGTCGATTTCAAAATACCAACCGTCACCCCGTGAATCAAAGTTAGGACCTCCTGTTCTGCTGGACAGACACATTTCGCATCATCATTGGAGCAAACTTACTTCATAATATATTCATCTGTTTAAGTTATCTTTGCCTATTTTGCATTTTACACATTTAATTTAAACCAATTAATTTTCTCAACACTTAAACATAATCACCAGACCTTTATTCCATCTTACTAAACTCTAAACAAATAAGTAATAATATGGTACTTTTATGATTTTATTTAAATGAAACAAGATTGCTATATTGATCATATAGACATCTATATAACAATAGATTGTAACCAGATCTTACAGTAATTTTATATATATATATATATATATATATATATATATATATATATATATATATATATATATATATAAAATTTTTTTCAGTATTTTTCCATGTATTAACATAATAAATATCCTTTTGTTGATAGGCCTAAAACCAATGTATTGGTATATAATCTTATCTTTCAAGTTTTTTCCTTTTTATTGATATGCCCGTAATAGTTTTTTAGGTTTACAGTAATTATTTTAAAAATCCTAAAAAGCATGATCTTCAAACTATTCTATATATGGCCATTAGACTTAAACTTTATATTACATGCTCATTAATCTGAATAATAGTGTGTAATCATGATCTTAATAAGAAAAAGAAACATGTGAAAGACTGAAGATTAACCCTATTAATTGTGAAAATTAAATAAACAACAAAAGAGCACACTTTTAAGCATCTCTAAACCTTGATTTTCAGTCACAGGTAGTTGAGTGATCAGAATTCGGCGCCGACAGCACGCCATTGCCGCACTTTGCCACCGTCCTCAAGCTCTCCACGAACGCCTCCGTCTGTGACTCCTGCGACAATATCTCCGCAAGCTGTTCCGGGCTTATTGCCAATTTCACCTTCCACACTCCTTTCCTCGGAAACACTTCACCGGTTTCCGACCACATCCTACTGTTGTTGTTATCATAGGTACACATTCTGTAAGGCGTTAAGGTCGCACTGGCAGCAGCGTTGTTGGAAAGTTGTCTGGCGATGTTCTTGGTGGATGACAACCTGCAAGAAGGGTCGAGAGGGAGAAGGTAGTAGAGCTCCCCCGCAAGAAGCTCATCATCACGGTTGAGCGGCTCCGAGAACAAGTCGCGGCGGCTTCGGAATATTCCGTGGCCGGAAAACTTGTTGGTTATGCAGTCGGCGGTTATGGGGGTGTAGAGCTCCATGATGCCTCCGTTTGGGGTGATGACCTCACCATCTTATTATCCTTTTCCCAAGCTCCTTCACTATTGGTGATTCCTCTGAACGCACAGTTCCCCATTGATGGATTAACTGACGATGTTTTTCTTGTTTATGTTTTTATGGGAAGATAACTATTAACTACCCGACACATAAAGCATCCAATTCTTTTCTTCTTTCTTTACGAAGCTTTAGGGCTATCTTTCTAATATGCGCGGACCCACTTAGTTTGTATCATGAGCAAAGTAAGATTGGATCATTATTGTAATTTTAGTTAATCATCACTAACACTAGATTAAGAATATAAATTAAGAAGAAAGGCATTTAACGAGTGATGTTTGGAAAGAAGATTGATAATTAGTGATGTTTTAAAACGAAAGTGTTTAAAGAGGGAACAATGTCTGAAAAGGAGGTGGATGACTATGATGGAGAATGCTAGGAAGGAAGATAAGAGGCATGGCGTCCAGGTTTAGCAGATGATTGTCAATGGACACCATGATGGCTTCATGGAAAGAGTGCCTCTCCCACTGTTTTATCTTTGTTTTTTTCTTTTGGTGAACACATGCACACTGAACTCAAGATTGTAAATTAAGCTTCTTACATTCATTTTTATATAGTATATTTAGATGACGTGTTATTCTTTTCCAAAAATATTAATAAACATATAGATTATGTAAATAAATTTATAAGGCGTAGATAAAAAAAAAATATAACCTTATTTATATTATTTTATTTACTACAATATTGTAGTGATTTTTTTATATAAGGTAAGGTAAAATTAATAATGATAAGACCCCCTCTATTGTCACAAAAGTTCATTAATTATATGTACGTTTATTAATTCAAAAATAATATGTGACATATGATAGTGAGATGTAAATTTATAGTTTGAGACGACCAAAACAGAAAAGAAAACGAAAACGAAGATACAGTAACGTAACCAAGAAAATGAAATTGGGCCAATGGTTAATAAATGGGCCAGAAATCAATAAGCCCATGAACGGGTTTATGAACTTTTAAACCTAGAATCTGCAATAGTATTTCAGTAGCGGCTGCAGCAGGGAAGCAAACTTCTTGTTTCTGATCTGTTATCTTTGAAGGTACAAGTTTTGCAGTTTTACTTTTGACGATTTTGTTTCAATCTTTCGCCTTTGTCATACGTGACTATGTTGTTTTGATTTGTTTTCTTTGTACAATTTTCTGTGTTGCAGTGTGAAAATGTCTGTCGGCGAAACTGCTTGTTCATACGCATCTATCATCCTTCACGATGAAGGAATCGCCGTCACTGTATCCTTTTGTGTTCCCATAGGTTCACCATTGATGAATTGTGAGTAAATGTATGAAGCAATTTATTTTACTTATTTCACTTTTTTTTTTATTGACGGATTGAGTAATTGGGATTAAAACAAAACAGAAGTTATTTTTCGGAAGAAGGTTTAGGGTTCGTATCATTATTCGGTTAACGTACTTTTGTTGAGTAATGTGGGTTTAATTTAACCCGTGTTTTAAGGTAGGAATTCGTGTAGAAACAATTTAAACACGGAGGGAAGTGGCGATGGATTATGTTATGTTGCAGCATATTTTTTTCTCTCTTGTTTGCTTGGGTATCGAATCAATTTAAGTACTTGGGCAATCGTGAGCAAAAGGTTTTTGAAGGAGGAAAGGGGTTAAGGGAACATGTTAACGTTATTAATAATGGTGATTATTTGGATAAGTGGGTTTAATCTTTTTCGTATTTTTGTTTGGAGATAATAGTGGGTTTTATCGTTTAATCGCAAATGAATTTGCTTGGATATGTTTGTGTTGTTCCTTAAATCATAAATAGGCCGACAATATCACCGCTTTGTTGAAAACTGCCAAGGTTAAAGTCGAATCTTACTGGCCAACCTTGTTTGCTAAACTTGCCGAGAAGAAAAATTTGGGCGATTTGATTGCAAATGCTGCAGGCGGTGGGGCACCAGTCGCTGTTGCAGCTGCCCCCGTTGCTGCCGCAGGTGGAGGTGCAGCTGCGGCCGCCCCTGCCGCTGAGGAGAAAAAGAAGGTAACTCTTTTGAACCGGTTGATGCTGCAATTTTTGTTTGTTCTCATTTTTCATGATCGTCTAATTTGTCACTTTTACATTTTTATAGGAAGAACCTGAAGAAGAGAGTGACGATGATATGGGATTCGGCTTGTTCGATTAGGGACTTTTTCACTATCATCTTGTCAATTTTTGTGGTTCTTTAACTGTTGTTAGTTGATGTTAAATATATTTTTGGTTTTCTTTTTTGTGCTAATTATTTATGTATACGACTTGATTTTGTAGTACTACGAACTTAGAATTCTGATCGGAGAAATGTTTACCGTGTCTTTTATTTTGTCTTGTGCCACTTTGTTTTCGTCTCTGACCCCATATTTTCCATATTGGATTTGTTTGTGTTTTGGTTCAAGTTTGTTGAACTAAAATGTAGTTCTGATTTCCCAAACAACACCCAACATGATGAATATTAAACCAACGATCTTTGTCTTGGATCGTGTATTGGATCTGTTTTAGTGAAGATCTGTGTAAGAATTTTTTTTATTATTAAACTACTTGATTGCCTGTTACAAAGGCTTTAGCGTCAGATTCAGCTTTTGGGTTTTTCATGTTTGCACCAAAGTTTAGAAAGATACAATCGCTAAAATCGGGAGCGAACAAGAATGCCTAGGTTTATTGGAAATGAAATTTTTTTCACAGATTTCAAATTTTAAAGGATGATCAAATGAGGATGGAAGTAAGATGCTTGATTCTACAATGAAATTCATAATAAGTCCCATGTTTACCTTAATTAGGGAAGTTTTCGTAGCTGTTTTTTCTTTTCTGATTATCACTCTTATATTAGTTATTGGGAATGTTAATTACGATGGAAGTACATTAAAGACATTGATGGATTTATTAAAATAATTTCATGTTCTTCATTTGTATTTTTTTATATAAGCAGATATTTTTATATCACGAAACATATTTCCTTTGGTGATTTATTTATTTAAATAAACTGGTTTATATTTATAATCATCTGGTAATTATAAGTACGTAATTTTCTGTTTACGATAATTAGGAATATCAAAGCCACTTTCCTATTAGAATTAAGGTATATTAAATGTATATAATGTTGGTTCTTTTTCGGTAAAGAAAACAATAAATGTAATTCAAACCATGGGACACAAGTAATTCTATTTGATTTGAGTTTTTTTTTCAACGTATAATGATTATTTTAAAACTTATCTTTTGTTAAAATACTTTTTAGACTCTGTTTGATAGTATTTGTATATAGTTTTTTTTTTAAATATTTGTCATTATCACAATATATATTTTTATTCAAAATAACTTTCAGTACTTTATAAGCAAGAAATTTTTTTTGAAGTCGATAGCAGGGTTTTCTTGCTGTAAAAGAAACATCAAGGTTTGTTGGTTTTAATGGTGACTAAATGGTGAAGTAGCTTCAAGTAGTTTTCACTCAATTCTTTTTATAACTTAACGGTTAGATATTTTAATATTGACTAGAGATAAAATTACTCCACATCTATAGTTCGAGCTGGAAAGAAATACCAATTCTAATAAAAAGTTATAAGTTAAATATATCATTGTTAAAGTTTTTATTATGTTTATTTTAATATTAATTATTTGATTGATTGAATATGAATTGATTTATGCGTTAGAGTGAGAAAGATCTTTTTAAGTGAACACTTGAACTTATATGTCCAAAATATTTTTACACTTATAGTACGATCGAGTGGAAACTTTTTAAGTCTACATGATGACCATAAGGATTATAGCAAGCAACCAAGCTAGTAGAATGAAGAGGAAATAAGTGTACTAAGAGATGAGAATGAGATCATTCAGCAAGAGAAGAGTGGTAGCAATCTTGTGTCATTGATTCTGACTCTTCCAAGACTAGCTAAGCAACCTCGGGAGAAGTTAGACTGAATAATCTAAGCTAGTAGCTTTATCACGAGCAAGGACCATTGCCACTTTGTTGTAACTTTTAACACAACCGACCTTTTGCCATTCGTTGCAGGGATTATAAATACCATTTTGCCCAATAACTTGAGAATGTCAATATGATAGTTCCATGGACCCAAACGAGCATATTCAGATCTTCATGAATCAAGAAGTTGCAGAGGTCGAGGTTAATAAGTTGCACGAGGTGAGATTCATCTTGGAGGTCAAGTACACTATATGGCTTTCTAATGTGGTCCTTGTGAAGAAATCAAACAATCAGTGATGGATGCGCATCTATTTCACTGACCAGAACAAAGCATGTCCTAAGGCTGCATACCCATTACCTAGCATTGATCAGCTAGTGGATGAAGCCTCAGACCACTGTGCGTTGAGCATTTTGGACGTTTATTTGAGATACAACCAGATCCCAATGTTCGATCTGGATAAAAAGAAAACGACGTTCATCATCGAGCGAGCCAATTACTATTATGAGGTGATGTCGTTCTGTTTGAAGAATGCAGGGGTCACTTACCAACGTATCATAGACAAAGTCTTCGAAGACCAGATAGGTAGAAAAGGCATGGAGGTATACGTTGACGACGTGATGGTAAAATCCCAGTGATCGATGATCATGTAAAGGAACTAGTGGAAATTTTTTATCATTTTCAAAGATACAACATGCACCTTAATCCAACGAAGTGTGTTTTTCGACGTTGAGGCAGGAAAACTCTTGGAATTCATGTTGACTGCTTAGGGCATCAAAACTAATATAGACAAATGTGCGCAATACTCAGAATAAGAGACCTATTTACTATATATGTACTTACCAAATTATCCTAAACCAATCGTTCGAGCTGAGAGGAAACTGATCAGCGTCTATTAGAATTAACTAATCTAAACATATAAGTAATTGGATTTAACATAATTAGATTGTAATTAGAGTGACCTAATCAAAAGTTCATGGAGAAATCTATAATTTTATGTAATAATTTATACCAATATGTGTATCTATGAATGAAAGATTGACTACACTTATAGATATTTCTTGTATGTAAAATTAGAAAAATTTAATTTAATTTAATTTAAGTTTCATAAGTTTAACCGTGTCTTTTGAACTTTAGTGTTGTTTTAATACTGTAAATGTGTATAAATAAGTTACATTTAATATTTTGTCCAATTTTTAAATTACAAAATTTTCCTCAGCCCATATTGTTTTACTACTTCTAAATATTTGTACTGTGCTTATTTTCTCAAAAGATTACAACTTAGTCGAATTAAAAATCAGACATGTCATGGCTAAGTGATCATATATTTTGAGTATGCTTTAAATTGGTCCGATATATACAACTTCAACAATGTTTTTTAATTAGTGAAATATCTTTTAAGATTAATGAACTAATTTAATGTTTAATGTTTCATTTAAATCTTGCACTTTATAAAGGTCCTTCATTAAGCTAAAAAAATAGATAATACCTATGATTTACACTCCAAATTTTCTTTTTCAGAAAACCTATTATATGCTATTATGTTTAGATGTTTCGAAGTGACCTACCCACTTCCAATCTTTCTAAATGACTCACTTTTTTATCTCTAACATCAGAGGTTATTTAAAAAATACACCATTTTTAAAACAAGTATAATTACAAATTGTAAAGTTAAACAAAAATAATAGGGCCCAACCGGGTTCGAACCGGTGACCTCTTGATCTGCAGTCAAATGCTCTACCACTGAGCTATGGACCCTCTATTGTTATATGAATAGCAAATTCTGATTTATTGTCATCATATGTTAACTATAAAGCTCACCATAATTCAATATTAGGTTATTGCTTAACATGAGATATGATTTTGAAAACCTTTTAATTATGACTTCATGATTACGATTTATTTGCCTAGATGAGAAAATATACAAACTCAGGTGAAAATTGAACCTTGGGTTAGGTGTTGAAGAGAAAATTCTTGTCTCAACCATACACATAATTTTGGTAATGAATGGTTTATTAGGGGCGATTTTGTAGGAGCAAAATGAGATGAAAATTATGTGTCAATTGAATTAGTTGAACAATAATTTGAATGAGAGAAAAGAAGAAGAATAAGTATTAGTAGGAAAAGTTAGTTGTGTATTGTTGGCTTCTTTGTCTCCTCTCCGTAATGTGTGATTGAATGTGTTAAGTGTTCTGAATTTGTGTTTTGATTATTCCGGCTTTCATGCATTTTTCTCTTCTCTCTTTTGCATTTCCTCGAACACATTAACCTCTTTCATTTTCTCGTTGCATCTCGCCATACCATAATATTAACAATGTCTCTCTCCGCTCCCAAGTTTGCGCACCCTCTTCCTCTCCATCACAGATCCAATGGCAGCCCCATGTCTTTCAACACGCGCACTCCCTTCCTTGGATCCACTCAGAAGCTTCGTTTCATCTCCCCCATTAAGCTCAATGCTCGCTCTAATTCCACTGTTGTCTCTGTCTCCGATGCTGTCAAGAACAAGAACCTCAAATCAGCCACAAATCTGGTAACCCTTTTACCGTTTTGTTTTTCGTATCAAATATCATTAATCCACCTCTTTGGGTAGAAGAGATTTTAATTTGTTCTGCATCCTGCATAATGGGTTTCTGAAAATTAAATAAAAAAATGATCTTTCCACTTAATTCAACCTGCCCAATTTGTTTGTGTAAATAGTGTAATCACGAACCGTATAGAGAGTTTTTGCACTGTCTATCAATTAGAAATTGTTACAATACTTACCTTGAAAGTTATGCAAAGTTTTGATTTGATGACATGTATAAAGAGTGTTACACTTATGGTACGTAGAGATTAAAATCTTGTTTTATAAGTTTCGTGGTTCAATATTTTATTTCAAATGTTGTAGATATTTCACAATTTGATGGTATAGGTTTTGTATTAACTGTAAGGAAAGAAGAGATCTTTTTATGCCAGCTATATCCTATTAGCTTCAGATTCTGGAAAATATGTTTTTTGTTATTTGGAAATGAGTGTTTGAGATTATTTTTCTTGTTTGTATTTGTGTGTGCAGCTTATTACGAAAGAAGAGGGCTTGTTGCTCTACGAAGACATGATATTAGGAAGGTTCTTTGAAGACATGTGTGCCCAGATGTATTATAGAGGCAAAATGTTTGGCTTTGTTCACTTGTACAATGGCCAAGAAGCTGTGTCAACTGGCTTCATCAAGCTTCTCAAGAAAGAAGACTCGGTGGTGAGCTCTTTGGGAAGGCCACGGGATGCTCCCGTGGTCAAGGTGGATCTATGCATATGTTCTCAAAGGAACATAATGTGATTGGGGGGTTTGCTTTCATTGCTGAAGGAATCCCTATTGCCACTGGGGCAGCATTTTCCAGCAAGTATAGAAGGGAGGTTTTGAAAGAGGCAGATTGTGATCACGTGACATTGGCATTTTTTGGAGATGGAACATGTAACAATGGACAGTTCTACGAATGCCTAAACATGGCAGCTTTATGGAAATTGCCTATTGTGTTTGTGGTGGAAAATAATCTGTGGGCTATTGGGATGTCACATCTCAGGTCAACTTCAGATCCTCAAATATGGAAGAAAGGCCCGGCATTTGGAATGCCGGGGGTTCATGTTGATGGGATGGACGTTTTGAAGGTCAGGGAGGTGGCAAAGGAAGCTATTGAAAGAGCCAGACGAGGAGAGGGACCAACTTTAGTAGAATGTGAGACCTATAGATTTAGAGGACATTCATTGGCCGATCCTGATGAGCTTCGTGACCCTGGTGAGGTTTATGTTATGCTTTCTTCTCTTAGAATGTACTTCAAATATGCTGTTAATTTTTTAGTGAGTTATGTAGCATTTCCTTTGCACTTTTGTTGGTATCTTCAGTGGTATTGTACATACTACTTGTACATTTACTCTGCCGTATGGTTTCTGTACATTATCTCTGTAGTTTAGTTTTAGGAGCACTTTTCTCTTGATGTTAGATGGGGGGCATGCAATTGATATTAAGATTAAGATCATGGATTTGGATCACTGAGAAACTTCTATGTTAAAGAAATTGAACTTTTCGTTGTGCACTCTAAATGTGTTAATGGTGTAAAGATGAAACACTTCATAGATTGAATTTGAAATAGGGTTGACTAAGTTTTTGTTACAGCAATAGTGTCACGTGATCCATGTAACCAACCTAACTAGTGGGATAAGGTTTTATTGTTGTTTTCATTCTTGTGGGTAACAATATTACCGTTTTACAAATTTCAACAAGTCAGGATATTCATGCCATGATCAAAATGAGTCGCATCTTTCCGTAGTTTTCTGTCTTCTATTTGTGTTGTGTCTGCCAAGTTCAAGGTAATTGTTCACCATCATCTGTATGTGCTTTGTCAGCTGAGAAGGCACACTATGCTGATAGGGATCCCATCTCTGCGTTGAAGAAATACATGTTTGAGAACAAATTAGCCAGTGAACAAGAGTTGAAGGCCATAGAGAAGAAGATTGATGAGGTTCTTGAGGACGCAGTTGAGTTTGCAGATGAGAGCCCTCTTCCACCACGCAGCCAGCTTCTGGAGAATGTCTTTGCTGATCCCAAAGGTTTTGGAATTGGACCTGATGGCAAGTACAGATGCGAGGACCCAAAATTCACTGAAGGCACTGCTCATGTCTAATGTTTTTCAAGTCTGACATGTATCTGCTTGGAGTTTTCAGTTTTAGATTCATGTTCTTATTCTTATAGTTTCTAGAAATCAAACATTACGGCAAAATGCCCTCCATAAAATATAAAGAGGATTTTTCTTTTGGTTGAAGTTTTGTTTTTTCTTTCCTTATATTTGTTAGTATTCTCAGAACTAGTGTCAACAATGATATTTTCCAATCATTTTTTATTTGTCAGTTGTTGCAATTATACCAGCCATCTACTATTCTATTGGATTCCTATAATTTTTTCAATGAGTATCTTGTAGTGTAGCATGAATTCCATATCCACGCGTTGTCCTCCTCTTGGTATAGTCATGATTTATCCTGAACTCAGTTTCATATGATTGAGTTCGGTTAATGGTTGATATAATGTAATTTACTCTAATGTTGAATATTGGATTGAATTTGTATTAGAGATTTTTGCACAGTAGTCAATTATTTTTAAATTTTATGACATGAAATCACTTAAATAAGTTATATGGTTCACTAAAATTTAAATTTACTAAAATACTTATATTTTATATCCTTTAAACTTGACTACGATCTCAATTTTGAAAATTTTTCAATTTGTATTTAGGATTTTAAAATTTGAATTACAACAAATTCTTCACATATAAACTTCGTCTTGATTCTTTAAAGAGAGGCTAGCAGTGCCAATCACCTTTCTTGCGTGTTTTTCTTTTAATTTTTATGCAATCTATACACTTTAAACTTTGTAAAGCATTTCAAAAGTGTGGCTAATGCTAGAACATAAAATTTAAATTTATTACTGTTCTAAATTTTGATACATCTTGGTTTTTAAAATTTAAAATCCTTTTAACCTAATAATGTTAACTTCTTGTTAAACACAATGTTATGTAAAGAGTTTAAATATTAATATGAAATGCAGTCTAACACAAAAAAAAATTCACACTGTTAAGTTAGAAAGACTGTATTTTATCATTTATAAAGTTTAAAGATGAAATTATATCAAAGTTTAAAATAAAGATGAATTTCAACCTTGTAACTAAATTTATGAATTAAAAATATATTTTACTATATTTTATAAAATAAGATTCTCACTATTAAAGTTCTTTCCTAATGCAATGAGATAATTTACCATACAAAGTGAACCATAATAATCTTTATTCTCTAGGAGTTATGTAGACACAAGATATAATTGTCAACAAAGATACGCATGTATTATGTGTTTTTCAGTAGTATAAGATTTGTAAATTAAACTTCTTCAGTTGAGTGTTTGCCTCTTCCACCATTTATCTGGTTTCTTCTTGTGTTAGGTTATAGCTATTGAAGTGAGTGTTGATAGCATTGTTTTTCACCGATGATTATTTACTCATGCTAGCTAGTGAGCTAGCTGCATTGACTTTGGAGGTTAGCTGAAAACTTTCATGAATATCGGATTCTATGACTAATACTGAAGGAGTTAATGTTGTGGACTCTGTTTTGTAGTGGAGTTAATTAGGTGATTAATAAATTCAAAATAAAAAGAAAAATATAGATTGACAAGTAATGACATTCAAATCTAGAGTATTAATTTTTTTATATCTACACGGGTTTTTAACATGTAGCATATCTGATGTGATTACAGAAGTGCGTAAAATGATACTTTGGACTTTGTCAGCATCATTATTTGAATAACAATTAATTATTCAAATAAATGCAACATTCGTATATTCCGCAACGAAACGCAAGAAAAAGTTGTTTGGAAGTGAAATAAATGAACTTTACTAAACTCGCATTAACTATGTCTCAAATTGATTTACAGAAAAATATTCAAAAATTCAAAATTGGAAAGTGGATATTCAGGAACAAAGACCATTTTACAGTATACAAGTAATATCTTGGCCTCTCGGGCGGCAAATCTGAATACTCTGTGCCTATTATTTTGCCTTTGAAGCTAATAATGTGAGTCGTATAACGAAACTGTAAGTTAACTTACGAAACACCAAAAGTAGTAAGAATGAATCTGTAATACTTATCAGATGAAAAATTAAAGTAGAAAAAAAGAAAAGAATGTGAAGAGACCATATAAACCGATATTACAACTTCACAGCAGCTATTGCTTCTGGTTTAAAATCAATCCGCAGACCCAATACACGCCTAACTTCTGCTGGAGTTAATCTCCAGGTCATAGGTCCAGAGTTCTCACCCCAGAAATCTAGAATCTCAGAAACCTTTTCTAAATTTAGAATTGTTGCCATTTGAGTAAGACGTGCAAACTTGTCTCTGACAGTTCTCTGTGTCATGACACTGAAGTGACTTACCAAAGCTCTGGCATCTCGGTCAAGTTGAAGACCGCCTAGCTGACTAAATCTTTTTTGCATCATAATAACTTCTAGCCTTTTCACAATGAAGTCAATAATCAAATGAACAAACGTGTCATAATTGTTAGCTGTCATTAGTGGCTGCAACCATGCCACATTCGTCTCAACAGCATGGAGAAGTCTCTGAACCCATGGATCATTCACCTCATTATTTGCATACTCAGCCTCCGAAAGCTCATAGCTAATTGTTCCAACGCTGTCTAATATTGGTCTTATTCGAGGTGTAATGGTTGACACAAGTTGTTCTATGCCAGCAGTCAAAGCTTGCTTGAAAGCATTGCTGCTATCTGCCAACTCAGTCAAACAAGATTTTACCTTTTCTCGATCAGCTAGTGCAGGAAACACCTGCATGAAGTTATTCAGTCCGTTAATTCTGCAACTTTAAACTTGTATGTTATATAGGCAAAGCAAATATACATAAAATAAAGAATGACCTATGCATTATAGACCAACAAAGGACAAATTGACATAGCGCTGTATAAATTGAGAAACAGTTCTTAAAAATAAAGTCTGTAAGTCTGTTCCAGCTACATTCTTTTCGTTTAAAAATGAAGGAGCAGTTGACAAAGCTAAAGACAAATATGAAATATTCAATTAGCAAACTCGCACGTCTGAAGAAACATCAAGTTTAAAATGGAAAATAGTTCATAAAGTGAAATCATCAATACAAAAATTTTGAATTTCTAAACCATACTTTGATTGCACTTTTCTAATCAATCATCTCCGTATTAATGTTAACAGAAGGGTTGCTATAAATTTGAGCATGTATTCATCACAACATTCAGGGGAAACCGATGTACATAGTTCATTGGGCAAAATCATTGCTACAATTTCTGAATTTCTAAATCATGCTTCAAGTGCATTCTTTTAATCAATTGTCTCAATATTTATGTTACTGAGAGGATTACTACAGATTAGACTGTGTATTAATCAACACTAAGGACAGAAACATCCTCAATCTGTGGTTTTGAAGTTGCAAAAATGTCAATCTTGAAATTGGTTTATCCTATACCGTCTATAACTTTATCCAAGATTTGTAAATATCACATAAAACTCTAAATCATGTTACAGAAATTCAGAACTACATTCTGCACAAATTAAATGACACAAACTGCACAAACACATTTTATGAATAATCCCTAACCTAGGAACCTAAAATGACCTCATAATGGGACCCCAGGCAAACAATGCTTAAGGCAAGGGTGTGCCAACTATACTTACTGCTCATAATTCAAAACTTAATGAATTTCATTAGTGATATACAATTGTAAGGTACTAAAAATATAGAACACTCACCTCAGCACACTGTTCTTCAATTTCATGTTTTAGCTTCAGAACATACTCACTGCTAACATCCATATTATTCAAAGCTGTTGCAATTTCTGTCCCTGTCTTTTGCACACCAACGCCACCAAAGAACAACTTTGCACCAAGGTTTGGCTCTCTTATTTTTTGCTGCAAGGCTTCGTTATATTCATTACCGAGTAAACTGCTGGCACCACTCAAAACGGCAACAACAGAACTGATATTGGAAGTGGATATTGCCCTCCGCAGGCAACTCTGCAATACATAAAATACATCATCCACCATAGAAGTGGTAAGGCTGTCAGGCACGTGTTCATCAATCCTTATTGCTTTCCTGACGTTCTCCAACATGAAAAATCCCTCCAAAATCACATAAAATCCAGTTAAATCTTGTGCAACCTTGCTGAAACTGCCACTCCGAAAAGCTCTGGTGGCACGGGGAAGCAACTCAGGGTCAACAGAAGTAAGCCCTTTGATCTTTGAAATCATGAATTCAGTGTAATCTTCACCAAGCTGCATAAGGGAGAGAATCTCCTCCAAATATAACTCAACCTCTCGTGGGTCAGGACCCTCAGGACCTCCTCCAACAACAAGCAAATTAGTGTTGTGAGCATTTATCTCAGAGGACAACTTAGCCAACTTCCTATACTCCATATACTTGTTCAAAATCACAGAACCGCGAGAATCACACTCCTCCTGAAGCTCACAGATGGCATATACAATACCATCCTCCCCACAAAGACCACTCAAGACCTCACTATTCTCCTCAATCGCCAACACAATGTCCTTGAACAAATTGGTCAAACAACCAACAAAATTGACATTACGCTGATCCATTGTCTCTGCCAATTGCTCAAACTCCATTCTTGACCTCATTGCAATCACTTTCTTCAAGTACCCAACATACAACTGCAATCCCTCCTCCTCCACACCCAGCGGGGTGAAGAGTCGAATGAACCTGAGCAATGATGGATCAAGGTTCAGGCATTGTGGCACAAGTTTTTTTCTTAACTTTTCTTAACATAATATCAAGTTCAATTTCTACGCACTCATTGCAAAAACTATATGTACACATTATTATACAAACAGAAAAGTCATGGTATGAACGAGTATTAAATTAACAAATGTGAAAGTGGACAAACTCATCAAATATAACAATTGCAATTGGATGACAGGATTACAGCGAAAAATTTGTGCATATACAGTTTGCTCATATCTGTAATATATATGTATATGCATTACTCCCATAATTTAAGATATAGTAGAAAAAAAAATCAATCTACTATACTGTTGTTCCCGCAACTTAAAATTTGTAGATCCGTGACTGAACCTGAGAATGGCGGGGTGATCGCGCTGATCCACTGCGGCAGAGAGCTTCTTCCTTACAATCCCCTCCAACTGCTTCTTCGCTGCCAACAAGCGATCCCTCTGAAGCTGATCGGAGCCGGAATCTTTGTACTGCGCGTCAATTTGGAGGAAGGTCTGGACGTAGCGGGAGGCGGACTCATAGTCCTCTGCCTCGAGGGCACGGTGGACGCCTTCGAGGGAGTTGGCGCGCTCCACAATGGCGTCGATGCGGAGGAGCGCGTTGCGGACGCGCGACTGCGCCAGGTCAAGCTCGCGGACCTTGCTGCTGACCTGGTCAGCGAGGTCGGAGGTGGAAGCCACGTTAGAGAGCATGTAGTCGGCGTCGGAGTTGACGATGTCAAGGACATCGGAGGAGCGCTGGAGCTGGAGGAGGTGACGGTCGAGGTCAGTGCGCTGCGAGAGAAGCTCGTCGAGTTCGACGTCTACGGCTCTCTGGTGAGCGATGCACTCATGGAGGAGGCGCGTCATGGCGCCGACGTCGGTGAGCGAACGGACGTATTCGACGGCCTCCGCCGTGCCGAAATGAATTGAGCCGCCGAGTGTTTCTTCGTCCGCTACATTATTCCCGTTGACCTCAGGCGTAGTCCCCATCTTTCTCACACCATCAATTGCCCAACCTACAACCCCATTCCCCCTCAGATCAGATCTGAACTAACTACAACTTCAAAGGGAGTTTATTATCTAACTCTTAATTATCATTACACTCTTTTCTTAATTATGGTACCCATGGTTTTTCTAAGAACTTATTTTATCATGAAACATTTAACTTTATGCTTTATTTTATAAATTTTTCCTTTAAAATTCATCATTTATAAACTATTCTTTATTTATTAGTAATTTTTTTCAATGATATTAGAAAAGAAAAAAAAGTGTATTTGGGGTTAAATGGATTGGGTGTAAAAGAAAACACAGCACAGCATAGCACACACTGAGGCTAAACATGGCACCTAATACCACTTTCTTGCTCTCCTTCACATCTTCCTCCTTACCCATACCCTTATTCAACCACCATCTCCACACCCAATTCAGATCTTCCCACAAACCATTCGTTTCCTTTTCCAAGGCTACGACTTTCTCCTTCACCGCCTCGGCGGCCACGGTGGATAAAGCGAGGGTCGTTCACGGAGGAGAAAACGCGGAGAAAGAAACGTTCAACCAACCAAGACCAACCGAAGTCTACATCTGCAACCTTCCAAGAAGCTGTGACGTACAACATCTACTTCATATGTTCAACCCTCATGGAACCGTACTCTCTGCTCAGGTTTTTATGGCTTCTTTAAACTTTTTCTTATTTAACATTCATTTTACTATACCCTCTCTTCTCTTCTCACTAAATTATTCATTCTTTTTTTAAAAAACAGAGCTTGAAATCTTCTTTGCTCTATTTATCATCTTCGTTTTCATTATTAACTAGCTAGTTCAGCGGCACAAATGTTTTCACCTTTCATAGTTATGATCTGAATCAGCAATGGTGGTAATGATGACAAGGTACTGTGTTGATGGGTGACTGCACTTTTGCAGGTTTGCCGCAGTGAGGAGACTGGTGAGAGTAGAGGGAGTGCTTATGTCACAATGGCATCTATTGACTCCGCAAAAAAGGCAATTGAGGCATTGGATGCATCGGTTCGTGACTGTGAAACTCGACTATGTATTATTTCGTTAATGTGTTCTGGCTGTTTGTTTGATCTGAAAATGTGTTTTTGGTTCCTTTTTCACAACTGAAGGATGTTGGTGGGCGCGAAGTGCTGGTTAGATTTTCAGCTGAGATGAATCCCAAGAGGAGGAGGAATCTTGACACGATGAATTCGTTACCCACGAGAACTATATACTATGAAGGTCCTCATAAGTTGTATATTGGGAATCTTTCCAAGTTTACCATGCCTGAAGACCTGAGGCAGCTTTTTGGTAGATTTGGTAACGTGACCAGTGTAAGGGTGTTGCAAGATACGAGACAAGGGAAACAAAGGGTCTATGCGTTTGTCTCCTATCTTTCAGAGAGAGAACGAAATGCTGCACTATCTCTCAACGGAACGGTATATATATGCATTCTACCTCTGCCACTTTCCATTGTTGTGCTTCTTATTCATGAGCTACTGTCTGATACCTGGTCTGGTCTTGCAGGTGCTTTGTGGTCGAACACTAGTGATTAGAGAGCGTGTAAAGAGAGAGGAATAAGATCTGACAGGATATTCAGATTTTGCACAGTGATTGTTGCAATTTTGATTGTTTGGGAGGAAGCTCTGTTCTGGTATGCATAACTGAGATTGATGCGAGAACTTGAGAGCTAGAATATGTCAGCAAGTGGAGTAGATCTACTGTGAAAAGTCCATTGGATTTATTCCTTGTATTCAAAATTCCAATCAGCAATATCTCTGTATATTTGATAGTTCAAAACATGATTTTTTGAGTGAAAAAGTATTCAACTTAAGATCAAGAAATAGAATGGCAGACCTGATAGGAAACTTCAGTTTATTTTTACATGATCTGTAATCCTTTAAATTAGCAGTGACTAATTAGGTGCAGGGTTATGCTCACTTGTAGAGCAAGCAAAAATCAAAATGAGAAATATCACTGAGGCAACTCTTTACCACTGCCGTGCAGTTCAAAGTAATATTAAATGAATCTTCCGAAAATATAATCAAATTCATCCTTAAAACACTGACATAATTGTTACACATTTTAGGCATACAGAATTGAATGTGAACTTTTGTTCTTTCGTCCACTAAATTGTCCATCGCTTTTAAGATCTCAAATCACTACCTTTAGTTTTTCTCATTAGCAGTGCTGCATGTCTGGTTGTTTTTCTGTCTGTATAGTTCAGCTGCAAGATAATTCTGGGCTTTATAACTTACAATGTGTTAAATTACAATGCGACGGTGGCCTAGGGAGCCGCAGAGGTGGCGTGCGACGGAGCTTGTGAACTGGGTGCGACAGCGGCCTAGGGGAGTCTCGCTGCGGCATTCGTCATCGCTGTTGGTAGAAGAAGCTTCCTCCTGTGTGGTGGAAGCGGCGCGGGAGGTGGTGTGGTTCAATAATGGGGAGTGTTTTAATCCTTTTTTATTATTATGCGGTGCAGTTAATAATTGTGGGGCTGTAGGAATCAAAAGCCTTCATGCGAAGGTTTGTCTTTTTTTTTTTTAACTTTGATTCTTGTTTTTATTGGGCCTTTGTCTTGGGCCTCGATATCACTTCTTCTTTCATTCTTCATTCTCGCGCTGCAACATATCAGAGCACAACATAAACAAACCCTTAAGCCGTCAACCACCTTTGACGGCGCATAGGTTTGATATTGGTTTCATTTGTTGAAGTTGAAAATGACGGAGATGGAGATTGAGGGTGAGAAACAGCACAAGTTCGATGTGGACCTCGGCAACCTCATGGCTTTCGACCCCAATCACACTTTCCCCTCTCAACCACCTCTTTCCAGGTACCCAGGTACCGTCTTCTTCCTCTTCTTTAGGGTTTTTGGTTTTTGACACTGTCCTTGCTTACTTTAATTGAACGCAGGGAGGAAATCGTCAAGCAGTGTTTGCTGAAAGGCACTCACTTGGTTCAAGCTATCGCAGATGCCCTCTTCACCTTACCATCAACCGAAGATGTAGATGGCCCCCTTGTCAACTTGCCTACGCCACTAACTAAATTGCCAAGAGAAAAACATGTAATCCTACACTCCAATATTTATTATTCTTTAATTTCAAAGGTTATGCAATCTATTAATTGTTGCTTTTCACTTTAATGCTCGTATTCCTGATCCTTATTCTATTGTATTGCCTCTTCCTATATATGTGTTTGCATTGCAATTAGCTATGCAATTGTATTGGTTCTGTGATCCTATCATTCGTTCTTTGCTTGTAGTATTCTTTTTCTTCATATCTAATAAGGTAAATCACTTGCTCATCAATTTTTGTGATGCTTTCAGCTTCCAAAACCTAAGCCTCCTACTAAATGGGAAGTTTTTGCCAAAAAGAAAGGTTTGTCTATTCATTCTAAACATGTGACTCTAAAATAATCTTAATGCTGTTCATGCAGTCCGTGTTGGGCTTAGTGCTCCCTACTTTTATTAGTTGAACTGATGTATTTCATCCTGTGTTATTTTTTCAGGCATACAGAATCGGAAGAAAGACAAGATTGTGTATGATGAACAATCTGGAACCTGGAAACGGAGATTTGGGTATGATCGTGCAAATGATGAAGACGCTGTACCTATCATTGAGGCAAAAGAAACTGATGGTAAATGCTCGAACATCCTCTGCTACCATGTTTCTCTTAATGGTCACGAATTAGGTGTAGACTGCAGACACTCTACTTTAAGTTGTCACTACAATGTGTTCAGCATATGATAAAATTTTAACATAGCATACTTCATGGCAGACCTGTATAAGGTCTGTGTACTAAAAAACAGTTCTAATGAGAAAACTTATGAATGAGGACGGCATTGGCTCTTTAGAAGACCCAGATTGTACAATGGAAATATTTATATATATCAGGGCATGCTCAATGCTTAGTCAAGACATATGCTTGGTATTGTGGGTTATCAGAGCATTAAACACGGAATCTGTTTAATTCAATACCCTTCGGTCAAGATTTCAAATCTTGAGGATTTTATTTTCCTACCATTTTTGGGCACGTTGTTATTTTTGGTTATGAAAATTCTTGTATGTGATAATGTGGAAGTTAGATAGTGTTTATATGTCTATATTTCAAACCATATAGATATTCATTTACACCATTTATGTTTAATGTTATTATTCTTTTGACGTCAACATTATTGTCTTTTCATGAATAAAAACTTGTAATTAACATTTTTTGGGTTTGTTTTTAGTACACTGATCAAAGCTATATTTATGTCATATTAGTAATGGTGTTGTAACCTTTTGTAGATCCAGCAGAGGATCCTTTTGCAAAAAGAAAAGAAAATAAGAAGAAAAGAATTGAAAAGCAAGATAAAAATCGACTACAGAACTTGAAAGAAGCTGCTAAGTTTGGTGCTTTACCAAGGTTTGTAACAATGTTTTCCAATTTACCTTGAAGATTTTGTAGCAGGGAATTCTATTTGTTAATGTTCATTATAGTATACATCATTTAGTTATTGTTGTCTGCATAATTTATGTCATAGATCATGGACCTTTGTGTTTTATTTTGGCCATCGGAGTCAGTTATATCTCACCTTGGAGAGTTGGGCCATTGCCTACTTTCTTTTCTCATTCAGGAAGTCTTCACTGAGTTTTCTCATGCTAAACTTTGCATAATCCAAATGCTATATGCAGTTTCAGTTGGTGATATTTTTCTTTTATTTGTTAGGGCATCTGCATTGGGAGGTGCTTAATTCCTTCTTTTCACTTATTAGTACCATTACCTAATAAGCACCTACGTTGTACTTAATTTTTCAAGTGGGACCATGTTTTTATTTTAAGAAAGTGTGAAATTTAAATTTTAATTTGTACTTTTCATTTTATAATGTGTTTGGGTATTTCTATTGGTAAAATGAGATTATCAGTGGGATCTATTTAAATTTTTTTCAGAGGTACTGAATCAGAGAAAGTGGGTGCAATGATAAAAACATGTAAAAGTGGTTAATATGTAGAAGTGGATCCCATTTAGGAATCATAGGAATTGATACTGGGTTGGAGATGACGGTCTTACATGCTCCAACGCCAGAATTACTTTTACCGTTGAGGGTATATGATAATCTAGATGGAAAATCTTACCTTTTCTATTGGTGGCATCTCAACTTCATTTAACGTCCGACTTTCTTGCATGTGGTAATTTCCCCAACTTTGGAAGCAATTTCGTAATCTAGAGGCTATTGTCTCTGCAAAGTCCTATCTTTTGACTAGATTGTTGTAGAGTGTTGTTGACCTGGTGTTTCTTGTTTTCTTTAATATACTCTTTATTGTTTTTATCCCGGCTACTCATCATATGTTCGTTATTGTGATGAAGTCTGAACACATTATTATGCAGCCATGTTCAGTTGGCGGCTACAGCTTTGTCTATTACAGGAACTCAGGCAGCGCCCAAGAAAGTTACAAAGGATGAACTAGGTAATGTAGCAGGAATCGCAGCAACTGCAACAGCCAGTGGTGGGAAATTTGACAAGAAATTGCCGGGTGAAAAGCCTGCTAAACATAAAGGAAAATATCGAAAGGTTGTGCAACTGTAAACTCGCAGAAAACTGTTTCTCTTAGCATGTAAATTGTTATATCTAGAAGCAACTATTTTTAACTAAATTGACTTAATAACTTCCATTCTTTTGTTTTCATCTAGTTCCTGCCAGTGGTGGAAGGAACCGGGATAGGATCACAAGAGAGGGAGCAAACTGAAAAAATATTGAACAAAATCATCTCCAAGAATTCTCATAACATACTAAATGTTGAAAAGGTATAGTAAAGTCATTTAGTGACAAGGATTTCAAATTTTCCCAGTTTTGTTAACTTTTTTATTTGTCAAAAATGTGCTCTCTGAATTCTAGGCCGTCACTATGCACAATGTGAAGAAAGAGAAGAAACGAAGGAGCGAGAAAGGGAAGGCTTCACCAGCTGACAACAAATTGAAACCTGAGAAAAAGTCTTTCAAAAAGGGAAATTTCAAGAAAAAGGGAGATTTCAAGAAAGGAAAAGGGAAAGGAAAATAATTTAGATTTTATTAAAACAAGTTTTGCAGAGTTATCGGAAGCTCTATTTACTAGTTTCAAGTTTTGTAGTCTAATTTCATATTACGATTTGTAACCTGAGAAAGAGTCTATTAAAAAGGGGAATAGTTTAGATTTTATTGAAACGAGTATTGTAGAGAGATCTTGGAAACTGTTTATTGGTTTCAAGTTTTGTAGACTAGTTTCTATTTGTTGCTATCCTCTTTATTTCCCATCTATGTATTAATTACATCTTTTATTTGGCAAAGCTTTTAATTTATCGAATGGATGACAAAAATATTATGGGTAAAATAGAAAATGTATGTATTATTTTACCTAATTTGTACGGTATGTATAGTTGCACCTTTTAATTTTTATAAAACAAAATTCTATATTTAGTAGTGTAACTAAAGAAATATACAAAAGAAATTTATTAAATCATTTTAAATCACATTAATTTGTAAAGTACTCTGGACTATGCCAGTATAATTGTTTAAATACAAATTAATTATCCAAAACACGTGCAACGTAACTTTACTGAATAATTAAGAACTAAGTCTCGAAATTGATTTGCAAAATAAAAAAAATACGTGTTCCAAATGGATTTACAAAAAAGAAAACCATTTTACACAGGATGGTCTGTATATATGCTTAATATTTACTGAACAATCAAGAACTAAGTCTCAAAATTGATTTGCAAAAAAAAAAAAAAAAAGAAACAAACAATACAAGAATGTTCCAAATGGATTTACAAAAAGAAAACCATTTTACACAGGTTGGTCCGGTGGCAAACTTGAATACTCTTGCTTACTCTTTATTTGAAGCTAACAATGCAACTCACAACAAATTGTGAGTTAACTTACCAAACAGCTAGTTAGAATGAAAGTGTAATACTTATCGGATGAAAATTTAAAGAAAAAAAAAATGTGAAGAGACCATATTAACGGATATTACAACTTCACAGCAACTACTGCTTCTAGTTTAAAACCAACCCGCAGACCCAACACACCCCTAACCTCTCCTGGAGTTAATCTCCAGGTCATATAGGTCAAGGGTTCTCACCAAGAAATCTAGAATCTCAAATCTTTTCTAAATTTAGAATCGTTGCCATTTGAGTAAGGCGTGCGAACTTGTCCCTTAACAGTTCTGAGGCATGACACTGAAGTGACTTACCGAAGCTCTAGCACTGGGTTATACAGAAGACCGCCTAGCTAAATCTTTTCTGCATCATAATGACTTTTAGCCTTTTACACAATGAGGTTAATACTCATAAACAAAGTGTCATAATTGTTAGCAGTCATTAGTGGTTGCAGCCATGCCACATTTGTCTCAACAGTATGGAGAAGTCTCTGAACCCATGGGTCATTCACCTCATTATCCGCATTCTCAGCCTCTCAAAGCTCATAGCTACTTGTTTCATCGCGGTCTAACACTGGTCTTATTCGAGGTGTAATGGTTGACACAAGTTGTTCTCTGCTAGCGGTCAAAGCTCGCTTGAAAGCATTGCTGCAATATGCCAACTCAGTCAGACAAGATTTTATGTGTTCTCCTCAGCTGGTGCCGGAAACACCTGCATGAAGTTATTCAATCAGTTAATTCTGCAACTATAAACTTGTATATTATATTATGACAACTTTCCAGCCGAGTTGCATAACTATGATTGGCATTCAACAAACAACATCTTCACTTGAAAACCTTGGTTATCTGAGAAAAGCGAGCCAGATTCTTCGAGTAACAAACATACCACAAAGATTCAATATGAATGACAAAAGCATTGATTGCAAGTTGTAAGTCCTACATAAGTTTTAGAATACTCTGGTGGAGTTGGCTCGTATCTTCCTAATCAAGTAGTTCTCCAAACCAATGCCAGCATCGACAATTCTAGTATGCCCTTTTATTTCAATCTTAAGAACTTCCTCCAAAGCACCATTGATTTTCCCACCATCATCCACTTCACATATTACAGGAATTAATATCATCCAAGTATCCACATGCGGAGCTTCCCCATGTTCAAGAGACTTAGTAAGAACTCCACAAGCATCCTCAACCCTACCAACATTACAAAACCCCTTCACCAAGGCGTGAACAACAGAGAAATGAGGAGAAAAACCTTTACAGAACATCTCCTCGACATACTTACTAGCCTCATCAAGCATTCCCATGTCACACAAGCCACTCACCAAAGTACGATAGGACACAAGATTAGGCAAGCACCCATTGGCCCGCATGTCAGTAATGACCTTGCAAGCATCGGGAGCGCGCCCTTCTCTACAGAATCCTAGTATAACAGTATTATAATGAACAATATCAGGATTGCACCCTTTGACCTTCATCCTACAGAGAAGCTTGTAAGCCTCCCTGAGCTTCTTCTTCCTACACAAACTATTCAACAAAGTGGTGTAAGTCAAAGAATCCGGAACAAACCCTTTGTTGAGCATATCCTCCAAAAGATCAACAGCACCATTCACTTGACTCTTCCGACACAAGGCCTGCATCAAAATCCGGTAAGACTCGATATCCGGCACAACATCTCGTTTGAACATTTTGTTGAACAGTGAGTAGGCAATGCTAATGTCCCCATTGAGACAGAACGCGCGCATGAGAATGTTGTAGGACTTGGTGTTGGGTTCCACCCCATACCTGTGAGCATCCTTGAAGAGAAGGAAGGCGGGACGAATGTAATTACGGTGGGAAACGAGGATCTCGAGAATGCAGTTAAGGTGTTTGGGCAAAGGCTTGCAATTGAAGTGGAGAATGTTGTAGAAGGTTTTGAGGGCTTTGTCGGGCAAATCGGCTTCTGCGTAAACTCTGATCAAGTAAGTGAAGAGGGTGGGGGTGATGGGGTGAGAATCGGATTTGATGCAGCGGAGGAGATGGTCGATGAGAGAGAAGTGTTTGGAGCGACCCAACTTGAGGATGAGAATGAGATAGGTTGAGTAAGTATGGCGGAAGTTGGGTTGGCGAGAGGCCACATCGAAGATTTCTTTGGCCAAAAGAGGGTCTGATTGCGAAGCTATCAGCTTCTGAACTCGAGTTGGTGATCCGAAAGGGGTGTTCCCGTTCCCGTTGCTGTTGCTGTTGCTGTGGAAAGCTTGTTGATTTTGCAAGTAAAAGGGTAGTGATGGAGGGAAGAAGATGCAATTGGAAGTAACCGAAATTAGGGTTTTGGATCGAACAAAGACCCTCTGCATCTCGTCTTCTTCTTCGCTTCTGATGGGTGACGGAAGCAGAAACGATTATGCATAATTAACTCCACGTGTCACAATGGCCACCAAGACCTCCAAAATGTGGTGGTGCGTAGACGACGTGGCATTTCTCGGAATATGAATGAGGCACGTGTATAATAACCAATGGTGGAGAATGGGACACGTCAGAAGGGGAAACATGGCACGTTTAGATGCAGTGGAAGTTGAGATCTGAGAGAGGGATGAGATTCACGTTCGCATGGATCTATGCATGTTATGTGGCATATGGTGAGAAGATATTTTGTAGGATTTTCGCGGTTGTGAAGCAAAGCACAGAAGGCGGTTTGAAAATTCTGAAATTCTCTCTCTCTTCCTCTGCCTCCACTCAATTTAGCAGACTTTTCAGATATTTTCACTGCCCAACTTAAGACTAAGCATGAGGTCTTCCTCTTCTTTTTCTTCTTCTTACTTTTCTAGTGTTCAATTAGGGTTTTGGTGTGGTGTTTTTGATTAATGCAGCAGAAGCAAATTGATTGAGAATGGGAGAAGTGGCGGGTGAGAAGGGTGTGATTCAGACTCAGGAGGAACAGAGCAACAATGCCTCCACGGTTCGGTGGGAACGTTTCCTGCCTCGGATGGTGCTTCGGGTGTTGCTTGTGGAAGCTGATGATTCTACTCGACAGATCATTGCTGCTCTTCTCCGTAAATGCAGTTACAAAGGTTTTTTTTTTTTTTTTTTTGGCCTTTTCTTTTTCTAAAAAAAAAAATATTGTTTAAATTATGTTTCTGGAGAAAATGAAAACTACCTTTCTTTACTCTTTAAACGTGTTTAATGTAAAAAAACGAACACAGGTATATTTTTCACTGGTTTGTTTCACCTACGACACTTCATGTGGTCTTTTTCCTGGAGGTCCCGCTTATCCACGTAATCCAGGCATGAATTAGCTTCGCGAAGAACATAATTCACCTTCACTCTGCTGCGGGAAAATCAATCTTTAAAATACTCAGTAGATAGCAATCCACCTAGGAGTTTAATTTATGTTAACAGTTCAGCTAATAACAACGTACTTGAACTGAATAATTGTTTTTTCTTTTAATTAAATATAAAGGGTATTGTTTCATGCAAATGTGTATTTTGTGGTGGCACTGTTAAGTTATTTCCTTCCACGGTAGTGTTTGAAAAGTGAGTTTACCCTAAAGCTCAAGATGCTTATGAACTTCTTATTTGCAATTTTTTACATGCAGTTGCCACAGCTTGTGATGGCCTAAAGGCATGGGAGACATTGAAGAACAAAGCATCTGACATAGATCTCATATTAACTGAAGTGGATTTGCCATCAATATCTGGATTTTCACTTCTTAGTTTAATCATGGAGCATGACGTTTGCAAAAATATTCCCGTCATAAGTATGAGTTGACTCGGTGCTGTTAGTAGTTAGATATGGTTAATGGACTCAAATTTGTTCTCACCGTCTTATGGTTTTGCAGTGATGTCTTCTCACGACTCAGTTAGCATGGTGTTCAGATGCATGTTAAAAGGTGCAGCTGATTTTCTTATAAAACCTGTTCGCAAGAACGAGCTAAGAAACTTGTGGCAGCATGTGTGGAGAAGGCATGTCGTACGTCATATTCTTCAATGTTATTCTGGCAATGTTTTGATATTTCTTTTGTCTACTAGTGTGAACTTACTACTTTGACTTATATTTACTTTCCTTTTCTTGATTCAATTCATTTTTTCTATACATATAAGCGGGCCTCCTCAAAATTTAACATTGCCACAGATTGAACTTGGTTTTGCTGCAGAAAATCATGCTGCTAGCAATGATTCTAGCGGTTCTGTGGCTTCTACACCAAAAAATAATGAATGCAGCGAGAAAACAAGTGAGGTTCAAGTAAGTTTTTCTCTTCCAGCGTCTAAACTTTCACTGACTATTACACCAAAAAAAATAACATGCTGCAATATGACTGTTACATATGTCAGTTTCTCAGATTTCAGTGTTAGGTGTGAAACAGCAACTATTTTTTTATTGTGCTGATTCAATTTCTGAAGTATTTTCTACACTTTCATTGCTTGGCATGAGTAAGTTACAAAGACATAAACCTTGAATCCATTTTCCATTACATTTATATGAAGCCACTCTCCTCCCAACTCGGGAAATTTTCCTTTATAGGTTAGGCTGGTTTCATGACTTTATATAGAACTGCATGTTTTGCCAACTCCTATGTAGAAAGAACTTGTACACCTCCATTTTTTGAAGCTGAAAGTACATTCATGGAAAATATTCAGGATATTTCACAGCTGAAGAGTTCTTCAAATTTGAGCGATATTGGCACAATTAAGCATGACAACTCTACAAAATGTGAAAGGGAATCAGATAAGCATAATGACAAAGCTGGAGGTGCGCAAGTTTCCTTTATTTTGTACTTGTATTCAAATCTTTGGCCCTTATTTTGTTACTCAGTTACAATTAGCATGTATTGCAGCCAAATCAATATTTATATCAGAAGATGAAGGGTGCAACAAAACTTTTAAACCAACAGGCTTAAGGCCAGGTCAAGGATATGATTTCGGTGAAATGAGAAATCAAGATGAAGTTCTGAGAATAGAGTTGAGCAAAGCCAATTCTGCAATTAGTGTTGATATTCGTGGATGCAGTGATGAATTGGAAGGTCCGTCTACTGGGGCCATTGACTTGATTGGTACATTCAAGACACTTCCAGAGAGCACTGATGAAAAATGTAGTTTCAGTAGTGGTAACGTTTCCAAGTTTGACTTTGATACACAACTGGAACTTTCTATAAGAAGATATTTTCCTGGAGGCTCGTACAAAGCTGTATTTGAGGAAAGGCAAATATTGAACCATTCAAATGCTTCTGCCTTTTCTAGGTGAGTTCTCTACTTGCCTCCTATTGTTGTAGGTCAAGAAATAAGTACCAATTCTTGCTTTGAACTGCCAAAAAATACGGATAATTTTTAATAATTTGTTATAAAAAAAATTGCAGGTATGGTAGTAGTAAATTGTTGCAGCCTCTTTGTCCAACACCATCAACTATCTCTGCAAAATTAACAAACGTTAGTCATGAGTCTCAGAAATCTCCTAAGTTATTTGAAAACGCAACTACTTCTCATCAATGTGGTGCAAAAGATCAAATTAAGGATAAAATCACCACTCCAGATATTGGTCACTCTGGACAAGTTGATCCAAAATTACCGAACAGTCAACTTGGATTCTTTCCTGCTACAGGGGTTACTTATGATCACGAGTCAACTGGAAATGGAAATGTCTTCCCTTCTATGCTTTATTCTCAATCAGGTGTCCATACCATATGGACTCCAAAATCATTGTTCCGGAAAGAGAGTTCTCCTTTTCCCACTAGTACTTCCTCCCAGTCTAATCCTCAAAGTCGCAACTCAAAACATCATCACTGCTCTGACGATGCAACCCATGATTCAATTCAAAATGTAAATGACCAAAGCCATTTGGATTTTGAGACACAGGACTCTCTTGCTGCTAGTCAGACTGCTGATACTGCCCTTTACCATGATACAACAAATCATTATTGTAGTGGTGTATACAGAAGCATAGGCTGCACAAGTGATGGAAATACTACTTCAGCCATGGTAGCCAAGGACAACCACGAAATTTTCACTGATATTGGTCACCTCAGTCATGATGGATTCATAGGGACAGATTCTCATCGTACCAGCCAACGAGAAGCAGCTCTAACAAAGTTTCGACTTAAGCGGAAAGACAGATGCTATGAGAAAAAGGTATTGCTACCGTGCTATTACTGCTTCTGAAAAGAGTACTTCTGAAATATTTATGGCAAAGGCATTATCAGGGCGTCATGCAATTGCTTGCTGCCATGTATTTCTGAAATTGCCAGACTTTAGGATTTGAAACTTCATTAGTTTAGCATTTATGTTATAAGTGGGTCTAGTCAATTTTGAAATTCCTATACCATATATTTTAACTAAAAATCTCACCATTTAAATTGTGATTACTTTCTTATCTATGTTGCTTAGACTAACATGTTTGGTTATTGTTGAATAAGCAACTGCTTATTGTTGACTTTTTTTTTTTTGCATAGGTCCGATATCAAAGCCGGAAGAGATTGGCAGAGCAGCGCCCTCGGGTGAAAGGGCAATTTGTTCGCCAAGTAGACAGTGGTCATCCGGTATCAGATCTGGGTGGTGATTCCTGAAATTATTTTCTTATGGCTTCTTGAAATTACCTTCATCACTGAATTAAAATTTGACTTCCAGAACTGATATGCCTCTCTCCACAAGGATTAACTATAGGTATAGTGTGTCTGGTGAAATATGTTACCTTTTAGCGTTGTTAGTATTTTCTTATGACTGGTCATCTTGGTTGTCTTTTAGAATATAGGATTGTAATTATTTAGTGGGATTGATTTGAAATTTTGATTTTACCTCGTGTATATGTTTCTCAATTGAATGCTAGTATAGGGTTATCCTTATATAGGCAGTGGTATGCTTTCATCTTAAAGGATTGAAATAAGATGTAAAATGGAGTTATATTTTATATGGATTGTAATCTTTCTTTAATATTTCCATTGATCATTCGAGCCCCTTTAAGAGTACTAGAGTCTTGGTTGCACAATCAAGCTAAGCTAGTCAACGTAGGTACATTGGTAATTTGCTTAAAATTTCTGTAATCACTGAACGTTGGGAAAAGCACTTGGACCCCACTGTTCATGTATTTCACTTTTCTTTTCCTAATTCCTGCTAATATATTATTTTCAGATTCTATTTTTATGCTTTTAATTAATGCGAAATTTGATGTCTAATACTACTAGACTTCATTCTTAGATAAAAAATATAGCAATCAATTTTTTAAATAGAGTTAGTGATAGATTTTAATGTTATCTAATAATTTGGATAAATCAGTTTTGAAGGTCTTAATTAGGGCAACGAAAACATAAATAGTGTTAACATGTGTAATGTGTATAAATTGTATGGGACGCGTGCATACCAGATGTGGGAAACACATCACATTATGTTGAGTTTGCTGTAGGATGTTGCGAGGTATGGTCCAAACGGAACCAAACGTGTGTATAACTGAATAGAAAACACATAAGTGCTTGTTATCTCATCTCTCTTTCATTGCATGCAGAAACTGTTCATTTTTTAAGTCTAAGTTTATCCCTATGTCGGCGAAAGGAGTCAAATCGAGGCACATCTCCTTTAGCTCTTCTTTCGGTTCCCTCTCCTCTACTTTTATTTTCTTTTGGTACTTCATTTATTTTCCAGAGCAAAAACCAGACCCCATGAAAGGAAGTTATTCTTTTTGTTTTTTTAACACAAGGTTGCATAAGAAAGCAGTGAACTTTGTTGGTTCCACATGACAGTAATTAATTAGTTACTTCATATTGTTTTTATTCACTCATCTTCACATGACAGTTAAAGCAAGTGTAATTAGAAGTGAAATGAGAGAGAAAAACTGACATATATTATTTGCAAGATATAGGCAAAGAAAAGTGAAAGGGATAACAAGTAAAGAAGAAAAGAATTGGATTGAAAGAGATGTAAAAGCACTTCAATACCAAGTGACCCAATTCCAACTCTCCTTTGTGACTTTTGCGATCTATATAACATTATTACAGCATCTTTCTTTTGTAGAGAGTTAGTTAAAAATAAGCAATTGTTGGATAATGATTTACAAAACATGATTGAAGTGTGTAAAGAGTGAGAGTTGCTTATCATAAGCAAAAAAACAAAATAAATGAGACAGAGACACGTGTATATATGAAAAAAATGTGAAGTAAAAGCACTCAACAATTTGCTCTTAGATTCCTCTCCTATATTGACCTCTCATCTCTCCATCTTTTTTCTCTTCTTCACTGACAAACTCCATAGTCACACACTGCAACAAAGGAAAAATGTCCAAGGATAAACATTCCAATGATCCCAGACGCGCAGCATGCACGGCCATCACCATCTTCCTCCTCTTAGCTGGTGTTACTCTTCTCGTGCTCTGGCTGGTCTACCGTCCCAACAAGCCCCGCTTCACGGTGATCGGAGCCGCCATCTACGGCCTCAACGCCACCACCCCACCGCTCATTTCCACCACCATGCAATTTTCCGTCCTCATAAAGAACCCCAACAGGCGCGTCTCCATTTACTACGACAGGTTATCGGCCTTCGTCTCCTACAGGAACCAGGCCATAACGCCTCAGGTCCTGCTGCCGCCGCTGCACCAAGGCAAACACACCGCGGTGTCGGTATCGCCGGTGATCGGAGGTACGGCAGTGCCGGTGTCGGTGGAGGTGTCAAGCGGGTTGGTGGTGGACGAGGCTTATGGGGTGGTGGGTCTGAGGCTCATATTTCAGGGCAGGGTGAGGTGGAAAGCTGGTGCCATCAAAACTGCGCACTATGGATTGTACGTGAAGTGCGATGTGTTGATGGGTTTGAAGAAAGGTTTGGTGGGTCCGGTTCCTCTCCTCGGAGTTACACCCTGCGATGTCGACGTATGATGTTTTTTTTTTCTGTCTTCAATTCAGTGTAATAATGTGCAACTCTATTTTTTTACCAGAAAAATTATGTAAAGGGGTTAGTTTTTTGCAAATTCAGTGTGTTAGAAAAGGTAAAAGTGAAAGAATTTCCAAGTTGCAGTGTACAAGGTTATGTTTTTATTAATTTAGAGGAACCAAGGTATGCGTGTTTCTTCTCTTACTCCTCAAATTGTTTGTGAATGGAGCTTTTTCAACTGTGCTGCAATGGTTATGGCACTTGGTGCAGCAAAGTGATCTACAAAATCAATACGGTTTCCTCCAAAAGTTAGGAATAAAAATAAATAGAAATAATAGATGAAGATGAAAGCATAATTAAAAATATAATAAGTAATATAATCTGAAATGAATAAAAGATAGGTGATAAAAGAACAATGGTATAAATTCTGAGGTAGTGAATGGTGGGCATAGCATCTATGAAGCTTCCTCCATTGGAGTTTGATTTTGAGAGTGAAGTTTTGTTGTGAAGGTATTGGATTCCCTTTTATGTGATTGATTTAGTGCATAGTGGAATGAAGAACCAAAGCTTAGTAGATAAAGGAATCACTTTTTTAATGTAGTTTTTATTCAAAGGGTCCAAGATTATAACTTTTTCATAATCTTCCTGCAAAATTTTAAAAGTTGGATTTTGAATCAAATTTTAAAAGTTAAGTAGGAAAGTGTAACATTCAAATTTCTTCTCGTATCAATTATCTTTGTTTTAAAGTTCTATATTAAAATATGATCTGGCTTTTGCTTCATGTACTCCATAATTTCTTGGTGGACTCCCCAAATTTTCAAAATGATGATTTTACATTTTGTAAAAGTGATTTCCAGATTATATATTTCAGAATTTTCAGAATAAAATTTAGGATGTGTGAAATGCATTATGAAACAAGCTTTTTAGAATTAAGCTTTCCAAAATGCATATAATAATACCTTCTAAATTATATTTTTGAAATATTCTTACAGTGTTTTGGAAGGAGTTTAAAGAAACGAGTTATTTTCTGCATTTTTTCTGTTCTTCTTTCTCTACAATAGTGGCAATAGTGACCACAACGGTAGTAATAGTGGTGATGTTTGAATATTTTTCTGTTAGTGTGCAGTTTAGTAATTATGAGGGTGAAATTAATAATTGTGGGGTGAAAGTAGTAGCCCTTTCCTTTCTTTTCAAGTTTGTTTACAGTTGTAGGCCTAATATTTTCCTACACTCACTGGTATTTACTATCGGCACTGCTATATTTACTTCATCCCATCCCATGCTCTCAAGTCATTTTCATGAAATATTTAACGGTGTTTTTGTCTTTTTGAGTGTTCTTTTCTTCCTTACAACGAGTTTTTCTTCTTGTTCTTCTTCAACAACCTTTTCTTTTTCAACGAAAGAATTTTTTATTTCATTTTCATTTTGATTGAAGTTTAAAGATATGTATTTACTTTTTCTTCATTTTCACTAATTTTGTCGATTTTCCTTACAAGAATCATTTGTAATTATTTACTATTTTTGAAATCTACTTTGTAGAATGGAAAATTCAGTTTTGAATAAATATTGGATTTTGAAATATAAATCTCCTAGATTTCAAATATATTGAAGTTTGAAATTTGATTTAAGAGTGTACTAAATTTTAAAATCTAGTTTAGAAATGTATTAGAATTTAAAATTTGGGTTAGTAGTATCCTGGATTTTTTATCATGCCAAATTTTAAAATCTTGTTTAGGGGTGTATCATATATTTGAAATTCAGTGTAGTGTATCAAATTTTAATAATTACTGTACTGAATTTTGAAATCCAATTTAGAACTATATCGGATTTAGAAATTTGATTTCAAAATTTGGTTCTCTATTTTCTTGGATTTTGAAATTCGGTTAAGGATTCTGTTGAATTTTGAAATTCGATTCTTTATTTATTTAATTTTTCTATTTTGTTATTTTTTTATTTATTTAGTGTTTTGTTTTATGAATTTGTTGTTGATCTCTATTTTAGTTATTATTATTGTACAAGTGAGATATTGAATGCTCAAGTCATGTTGCAAATAATTATAGTATTGATATTTAAGATGGAAAGATTATCTTTAAATTTTATGTAATCACAAGTAAATGAAAGCTCATCTAGATTTCTTTTCTTTTATTAATAAAATGTGTGAGGGAGATTAATACTAATAACTTCACCATCAATGAAATTTCTCCTAAACATAATAAGTTAATCAATGATTTTGAGGTATTTCTTTTCATCTTAGTTTTATTGTTGTGATTATAAGGTGATGATAAAGTAAATAATCAATTAGAAGAAAGACATATGTATTATATAAACGATATTAAAATATTGTTAAAGGATCTTTATCCAATGAAATATCTTGTGAAGGTATTTGTTCACATTTTACATGAAAGATATTTTTGCATGATCGTAAAGAAAGAGTTTGATTTGGAAAAGGGCAGGCAACCAGGAACCTCCTATCCAAGGAAAAACCATAAAAGCCCTATCCTACAAAGCTACAAGCCATGTCATCACACTATCCATAATCATTACAAATGAGTGGTTCAGCACTTCAAACTGTGGCAGAAACACTTCCACATTCATATCTATGCCAACAAAATTACAAACACACCAAATAAATATCTCAGCAACATAATCTATATTCTTTCCCTTCTGTCCTCAGAATCCTTCATACCACTACTTGCAATGGCCTCAACCTCCTCCTCCACCCTCTCTTTATCCTCTTCCTCCACCCTTGTTGATGCCAAGGCTCCAAGGCAATCACCATCTTCTTCCCCACAATGTGTCACCCTTCCCACTCTTCCTCCACCACCTGTCCAGTCTCAGACTCGTCCTTCGAAAACTGCTGCTTTCTGTAAGTCAATTACCTCAAAACCTTCCTCAGATTTCATAAACAACTTAATCAATTTCTCTTATAACTTTTTAGTCGTCAAGATTATAACTTTCTGCTTCTGTACCACTGTTGTCATATCAATAACCAATGGGTCTGTGAATCATGGATATTTCTAGAGTGTTATCAACTTTTCAAGGTTGATTCTTTCAGGTCGCAGGATTGCTCGAAATGTTATGGGAATGGCTACCACAAGAGAGGCACCGGCAGCAGAAGTTGCCACAACTGAGCTTGCTATTGCTGAGACGCCAGAGATTGTGAAGACTATTCAAGAAGCTGTAAGGATCTCAAATTATCTGATCAAGTAACGTACTTTTTGTAATTATAAAAGGGTGATGCATGTGAAGTTGGTATTGTGTTTCTGACTTTACTAATTAATGTTGGCTACGTAGTGGGAGAAAGTTGAAGATAAATATGCAGTGAGTTCGCTGGCCGTAGCTGGTGTGGTTGCATTGTGGGGCTCAGCAGGAATGATCTCAGTGGGTTATTTTTTAATACTGAATTTTGTATTGTGTTGCCATTAAATGCATTAAATGAAGTTGTTTCTGAGGTAAGTTATAACATAAGCAATGATTGCCACTTGTAAAACAGGCAATTGATAGGCTTCCTTTAATTCCTGGGGTTCTTGAGGTTGTAGGCATTGGCTACACTGGGGTAAGTTCATTGAATTATTTTCAATTGAAAATGATCATGATCATGAATAGTAGTTCATCTTCAATTTGTCTTTCTTTGCAGTGGTTTGCTTACAAGAACCTAGTTTTCAAGCCAGACAGGTAGAGCCAGATTCTGTTGATAATTTAGTATGATTTTGTTGCATGAATTAAGTTTATGATGAATGTTTTATTTCCATATATAATCTGGTTGGTGTTACAGGGAAGCTTTTCTAAGAAAGGTAAAAGAAACATACAATGAAATACTTGGGAGCAGCTAAAGCAGTGAGATGCAATAGAGATATCTATCTTGCAGCATTTTGTTGAAGATGCAACCGTGCTTCATTTTGTCCCAATAAGCTTCTCACCATACTTCATCCCATGTAATGTAATCTAGCCTCAAAATAAATGTAATATTTTTAATATATCAAATCTACTTCAACATGATAAACATTTTAGTTCAGTTAATGCATTAATTTGAAGGATATATATATATACATATATATATATATATATTATGTTACAAAATTTTTAATATGACTAGCTCATTTTGACAACGTTTTAAGTAAGCCCTTTTTTTAACTTCTACACGTTCAAATTTATAAAAGTTGACCTAATTAAAAACATAACTTGACCAAACCTTATTTAAAAGCCTATTTAAAGATTGGAAGAGGGGAAAATTTGTCCAAGCAACTTATGGGGAAAAAAAATAATGCTTTCCAAAAACCATAAATATGGTATTATTAGTATTAGAAATAGATCTTTCTACAAAACCATTTTCATGAAAGGAGTTCATTCTCAAACCAAAAGGTTACATATTTGATGTGATTCTTTATGTGAAAGTTAAGTAAAATGAAAATAATACTAATAGTACTCATAATTAAAAAAAAAAGATTGACATATTTTAGATGTTTTTTTTGTTATACCTATGTCCCATGTTTTAGGGTTGAATTATTCCAAGTTTTTAAGAAATAGATAAGTTTAAAAACTTTAGAAGTGGGTTGCCTTTGTATCTTTTACCTGCATTGCGATTTTTTTTGTGAGTTTTAATAAGAGGAAACACTAATAATATATCACAGGAAAATAATATTTTGACACCATATTTGAATGTTACATTCAAATCACACCTGGTATTGTGATTCCAATTAGTTCTATGCATTAGTTATGTGCATTTAGTGCGATATAGTTTTTGTAAAATATATATATAATATAAATATCTAATAGTATTTAAAATATTTATTTGTTGTAGGATAATATATTATTATATAAAAATATTCTTGATGATTGATAAATATAATATACTATTTTATGTTAGTTTTGTGGTATTTTGTGTTAGTTTAATAGCTAGGAACGAATAAAAACAAAAATATTATTTAAAAACATTAGACTTTAATTCTGGTGATAACCGAAGGGTAATACTTTCGAATTAAAATTATTTTTTAATTTTGAAGATATTAGATTTCAGTTTTAGTAATAATTGAAATATAATATCTTTTCTGATTAAAAATATTATTTAATTTTAAGATATTAAATTTTGATTATTTCTTGAACTAAATTAAACTGAGGTCTAATATTCTTATAATTAAAAAAAATTAAAATAAAAAATAGTTTAAGTTTCGGTTATTATAAAAACTAAAGCGAAGTTCACATTTTTTATTTTTTATTATTTATTTATAGTTTCATGTCTTAAATAATTTTACGATAATATAAAAACTTTTAATAGTTATATTTCGGTTTTACAATGTTTAAAATAATCAGTATTAAGAACCTTTCCTGCATTAATGAAAAATATATTATTATCCTCTTTATTTGTATCAATTGAATAGAACAAGGTTATTCACCAATGATATTAGACATTAAATTCTTAAAACATAAAAGTATTTATATAAAAGATAACCCTTTCAACTTTCTTCTATTCAAGACATTCTTTATGATAATATATTATTCATGGAGATCATCTTATTATAAGCACTAGTTTCCCCATGTTCTATGGTAGAATTTCACATTCTGCATAATAATAATAATATTGATTACTTGTAGAACTCCATAACCCAGTTGCCACATACAGAGCATATGAATCTGATCCCACTAAACCCAGATGCTTCTGCCAATTCTATGATTTGTTGCCGTGTTCGCTCTTTCCCTCCTGGATTTTGAGTCATCATTATCAGATCAGATCCCAGAGCACCCTTAGCAGTAACACTCGTCTCCGGCACCGTCGACACAATTGAGTCCACCACAATAACCTTTCCATCATCAGGAATCCCTTTGTAGCAATTCTTCAACACCTTCACGCAATGTTCATCACTCCAATCATGAAGTACCCACTGAAATTTTTTATCCACACCAAGTTATGATGTCTGATAAACACATCAAAAATCGTTGCTTTACAATATTTACCTTCATAAAAATCGCATCTCCTGAAGGAACGCTTTCAAACATGTCTCCTCCCACATGCTCCACGCCTGCAGATTAGAACAACCGTGAGTTTATTACTTGTATCTCAGAGTTCATCATAGATGAAGAACTGGAGATCATATATACCTGAATGGAGAGGGGCATTTTCCACCACATGAGGCAAGTCAAAGTTAATAGCCTGAATGTGAGGGTGTTTGGATTTGATCAATTTGAGGTTGACTCCATAACCTCCACCAACGTCGACGAGCCTTGTGACATGCTCAAAACCGTTGTATAACTCAAGAATCCTCTTCATAATTACAGTGGTGATGCCTATCATACCGTCGTTGAAAACCTCGTTAAACCTGGGATCCACACGTGGATATTCGAAGGCATGCATGCCATGGGCCCTGTCGAATGCCACACCCCCTTCTAGGATTGCTCCTTTCAGTTCGCTCCTGAGTCAACACCCCACAACTCAATAATTTGTTGCCTCAAAAGAAAACGAAAAACAACTGAAAATTAAGAAAAGATTTATGTTCCATGAATAAGGGTAAGAAAAAGTTACCAGCTTTTCAAGAAGATGTCATCCAGAAGTAATTTCACAGAGGATCCCAATGATCCACCTTGAGAATCAGTGACAAAATATTTGGAAGCAGGAGAGAGGGTGTAGAACTTCTGAGGGTGTGGTTCTTGTGGAGAGATGGAACAAGATAGCAGAGAGTGACTCACCAAAAGGCTAAGAAGACGATCCAACATTGCAGGAGCTTCAGGGTTCTTGCTTCCTATCTCAACTGCAATCTCTTTCGCACAGAGTTTGCCACCTTTGGCTAAGATATCAAACACCCTCAGCTCAGACAATGTTTTCAAAGCCATTGGAACCACAAAAGAAACCGTCTTTTCCATGCAAAACGCCAACTCATCTTCTTCTTCTTCTTCTTCTTCCCTTTTACGATACTCCTCTCTCCCATTCACAGCTTTTCTACTTGATTCTAACATTTCAGCCATGGCAGTTCAAAAACCTGACACACAACAGTTATAGTAATATTGATTTCTGCTATGCAGGTTTGAGTTCATCTGGCGATTCACCTTTTTATAGACACCAACTCATGCCAACAACATATTAATTTCTGTTGTTAGTCAAAAGTTACTACATCTTCACAGAATGAAACTTTACTTATAATTTTGAATGAATTGATGTTGGAAAGAGTGTGCATTAAGTCAACAAAAGAAGAGTAAACAAAAAATTCTCTTTAAGTTTCCTAATTAGACCGCTATGCTATCTTTCAGCGGATATGAATGGAATATTGTTCAAATGGAAAGTTCTTTGGTCATACTCAGATTGTTCAAAGTAGTCTAGAAGATATTTGAATTACTCTCATTAAATGAATAAACAATTTACTTTTTCTTAAAAAAATATTTAAAAGTTAATGATAATGACGTTACCGTATTCAGTATTTTATTATTATTATTAGTTAACATTTATTTTGTTTTCAGTTTCATTTGATTTTTTAAAATAACTCATTATAATTTAACTTAAACATGATGGAATCACTTTAATAGAAAGAAATATCATTTTAAAATTAATCAAAACTTGTATTTTAGTGAGTCTGAGTCTGAATGTATGGTCCTTGAAAAAGACATAATAGCAACTGTTCTCACTGCACCATTTGTCCACAAAGCATTCTGGATAGATTCCATTATATAATTTAAACTTTTAAGTTATTATAAAATTGTAATACCTGACGTTAAATTAGTAATTTTGAATTTAATATTTTGAGTTGATTGAAAAATTATATTTTCATTTTAAAAAATTGTCAGTGATTGATATTAAACAAGTTAATTAAAAGAAGGGTTAAATATGTTTTTAGCCTCTTTATTTTGAGTTTAGTCTCTATTTGAAAGTTTTGTTCATTTTAGTCATCGTAGTTTTGAAACTATTATAAATAGTCTCTAATTTTGGATGGCGTTAACTTTTGTTTGACGTGGGATACAAGGTATGAGTTTATTCTCTGTCACGTTTTCTTTTCTTTTTATTCCAAATATGCACACAAGTCCCTAATTTCTTCAAAGATCGAGTCAAATCAATCCAAATATAATTTGAACTGAGTCAGCTCGAACTAAAAGTCAAACCGAGTTGACCTAAGTCAAACCTAGTTAGTCTCGGAGGAGGTTATGACCGAAAGCAAATCAGTCATTCCGAGCATATGATCGATCTGAGTTGACTATGGTTGAAAGTCGAACAGAATCGACGAATGTAAAGGTTTAGCTGAGATGACCTGGATTAAAAGTCAATCCTAATCAATTTAGACTAAAAGTGGAGTTGAAAAAGGCAACAATCATACTATTTGTCTGAAAATGATTTTTTTAAATATGTTTCTTTTATAAAAACCTGAAAAATTATCATATGATTCTGATGTCATTAAAGTATAGTAAGTAGAATATCTTGTCAATAAAAAATGCAAATGTAAAAATTAAGGAAGTCTTATTTCAATTCAGAATATTAGTTATAATATTGAAAATGGTGTTTTCTACTTTTTCTGTGATTGACTATTAATATTTCATTTTAGTCACACCTACATAGGGACGCAAGCAGATTTTTGTTCCTATGTCATTTTAGTTCCTGAAAGTTCTAATATTGTGTTTGTTGTTATGAATATAAAGTATTGCTGTAATTTTAGTTTAAATTAGATACGTTAATATCTGATTTGATTTGGTTAATCTGAAAAAGTGCACAAAACATAATACATTACACACAGCATGAGCTTGTTCTGTTGATTCGAAATGCATAAAAGCAAACGGATGGTGTGGCTTACTTAAAGAACTCCATAACTGAGAAAATGTTTGCACGACATTCATATCTGATGCCACTAAATCCAGCTGCAGTTGCCAAATCCATGAACTCTTGTTCGCATCCAAACATCCAATTCTAAAATTGCCTTATAAACAGCACTGTTAGTCTCAGGTGTTGTTGGAAGAACTGCTTCCACTACTATCACCTTTCCATCATCAGGAATTGCATCATAGCAGTTCTTCAACAGCTTCTTTAAAATTAATAGAATGATATAATGACAGTAAAAAAAAAATTACGTTACAAGTATAGTTTATTAATTAAAAAAATTATTATTGTACTTTCTTTCTCTTCACATTTCATTATTATGCATTTTGTATTAAAAATTGATCTATTATATTCAACATCAAATGGTGTTTGGGTACCACATCGAGTGTGTCCAAAACTCCCACTAACACACTACAGTTAGCCATTCCCCGTTTTGTTTGTCTTTTCTTTTCATTATTCATTGAAAGCACGGAGCAAAGTTGATTTCTGGCATCCTTGCTGTCAAGTCTGTCCGTTTCCTCTTGGTGTACTAATGATTCCTTAAAGTTATAAAATAAAGTTGGACCAGACTTTTACAGTGGTGAATGGTAGATAGTTGAAGATAAGAAATTAAGAATAGGACGTAAGGAGTGATTCTTTGGTTAGTCTTTGATGTGGCTATTAAGTGCAGCATGGTTAACCAAATATTCTATATTAACCAAATATCTTGTATTAAGTATTGAAGATTAGATGTCTTGGTGATGACGAGTTGGTTAGAGTTTAACTTTGAGAAATAAAGAATTATAACGAGTTGGCAGGAAATTTAACTCTAATTACTAATTTTTATTATAAGATTATTATTATACAAAGTTACTGACTTAAATGTTATAGTGTCTTCTATAGGCACTCTTTTCCGTGGTTAGGATAGGAGAAGAGAGAAAATAATGCAACTGGATGATAAAGCGGACAACTTTGAATGTTTTGAGTTAAAGATTTCAATCCTACCGAAACAGATCCACTTTTGAACAGTAACCAACATTATAGTTAAAATTTGTTATATTTCAGGTTTTGGTTTAATGATTAAACAATTAAAAAAAAATATAGTAAATTTAAGTCTTCTGGTCACAACAGACTTAAATTAGTTGTCATTTTTATTTATAATTGTACGAAGATCTAAGTTTGTTAGACAATATTTAAGTCTGTTGGTCAACACCATACTTAAAATTTACATCTGTCGGTTGTAAAACAAACTTGAAAAACCTGAAATAACAGACTTAAAAAACTTGTTTTGTGATAGTGTGAGGATGCTTAATCACGATAGATATAGAAGTTTCAACCACACTTTCTTAACCTCACCCATATATTATGTAGGTCACCTTGGTCAAATAGTAAGCTCATCAAATTCCAATCATTTATTAATCAGTGGAAAAAGAATTTAAATTTGGTCGGATCCATCACATTGATGAATTAAACAAATTAATTTAATGTTTTATTTAATTACAAGTTTTTTTGAATTAAAAAATATAACAAAAATTTGCTAATTCAAATATAAATAAAGGGAATGGTCTTATATTAGATTTATGATCAATAAAACATAAGATTTCATTCACACAATAATATCATAAAATCTTTTCAACAAAATTTTTAATGGTTTCATAGCAATTCAAATTTGTTTCTGCATAAAAATTGAGTTATTAAGTATAGATTTATGGATTTTTCATATTGCCTAATTATTTCATACAAAAATAGTTTCACACAAACCTTTATTTCAATATTTTGTGCGCAGATTCAATCCTGTTACAAACGACATTAATACTATGATAAGACATAAAACATAATTATCTATACTTATACTTCTTGGATATTTATCATGTTTTTATTCAATTTGTTTATGAATTAGTTTGTACTTGTTATTAGATGAATTGATCACTGGTTTTATTTCACTAGTTTGGGTTCTAAGTTGTGGTTCAACTAATTTTTCTCTCACTTTTAAATGTTAAGAATAGATCTAAGGCTTTAGCTAGTTATAGAGTATTGGTTTTAATGCAAGTGATTCATTAAAATATAGTTACCGAATAATCATATTGAAGTTTGATGATATTAAGCTCTATGTGTCAGGAACAAACTTAAAGTTACATTAAAGAGCACTCCTAGGACAACAAATTATTTGTGTAAGTACATAGACAAGATCAATAGCAGTGTAGTAGAAGATGATGACTTTGCTATTATACCCTTACGCAACCACTCACATGGATGCTTTCGTAGATAGCAGCTATCTCTCTTCGTTTGTCTAAATTGCCAAACTATGCTTTTAACTACTCGTTATTGAGGTTCATATCTTGTACTTGCCTTTTGAGAAAGGGTTCGCCTACTTCGATGAGTAACATCGCATTCGTACCACTTGACAATGATATTGATTTGACACGTGATATTGACACTGACTTGACAGGTGACACTAACATTGTCATGTAGTACAATGTTGATTTGACACATGACAGTTTTTTTTAAAATTAAGAATTTTAAAAAAAAAATTAATAAAAAAATGAAAAACTTACAAGTGACATACATTATTCATCTTTCGTTAATAATTTAGACAACATCGTAAAAAATGACCAAATTAAATATAATTTACCAAGATAAAAACCATATTAAACATATAATCAAGATGAGTTTCACATTAAACAAAGTTAACGAGAATAGAAAAAGAAGTATTTAAACCAAAAATAAACAAGTTTTTCCAAGACCATTCATGCATGTAAAAACAATCAGATTATAAAATATACATTCCCATTTCCAGCAAGACCTAAAAGAGAAAGTTCCCTCCATGTATAGAAAGAACATGTGCAGTAGTGAAAACATAGAATTCATGAGGTAGTAATGCAATCGCAAGCATTGCAGGTTGATAGCATGTGTATGTATAATATTTGTTTATGTTAGACAAACTTGTGCGCACCATTTGTTTTACATATATAAGAAAAGTTCATGTGATTTCAATTTGTCATGTTTTAATTGTATAAAAATGTATTTTCTTACTCTTGTGAATATTTATTGTGAATCACCAATTCCAAAACAGATGAATTAGTATGTAGTGTCTGTCCAATTTTATTAGGCTTGATTTCTTTGACTGAAATGAGAAAATGTTCTTTCATCTTGATGTCATGGATATTAACCTTGCTATATTGGAAGAGAAATTTGATATTATTAGTGACTCTAGTAGCAATACACACAAATATTTATTCAAACTCTTTCCAAAACTAAAAGTAATTTGAAATTTGCATATAATATAATGTTACACAACATGAGCTTTGTTCTGTTAATTTAAAATGCATAAAACCAAACATGCAACGCAAAAATGAACAATTAGAAATAGAGCAGAGGAAGCAGAGGCATATAGCATAGCATATGGTGTGATCTACTTGAAGAACTCCATAACCCAGAAAAGGTTGACATGACATTCATATCTGATGCCACTAAATCCAGCTGCAGTTGCCAAATCCATGAACTCTTGTTCACATCGCTCTTTCCCTCCCGGGTTTTGAGTCATCATCATAACATCCATTTGTGAAACTGCCTTATAAGTATCACTAGTCTCTGGTGTTTTTGGAAGAACTGCTTCCACTACTATCACCTTTCCATCATCAGGAATTGCATCATAGCAGTTCTTTAACAGCTTCACACACTGTTCATCACTCCAATCATGAAGTATCCACTGCACGATTCACATATTGTCAAATCTAAATGAATGAGGTTGGTATAACTCATGCATCATTTTTCATAAAACTCTGTCTTCAACAATACCTAAACAAACTTCTACCCTTACAACAGTGTTTTCTGCAAGAATAATTCTATGACTAAATAAGAGTCTACTTTAAAGTTGAAATTGGGAAAAAAATACGACCACGACCAGGCATTGCTCGTAAGAATTGAAGATGAGAAACAAGTTTAAAGTTTGTATTAATAAAAGCCAAAAATAGTTTGAATGAAAAGTTTAAAAGTTTAAACTAAAGTCATAAAAGATGTTTCATAAAACGATAGATTTCTCTCTCCTTTAAAACTAAATACTAGTGCATTATAGCTAATTTGTCTCTATCATCCATCATCACCACCTAACCAAAACACTACACTTACCTTCATAAATATGGCGTCTCCTTTAGGCACATTTTCAAACATATCTCCCCCAACGTGTTCCACTCCTGCAATATTAGGTAGCTTCAGCTTTTAAAACTGAACGATTTTAATAGTGCACAAGCTTCATAGCCTTAGAGAAACTAGACACTAATGTTAATTGACAAAGAAAGTAGGCAGTGACACTGTTTATGTTATCGACTAGTAAAAATCAAATTTTAGCAAATTACTCTGTTTAAAAGGTAGAAAAGAACTTTTTTGTTTTTTTGAACTTTCCACAACAACAGGGTTAGAATGTGCAAGGATAATACCAGGATAGGAAGGAGCATCTTGAATGACGTGAGGCAGGTCGAAATTGATGCCATGGATATGAGGGTATTTTGAAGTGATCAAGTTAATGTTGATCCCAAGACCACCACCAACATCCACCAGCCTTTTTATCCCCTCAAAACCTTTGTAGGATTCCAGAACCCTCTTCATCACCAAAGTCGTGTGATTGATCATTCCTGTGTTGAAAACTTTATTGAACCTTGAGTCCAACTTTGGATACTCAAAAGCATGGGTGCCATACGCCCTGTTGAATGGAATGCCCCCCTCCCGAATTGCATCTTTCAGCTCAGTCCTGAGATTGTTAAAACACAGTCATTTCACATACAACCATAATACTGATCTACCATACCATGTTTTTGACTCAGTAGTGCGGTTTTATTCTTTTATTTTAATTGAAACACTTATCACCAGCATTGATTTTGAACTTGAACTGTTGCCTCCATATGATTAGCAAGAGAGAAAATGAATGAAGTGGACATGTAGGAGTAAAAAATGACATGTATCTAACCGCGTAATTTGTCCAAATACTTGGTAAGTCCATGAGCAACGACCAAAATTTCCACACAGCCATAATAATTGATAATGATTATTAATTACTAATCATAGCTAGACCGACTTTACCGTCAAAAGGTCAAACTTCACTCAAATTAGATGATTATGCAGAAACCATTACCCCCTGAAACAGATAATTTCCAGAAGCAGAATAGTTTAGAGAGAGAGAGAGAGAGAGAGAGTTTAACCAGCTGTGTAGGAAGATTTTGTCTTGGAGCAAGGCCATCAAGGGTCCCAATGAAACCCCATCAGAATTGCGAGCAAAGAATGTGGCGAGGGGAGTGATGGTGTACAGCCTGTGAAAGGTGGGAGGGACAAGGTTGTCGGAAACGAGGGAAGAGTGAAGAATGGAGTGAGAGGAAAGAAGAGTGAGGAGACGATCTAGCATTGAGGCTGCTTCTGGGTTGGTGCAGGAAATCTTGGATGCTATGTCCTTTGCAGAGAGCTTAGCACCTTCACCCGCTTCTTTCAGCACCTCAAACACACCCAGCTCCGTCGCCGATTGCAGTGCCATCGAAACCACCACGGAGCCCACAAACTTCATGGCACGCGAGAAGCTTTCTTCATCTTCTCTTTCTTCTGCTTCCTTCTTCTTCTCTTCGCCGTTCAGCTTTGAATTTCGAAGGTTTTCCATCTCCACTTCAACCTGCAATCTCTCACTACCTTTTACACTTTAAACTACACACGCTGCAATTATTCTTCTTCCTCCTTGTTTTTCACTCTCCAGTGAAAATGCTTTATCTTACTGAAAACTTTCTTTTTAATAATTTTTTTTAACAACTTTTATATATCCATTTTTAAATTTTAAAAACAATTATTAAAATATTGGAGTCCTTAGATAGATAGAGACGTTTCATCAACTCTTTCTTGACCTTGCTGTTTTTAGAGCTTCTTTACAAAAGATATTTTTTATAAAAAAATTTCTTTCTTAAAATAATAATAATAATGTAGCTATATATAAAAAATAATAACAGTAATATTTGTCTGACTTCAGCTTTATGAGAGGGTTGTATTTTGATTATTAGTTTCTTTTTTTTAAAGTTTAGTTTAGTTAACTTATTAATTTTAGGACAATGATATATTCGTATAGATTATTTTGACATAATTTATATATTACTTATTTTATTAAATTTAGAATATTTCAGCATAATAATAAATAAATAATGAATAAACGGAAAAATAATAAATATATGTATGTAATAAAATATGTTTCAAAATATTTTTTAATGATTTTTTGTGTGGTCAGCATGATACAGTAAATGGCGGTGATCATGATGGGTACTGAAAACATGGGCCCCAAAGTTTTGAGACACGACAAACTAATTCTATTCAGCCAAACTTTCAAAGTTCTTCGGATTTAAAATCTTCTTATGATACATTTATGCTCTGTTTGTTTAATTAAGGGAGTTTGGAGTTCATCATTCGGAAGATTCTAATGAATATGGACTAAATTTTGTTATGTTTATTTGAATAGATATAGAGATAATTGAAGTGAATTTAAAAGTAAAATTTATAAAAATTAATGTAAAATTTGGTTAATGTGATAGATAAAAAAATTATTTAATGGATAGAAATTAAAAATTATTAAAATATTTTTAATATAAAATGATAATTATTAATGTTATATTAAATTGTAAAAAAATTTATAAAAAATAAAAACTTAACATTAATTATTAAAATTAATTTTAATATGATAAAAAAATTTATTTTAATAAAATGAATTTATTTTTAATTGTAAAATTTTTGTAACAGTAAATAAATTAATTTATTACAAATATAAAAATTGATATTCAGGTTTTCTTCTCAAGTAAAAATAAATAATAGAATAATAAAACAGAAAAAAAAATGTAAAAGTTAAAGATATAAAATTAAATTATTTGAAGTAAGGAGATATATGACTGTAAAAAAGAAAGAAAAAAATCCTGAGGATAGTAGCAGAGTTAAAAATGGAAGAGTAAATAATAGGAAAGAAAAGCGAAAATGAAAAGTGGCATAAAATAAGCAGAGAGTGAGCACCGGTTCCACTCCCTTGTCTATATATAGCATCTCAGCGCGCCTCTATGCAGTTTCCATAGTTTCTACCAAACTCCTTTCTGAAATATAACAAAACACAAATTCTTGAAGGATAATGATAGTTTCATAACATTTTTTTATAACATAAACATCGTGCATTATGTTATTGATTCATATAATTTTAAACCAATTACATAAATAATATTTAAATATTATCAAAAAATATTGTCTAAATATTATTATTCATTCTTAATTGATGGAGACAGAGCCAACATATTCTCCAACATTCTTCTCTGGCTAGGGATGTCAATGGGTCGGGTCGGGTACGGATAGTGTCTATCCACAACTCGACCTGTCGGATAAAATTCTATCCGTTATCTGATCCGTTACTCATCGGGTACACGAAAAAAAAAATTATTTTATACATTTTAAAATAAAATTTAAATAAAATTACAAAAAATATATTTATAATATAATGTAAATTAAATTAAATATAAATTAAAATTTAATTTTAATTAAATTTAACCTAATAAAATATAATTTTATTTTATTTTTAATTAAATTTAATTAAAAATATATATAAATTAATTTTTTTTTTTATTTTTTGCTGATAACGGGTACCCGCGGGTCGGGTAGTATACTACCCGTACCCGAACCGTTTAGAAGCGAGTATTAAAATATCCGTTACCCGTTACCCGCGGGTAGTAACTACCCGTCGCAGATTTTACTCACTAATATTCGTGTCTGCGGATTTTTTGTCATCCCTACCCTCGACTCTTTCTTTCACATCACTACTAGACTCTTTCTCATGAAATATTGTCGAAAATACATTATCAAACTAAATAAATTTCAAAAATTTCTCAATTGAATGAAGTGACTAAAAAAATAAATAAAATAATTGAAGAAAAAGTTAAATACATATTAAATCATACAAGTATTTTCGTAATATAATATAAATAAACAACACTTACTTATATCTTAATATTATAATATCAAGATGTAGTTTATCAACTTACACTAGTAGAAAAACGTTGTTTAACGTTAGTTATTTTGGGCTTTTAACGTTTACTAAACAATCGACGTTATTGCCGGTGACGTCAATGGGACGTCGGACATGAATATAACCGATGTCTATAATGACGTCAGTCAGTGCCATGTCCGACGTCACTAAACGTCGGAACTGGACGTCTAAAGACATTATATAGACGTCGGTCTGCAGCAATAACCAACGTCGAAGAGGCACTATAGACGTCGGTGTATACATTAACCGACGTCTAATACAGTGGTTGTGTTTTAATGCAGTTTTGTTCCCGTCTTTGGATAGCCTAGTAGCACAATCTCCTTTTGCTAGTTTCCCCCGAAAAAAAGCTTACGTCTTTTGTGGCATTTCAACCCAAAACCGAACCTGGGTTGTTGCTTAGTTCCATTTTCATCCGCAAGAGGAAAAAATCCCGGTGAAACGATAACTAGGCAACGACCCATGGTCGTTTTTGGGTTGAAACGACCAAAAGAAATTCACAAGACGCCGTTTTTTCTGGGAGGCAGCTAGCAAATGGAGGATGTGTTACTACGTTACTCCAAGAAAGGAACAAAACTGCACTAAAACACAACACAAAGAAAGCAAATTTTAATCAGTTGAACCAGAAGATAATCGATGAAAGACTAAACAAAGTTTAAACAGTAAGCATAAAAAAAAACCACCTGGGATGCAATGCGGGAAGAGAGAAAAAGAAGAGGAGGAAGACGATAAAGATATCAGAAACAATAATGCAATGTCACAAGAGAGAAAAAAGAGAAGAGAGGAAGACGATATCAGAAACTGAATGTCGTGAAGAGTCTGCAGTTTATTTAAAATGAAATTGAGCGTCGGTTGCTTGCGAAACCGATGTCTATAGTAATCTAGACGTCGGTTGTCTAACTAATTCGACGACCAAGTTAACATTTAAACTGACTTTTTGAATGCCCATTAGACGTCGGTTGTGAAGGGGCATCGACGTCTAGGACGCTGAACCGATTGGCGTTTCACTTCCTGTCAGGGACGCAGACGACAGTTGTGAAGGGGCGCCAACGTCTATAATAATATAGACGTCAGTTTTCTGCTGTCGGACGTGGAAGTGCCTCGGAGTTTGATGCACATAATTAATTACAGGCACATTGACGTCGCACACCCAGAAATGCGACGTCTATTTTGCAAAAAAAATTTGTCTTCCCGCCTTCCGGACAGGTCATAGACGTCAGTTTTTGACAACCTGACGTCTAATAGCCTGGGAATCAGGTGACCAACATTAGCTGCACCCAAGTAGACGTCGGCCTCCATCACAACCGACGTCAAATGTGCAGGAGAAGTTTGTCTTCTCGCCTACCTCATTACATTGGACATTGGCTTACGGCAGAGCTGACATGTACTGCTTAATAGACGTCGTATTACCTTGAAACCGACGTCTAAGTTACCATTTTATTTACGGTAATGTCACTGGTCATCATATGACGTCGATGAAGCTCTAACAGACGTCTATGAACTGACCTTAAACAGCGTTTTTCCATTAGTGTTAACAATTCTATCAAAAGACAATCGTCTATACATGTAATTTCAAATAAAAAATCACAAATTTCTAACATAAATTAACTATACATACTTCAATTTCCACGTGTTTTCACAATTTTAAAATGCAAAAATAAAACTAACACGAATATACTTTAAAAGTGACTATGTCCTAAATAATCTCTAAGTAGCCCCTAGTGATATACTAATTCACCAGAACCTCGTTAAATTCCCATTCATGCTAATTATCAACATCAATCCAACATAACTTTTATTTCAACATAATTAATCATTTCATCTTACTAAGTCGTACCATGTTCTTATACTGTTATAATTACTAAATCAAACATAGTACTATGTACTTAATATAATATAAAGTCATATGTTAAATATGCTTTTTCTCTCCAAATTATTTTAAAAATTATGTTTCATTGTACCTATTTCGTCTTTATACTTTATTAGAGTAATATAAACATCATTCCAACAATGGCACATAAAATTTATATTATAGTTTAGTGTGCAACTTTATTTATTATATGAAAAACATGTTATTTGCTACAAAAAAATTATTTTAGATGATTTTCATACGAAATAAATATATAGCTTAGTTTAAAAACGAAACAATTTTATTGAAATAATTTAAAATAATATATATATATATATATATATATATATATATATTATTTTTTTCTAAAGTCATTTATTCCATTTTAATTTTACGGTGACAAAAATTCTCAAATGCAATAGAAACAATAGAAAAGGCTTGGAGATACGAGAAAAGCAAAAGAAAACACACTTTAACTAAAGTTCTGATATATTAAAAATAATCTTCACTTATTTATTATTTTATATGAACTATATGATCGGAAAAAAAGTTGGTATAAAAAAATTAGAGAGGAGATAAAAAATATTTTTTCAAAAATCCTAAATTTAATAAATAAATTACTAAATACTTAATGTTTTAATTTATACATTTAATATAAGTTACTACTAATTTAATACATTTTAATATCATTCTTACTGAACCTAAAATCGTTTTCTATAAAAGAGGTGAGTTAATGTATTTTTTAATTTAAATAAAAAAAATACTCATGTACTCAAAACGTAAGTAGTTCAACTTTTTTTAATATGATAATTCAAAATATCGTCGGACTCCAGATGGCTTGTGGTTTCCCAAATATAATAAAAGTTAAAAAGGTTTTTAGAAATATAATCTATCAATTAATAAAAAGGTTTCCCAAATATAATAAAAGTTAATAATTTTGTTTGAATAATCCTTAAAATAAGCATCTAATAATCCCGTTCTCTTCTATCTAATCTCTGTTTACCTATAACTTTTCCTATTAACCATTTTTAATCTATTTTCTTTCACATATTCCGTTTTCATGCATCGTATCTTGTGATCAGATCTTGCGGGTTCAGATCGAAGACACAAGTTAGATTATAAACATCCACCAAAGGAACACACTGTCTGCCTCCTTCGTTAGATGCCACATGGCACTTCCTGTGCCACAAATATGCTAAACCAAACAATTTTTTCTCAAACTTATTATATCATAAGTTAGTTTTCTCTTTACAAATATTTCCCTAAACTTTTAATTCAGTCTTGAAAGTATCATCTTTATTTATAGTTAATATTTTAAAAATTAATTTTTAGAAACAAAATGTATAAAAAAAGAAAAGGTTAAAATTGCAAACCGTTGCCATTTTCTACTCCGACGAAGGTGGTGGTGATGATTGAGCCACGTGGGCAGAAGAAAACGGCAGGAGCGAGCCCCTCCGTGCGCGGGTGACTGAAAGAAGCCGTTGCCACGCAACTGGAGGGCCCACATGTGACAGCTGGCGACGCTTTTACGGACTGAAAACTATGGAGTTGGAGTCTGTGGATGAGATTTGAGTAGAGGGAAAAAGGCCCCAAAAAACAATAATAAAGAAAATGAAAAAGAGTAAAAAAAAGAAATTAGGAAAAGTGCAAGGATGTGTGTTACCTCCACCAGCCACTAAATTCATGCCACTTGTCGTCATCCCTACAGTTTTGCTCTTTCGCACCTTAGCAGCCTCAAATTAAAACGACTACTTATTTTTTATTAAAAAATAAATAAAAATCCTGGGGAAATTCTAGTGGCTGAGATTGCTTCTCACTGTTCGACAGTTCGTGTGGATGCTTCTGGTTCGTTGTAGTTGAGTCGCTCCCTAATTCTTCTTCTTCTTCTTCTTTTGCTACTGTTTCCGAATCTTCTTTTCTCTTCCAATTTAATTCTTCCTCTGATCCTTAAGAGTCGGATTCGCCATTGCCGCAAATGAGTCCTCCGGCGAGTGTCCGGTGAAATCCATTTCTTCTTCACATGCATGATCGCTCCTGTCACACCCATGGCTCTTTTTCAAGGTACTTTTCACCTCCTCTCTTTATTCTCTTCCAAAAGGATTAAGTTTCCCCTATTTTTGGTTACCGAGAAAATTTAATCACCGGAAATTGTAAAACGATTGATTATGCATCTCTAAGTGCTTCACTCAGTGAACTACTTTCCGGATTTGCGTGAGTTAACCATCTGCTTGCTATGCTCTGTGATTAATTGTTCTCGGCAACTAAATAGGAGTAGTGTATTTATTTATTTATTCACAGTGACAGATTGCAATTTTGAAGTGAAATTATGAGTTAGAACGTGCAAGATGGAAGTGTTCCTGTGATATACTAATTGTAGTTGTTTCCACGTTTGAAAGGTTTTGGCGCTGTGGAGTTCTTTTTGGTGAGGACTGATTAAAGAATTTTCTTTTATTCTTCTTTCGGAGAAGCGTCTCTCTCTGTTGCGGTGGATTCTTAAAATTTATTGAACCTTTTTCTCTTTTTTCATGTCATTTCTAATCTCTATTATCCTGCGTGTGGCTTGTGAGTTGGAATACTTATTTTGTAGATATTATATCTGATACGAAACAGAGACGGATCTCTACCTATTGTTTTTGCTTTGTGTTTGTTTTGCAGTAGCATCGCCTTGTCATCAGCTTCTGCTTACTTTCACCAGGGCTTTACCATTTGCTGTGTTCCATGTCACAAAAAACGAAAGGAGATATTCCTTTTACCCACTCCTCGTCAGGGAAGATCTGAAGCAGCGCTAGCTGCACACGTCCTCTAATGGATGCCTACTCCTCTGGAGAAGAAGTGGTTATTAAGGTAAGTCAAGTTTATTGTCCTATACTAACGGGAAACAATGATTCCTCAAAAAGGAAATAATAAAGCTGTTATTATTATTGTTGTTGTTACTATTAGTAGTAGGTTTAACTGATATTTTGGTCTGGACCCTATAGTTGTCCCCTGCTCGTTACGCGTCTTCCTTTTTAAGCTATGTTTTGTTCACTACCGTGAATTGTTCTTCTTTTTGACAGTTTACAATGGTTCCTTTTTTTACAGTTGACAGTTGAATTGTCAAAATCGCCAAAAAAGTGTTCTTCCCACATAAAACTGTCAGACCAAAAATATAGAGATTTTACATTGCTAGGAAATTCTATAGCAATTTTACTATGTCTAAACAATTTGTCGTGGTTTTAACAATAGCACTGTCAACGATGTTATCGTAACTACCGGGTCAAAAGCTTCACTTAATTTTGTGTACAGATCAACATTATGTTGGTCTGAGTAGAACTGTCTCACATCGTTTGAATAATGTTACGATTTTATATCTTGGAATTGAAAATCTATAGCTGGAAACCATCAAAAGTAGCTAGTTAAGCTCCTTGCAAAAATTAATCATTAGGAAAGCTGATGGATTCATGTGTAGGAGCTAACACTTATGTAGTTTTTTGGTATTCAGAGAAAATTGTAAAGTTGAAGAAACAGTAGAGGTTAAAATATCAGTTAAACCTTATTATTATTGAAAAAAACTAATTACTTTGCACCGGTAACATAATAAAAATATTATGTTACAGAAATTAAAGCCTACAAATTTTTCTGCAAGTTGAAAAAGTGTAAACTGGAAACAACTGTAGAAACAAAAATATCAATTAATTCTTATTATTATCTGAGTGGCTACTTGGCAATTGCAGACACGAAAACCATATACTATCACAAAGCAAAGAGAAAGATGGACCGAGGAGGAACATAATAGATTTCTGGAAGCCTTAAAGCTATACGGGCGAGCATGGCAGCGCATAGAAGGCAATATTTTGTTCACCATCAACACTTATATATATGTCTGTACACACACACACACATATATATATATAGCATAAATGCCTTTTTGAAATATCTTAATAAGATAGGACACAAATTGCTCTATATGTTTTATTGAATTTTTATATAGGACTACTGTCCGCTTTTTGATGTTCTACTTTTATTGTGCAGAGCACATAGGAACAAAGACTGCTGTGCAGATCAGAAGTCACGCTCAAAAATTCTTTTCAAAGGTAAATCCGTACCTTCATTCCTTGGATTATACATTGTGGTCCTATAATTAGAATTTATGCTTCGTTTGATTTGATGCTGATTTATTATTCAATTTGGTATTTTTTTTTATTCATGAAATTCCCATTCAATGGAACAAAATGGTTCTGCATCTTAACTGGTTGATTCTAAGCTCTCAGAATTTTGTTTTTAAATAACATCACACAAAACACTTGTGTGTGGAAAACCCGTCCGATGCGTATATAGCACTATATCATGGCTTATGCCTTGCCTAGAAGACTCCTTTGGCTATCCCAATTGAGTGTCCCTTGGAAAAGACATGAACTCGCTAAGCACATGCACAGAGAAAGGTAAGTCTGAGATAGCCTTTACCAACCAGCTTCTTTCATTCGTCACCATCATCCGCTGAAATATTCACTTTAGAAACAATTAGGTATCACGTGGTTGGCTCCCTCAGTACATGTTACTTTCGACATAAAAAGAAAATCCAGGATACACTTTTTGAGAAAGAAATATACTCATCTTGTGGCCTTCTTTCATCCGTTCCTCAATTTGTGCGATACTAATATATCTTAGTATAGCAAAACAATAAAAATTGTCACCAACCTTAGCTAATAGCCTCTTGATTCTGTAATAAAAACTATATTCTCTTCAAAAACATGCAATTAGAGATCATTTTTTGTTTGTCTTTGGTAAGCGCATTAAAAACTAGATTAAACAAGGCTTAAGGCTTAGCCTTGATGTAATCCTACCATCAAGGTTTAACTGCAATAAATATCATAACAAATTACCAACTGGATCACTGACAAGAGTGAACCCTTATTCATTTTTTATAGATATAGGACTTGGCCTGCAATTATTAATGATAAAATGTGCTAAAACATTTTAGCTTAGTTGAAGAGAATGTTAAAGATATAACCTCAGAGTCTCAGGCATTCAGGTGTATTTTTTTATGCATCTATGGTTTCTATATTAAGTTCAAGTTTGTAACTATTTGGAATTGAGTTTTCATGCCGAACCCTTTTATCGGTGTCTGCTTTGAAGAAACGAGGGATTCGATGATTTGATAGAATACACAAATGCAATGAAGATATATGGCAACAAATTGATTTTAAAGAAGATAAAAGTGTTAAAAGGAAAGGGGGACTGGTTTGGCTAAGTAATCTGTCTGATTGCTTGGTCAAACCAGTCCCCTTTTTTTCGTTCAATTGCAACCAAAGATAAAAGCAATGACAAGTATGACAGATAGAGGTATATTTTTAGAACCTGATACTTCTGTGAACATATGATTTGTATAGAGATCTTTAACAATATTAGTTTAGCTGAATGAGATTTCCTTTAGCAATAGTAGAAAGAATGGAACAAAGGATAAACTATAATTTGGTAAAACAAGTTTTTTGGGATATAATGTTGTTAACCCAGGGTAGTGATGGTGAATACTGAATCCCACTTAGAGAAGTGTTCATTCTCTAGCTGCTTTTAGCTCAAATTTAGGGTCATACCAATAACCCATGTGGTTGTCAATCGATAGAAATCCTTCAACAGATCTCATCCATAACCTTAACCCAATCCCAAAGCTTTGTGGAGCTATCTAGAGAATAAAGAATTTGTTGAAATTAGGGGATCCATTTTTCTCACGAAGATTAATTTTGACAAGGAACATGATTGGAATTGGTACCGAAAAGAGAGAAAGACTGAAGTTACTGCAAGAACTTTTTGATCTTCCCAAAAATTCCAATTTTTGAACTAGACCTAAAAGAATATACATTATCGAGTTATTCAAGAGTCTCCATCCTCTTCCTTACTGTCCTAATTTTACAATCTGGACGTTTCTCCATCATTTTCTGTTTCTATTTGGTAAAGTATATACTGATATTTTGATATAGAGGAAAGAAATAGAGGGAAAAGTGTGTGAAAGAGATAAAAAGAAGAGAAATACATGAACAATACAATAAAAATAGAGGTTATTTGTTTGAAAAAAAATAACGTAAAAGTATTATTATTAATTTTTAACTATTTAGTTTTAAAAGTCATTAATATAAATGTATTATTTATTTGTTATTATTTATATTATTATTGCAAGGCAACAATGGTAAAGTAAAGAAGAGAAACAAAGAAGAATGTATTTGTGATAGTGTTACTATTAATAATTAACGGATTTTATAAATAAAAAGTGACATATTACTTAACATATAATTAATTATGTTACATATTATATTTAATTACGTTTTTACCTAGTTTTTAAATTTTTATTTTACTTTTTTCTTACAAAATGGTCAACATTTAGTTCGTCTATTAAATATAATTGTTTTTTCTAAGTCACTATTGACTTAAGCTAAATACTCTTTCAATTGTTTTTCGAAACAATATCTCAAGTATTAATTTACTAGCAAATCTCTTTAGACTCTTATCACACTCTCAAAGATTCAGAAAAAGGTTTTATACTTTACAAACCAATAACTTTCGAATAAAAATATTGGTTTTTATTGTGTAAATAAGACTGTTTGATTCATCAGGGTGTTCAAATATCTGTTTTCTAATATATATATATATATATATATATATATATATATATATATATATATATATATATATATATATAACCTTGTTGAAATTGGTAGTAAGTGGAGAAATGCCAGATATATATTTTGGAAAACTTGTAAGTTGTTGTACTTTTAGCATGACAAGTGGTATTTGTAATAATAAATATATCTTTCATAGATATCGAAAAATTGTTGAATATTAATTTGGTGAAAAACTTAAGTTTGAGATATTTAAAAATCAGAATAATAATAATTAACAATAACATCAACAAAGTTTAAAAATAAATACATTTATAAAGAGTAATTTTCACTACCGTAAAATTGTTAGAGAGTTTATTAAGTATTTTTTTTCTTATTTGTTTTTATTATTTTCAGTTGATGTTCAAGTATACTTTGAGTTAATCAATAGATTTTTTTTTTTTTGTAAAAATTATATGTTATATATGTTTCATTATATTACAAAGGATGAATTTGGGAAGACAATCTGAATTTCACATTAATTTCTAAATTAGTAGTCTTTAATACTCAATAATACTAGGTTTAGTTCTTATTACATGAATTATTATTTTTTATATTTAATTAAAAAATAAAAATTACAAAAGAAAAAACTCAAGATTCATTAACATATATCATTCTTTCTTTCTTTAGATACATTCATTATTGTCCTAGAATGTTATATGTACACTTCTTCTAAGAGAAAGACAATATTAAGATCAAAGATCATCCTTTTATTTGTTTTCCAATCAAAATTAGAATATGTGTATATATTATTAATTGATTGAGATCAAATAATAAGTTGTTGTAACTTTTCCTCAAAAGCTTTTGCTCAAATTGACATGACAATAATATTTACATAAAAAAAAATCATCTTTATCATGTTTTCTTTCATTATGTTTTCCTTCCGCTTTGTTTGTCACTTTTTTTATGTGGTTTGTTTCTTTTTCTTTTCTTTTCTTCTATATTTTTTTTTATTGAATTTGTTTTTCTCTTAATTTTTTTTCTTTAATTTTTTTTATCTTCTTTTTCTTTTTCTCTCAGCTTCCATTTTCTTTTCTCAACTCCTTCTCCTCAATTTCTTTCTCTCTCAACCGTTTCTCTTTAATCTCTTTTTCTTTCTCTTATTATAATATGAACATGTTTTTTTTAATATTTATCAAATATTTTCTTTTTATCTCTATTTCTTTGTTCTTTCTTTTCTTTTAATCTTCTTAAAAATCTCTTATAAATAAAATTTGTGATAGATATTAAGTTGAATAACACTTTTATCACACTAACACTAATGCATGTCATAAGTATAAAAATATAAATAAAATTTGAAAGTATATATATATATATATATATATATATATATATATATATATATAAACTAACTCTTAATATTAAGAATGAAAACTCTAATACTAACTGACAAGAATGATATCACATTAAGTCATAAAATGATATCACTTTGGAGAAGGATGATAGCACATTAAGAGAGATGAGAAAGTGAATGATAAGTCATAAAATTGATTATCAATAAAACCCTCTAAATTTCACCTTAATTTTCAATTAGTAGTATGTAATACCTATCAATATTACATTTAATTCTTCTGTTTAATTAAATGATAAAAATTATAAAGAAAACTAAAAAATATGTTATCAAATCACTTAGATAATTTGAAAAATCAATATATAAAAAACAATGATAATTTGAAATAAAAAATTAATCAAATGTATCCAATTTTACCAAAATTACAATTATAAACATTAAGTTTAAGATATTTAAAATAAAATAACCATGACTGATTAAAAAATAAACAAAGTTTTAAAATAAGTAGGATTATAAACAAATTCAATTACTATAAAGCATTGTAGAATATATTTGATATTTTTTCTTATATGTTTCATCATTTCAATTGACGCCAGTACTAATGTTGATTAAACCTGGCCCCCCAATCTCTAATTTGATCAATTTACTAAAATTATTAAATCAATAATTATCTCAAATTAATTGCACCCAATTTCTCAATTATGACGAAACTTGATTATTTTTACAACATTTCTCAACCCAGTTAACTAAACATATTTTACAACATAAAAAACCTTAATATTGGTGAAACATCTGGTTGTATAAAAATAGACTCTACCTCCTAGAATGTATCGCCTTCAATAAAATACAAAAATAAATGTTTTTATGATTCTGTTTTCTTTTGAGTTTAAATCACTCTTCTAAAATGCTTCATCCACCTTCACATTCATAATTTTTTTTACTTATATTTTCTCATTTCATTTATTTCAACTTTAATATTTTTTTCTTCATATTCCTTTCACACCATAACTTCTATTCCGGTCCTAAAATATTTATTTACAATAAACAATAAAAAAACTAAAAGAAAAAAAATAGTATAATTTAAAATGAAGACAATTTATAATAAAATAAACCAAATGATATAATTATGGATGATATGTACTAAATTGACAAAACCAATTTAAATATACTTCAAAAATCATCATTAGTTTTCCAAAAAATAATCGAACCTATATCTAAGCAAAGATAACTATAAAGATTTTTATTAATATTGGTTTAATATTGATTTAATCATTTGACAGGTCTTATTTTTTGATGAGAATTTTAAATTAGTCATTTTTTTATGTTTTAATTGGATTCTTATTTTATAAAAATTACAATAATTAAAATTTTTTCGTTAAATTAGATTCAACCACGTTAATGTAGGATTGATGTCGCATGTCGATGTCGATCTTCGTTATAAAAAATAATCGAACCTCTGTATAAGTGAAGAGATCTTTTATCAATATTTTATAATGATAGGAGCATAAAATGCTTTTTTCATTTCCTTTTTATGCCAGTACTTTTCAAAACCATATGAATGAAAATGTTAAAGTTTAAATACGATGTCTTATAGTAAATTGTGATATACAGTTTATATTTGAATAATTAACTTGTAGTTAATTGTTTAATTGCTTCCCCTTGTTGATTTTAATACAATAAATTAGAAGGATCATAGAAGTTTAATATTATTAAAAGTTTAGAGTTTTTTATTTGAACTAACATTTTTATCTTCCTTTCTAATATTCATTGTAATTACAAAATTAATACTTTTTTTTTATTGTTTGAAAATTATATAAGAAATGGTTGAACTGTGTTTTCTTCTTGTTTTCATAATTTTATTCCTATTTTAAATTAGCAAATGAAAGCTAAAATTATTTGCTTAAACCAAATAAGTTTTCATTTTTAAGATATTATGTAAATAGATAAAATGTTAAAAATTTGCGATATTAAGTAAATGATGTTTGGAATTACAACTCTAACACAAAAAACCTTGAATTTTCAGGTACAAATTTTATCGGATTTAAGATTTAACGATAAACATGATATTTCAAAACATGTTTTTATTTTTTTTATTTAAATCATATTTATAGTGATAATTTGTATTTTTATTTTATTTGTATCGTACGTCTAAACATGTTTTCTTTTTTATAAAATTATGTTAAGAAACATGATTTTTAATTTTTTAAATTTTCATTTTGTAATTTTTTAAATGATTTTTAGAACTTTTTACATAGTTTTAATTATTATTTTTTGTTATGAAACATTTTTTTCTTAAATATTTTTTTTGATATTTTCTTAATATGAATTTTCAACACTGTTATTTATTTTCGATTACAATTTTATTGTTTTATATCTTCCATATTACATTAAACTAACATTATTATTTTAATTAAAAGACCACACTATTAAAAAATATGTAAATTAAAATGATACAAAAATTTATTTTAAATTTAAACTCATAAGTAAATTTTTATTTTTTAAAATAAAAATAAATAAAATTTTTGAATAAATTAAAAAATCAATAAGCTAATTAAAAAAAAAGTTTTAATAAAAAAAATATACTTATTACATGCTTTCATAACAGAAAATTAATAACTAAAGTCATGTAAAAAGAAATGTTAAAAACCAATTTAAAAATTATAAAAAATTGAAATAATGCTTCTAAACATAATTTTATTAAAAAATAAATGAAAAAGTGCTTAATTGTATAATTTTAAAATATAAGTAATGATTTAAGTCCAACTTAACCTTGAGTCTAACTTAACTTTGCAAGACTCTAATCTAATTAAGTTTTTCTTAACTTAGGTCTAGGCTTACTAGATTTGATTTGAACCTATCCCGACATGGATTTTCACCAACTCGACTTAGCCTAAACCCAAATAAATTCAATCCCAAGTCTAGCACTAGTTGAAATGAACTCTAACTATAATTGATGTAGGCTTGACTCGATTTAGACTTTATCTAAGCTCAATATAGGCTAAGCCTGACCAATCCAAACTAAACTCTTTCGACTTTCCTTAACTTGTACAAGTTAGCCTCCCCCAACTCAGTCTTATGTGAACCTGCACCCACTTGACTTAACATATATTTGAGTTGACTTGCCTCAACTTGACCCAGGTTGACTTAGCCTATTATGTATTCAGGTTTAATCAAAATAAATTTGTCTCAACCTAACTTGGTTCAATGTGAACTCATGCCCACTTGACCTAACGTAAAGTTTGGTCCACTCGATCCAACATAGTTTTTAGTCTAATTAACTTAACTTAAACCAAGGTCCACTCGACTTAATGTGAAACTGAGTTGACCCAACTCGACTTGAGTCTTGCCTGACTCAATCCACCTTGGGCCTAATTAGTCTTAATGTGGGTCAGGCTCTACTTAGCTTGAAGTGGACTAGGTCAACTCATGTCAACCTTGATACATGCCAACTTAGCCTGACATAGACTTAAGTTGACTCAATCTAACATTGGCCTAATCAAACTCAACATGACATGAATCGAGACCCACTAACCTGACATAGATTTGGATTGACTCAACTCAACCTAAAATAGACTTGTCCTAATTCAATTCTACATTGGTCTCTCCTAAATAGACCTAATATGGATCCAAATTGACTCAACTCGAATTGGTTTGAGCTAGTTGGACATTAACTAAGTCTATTTTGATTTGACCTTATATCTTGACTTAGGATGACTTAACTCGACTTGGACCTAGACTTACTTAGCCTAATGTGGATTTGGGCTAGCTCGACCTAACTTTGACCTGCTCAACTTGAACTGTCATGTCTCAACTTATCCTAGGTCCTATAAACTTGGGCTGAGTCTGACTCAACTTGATATGATCCAACCTGGCTTCATCTTATAAGTTTTCCACCTAACCTTACTTGGACCCAACTTGACCAACTTGATATAGTACTAGTTTGATCTAACTTGACTTAGGGCTAACCTGACCAATACTTACCTAGGTCTAACTTAGCCCAATCGACATAAACATGACCTAACATTAGGTTGGGCTCGATCAGACCTAACCTAATTTCGATTTGGCTTGACCAAGCCTAACCTATCCTAACTTCGACTTTGATGTTTTTCGACTTATCCAACCTTGCATGACTATGAACACAACTCAAACTCAGTTGTGTATAAAATGGACTCAATCTAACCCAATTTTGTTTAATTGTGCATGAATTGATCTAATCTTTTGTAACTTAAACTAACTTAGATTTGTCTTAATTTTGGATTTTTACAATCTAAAATATTGTTCAATCTATATCCAATCTAAATCCACTCAAACGAATTGGACTTAAAATCTTAAAATCTTAAAATAATTATTTGAATTTGAAATATACCAATCTGTAGTCATTCCTTAGGGTTTAATAATATTTCTTCACTATCTTTGTGAGCAAAATGTTATAAGGGATATCACTCTAATTTGGATCGTCTTTGGATTTCTTTTGCATCAACTTACCTTATTTTGAAAAACAAAAGAAAAGAAATAGTGTAAATAGTTGATTTTTTACAACAAATATTGAGATATATCGTGTAATAAAAATAATAATTACAATCTTAATACAAAATTTTAATTTCATTATTTTGTTTGAATCTATTAATAGTTGAGATAATGGAGTATATATTTGATATTTAATAATTGCCATGTATATATATTAAAATAAAAATTAATATTAATTTGATATTTAATAATTATATGTATATTTATTAAAATAAAAATTAATATTAATATGCAATTAATCTTGAGAGGAGTCTTTAACCTTTTTGTTTTTCTTTGTAGATTCAAAATACTTAGTGTTTTACCTCAATATTAATAGTATATTAACGTTAATTTTTAATTTTAATAAATACATGTAACAAGTATTAAAAATTAAATTAATGTCAACTATCTTAATTATTAACAGAGTTAAAAAAATTATCAAAATTAAAATTTTGTTACTTTTTATTATACTGAAAATAAAATATGTGAATACACAGTGAAATGATTAAATTAACAATATATTATACTATTAAAAAGAGTAGTTTGTGGTAAAGGTGAAAGTATTGTTAAATACAGCGCTTAGTTTAGCAAACCTGTGTTTTCGAGTCAGATTCCAGTAAAATCCAAATCAGCAGCAGTGTGTGGCTTCTGTAAATCATGTAACGTCTTCAAGTACATACAACTTTTGCGATCCGTTACTATACTTTCTAGGTTGAATGACTTGGTCGGAATAAACTTCCTACATCATTCTAGTCAATAATAAACTTGATTGATTTTCGATGTTTTCTTAGCTTCTTTTGAGGTTGTAATTGTTTGATTATGATTTATTACTGAATGCATTGAAATGTTACTGTTGTTGGAGGTATTACAATTTTCTGAGCATACTGCAAATTTTACCTTCAGTTGGAGAAAGAGGCCTTTGTGAAGGGTGTTCCAATAGGACAAGCTCTTGATATAGACATACCCCCTCCAAGGCCAAAAAGAAAACCAAACAATCCTTATCCCAGGAAGATCAATGCTGCTGTCCCAAAGAATGGAAAGTCTCTCATTTCAATTGCATCTTCACATGCTAAACATGCACTGGACTTGGAGAAAGAACCACTTCCAGAGGTTATATCTTTTTATTTATGTTTCTTTTTATATTTCAATTGCCATTAAAACTATCTCTTCTTCCCCCTTTCCATGACATCATTCTGCTATTGCTCCTTTAGAAGCATTATCAGGAGGACCAAATGCCAACAACTGTAAAAGAAAATAACGACGAAAGCAGCTCAAAACTGTTTACCATTCTCCAGGAAGGACCTGCTTCATCTGTATCACTGCCGCTCAGAAATCCAAGTCCCTTGAGGGAGTTTATACCCTCAATAAAAGAGGTAACAACTCTAGATGAAACAAATGAGTCTTTTATTACTGATGACCTTCAAAATCACAAGTTAGAGTTAGATGACGGAGACCACAAACAAAAGACTAATACCACTTGTAAAGTCTCTAAGTCCGAGAATTCTGGTGCTTTGAAATTGGTTCAAACTGAGAAAACAGATGGGATGCAAGGAAATCAGAATTACCCAAGACATGTCCCTGTGCACGTTGTTGACGACAAGTTTAATGGCCATCCTAAGATTGTCACAAACTCTGCTGCATCAAACATAAGTGAAAGTCAAAACAACACAGCACGGTCCTCTCTTCATCAATCGTTTTCTCCTTGTCCTCCCTTCTCACAACACAATCAGGATGATTACCATTCATTTCTTCATATGTCCTCCACGTTTTCAAGTCTTGTTGTCTCTACCTTGCTGCAAAATCCTGCTGCCCATGCTGCAGCAAGTTTTGCTGCTACGTTTTGGCCCTATGCAAATGCAGAAACTTCCGCAGATTTTCCTCCCGTGTGCACTCCTCCTAGTGTGACAGCTATTACAGCAGCCACAGTTGCTGCCGCAACTGCATGGTGGGCTGCCCATGGACTGCTTCCTTTGTGTACTCCGCTTCATACAGCCTTTGCGTGTCCTCCTGCACCAGCGACTGCAGCTCCATCCATGACTCTTGGTCAATCACAGCACAAAAACCAACAAGGAGAGGTTAAGCCAGAAAATCCTCCTCCAGAACAATTGGAAGTTCTGCAAGCTCAACACTCAGCTTCCAAGTCACCAGCTGTTTCTTCATCAGAATATGAGAAGGGAGATACCAATGTAAATACTGCACCAAAGGCTACTAATAATGAGATGAAGCAAGCGATTTCCGAGAATCCCGATTCCGACAAAATAAACGGTAGAAAACCTGTAGACCGTTCCTCGTGTGGTTCTAACACAACCTCTAGCAGTGAAGAGACTGAGATAATAGAGAAGGATGAGAAAGAAAAGGAAGAGCCCAACAAACCTGATACAAACATTTTAGGTTCTGAGCCTAATAATCGTCGTAGTAGAAGCATTAGCAACCTTACTGATTCTTGGAAGGAGGTCTCTGAAGAGGTATCAGTCTCTATCCAAAATGATGAAGTCTTAATGTAGTTTGTGTATTTTATCTCATGCCATTGTTATTTTCAGGGGCGGCTTGCCTTTCAGGCGCTATTCTCAAGGGAGGTGTTGCCACAAAGCTTTTCACCTCCTCATGATTTGATAAATGCAGATAATCAGATTCACAGCATCAACAAGCAAAACGCAGACTACAAAGATGAAGACCTTGAAACCAAAAAAGACAGTCCGATTTGTGATGGGCTGCAGAAAAGTGTGTCATTTATGAAAGATAATGAGGAGGAGGAGGGATTGCTAAGCATGGGTCTTGGACAAGGAAAGCTGAAGACTCGTCGAACAGGGTTTAAACCTTACAAAAGGTGTTCGGTAGAGGCAAAGGAAAACATGATCGGAACGGCCTGCAACCAAGGTGAAGAGAAAGGTCCAAAGAGAATACGTTTGAACGGGGAAGCTTGAAGTTGATGGTTGAGATATATATGCATGCAACCACAGAAAGAAAATGTCTAGTTTTGCGTATAACATTTCTGTATTGCTTCTTTGCAGCTCACGAAACTGGTCGTGTAGGTCTGTGTACCATATTAAATTACCACATACAATCTTTTTCTTTCTTTGAATGATGTTACTACCGCAGTTAAAAACTCCGCTAAAATAGACTTAGACAACAAACATTAAGTACTGTTTCTGCATTCATCATTTAAGTAATTTATAATCCATCTTTCACTCATTTCCCACATGCCTTTTCGAATCTTCTAATTCATGATATCACTGTTGCAGGAAGTTTCTTTTTCTCTATTTTAACAACTTCTTTTAATAACCTTTTCACAACAGATCAGATTATATGTCACAATTTTATTGATTTATATATTTGAAACAAATCAATCACAAACTATTAAATAAGAGATTATAAATATTTCAGGATTCTTCTATAATGTTTAGATTTGTTTACCAATTTTATACGTTAAATAAATTATTTTAAAATTAAAATAATTATTTTATTAATTTTATTATTTAAGTAATAACTTTTTTTTTAAGTTTAACTGTTTTTTAATCGATTTTTGTTGACAACACAACATCCTAATTAGGTGCATTATAATTAAATCCTAATTAATTTTTTTCAAATGTTTAATTTCCTTTCAAGAATCCTAATATTTTTGTCTTTCCCACTTTTGGATTCTTTTTCAGCACATCCAAACTAACCAAAGTCCAACGCTGTCGGTAACCACCCCCAGACCCCTATGGTCGCAACTCATCATCACCTCCATAGCCATGACTCTCATAGCCATCACAACCCTAACCCCCAAATCTCGAACCATAAGAAAAAATAGAAAAATCCCAAAATGTAATATCATTAATACCAGTTTGCCCTTCTCCAAGTTGCATCACACCATCACGCCTATAAAGAGGAAAAAGAATGGTTATATGCAAAGTCGAATCAAAGAAAGAGAAAAACCAAAAACCAAAAAACTCTCAAATCACTAAATTCTTCAACCAAAATTAAACTCTAATTTCAATTTAACAACAATTTAATTTATTATTGTCACGTCAATTGCCTTTAATTTGTCACTTAATTTAAAAACTGACAAATAATTCAATATTAGATAATTCAATATTGGTTAAGGGACATTACCTACTTAAGAATTTAAACGTCATAAGCAAGAAATAACAAATTGAATAATTTTTATAAAAGAATTTGACAACTTTAAACATGAATAGGAGAATGAGAAAAGGTATTGTGAAAATGAATCTACGTGTATATCTAGGGACGAGTACGGGTATCCGCTGGTAAAACCCACGGCAGATAATTATTATTTGCAGATATTTATTACTCGCGGGTAACGGATAATGGGTATTTTAATATTCATTTCTAAATGGGTCGGATACGAGTAGTATACTATCCGACCCGCGGATATCTATTACCTGCAAAAAATAATAATAAAAATTAATTTATATATTTTTTAATTAAATTTAATTAAAAATAAAATAAAATAATATTTTATTAGGTTAAATTTAATTTATATTATATTATATTATATATATATATATATATATTTGTAATTTCATTTAAATTTTATTTTAAAATGTACAAAATATTTTTTTTTTAATTTTTGTGGGTATTTGCTGGTTTTAAAATACGTGCAGATATTTTTTAAATGGGTACTCAGCGAGTAGCGAGTTGGGTGACGGTATATTTTATCCGACAGATCGAATTGTGAATAGATACTATCCGTATCCGACCCGACCTATTGTCATCCCTAGATAAATCAATGAGAAATGTTATCATATAAGCTTATAATTGTATTCAAAGTGATATAAAACTAAAATTAAAATATGTTATATCACTGGAAAATTGTTATAGAAGTTTCCTTGTTAGAACTCCCAATAGATACCTGATTAAAAAAACCTGAAGAATAAGTTAGATTAGATTAAAAATTAAATTAAATTATTTTTCATGCAGTCTATTTCATCGTGACCTAAAGGAATTTAGGTAAAACTCGTTCTATAAAATAACATTTAAAAAAAAATATATTAACAAATATTTTATTGAAACATATATCTCTATTATAATGTACATATTAATTAGTCAATTTAAAATTAAAATTAATGTTATTAATATACTTTAAATTTTAATAATACTTTTTTGTGCTATTTTTATTTTCATTTTTAGAAAAGTCAAAATATCTATGATCAATAGTTCAACATAGAATAGAAACAAACTTAAAAGTTACAATCCATTAAAAAAATGATCGGAATTAAATAGACACAGATTTATTTAACGTTTTGAAATTATATATAATCACCAAGACATCACCCTAAAGCAAATTGGAATCCTATGTTATCCATTGATTCAATTAATTGTGAGAAGAAATTCAACCGTCATGTGTTGGAGTTCTTATGGTCCAATGTCTCCATACAAACTTTTTTTTTCTTCTATATATAAATATATAAATTTTAAGTTTAATTAAACTTTATCATAGTTTGTAAAATAATATATTGTAAATCTATTTCATTTATAATTTATATAAATTTTCAATACACTCTTTAATATTATATATATATATATATATATATATATATATATTATATTTATTGTTTACCCCGGTATCATTTTCACTCGATTTACACATCTAAAAGAAAGAAGAAGAAACCCCTTGCTTCTCACATAACACCCCAAGGGAACCTTAATCACTGCTACTTCTTTTGGCTTCATATAGAAAGATTTGTGGTGAAAAAAAAAAAAAACATAATTATGTGTTGACAATTAGATGTTTGAAAATAATTACATGTTGTGAAAAGGATGTAACCAACACGAGGTGCTGTTTTGAGTCACTATAATTCATTCTGTATAGCCAAAAAACAACAGAATGTAATCTGAGTTATTAAGAGCAATGCTTAACTATTTATTCTAGTTACCTAGCATTACATTTTAACACAGAGTTATATTATTAGGTTAAGGTTTACGTGGGTCCCAACAACATTAATTATTTATCTTTTTCTCTTTTTGTAAAGTACGCATCCATATTCCTTTCCATACATTCATTGTTCACAGATCTAATTCACTGACATTCCGTGATCCTTAAACTATGTTCTTCTATATTTTATTTTATTATACACTCACACACGCACGTATAAGCAATGCCTACTTTGACAAAAACAGTAACCTCTGCTTTCAATTTCAATTCATACATATTTTAACAACTTTTTTTTTTTAAGATATATGGGTGTGTGTATGTATATAGTATATAGTATATAGTATATTGATTATTGGTGTGAGTTTGTGCTAGAAATCTCGATTCCCATGCAAGATCACAATAGTCTATGCTACGTAATTAAGCTTTGTGCAATTCAACAAGATTGAAATGCTCACAAGCTTGGCCACGCTCGCTCAGCACAACCTCCAATGTATTATTCTGATACGAACTGTGCCCCATTCCTCAGACCAATCGTCTCCTCCTTCTCCAACTTCTATGCCTTCTTCACACTACCCATTACCTCCCTGATTTCGCCACGTCTTCATCTTCATCTTCATCTTCATCTTCATCTCTCTCATTCCATCAATCATTCACTTTTACACTCATATTCATTAAATCACAGACCAACTACACTTCCATTCCACTCACTTCTCTTCTTCCTTACAATGTCACCTATTCTCCTTCTCACTTTTCTTCTACTTCTTCTGTGCTTCCCATTTTCTTCCTCTTTGCTTCCAAACTCCTGCACTGAAACATGCGGGGACCTCCATCTTCCTTTTCCATTCTATCTCAACTCTTCTTGTCACTCAATTTCCACTGCTTTCCATCTCTCCTGCACAAATTCATCTACCCTTTTCCTCAGAATTGGCTCGGTGAGCTACAGAGTCTTGGAGTTCTTCCCAGATGGCGTGCTGGTGGACTTTCCCGGCTCATCATCCTGTAGACAGTACAATGACTTGAATTCTTTTGACAGAAGCTTTTCAGGGAAGGACAACTTTGGAGTTTCGGTGGACAATGTTATTGGTCTCTATGACTGTGAGGATTCCTCTCTTTGCAAAGCAGATTGTGAAACTATTGACTTGCCTGGTTGTGATGGAAGGGGTGGAGGCTCCCTTGCCTGCTGCTATCCACTCTCCGACCATACCATATGGCATGTTGGATATGGATTTTCGGTGTTTTCTCAGTTTGGATGCAGGGGGGTTTCTAGTTGGGCCGTTTTGCGAGGCTCAACTTGGGGAAAACGTGGGGTCAAGTTGGAATGGGCACTGCCCAGAAACTCCTCTCACCAAGTTTGTGCAAGGAATGCTGACATGATCAATGCTACAGCAATCGAAGGAGGAGTGAGATGTGTCTGTCAAAATGGATATATTGGTGATGGTTTTGCTAATGGAACTGGATGTTTGCAGGGTGAGTAGTTTTCATCATAACCGGGTTAAAAAATATTATTTGTCTTAATGCCATTACGTCGTTTGTGCGTTATAATTTGTGAAAGAAAGTGTGATGCACGGAAGGGTGTGGTAGAAATTGTCCCAGTAACATCCCTTTCCTTCCGTAAATAGATTTTTAACCTTGTATACGTTTAAGTATGACATTTTCTTATGGTTGATGTATTCCTGTTAGCCTGCATAAAGGACGGAAAGGAAGCATATGGAAGTGACTGCAACATCAAAAGACAAGATCAGAGGAAATTTGTTATCATTGCCGGTACGTAATAGAGAACGGTAATATTCAAATAAAACTTAATTTCCTAAAGTCTCGAGTGTGCCAACTCAAAAATTACTATACAACACATTCAACAAATTTTGCAGAGGTCACAACAAGGATTCATGACTACCAGATTTGCTTTCAATTCTTCACCGTTTTCCTTATGCTATATATATAATCTGGTAGTCATGGTCAGTTATATTATATACTTACATTTCTTGTGTCAATCTAACAGCATTCTAAACTCAACATGCAGGAATCATTGGCCCAGTTCTGATCGTTGCCTCCCTGGTTGCATTATTTTATCTTCTTAAAAGGCCAGCAAAACCAGGGATGTTTGACAAGGAGCAGGCTTACTATCAAAACATTTCAATCCCCAAAGCTTGTAAAACTCGACTGTTCAGCCTCCAGGAGCTAAAGGAAGCCACTAAAGATTTTGAAGAGGGTAAAAAACTTATGCATGAGAATAATGGTACAATTTTCGCTGGAGTTTTGAGGGATGGATCTCGCATAGCTGTCCACAAATTACAATGTGAGAAGAAAGACTTAATTCAAGTTCTGTCACAAATCGAGGTTCTGACCTCTACTGTGCATAGAAACATGGCCCGCATTCTTGGTTGCTGTATTGAATCTGGCAACACTCTAGTAGTTTATGAGTTTCCTTCCAATGGTACTCTGGAGGAACATTTACATCAAAGCAAAGGACAAGAACTACGTTTAGATTGGTACAGGAGATTGACTATCGCTGCAGAAACAGCTAGCATTCTTTCATTCCTACACTACGAGAATTCTCCTCCCATATTTCACCACAACCTTAAATCTGCATGCATCTTCCTTGATGCTGATTATTCTGTCAAGATTGCAGGATTTGGTCTGCTCAACTCCAATGTTTACTATGGTTCTCACTTACATAAGAACCAGGAAGGCTTTGGTATCTGCAAAAATGATGTCTATGACATGGGTGTGTTGCTTCTTGAAATCATCTCAGGCTCAAATCGGTTGGATTTACCAAGTTCAGCATTGCAGCATATAAGGGCTGGAAAATTTGAAGAAATATTTGACCCTTTTCTTTGCTATGATGAACAACCACAGTATCGGCAAGAGCAAATGCAGATCATTGCTGATCTTGCCACAAGATGCCTCTTATTTGGTGTTGATGGAAGGCTGGGAATGGTTGATGTTGTGAGGGAGTTAGTACACTTGACTAAAGAAAGTCTTGATGGAGGAATTAGCAAAGGACCTGCACTGGAGGAGACATTCTCAAATTCAAGCCTTCTTCAGATGATATCAATGTCTCCTGATTCTATGAATGTCCCTTGAATTTTTCCTCCTTTTTATGTCCTACTCAGTTTAGTTTTGCCAGTCTAAAAAAGAAGATAAAGATCCTTAATTGTACGTGTTTATGTGTGAACTGTGACTTCCCTGCCACTGTACATCCAATATTCTGCTACTGACATACTTCACTAAGGTACAAAAGCAAGTGTATTCCGTAGCTGTAACTTAATAAATTCAATCATCTGCTATTAACAGTGATGTAACCATTCAGATGAAAATCTCTGCATTCTGAATGTTTCAATTTATTGCCTATACCCAACTCTGATTCATTGGATGACTAAATTCTTTACTCACAACTCAATCTTAGCTGGATTTAACTGATGGAATTGATGACAGCTTCGAATAAAGAAACAAACTTTTGATAACTCATTAGATTAACATTTTAATCATGTATTTTCTATTTTTTAAGTTAAACATTAATGTATATTGATTGACATCCAAAATAGAAGCTGTTATTCTAGAATGATTATTGTCAATACAAAACTATTCAATGATAACATGAGATCTAAATGATAAACCTCAATAAATTATATTTGGCGAATGTATGAATGATATGCTCAATGAGGAAACAGAGAATTTAACTAGAGTTACCACAATTTGAATATAATGTACAGTATTAAAAAAACAAGGCAACTGCAAATTAATGAATTCAATCCAAAGAATCAATTTGGTAAAAACTAAAGATATATACAAAAATTAAAGAGTTGCAAAACTGGTGAAAATTATATAAATAATTTCAAGCTTATTCATCATTAAGAATTACATTCAATAACTCGCATTTATATGATCATCACTAGTTCAGCTTCTAAATGTGAAATTTGGATCAATATTTGGACATGTGCTAGATTCCATTGTAATCAATATTCTTTTATTGCGTTGAACTTTCTCTATGTTTTTATTTTCTAGAATTTGATTCACAACACAACATTTTCTAGGCCAATTTAGTGGAAATTATGCAAAAAATTAAAAATAAAGACCAGTGAATAAATTTATGCAGAAAAAAGAAGCGTGTAAATCAATTTGTGTATTCTTTCAACTGCCACATGTTTGATTAGAATAGATTTCACATGCATCTCATATCCACTGAAGCAATAAAAATGCGTTTTTTCAGCACAACATAGACGAAATCTATGCAAGAATTTCTCCATTATTGGATACTCAATTAATTCTTACATTAATAAAACTACTCCAGATAATAATTTTATTCTTTGTACACATGAAACGACTTCTTTTCTATTTAAGAAAATGAATTAAAAATAATAATACACAAATGAAACTTTTGCCTATAATACAACATATTTCCCTATATAAAACACTTTTTTATTTATCAATCATTATATAAACTTTAAAACTTTCGAAAAAGCTAGAAAATATTCAACTGACACATGTCATAGTTAAATCGTTTTTATTAAGATAAAATAGATGATGCTATTCTCATTTCTTTTACAATGCTATGTTACAGCATTCATTTTACATGAATTATTATAAGATATTGTAGAATATATACCAAAATTGAAAGGGATGCCAAATTAGTAAAGAGGATAGAAAACTAGAAAAGAATAAAACGGGAAAAAAGGTGAAGATGTTCTAAAAATGTGTTTCGCTTAACATGGTTTTCGGAGAATCTAGTGGTTAATGCAGAAAATAAGGAAGTTTGAAATTTGTAGGAAAGAAGTGATGGAGTGCTAAATTTCATGAAGAACCGAAGTGAATGCTCTAATAAATTTGACCAAGTCTTCTACTTCCCTTCAAATCTTCATATAAATACATCAACCCTTAGCAATTTCTTCCATCAACATTATTTACTCCTCATCAAGGTACGTCTTTTCTTTCTCTCAAACCTTGTATGATTTCTTGCATGCACCGTGTTTGGGTGACTTTTTTCATCCTATATAGATTTAAAGATGGCTGAGAATGGCGAAGAAGCTCAAGAAAATCGTCCAGTTCCCCGTTTGAATGAAAGGATTCTTTCTTCTTTGTCAAGGAGATCAGTAGCTGCCCATCCTTGGCATGATCTTGAAATTGGTACTGTTGCTCAGATATTATACATTGCCAATTTGCATTCAGTTTACGTCATAGCTCAGATTTAAAACATGTTTCAAAATTATGCAGGACCGGAGGCTCCTCAGATTTTCAACTGTGTAAGTTCTTGTCTTCTGATTTGCATGAATCTTTGTCAGGAAGTGTTAATATAAGTCCGATGCTAAGTAGAAATGAAAAAGTTGAATAGAAATCCTTATTTGGATTTGACTCAACTCACATTTATGCAAACTCTTCCTGATAGTGAAATAGTTTTGCTGCTTGCTGAATGGTTGGTTGTCTCCCACAGGTTGTGGAGATCACTAAAGGAAGCAAGGTCAAGTATGAACTTGACAAAAAGACTGGATTAATTAAGGTACAAACTGATTGCATGGTTATTGGAATGGAAGTCTCCACTCCTGTGCTGTAATTTCAAACAGATTTCAGAGAGCTCACTGCCAGATGATTTTTTTCCCTACCCATCTATCTCTATGCTTTAGATTGTTCATCTTACTAACCTAATAATGCTCAGGTTGATCGGATTCTGTATTCATCTGTTGTTTATCCTCATAACTACGGTTTTATCCCTCGCACACTGTGTGAAGACAATGACCCAATGGATGTCTTGGTCCTCATGCAGGTAAACCATTCTCATTTTCAAATTAATATAATTCATACAACAAGCAACCACTCAACCTCCTGTCAACAATGTTTTCTATAGTATTGGAAAGTAGAGCCTAACTCAGTTTTTCTATAATACTAAACATTTATGTTAGTTTTGTCAAACCATATTCCTATTATATTTACAGAGTTCCTCTTTCATTAGGCAAAGTTAAAGCTTCTGCTAAAATGTTGACCCATTTGAATTACATTGATGGGAAAGAAAGCAGAAAAACTATTTCTTTAACTCCAATATTGCAGTAGCCATTAGTGCAAAGGTCTGAGAGGGGAGGAAGATGAGATAAAAGAACTTATTTTCTTAACTCCATCTGGAGAAATCCTAAACATAGGCATTTTAACATAGTTAGCTTACTGAATGAATTACTGACGGACAGGAACCAGTACTTCCTGGTTGTTTCCTGCGAGCCAGGGCCATTGGAATCATGCCCATGATTGACCAGGTATCTACCTCTATTGCTTTCTAAGCCAATAAAATCATTCCCACTTCTTTTACACCATTTTACATTACACTATAACAAATGTGTTTTTGACACAGGGAGAGAAAGATGATAAAATTATTGCAGTGTGCGCTGATGACCCAGAATATAAGCACTTTACAGACTACAAAGAACTTGCACCTCACCGCATCTCTGAGATCCGACGCTTCTTTGAAGACTGTATCCAATTCATTACAATCTTTTAAGTTTATTTCTTATCTTTTCTTCACAATTTGCGATTTGTTTCTTAACACATTGCTAAGACAAAAAGAATGAGCACAAGGAAGTAGCAGTTAATGACTTTCTACCTGCAAGCGTTGCTGTTGATGCCATCCAGTACTCAATGTATACGCATCCTGTCACTCTGCTAACATCATTCTCTCCTGCCATGCATTTGTTGTCATTTTGGACATGTTTATGCAACTAATACTGCTCTAGAGTGCAAGAATTTCATTATTTTACGTCACATTTTGCTACACCTATTAAAATATACCTTTTTTTTTACATGAAATAAGTGTAGAAACAAAAAATGTAAGGTGTCGCGAAAAAAAAAAATTACAAATCTGGAATCTGCTACATGTTTTACGCTACTAACCTTGCCTCTAATTTGGTGCAGGGATCTCTATGCAGAGTATATTCTGCACACTTTGAGGCGATAGACAAATATGTTATTCTACGTTCTCCATCAACTATCGGAATAAGCCATAATATACTGTATTTTAATATATCTTAATTAAAACCTGTCTATACCTTTTAGTTTTCGTATTTAGCCGGATAATAAACAGCCTGTTTGGTTTATTAACCGTGCTTAATGTATGTAAGTCTTGTAAAATAATCAAAATTGAAGTGTTTTAACTATGTTTACCAGTTTCCACGCCATAATTTGGCTGTGTATTTCATTAATGCTGACTCAAGTCCTATTGTAACCTTCATTGTAGACTCAAATTCTCGAGTAAAAGTGCAATATCATTGTGTAATTCAATAATTTACATGAGCTGTTTCTAGAATACATTCAAGCTACAAAATAGTATGCTTAACCTTCAATAGCAACTTGTTTTATGTACCTCTGTCACAAAATACTGGCCAAGATGAGTGCTCGTAAATATTAAATTAAGATCTCATGAAATACATGTAGGAAAAAAAGACGACAATGTGAACTAAAAGCTATATCTCTTGTGAATTTATCAGAGGAATCACATAATTGGTTACATATATAATAAATTAGTAAATCGTAACATCCCTTGTTTCTTATTTATTCAACCATTGATTGAGACATGGCTTGAAGCAGTTGATAATATGCTGGGTTCAATACCCGATGCACAGGAATGGTTTAAATATTTGGCTAGATAGAATGGGAATAAAAATCACTCCATCTTTTTCACGTATAATTTGTTTAGTAGTTCTAAGAGAAGAACGGCTGCTGAGTCTTTGGCCTTCTTGACGCTTGGCATTGGCTCTCCAACACATTCATCCGTCCATCCCCGATCAGTAGTATTGACTCGCACCGCAAATGTAAATCTCTTTGCATGTGCTGGACCACCCTCATTCACACACCTACAAGTTTGTGTTGAAAAAGTTATAGATGTTGAGTTATAATACTAAGTAGGTAACTTCATAATGTCATATACCTGTAGAATGGCATAGGCCAATTTCTTCGTAAACAGATATCATTTAATGTTTGCCTAGTAAATGACTGGTTTCCATTATTTTTCCCGCTTTCATCATTCTTTTCCTGAGTTTTTCCCACCTCCTTCTCTTTCAAAGCAGCAAGGGCATTTCTGGCAGCTAACTTCTGTGCCATTTTTTTCTGTGGATTTTGTGCAGCTCCTACTTGCACCCCATCAATGAATACTTCAACAGTGGCCAAATTGCCAATACGACTTGCTTTATACTCTAAGCCTTCAGCTTGCTGTTGGCATCGCTCCTGCAGCTCTCGCACAGGATGCATTGGCAGAGTCTCTGGGGTAACCATAGGATGCAGAAGAGGCTGAAAAACCTGGCAAAATTGAGAAACCAATAATATTCTCCATTAGTTTCTCTTTTTTCTTTCCATTTTGTAAATGAACACTGGAAGGAATGGTCTGTATGCTTAAAAGCTAGGAACTAACCTTCCAAACAACAGTAGTATCCCTTCCACTGTCAAGAAAAATGGCACCCGCAATAGATTCGACAATGTCACCAAGGACCTTGGGAGCTTTGCAGTCTCCCAGACCAAAGGAGTTAAAACCTGGCTTTGACAATTCATCTTGAACTTCCTTCACAAATTCTTTAATCTGTACGCAACCAACAAAATCAACAGCTCGCTTAAAGAATATGGAATATTACAGATAGGTCATATGATTCATCTCAAGGTAATAGTAAAAAGTCAATAGAACGAAACAAGACCTGTTTCTCTAGGGCACTAGACCCATGTCGGAGATGTACATGAAGGTTGTGTTTAACTGCAACACGTGCAAAATTTTCATTATTTACAGCAGCAGCCCGAAGGTCAGTGAGACGTCCTGGTGGCAGATTTGTGTAAGTGAAAAACAAGTGTCTGGTGATAAGATGATCCAAGACAGCATCACCGACGAACTCCAACCGCTGATAACAGGATACTCCTGAAGATGGTCTGGAGGCATGCGTTATGGATTCTATCAACAGCCCCTTGTCTTTAAACTTTAGATTTAAAGCACCCTCTAAAGCATCAAAGTCAACACTCCTGAGTATGCTATCTGGAACATTAAATGGCTTTCTTGCACAATCCATCGTATCGGGATCAAACTCTATTTGAATGCCAATCCATTTCATAAGGTGATTGGCAGCATTTTTACCACCTTCTACATAATATACCCCAATCAGTGCTTCCACAACATCTGCAAGTGTCTTACTGGACAGAACTCTGTAAGAACTTGAATCACTCTCAAGCTCGCCGTCTTCCATCTCATCATCATATCCATCCGTGTTACAATCCATCTTCTCAGTTTTAGAAATGGATCGCTCCTGGTCAAACAAAGAGGACTCCCCATCCTTGGTATCTTCATCAAAGACAGGCAGCACCCCAGGAGCTGCCCATCTGGATGGAGCAAAGCGATCTGCCTGAATGTATGATTGAAGCCCTCTACTTAATGCATATTGATATAATACCATGTTACTAACCATTTGTTGTCTCATCCTAGTAAGTTGACCTTCATGTTTCTGAGGGTATTTTAAGAAAAGAAATCGACTAACAACCCATTTCAGGTAAGCGTCTCCAAGAAGCTCAGCCCTTTCATAGCAGAATGTCTCCTGGCAAGAGGCAGCGGTCAAGGCTTCCAAGATCTGTTCACAAAGAAGGCATGGGTTAAGTGAAGAAACTAGAACTGAAACACAAATACCTCGAGCAGATAAGATACCTTTGAAGTTTGGACAGGATAGTTTATCATATTCTTCAGCTGAACTGCAAGTAGCATACTTTCAACCCTCCTCATTATTGAAGGTAACCTCTGGGCACCACGGACAAGTGATCCAGGCAGTGGGTGTACAAGGCATAGCTCGGGAGGAAGGAAAACATAATAAGTTTTGTCATGTGTCTCTTCAGATTCGCCTTCATGTGCTATACAATGAATTGACATTTCCCATTAAACATGAGTCCACAAATTTTACAGCGCACAATAATTCCACGATAGAAACTATGAGAACAAACCTTCACAGTGCTCAAAGCGAGGGGACAGAAGATTCTTGCAGTATGATACACCACGCCCTCTTATTAGAGGTTGCTGCTTGTAAATCAAATCAACTCCATATCTACACCCAATAAAAAGAACCAGTAGCCATTCGCACCCTCAATTGTGCAAGAAGAGACAAAAAGCTTCTCTAATCTGGAAGGAACAAGAAGTTATTGTCACTTTCCATGGAACATTGTTGATAACGTCCTCACTATTTAGAGGTGACAACAGAAGATTCCTTCACAGATTAAGATTTGCCCATTGTTCTTCCTGCACAATGTTAGAGGTGCAATGTGGCCAGCAAGCTATTAGTAAGAATTTTCAAAACACACGGAAACTAAAGAGTTCAAAAAATGGGATAGGGAGTCTTGACTGCATCAGGAAAGAAATATTTTAAACAAAGGGGGAAAAACTACGAGATAACAATATTAGTAATATATCATACTTTTGCTTGTAGTAATCAGCATATGAGCTATACTCCAGAGGACCAAGATAACCTTCTTTCCTAGGGAAAGAGTTTTCTGCTGACATGTCACAGCGTATAGAATCAACATAAAACCTCTTCCCCGAATGAGCAGCAGTTACAATTTTCCCTACCAGATCCTCTGCATTAGTACAGGTATCTGCCATCATCAATTTTCCGTGGGTCGTAATAGTAATTTGCTTTTGTGTTTGCATGGAATCTCTACTAGGAACCAACCCTGAAGCTTTCACCACATCAAACTGAGCCACAGCTCCTCTGATTCCATAGGTGGGATGTGATTTTTGCCCAAAAGCCATGCCATGACGTAATTTTCCAAATCCATATTCCCTTCTGTCTCCACCTAATGTTCTCTCATTAGTACCAAGGTAAACATCTGGTCGAGCTTTCTGGAGGGGATTCTTCCATGCATCAGCTCCAATTATTGTCTCAACCAGACACCAGTCAATTTGGTTCATAGGATCTACAGACTTATCGCCAAACATTGGGACAAACAAATATGCTTTTGCAGGATCCCAAGGTGTGGTAGATGGTTCAACATCCACATCCAAGACAATGCTCATCAATCTTACATGAAAGCTTTTCACGGATGCCAGCTGCATGTCATGAAAAAATAGGTTTCTCTGACATAAGAAACTATTTTTTTAAAAAATATATGAACATTTAAAACAAGTGCACTGATTAATTTTTCAACCTGACTCTCAGTGATATTTATCAACCCCATAAAGGCAAGAGATGCCTTTGTAGTCACGGTTCGAGCAATAAATAGATCCATTGACATCGATAACACCTACAAAATTAGGGTGATTAGAAAGGGAGAAAATGAGTTATAATGCAAAAAAATGGAACTAGAAGCAGTAGCACAAATACAAATTACTACCTCTGCATCCAGCTCATTGCCAAAAAGTATTGCAAAATTTGAAACTTGAATCAAGAACGGATCCTTTGAATGGCCAATATTTTCACACTTCACAGCATACATGTAAAGTTGAAGCAATTTGGAATTGTTGCAAGCATCTTTTCCAGATAAGATCCATTCTCCCTGAAAACTCAAATACCATTACGCAATAATGAGGTCAAGACAACAAACATATCCTGTAACTAAAGACTAAAATAGCATTCATGTGGCCAGACAGATACAAATTTGGTGAATATTCACTTTTGTAGAAGGTATCCCTGTTCTTTTCCTGAAAGGGAAGTGTTGAGAAGAGAGAAAACAAGGCATATATAATGACTTCTGTGTGTTTAGACCACAACTGAGTTATTCAATTCATAGAGGATAGAACATAATTACAAAATACAGGAAGTATTTAGGTTGCACTTGTTTCCACTTTTCTTCTTTATATTAATAATAACCATCTTCAAAGCCTTCAAGATCATAGCACCAGAATAAAGGTATAACATACAAGCTTCCTTTACAAATGAAGAATGATAAATGGTGTACTGGTCAACTATATAATAAACCCTTACAAAAGATTGCTTAGACTACATAACTTGCAGAAAGAACCAACCCTCGGCATACTCAAAATCATACCACTGGATTAAGGTATTATACAAGATTTTTATTGAGATTCCACATCAACTAAAGATATGACCAAATTATAATATATAAATGAGCACAAAACTCACTTACAAGTTGGTTTTGTAAAGTTGAAATAGGTTTAAAGTTCCCTTTTTAAGATGATATCAAAGTCTATCCTAACGAGATTTATTTGGTTTACCATATCACTTGCTATTAGACCACTCACAAGTATTTAGCCCTATATTTGAGATGTTTAATCCTTGGTGTGAGGAGGTGTGTTGGAAATCATACTTCAACTAGAGATATGGACCAAATTAGAGCATATAAGTGAGTGAAAATCTCACTATATAAGTTGGTTGTGCAATGTTGAATTAGATTTAAAGTGGACTTTCTAAGAATTTCTTTACAAATGAATAATGATAAATGGTGTACTGCTCAACTATACAAAACTCTACAAAAACATTGCTTAGACTGCATAACTTGCAGAAAGAACCAACCTTCAGTATGTCAGCCACACCTTCAGGATAGAACTCCCTATGTCTAGCAGTCCCTGGAAGTGGATCTCCTTCATCAGTTTGCTCATCCTTTTCTCTTTCTCCCCCACTTCCTTTATCAGGCAATAGCATGTCAGTGAATGCTCCCATCTCATGCAATTTCTTGCAAGCAGCCAGACAAACAGCCTACAAAACACCAAATTAACAAATGGTTCATGATAAAGCTGAGCAGTATTACAATTTAATATTCATAAAGAAATAATGAGAGAAGATATATTTTATTATTACTGAAATATTCAGTAAAGTACACATTTATAGATACTCTAAGAAGAGTGCTTAGCAGGCCAAGACTACTGTGCTGATTCAGCTCTTAAGTGACAGTCAACAAACAAAGACTATCATACTATTGTAAACAACACTAACATACAACCAACAAGCAGAATCAATCAAATTCATGATAAAATATCACGTGCCTGTTGTGCCAGACGCATAGAACTGCATATTGGGCCCTCGAGATTTTCAAATGGTGCATTACAAGGCAGTTGAAGCTTGCAAGAATATTCTGTGGGACCTCCTGTTTTCTCATGCCTCTCCATAATAAACTCAGGACGAAGAATTGAATATCTGGACAAGGGATAGAAAACATCCAAGTCATAATTTGAAGCTTAATAAAAGGACGGTAAAGAAAACTATCAATCTCAAGCCAAAATGTAGCACCTGTCACTAGGTAGCTGAGAGCAGTAGAAGTGGATAAGACCTACAGCAGAATTAAGACTCACAACTGCACCAGTTGACTTCACCTGGTAAACTGTTCCCGGCCTAGTGTCAACAGAAATCAATCTTGAAGTGTCTTTCAGATGACTAAGGTCTGTTCTCTCTATTGCTTCTTTACGCAAAGTCTCCTCACTGTTCCTGGCATTCCTTAGGAATGCTTCATGTGACAAATTGCCCCTATGTACAAGACAACACAGGTAGTGGAGAGGGAAAGAGTTCAATGACTTAGCATCCATCCACAAAAATACAAAATACCATGCAAGTTTGGTAAAATTATGAACATTACGCCAGTGAATGCCATAACCAACAAAAAATCCAGTGCCAATTTTTCAGTATGACAATTAGATAAGGAAAAGCAGAATCTTCCACAAAGAATAATTTACTATTGGTTGAAAAATCTAAAACAAAATTTTCAAATAAATTATTTTGATACTAAATAAAGAACAAGTTCATGTCATATAACAAAGCCTATTATCACAAGAGCCTCAGCACATTTGGCAAAATGATTCTAAAGAGACTATTTGATCCCATGCTCAAATCCAACTAAGGCCACTTTGCCTCAACTTTAGCCTACCTTCCACTTCTGAAAACCCAATTTAAACTTCCCATGTAATGAAAGATAATTATGACAAGCAAAGTAGTTTATTAAACAGTTAAAAAATAATTAATGATAAAAGAATAACTTTGAGACATAGCATAGATCACAGAGAAAGAAGGAGAAGGAATCTTTTTGAACCATAAAAAAGAACTAAATTGACCAAGAAAAAGAAGAAAATCAATGAGTAAACCTCATTCTAATCCCTAAAATTGTTAGTGACTTACGCTATAGTCCCTAACTTTGATATAATCTTCACTTGGTCCTGGAATTTGAAAAAAGTCCTAACTTTAGTCCTTTCTCTACTTCACTTTTGTCATTTTACATAAAAATTTACCAAAGTTAATAACATTCCACAATGTCAATGATTAAATATGGATTTTGTGATTTCACGGACTAAAATGGGAATTTATTTAAATTCAATGGGTGGAGGAGGAACAACAAAAAGAAAATAACCCAAGAAATAATAAAAATCTTCTTAGTTGCATTGCTAAATGCAGAATAAAATCCTTCCCATCACCTCAATTAATAATAACATAACTACTGTCATCAAAGCAGGCCATAACCAGAGGACAAACAAAAGAGATTCCTTTTTCTCTTGGGCTTACTAAATCTCTAGAAAAATATACTTGAAAAACAAAAGAAAAAGTAAAATGACAACAGCTAAAACTGTCACAACCAGTACCTCTCCACCATCAGGATGTAATCAGATCCAGGTTTTCTAGCACGCCCCCTGGATTGAATGTATGCCAAAACAGTCTTTGCAAGGTCAAAGCGAATAACAACATTGCATTGCCGAATATCAAGTCCTTCTTCAGCAACACTAGTGGCAACCAACAATGTGACCTATAAATGAGTACATTAGTCAGATTGAGAGAATAGAAAAGATTACTTCTACCCATGTGAAATTGATAGCTGAGCCATGCGAAAAAATATTACCCGCCCATCACGGAATTTGGAAATTGTATCTTGCATTTGGTGGGTTCGCATTTCCTGACTGTTATTGTGACCAATCAAGCTTGCACACTTAACAAAACTAAGAGATGGAAGCTCCGCAAAGACCTGCCAGTATTGGCACACAATGAACCAACAGGATATTGGTTATGCAACTGAATCAACTAAAAGAAACTATAGAAGTAATGTGTGTCTATTAACCTTCGGCAGAACTAATGCAGAAACAACACGCTCAACAAAGATGATTGCACGGAAGTCTTCTGTATGCTGATACTTGAGAAGTATTTTTATCAGTGCCTGCACCTTGGGGGTCACCTTGCCATCAGCCACAGCAGCTCCTATAATGACATCCACGTGCTCTCCGCCAGAGACAACTAAACAAAAATGTGTCAGCTTAAATAAAATATCAAACTACATTTCATCTCAGACATTGGTATTTTAACATTTAATTTAAATATCATTACAAAGCAATGAATAAGTTAGATATGTAGTGAATTATGAATGCTCTTTCACATGTGAAACATACTCCAAATTTCGTATATACTCTAAGATGTTGCCAAATTAAAGAATAACAAATATAGCTTATCTGGACAATTACAAATTTAAGCAGATGAAATTTGAGCTATTACAAAGTTTCGATTCAATAACCCAGCTCACCATGACTGTCTGGAAGTTCCCCTTCTTCCATCTCTTCATGCTCAGAAACACTTTGAGCCGCACCATTCTCCAAGTCATCAATATCAGTATTTTTGTCAGAAACTGCACCCTCTGACAGTTGGCATTTCAGTAGAGAAACAACTTTACTCAGATAAGATTCCTGAAACTTGACATCAAGTTGGTAGTTGGCCCTTTCATCATTTTGCAAAGCTGCTAAAAAGGATTGTGCAACCTGTAAAAAGAAAGACACTTTATAAAGATGGCCAAGAAACTCAAGATTCCTCATTCTCCAAGAAAGGGTATGTACCTTGAATGCACACCATTGTCCCAGTTCACCAAGAGCATAATTAACAGCTCTCAACTTCTGAATTAGGTTTGCAGCTCCATCGCTTTCAGTTCTTTCAGAAACACCATATACTTGGCGCAGCTCTTCCTTAGCTCCAGCATCTCTAGCTCCCATAAACTGCCATTTGCTTCTTCTTGAACTAGATTTTGCAGCTTCTTCAACTTCAACCTCCATCTGCTTTATCTGCTCATGTAGATAACATAAACTGGCAGCTTTGTCATACTCGACCACAACTTCAGAGGGCATTGGCACATGTTTCTCCAGCTCCTTACGATCTTTAATGGTGCAAACTATAGAATCTAACTTACTCTCAAGATTGCGAATTTTAATTGCACAATCTACTTGGCTGGAGACACCTGAATATGTCACAAGCATGAACAAAGCTAACTCGAACACAACTCAATGAATGAACAATGCAAATAATAAAAGAATACTAAGTTGTTGGACAAGAGTTTCAAACCCCAAGTAAAATGTTTAAAAAGATAGTCATATCTGGATTATCCTATAAGTTTCGTTCCCCTATTTCCTCTTTATCTCTTAAGATTAGTTACCAAATATCCTTATCATATCATGATTTGTTTCCTTAATTAGTTAGGTTTAAGGCTTAGAATTGTGAGTTTTAAGAACCCATCAAACGCAAGAATATACTGCAAAACAAAACATAGCTTTAAAAACTTAGTAACAAAGCACCGGATCCTAAGCTCAGCTGAGAAATTAATAACTACCCTTCAAGTTAACAGGAGAAGCAGTCATTCCAAATACAGATGGTCTCTTCTCTTTGGGAGTTGTATGGTAGAACTCAGACATCACCAGTGAATATGGGTGTTTCTTCACAGCATGGTGGCACTCATCCAGAATCAAGAGATTGATTGCTTCCATTTTTATTATACTATGCCTCAAAATGTTCAAAAGAATTTGAGCGGTCATGACTAATACCTACAGAAAGAAAAGCCAACTGAGTAATTGCAGTATAAACACACAGCTGGCCAAGGAAGAATAGTAGAAATATAAACAGGGCGAGAGGGGAAACTTGAGAATCTTATAGAAAAACAATCTGCCAACCACTTTTATTAAATTTTGAGAATAAAAGTTGCAGAAACATATACCAATCAACTTTCAAATCACATAGTCATGTCTTTTAAGTCTGATTTACTAGCAATTAGTCCATGCACTGCTTTCTAATATTCAAAAACAATACAAAGAAATTACAAGAGCTTCAACAAACTTGCCAATAATTACAACTGCTAGTTTTTAGCATACATTATATCTTGCAAACGTTGAAAAAGTCAAATGCTGGCACCAGAGTATCCACATAAAACGTAGATAATGCAATACAATTGATAAAAGAAAATACAAGACTCATTTTGAGTGAATATTCTTGAGTGCTAAATACACAGGAAGTTAAAATGATATATACAGAGATAGTTAATATAGTACAATTTAAAAAAAGATAATTAAAATATCTCAATTTTCCAAGGCACAGAGAACCAAAGGTAAATGCAAAACAGGATTAATGATAAGCTATATATAGTTTCTAACACATCCTTCAGCTGGAGTGTAGATATAAAAATTATTTAGGTTCCTGCAGATAGAAAATTTTTTGGTTTCCAAAGAGGTTTGGCGAATAAATCAAATAATTGATCATTTAAGTTAACAAAGGATGTGTTAATTTCTCCAAAAGCAATCTTCTAATGAATTACGTAGCAGCAATTTCTATATGTTTGGCTCACTCAGGGAAGATTGGGTCAGATGCAACGTGAAGAACTGCCACATTGTAAAAAGTTCATGTTTTCAATATCAAGTCTTAGTTTGGTATTCGCTTTAGCAGTTGATTTTGAAACCACCTTTTAGTCCTTGTTTTTCCATGAAATGAAATTTCCCAAAAATGAAAATATTATCTTGATGGATACCTTTTGTGACAAGGAGACAAAACCCAGTGTGCATTTATATAAGTAACAATATCCCTATGGCCCCAATTTCCATACACAAATATTTCCTATGTATCATTTTATAAACCTCAAAACTCTAACAACTACATTCCAATGGTCACTACGAAGTGGACTAAAGAACTGGTTCACTAAACCATCGGCAAAAAAATATCTGGTCAGGTTACCATGAAATAATTCAGCTTTTGTACCATTCACCAATATTTGCTTAGCAGATGGAAATTCCACAATTTTACTAAGCAGCCTTAATTCCTGTAAGTATCTTAAATGACCCAAGTCTTTCATTTCAAAGTGACAAAATAGATGCTCCTTCAAATGCTGAATCCCAGTATGACCATCCCTTATGATGATGATATTATCCACATATATGCATAGATTAGATGAATATGCATTTCAATATTTAATAAAACCCTGAACTGCCCAAACCAAATATCAAGGGGATTGTTTGGTGTCATATAGTTATAAGTTCTTCATAACTCCAACAAATACAAATACCACAAAAATCTGTCAGATTAAACATTGGAGTATTGAAATAAACATTGGAAGAAAAAGAAAAATAAAAGCTGAAGTGCAAAATCATCAACAAGCGTACTCACCATCCCCACACATTCTGAAATCTAAATTATAATACCCCAAGGAAACTAAAAAAGCATTCCATTTCAGTGATACCATCTTAGATGAATCCAACGTATAAAAGTTCATTCATTGAGCAACACCGATTATAATTACAAAGCATAAATGATTTATGAAAACAAAAATAGGCCAATAACGATACATACTAGTATACTAATTAAACTAAAGTTGAATCTTACCTAAAAGTTAAGAGCATAGGCTTTAACTTCAATTTTCCTAACCTAAACAAATGTGTACAATTTTCCCAGCGTTATCCTCCATTGATATGTTAATACTAATAGATAATAGTATATTAACAGATGCTAGTGTACTAACTAACCTAAAACTTAATCCCACAGCTAAACTTCATAAATTTAAATAAACAGGTTCTAACATCTATTTTCTAAACCTGAATAGATGTGTACAATTTTCCAGCAGTGTTATCAATGGTGGATAGTGGAATATGATGGAAGACCAAAATTACACAGTAGAAACACGCCAGTGTGGCTATGCCACTACAATAGCAGGTCTCCCTTCAAAAGTTGGCAAAAATTCGCTACGCAATTCTGTCAGAGCACCACCAGTTAACAACAATGTTTTCCCATCATATGCTATTGCAGGCTAAGAACCAAAAATTTATACAGCTAGATATGGCCAATCATTAACTACAAAAGCTGCATGTGCTACAATCCTGACATCCGAGCAAGAATTTTAATATGAAGTACACATATGCATTGGACATAAATGAATAACTTTATGTCAACAATAATAAAACTAAACCTTAACACTGAACCAGTAGCCAACTTTAGATGTGAGGAAAATACGGACAAAGATGGGGAAGAAAACAGAATAACAAAAAATAAGGTGAGAGCAAGCTCAGATCAGCATATCTTCGATAAAAAGTTCAAAACATACATGTTTGGTATCAAATTCACGCTGCCACCTTCGTGCATCCCAGAAATCCTGTCCCATTTCTCCACAATAGTGGCCTACTTGATAACCAGTTCGCTCACGAATTACTTCAGCTTGCTGTAATTAGACAAAGAACTGAAATTACTGCAGCAGAATACTTATACAAATAATTAGAACTACAAGAACTTCCACGATTGTGAATGACACCACTTGCATAGCATTACAAAAATCTCATTGATGTCCACAACCAAAAGCATTTAATAATAAATAAATTGTGAAAAACTATTGTACCTGGTAAACTAATGGAACTTTTGGAACTAAAAATACTGCAAGCATTTTCTTATTTTGCTTCTGCAAACTCTCTTGTATACTTTTAATAAGAAGAACAGCAATTAAGGTTTTCCCTGCTCCAGTTTCAAGGAAAGCTATAGTATTTTTCCTCTTTGCCTGGTCAAGAACATCTAATTGATACTGTCTAGCTTTTTCCTCAGGAACCCTCTCCTTAGCCTCCTCAGATTTCTTATCAAGCTTTCCATTGCTCTCTTGTTTCACATCATTAGCCATTTTTTCTTCTCGATTACGCTCAGGTTCCCAAGCGCCTGGGCGAAAGACCATGTCATTGTTACCTGATTTATCCCTCTCCCAGTAACCCCTAGGTTCTCTATCCCTCCAATCTCTATCTCTAACATCCCTCCTGCCAACAGCACCACAATGTTCTCTTTTCCTTCCACCCCCATCCCTGTCCCTCCTGTCGACCTCATCCCTATCCCGTGGCCTCTTTCTGTTATTATTAAAACACCTCTCCCTCTCCTTGCCTTGATAATTACCTCTGCCATAATGAGGCCTCTCATTCTTGTAGCCACCAAGCCGAGCCCTTTTGCTGCACCTTTCTTCACTATCAACATCATGGCCACCATTCAGAACCCCCCTTTCCTTAGAATAATTAACCAAAACTCCCCCTTCATTCCCATTAGACAGTTTACTCAAACCATTATTCCGAACAGTAGCAGAATGGTCAAAAGCAGCATCAGCGGAAGCAGGAACAGGAGTATGAGGATGACGATTTCCCCCATCCGCCAAAGTGCCATTGGAGGGAAACCAAACTTCACCTGCTCCTGCTGCTGTGCCATTAGAGTTGGAAGCAGGTTCGCCATGATTCAGAGGGAGACCAGCACCGTTTTTTATGCTGTCCAAAATCTTATCAATGCCACCGAAGAAGTCCTGATTGGAAGGGTTGTCAGGCTGCTCTGAAACTATGGATGAGACATCAAAATCAATGAAATCACATGATATGTCTTCACACGCATCCAGCCAGTAAGAGGGGTCATCCCCTGCCGGAACCCTACTCCCATCCTCCATAATAGATTTTGCTAAAAAAAGAAAAAAAAAAAAAAAAAAAACTTCCAGTCAGAAAAACAAATAATAACAGGAATAAGCAGAAAAGAATGAATGAAAAAGAATAGTGATAAAGAGAGAAAGTCACCTAAAACCACAAATACTGTAGGTAGTGTGATTCTATTAGATTCCGCGGTGTATCAACGCTTATTGATTTTTTCGATTCGAGCTAACATAACTAAACTGCCCCAGTCCAAAAGGCAGAGCTGTGTGCTGTTTTCATTCTCAGAGTCGTTTTCTTCTGAATTTTGCTTCTCGTTCTTCTTGCGCTGCTGCTGCTGCTTTTTTTAATTTACTCAGAAAAAGCACAGCCACAGAGACAGAAGAAACAGAGCAAAATCCCAGACAGAATCGGAGAACACCAACACTCCCCACACAAACCACAAACCAGACATACGATGCGGTGCGACAACCTGATTTAAGTCAAAAACAAAAATTAAAAATTAAAAATAAAACATATTAAATATTAAACACCTTCCTTCATTAATTAAGGTTAGATATCTCTGTTACGGTCATTACCATTAATTACAAGATATTGTTTTATTCGCAAGTCCTCAAAAATATCTACTTATCATTTAATTTAATCTAATTTTTGTTTAGGTAAATTAATTTAATATAATCAAATCAAATATTTCGTAATTTCGATACTAGGCGTGTTGTATTTCCTTATTTATATCTTTTTTTAACTTTAGAAAGATTAGTATTTTAAAGATGAGGTTGAGTGTTTATTCAAATAAAAATATCTAAAATCAAAGTAGAGGTTATATGATCAATTTTTTGAAAGAGTGGTTAATTTAAATAACATAAATAGTGTAAACTTAAATACAAAATATCATACTTATAAAACAAAACAGAACTTTGTCTCGTTAAATAAAATTAATTACATTCGTTACGGAATATCTTGCTTAGCCCGGTTAAATTTATTTAAAATACAAATAATTAAGTATGAGATGAAATTTTTTTTATGATAGTTCATTTTGGAAAATAATGGTTTAATGAAAAATTATTTTTAAGTAAAAGATAAAAGGTAAATGATGACGTAGTTTTTAAATAAAAGGAATAAAAGTTATTTATTATGAGAAAATAAAAACAAATGAGAATTCTCATCAAAATTAGTAGTTGAGATTCTTCTTAAAAATATCCTTATCTAAAGAATCATAGATATTTTTGTTAATATCCTAAATTTCATTTGGTCTTTAAGATTTTAAGATCCTATATACTCAACGGTGACTTAATAAATTAAAGGAAATTAAACATTTTATTTTGGGAGAAGAATAGAGAAAGAAGGACAATTTTTTTTTCTTTAAAAAAATAAATTATACTTTATTCATAAAAGAATAAAAAAATAGTTTATTTAATTAATTATTAATTACTAAAGGATATTTTTAAGATTGAGTGTATGAACATATTTAGGTTCTAAACTACTTTGATATATATATATATATATATATATATATATATATATATATATATATCCAGTATTGTTTACCGACAGAAAAATATTCTTTGATATTTCAAAAAATAATTATCAATATATTAAATTACTAAATCTATGTACTTCTGATTGATAACAAGAGTGGAACTAATGGTAATTGATATAATAAATATGGGAATGAATAACATTAAGTGATAATAATATGGGTATCAAATATTTTATAAATATTAAATTACTAATGATAAATATTATAACAATCTTAATGCAGTAATGATATTAGTTGCTACAACAAATATAGCAATAATATTAAATATAAAACTTAAATAATGATAAAAAATCATGAAACAAATAATTAAATAAGTTTTCTGTCTATTTTTATTGTGCTTATTAATATTATAATTTTGCACAACATAAAGGCATAAATAGTAATAACAAATGTTCCAAATTATGTTGAGTATATTTGTGAAAGTAAAGATTGAGATAAAAAAAATTAAAAATAGGTTTTTGAAGTAGTGTATTAGAATATGGATACGTAAAGTTATAAGCTAGTGGAGTAATTGTGGTAGAATGATTTGGATATATTCTAAGAAAAGGAATGTAAGCCACAAATCAATAATTGTAATTCCAAAAGAATATTACAAATTGATGAAGTTGAATATAAGTTAGTTGATGAAGAAGAAATAGGAATATGAAAAAAAGAAGAAAGAAGAAGCATATATTTGGTTGACAAGTGGATGATTTGCTTTCCTTTTTCATTGATTCACCACACAACAAATTGGAGCATCACTCATTGGTGGACTATGGAACAATCTCATTTTGCATGGAACCTCATCCTCCAACTTGCATACTATACTTAATCAAAATATATTCTTCTTTTTTTCATCTTCTTCACAATATTATTAGGGTTGGATAAGGAATTAGAACTTTTATACAGCTATTATAATTAGTGATTTATAATTAGTGATTTACTATTTGTTTTTAACCATATATTTAAATTTCATTATTACAACCAATAATTTTTACTCTTATGGCTCAAGGATAAATATAAATTATATTATTACATATTGAAAGAAGCTATTATAGGATAAAATACTTATATAATCTATGACTTTTTGTATTTATTAAAAGTTTAAAGAATACTTAACAAGTTTTATTGGATTATGGGAAACTTATGTCTCAAATCTAACATTTTTCATAAATATTGTTATTTTATTCTTATTTATTTGTGGTAATGAGTTTTTTGTTTTGTTTTTAATTTTTAATAAAAAAAATTGTTAATTTGTTTTTTATAAATTTTGTTTATGTAATGTGAAGTTCTACATAAAAAAACTTAAATAATATTAAAAAAATAACAAAAAAATAATATAAAAAAACATTTGGTCAAACAAAACAAAGAAAATAAGAAACACGAATTTCATAATCTATTACTTTCAAACAACTCAAGGAAAAAGATAAGATTGTTTATTCAGATAATGAAGAGTCAAGGAAAAACTCTTACATCACCTAAAACATTTATCAAGTATTGTTAAACCTCTAGTTAACAATACTAGATAAGAAACCAATATTTCAAACTTGATTTTAACAAAATCAATTTGATGGACTTAAAAATTAGAATCATTATCAACATCTAACAACTTTTTGAGTTTTTTGATATAGTGAAGATACACAAGGTTATTGAAAATGTTATAAGGATGTGTTTGTTTTCTTTTCCAATAATAGACAAAGTTAGAAGATGGTTTTACTTCTATAAATTAAATTTTTCCAAGATGGCATAATAGAAGATTTTAACTAAAAAATTTTCACCTACAAAATTATAAAACAAGAGCATGTATTGTTTCATTTTCTCAAGTCAGTTATTAGACAACGATGAATCTCTTTGAAAATTTTGTGAAGATTTAAGTCTTTGTTAAAAAGGTATCTATTTCATGGTTGTTATAAATTTATAGTATCTTTTGAAATGGGTCGAAGCCTAGCATAAAGATTTGGTTGGATGCTTTTGGAGGGAATTTTATGTTTTATAGGACAACAAAATAAGGAGCATAAGAAAGAATGGCTTCCAATGATTACCAAATGCAAAATGACATGACTACTACCTCAATACAAATTGGTTTCAAAGCAATTATAGAATATCTCCAAACAATTGTATTAATTAACATAACATATGCAAAGTATGAATTTTCTAATAACTCAACAACAAGTTTTAAGATGTGATTTTTGTGGAGGAGAACATGCAAACAAAAAAATGTACAATGCATATGTAGGGACAAAGAAAAGGAAGTGAAGTGTACAATGCATATGTAGGGACAAAAAAATGTACAATGCATATGTAGGGACAAAGAAAATCAAATGAGAATAAATTTTCAAGTCAATAACTCATATCATAATTCATATAATCAAGGAAGGAGAAATACAAGCAACAACTAAGGAATTTAAGTAAAACCTCACCAACAAATACTTTCTTAAAGTATTTTCACATTGGAGGAGACATTTAATCAATTAATATATGCATCTCCAATTATTAACTACTGAATCATCCATCAAGAATTTAAAAGTTCAAGTTGGCCAATTGGAAAAATAGTCGATATATTTATCTAGTAGTAGTTTTTCACTCAACACACAAGTTAATCCTAAAGAATATTATAAGTTATTACAACATGAAGATTGAGAATACAAAAGTTACAAATTAACACAGACATTGAAATAAATGCCAACTTATGCTAAGTTTATAAAGGAACTTCTCATGAAAAAAAGAAGATAACTAAGAAGAAAAGTGTGACTTTAACAAAGAGATATGTAATGTCATAATTCATAAGAAACGATCACCAAAATTAAAAGTTTTAGACATTTTTACACTCTGATGTACCATTAGATATCTTATGATTGGTTAGACATTACTTGATTCTGGAGCCAACACTAATCTTATGTCCCTTTCAATGCTAATTAAGATTGAGATGATGAAATGGAGTCAACAAGAATGATATAGTTCTTCTTAAGAATAATACTACATAAGAATAGTTTTTCTTGTTAGAATAAACGGTTGGCTAGAAACAAAACAAAGATGGTTGCTTATGAATATTTTTTTACTACTTTGAATTAATAATAAATATGAATAATGGTAGACATTGAAACAAGTCCTTTTGGAAACAATAAAATACTTATACTGTGTGTACTCGTTAAAACTTTATGCACCATGCAAATATTTCAAAAAATACTTAACAAATCCAACTCTTTAATTCTTTTGTTAAATGTAAAGGATTGAGTTAAGACAAGTTGATTGAGATTTAAATCAATATATAAAGAAATGTATTGAAATAAGAATAAAAATAAATATTAGATTTTAAACATATTTATGTTAAACTTTTTTACTTCAATCACATTTCTCATCATAATTTTCTTAGTTTGTTATAGTATCTTTCCTTAAAAGAAAGTATATTTACATAATCTAAATAAAACATAAATAAAGAAACAAAGCATTAATTAAATCCATTCTTTTTTCCTATAATGATAATTCTGATAAGTATAATTATTATGTAATCTAAATGATAGAGGGAAGATATGATTGTTGACTTTGATAATATTATAGTATTATTAATATTAATCAAAGTGTATTCCTCATTACATTTTTTTATGACAAATTGAGGTTAAAGAGTGGGAAGAGAAAAAATGAAAAATAAAGTACCACTAAAAAAAGTTCAAAAATATTGGCAAGATGTTTAGAATACATTCCTAAACATATTAAGAAAAATATATGGAAAGTTTTTACAAATGAGAGGGAGTGTGAAAAGTCTTTACATCTAGGAGAATAAATAGTGAGGGACAAATATTTGATTTTATAAGATTTAGAAATGTAGTGAATGAAAGAAGGTTTGAAAAACAATTGCAAGAAAAGTATAGGAAACAGTATAGGTTGATAGTTAATATATATCTTCATGAAATAAGGAGGAAAAAGTAAACGGGAGAGATTTCCAAGAGGAGAAGGGAAAGAAGTGAAAGAACAACAAAATAGTGAAAAATAATAAAAGGATTGATTATTCAAACAACAAGGAAGAAGGAATTTGGAGAAGTAGTTTTACATGAAGGAGGAAGAAGTAGATAAGAATGGAAAATATAATCACAATGGACCTTTGTTGGGCATGTCAGGCTAAACGTCCATTCATAAACTTCAATGCGCTATATATTTTTCTTTTTGTTGTTTTGGAATGTAGAGTCGAGGTCAATTTCTACAAACATTGTCTCGGTCCAAGGTCTTCAAACACGGTATTTCACATATTGTTTTTAATTGTCATTCGTCCATTACTATTCGAAGGACACCTGCAAAAGATGCTCTAATGACCAAGTCAGTTCGAGTTCGACAATTTACATATTTAATATGTATTAAGTGCGATCACTTATTTCTTACCTCAAACTTGTATAGATTTCAAAGTAGACCTTCAATTAATGTTGGCCTAATTATGACTCATTTGATAAAATTTACATTTTGTCTTATTTTGATCAATATTAAAAGTAATGTCCTTATAGATTGATTGTTTGGTCGGTTTGTATAACCGTACTCACGAAAACAGTTCATGATCACGTTTATCTTGTGATCCACTGGAGAGACTATTCAATTTAAAGTTAATCGGTTGTACAATATACTCATTATTCATATCAATATTAATGTTTTAAATTTTTAATATTTACATTTATTTTTTCACAACCACAGAATATTTTTAATTTTATATTTCAAACTTTTAATTTTTTTAATTAAGAAAAAAATATTAAGTACGTGAATTGAGTTATATTTTGTAAATTACAATAAAAATTATACATGAATCATAAAATGATATAATTTAAACGTACACAATAGTTTACACCTTTCGTTAATATTATAAAGTCCAATATAAAGACATAGATAAAAAATAATAATTTATAACTCGATTATATTATTTTATTTGAGACATTATATTATTAATCTATTTTATGTAAGGTGAAGCAAGATCAATAATGATAAGATCCCGTCTTTTTATACAACTTTATTAATATCATCTATTTAATTAATTATATACATAATACTAGCACTTAATAAGTAGTATACTATTGTTAATTACTCTTCACATATAGTAAATAATCCATTATCTTTCACAAAGACCATGTAGTTCGAGAAGAACAATTAAATTGATATTAATTACTTGAATTGAGTATATATGCATAACATAACTATAAATTAAACGGATACAGACATGTGTAATTAATGATAAAATTAATGTGCATAAAATAAAATAAATGAGATCTCATTTTTTATGTTAATAAAATAGAACATAAAATTTAAAAGAACTTATGAAAAAACTTATTTGAACTAACGAAAGAAAGGTGTAACTTGCAAAGAGAACCTTTTTTTTTTATTTGTTTTCATAAATTTAAAATTTTAAAACCGTAACACTTGTTTTTTTTTAATACATTTATATATAATATATTTTTAGAATTAGAATATACTTCAAAGTTATTACTTGCATGGATTTCATAATTCTTTTGTTCTCTTTAAGTTTTTTACTCTAAAAAGTTTCTTCTAAGTTAATTAATTTGTTACAATCTCTTTAATCTCTACTCATTTAATCACTGGAAAAAAAAAAAACATATAGCAAAGATCCAACACGAATATTTTCATAGTTAACATTTTTTATAATATTTTTAAATACTGTGAATACATCTCTGATTTGGTTTGTAAGATTATCTGTATGAGATATTATACTCTTCCTTATTATACTTTTATACACTCATGCATGTTATATAATGTAAGTTTTAAGTTTATATGGTTGCAAAATGTTTGTTTATATATTATTTTAGCCGTTGCACAAGTGACCTACATTATTATTCTTATTTATGGACCACAATTATCTGACATAATAATTTGGATCATTATATCTATGAATAAAAAGGAAAATCATTATATATATATATATATATATATATACACACACACCTTGCGTTGTCATTGTTTTTCGATATTAGCAATTTAATTATGAACAGAAACTAGGATAATAATGATCATATAATATAAATTAACATGATTTTCTCGATTAGAATAAGTTCTAAATTTAAAATTTTTCCCTCGACTGATGATTAGGGGTAGTCTGTATTGAGATTTAACTTGTAAAAATCGGGACATAACATTCAATAAATGAATTCATAGTTTTAAATATGCTTGATTGTATGAGTAACTTAATTAAACATGTATGTATTTTGATTAAACTATGTATTATACGGCTTTTATGTAAAACTGGAATAGGCTTAAAAAGGGTTGTGCAAATAGATGACCTGGATGGAGGGTGCAGGTAGTAAAAGTGTTTAAATGGAGTGAGTGGTGAATTTTGTGTGTTTTGGGTTTTAAGTTATAGTGAAAAATAGAATAAAGAGGGGGTGTAGTTAGCAAATAGAAATCCTTTCTCTCTTTTTTTTATTCCATTCCTTCTTCCCTTTCTCATCACCATTTTCAATTCTGCCCACAAGCTAATTAAGGTGAAAATCAGAGTCAACATGAAGAAATTTCTTTTCCCTTAGTTCTCGCAATTAAAGTTGATTGTAACCTTATGTTTCAAGAATTTATTTGGTGATCCAAAAACACTTCAATGCCTCTCTTTAACTTCAATATACCTCAGAATTAATTAAGGAGAGTTTTAATTAAGCTCGAAACCCTAATTTTTATAAGAATTGGTTTATTTTGGGGGGATTTTGAATATGCAAGCAAGTTGTAAAATATTGGTTGTGTTGTGCAACGTTGCATGTTGATGGTTTTGCTATACTGGGAGACTGAATTGTTTTATAAAATGTTATGTTTTTATTATGAAGAAGAATTTATATGTTTGCTATTTTCGAGGACATCTAGGATGTTGTATACAGTGATGGAGATTATAATTTTTGAGTGGAAGTTAATATCATTTCGTTTGAACATTTTTATGTACTAATTCTATCTATGTGTATATAGTATACTCTATATCATAGTATCAGTTTCTTAATACGTGAACAAACAATCATACCAATGCAGGTAATATTAATGATATGCATACTTAAATATAAAGTGACATGATTCCTGTAAAACATATCATAATATATTAATGAAACATGAAAATATAGTTAAACTAACATAATATATATACATCTACCACAGAATGCAATATCAAATGATAGCTTTCTCTCATGCATGCCAGAAAGTTTTATGCAAAACTTCAAGTTATACGGGCTCGTGTTCTTTTGCTGCACAGAATGATCACATGGTCTAAGAAAAGAAGTCATCAGTCACTGATGTTTTTTACTTGTTACAAACTATTACTATATTCACCAAGCATAGTTTTATTAGAGAAGAATGCAGTTACAGTAATGTGCTTGGGAAGAAAAAGAGGGTTACACACACTATACACATATACAGGTGTGAAAAAGTAATAGACTTATTTTACTTGTCAGTATTAAATAGTAGTCTCCTCTTCATTAACTGTCAGAATCTACCCTAGAAAATTAAATTAGCGGAAAATTTATGATAAATGCATTGCTGCACATGAACATTCTTTTAAAGCACAGGAAGCGTAACAGTAACATAAATAATATAGGGAGAAGGGAAGGAAGGAATGCATGGTGATGAATTTAGGAGACAGAAGAAGGTTAAAGATGAAATTATTATGCAGAAGTGGAGAGAAAAGAGAGGGTGGTATTTATGAGTGATGAAGTTTAAAAAAAAAAAAAAGAATACAGCTTGGCAGATGGCTCCACCATAATTATACTGATATAATTTTGCAGTGGAAAGCAACAAAAGCTCAAAAGAAAAGCAGCATAAGGTGGTGTAATACATGAATAAATGATAGAGAAGGGGCTGGGAGGGGGGGCTGTAGCAGCTAGTGAGCTAAATTAATTAGAGTCTACGCAATTGAAGATTGGAAAGTGACCTCACAGGGAGAAACCCCAACGGTTTTCTCAGAGGGTAGTGTAGTAGTGAGGGGATGTGATGAGATAGTAGACTCCTAGTGTGGGGTTTCTTTTCTTTTCATTTTTTGGTAGAACAGAAGAAGTGAATGAATGAATGAACGCAGGAAGAAGGAAAGAAGAAAGAATGGTAGATTTGCTTACTTTCTTTCAACCCTTATCTGATCTCATCTGATAAATCTGAACTGTAATATTAACACATATACATATTCTTCTACAGCTACCTAGCCAGCTGCATGCTGCAGCTATTATTTGGCCTATTGCAAATATATATATTGTACTCTTCCTTCTGCCCTTCCCCTACCATACTGTGCCCCATATATATAGTTATATATACATCTCAAATGGAATTATTTTGGTAAACTCGCCACCAGTGAATAAAGTTCCTTTTCCAGCAATCTGGTTGATTTGTATAATTGCATGTGTCCCCATTCCCTTACATATGGTCCCACCCCTCTTTTTGTGGTCTCCCTTTATCCCTCGCTGCCATCCATTAACAAGCCTGTGATAGATTTATGTGCCTGCTTAATTTGTCCCTTCACTTTGTCCTATCTATATTGCCAATGCTAAACACTTTTTTCACTATTTCGGTAACCTATTTTCTCTCTTCCATCTCTCTCCAATATACTAATTTGTCACCACCAAATCCCTGCATATAGATCTGCATATCAATCATGTATAATAATTAATCTCAGATCACCTTATATATATAAAAATATATATTTCTACTCCAACTCATTGTACCTTGCTTAATTACTCTCATGGATGATTTGATTACCAATGTTTCTTACCAATATTTTAGTCACCAGGAAAAACAGTGTTTCAACATTAACTCCCAACCAAACTGGACCACCATGTGACAGAGTTGAATATTTTGCCATCAAAATTAACTAGAGTTTGTAAATTGTGCATACAACTTTTGTCATTTAATTAGGAGAGGCCTTTTACCGACTCTCTTTGAAACATAGTTCATTTACTAGTTTCTTCAATTATTTGTTTTTAAAAGAAGCAAAGAAAAGTTGTGATATTTATTAGAATCATAGAGCCAACAGGTTTGCTTATTAAAGTCATGAGGACAAACCACTAAGCTGGAAATTGTGTGTGTGCGTGTGCAGTGTGGGGGATATGAGAATACAAGAAAGAAACCTTTGTCTAGTTTATCCTCAACTGAGATGACAAGTACATAATTTTTTAATCAAAGTTAAGCTATTATGGCTAAGCCCTATATATTCTATAGACTTTTGGGCACGTGATGTGCTATACAAGTAAATTTTAACCTCCAACTGGAACCATAAATTTTAAATAACTTTCTTTACCCTTAATATCACTCATCATTTATCACACATCATTTATGATTATAGGTTCTAACGTTATTTTTAAGGATATACAACAAATAACGCTACATTAATTAGGTCGCTTTCAACATGTTGATGAAAGAAAACGGAAAACATAAGAGACTGTCATTTCAAATATGTTTTATTATACACTGTCAATTTTAACACTTACAATAACTAAACTGACTTAGACAAAGTATAGCCTAAAGAGAGTGATAATGCTCCCTACTTTGTCAATGTATAAATAAGGAAATAAATGAGGAGAAGAAAAGAAGAGAGAGTGTAATCTCAGGTTGAGTTTTGCAGTGCAACCTAACATTGGCAAGTGTAGTTGTCTCTCTACAAGACAAATGTATGGTAAATATCCTAATTCTTTTTTCACCCTTCCATTTAAAGCACGCTTAAGGACTTTGTTACAAACTGGTCCACTCCTACACCTCATACCATGCTATAGTTAAGTTCTGTTAAAGTTATGAATTTAAAACGTAGAAATGCATAATTGCACACTGTAGGGTGTACTATTGTAAATTACATATGCTTAATTTGATATTTATAGTTTGATTTGGTCAATAAGGTAAATGTGGGTGAATGTTTGCTACAGTTTCGTCATATGAATGTTAGATATTATGTGGGGTGGCTGGTTTCTGTTGGAAGGTTGTGCTTGCCAAGCTATGTGAATGTTTGCTTTTGGCTGTATGAGTGATTGCTGTGTGTTTTTGTGTGCAAACTTATCAAGAGGGATATATATAAGATTCAAAAGGTTGTTTTGCAGAATAAAGATTGTCAAGGATATAGAGTGTAATTATTTTCTTGAATGTATGTTATCTTAGTATTTTGGGACAAAAAACGTAGGGGCATTCATGTGTAATGATGGTATTAATTAGGACTAATATAGGATATAGGTTTGTTGAGTTGGAGATGAATCATAAATTGATATCTAATTTGTGCTTAGTTGAGGGATTTTTAACAAAAAACATCTCATTTTTCTTGTATGTGCATATTTCTTTGTATATAAACAACTAAATTGTTTTCATTTAATATGTTTGTTTTTGTTAATTCAAAAAAAACACTATAGGGTTTATATAAAATTTGTATATTTCTTCTTATTGTCTTTTATTGTGTGATATATTTCGGCTATTCTGATGTATTTATTTGTAACTCAATAATTCAATTTTATTAATTAAACTCCATTCATAGATTATAATTTATCTATAATTTGATGTTATTTTTAATGGAACTCCAAAAAAAAGTGATAGGTATAAAATATGGAAGAAAAATGATAGTATAATTAAGAAGAATGAATTTATTTTAAAAGGAAATTGTTATGTTTTATAGTGAGAAAGTGAAATTTGTGTGCAGGCAGGCAGGCTGTAAAGAGAAGAACCAATGGATTCAGCCTTTATATGCATTGCATAGTCTGATAAACAAAATTTCATATTTTTTCAGAGGTTTAACAATTTTTCTAACCGTGTGTATTTGATACTAAAAAATAGACTTTAAATTAAACTCAAATCCCACATAACCAACTTTAAATATGTAAAGATGACAATTAAGTTAATTAAAAGGTTTAAATATAGTAATAAATTCTGAATAAAGTATATATTTTAATTTTGTCTTGTTTATAGTATTTAATGGACTTTGTTGTTCAAATAAGTCTATGTAAAATGTGAATTACTTGTAGACCAAGAAGGTATTAATCTAAATATGTATGAGAGAGAGAAATCCAGAAAAAGGAAGAAAGGTAAAAAAATGTAAAAGATAAAGTTGTTGAAATTGAAAAAGATTAAAAATGAATATCAATTAAAATTAAAATATAATTACCTATGAAATTATTATTTTATAAAATTTAAAAATATAAATAAGTTATTTAAAACTAAATATTATTTATTTAAATAATTAATTGTAAATCATGTATCAATTTTTTTCATATACCCATTTTAAAAAAAATTAAAGTATAATAAAATTTTGCAAATAAAAAATGGAAATTACACATGAAATTAAGAAAATATAATTTTAAATTCACACTTCAAAATGTTAAACCTTAATTCAAAATATATTAATAACATGCATGTAAAGTGAGGAAGTTAAAAGAAAAGGAAATTTGATTATGGTATTATACTGAACTATATAATAAATTATTATTTTTTTTTTCTAGAGTAGACCTTCAACATTTACATTAATATTCATAATTAATGGAAAAAAAATAGAAAAATACACTCTATTAAAATAATTAACAATGTTTTTTTCTAAATTATAATATCATATTGGTTTTATTTTTGTTTTAAACTCAAACTTTCACGTACTTAAAAAATATATGGATGTTATCATTCTGGATTAATTATTCTAATCGTCAACTTTTTAAGAAATTTAAAAAGTTGTCAATTGCATCCAATATGTTATATCAATACAATAGTTAATATTAATGAATATAAAGGATTGCATCTATACATTTCGTAATTATATAGATCTAACAGATCAAAATTTGAAATATATACGAAAACTAAAATTACATTGTTTAAAGAAAAAAAAACATAATTAATCCTAAAAACAAAATAAAAAAATTGTAAAATTTAAAATATTACCTTGTTTTTTCACTTTTTTTTAAATAGCCTGGTATTCCAAATATTTCCAACTTTCGTTCTGAAAACAAAATAATGAAATCGTGAACAGTCAAACATTCTCATAATGATAACTTATAAAACGAAAACTACATTAAAAAAATATTTATGCTGTACAAAATATTCTCATAATGATAACTATACCCTAATTATTTTCTGATTTTGCATTTTTTTAAACCAGTGATTTGAACTCTAAATTATATAAATGGATCGAAACATTCCTACAACGATAATACTTATAAAATGAAAGAAATAATATTAAAAAAATATTTAAAGCTCTTAATTAATAATAATTGACCGTAAAAGCTTTCAATTCAATAAATTATTTTTAAAAAAAATAAAATTAACTTAATTTTTTTTTCATAAAAACGAATTATGTTATATAGTTACACCGCTTTTAAATATATACTGGTTTGTTTTTTATTACAATAAAAATAAAAAATATAATAAAATTTTAGTTTTATTAATTTTACTTGAATTCGAATAATGTTTGAACTAATTGAATATGTCTTTATACTTTAGTAACTTATAATATGATAATATGATATTGAGTTTTTAAATAATGAATTTTTGTATTGTTTTATTTATTTAACCTTTTTTATTAGATATGTTGTGAAATTGGAATATATCCTAAATTAGTAATGGGTTTCTCATTTTCCATAATTATGATATAGATAGAACATAGAGAGTGAAAAAAAAAGTGGTCCAAAGTTGAAGACATGCATAGAGTTGAAGAAAGCTATCTTCTGAAAAGACAACAATTGCCACCTACCCCTAATTTATTGTCCTCCTTCGTTAATGTCACAACTATTTTTATTTTCTTTCCTTTCAAATTTTATATATACTCACAATTTTAAAATATCATTATATATATAATTGTTAATTTACACTTATTTAAGTTATAATTATAAATATATTAAAATACATACAAATTGTCAGTAAATAATGCACTTATTCTAAATAGTAAATACATTTTTTAACAAGTGTATAAAAGTTTACTTACATATTTCCACAAATACATCATATTTAAATAAATTATTTATATAACTTGTTAGTGTTGTAAGTAGTATCAATTGTTGTTTTGTAGCAGAGAACAAATAAATTAAATCGCAATTGAATATTGAATTATGAAGGATAAAATATTACGCTAAGTAGGAAAATATATGTTTTTATTAATTGTTATAATTTTTTATCTAATGATTAACGTCGGATTTAACAATTAATTTACTATTTAGAGAAGAATGTTACTATATGCTAACAAATCATATTTTAGTATTTTTATCTCTACATTCATAATAGTATTTTTTTAATGAGTAATTAAGAACTTGGGAGTCCAATGCTTAATTCGGTATAATAAAATTGATGGAGCAGATATATATGTATTTTTGTTTTTATAAATTATGCTTTGAATTCTTTATTTATTCAAATAATTAGTTGAAATATACCAAAGGATGGAAACCTTCTTATGACAAGTCAGGGAACAAGCATTTTTTTTTAAAAAAAGTCTGCTATAAAAATCAGTATAAAATGGTAAAAAATGTTTAAAATCCTAAAATTAAAATAGACCATTAAATTTTTTATATTTTGTAGAAAATTCTGGGTTAATATAAAATTTTTGTAAGAAAATATGAAAAATGGTAATAGGAACATATAGAAAGAAAATTGAATATATAGATATTAATGTGTGTACGTATATGGAAAGAAAATGTATATATATTTAATTGGAAATATAACATGTGAAACGAAAGGGGTCCCCAATAGATTTTTTTGTATGATGGTGATGTAAAGTGGGGCTTCTTTCAGATGGAAGGAAAGGGTTAACATTAGTATTAGTAAATTTAGGGTTCTTAAACTCTGAATTTTAAATCCTAATTCTTCTTTTCTTACCCTTAACAGGAATCTAGCTACCTAGGCATGCATGCAATTCTTTTCTTCTCTGTCATCCACATGTGGCCTTCTGGTGTGACATTTCCTCGGAAAATCCTCGGTATATGTTTTTACCAACTCTTTCCACTCTAATATCAGATCCCAACAAAACACAAAACCTTAAATTATTCAACTTTCCTTTTATTAATCTCTTTCTTCCATCTTCTTCTCTTTCCAATTTAATGGCTTCCCAATGCTCAATTAGGGTTTCAATCGCTTTCCATTGCCCGCATACCTCTCTCACAATTAATGAAACCAGCAAACAAAGAAACACCACCACTCTTTCGCATTGGTTCTTTCTGCTGCATTTTATTGCATTATCTCCTCTCAAACAAAACTTAAAGACACGATTCAGATGTCATTTTGTGTTTTAAGGATTTTGTTCATAGTATAGTTCATATTATTACTCCTCAATCCTTTTGTTTTCACTTTATCAATCAATGCTTTTCAGCCAACTTAGTCGAAGTTAGGCAGATGGAAGAGAGAAATCCAAATATAGAAAGAATATGTGACGAATAAAATCAAAGGAAAAGAGATCAAATAACATGGAGGTTGGAATATATATTGTTTATATTCATTGTCATTAAACAACTCTCACGGGGTACTAAAAGTTACTTGTAGGTCATGTAATTTTTTTCAAAGTTTTTTTAATGTCATATCATTTTCACTGTTGTAAAACTATTAGAGTTTCTTCAATGAATCTCATAAACTAATTCTCACTTTTATATTTTATTATTTATCTCTATTCATCTCACCGAACATAGATTAAAAAATAGGTGAAACCAGAGAAAAAAGGTAGAGTAGTTGTGTGCAGAACCGCTGTTCTTATGTGGCATTATATGCTCGCCCGGAGGTGTGGATTTTCTTGCATATATTTGCTTTCACATTGTAAGAGATGATCTTAAGACATTATTGGAGTTGTTTTTTAAAATGAGGGTAACATAAAGGAGGATTTTTAATTTCTAAAATAACTGATTATGAGTATATAGTTCTCATGCAATTAGTCTTTGCTGTGTGTGAAAATAAAAGACAGTCACAGGTCTCTCTTGTATCTTCTGCTATTTCATGATGCTATTTATTAGTCCTTCTTCTATTAAATATGTGTGGCAGAAGCTTTAGAAAAAGGATGTATATATATATATATTTTGATTCAAAACTATAATATTACAAAGAGAGTTTCAGAAGAAACAATAAAGAGACTCACACTTGTATGTGTGATGAGCTGCAGCCTGCCAGTGCATAGAATTGTAATTGGAATATGACTAGACACTATTCCTCATGCCAAGGCAAACGCAACTTGTTTGATCCTCTTTTCTCTGTGCTATCTCTACAACTTGAACATGATAACGTTAATTTTTCACTTGCTTGTCTATATTATAGATTCAAATATGTAATTTATGGTGATTGGATGCTCATCCAGCCAAAGAAAAATATAGGCAGCAGGTCACAGTGGACCACTGATGATACTACTGGCTACTCATAAACATAGCCAACTATCTGATCTAGAGGTAGATATCATCACCAGGATCAATTACTTGTAGGCATCTAAGTCATATGAATAGTATTTTTTTTTCTGATTTTCGATAAGCTTAATGAAAAAGAGAAACTTCAAACCAGGGTTTGTGGTTTTCGGATGCATCCAACACTTTTGTTTCAGTACCTGTGTTCAATGCATATATATATATATATATATATATATATGTATATATATATATATATATGTATATATATATATATATGTGTATATATATATATATGTGTATATATATATATATATATGTATATATACATATATATATGTATATATACATATATATATGTATATATACATATATATATATACATATATACATATATATATATACATATATACATATATATATATATATATATACATATATATATATATATATATACATATATATATATATATATATATATATATATATATATATACATATATATATATATATATATATACATATACACATATATATATATATATATATATATATATAATGAAAACAAAGAAAGTAGAGATATAATTATTCCCTAGCTTGCTCTTGTCACTTCCAAAGAACAAAGATACACACAGATCATATATTATATGACATTTTACCTTTCTTGGTTGTCTATGTTTTTATCTGGTTGCGTGTCTCTGTGTATCTATATATAAAAGAAGGCAACTGATTATTAATTTTGTTCAACTATAATCTCTTGGCTTTCATGGTTAACTAGCCACTCAGTTCATGTAAAAGTATACCAATATCTTAATTTACATGATCGAGCGTAGACACTATAACAGATGCTGCCTGATTAATTCAACGTGCATGCATGAGGGTTGATGAAGACAATAATTCATGTTACGTGTAAAATATAGGACATGGCTATGCTTGAATGTGTGGAAGAAAAAACATGTTTTTTTGTTGATAAATTTAAAAACGATGTAGTGAAGCAGAGAGAAAGGTTAATTTCTGACATGTGGGGCTGTGTCTAGGTGAATGTGTTAAAATTCTACATTAAATATGTGGCTTTGTATCATATAACATCAAACAAGGACACTATATAATATAAATTGATGAGTAGTACCTATTGAAATGAAAAATCACGTGCAGGGAGCAGGCAAGTTAATGATTAGTTTTACGTATATACATTCATAATATTTACTCATACTCATCCCTTACGAAAAAAAAGAGAAGAATTATTAGTTCAGATTGCATTAATTTCGACTTTCGGCTATTCCTCCCACTTCTTAGTTAAGTTATCTACATTCAGAAAGTCTGACATACTATTTCTAATACAACTGTTAATTATGTTTTTGGGGTTACACAAGTACATATTTAAAACCTAGTTCTTTTGTTCTTTTGTTGGGGAAGTCAATTGTAAGCAACCTAAATTCATTGGTAGGGAAACTTAGGCAATGTTTGAAGTTTAAATGTGTTATTAAAACATTTAGTGAAGGATTAATCTACAGGATGTCAATTCTATTTTCTTTTTTCTTCTTTAAATAAGGCCCCTTTTGATTGATCTTCAACTTCTTCACGTCATTCTTCACCTCATCATCTCCATATCGAAAAACTATTTTTACATGATTTTTTCCTCATAAAGAGTAAAACTGTGTTTTTGTGTTCATTAAAACTTTAAAACCTATCCTAAAAGTAATTCCTTTTTTTTTATATTTATTTTACCCTTTGGAACAAGTTATTACAACCTTCACTGTTTCCTGTTATTAGTTATACCCATCACATACATATTAGTGTCATTTTGATTATGAATAATATATGAAAAAAATTATTGATTTTAATAACAATATTCTTTCTTATGCTTATAATAATTATCTTAGATATTGTATTAATATTTATAATAATAATAATAATTTATGGTTTAATCAAAATATAAAACTATTTTAAACTATAAATATATATATATATATATATATATATATATATATATAGCTACTAGCTATACTCATAATATTATCCAGCCATATTGTAACTGTAATCCGAAGATAATAAAACAATCACTTCATATATAATTTTATGGATACTTTTCTTTTTTTGGTTTTGAAATATTAATAAATCAGAGTGTTGATTGTCAAACTAGATTCCTTTGTAAATTCCAAAATTAATTATCATGTTCAATCACTACTTTTATTATTGGTTTCGCATTAATTTATAATGATATACACACATTTATTATTTTAAAAGGAATGATTTCTTCTGTTTTTGTTGAAAACTTAAAGTTTCTGTAAGAAAAAATGTTTTAAGCAGAGACGAAACATTAATTTGGTTGTTAATCAAATATGTTCTAAGAAAGACTTGTGAAATCCTTTTCTAAATCACATGTGGTTCAACCCTTTTGTATTTATTTATGCTTTACAAAACATTAAACCTCTAAGAGAACTAAACGTATCATAATAAATAAATAAAAACCATGAATAATTAAATAAAATAGCCACAATAAATAAATTTTTAAATAAATATATGGTACCATTTTTATTTATTTATCTTAATTATGTGTTCTATTTTACTTGACAAAGTTGTAGTTATTTATTGTGGCAAAAAAGAATTAAAAGAAAAATTGGACTGAAAGAAAAAAAATTAAACGAAACCCATGTCACTATTCCATTAAAAAATGAAACCTAAAATGGCCAAGCAACTTTACAAACTTTAGCCTAACATAACAAAAAGAACTCCATCTTAATAAATGTATTAAAACAATCTCTGTTGAATAAATCGTATGTATGTAGTTTGTACACAGGAATTAAAGCACTCTGCATAAAATTTTAATATCTGTGTTCATAAATCTCATAACTAATCTATTATACTTAAAATAACTTTTTTCATCAAGTTCTATCACCTAAAGTGTAATGATTTCTTCTGTTCATATATAAGTAATCTCCTTAAGTAAACTATATATCTTTATAGGAAATTGCATTGGAGTGGTCTAATTTACTGTTGAGTTTTTATAATTAACTTTGTTAAAACAAAGTAATTAATATGCATGAGCCAACGACCTTATATACACTACTAACGGTAACCATTTACCCACAAGGGTTATAATATCTCTTCACGTTTCAAGGTATCAGTCTCGAAGAGTGAGACGATGAAGAGTTACAGAAAATGAAAATGCATAAAAAACAATTTGCTTACATTAACCAATGATTGAAGTTTCAACATAGGAATAAAATATAGATATACAATGTGCCGTATATGCATACAAACTGAAGACATGCATATAAAAAAGGTGTTAATTATTGTAAAAATAGACATAGAGGAATAAGATTGAAAGGTAGGGCAAAAGGGTCCTTGGAGTTTTGAGTTATATATGAAGTAGAGGGTGTTGAAGTTAGGAAGGAGTAGTTGTAGTTGGCTTGGAAGAGAAAGATAGTTTCCATGTAAGAACTAAATTAATATTGATTGTTTATAAGGACAGAAAAGAGTTGAAGGGAAGAGAAGAAGATTATGAATATATAAATATATATATATATATATATTATTGAGAAAGAAAGAGTGGGAGGAGAGAGGAGGGTGCAGTGGAGGGCAGGGTGGTCTGATTTCATTTTCTCATAGTTTAGGCATTTGCTTTTCCTTTTCTTACCTTTGAGCAGGGGACCATCCACAAGAGACTCAATCAATGACACACTAAAAGTCAAAAAAATAAAAATATAAATAAGTGTACACTAGTCTATCATCTCTCTCCATAATGCCATTATGCCATTGCCATTTTCTCTGCTACAACTAGGTAGAGCCATGTAGTTTAGCCCGTACCCGTGGATGAGCTGCCATGAGATAAATTAAAAGATATGATTGCGTTGGTTTGTAGGATTTAGGAAGAAAATGAGGGTGAAAGCAAAATTTAACAGAGTTAAGTTAAGGTCATTGGTTCTGGATTTGGTCTCAACCCAGAAGCATATGTACTGTACAGATTATACCAAATATGATGAAAACGACAAGTTGCTCACATGACCACAATAGGCACATTATTCATGGCCCCCACGTAAGTGTAGTAATCCTCTCTATCTACCTTTCTCTCTCTCTCCCACGAATAAAACTGGGTTGCAACAAATTTTTTTGCTTCTTTTCCTACTTGTAAAGAACCTTCTTGTGAGGTAACTATACTTATAGCTAAAATCCACACGACTTCTCTCTTTCTCTCTCTCTCTCTCTCTCTCTCTCTCTCTCTCTCGATCTAACTTCTCATATTATGCTTTATAGGTCAGCAGCAGTATATAACAATAACACGACCCCTTTTTGAATTCTCCATTCCATGGCTTGTCTTTCTTTAGGGTTTGGATTTGGAGTGTTCTGGTCAAATATGAAGGCACCGACGGTTTTAATTTTTGTGTACTAAGAGTCTGCTTTTGTTTTCTTATTAGAGCCTCGGCAATCTGGGTAAAATATCTTCTTCCCCATGCTAGAGCTATCTCATGCCAACCTTCAATTTATATTCTCATTAAGTCTTTTTAATTCCTTAGACTTTTCCGTTTCTTCTCAAATTTCTGTTTTTGTTTTCATTTCTATTTACTTTCCTGCCCTCTTCTTTTCTTCGATCGCTTTATTCTAATGATTTCATTTTTTTATTATTATTATTGTTTGTATCTTTTTCCATTGTTTTTGCTGAGATCCAGAGGTTATTATTAACAGAATTCAAGGTAGGTCAGCTATAACTCCATGGACTTGATACAACAAGTTAAAGGCACTTATTCTGATAGCAGGGAGGAAGAGGAGGAAGAGGAAGTGACAGAGATTATTGGTATCACAAGAGAAGCAGAAAGCAGCAGTAAGCTAGCTCTATTTTCTTACCCCTTTTAATTTCTTCATCGATCCACCACAAATTAATTATTAACTCCTCTCTTTAATTAATCATCCTCATCTACTTCAATTCTTCATGTAATAAATATTCCCCCACATCTTCAAAATCCACGGTTGGGGAACCATCGTTAATCTCTCTACGCCACTAACACTTCACCCACTCCCCATGAATTAGGGTTACACCACCAAGATGCCGCATCCAATTTTGGAAAGAAGCTAGACCTGATGGAGTTGTCACTGGGGAGCAGCAAGGAAGAGGAAGGGGAGGGCAATTTGCAAGGCGGAGGAGGAGGAGGAGGAGGAGGACCGGTTCATCATCATCATCATCACCATCATCACCAACAGCAGCAGCAGCAGCAGCAGCATGAACATCATCATCATCATGACGGTCACGGAACTTGTTCAAACGCCAAGGAAGTAGTGGAGAAAGAGCACATGTTTGACAAAGTGGTGACACCGAGCGATGTGGGGAAGCTGAACAGGCTGGTGATACCGAAGCAGCACGCGGAGAAGTACTTCCCCCTTGATTCGTCGTCGAACGAGAAGGGTCTGCTCCTGAATTTCGAGGACCGGAATGGGAAGGTGTGGCGGTTCAGATATTCGTATTGGAACAGCAGCCAGAGCTATGTGATGACAAAAGGGTGGAGCCGTTTCGTGAAGGAGAAGAAGCTGGATGCAGGTGACATTGTTTCCTTCCAGCGTGGCCTTGGAGATATGTATAGACATAGGTTGTACATAGATTGGAGGAGAAGGACTGATCATGGCCATCCTCCCTCTGATCCCTCCGCCTCCCCTTTGTTTCTTCCCTCTATCAGATGGTACTCCCTTCCCGCCACCTCCCCCATCGTTCCACCCCGCTACCACCACGATCATCACTTTCACCATCTCAATTACAACAACCTCTTCACTTTCCAGCACCAACACCAGTACCTTGGTCATGCCCATGCTCACGGTGCTGCCACTTCCTCCGCCGCCGCCGCCGCCGCCCATCATCACAACAACTATGGCGAGCATAATTCGGGATCTGGGACCGGCTCACTCTATTACCTCAGGTCCTCCATGCCAATGGGTGGTGGTGCTGATCAAAACTTGGCAGGCAGAGGGAATAGCATTGTGCCCATGATCATCGACTCGGTGCCGGTGAACGTCGGTCATCATAACCATCGGCATGGGCATGGTGGCATGTCGAGTGGCGGAGGTAGTTCTACAACAAGTAGTGGAAAACGACTGAGGCTATTTGGGGTGAACATGGAGTGTGCCTCTTCGGGGGAAGATTCGAAAGGCTTGTCTTTGGGTTCGGCAGCGCATGTCACAGTGGGCAATTCACTTCCTTCTTCTTCGTCACTACAGCAACGGTTGAGGATGCCCCATGAAGAACCCCTTTCTTCTTCAGCAAGGTTCGGTGATCACAAAGGCGGAACCGGGACTTCTCTGCTGTTTGATTTGGATCCTTCCTTGCAGTATCATCAGTAGTAGTCATCAAAATAAATTCAACATATCCATCGACCCACCAATAATGAATGGAGAAGATGCAGTTTCGGAGTTAGTTGGGCTAGCTACCCTCTCTTTTGCAGCATTTTTTTTTTCTTTACTTAATTTTCTTTCTTCTCTATCTTTCTCTCGCCGGCTAGCTACAAAGGAAAGAGCTCCCAAACTTTCTTTATATTCTTCTTCTCCTTCTACTTCTCCTACTCCTACTCCTAATCAGTAAGCAGTAATATATTAGCACGTATAAGTTAGCATTTGAACTTGTTGGTACGTCTTGAACTGCACACGAAGCGTTAATTAGCTGGGATTCCGGTCTCGAAGGAAATGAAAAAATCGTTTCAAGACCAAGAGACGGAATATGAGATCTCCATTAGCTAGAACTTCAATTGTGTATAATGCAACACATATAATATATTATATTTATATAATACGGTTCCTGTCCCCTTTTTTTATTGCATTGGTATATACTGTTACATGTACTCTCTCTCTTTCCGTTCACTGCATTTAATGATACACAGAAAAGCTTGTTGCTTTCTTCTATCCTCCAGTGTTTCTGTTAGCCTTGTTGGGTTGATGCGGTTCACAACACTGATGCTTCTGCAGCTGCTTAGTTAGGCATTTTCGCTTGCTGATAAGGAGCAGAAAGTTGTACAGCTGTAAAATGGTGAATAAATTATATTCTTCTTCTTCTTCCAAGTTTCATTTATATCTATCGTTACTTTTTTCATTATTTCCTATGCTATTGGTGTTATATTTAATGAGTAGTTACTCCTCCTTCTCCGGCCCTCTTTTTTCTATATCCTCTTTCAACTTTCTTGTCTTCTTTCCAATTCAGAAGCAGCCACCAGCTTTGGACAAACACAACTGCATCAGTTTACATTTTCTCCCAAGGGTTAAAGCAGTAAGTTTCTCAATGCTTCCCAAACTAAATTTCCACTTTTATTATTACTTGCACTGGGATTCAATCTCTCTCAATGCTCCTCATAATTGCAGATACCATGTATTTCTTCTAGAGAATTCTGTTATATGTCTATATATATATATATATATATATATATCACTCTCTCTCTCTCTCTCTCTCTCTCTCTCTCTCTCTCTGGATTTTGATTTTTTTCTTAAATGTTTGGTTGGCTACTCTTTAGCACAGTCGTCTAAGTTTATTAGCCACCGGTTGCTAAAATACCATTTTGTATTTTGCTTTAGTCAAAGGTACAAATACTGTTAGACACTTTTGAACAACAATCAAAAACAACAGTTTACTTTGTAGATTCGATCATATATTCTTTTGTCACTTATACCCAATACAGTAGAAACGTGGTAAAATTAAATACTGTAGTCTTTTTTTCTTGTGTGCAACCTGGTATGTGTAGTGTATTATTTTGAAATCAGATTATTAGAGACTGTTGTAATGGATATTTGATGCATATTTTTCTTTGAGGATCATAAATAATGCAGCAGTAAATGCATGTATATAAAAAAAAGTATGCATGTATATATCTCATTAATTTTATTTTTAATCTGATGAAAGAGATTGGTTCACATTAGTTAAAGTAGCGAAGCTAGGTTTGAATATTAATCTCACATTTATTAGAAATAGACTGTTCATGGCATAAAAAGGAGAGATTAAACGGAACGTGATTCGCAGAGTGTAGTAATTAAAAGCAAAATATAAGAGACTAAGGAGTAGGACTTTCTTTTAGGTACACACTTGAACCTGATGCTTTTCTGTCCAAATGGTAAGAGTATCTCAGATCCGTTGCTGGTTTCAATGTCCATGTGAACTCATTCAAACCGCTGGAAATTAAAGTACCAAACACTTCAAATCATTTTTACTCTTTACAATTTAATATGCTTAAAATGAAAAATATTATCAAAATATTTCACACCCATTATCATTCTTAGCTCATGCATCATCTGTCAATCAGAGTCTAAGAAAATCAGATCAAATTAGTACAATGACACAGACAAAATCATTTATTTAATTTATGTTCTATTTTGAAATGATGATTGATAGATCAATATTTATATGACAAACCTTTTTTTGGTTAATGTTACATTTATAGTTATATTTCAATTATTTTTTATGTTCTATTTAATGAAATAGTTTATTATGTAGATGATCGAGATAAATTTAATTGGAGGTTGTATTAACAGTATCTATATAGTTATATTTTTGTTTTCAAATACTTCTTGGAAACTTACACACTACTGTTCAGTAACACTGTTTTTGTATTTTTTTTTATTCATTAAAATCTATGTATGCTTGCGCGTGAGTTTTTCTATTTATTATATATAGAAAGTTTGAAGTTTCACCTAGACATTGAACTAGGTAAGTGAGTATTTCCATAATTCACTGTTCATTATGTACCTTATGTTCAAATGGTTTTGTTATAGTTATTGTCTTTAAAATAGTAGTTAATAGTTAAAGAATCAATAAATATTTTGGTGAAAAATTAAGATTAATCAATAAAAACTTTAAATTCAATTTCTTAACCGTTATCATTTAAACCGCTTTCAGAAATATAACTAACTAATATATAGGTGTTGAAAACATCATTTGCATAAAAAAAATACATATATAATTACATTTGTAATCTAGTTTGAAACCAAGTTTATTATTATAACTTTAAGAGATAGTTAATTATAAATTTGAAAAAACATGAATGGATGGATACGTAATTGGAGTATTTTTATGATTGCCAATTTTTTTGTCAATCATTTACATATCTTCTGTGTATCTTGATTTAGAGCATAATATGACTCATTAATTAGCTTATCAAACAGATTTGGTTAGTTGGATTGATCTCAAGTACATTAATTATAACATATATTATAATTGTTGGTTAATAACTATGAATTGGTCAACACTTTTACTGAAATTTTGTGTAAGAATGAAACAATGTCTGTAATATATATACACCATAGTGCTCTTATGTTAATTATGTTCATCTATTCCTGTTAATGTTTGATAGCTGTGGTTATTTATGGGGAAGCTAGTGGAAAAATAACCTTAACTCATGATAAATTAAAGATCTGTTGCTCAATTTCACCAGTGCAATTTAGGAATATCTAAAAAGCAGGTATGTTTGGTTTTTCAATATGTCTTTAGTTACTTTCACTTTTAAGGTATATATATGAAGTGATATTTACATGAAAAAAAAAGTTATGAAATAAAAATATATACTACTTGCATTGCATTTCTTCATTTATAGTCTAAAATCCAGTAGCAAAATGAATATTCTTTTGATCAAAACTGATACATTCTCCAATGTATCTGCAGAAAATGCAAATAATCAATCACGTAAATAATATTTGGATAGTATTATTTTTCAATGAAGCCTTCTATTTGTGATAGGTATTAACTCAACTACCTATTTCAGAAATCATATAAATTAAATTATTCAAAATCTCATATATACAAACATCATACATTCTGCATAATGAAGAAACATAGAACAGTATATGTGATCTCCCAAGACAATTTAGCTGAGAAAAAGGAAAGAAACAAAAGATTTTATCCATGAAAATTTTTAATATCAATATAAAAAATCTGGGAAAGTTTCAAAAGTTTTCTTTTGATAGAAAATGCTACTAATATTAGATTCATAATCATGATAACTTTAATGTTAGCAGTGATATTTTGTATTTAAATGTATTTGAAGCAAAAGGTAATTTAGTAACATGGAGTTTTACGTTTTGAAGCTCATTATTACTAATAAAAAAATGTAAATAAAACTTTCTTAGTTTTTTGAAATATACAATTTTTAACATAATTATGCAGTAATTTATTATAGAAAACTTCTTCAAAAGTTGTCATTGGTACTATTAACTTTTGGAAACTGACTTTTGATAAAGCACAAACAATACCAGAGTAATATTTTTGTTAGAATACTAAACTGAGATTTATTATACTGTTAAAGCCTAACAATTTATCATAGAAACTGATGCGTAAAGTTTAAAATGAAATTGATGGAATTAAAAAAAGGTTGAATTGATGGGTATTAATTTTCTATTGAATATATACTGCCTGTACAAACATTTCCAGATAATTAATAGTAGTTGATGGAGGATAAAAAAAATACAAAATGTTGAATGTGTTATTATATATAGTTCATCAAAACAAGACTATTTGTTTTTAATTACTAGAAAACAAATTATCACTTTTTTTTGTTTACTCAATCGTTTCGTTTTGTTTCTTATTTTATAAAAATGTGCAACATATAAATAAGGGGAAAAGTGATAATGTTCTTTTCGAAGGAAACAAGAACAATATCTAATACTGTTCTATATAAGTGAGCAAGACAAACTAAACAATTTATTTCACGGATTAAAAACGATATCTTACCATACAAAAACTTTTTTACAGTCATTTAATTACCTTTCATTTTTTTTCCTTTATAAACCTAAAAATTCACTTTTTATTATTATTATTATTATATATAACTTGTTGTCAAGTAAATGTAATATTTATCAAAATATTATTACTCTTTTTCAAGAAGAGCAAATGCAAATAACTCTTATAATTGTTTGACACCTCAACTTTAGATCCATGTAATTCATCCACCCTTTAATTTTTTTTTTCAGAAATCTCTATTTAATCCTCATATATATATATATATATATATATATATATATATATATATATATATATAAGTTTTGTTTATATAAAAATAAGATTATGCTATAAGTGTTGAAAAAAAAACTTATCTTTTAAATGATATAATGATTTTCGTTATAGAATCTATCATGTTGTTAATAATGACTTTTATTGTAAGATTGATAAACGATGACATTATTGATGTCTAACTTTTATTACAAGATCGATAAATAACTATATTATTGACACGACCTTCATTATATGATTCGTAAACAAAACTTTTATTTTTGGCCATTAATCATTATTGATACTAATGATCTTTAAGCATTGTTCCATAAGATTGGTGCACATAATTTTCGCTCATCAATTATTTGAATTTTTATTTTTTTTTATATTGTTCATATCACATTAATTGATGAAGAAACTATATAATATTTCTTTCTCTTTCAATGAAAGGGTATCAAAAATATTTCTTCAACATTCATGATATATAGGTATCAAATTAACATAATAACCAGACTACAATTAAATAAGAAATTCTCTTCACTCTTTAAATATCAAATTAACATAATAACCAGATTACAAATAGGAAAATAGACATTTTCCTATATTCACACAAAAACTTAATTATGATATTCCTAAATTGATTTATTTTTTAAGCAACCTTCCAACCCAGTTTTTGAGACCAACAAAACCTCGAAATTTTAATAAATCGGTATATCTCCGATGAAAATTAATTAACTTATCTTATCGATGAAAATCCATTTGGAATGAAAGCAGATACACTATATATATATATATATATTTTATATAATTTCTCAAATTCGATAAGAAGAAAAGAAGTAACGAGAACCGATATTTTGTGCAATTTATGCTGAAAATCTTGGGCATTGAAGTTTCCGTACCTTTTATATAATTTCTAATTATAAAATATAGTTCTGTTCTTTTTACTTTTGACGGAATAGGTTACATAGGTTTCCATGTTCTAACTTTTAATAATAAATTTATTCAGTTCAGTTAATTAAAAAATTTAGTTGAATAGTTATGAAAAGAAAAAATGTATAAAACTGTCTTATTTTTAACTTTTATGTTTTGCATCAAAGTATCTTTTGCATTAAAGAAAGTGTTCATGCATGTTTTTTCATACCATCAAAATAAATTTTCCATTCTCTCTACATATTTTTTTAATGAGAAATGATTTTTTATGCTCAAAGAGTCTTTTAACAATATATTTTTAGAGTGAAATAATAATTAAAAAATAAATTTGTATTTATAAAGAAAAATAAAGATTGAAAAGTAAAATACTGATCCTTTTCTAATATCCCTCTACCATAATGAATGGTGCCAACCCCTTCTATTGTTTAGATTCTTCCAACTACCATATTTAAATTCTAAAACATTTCTTCCCACAATTCTTCTTTCTCTATTTCCATTTTTCTAAAAGTGTCATATTAAATAATTTTGTCTTTTCCATCTAATCCACCTTTTTTTTTCTTTGAATTTCCCATACCCTCCTTGTCCATTTAATCCAATTTAGATTTTTTTTTTACACCAAATATACCATTTAAATAACAACTCATTTTTTAGAGGTAATTTAGTCCTTAAAATGTTGAACTTTTGTATTTATTAAAAAATAAATTAAAAAATAAAATAATAAACATAAAGATGTAAAAATTTGTTAGGTGTGAAAGTAATAGTGTCCATCCAACTTATCTCAATGCTTCACCCATAAAAGAACTTCTTTAGATTTTCTTAATGAACTTCTCTACACTTATAGAAAGTTTATATAATCATAAATAGAACAACGGTACCACAAATTTTGTCAAACTTTATGCAAATATATAGTAATATATATGGTTTTCTTTCCTTTTGGCTAGTTTATTTTTTATTCCATCTACCATTCCTACCCAAAAAAGGCGTTTTCTAGAATTTCTCCCAACTATCATTTTCAAATATTGTTTTATACTTTTAATCAAAGTGTGGTACAATAATTAATATATAATCTTGAATTAAAAAAAAATCTTTAGTTTCTATCTATTTTTATTATAAACATAAATGAATATTTTTAGTTAAAAGAGCATGGTAACCCTCTTCTTTTTTCATGGCCGGACAAAGAAATCATTTTCAATTCTTAAGTTTAATATTTTGATGTTCTCCAATTTATATCAAACAATGGACAATGACAGTCCAACTATCTACAAATTTCACCAAACCCCTAATTCATCTTTATTAATTACTTAAACAATTTTAACTTCTTAATTACTAATCAGACACCTTCTCGTAACATCCAAAGAGGCACATAACTTAATATATATAATTCCATTTAATCTTAAAATAATAGACTTGTTTTAAAAAAAATAAATTATACATTAGTATAACTCGTTATGCATATTTATATCATGAACAAAATGATTCATGAAAAATAAAAATAAAAAACTATATATGCCTTCATACCCGTTACACGACCAATACATTTTTCTTATAAGTTGAATCTCAAACACTCACAAAACTTATACGAAGACTCAAAAAATATTTATAGATTATTTATCAGCAAATGAGATTTAAAATTAAAACCTTAATAATTGAATCAACTTTTATTGGTATTATTATTTTTATTTTACAAAAAACATAAGTATGCTTAGTATAAACTTATTTGTATAAAGGGTGCTTATTCAGAATATAGTTGCACGTGCAAAGCTAACAATCTAATTTTAATTGTACCAAGTTTTGGGGTACGATTAAAGCTTAATATTAGGGTATACGTTGCAATATCCCGGGAGTTAAACATATAATTAATTTTGGATTGATAAAAAATTGCTTTTTTTTTTTTTATCAAACACTCAAACAACTACGACTTTAATTATTTATTATTTCTCTAGTTATTTTATTTCTTTTATTTACTTATAACTCAGATAAAAGTAATAAAATAAGAATGTTATTATTGTTTAGATTGTAGTGGGTCTTTATATTTTATATGTAATCGGCATTTTAAATATCTTTGGTTTATAATTTCATTACACATTAGTTGGATCCGTAAACGAACACATTAATTAGTGACATGTTAATTGATATAATATTTTTAATTTATAATTTATTGGAGATAGTACATAAATGCTGAATTATATGTTTAACTTTGATTCTATATGTAATTATATCATAACGTGAAAATTCATCAGTTAGTATAAATTACCATAAAAGTGAAATTAATCTTTCCTATGATGAATTAGAAAAACTAATAATAAGATTCCTTCTTCTTCTTTTTCAATAATAGATTTAATGAACTTAAAAAAAGAAGAAGAAAACATTCGTGTTCCTCTAATAGGATAACAGATTTGATGTTGAAAATACAGGCCTATATATAATTTACGGAGAAAATTTAATAAGTGTTGAATTACAGACTGCGTATATATGTGTGTGTGTCCTTGCAAAGGGTACAGTATGCCATAATTTGGTCCCTCTTTCCTTTATTGAAAGGGTACTTGTAATATATAAGATTGTAGGTAGATGTTTTAGAGAGAAATAAATATAGAATTTTGATAATATTTAGGATATAATAAAAGATATATATGAGGTGTTATTTATTTACACAGAAAAGGTAGTGTATGTTGAAGAAGAGTGAGTTGCAGAAAGAGATAGAAAAGAAAGGAAGAGAAGGTATTATGTATGTATGATCTGAAACGAAGGTGAAAGATGAAGAGTGGTAGATCTGGAATGAAGGGTCCCCCACCCTAGCATGAGACGTTAGGGCTAATTAAGAAGGAGATTTATATAACAGATTGTACCATTTTCCATTAATTCCATCATTGGATTGGACGCATGCACTGTCCTTCACTCATCTATCCAAATCATTCTATAATTGTACTATAAACCTCAATATACATATGGACCACATCACCTTTCTTTATACTTTCTTTCTCACCTCAATTATTATTAATCTGTCTGTAAGATCAAAGTTCTTCAATTACAGCAGTTTCTGGTGTTATATTATGGTAAAATAGATATGAAAAAGATGTTAAATTTAGAAGAAAGAAGAGGATGCATGATGATGGACCATCTCAGGATGATGCATGGACATTAAATGAGGGTGAGGACCATCTGACATAATAAAAGAGTGGTAACCCTTTTGAAGTTACAAAGTGCAGCCCTCCCAAATGCGAAACCGATGAAAGCAGTTTGAATTTACATGAAGAAGATATGGCCATCTACATACACACTTACCTATCTCCAACACCATCCACATGTCTTTCTATCTTCCTCTTCTTCTCTATCTTTTTGTTTTATTGCACCAAATTTGAAAGGAACTACAGAATGTAGTAATCTGTACCAAGCTTCTCTTTGTGGTACCATACCTGTTCCAACCTCCTCTCCTTTCAACTCTCCACGTGACTTCACTTGTCCGATCTCTCTCTCTCTCTCTCTCTCTCTCTCTCTCTCTCTCTATCAACTTTCCATCACCACATTTTACTGTTTTAACTCTTACACTGCTGCTGCTTAATTCTCACACACAACACTGTTACTAAATCACTAATTCTCCTTAAACATTCGCATGTGTTTTCCTGTCACTCTTACAGACTTTACTTTCTGTTCCATGCTCATCATCAAACAGTGTCTTGAATGAAACAGAACAGCAATTATGTACTCAATTACTCTTTACAATGTAATATTTTTTATAGTTAAACCAACCACCGTACATTACAAATTAACGCTAAACAGATGTCAAGAATCTAAAAGAAATGGAAACATTAAAACTAAACACGTTTAAGTCTAATAATAGTAATAGTTTGCTTTATGATTAAGATCATGAGTACTAAATAATCATAACTCGAATAGCTCAAATATCTCAAGTTAAACTATACATGAAAGAAATGAATATTTCAGAACAATTACTATTATTTCTTATGTATAATGTATAGTTTAACTCGAGATATATATATATATATTTGCTAATATTTATATCTACAAATAGCTCAAATAAGTCCTTTTGCATTTATTAACAAATAGCTCAAATATTTCATATGTAATAAATATTTCAGAACAACAACAAAAAGACTAACTAGTATTTAAAAAATAAAAAATAATACTATTAAGCAGTTACCACCCACATGTTTCAAAATTTCATATATTAACTATTTTTCTTGATAAACTCATCTTGTTATTGCTATTTTAAAATGTAATAATAATAATAATTATATAAATAATAAATCTATATAATAATGATAATGCAATGCATATGAAATAAAATAAAATATTAAATTGACACGGAGAAATAAAAGAGGTAACGAGACTTACTTCGCAGTTTGACAAAAGAGTTTATTTCATGGACACATGTTCTTTGAGAAAAAAAAAAAAAGTCACTGTTCTATTTGCGTTTGGCCCATATGACTTTTGGATCTGCATAAATAATATCTGACTCCAGCATCTTTGTAACACTTGTAGATATAAATGTTAGCATGTGAAATTGTCAAACTAGCAAATGCAAAAGGACTTATACTTATTACAAAAATAAGAAAAATATATTTTGATAATTCAATATGGTCATTCAAAAATTATATTTTTGTAATTATAAAGTAAAAGAGAAAAAAAAATTATTCCATGAACAGAGTTCCCCTCTATAACAAGGACTGGATCTGAATCTGTTCCAATACTGTCACCTTGTTCAGAGATATTTTTCTTCCCTTTTCCTTTCAAGAACAGAATGTAGTATGAAAGAAGTTGAATTTAGTTGAAACTGTGTGTAGAAATGCTTCACCATGTGAATGACACAATTGGAAGCATGAAAGTGTTCAAAGCATAGCCTTGTAAACTTTATTTTCACGAGTGAGGAGCTTTTTATCAGCCAACTTGACTCACTATTCTACTGATTTGTCATCAGTCATGTTCCGTTCTCTACACCATTTTCTGACAATTCATAGGAATTCATTTTCTTCATGTTTTTATTCCTTGATAGTGAGATAGTTTTTGTGAATGTTAAAATATTAAAGAATTGAAGAAGGAACTATATTTTTTTTTCTTGTCTTTAAATGATTTATAATTGTTTGATGAACTAAAGAGAAAAGTTTAAGGAATGAAATTTGACCATTTTTATCAGATTTTTGTCGTGAATGATGAAATGCTGGACGTGGATTATCATCATACGCACAAATGTGAATATTATCTAAACGCATTCATGTGATCTAAAACTTAAAATAGGTGTCGGCAAGTTGGATTATGATTCTGTGCATATATGTAGAAGTTGCATATTACAAGCTTTCTAGGGACATAAACATTCCTCTCTCCTAAGACATTTGATCTCTCTATTACTTGGGTGAAACATGTTCTCCCAGGATGCATGGTTGATCTTCAGCCCTTTTCACTTAGGGGTGAAAGCCTGCAGTGGTGGTGAAAGAAAGATAAGGTCAGAGCATAAAGAAATGGGCAATAATTGAAGGCACAGTGGGTGAATAAACTTACAGCAAAAATGGTAGCATGGCCAGGATCTGCAAGGTGGGCAAAGAGGTTGTCAATAGGACCAGTGCCAGTGTATATGTGCTGGAACCATGCACCCATCACAGCCAACATGGCCAATCTCCCATTCTTGATCTCCTTAGTTCTCAATTCCTTGATCTTCTCTGGAGAACCACTTCCCCATCCAAGGGGGTCAAACCAAAGCCCACCTGGGTAACCAACATCAGTTCCTGTGAGCTTGTTGTTGGGAAAGATGGGGTCAGTGTTCACACACCCTGGCTTGATTATGTCAGCCCACCTTCTACCCTCAGCCCACCCAATGAAAAAGAGCTCAACAATGAAGAGGGTAGTGGTGTCTGTGAAGTATTCAAGTTCTCCAGCTGTGTACCATGAGGGGGTGTTTAAAACACCAATCTTTGTCAGGAATTCTGGAATGAAAATCCCAGCAGCACCCAACATTGCCCATCTGCAGTGCACTAGCTCTGCCTGAACATTCCATCTCAGACTCTCCGGATCAGATCCTATCAATCAAAATCCACTTTCTTTTCTCATTTGCTTTCATAAATGAAATTTCAATAACAATATGCTCATACCATATTCTGTAATACACTCTTATAATATGATGTGAGGAAGCATATATTGTTAAGATTGTGTTCATATTAAGCACTCACTTACCAAGACCAAGAGGGTCAAAGCCAAAGTCACCAGGGAGACTGCCGTCAAGCCACGGAGGAGGGGTGCTGCCGGGAAACCATAGGGGCCTGTCAGGGTCTGCTACAGCACACACTGTAGTGGTGGATCGTCCTCCAACTGCTGCTGTGTATTTGTTCACCCTCAATTTCCTTCCACCAAGAAAAGAAGCTTTGGGGGTTCCCAACACTGATCCATTCTTCTGGGAACTGTACAAGTTCACTACTTTTGATCAATCACGTCTATGCATCACGCATTAATTCATTCATACAATGCTTGGATTTCCATATTCAAGGCTAACGTACGTACACATTAATTTGATGAATATGTGCAACATCTTATGCACAGAATGAAATGACATAAATAAATAAATATATTTGTAGATAATGGGAGAGTGGAGAAACTTGCCTTGGCGTGGAGATGGAAACAGCAGCAATGGCAGAGGAGGCACAAGCAGAAGCCATTAACCCTTGATTCAAAATATAAAATTATTATTCAGTGACTGACTATCTCTGCTTCTGTGTATATGTTTGATGATTAATGGCAAAGAAATGGAAATTTGTTGATGTATGAAGAATCTTATCCGAAAGGATAGGAGTGTGAATGGGTAATGAATTTGTGGGTTGCCATGTGGCATGTGAAATCTAATTGGATAGGTTTACCTTAAAAAAATCAAAATCTGGTGGCTCACACGGCCTTCTGCCTTATATAAAATCTATTGGTTGCCACATGTCATCACAAATCATAGGAGATGCAGATTCTGATATGCTATTTTCCTGCACACCAATCACACACATTTTGTGGGACCTATATTTCTTACTTGGATATAAATTATCTCTCGCACATTCAAGTTATAGGAATACTTTATTCAGAACCAAAATTTTTACAAATGTTTTTAAAATAATTGTAAAAAATATGCTTTATTACAATTTAATTACTATAAAACAATATACTCATTGTTAATTATTATACAAAGTTCAGTAAATTTATACTTAATTACTATAAGAAAGCCGTATTTTCGTAGGTCAATGTAAGAATGTAGCATTCTTATTTTTAATAAACTAACATTTTCAACACTTCAGATCTTTTTTTTTTTTTACTGTTTTTCATCACTCCAATATAATTTAAACGCGTCATTCCATATATTATTTGTCAGTATTTCACTCAAACTAGAGACAGATCATAGTAGGCTAAGAAGTTGAGTGTGGGATTTGCTTGCAGTATGTCACAGCATTAGTTCCTTCAATCTATGCAAGATACTTAAGAACATAACCAAGTTTTTTTTAATGAAATATCATGATTTTTTTTTCTCAACAATATTAATTTTCTATTTAAAATATAAAGGATATACTTGAAAAACTAATCTTTCTAATTATTTCATTATGCAGTTGAAGCCTTTTGTTCTGTTCACTACTTCACAAATGTAGTTCAATAGTTCTAGTTGTAGCAACTTTGCACCGTTGTTGATCATCATACTATAAACGCATAATTGCATACAGCAATTGTCATTGTACTGTAACTTTGTGAATCTATTAGCAAACGTATTATCATTATCAGGTAGCATAGGGTCAGCCAGAACAATATGCAAGGGAATACAGGGAAAAAGATGATTTTCGCTATAAGGTTTCAACAGAGAGGAGTGGAAAACTGGATGAATTCTAGCTACTAATGGCAGCAGTAACTAGTAGCAACCCGTCGTATCCGGAACGAGTCCAACATACCTCATATTCAGTCTTTAATTCTTTCTTAAAGCAAATGAGTGCTGCTTGTATGGTTGCAGTTTCACTAGCACTTGATCTCTACTTTAAATTACACATGACATCTCTTATTGTCAGCATATTTTTCCATGTTTTGTTGACCTTTGTGAAGGCTAAGTTTCAGCCTGTGTAAAAGTCTCTTTCAACTTGTAATTCCTGGACAGAAAAGGATCCTCGCCATCTGGAACATATTTTGTGTTCTCAGGTAGTTCTCTATCATGGACTATCTTGAAGGAGTCATGCCAATGCCAGCATGGTTCGAGGTGCTGCACCAACACTCCGCCTACATCAGCAACTTTGCCTAAAAGTGAAGCACTTCAAGTACATTTCCAAGCATCTATTCAAAGCTTTTGACTGCTCTTCTGATTGAGGATGATATCCAATACAATACTCATAGTCAAACTTGTGTCTTGCCAAAATTGGCTGGTGAAAATCTTATCTCTATTAGAGACGACTGTCTTTGGAATACCATGTAACTTGACCAACATTTTCAAAAAAACTTCAGTCACTTGCTCACTTGTATAATCAGTCTTTAATGAAAAAAAAAAAAAAAAAACATACTTGGAGAATCTATCTATAACAACGAAGATAATTGTATTTCCAAGTGAATGGAGAGGCCTATGTTGAAATACATTGTCATTCCATGTATTATTTGTCAGTCTTTCAGGCTAAGAAGTTCTGAGTGTGAAGTTTGCTTGCAGTATAAATATGTGAACTTTGCTTACACAACAGATGTTTGAAGCCCACCATAACCACCTTGCGACTTTCAAGTTCTCCTTGAACAACTTTCAAGCTCTAAAGCCACCCAGATCATGCTAAGCTAAAACCCAGATGGGAAACCAGATTCCATTCAGGGGAGGCAGCAAAGTCGCTTGGAGTTACAAGTTTCCATTTCCTCTATTCACTCCTTGCAGAACCCAATATTTACTCCAACTGAATACTGTTACCCTAATCTATATTATCAACAAAAGTGTTCATCTTCTGATTCAACCAGTGTCAAGCTTAGCAATAAACGCATAATTGCATACATTAACTCTCATTGTACCATAACTTTGTGAATTTATAGCAAACGTATTATTATCAGTGTCAGGTAGCGTAAATATCCACACAACACAAGTAGAAATCTACTCTCAATTCATGGTGCATCATCTTAAAGAAGCCTTTCATGTTGAGGCCATACGTAAGAAAAAATTAGAGACATGGACACCATGATTCGAGGTTTTGAACAGACAGTTGCAATCGCATAGCATGCAACCATTGCACCACATCAGTGAACTTCCATTCCTTTTACATATAGTATCTTTGACCAAGCTACCTCGTATTCCTGTATCCTGATTATAGGACGTGTAAAACAAAAAGATATATAAAACAGACTGAGACATTCCAAAATCACCTTCATGATACTAACATTTTTCTGCAACACCATAAATTCTCAAGAGTCGCCATCTTGTTTTTTCCTGCGGTTGCCTGTTAGATGCACCAGAACAAACGATCAAGGGAGATGACTTGAAATGGAAAGCAATAAGTTACAGATAAATCATAGTCAGCACCTCAAACAAAAGAAAATATCAACCATTTAATCACTTGCTTAAAGTTGTTTAAACTCTTTACCTTCTATTTGTTACTATAGGTAAGTAGAAAAGAGGAAGATTATATAGGAATCATCAAATTGTCATTGTTTATTTGAGGGGAAAATAGGCAGGGAAATTATTCCAGTTGGAACTACTAAAAGAATTATCCCCAAATTTACATAAAATGGGAGAGAAATTATTTCTCTTTTACATTTTCTTTTTGTTTTAATTACAAAAAAAAATGTATATTTTTATGTTAAGAAAAAACAGGAATAAACTAATTGAGTTTTTATAACTAGTGTAGAAATACTTTTTTATGCAATTTATTTCCTTCTTTCCATTCTCTTTCCCAATTATCCAGAGAAATGGAGAAAAAAAATCTCCAATTTATTCCTTTTTATTTCTAACTGTTCAAACAAAACATTTTTCCATTCTATGTCCTTTTATTTCTATTCCATTTCTTTCCTCCAAACTTCTTTCCTCTCTTATTTGGTATTTTTACCCTATCTCCATTCCTTTTCTTTTCCTTCCACTCTATTTCTATGCAAACAAACAAAGGGCAAATGTTCACAAAGTCAACACAAACTTAATTATAACACAACATAGATGATCTATTTAATCAAAATCATTTTCCATGAATAATTGTTTGGTTTTTTGTTCCAAGTCTTACAATAGTGTGTATGTATGTCTGTCAAAAAGTGACCAATAAGGTGCCTTTATCAGCAACAAGTAAGAAGAAAAGCTTCTCGTTCTAAACATTGTTAATTAGTCAGGCAAAGTTGATAAACTAACATATTGAGAATCCGAACTTTAAGGTTATGTATATGCTCATAAAACAAGGAGCAGGAAGGATAGACGGTGAATGAGAGTGTGTTCACACCAATGAACATTGAACATTAGCAGCTAATTATTGACTCTCTTTAATCCACTTTGATTTCAGGGGAATAAACAGCCCATTTGTAATTCAAAATCTTTATCTTTCCACGTAATAGCCAACACAATCTACCCCAATGAGTAACTGAACTTTGAAGTAGTTTATGTTAGATACCGTCAAGGGAAATCAGGTAATAGTAATTAGAAAGCTACTTTGATCATAAAAATGACGCAGAAGTTATGAGTTTCCTTCATATATTTATATCAATTCATATATGCCAAGAACGAAGCATGAACAGAGGTTGTCCTTTGTAAGATGTAATTCTGAAGATAGATTTCATCTATGAGTCTGTAACACAAGTTTTAAAATAAGAGATATCTTACTTCTAAAACTCTTGCTCCATAAGACCTGACCATCAATACCAGTTAGATTTTGATCATCAAGGCGTTTCCACGTTTTAACTGATTTGACATCTTCCCAATGGCCATTCTCTGTTTTCTCCAAGCTAACTACCACCACTCTTGCTCTTCTAGCCCATCCAGCTTTGCCATAAGCATGATATCCAAATCCTCCAGCATAACAAAGATTTATACCTGTTAACTTCCCACAGAAGTCATTGACATGATCATGGCCAGTGAAAACTGCCTTCACATCTCCTGATTCAACCAGTGTTGTGAAGAAGCCAGAATTCACAGAAGCAGAACTTATGCCTTCTTGTTTCACGCCTGTGAAGTTTGATGAATCAAACTTAGCATATTCAGGTAATGGAATGTGAAAGTATGCAAGACCAGGTGCAGGTTCTTTCTGAGGCACTGGTCCATTCATGTATGCTTTCTGCATCCCAAATAGCAAATAGTTAATCCAAAGATTATCAAGGGAAAGAAATGAAAATAAGCTCTGCGTCTAATGAATACCACTAACTTTCATCCATAACCACCTAATAAAAAAGAGAAAGAGAAACAGGATGAACAGTTTAGCGGATCTTTGGAGAAAGTGTACAGGAGCCAAAATATAGTTAGTCAATGAAACAGGTAAATAATACCCTAAGTTTTTTCGATGTCCGTCGGAACCAAAGTTGCTGAGAGGGTTTGATCCAGCCGTAGCCAGGAATGAAAGGAACCTTGGAGTAATCTCCACTGTCAAGAAAGTAGAGATTGAGCACTGATTTATTTTCAAAATCAGTACCCTTAACTCCTCCAACCTCTAAATTATAGTTCCCATAACCATTAATTATGTGTACATCCGGAGGATTGACAATAGATAAAGTGTTTTTCATCCCAGCAATATATTTCATCACCCCTTTCCTAGAGAGGGATCCTTCCTGGTCATGGTTGCCCAGAACAGCTACCCAAGGAATGTTTGAAGCGATTGCAGGAGCAAATGCCTCGTCCATTGATTTGGCCGGATCCGAGGCATCATGTCCAAATATATTATCCCCTGTCACATCACACCAAAAATGAATACACAAAATCTTATCAACAGTCAAGCAAATTCCAACTTGCTCAATAAAGTAAAAGTTGCAAATTCCAAACTTATATAGCCAAACTCATTCAATTCCAAACATGTATGAAAATTTATCCTTGTGACCACAATAATAAAATAATTGGGGGAGGGATGATGTTTCTAAAAGAATCATCTTTGTGCACCAAATGAAAGAAAAAGATAAAAACGAATGAAGAGGCAAAATAAATGAAAAGTAAAAATAGGAATTGGGAGGAATAGAAACCAGTGAAGACAATTAGGTTGGGTTTCTCAGCAAGGATGATCCTTTGGATGAAGGCGGTGGTGTTGAGGTCAGAGCAAGAAGCATACTGAGAACGCAACACATCCAAGCAGTGGGTAGTCTTCCCATTAGCATAGTGCAAGTCAGCAATCTGCAAGATCTTGAACTGTCCGTTTTCCCCGAACCGCAACTTCTGCTGTTGTGGCGGCTTTCCTTCCTTCGCCGCCGACAAACATATCGGAATGAGGCAAAAGCAATAGAGTGGAAACAAAACCCATTTTTCTCTTAGTGCCATGCCCACTCCAACCATCATTAATCATCATTTCATGGCTATACTAATAAAATGTTTTTTAACTGTTGCTTATAATCAAGACAATTTCACAGTGTTATTACCAACAAAGACATGCAACACGACAACATACACTGTCAACAAAGGCAGCAAAAATCCTTTTGTTTTATGTTTGCATCAAAGGAAGAGAACGAGAAGAATCGTGCTCTAATGATGTCGAAAAATAATCTATATAAACTCATTTACTTAACAACTATTTATAAAGTAATTAACTTTGCAAACAAGCTGTAAGTTAGTTAACTCAACTATTTTTCAAACACATTATTAAGACCCTATTATATGTAGGAAATCATTTATTCCCAAATAAACTATTTTCCTAACAATAAATTCATCTCTACTATAGATTGCCGGTGAATTTTATAAAACATATTCTATTACCATTTAGTTTTTTTTTTTTATAAGATTAATATAATATACAAATGACTACAAACTTCTTAAGTTAGTTTATTAGTTTATTGTAAAGATAAATTAAATTTGAATTCACTTTCATTATATTAGAATTCATTAAGACAAATTTTGTTAGATCTAATATACTATTCATTATCATTCACAAATATTTAACCCTTGGGGCAACATGTAGATGTGCGATGTGAGAGAGTGATAGAGATTTTACATTTTATAAAGATAAGATTAAATTATACTCTATAACTAAGATCAAATCTCACTTGATTTTGTAGGAAGGATTAAATCAAGGCTTAAACTTAAAATTATGATTAATTAACACGTATACATTTATTGCACATTTGTTTTTTCTTTTTCTTTATCTCTCCTTTCATCACACTATAGATGTTATAAACTTCTTAATTTTATTCTCTTTCATAATAAGTATTGATCAACCTATGAATATTTTTCAAAAAACTTGTCTGCATTACTAATTTTAAACTTCATTATCACGAAAATGATAAGAGAGTATATGCAGAAGCCATTTCAGAGATTCTTCTGAGCTAGTAACGGTGATAAATATGGTACAAAAAATGATGGAAGTGCAGAGCACGCACACACACACACATGACATGATCCGTTACATAATGAAGAAAGTAGGGAAAATTAAGATGATGAAGTTGGTGGTAGAATGACTACTACAGCTAGAACTAGAACTGATGTGATGATGAAAATGAAACAGAATCAAAGATCCTTAGATTTTAGTTCCAAAGGAGAGAACTTGAACCAAGGCACCCATGTGGAAGTTGTCTTCTGATAAAGCCTATAGGCCTCTTCTCTGCTCTCTTGTTTCAACATTCTCTCCTCCACAAGCTTTGTCACATAACCCAAACACATGCTATTGGCCAAAGCTCCTATGAAGGTCCATCCATGTCCCAGCTTCCAAGCAAACACAAACACTCCCCACCACCACAACTGCTCTCCAAAGTAGTTTGGATGCCGACTGTAATACCACAACCCTTTCTCAAGAATCGCAACCTCAGCCTTACCTGCCTCTTTTAGCTCCTTGTTTCCACTCACAAAGTTGTAAAGCTGAGTATCAGCAATGTATGCTATGACAACACCAGATATACATAAAGCTATGGCTGCAAAGTCCCACATGCTCAGAGGCTCGTTGACCGAGTGGATAACATAGAATGGAAATGATAGTCCAATCAGAAACACCTGCAAAGGTGAAATCGATACACTTAAACAAAAACACTCGTTTAAATTTAAACGGAAGGTGCAGATACATATTATATATAAACATGGTTCATGCGTCTTTAATGTAAAAGCACAGAAAGCAAGAAATGGTGAGTGACCTGCTGAGGCACGTAGATGGCGAAGAAGGAAGCCCACCACCAATGCTTTCCATACTGATGGCTCAAATCAGTGAAACGCCAATCCTCCCTGGCACCCCACTGCCACTTTTCTCGCCTGAAGTAGTTGTGGATCAGCCTGATACTCCAAACCCAAGTCAACAGAATCACCGTCCTCGACCTCAACCAGTTATACTGAGCCAAAGGATGAGTCGAATAGTAATGAACAAGCATCACAGGTATCACTGTCCAATACGGGTCGATCATCTGTACCGACAGCAAAAGGTGTGTGTCAAGCTCAAAATCAAACCAGAAACGAAACTACATAAGTGAAGAGAAGAAAAGAGGGAAGTCAGGTGGAAAGTGTACCCAGTGGCTGGATTGGATTAGGCCGATGAGCCAGAAGAGCAGATTGACATTGAAGAAGAAAAGGACATTGGCAAATAGTAAAGGATGGTGATAACACCATGTCCAAAAAATTGACCGAGAAGATGGAGAGTGTGGAAAGCCACTAATGGCCGATTGGAAGGAGAGATAAACTAGGATGGAGGGCAGAGGGACCAAGAATGCTATAGCAGCATTCTTGAGATTGGTATTTGTTGCCATGTTGTGATTTGTTGTCATGGTCTTTGTGGCTTCCACTTTTATAGCTGTCGAAAATAGAAGGGAAGCAAGGCATGCAGAGGCTCCAAACAAAAATCAGCAGAATTCCCTTTATGTTTCTACTTGTGGTTCCCCACACAGCACGCCACCAGGTTATCAATTAGCCTGATCCGTTGTTCCACACAATGATTAGGGGATTCTATGATCCCAATGTCTGTACATCCACGCCCATTTCATTTGACTTTTATGTCTTACTGTTGTCTAGAACTATATTATCGAATTTCAGAAAAGTGAATATGAGAGAATAAATCATTCTCTGATACAGATATATCCGAGTTCATTATCTAAAACTGCAACAAATGCAGTTTGATTTCAACCTAATGAATGGCTCTCATTATTAGTCGTGCAGGTTAAAATTTTTTGAACTATTTATCCCCGTGGAAGAAGTTCAGTTTCTCCTCAAGTCCAGGATCATCCATGCTCTATAATTATTAGAGTTGGAGACAGCTGCAGTTTACTTTTTGAAAGTTAACTATGCGTGGTTTTGTGTAGAGTTAAGGAGCATGAAGAAGAAGGGGAGAGAAGTATAAAGGTAAACGGGGCCATCAATCGAAAACCAAAACTGGGTAAATCATTAAAGTAAAAGCAAATGATAACCTTAGCAGTGGTGCAATGATGTTTGCCTCCAACATGAGTGTCCCTAATCATACATTAGAAACCAGTTGCATGACAACTTAATCATACAAACTTAACCTGCACCATAAATTCCCGCCATCAACGGACAAAAAGATGAACACTTTAGGGATCAATAATGGCCACTCAATTAATGTGTATATGTTTATGCACCTCAAAATCGGAATATTATTCAACAACTTGCTGCCATTCCTTATTCCTCACCATGCCTAGGCTGTGCTAATCCATCCATACAAGAATATCGGTTTTGGAATTTCGCATGCAAAGTTTCACTCAAACTCAGCAACATCTATTTAACCATGATGATATAATTAAATGAATATGATAAATTTAAAACTTAGTAATCCCTATGTTGTTTTTCTGAAAAAAAAAACACCGTTTTACCGTTATATATATATATATATATATATATATATATATATATATGAATGTATTGTTTATAGATATTCAATAGTTATAAAATAAATAAAAAGGAATTTTTTTTAAAAATATAAGATATTAGTATAAAAACTGCTCAACAAAACAAAACATAAATGCTGCGATGTTGATTTAAAAAATAATAAAATGGAAATTTGCATTTTTTTATATTAATTTTTTGTAAAAATAATACAATATGAATATTTTTTATGTATTGTGAAATCTCACCCACAAAGGAAACAAGGGTAATTTTGTTAAAAATATGGGAGTGGGAATAACATTTTCCATTACAAACAGAAAGTGTGGGCTTATGTTGTTATAAAATGGGCCTATGATTATTTTATCTTGGTATGAATCAGGCCATGACTATAGGCTTTAATGTACTCGTTATACTCCCAAATTTAATATTTTTTCGAAGAGATAAGTTAACCTCATGTTGGTTTAAAGAAGAAAGAAAAAAAAAATTGAGACGATTTTTTAGGTTCTTAGTAAGAAAGAAATGTTCTATGTTATATTTAATTATTTGTATTCATAATAATTTTTAATTAATACTAAATTAAGTTAAATGTTAAACTTTTAAGTTTTTTCTTTTTTAGTTTTATGGAATTGTATATCTAAATTCACAATTTTAAACTTTATTTTCGTTTAAAACAATGAATTGTCACACAATTATATTATTAAAATATTTTATTATCATAGTAATTTCAAATTTTAAAATTTAAAATTCTACTTCACATTTTAAATTAGGACGATTATTTTTATTCGAGTTTTTGTTGCATTAAAAATTTGAGATAAGGTCCATCAATATTAGCATTTTAATTATTTGAATTTTGCATCATAAAAATCAACGTCTTAAAATCATATTATAAATAGAATTATTTGAAATTTTTAATTTTTTTAATCTTACAAATTTAACATAGTGATAGTAATTGTGTTAATTCAAACTCAACTTAGTTTGAATTAAGATCTTAATCCTAAATAAATGAACATCAATTCAAGAAACAAAGACATAAAAGAAAAAAAAAGGAAGAAACACTTTTGAAGAGAATGAAGAGAAAGGATTTGAAAAGACGTTAATGCCCTCAAAACATTTTCAATGTTCTCTTCAATGTTGTGGTCTTTGATGTATCATGTTAGGAATTCTAAAACTTAACATGAAAACTCTAGATTAATGGAAAATTAATGAATTTAAAAAGATATGTTGCAGATTGATTTTTAGTACAATTGTTCCTTAAAATGTTATATGAAAAATAAAGTTTAAAGAACATTAATGTTCTATATCGATAACTAAACAATGTACATTTTATTTAAATTATTGTCGAGTAAGACCTGAAACTTGAATATTGTAAACTTAAAAATATAACTAAAAGAAGGACCTTACAAAATGTGACAGATACGTTTCTTATTGAATATTAATTTCAACGAAAACAATATATTTTGCATTTATGAAATAATAATTGACAAAAAAAAAAAAGGTTCAAAATTCAAATATTTTTTAAAAGAATGTTATTGATTCATTACTACACGGAATTAACGTAATTTTTGTCGAAAGTCTTAAGTGCCCCTAAGTCAACCTGCATTAAGTATGAAAAGAATAATATATTATATTGTAAAATACGACACTTGCGTGCAATTTTGGCAAATCAATCATAAAAATTGTTGATTAACATGCAGCTCCATTGAATATTGTAACACAAATGTTTTATAATTCATATAATTATTGTAAAACTGGTTTTGAAATGCAACTTGCTTACTCATATGAAATCCCTAACCCTACTTATTCTTTTCATAACAATTTAAAATACGCACCTAATACACTAGGTCAAAGAAAACTTGTCAAGCCTAATGTGTACATCCAATTCTATATTCACATTTATTTCAAAATCTATAAATATAAATTTGAATTAAAGAAATATATGATAAGTAAAAAATAAACATTTAAACTTTCAAAACACAAGTAAACATTTAAACTCAATAAGCAATTAATCTTGATCTCATAAATGAAACAATTCTATTTATAATTCGGATTTGCTGTTATGTTAGTTGTATAATTTCAAGTGGTTAATAAATTGCAAGTAGAGACAGATAAATATTAAATATTAATAATGTATTTTAAAAAGAATTATTAGAAAAGTCAACAGTAGTATGGTAATTAAATTATCAAGTTGCAATTAATGTATTAAAAGGTTTTGGTAGTGATGATCGGAATATATACCGACAGCTTCGTTAAACAATACAAAAGATATGATAAATAAAACCTGCCCCTGTTTGACAGTTTAAACATTAAAATGAAGACCCTTTAAAACTATAGTCCAATAATTAGAGTTTAAAAAGGTCTTCAGTAAAACTACTTCAAAGGAAAAGTTTAATTTTCTGAATTTATTGAATAATGATTTTATATATTATTTTATTCATATAATACCCCTCACCTGATAAGAAAGCTAGCTGTCTTTATTTTTGTTGTGATTGACGTCAATGAAATGTATTACGTGTTAAAATGCTAAAATATTTTTTCCAAAGTCAACCTACCCCATGCATATTATTTTGTAGCAGCATAATTTCCATACTTAGAACAAAAATAACTATCGGAAATAAAAGTCAAATTAATTTTTTTTTCTACATAAATAATATGTAAAACAAAGATATGTCAATAATCAACCAAAAATATTTTGACTAACGAGATAGAGAGCATTATAGGAAAATTTTAAAAACTTCGCCAAATATTAAAGAAAATCAAATATATGAGATGTAAAAGCTCTTCTAGTAGTATCTGCATTATTTGTTTTTTTTTTACTCTTTTTAATCCTCTTTTGGTTCTTTTCTTATGATAACTACTTAGAATTTTTTTACTTTCCATCACCCTCTTAAAAACATGATACAAACTATTATATTATTTTAAATTACACAATAAACTAGTAATTCATAAAAAAATATATTTTCTTTCACTAATTATCATTAATAGAAAGAATCTTGATATTTTAACAACACTTTTTAACAATTTTTTGATAACAGAACACGTGTCACCATTTCATTCGTCAGTTTGAATTTATTTTAAAAAAATATTTAAAACGAATCAATCATAGACTACCACGTATGCGTTGTCAAAAAATTGTCAAAAAAAAAGAGTTGTTAAATAAATTTTTTCCTAATAGAAAACATATATTGTCTTTTTAACAAGATCATTCTCATTCAAGTGATCAAGTCATTTATATAATATTTCCATGAAACAATCCTCAATTGTATTCACTTGAAGTGTAGACAATGAACATGATATCCAATAAAGAGTACTTTGTTTATCTTCTTTCATTACCACAATTTTTTCTTAAGTACACTTCCATTTTTCATCACCAAAGGAATTATTTATCAAATATCTATACAAAAATACGATTGAGGGAAATAACATAACGTGTCTAATATTCTTCAAATGTAGCTTATAACTATACTAGTCTCCAACCAGATTTCTTCAATGCCAAAAGCCTTGCTTGACCTTTGATTTTCCCATCTTCACATGCCCCAAATCTCCAACAATACACGATGTGAAAAAAAATCATATTGTGGTGTAATATGAAATGAGGCAACAAAGTAAATAACTCATTCATACTCTTGGTTACTGATATTAATAGAGTGATCTTGATGAACAATGACCAACTTCACCACTAGTAGTAATATTTTTTTATCTTCTCTTCTATTGTTATTATTCTCCCATCCTTTCATCTCTCTTGCTTGAGGATCCTGCAATTTTTAATCACATGTTCTAGTTTATTACAACGAAAACATGTAATATCTTTTTTTTGGTAATTTATTCCACCATGTCTTACAATTGTGTGACAATGAGCTAAGCAACAACAATGCTAGTAACATCATCTATGCTAGTAATATCATCTAATACAATCTCCACAATGATCAATTGATTCATCATTCTGAAAACATTCAAGAAAATTTTAGACTTAATCAACTTGTTTAATCTCTTTCATAAGTTGTAAGCTAGAGTCTCACTTAATATACGATGATAAACAAGTTGATTTATCCATTGTTTAATCAAATCAATAGTTTTTTTTCTTCTTTAAATATATAAGATTTTTATTTGTTGATTTAATATCTTGATCCTTAATAAGATTACACGTGTCTTTGCAAATAAAAAAATTTCCATGCAATATTTTTATATTGAATTTAATTATAATTACAATACCATCATTATTTCCTGTCTTGAACACAAACTAAAACTTTTAACCGAAACTGATATCAATAGAAGGTAATAAAAATAACAAAAAAAAAACTAAATTCGCATCAATTTTTTCTTACATAAATAATATGCAAATGAGATATACACAGGATAAAAAAAAACGTCTGCATATATCAAAACTTTTTAACATGAAAAAACCTTCCTATAAAAAAAAAATCTAAGGGACCTAACAAAATAAAAAACTTCCGCTAATCATAATTAATTGATATATCACAAGTTAGGAAACCAAATCCTTAGACGTGGTATAAAACATATTCTGACTTAACTTATCTGCAATTTGCACATAATAGCTCTTTTTTTTCCATAAGATACACTCAGAACTTTTGTCTTTTTTCTCATTCCTGAAAAGCTGGTCTAAATATTTATATAATTTTAAATTACATAATGCAATTCATACAAAAAAAAAGTATTTTTTTTTCTTTTTTTATAACTAAATCAGCATGAATTAGTGGACCAGCTAACAAATATTTGATTATTTTAATGACATTTTTTTTTTATATTTGCGGGAATTGTATGGGGAAGTTTCGTGGTTGAAAGCATTGTACTTTGTAAGTGATATGGACATGGCATGAAGTAGTGGAATTTACTTTAATTTTATTAGTATATCATCATTCACACCCGCACAAATGTGAAACTGACATGATTCCTATATTTTTTATCTGTAGATTGAAGATGAAAGAAACAGAGTTTTATAAAATTTGTAATGAGTCTGAGTGGTACAACACAATACAACAACACAGGGATGCTAAAGAATGAAAGTGGATGGTGCGGTTTTAAAGTGCATTTTGAGACAGAATATCCATTCCCTCTCAAAGATGTTTTTGAGACAGCAATAGATGTTTGTTTTGTGCAGTAGTTTATTTCTGATTATGATTGTAAGTTCCACTTTCACACGTTATGTATGGCATGGCAATGGCATTGGCATAGTTGTGAATGATGATGATGACGATGATAGAGAAATTCCACTGAGGCACTACCGGCCGCCCCTCCCAACCCAACCTCAGAACAAAAGTAAACGCTGAATACAGATTATTTATTTATTTTATTACCATACTTTTCTTTCATATATCTATCTCCCACTTGTCAACATCACTCCACTTTCTCCCTTCTTACCTTGCCTTTCCTGGTACATACATGCTCATTGGTCAATGCCTGGTCTCTGCTATGCCATGCTATTACTATTGCTATCCTTTCCTACCTCCCATATTACCCTTATGCCCATTCCTTCTTTTGCTCAACGTTGAGCAAGGAAGGACCTTAAAGACTCCATCTTTTCCTTCTGGGGATTCGTTCCGATGAGAGCTCCCACTCCCAGAGACACACCAACCCCATCAACATCAACATCAACAACGTCAACACCACCCTCTTCCATCTACATGATTCCCAAGTTAATGGTCTTTTTCATTCTCCTGTTTCTTCTTCTCTCTGCCTTCCTTCTTCCTGTTCAAGCCGCCTCCTGTAACCAACTTGATAGAGACTCACTCTTGGCCTTCTCCAGGAACATATCCACTCCTTCTCCTCTCAATTGGTCTGCTTCTGTTGATTGTTGTCTCTGGGAAGGCATTAAGTGTGATGACAATTTCAGAGTCACACATCTATTGCTACCATCCAGGGGTCTCGCTGGCTTCATTTTCCCATCACTCACAAATCTCACTGCTCTCTCCCTTCTTGATCTATCCCAGAACCGCTTATCCGGTAATCTCCCAGACCAATTTTTCTCACTTCTTAATCACCTGCAGATTCTTGATTTAAGCTACAATCGTCTCTCTGGTGAATTGCCACCCTTTGTTGCTAATACCAGTGGCAATACCATTCGGGAGCTTGATCTGTCCAGTAATTTATTCCACGGAAAACTACCACTCTCTCTCCTTCAGCACCTGGCAGATGCAATCGCAGCAGGGAGTTTGACATCTTTTAACGTTAGTAACAACAGCTTCACTGGTCAAATTCCCACTTCTCTCCTCTGCAATAACCACAGTAGCTCATCCTCTCTTAGGTTCTTGGATTATTCCTCCAATGATTTCTCTGGCATGATTCAGCCAGGACTAGGAGCATGTTCCAAGCTGGAGAGATTTCGAGCAGGCTCCAATTCCCTATCCGGGCCCCTTCCTGGTGATATTTTCGATGTTGTTTCTCTCAAAGAAATCTCCTTGCCCCTCAATAAACTCGGTGGAACCCTTGGTGAGAGCATTGTTAACCTTGTCAACCTCACAGTTTTGGAGCTCTACTCCAATAATTTCACCGGGCCCATTCCCTCTGATATTGGTAAGCTCTCCAAATTGGAACGTTTACTTCTTCATGCCAACAAAATAAATGGCACTCTGCCCCCATCTCTAATGGACTGTGTCAATCTTGTCATGTTGGATGTAAGGCTCAATTTGTTGGAAGGAAGCCTCTCGGCATTGAATTTCTCCGGACTCCTCAGACTCTCAGCACTTGACCTCGGCAACAATAGTTTTACTGGTATTATACCACAAACCATGTATGCATGTAAATCCCTTAAAGCAGTAAGACTTGCATCTAATTATTTTGAGGGACAGATCTCACCTGATATACTTGGACTTCAGTCTCTGGCTTTCCTATCAATTTCTACCAACAACCTCAGTAATGTCACTGGGGCTCTCAGGTTGCTTATGGGACTCAAGAACCTTAGCACTCTTATGCTCTCCCAGAATTTTTTCAATGAAATGATGCCAGATGATGTCAACATAACAAACCCAGATGGATTCCAAAAGATCCAAGTTCTAGGTTTGGGCGGTTGTAATTTCACAGGCCAAATACCACACTGGCTTTATAATCTGAAGAAGCTCGAGGTCTTGGATTTGTCCTATAATCAAATTAGTGGTTCAATTCCTCCTTGGTTGCACACGCTTCCCGAGCTTTTCTACGTAGACTTGTCTTTTAACCTCCTCACAGGAATGTTTCCAGCTGAGCTCACAACGCTTCCAGCACTAACATCACAACGGACCTATGACGAAGTAGAAAGGACTTACCTGGAGTTACCCGTGTTTGCTAATGCCAACAATGTCTCTCAGATGCAATACAATCAGATTTCCAACCTACCACCAGCAATATATCTGGGAAACAATAGCCTCAACGGCAGTATCCCGGTAGAGATTGGCAAACTCAGAGTCCTTCATCAGCTGGACCTTAGTAACAACAAATTCTCTGGCAATATCCCAGCGGAAATTTCTAACTTGATTAACTTAGAGAAACTATACCTCTCAGGAAACCAACTTTCCGGTGAAATTCCCGTTTCACTCAAAAGCTTGCATTTTTTGTCTGCTTTCAGTGTAGCATACAATAATCTCGAAGGACCGGTACCCACAGGTGGCCAATTTGATACTTTCTCCTTTTCTAGCTTCGAAGGAAACCCACAGTTGTGTGGGTCAGTTGTTCGGCGGTCTTGTCTTCCTCAACAGGGTACTACTGCTCGTAGTCACAGCTCAAGCAAAAAGCTGATAATTGGATTTGCCATTGCAGCCAGTTTTGGCCTTGTTTCCTTCGTTTCAGTGTTGATAGTATGGGTAATATCCAAGAGGAGGATCAATCCAGGTGGAGAACCTGACAAGATTGAAGTAGAATCAATTTCTATTAGCTCTTACAGTGGGGTTCATCCCGAGGTTGACAAAGAGGCCAGCCAAGTGGTACTGTTCCCTAATAAAACAAGTGAAATCAAGGACCTTACCATAGTTGAAATATTAAAAGCTACAGAAAACTTCAGTCAGGCAAACATAATAGGATGTGGAGGTTTTGGTTTGGTGTATAAAGCAACATTACCAAATGGAACTGCTCTGGCCATCAAGAAACTTTCAGGAGAATTAGGTCTAATGGAAAGGGAATTTAAAGCAGAGGTAGAGGCTTTGTCGACAGCACAGCATGAGAATCTGGTTGCATTGCAAGGCTACTGTGTGCATGAGGGTGTTCGGCTTCTGATATACACTTACATGGAAAATGGAAGTCTGGATCAGTGGCTACATGAGAAGGCAGATGGTCCATCTCAGATTGACTGGCCTACCCGACTGAAGATTGCACAAGGTGCAAGTTGTGGATTGGCTTACATGCACCAAATATGTGAACCACATATAGTGCATCGTGATATAAAGTCAAGCAATATACTTCTTGATGAAAAGTTTGAGGCACATGTTGCTGATTTTGGGCTGGCTAGACTCATTCTTCCTTATCACACTCACGTTACAACTGAACTTGTAGGCACATTAGGTTACATACCCCCAGAGTATGGACAAGCATGGGTGGCTACTCTGAGAGGAGACGTGTACAGCTTTGGGGTTGTCATGCTTGAGCTGCTAACGGGGAGGAGGCCTGTTGATGTAAGCAAGCCAAAAATGTCAAGGGAGTTAGTAGCCTGGGTTCAACAAATGAGGAGTGAGGGAAAACAAGATCAAGTCTTTGATCCATTTCTGAGAGGCAAGGGCTTTGAAGAAGAGATGCTCAAGGTTCTTGATGTAGCCTGCATGTGTGTCAGCCATAATCCTTTCAAGAGACCCTGCATCCCAGAAGTTGTTGAATGGCTGAGGAATGTACGATTATCCAACCACCAAATGAATAAAGACTAATGTCTGTTCCTGTACACTTGTATACTTTGTGCAAAAGGTTCCAATTCAATATATACACAATCATTTTTACCTCTGTAAATGATGACTCCTAATCAGATTATGTTAGTTGCAAGATTTTGTTAACTGTATATGTCATCATCCATATTGCTCAGGAAAATTTTCCATCTTAGGAATACCTTAATACCACAAACTGCCTCGGTAACACTTTCCAATTATACAACATTCTAAAGTGCACTAACCTTTGTTATCTGACTCTAGTCTATCTTGTTTTACTTTTCAATCATACGCAAAATCAAGTAACAAAAGAGTAAGACAGTACAAGAAGGTTATGTGTTTTTCTCTTTTGGGGGTACAATTTGAAAATGCTGGGTATGAAAGAATTGAGTACAAAAAGATAGTGGAGATAAATTGAATGATGGTAATGATTATTTGTTGAGTACAACTAAAGAAGTTGAAATAGTTCCATTGTCGGTGGTGGCACTAAATGGAATTTGAAGTTTTTCATTTTAGAAGAATGAAAAAAGAGCATTGAATCAATGCAAGAAATAGAATGGAATGAAGCATTGCATTTTTGGTATCTAAATAAATAATTACAGTTTAGAAGCTGCCAATCTCAGACTGAGGCATGCGAAGAGAGACTCCACCCGTTTTATTATCAGATTATATAACTAATATTTTGGTATTAAATCTTTACTAGTTTCATCCTTAAGTTTATATTTTATTTATTAATTTAATCCCTAAATCCATATATTTTATCACGTATAAGTTTAAAGAACTTTTTAATATTTACAGAATAGTTTAACATATTTTTTAATATTTTAATGTTTTATTCTGGTGACTTTAAATTTCAGGTGATATGTTATTACATTTTATCTTTTATTCTAACTTTTTTTTTAAGGTAATCTATTGTTTACATTATATTCTTCTTTTTTTCTGTGAATGAACTCTTACTCAATTGGAGGGGTTGAATTTGAATAAAATCATCAATTAATCTACTAGAAAGTTTTAAGTTGAATCCGATTTGTGTGTTTTTATTACTAGACTCAATTAAATTCACTTTTTAATCGGATTAATGAATTATGTTACATGTTTTAAATTTTAATTAATAACATTTGTAAATTTTAAAGTATTTTAAAAAAATCTTTTAAAATTAATCTACTAAAATGTATTTTTTTTTCAATCTAATGAGCGAGCTTGACTCTTGAATTAAAACCTATTAAACATTCATATCACTTATGACATATATTTCTTATAATTAACTTGTTTTTCAAAATTGAATTCTATGTAAAATTTATATTTAAATCAAATTTATGTTAAGTTATTAATATATGATATGTATTTTAATTCAATTTATCAATTTGAATTAATTTATAAATTGGAAAACTTGATTTGTTTTCTGGCATGGTTACTCAACATATATGGAGCTTATTTTATCAGCAGAGTTCGAAAGAGGAGGGATTGGATTACTTTGTCACCCTATTAAGTGGTGAATTAAATGATCCAATATAGATTAGTAAAAATCTTACTTATTGCTTTTCATTCATGAACAACTTCAATTTCATTTAGTACTATTTCAACTGGTTTGGTGTTAATACCAGTAACAATAAAGAATATATATATATATATATATATATATATCTGGAGACTGTGAATTGAGTTTCTGGGAAATCCTGGGATGATTACAACAGGTTGTGAAGAAGAAGCAACTTCATAAAAATTATCAAATTGTTTGGCACAACATGACATTATAGATAGAACATATAAATTGGGTTGAACTGCAGAGGGAGGTATGAAGGAGAAAAGGGGTAACATAGATAGCATAGTACAAGGAAAAAGGAGGTTGTGTTGTACAAGATTGATCTGTCTGTCCATAAAATGAGAGTGTCCTGTCCCCGTAAAACCCCATTGGTTTGGATCCGTCGGAGCTTCCAATGGGTAAAAAGAGACAGACGGGGAAAGGAGATTAAGGCAGCAAATCCAACTCAGCAACCACCAACCACCAACCAACAACTTCAACTTCCTTCATTCAAACATGTTGGAGGATTCAAAAGGGTAACAACACTTCAAACTAACTTAAACGAAAGAGAGAAAAAGAAAGGTGTAATGAAGAAAAAATGGTTTCCATTTCAGTCATCTCCTTGGATATACCAACAGAGAAGCATGGTGGCACAGCGGCGCAGGATGTAGAGACGAGCACGTTGCTCCTTAACCAAAGAAGCGCACTTGTTGCTAAACCCATCTCCCTTTCTCTTACCATTACCACGGATCTTAGCTCCTTGCTTCAACATTCTGATTTTGATATTACTTAGAGCTTTTCACACCCCAAAAACAAGCTCGCTAGCAACAGAGCTTGAGGGAGTAGGTAGAGGGGCAGAGGAACTTATATACTGATACGTATGAATGAATATTATATACATACGTACGTACGTACAAAGGCAACAGTTGACGTGCCGAGTGAAGGAGTACACAGGAAGTGAACGTGTAGGCTCGAAAACTGAGGTCAGGGAGGGGGAATGAATGTGGTTTTCGTGATGCAATAAAATAGTGCCCTTACTTGTTGCCAATGTGGATTAAACTTGTTGGCGTGCAAGATCAAGCGACGTTGACGTTGATGTTTATGTTGATGTTGATGTTAAGGTTGAGAATATTGAGGTTGAGGTTTATTAGAAAAGTGGCAAAGGTGATGATGGAACATTAAAAGAGGGGGCACTGCTATAATTCGGACAAAGCACGGAGAGTTTAGTCATGGAAACACCAACCATTCGGTTGGATTCTCACGTTACCTTTTCTTTTACTTCCAACTATGGATTTTATACCAATCTATCCTATGTTACTGACACCTTTTTAATATAAAATATGTCGCTACTTACCACCTTAACCAAGTATGAGAATCTATACCAGTAATTCTTCTTATCCCAAACCAAAGATAATATATATTGTTCTCAGTTTAAAACAATATCTTCATGATGAATCCTGTTTAGTTGCTGGGGAGAATATGTTCCTTTCTCAGCAAAACTTTTCAAAGCCAGAATTTCGTTTGATTACTTATTGTTCTTTTTTGTCAAAAGTAAAAGTACTTATTCTTCTTAGAATATAATATGAACAGGTGAAATCTCAAATCTTTTCATTCCTTTAGCTGATTGACAAATACAAATCAGGTTAGAAATTTTTTTATCAAGTACTGAATTAAGGCATTCCATAAATTAAGTTTAACTTTGAATAAATTCTTTCATTTGACTTCTTTAAAAACTAATTTTAACTTAAAAAGAAATTATTTGTTTATCTTTTGTATAAGTATTTGTTAAGAAATTTGTACATAAGAATAGTTAGTTCGCTATGCTTGTATTTGTTGTCCTGTCAAGTATTATCCGGGAGTTCTTGAAAAATAGTCAAATCATATTTTTCAGTTTCGGTGGAGGTTGGATGGCTGGCTTCCAGCTTCTCCTGACAGTCAAAAAGTTTGGATTCTAAGCATGATGTTGAGTAGGATCTTTTCAGGATGCCAATTTTTACCTGGAATAGATATGCTATTCGATTTGGTGCTTAGATCAAGATTATCTTTCTTCTAGTTTGGCATTAATTTGTGATGGGTCAAATGAGTTCTCGATATGCAGAAGATATTGTTCCATTTTTACATGCATGCAGAAGATACTGGTACACTTGATGAGGCAGGGTAAGAAAATTTTTATATACTTGAGGTCCTCGTTTATATTTTTAACTGCATGCAAACTATTTTATTTGGCGTTATTATCATAATATCATGGCCTGAAATTAATTAAACTAAAAAACTCTATATATTAATCTTGTCATTAGTTTCACATGACCGAGTATATATCCTTTTTATGTGGTGAAAAGTGAAGTGAAAGCATATACGAGGAGAAAAACACTAACATGCCCTTCATCTATCACAATCAATTCAGCAGGATTGGTAGAGTATTTCTTAATCCTTTATGACATGTATGCATCCCCATTCAGTGAACTTCCATAAGTGTGGCACAAGCTGCCCACTAGAGACTGTTTGCAACTATTAATAGAGTAGAATTCAAGCAGAGTGAGGGTGTTCCTTCAATGAGCTGAGTTTTTTCTTTTACTGTTTTTAATATGTATGGAAAATAGGACTTCGGAGTAGCCAGGTCCTCGAGATCGTTTCCAAAACACATGCTTATACAGTTTTTAATATGTCATGCTTGAGCTGCTGATGCGGAGGAGGCCTGTTGATGTAAGCAAGCCAAAAATGTCAAGGGAGTTAGTTGTCTGGGTTCAAGAAATGAGGAGTGAAGGAAAACAAGATAAAGTCTACGATCCATCAATAAGAGAAGCAAGGGCTTTTGGAGAAGAGATGCATCAACCAGAATCCTTTCAAGAGACCAAGCATAGAGAAGTTGTTGCATGATCGATGAATGTAGGATTATCCAACCAGTAAATGAAAAAGACTAGAGATAAATGACGACTCTCCTTGTCAGACTATGTTAGTACCAAGATTTAATAACTATATATGTGATCGTCCAAATTGCTCAAGAAAAATTTCTATCTTAACATAATTTCTTCACAGAAAGCATACCAAATAACACACCATCAAAGCTGAAAAAATAAATAAATAAAAAGTGTAATGAAACTTTTATTGAACTCGCATTAGATAGCTATTGCAGTATTGTACACCCAGTATTATTAAAAATCAATTCAACCTAGAAAGTTTGTTATGTTCAATCTGCCTTGAGTCATTAAAAAATAACCTGATACTGGTTACACATCTAGAAAAACACTAAAAACATATCATTTCTCCAATTAGAAGAAAACATATTAATCAAACTACATGGGCCCTTTGCTGGGCATGCCAAGCTACAACCTCTTCGTAAGACATGTTTCCTCCAAAAATATCCAAGGCACTACCCACAGTTACATCCACCCGTTCCATTCCCGCACTTTTAATCCTCTCTAGGTCAGCCATTCCAGTCACACCACCAGCATAAGTAACAGGAATAGGTGAATGCTTGCCAAGCAAAGCAACAAGCTCTTCATCAATTCCCAACTTTTTCCCTTCAACATCAACACCATGAACCAAAAACTCATCAGCAAAGTTGGCAAGAAATTCCATTACACCAGGATCAACAAAAACATCACTAAACTTCTGCCATCTATCAGTGACAATTGCATATTTACCATCCTTTTTTCTACAACTGAGATCCAACACAAGTCTCTTTTTTCCAACAATTTGAACAAGATCTTTTAGCCTTCCAACATTCATTTGTCCATCATTGAATACGTAAGAAGTCACAATGACGTGGCTTGCTCCCTCTTCTATGTAACTCAAACAATTGTCAGAATTTATTCCCCCTCCAATTTGTAGACCACCGGGATAAGCATGCAATGCTTCCAAGGCAGCAGCTTTGCTCAAAGGGTCTGCACCAAGCATGATGACATGGCCACCCGTGAGTCCATCTCGTCTGTAAAGAGTAGCATATTCAGCAGCCGACTTATCCGACTCAAAATTGGTCACAGGATCCGACCCATCGCCCCCTTTCAAGTCTTGCAAGGTTGACCCCACAATTTGTTTCACTTTTCCCTTGTGGATGTCGATGCAGGGACGGAATTGAACCGCGCATTGAATGGAAGGAGGAAATCTTCGAGTGGAAGGTGATAAGAGAGTGAGAGAAGAACGGTTATTGGCAAGAAAGATGGGTGAGGTGACGAAAAGCCCAAAGGAATGAGATGCAGAGAGATTTCTCATCATTCCTCAAGGCAACTGTGACAACCCTTCTTCACACAAGAGAAGGAGAGACTCGCATTCTATCTGAATGAACATTGAAGAACCTAAATGGATGAAAATTTTCTTTCCAGGGACCTAATAACCAGGTCACCAAAATCTCTCTTTGAAGGACCTGTGTTGGGTATTTACTCTACTTAAAGAAAAGAAAATGAGAATGAGAAAGATAGTGAGGAAGGGACATTCAAATTAGAGAAAACAAAACATTGAAATAGAATCGTCAAAAGTGAATCGTACGACAGGGATTACCTTCAGCGATGGCAGATGGGAGACAAACAAAGAATGAAAAGTGCTTCCCAGTTGCAGCAGCCAGTGAAACACGATCCTAGGGTTTCAGGCAAGGCTATAAGAATCAAAATGCATTTTTTAGATTCTGGAAAGTGCATTCGAAAATGAAAGATAGCTGAAAGAAGAAACTAGTGAGGTGTAGAAAGAAATTACTCCGTTATTCGATGGCCCAAGAAAGGCCCAAAGTGTTTATGGGAGGACACTAATTTCATGTGTCCTCTAAAGTTCTTTTCTTTATAAAGTTTAACATCCAATCTGCCAAGATTTCGAAATCAGCATTAACCTATCTGAAAAAAAATATTAAATAACAAAGATAGTATTGAGTTAAAGCTTCATTTTTTTAATTTATTATGTATGATGCAATTTTTTTTTTTGAAATTGATAGAAATAATGTTAAAACTTAAAAAGTTCGGAATTTTTGAATATTGAAGAGGGATTGTTATGACATTTTTTATTTTCTTGAATTCATTGTACATTGTATATTAGAAAAAATCTTTAATTTTTAATTACTGAGTTGTAATACTTGTGTATTATGTTTTGCCAGATAGATAAAAAAAATTAAAAAGGTGAAATTTTTTAAAAAAGAAAAATTACTAAGATTGAAAGTTAGGTGGTTCATGTTGAACTAATCCGTTTATAAGATGGATTAAGGTGAACCGATTCATGTTGATAGCTGTACCATCATGTAACAGGCTATCTAAATGTGTATTAATAGTTGTTACTTTTGTCAAATTTTCAGTATATATGTATTTTTTTTTTTTTGTATTTTCTTACAATTGTAACAGAAATGTAGTGATGAACATTAGAAGATGTCTGAGAATGTATGTTTGCAATGCAATGCAATGAAGAAGTTGAAATTAGGGAGAAGTAAATGAAAACAAGAGTTGAATGGGGAAGGAGAGAAAGTTAGGTTTTGAAAGGTGGCTGAAGACATGACAAGAGAAGCTAAGACAACTTTAACTGTTGCAAAAAGTGTTGGAAAGTAGCATTGCATCGTTGCTTGCTTACCCTTCTGCAACTGCCAACCAACAGTCAGCATGCAACTAACATGCTAACGTTGTTTGCAATACTTTCATTATTAATGTAATGGAACGAAAGGAATCTAGCCTCTCTATCTTACTTCCACTCTGCTTCTTCTCACTACCTAGCTCACCTCCCATTTTCACTTTCCCTCCAAGTAAGTATTTCATCACAAAAAATATGTTACAACTGTTCCGACAAGAATCTACGCTGTAATTCATAGTTACTGTGTCAAATTAGGTAGTGATGCAATGAATACCTTATACAACCATGTCTTTACTACACTGAAGTTTATTCAAGTAAATTTTTTGCATGGTTTGGTGCTGTTTATTTTTCTCAGTGATACAATTCTGATTTTGACCAATTGTTGCAATTACAAACTGCTTAACTTCTGCATGCATAATCTGCAGCCATAAATAACATGGCTGAGGAACTGGATAAACCGTTGCTTGATCCTGAGAATTTCAACCGAGATGGCATTGATTTGGTAAGTCCTCTAACAAAGGCAGGGCTCAATCAAAACTTAGCACTGTTTCCTTCAACGTTTTTCGTTTTTTTTTTTTCATTACAAATATCGTTTAATTATTTGCATGAAAGATGGTGAAATTACTGAACAGAAAATACGTTTCTGACATTATAATTAAAAATAAAAATATTTTATCAAATGAAATAAACTCTTCCTATTTTAATTTCGACTTCATTGTTCGTTGTTATTTTGATCAGGAGCGTATACCATTGGAAGAAGTATTTGAACAGTTGAGAACATCACGGAGAGGACTTTCATCTGACGATGCCGAAGCTCGAGTAGAGATATTTGGCCCAAACAAACTTGAAGAGAAGAAAGTAAGCACATACTTCTTATAAATATTTATTTTCATAAATTCATCATATAGAGTATGTGAATCAGGATAGATTTGGCCAATCAAGTACCTTGTAAACTCATACAGACATAGTTGTTAAAGCAGCTTGTTCACTGAGATTTTGAATCTTATAAATTGTGAGTTCTGCATTGTGGTAATTTATTTTGAAAGGCAAGGAGGCATCCCATTTTGTTGCGGGGCCCTTGTTTTCAATTAGCATGTTTGCATCCACTTAAAGAAATTCTAATCCTCAAATTCTACTGCAGGAGAATAAAATATTGAAATTTCTTGGTTTTATGTGGAATCCTTTATCATGGGTTATGGAAGCAGCAGCACTGATGGCGATTATCCTTGCTAATGGTGGAGTGAGTAGAGAATGCAATAATTGTTCTAGAATATACCATATATTCTTTCTTATTTTCGTTCAGCGTTCTATTTTTAGTTTGTATTTCCATTTCTTGGTTCCTCATTTTGAGATAAATTTTCAGGGGGAAGGTCCTGATTGGCAAGACTTTATAGGGATTATATGCCTACTGGTAATAAACTCAACAATTAGTTTTATAGAAGAAAATAATGCAGGTAATGCTGCAGCAGCATTAATGGCACGTTTAGCTCCTAAAACAAGGGTATGTTTCTTTGTTGACGACATTTACGTAGGAATTCATCACCTATGCCATGCAGAGTGAGCATATCTCCTTAAAAAACAGAAATTGTTCTAGTACTATGTTACTATATTGCTTAAGGCTTGTAATGCTAAAATACATTGTTTTCAGGATTCCTTAAGTACACAAATTAATGAGTCCCTAATATCTTTGTTCAGGTTCTCAGAGACGGGCAGTGGCAAGAGCAAGATGCAGCAATTTTAGTACCTGGGGATATAATTAGCATAAAATTGGGAGATATAGTTCCAGCTGATGCTCGCTTGCTAGAAGGGGATCCTCTAAAAATTGATCAGGTAAGCCTTTGTTATGAAATAAATGAACATTGTAAATCTAATGTACATTTTTTTTTTTTTTACTTTCCATTTAGTGATTTCGTAATATATTTTCTCATGACAAACTGGTACAATGATGAAGAAACAGAGTTCATGATGTCCTGGTTTTGTTTTATTCAGTCAGCCCTTACTGGAGAATCTCTACCTGTCACGAAAAGAACGGGTGACGAGGTCTTTTCCGGTTCAACATGTAAACATGGAGAGATTGAGGCTGTAGTGATAGCAACAGGTGTTCACTCCTTTTTTGGAAAGGCAGCATACCTGGTTGATAGTACCGAAGTTGTTGGACATTTTCAGAAGGTAACTCAAGAAAACTTTGGACTCTTTAGAAATATAGCCAAGCCAAGCTGTTTACAAAGAGCTAGAAGTTTGAATGATTGCATAAAAGGATAAAATGCTTTTAAGGAATGTGAGGATGCTTAACTTGTGACAACACTGGCAAAAAGGAGTATGGAGAATATACATTGAGATTGAAGCATTTGTTTCATATGGAGATTCATTTCAATGCAAAATATACTTTGCAAGTGTTTGATCAATCAGTCAAATTCAGACCATATCTGTTTTTGTTACCTTTTTCAGGTCCTTACCTCAATTGGTAACTTCTGCATTTGCTCTATAGCTATAGGGATAATTTTTGAAATAATTATAATGTTCCCAGTGGAGCATCGATCATACAGGGATGGAATCAACAATCTTCTTGTTCTCCTAATTGGAGGAATACCCATCGCTATGCCAACAGTCTTATCTGTAACACTTGCAATTGGCTCTCACCGTCTTTCTCAGCAGGTCCAACTCTTTAGCTCTTAACTAGAATCAAATTAAGATTGGAAGAAATTAAGATTTTGTCTGCATTATCAATAATAATAGTTTAAAGTTTGGGAATCCTATATCACTTTGGCTAATACACGGGCGCCTAGTGTTACCCTCAAAATTCAAAAGAATATAGCAAATCTTTATGCTTCTGACTATGCTCTTTCTGTATTTTTACTTCATTTGTAAGGGAGCCATAACTAAAAGGATGACAGCAATTGAAGAAATGGCAGGCATGGATGTGCTCTGCAGTGACAAAACTGGAACTCTTACACTGAATCGCCTGACTGTTGATAAAAACCTTATTGAGGTTGGTACTTAAAAATGACATATAAAAGTATATTATCTATATTGTTGATTCAAAATAACATTTTCATATGTTTTATCAGAATTCAATTACTAAATAATTGGCTGAGAATATTGAATCCAATATGTGTTTGTAACTAGTACAACTACAATGCAGTTTGCTCAAGTCACAAAAAAAAATTATTTAGTTAGCAACTTAATCTTCACACAAGAGTTTGAAACTTCAAGCTTGTTTGGATAGCTTATACTGATTTTTGAATCATTTCATTCTTCACGAATCATGATGTAACGTGTCCTAATTCTTAATTACCACATGGCACTACTTCAATTGAACATATTATTTGGTCCCTCCCCAGCCCCCAATTAGCTATTCAAAAAGCATTATCTTTTCATGTAGATTAAAAATATTGAGATGCAAAAGAATTCTTAAGAGTTGAGAACTTTTACTACTAACTATGTTTCATGAACAAGCTCTCTAATTGTGAATTGTTCAGAGGACTGTTAGGAGGTATTGTCCTTACTTAGAGTTTCATCTTACGTGTTGAACAGGTTTTTAATAGAAATATGGACAAAGATACGGTTGTTCTACTAGCAGCCAGAGCAGCTAGACTGGAAAACCAGGATGCCATTGATACTGCCGTAGTTAATATGCTAGCTGATCCAAAAGAGGTAAATATACCATGTTACTTTAATACAGAAGTTCTCCAAATGTTCATTAATAGAAGAAAATTAATTCCTTCTTCCTCTCTACAGGCACGTGCAAACATCACTGAAGTTCATTTTCTACCATTCAATCCTGTAGATAAACGTACAGCCATAACGTATATTGATTCTGATGGCAATTTTTATAGGGCCACTAAAGGAGCTCCGGAACAGGTATCAAAATTTTTAAAAGATGGTGAATAGCCTTTTCTTATTGCCTAACGTCTCCTAGTTTTGCTTCAAATCTAATGCAAAGTTTTTTCTCAATGGACCCTCATGCAAAGGGAGGGAGAAAATTTTTTGCAATCATGGGAATACCTTTTACAAAACTTCAGTGTTTTTTGGCTGTTAACTGCATACCAGATTCTAGATTTGTGTCAAGAGAAAGACCATATTGCCAGAAAAGTGCACGATATAATAGACAAATTTGCTGAAAGGGGATTGCGATCTCTTGCAGTTGCTTATCAGGTTATCAGCGTGATACCCTTCATTGTTCCTTTCCTGCTTAAAGGATCATTAAATGAAGAAAAAGATGTCAATGTTGCTTACTTATAGAAATTTTCAAAACACGTTAATTACTTTAACAATTTAGGATGTCGATTATTATTTTGTCTTAGATAAGTCATTATTCTTTCAGGAAGTTCCTGAAAAATCCAAGGATAGCCCTGGAGGTCCTTGGACTTTTTGTGGCTTGTTGCCTTTGTTTGATCCACCAAGACATGATAGTGCGGAAACCATCCGAAGAGCACTTAACCTTGGAGTTTGTGTAAAGATGATTACAGGTAAACATGAAACTTCAATGGAAGCATAGAATAAAATATAACAAAAGACCATAGTGTGGTGGTAGTTGTTGCACAGAAATGATGAGGGCTACTGCGTGATATAAGATATTTTGTCTGATTCTAATCAAATTGCTCGATATTCACTGAATAACTACAAAAAATCACAATGATATTCAAGGTTTATAGAATCAAAGGATCAAAGTGTAACTACAATTATATAAAGCAAATATAGTAAAGGAAATATCAATGAGAGAATATTGTTGGCATCAAACTTCACCAAACATGCTCTGTAATCCTTCTCAATAATACACAGAATTGCTCATTCAATGTGTTATTAAAATTTACCAATATCACTAATCATCAATCCGTTTGACTCATACTTTCTCTGTGTTGGAACTTACCTGCAACACACCCAAATTAACATATGTTGTTCATTGCTAAATTCTTTTCTCAAATAATAAATTTTAAATATCTTCCAATAAAAGTGGCTGAATAATTCATCAATCTTTTGTGTACATTCACATTTGAAATGTTTAGGTCAAATAAGCTAGTTTAAACGTCAATGCATTTTAGGTGATCAATTAGCCATTGCAAAGGAGACAGGCCGAAGACTTGGCATGGGAACAAACATGTACCCTTCTTCGTCTTTGTTAGGGCATGAAAAAGAAGAGCATGAAGCTCTACCTGTAGATGAGCTCGTTGAAATGGCAGATGGATTTGCTGGTGTTTATCCTGGTATATGAATTTGATAGTTAAGAAAGTTAGTTGCTCCTGGTATATATATTTTATTCTGTATAATAAATGACTACAACCAGAAAAATATGGTTTTCAGACATCTCACTATCTTAGCTAACAAATAAAGAGAATGATGAAATATTGTTCCAATAGATCAACACCATGAGCCTTATGGGTACAAAATCTTGCATAAATGATCACTTTTCTTGAACCTTTCAGCCTCCAATAATTTACTGGTCAGATATGAGTAGTTTCAACCAGCCTATGGCTTGCACTATTTCTTATTTAAGATAAAAAATGAGTGATTTAAGCAAGAAAATAATTTCTAGTCTGAAGTGCTTAGCACCAGTTTTTGTTCTTATTCAAATTTTTTAGATGAATATCTCCTATACGTTGTTACCTATCATTTTCGACAGTGTTGCTATTTTACCAAGTATGTTGAACAAATATTTTATCAATGTTTCAATTCATACTTTCAGAACACAAGTATGAAATAGTGAAAATTTTACAAGAAAAGAAACATGTTGTTGGGATGACCGGGGATGGAGTAAATGATGCCCCAGCATTGAAGAAAGCAGATATCGGAATAGCTGTGTCAGACGCTACAGATGCTGCAAGAAGTGCTGCTGATTTGGTCTTAACCGAGCCTGGGTTAAGTGTCATTGTTAGTGCTGTGTTAACAAGCAGAGCTATATTCCAAAGAATGAAAAATTATACAGTTGAGTGTGTAGTATTCCTCTTCTTTTGCACTATGATAGAAATATTCTCCTTTCACCTTTTTATACATTATGTAGCCTCAACAAGAAAGAAAGACTCTTAGGAGCTAGAAGAATATAGTCAAAGTGTCTAACTGAAACCTAGATTGTTCAAACCACCAGTCATTATAAATGTATCAATCAGTAATAACTCGGAGTGTTTTTCATGATAATATTTATTTGATGTTCATTTGATTGCTTTCTTTAATGCAGATATATGCTGTCTCCATCACCATAAGGATAGTGGTAAGAAAAGTTCCTACCCCCAATTTCAGAGTCATTTTTATAGATTATGTTTTTCTCTATTCTTGAATTTCTATCTAAACATTAAAGTTCCTTTGGAAGAGCGTCTAACTTATCAAACCGAACCCTTTTGCAGGTTGGTTTTACTCTCCTGGCATTAATTTGGGAGTATGATTTTCCACCATTCATGGTCTTGATCATTGCAATACTAAATGATGGTAGTACCTCTGATTATTTCTTCACCCCAGTACTGGACATGAATTATAAAACTTCCACTTTCCTTTTCTTCCGTATCTACTCACTCAAGCAATAGATAAAAACTATGCTCATCATTTTTTTTTTCCAGTTTATGACAATGTAATAGAAGAGATAAATGCATCATAAAGTTACGAGAAAAAAACAAAATGCGTGATTCATCTTTTCTTTTGGTTTTAGAGCATCCCACGACTTTTTATTTTCTCATTCAAGAGTGTAAATGTTGCAAAGTTATAAAATTCTAGCTTGAATATAGAATCATAGGGTACGAAATCTCAGAAAACAAATCATCTTCATTTGAGAGTAACAGAAGTTTTTCTTGACATAATAGTCTTACTTTGTTACTTACGAAACTTAACATAGACATAGCAATAGATGGGCAATTAGGCCAAATAAGATGTAGTAGTGATATGTAAGATCTGTAGTCATAACATTTTAATCTTGAACTAGGTACTATCATGACCATATCTAAAGACAGAGTGAAGCCATCCCCGACACCCGACAGTTGGAAGCTACCAGAGATATTTGCAACAGGAATAGTGATCGGAACTTATCTTGCTCTGGTCACTGTCCTATTCTATTGGGCAATAGTTGAAACCACTTTCTTTGAGGTACAAAAGTTTTTGTCTCTCCCTCCTTGATCTTGTTGTTAGACGTAAAATGAAAATTACATTTCACTCAATTTATAAACATCTTTGAGTCGAAAAAGTGTTGTTGCAGACCCACTTCCATGTAACCTCCTTATCTAGTGACAGCGAGAAAGTATCATCAGCTGTATATCTGCAAGTTAGCATCATTAGCCAGGCTCTAATCTTTGTTACTCGAAGCTATGGATGGTCATTTCTAGAGAGACCTGGAGCTCTGCTGATGTGCGCCTTTGTAATAGCTCAACTGGTAATGTTGCATGCCTCAAGTGTAAGGAAGTTAGATTCTTTTAACACATAAAATAGTGGTTGATGAAGAATGTGATGTATGAATTGGTTAGGTGGCGACCTTAATTGGTGTGTATGCAAACATAAGTTTTGCAAAGATTAGCGGAATTGGATGGGAATGGGCTGGTGTTATATGGTTATACAGTTTGATCTTCTATGTACCATTGGACATCATTAAGTTCACAGTGCGTTATGCCTTGACTGGAGATGCCTGGAAACTCCTATTTGAAAGAAAGGTAAGTGGGAAAGTGAGAAAGTTTAGAGAAAGTTTAGAGAAAGTTCACAATGTGTAGCTTGAGTTTTGATGTGTTTTTGTGTTGAACAGACTGCTTTTACATCAAAGAAAGACTATGGAAAAGAAGATAGGGCTGCAAAGTGGGTTCTTTCTCAGAGGACTCTACAAGGACTGCATCTCATGGCCGCCGGAGGCCTGGAGGTAAACGGAAGACGCTCTTCTATCATAGCTGAACAGGCCAGAAGACGAGCTGAAATAGCCAGGTACTTTTCTCATCTCATGCACCACTTTTGCTCCCAATCATGTACAAAAAAACCTCTTTTAACTCTCAAAATGCATCAAACTTTGCAGGCTAGGGGAGTTGCACACTCTCAGAGGACATGTTGAGTCTGTTGTCAGACTCAAAAACTTACACCGCAATATCCAATCAGCTCATACAGTCTGATGCATTCCTTCTACCATTATTGCTTATTTCTTCTGTTTCTCTATAAAGTTTGCATCTTCTTCCACTCCCTCCAATTTTGTACCTCCCTCAACGAATCTTACGCATAAACTAAATCTAATTTTTTAGCCGTAGACGCAATCCTACTTTATCTTCTTCAGCTTGTTCTTGTACTCTGTTTTTATCTTCAAATTCTTAAAGTTGTCGGAACTGTTACTTCCTGAAACGGACAGAGAATCTGACTGTCGGCAATGTTTGGGTTAGGGAATATTCCGTCTCTACCCAAACCATTTATTATATGTATGCGAATGTCACCGACAAATTGAAAATAAATCAAATTAATACAATTATTTTTACAATATACAATCAATTAATAATTGTATAATTGTATTTATTTATTCTCTTTTGTTTTATTATGTCCTGTGGCTGTGGCTGTTTTCCTAAACACCACCAATTCTTTTTACCGTATACCGTTAAGTTTAACGAAGTTAGAACAAATTTTGTTTTATATTCTTTCTTTCGACCAACCCGTGACACAATACTTGTCGCCTTGGGGACAAACTATTTCAATTTGATTAATTTCGAATATATCTCTTATTTTTATTTTAATAATTTCAACACACTTGCATATTTTTCTATTTTTAAAATAAATTAAAAACGAAAAAAAAATTGAAATTAGTAGTACATCAGTAAAAGGTCAAAAGAAATATTTTCTCAAAAAAATGTATCAACAATTTTTTTAACAATCTTTTGACTGACGGTTTGTTTGTGAATTATTCGTTTCAAATATACAAATTAATATTAATAAAATATCACGGTCATTTTCTCATGTGTTAACTGATCCTTTAAATCTAAGATTAGAGGCAATAATTGGTCTTTTGTTTTTTAATCGATTATTTGAGCAAATTGTGTACTTTTTTTATTTATTAAATGCCGCACTTTTTATTTATTAAAGAAACACAAATATAGAAGACATAAAAAAATAGAGAAATAAAGAATTCTATATATATTAAAGATAGTGGTTACAGGTCTGTTTTAGCGTTATTCGGGAGGCACGGTGGATATTCTATTTTAATATTTCTTTATTTAACACTAGATGTTCTTTAAGGGAAATATTAATTAAAAAATATCATGTGTTAATTTTATATCGAATTTGATTTATTTGTCTTTTAAGATTACTATATAGATTAAATAATATGACAAAATTATGATATTAGAGTAATCATTCGATTAGACCATAGGACCATGAGTAAAAATATTATCGTAATACAGATTTATGAGTGGTTTATAATGGAAAAATATTATGTACAAATTAAAAAGGGAATTTTATCATCTTGTAACTTGACTTTCATACGTATAATATACATATTTTAGGATGAATTTATGGTATAATTGGACAATCTTCTCAATGCAAATCTTATTTTTTCTCTCATATAAGCTTTTATGAAAAAGTTCATCCTCATGTTTTGATAGAAAAATTTACTATTTTTAGAAATTCAAATTCATTTAATTTGAATTACTTTCATCTCGGTTGATTATTTTTTAAATACTTTATTTCAAAAAGTTTATTAAAATTTATTTCATTCTAAATTTCTTATTTTAAAATAAAGTATTTCAATTGCATTAAATGCAAATATCACAACTTCAACCTTTGCAAACATTTACTAAAAACCATTACAAAGTTGACAAAAATACAGTCAATATCAAAATAGTAATAATAATAATAATCTTACTCACGTTGTTAAAAAAATAATAATCTTACTCACAAATCATTAGAAGGAAAACTACTATTAAGTCAAATTTATTTATAAACTGACCAATGCATAGGAAAAAGAAATAATTAGAACTGTTTGGCCAAATTAACCACATACCATCTACAATGATTTGTAATTATACAATAATGTAAAATTATTTAAACCAATGTTCAAGCTTAGACTTTGTTATAAGTTGTCACTTCAAAACCTTAGCAAAAAAATTCATTTACCACCTTCTTTAATATTGAATTATTTATCTTTTACCATCACTACTGTAGGTTTTAATAAATTGCCCTATTTTAAAATGAAAATAAAATTTAAAATTAAATAAGAAACTTAATATTACAATATCTAAAAATATATCTACTACGTACAAAATAAAGAATGATAAGTAATATGTAAATTTATGTTATTTTACTTTTGTAAACAACTATAATAACTACTTTTATCAAATATTTTAAATTTAAAAACATATTTAACAACTTTTCCATATTTAAGTTATATTTTATTGTCAATAACAAAACGGTTAAATGCTAATACTCTTCTTTAAATATGGAAAATTATGATATAAGAAAATTTGAAATTAATTTGAACATTATTTTAAAAGATTAAATCACATATAAGATAAAAACACCAATAAAATTTATTATTTTAAAATTTCGAGTTTAAAATTTCTTCGTATCAATTCATTATGCGATTATATGAAAGATAATATACGTTTTAATCTCTATTAATTACTTTATTTTGGTATTTTTTTTACTATATGGAACAATATCTCTACGTTGTTCTATAGTAATAATTGAGACAGCACATACCATATATGTTACATCAATGGAAAAAACATCATGTTACATCAAAATTCAATAGGAATTTCCGAAAACAATAAAGTACATAAAAATTAAAAATTAAAGATGTTATTCAATCCGAGTCACAACCTAGAAATTATTGAACACTCATTATTACCCCCAAAAAACGGTCTTTAAAATAGGTGGCATTAGTTCAAACGTCTTTTTCCATTATTATTCTGTAATTAGAAAAAAAGATAATTCCATCATTAAAATTAGACAAAGATGAATGTTTTGCGTCACTTGCTTTCTTTTTAGTAATTTATTTATTAAATTTTGCATGACATCATTTCAAGTAATTGGTTTCTTTGACTTCCCTTCTTCAGCTTTGGCATGGCCGTTGGCATGAAAGCCACATATACCAATATCGCTTATTCACCAATACGTATATACAGACATAAATACATAACAAAAAATAAATATTATTGTATAATAATAAATTTGTAGAAACGTGTCTTTCATTCATGTCCCTGTATTGTGAAGGCTACTTAAATTGTCTTGAAAGAAAAATCCAACACAGAAAAATCCAGAAAAACCAAGCTTCACAAAAATTTTCTTTCTTACTTCCCATCAGGGGAAATCATTATTACTTATAGTAATAGTGAGGTACTATTATTGAAGTATAAATTTATTTTTATGTATACTAGTACTGTGAGAGGCACTGTGACTGTGATAAAGTAAATAAAATTTCCATGGCTTTGGATTCTTTTGGCAATTCGTGCTGGCCAGCTTTACTTGGCTATGGGGAGCAGCATTAGCATAGACCCATAAAATAATCAGAGAGAAAGATTAGAACTTGCTGAAAAGGGGTGACTGAAAAACCCTTTCAGCTTTCTGGGTAGGAAGGATTTTGTGAGAGATGGTGGAGTTTAGAAGGTTGTTACTGTTGCTGTGCATCACTTCCTGCATTCTTTGTTGGATGCCCAATGGTGCTACTTCTGCTACAGATCCAAATGATGGTTAGTCTCTTCTTTCACTTCACTTCACTCTCTTTCTCTGTTTGTTGCTTTTTGCATTGTGCTATTCTTGTAAAAACTTGCTCTCTGCCCCCATTTCACTTATGTGCTTTGAACTGTCCAAACAATTTGTTTGGAGTTTTTAGTTTTCCTTTATTCTGAAACAATGGGAAGCTTTGTAGCTGATCTATTGAGTGGCTCACATCACATCAGTTCTATTACCGTGATTGTTAGTGTTTTAGACAGTTTGTTGGTTTTCTCTACGAAGTACCGCTTGCGTTGCATGCCTATGGTCTCATCAAATGAACTGTATTCTTCCTTACCAGTTTGAACAATATGTTCTGTGCACTTGATTGTCGGTTCTTACTACTTTGTAATTGGTTACCTTGTCTTGCGTCATTTCTAAGGTTTATGTTCTGCTAAGTGCTAAATAAGTCATTATCAATCCTTAGAGTTCTCTCATAGTCTTCTGCATTATTCGGTTGTTGATGGAAGTCTCACTTCTTTCCATGGCCTTTTCTTTTCCGTGTATATAGCTCTTACCCTTCGACTTTTTTATAAGGAAAATTTTCAATTTTTCCCCTCTAGCTCCCTGTTCAACTTTCATCAACCGTGGATCACATGCCAAACAAATCATGTAGTAGTGCACACAAAGTCTGAGAAAAATGAGCTGCTTGTTTTAGTAATCACTTTCTGATATTTTAAGGCTTTATGAGATGTTTTTTGTTTGCGTTTTATAGTCTGCCGACACTCTTGGTCTTTCCTCTTTCACCCCCTTACGTTGACTTCTTATCTTCAACATCTCGTGTTCAGTTTGATGTACAAGTAAATCACGCGTGTGTTATATTTCGGAATCAAATAAAGCTAAAAATTCTCAAAGGTAAGCAAAGAAGTGTACTGAATGGTAATGTTTACAACGCACTGGAGCATGTGCGTTTTTGTTTTTTTTTTTGTGGCAAGCCCTCTATGCTGCAGCTGCCCTTCTGGACTTCGGACCATCCTTTATAGTAGCACTCAGCAAGCCCTTGTCCCGTGAGGATAAATGCTTTAATAGCATGAGCAGTAACGTGGAAATGTGTTAACTTCACCTTTGCTTAATTCCAAAATTCTTGTCAATGTTGTATGTGGACTTCTTTAATCTTATCTCTCAATGGCACCTTTTAGATCTGCCATATTTCAAATATGGGATTTGTGGTAGTTCATACGAAGTGATTAAAAATAAACCAACTAGTGCAATGGACTACTTGGCCATTCTAATTTCTGATTGGCAAATCACTAACAAAATCTTGTCGGGTTTAGGTTTCTGTTTAAGGTTTGACTACCCGTTAAATAGCTTGTTTAAGGTTTGAGTACACTTCCTTATTTGTCTTGTGTTGTCCACATCTTTAAATCCTCAACAAGCAGCCAGCATTGCTTTTGTGACCCTTCAGAATATCTAGAATGTTTACTTGATGAACATCTGATGATTTTGAATCTCATTTGCATCCCTAAATACGGACTTGTATGGGTGCATTATGATCCTTCAAATATCTGTGTTTTGTACTGGCCCGTGATATAATTTTGAATGGTTTTTCTTCAGGTGCCTAATATTTGGTGATGCTTTTAACTAACATTATGCACATAAAAACAATTACTAATCTTCTATCCATTCTACTTCCACCCAGGAAATTATGATGTTCCATTCTGAGAATCCTTGGTGAAAGTTGGGTTTCTTTTTAGTTTCTACGCTTTGATATTTATAAACTTGCAACTTTTATAGTCTATGAATAACCAATTAATTGTTAGAAAACATTTTCTTAATCTGCGTTCATGGCTAAGGTCCAAATTGTTCACTTTTGTTTAGAAGTAGTATATTCAAGGACTCTATCATAATGGATTAGTTTTGCCTGAAGAGAAATCTATACCCTGAAATATGTAAATGGATCATGTTGAGGCCATGACCTATTAGAAAATGAAAAACCATAATACATGTATTGGGTTTACTGAATATTTTTATTTTTGGAATGTTTTCCGAAGCTGCTGCTGTGAGACTTTTATTTCAAAATTTGAACTCACCATCCCAACTTGGTTGGCCTGTTAATGGCGATGATCCATGTGGGCAACCTTGGAAAGGCATTTCTTGCTCAGGCAACCGTGTTACAGAGATGTATGGTCCCACTCTTCACTTTATATAATTTGATCATTACCTTTAGGCTTTGTTGCTTATTTTTAATGACTATTGTTCGTGACTTGTCAGTAAGTTATCTAATCTTGGACTGACTGGGTCGTTGCCTTATGGATTAGAAAGCTTGACATCTTTGAGCACCCTGTAAGATTAATGGTCTCTTTCCTTACATATATTCATTGCTATCATTGTGTGACCTTGTTTGTAAACTTTTGTAGAGACATGAGTGGCAACAGTCTTGGCGGCAGCATACCATACCAGCTCCCTCCATATGTGCAGCGATTGTATGTTTCAATTGACATGGGATTGTTACTCTTCAGTGTGTTTTATTTATGATATGATTTGTAACGTTCTTAGTTCTTTGTGTGCAGAAATCTTGCTTATAATAATATCACAGGGACTGTTCCTTACTCTATTTCAAACTTGAACGCTCTTACAGACCTGTGTGTAATTTTCTTCTTGTAAATTTATCATAGTTGTACTACATTGACCACCACTAGAAACACCTGGAATAATTTTTAATTTTTTTATGCAGGAATCTTGGTCACAATCAGCTCCAGCAAGGACTGGCTGTTAACTTTCTTAATCTTTCTACCCTCTCTACATTGTGAGAATTTGTCTTACCCTTCAGCTGCATAAAAACAGTAGTCTAAATGGTTTTCAAGTTATTGTTACCTTTCTATAAAGTGTTGATCCTTTTCATCTCATGTATGTTTTGATAATGCTTTTTTAGATGAATTACTATTATGCAGTTGAATAGTTTTACAGTATTAGTTCTAATTGCATTTCAAGACATTTTGCATGTGAAAAGAATACATATCTATGTGCTGTTGAAATATGTTTCATGTGATATGGTTTTGGAAATTTCATTATTTACATGTGGCTACTTTTGATCCTTGGTAATACCAAACAATTGTGAGCCAAGTGGGCTTATATTTTTTCCTTATTACAGGGATCTCTCGTTCAATTCTCTAATCGGTGACCTCCCTCAGACTATGAGCTCACTTTCACACATAACAACCTTGTAAAAATACTGACTGTTGGTGTTTTCTGTTAGTATATTACATTTTATTGATTGCATTCTGAGTTAATTTGTTTATATCTGGGCAGGAATCTGCAAAACAATCAGTTTACGGGCACTATTGATGTCCTTGCTAATCTTCCTCTGGATAATCTGTGCGTCTCTGGTGTATCATATGACATAGCTCCTTTCCTATATTTCCAAAATGAAAAACTTGAAGCCAATTGTATTTATTGTCTTAAATTATTCTCAGGAATGTGGAGAACAATAATTTTACTGGATGGATACCCGAACAGTTGAAGGATATAAACCTACAGTAAGCATTTCTCATTGTCAGCAATTTGGTAATTGGGAATCAGATTTTCATCATAAATTTCTGTGGAGCTCTAATATTTGGCAAATTTAACATTAGGAGCGGTGGTAATGGATGGAGCTCCGGATCTGCACCCCCACCTCCTCCTGGTACACCTCCCTTACCTAAAAGGAACAAACACCACCAGTCTGGAGGGGGAAGCACCACCACCCCAGATGTCGGCAACAGCAGCAGCAGCTCAGTTGACATGGGCAAAAAGTCCGGTATAGGAGGTGGTGCCATTGCTGGAATTGTAGTCTCTGTCATAGTTGTTGGGGCAATAGTAGCGTTCTTTCTGGTGAAGAGAAAATCCAAGAAGACATCTTCAGATTTAGAAAAGCTGGACAATCAATCCTTTGCTCCACTTCCCTCAAATGGAGTGCATGGTCTGCATCTTGCATACTATTTCAAGATATTTTTTCTTTAATGATGAGGGCATCCTTATTGTTATGCTTTTCTAGATAAATTTATTATGATATGGCCAAACTTTACTAATTAAGAACAAGACCAACTTGTCCTTTATTTGCTGTTATATATTGCCAAATTAAGGTTTGCAATTCAAAATTTGGCATATTATTTTTCTTTTCAACTTTATTATCCAAATTGACATATGTGCCATAATGCAGAAGAGAAGTCAGAGCAAACGTCCTCTGTATCAGACATGAAGACGTTTGATACTTCTGCCTCAATAAATCTTAAACCCCCACCTATTGATCGGCATAAATCATTTGATGATGAAGAGTTCTCCAAGAAGCTCACAATTGTGAAGAAGACTGTAACAGCTCCTGCAAATGTGAAATCATATTCTATTGCTGACCTGCAGATTGCTACTGGTAGCTTCAGTGTGGATCATCTTGTTGGCGAGGGGTCTTTTGGGCGTGTGTACCGTGCTCAATTTGATGATGGAGAGGTATTTCTTAACCTGTATTACTATAATTTGACTTTGTCTAATACCAATGACAAGGATTAGTATGTCCAGATATTGACATCAATATATAATATTCCCCAAAGAGGATCAAATCTCTGTATTATCTATGCACAAACACAGGGATGCATGCATTTCTGATATGCCATAAGGGTGTGTTAGTGTCTCCCATCTCTGCATCTCCAACATTCTCTCCCCTAAGCAAAAAAAATCAAGGATACCCTGAAAATGATGCCCATGTAAATGCCACAGATATAGCTAATATCCCCCATTAAATAGTGAAAATTTCTACTTTCGACCCAAAGTTTTTAATGGTTTTGACTTGTTTTTTAATTTTTAATTATGTTGTAGGTTCTTGCAGTGAAGAAGATAGATTCATCTGTCCTTTCCAATGATTTGTCAGATGATTTTATAGAAATAATTTCAAACATCTCCAGTTTGCATCATCCAAATGTGACAGAGCTTGTAGGTTATTGCTCAGAGTATGGACAACACCTCTTGGTCTACAAATTTCATAAAAATGGATCACTGCATGACTTCCTTCATCTACCAGACGAATATAGTAAACCACTGATATGGAATTCCCGTGTCAAGATTGCTTTGGGTACTGCACGTGCTTTAGAGTAAGTTAGTTATATACTAATAGGATTATAAGGTCCTTATACAGAATTTTTTGAGGAATTTTTGCATCAATTCATGAACAATATTTTAGTTAAACTTTTTTCCCAGCTTTATTAGCTCCTCCTTGTTTTTCTATCTTTCTGTTTTATTTATTTTGTATGGTATTCAGCCTAAATTGCATGCTGACCTGTCATTTTTGGGCTTGACTGATTTAAAACTGAAATTCAGTTTCTAGTTTGCTCTTTTTTTTCCTGAATAAAAATTTGTATGGACTCTGGATTAATACTTTGTCTAAAGTTCATATTTGGAGATAAACTCTGGAAAATTATTTTGGACTATAAAGCAGGAATTGAGTTTATTTTTTATCCACTATCACCTTGAAAATCAGTGCACTATCAGTAGATGGGACAGTACCACTTTGTGAAAGTAAGGATTTTACTTACAATGGAAGTTTTCTTTTCCCATGATTTTTATGTGGTAACACGTGGTTGGACATCAAGCATAAATGTTAATGTTACTTGAGACTCAATGACCAGACTTTCTCAACAATTTTTTGTAGGTACCTACATGAAGTTAGTTCGCCATCAGTTGTTCATAAGAATATTAAATCAGCCAACATATTACTTGATGCAGAGCTTAATCCTCATCTTTCGGATAGTGGATTGGCTAGCTATATTCCAAACGCAGACCAGGTGATTTTATAAATCTTTAGAACTTAGATTTTTATAATTGAACGTGATTGTGTTTGGCCAACATGGTTTCAATGTTTTTATGGCTAGTTTTCTACTTATTTTAGGCCATGCTGATCATTATCCATTTGTCGATTTGAATTTCCCTTTTGTCGTGGATGCTTTCAAATATGTAGTGTATTACATTTTAGAAAACACATGATTGGTAATTTATTTTCTGAATTAGCAGTGACGACTAGCTTGGACAAACTTGGGGTTATAATATATTGTAGTGGTAATATATGAACATGAGTACAGCAATAATTTTCATATGCAGTTACTTATAGAGTTGAATCAGTTCAACTACTAGCACAGAATAAAAAAAGGGCACAGTCGGCTCTTTAGGTTGTTTATTGATTGAGAAACGTTTTTTTTTTGTGTTTTTTTGTCAAATTTCTAAATCTAAAGGCAAAGGCTTAATTGCATATTTGGTCATCTAAGTATCACAATTGCCCCCATTTTAGTCCCTTGGGTTTCAATTATACCAATTGGATCTCCAACTATTGAAATTGTGCCATTTTAATCCTGAGGGTTCCAATTGTGTATCCTAGATATTGCAATTGTCCAATTTGGGTTTCTCCGTCAGTTGAATTTGTGAATTTGCTGATGACATGTATGAAGAACTAAAATCACAGGCCTGTAATAATTGGAAGATCTGGTTGACACAATTAGAACTTAAGAAACTAAAAATCGTACATTTGCGATACCTAAAGGATTTAATTTTCACAATTGGGGTCTGGAGAACTAAAATTTCCCAATGGTAAATTTAAGGACCAAAGGGGCATTTAAACCCAAGGTAAACTTTGTACATCAAGGGTTCAAGCCCACCATATACTCTTGTGCTTCTGCAGGAATATTCTGGCAAAAAACTGTGGCTTTTCCTTTTACCCTGTGACCCCAAACCCGATAAAATTATTATTTTAACTTTTGGTCTCAAATTCAGATATTGAGTCATAATGTTGGATCTGGATATGATGCCCCTGAAGTTGCGTTGTCTGGTCAGTATACTCTGCAAAGTGATGTCTACAGCTTTGGGGTTGTCATGTTGGAACTTCTCAGCGGACGGATGCCATTTGATAGGTGACGCAACAGTTTTCTACATTTGATAGATCTAAAACAATTGAAATATTTGTGTCAACAAATAGATGTCTTAACATAATTTCAGAATATGTATTTTTTAGTTTCTTCTTTTTATTGAGCAATACCCAGCAGCATTTCAAATTATACACAAATCATGTGTAGGCTCCTCTATTATTAGTCCTGATTGTAATATTCTGTAACAGCTCAAGGCCAAGATCTGAGCAGTCTTTGGTTCGATGGGCAACACCTCAACTCCATGATATTGATGCATTGGGTAAAATGGTTGATCCTACATTGAAGGGGCTATATCCTGTTAAGTCTCTTTCTCGATTTGCTGATGTTATTGCCCTTTGCGTGCAGGTATTGTCATCCGCGTTTTTATTCATCCAAAATATACTGATTTTGTAATAATGAATTGGATGGTTTTGGGTGGAAAGAATATATTTGTGCATAGCATGTTAACGTGTTTATTTTACTCTTTTGGGGCAGCCGGAGCCTGAATTCCGACCACCAATGTCAGAAGTGGTTCAAGCACTGGTGCGATTAGTGCAGCGAGCTAACATGAGCAAGCGAACATTTAGCAGTAGTGATCATGGAGGATCACAACGAGGAAGTGATGAGGCAGCTCTACGGGAGATCTAAATCCAAGGAAATGTAGTTATATTTTTCTCCCTTTCTTTGAGTTAGACACCGGGTGATATAATTTCGATGGTTACAAATTTGAAGCTCAGTTTAGATTGGTGCCTTCCATATTCTGTTAATAACAACTGGTAATAATGAAAGGTTTCCTAGTTTATGCAATCTAACTTTGTAAGCTTATGTAGCCGGGTCGGTTGTGAAGTAACTTTCAATATGAGATCATCTAATATATTCACAGTAAATGCCAACGTGTTACGGCCATATAAAACAGCAGCTGAATCAGAAGATGATTGAAACAGTATTATTCTTTTCCACTGTTTTTGCTAACGTTAAGTTTGCTTGACTATCACAATAGTCTCGTTATATATCAAAACAAAGGTTCTGGCTATATTTGGATTACAATCCCTAAAAATGTCATTCATGAACATACTTTGAGATGTTTTTGACCTTTTCCTTTTAGCTCTGACCAAACCAGTTCAAAGTTCCTTGGACGTAATCCACAGATAGATACCTTCAGCATTCATTTCCAAAGAGTGATGCCATAAACTCCATTATCGCCTATTATTTCTTTATATTTTTCTTTCCTATTACCCCCTTACACCATATCACTTTTCATACCTATCATACACTAGACATCAATTGGCATATCGACATGTATTTTTTTTCCCTCTTGGGAGGAAAGAACGAAAATCAAGACTAAATAGAAAAACTTTCCGTACAAAAATAGAAGAAAAATGAGAGAAGATGCAACATAATTAGTTATAGTCTAGAAAAGGAAAATTGCATTTGAAAATAAAAGCATCCACAATATTATGTTATCTAAGAGGATTATGTTCGAAAATGAAAATGCATAATTTATTATGATGCCAACCCAATCCATTATGATTATTTTTATTTTATTTTGTTCAACAATAAACCTTTATTTATATTTTATTTCTTTTCCATTATTTTTTCCTTCCAAATTACTTTATCTATTTCCTCTCATTTCCCACCAAAAAGAATCGGGATGTGGGTTTGGGATAGGGATAGGGAAGAAAGGGTATGGTACGCTAAAGAGTTATACATGGAAACAAATTCAGGTAAAAGCTGTTAATCATACACTATATTTATTGTGGTAGAATATATATAAACCAGTAAAAGTTACAAGTGAAATGGCTAACTCTACTATCATACATGACAACACATATTGACAAAATCCTACTCTAAGTCAAACGTTTGCAGGACAAAGATGAGGTGTCCCCGAAAGTGAGATCAGAGTTATTTGTGGTTCTCATTCCATCTCCGCTACAACATTTGGCTCCTCACCGTGGCAAAGGTACTCATCGCACAATGATGCGGATCCCCAGTCCTTTCTTAGCCGTCGAATGTCTTGGGTGAAAGTTGAACCGGATGCTCCAATGAACACACTGGACATGGCACATATAGTCTTGTCCAACATAGCTTCCACCTTAAGAAAACAATGTCCACAAGGCAATTTAGCAGAGGAATTTACAAGGCGCACACCGCACATTGCACATAAGGATCCAAACTAAACAATTAAGAGATGCAGCATGATGAATGGAAAAGTCATAGAATTAGAAATAATATTGACCCGATGTTAAAAGCTGTCGGAAAAAAGAAGGTAATGGATGACATTGAGGTATAATGCATTGTATTAGACCTGAGGGTCTCCTTCAATGTGATGCCTGTACAACAAAGAGTCCCATTTTTCTGCCGAATTCCGAGGTGGGCGCTTGACAAGTGGAACGTGCCTGCCCTCTCTCACAAGCAGTGACTGAAGCAGCCGAATTTCACTCTCTGCGGCGTCTGTAGAGAGGTAAATGAGGGGTGCATTGGCTCTTTCAACCACACGCAAGATACAATCTGCTGCTTGAGGAATAGGATAAAAGCAACTTGGTTTTTTACCATTACTGTAAACAAGAAACAAAACGTATCATCACACATCACAATCACAATCATATCGCTCGCAATTATTTACTTAATTGCGCTTTCATGATAGATGGTGATTAAGGAGGCTAGGCGAGGCGACGTAGGTACCAGAAGTTCAAGAAATCGTGTCTTCGGAAATGCAATGCAAGGAAGTTCCTGCCGAGGAAGGTTTGGATAAAACGTTGAGCGGTGAGGAAAATGAGACGGTTGGGTTGAACCATAGTCTTGCATCGATGAGCCAATGGACCACCTGCTTGCGTCACCCATTCTTCCTCCACATCTGCATACAATACATCCCCAATGGCTAAAACATCCTCCTTTTCCTCCCGTGAAAACCTTGACACAACCTCTTCCACGCTCCTCGTTCTGGGCTTCCTCGAATCTTCATCCCACACAGTCGCAGGCCTATTCGTAGACAAAAGCCCCAACGATTTCAACTTCCTCAAATGCTCTTCGTCCAGACAACAGGGTCGAGGCAGCGAAAAATAACACAAGAATTTACCCTCGTGCTTGCCATTCTTCCTCATACTAGAAAACTCTTGGAAGGAGATCACTGCTTTGACTTTACCTCCAATGCATTTATTCATGTGCTCCACATCCAATACTCTCTCGTACTCATAATCCACCTTGGAGCTGGGAATAACCAGGACCCGGTTAAGGAGAGCCGCGAAGAACATGTGCTTCTGCAAGCACATCAGATGGTTAGACATCTGCCCCGAGACGCACACTGCAACCAAAAATTTATTAGCCTTGGGCCTCCACTCGATGGTCCTCCTTTCTCGCAGGTTCTGATCCAGTGTTCCACACGAGGCGTTCCGAAAATAGAGAGAGGTGGCAGGGGTGTAGGGACTGAGAAGAAGCTGCTGAATCTGTGAGTTGAGGAAAATCTGGTTGGATAGAAGGGATTTGAGAGTGGGAGTTTGGGAAGTGGAATTGAGAGCGTGGAGAAGCCCTAATTGCTGTTGGCGCAAGAGGTAAAGGGCGCGCAATTGAGATTCCTCGGGTTGATGGTGGCGGGGATTGAGGTTGACGGAGGAGAGGGAGAAGAGCGAGTGGGAATCGGGGATGACGTAGTAGAGGAGGATTGCGAAGAGAGGGAGAATGGCGAAGAGGTATCTCTTCTGAAAAGGGAAGTTGAAGTTGGAAGTGATTCGCGCAGTGAGGGGTTGGAAGTGGAAGGAAGAGGGAGATGTAGGCGCATTCCTCTCCTTCCGATGGATGAACTCATCTACTTCGTCGGAAGATGAATCCCTTTCCATTGCTGCCTGGCGGTGACCGGTCACCGGAGGAGGAGGAGGAGGAGTACTGTTGTGTTAGTGTTACGGTGGAAGTTGAAGGAAGGAAGAAAATAACGTTTTGTCTTGTGAACGAAAACGATCTCCTACCGCCCAGGCCCATCTCAGCCCATTGCTTCAACAGGCCCAACTACCACAATAATCACGCAACAAGAAAAATAATAACACTCAGGGAGAAAGCTTTTAAAAAGAAAAGTTAAACATCGGGTTTCTCTTCTTTTCACTATACCTAATCAAATTCATTTCACTATACTTTTCTTTCATTCTCATATCTTATTCTGTCTGCTTCTGCTGCTCTGTCGTTTTGCAGAAAAAGGAACCAGAAGAAATAGATTGACAAGAATGTAGATTCTCATACGCAAATTAATTTGTAACCTTTCCACCATCATACAAGAGAGATTAATTTAGGTATATTGAATAGCTAAATCTATGAAGTGATAGTGTATCCCCTTTAATTTTATAATTAATTACGTAAATCTTGTATACGTATCAATATTTTTATCATTTTAAATTAGAATTATATGACGAGTATTTCTAAAACGTTTTTTTTTTCGTTTTCTTATTCTATATGAATTTTAATGGGAAGTCAATAAAATATATATATTCGATTAAAAATGAACATTTTTATCTTCCAACAACTTTTTATTATAAAAGAATAGCCTTTTTATGCAGTGTGTTACTGAGATTTATCTTCTTAAAACTAATCATATAGCTTAAATTCAACCTGAGTACCACAGCCTTAAAAACAGTACCACCGAAAAGGAACAAAGCTTTGGAAGTTTTGGTCAATTGCCATACAGTAGTTGAAGGGCGAATTTGAAAAATAAATGTAAAAGAAAATTTGGTTGACCCTTAACTAACTGCCCTACTCTTAATGATTCTGGGTGTAATGGATTCTCCTGCCAAAGGGGAAAATAGCCACAGTTTGGGCTCAACTGTGCAGTACAAAACTACAATGTAAATTACTCACAGAATCAACTCATACGCTGTAAAGTAACAAAACAATCATATGATTAACTTAGTTTAATGTAACATGATTAAGAGAAGTATCCTGTGACCTAATAGAAGTGTGTCCTTTCCTTAGTGATTGCTATTTTAGTCTTCCTCGATCTGTTTACACGTAGTTGGCTGTTGCGAGGCTGATTGAACTCACCTTGATTTCGAAGAGTGAAAGGATGAGTAAGCAATGATCACACTATTAAAGCAGAAAATATTTGTGGCATTTATGATCTATATAACATGCAACAAATAATGTGACATTGCATTGTATTAATGCTTGAAAACTGAGCTAAGCTTTACCCATTTTATTGTTTCTCTTCAGCCACTTCAACGAGCCTTCCGCGTACCCATCTTTTAGATACTATTATAGGTGATCTAGACACTGTCTCATTTTCAAGGGACCGAGTTTCCATCACTATTGGAGAAGGCTCTGTTTCGTATTCACCTCTCTGATCCTGTTCGGCTTCCCTTTGTTGATTAGATGGAATAGACTCGCTTATCTGACTATTCAAACTAAAAGGTAAGGATGCGCAACCATTGGTTAGAAGAAGTTCGGGTTCACCATTAACTGGCTTCTCCAAGGAAAATTTGCTAAAATTTTCAGGGAACTTGTAGTCCATTGATGATAATGTTGTGTGTCCATTTACTGGGGCCAATTTTGATTGGTTTAGAACTTCAGATGCTGATTCTTTTTCTTGACTGACCTCACTCAAACCAACCGAAGGAACATTACTGTCAGTTATAGCTTGCGTATCAATGGATTCCAGTGATTGAATAGCTTCAGCTATAAGCTTTCTGGTCTCCATCAAAGAAGACTGTGCAAAAGGACTCTTTGTCGCAGCAACCTCCAGTGCCTTGGCAGCTTTCTCAGCTTCAGCAATCAATAGTCTGCGCGTAACATATCATATCATGAATTTAAACATGACGACTACCACACAATAGCGATCAAAAAACAAAATCTTGTATTTCTATGATCTAATCTTCAAAACCAAACAACTTATTATTGAAATAATATAATCTTCTACACTGATCCTTGCAAGTAGAAAATGGGTTTACCTTGCTCGTTCAATGGCTTGAATTTGTGTGGTTTCCGAAACAGCTCTCTGTGCTCTAATATTCTTTATCATTTCAAGCTTAGAATTCACCAAAGGATCCTTGTAGACTGGGGATTTACTTTTTTTCAACAGGATGGGCTTATGGGTTTTCGAGTCATTCTTAACATGAGCACTAGTAACAGTGTCTCTTATTTTTGTAGGTTTCTTCTTGGTAGGTTGGGTATCATCTTTTGGCCTTCTTCTAGTTTTCCTTTCAGCTCCAACTTCAGTGCCATGATACTTAGACAATGCAGAATAAACTCTTTGACGGTATTCCTGATTAACAGAAAAATAAATTGCTCTTTTAGAGGGAAAAATAGTAAAAAAGAATTTGCTCCCAAATCAGCCTGAGTACTTTGACAAAGCTTTATTTCTTAGGGTACAAAATTTTTAGTAGACTTCTCTACCACATTTGGGGTGACAAGTTATTCAAACATATGTATAATGCAAGTCAAAGTCCACATCAAGGATAGAGCAAACACATACATATCAACGTCCATTTTTTAGATAGGGCAAAAGTGCTAGACATAAGTGTCATTAGTGTCCATGACATAAAACTTTTATGTGAATCAACTAGCGCGTAAGATAGGTGAAAGATCTAGGGAATATTTGGTGGCAGTAAAGCAATTAATTACCCAACCTCAATGTATTTAGCATACAGACTTACAGGATCAGCCCATTTCGCACTAATGGCTTCTGCAATTTTCCTTCTCTGCTCAGGGGACTTGGGTGCTCTTTTGCCACCTGATGTCTTTATCATTTGTTTCCTTTGGTCAACACTCATCAACCACTCCTGCTTCAGCTGTTCATCCAAGGATTCATAAGAATTCCACTGCAGCTCTTCCTGACCAACAAAGCCTTTCCTAGAAGCTTCTGCAATTAAATTTTTCCACTCAAAGCAGCAAGACTCCGCCGCCTTCTTCTTTTCACGCCTCTCTTCCCATCGCCTTCTCACTCCAGCACCAATCTTCATTCTTGTTTCTGTGCTGTGCAATCAATGAAGAAGGCATATACTTATTAGTAACAAAGAAGCAGAGCAGCATTCATTTTTACAAACATGAGAAGCAGTATTTATATTAACAAAAAGAAGCAGTATTTACTGGTAACAGCAACAGAAATGGAAAGTCATTAGGCATATGCTTACGTTTGTGAGTGGCCAAGCTTACTGAGCTTCATTTTGATCTGCATTACCAAATGTTATTAAGGAAATCAATATACAAATGTTACATGAGCAAATATTCAAAATATCACTTCACATCCTAATTTCCTATTAATCATGATAAAATGCGACTCTAAGAAACAGTTAGGCGAAGCAGAGAGAGGTTAAAAAATTAGGAACATTAGACATTGTGAGCTTTGCTTTGAAATAGTGAGACACTCAGGTGAAGAGAATTAAGATGGATTGGATGTTGTGTTATTAATTAATATGAAAATTGTTGTTGAAAAAAGACATAAGAATATTCTTACATGACATCACCTTAGGGTTCTGCATCGCAAGCCTTGTTCTTTCTTTGATTTTGCGTAAAGTCTCTGGTGGTGGCACAGATAAGTGAGAATTAGATGGAACGAATGTTGGAAGAAAATGAAAGAAAAGGAAAGAAAGTAGGGTGGGGATGGGAAGAATAGCATACCAGGAGAGTGCTTTCTTCCTTTGTTCCAGGGCGTGTTTCCTTTATTAGCTTTGGATATCCTCATTCTTCTCAACCGCTCCCTGTCATCGGGTTGAGGTTGTTGGGTTTCTTGGTCGGAAAATTGAAGGTCAAAGGAAGGAGGGGTTAGAGGAACTACATCCAAGTGGTTGGAGTGTGGTTTTGCAGCAACAGTGTTAGGTTCGAAGGTGGCAACAGCCTTAATCACATTCAGCTTAGCATCCTTTCTGTTCCTAAGGCTGTCCAAGCAAATCCAGGACCCTCTGGGCGCATGGTACGGCATTGGGGCCTTCAACGTCAGAGAATAACGGAAGGATAGTTGCGCATTCGTAATCTCTGCTCAAAACGCAACAGAAGCCAAATTAACAATATTTAATCATCCTATGAATCGTGCAGATTAGAAAGAAACGTAAAGTTACCAAACAAAGGCATGAATGCTCAGAGATTGCTTGCAATTCAGGCAAACGTAAAGTGCATCTCCTCTCCTTTTCTTGGAGGAAGAAGCAGAAGAAGTAGCAGCTCTGAAGAAGCTTGTTCGCTCGCACACCACAAATTGAAATAGGATAATGGAACCAATCGGTTAAGATAGTACCTACAATACATGTAAATTGTGAAATGTCAAACACTCTGGGTTGGGCTTCCTCGTTGGGCCTCACTCCAAACCCATCCATTTTGGGCCTCGCGTCCTTTCTAATTCGTGCACTTCGCTTTCAAAATAACATTAATTAAAAAAAAAATGGTTTGGTTGGCTATCTGCTTTTCCAACTTTTTTTTTTAATTTATTTTTGTACTATCTTTTGAACCACTTATGCAGTAAATTAACAATTCCGCTCCATATTGATTGCATGATGGGTAGTTTCATGTTGGTGAGATGGAGGAGATTAAAGAAAGAAGGAAGAGTGCCTGATAAATTATATAGATATGATGTTAAAAGTAAAACAATTAGGTGAAAATAAAATATATTTAATAGGAGTCCAAATTTTTCACAAAGATGCAATTGAAAATTAAAATTAAAATGTTAATTAAAGCAAATTTGAATGAGATATTGATTTTTGTTTTCTGATTTCTGACACCAATATTGTAAACATAAAGCTGATTAGAATCGGCCAGTAGCACTAAGACAAAGGAACATACCATTGAAAGCCGGCATGCATGCGTTGCAGGCGCTGGTGTCTGAGTGGCTATCAATAAAATGAAGGAAGGTTGCTTGCTCAAGAGTGAAGAGAAGAGAAGAGAAGAGACAACATGATGACCATCCTGGTCTTCTTACTCACTGTTACAGCCTTTGCACTTGTTCTGAAAATCCGAAGCAATAGCAGAAATTATGGTGATGGAGGGAAGAAGAGTGAAGGAGATTGCTGTGCAGTGTGTCTGTGCCAAATCTCTGATGGAGGGAAGATACGGACCTTGCCGGAATGCCACCACCGTTTTCACCTTCATTGTATTGTTCCATGGTTCCACAACCATTCTACCTGCCCTCTCTGCAGAAACAATATCACTCTCCACGACAACCATCACAGCCACCCCCAACTTTTTAGAAACTCTCTCCTTCGTTTCTTCCGCAGTTTCTCTGATATATTCATTGTTCTTCTTTACATACTGCTTTCTCCAGCTACCAATCGTGAGTGTTTCCCCTTGCTTCATTAACTCTGTCTCTCTGTCCACCACTTTTACAATATTTCACACTTTCCATCAATGATATGTAATTTCTATTATATGCAGATCAGGTCCATACTGCTATAAACTCCATATGTAATTTCTAATATATGTATGTGATTTAGATTTATTCCTCACATATACTATTTAGTTATTAAAGATTTTTACTAGAAAGGAAACGTTTGAGCATAGTTCTTGTTTTTGAAACTACATGTTATCCTCTGAAGTTTTATGATTGAGATTCAATGAATTGAAGAAATACTGAAAAGTGGTGTGATGGTGGAAGTGCATGCTTAATGGTTAGAGTGTCGGCGACCGTATCAGCAAGACGTGTTTGTTTGTACGTATAGAGGGACATTGATATTCATTTCCACTAACAGCTGGATTTGGATCCACCAACTGCAAGAAAAAGTACGGTTTTCTTTCGTGGACAAGCTTTTTCAGTCAATTTCTAATCTTCTAACAAGCAACTAGCCTCACTTGATTATTAGAACCAGGATTCCAGTCATTTAACATCGAATTTGGCATCACAATGTCTGCAAAACTACTCCATCCAGTCATGTCATACTCATGCACAGCAATGGCCTATTCCCCTGTCAATAAAAACTAAATCAAGCTATTTCACCTTAATAAAAACAAATGGCTGTATGACATAATCATGTAACATTTAGAACACTTACAAATGCAAAGGTTTTGTTACATAAATTCTTGTCGTTGTAATTTCGAACAGAAAATATTTATTATTGTGAATTTGATGGTTAAGAGAGGCAATATGAGCACATCCCAAAACTGTAAGAAGTACAAGTTGCATGAATTTCTTGAAAAATGTTTCCGGTGTATGGGTTCAGCTCCACTTTGGAGTATTTTCTGTCTGTCGTGGTTTTGTTTTTAAAAGATATTTTAAAAAAAGTATTTATACTAATTATTGGGTGTGGTAGAACAAAATTCGAAATTTATTTTGTTTGCCGTGGCATGACAACAGCGACCGCGTCACACATAATTTTAAGATGCCCTGCCCCGGAACAGCAATTCACTCGAACTTTCTGATGCTGCAGTACAAGGGAAGCTAGTTGAAAGTTTTATTTTAGGTTTAATATTTGATATTTTTTGGGGTTTTATTTATTTATTTTTTTTAAGTTCATTAATGTCTTTTTTTTTTTTTTTAAAAAAAACTGTAAAAGTTAATCTTTTTTGCTAACGGCTGTTAAAAAAAAATTTAATTGTGACGTGAAATTTAATAAAATTAGAGTTAAAATAAAAATTGAATTTGGAGTAATTAAGTAATCCTAACTTGAACAAAATTTCCATTTGAAAATCTAACTCTTAATTTGCAAGAGTAGATTGCAAATTTCCCAATTTCAGAAACAAGTCAGGAATCCTAATTTCAAACCTCAAATTACAAGAACAATTTGCAATCATAGAAACCTTAAATTACAATCACCAATCTGCAAAAAAAAAAAAACAGATGAATCAAACTCTAGAAATCCCCAATTTAATTTTAGAAAACCCAATTTTGACAAAACCCCAAGGTTGACATTTTGAATGGCAATGTTACTTCTCCTACAACGAAACCTTAGAACCAGAAGAAATTTGTTTGGGAAAGAAGAAGAGTTCATGTAAAAAGAAACCCCAAGACGAAAAACCAATCGCGAGTCAAAAGAAAAGCGAGAGTAGAAACCCCGTACTGCATGGTCGATGAAGATGTTACAGTCATGACCATTGCGCCGCGAATCGAAACACAAAGTATAAAGATCTCCTGCAACGTCAACCTCGAACAGATAAAAGAGGAAGAACAAGAATAACTCCACTACTCCTTGCACGGAGGAAGAGTTAAAAATTACTTTACTTAATTATCCCAAATTCAATTTTTATTTTAACCCTAATTTTATTAAATTCCACAACTTTCACAATTTTTACAAAAAAATAAAACTTTAATGAATTTAAAAAAAAAGAAGACTACTTTAAACAAACCCAAAAAGGAAAAAAATTGGTATTAAACTTTTATTTTATAATGTTATTATATAATAAAAAGAGCGTATTTGTGAGTAGTTTACATTTCGCTTTCTAAGATAATTGTTGGTTGAATTGAATTATGTGAATGGAGCGTGTTTGAGTTAAATCATCGGAATGGTCAAAAGTTAAAAAGTCAGTTGCTGGAGTATGAGTGGTACAGATACAGAGGCTGCGGCTGATGTTTCGGTTTTAAACAGGATGTACGAATAAGAAGAGAGAGAGAGAGATGGCAGAGACGTGGAGGGAAGGGAAACCAATCCAAACTAAACCATCTTCAATATTTAATCATGAATCTTCTTCTTGTTCAATACTGATTAAGATTATCTTCATTTTTATGTGAATTTGTGGGTCAACCCCAAGTTCAACTTAGACCATTCAACGCCATGGTCGTCAAAGGTTGTTTTCATTTTGAAGTCCATTGTGGAGGTTCTTCTCTCCAACCTCATTTCTTCGCAATCTCATTCCCATGAATCTATTTTAACTCCGACCCTTCTCACTCTCGTTCACCGTTCCAAACCCTTTCAAATTTCTTTTCTTCTGTGCTTTGAGAAGAGAGAAGAGAGAGCATTATGAGTGAGCAAACTAACACTCTGGGTGAATCCCCCGCCGTTGAGTTAGTCGGAAAGATAATGATAATCGTTATAATAATCTTCTTCTTCCTTGTTGTAATTGCTCTCGGCGTTCATCTCTTCACAAGAAACTTCTGGTGGCGCGAGCCTGCTCCCCAATCACGGCGCCGCCGCCGCTTTGTGTTTTCCTCCGGTCAAGAGGCTGGTCTTCGTAGGGGACTGGATCCCTCCGTTCTGAGCTCCATACCCGTGTTGGTATTCCAAGCCCAAGACTTAAAGGAGGGTTTGGAATGTGCGGTTTGCCTCTCGGAGGTGGTGGAAGGAGAAAAGGCCAGGCTTTTGCCTAAATGCAATCATGGGTTTCACGTTGATTGTATTGACATGTGGTTCCAATCCCATTCTACCTGCCCTCTTTGCAGGAACTCTGTTGCTGTACAATCCGATGAAAATAACCAGAACTCAGAATCAGAGTCTCCGACTTTTCCCACTAACGTCTTGGTTTGGGGGGATCACAACCAAATAACTTCTACTGGTGGTGGTTCTTTGGAGGAAGGTGCTTCTCCGCCACCTTGCCCCTCCTCGTCCTCTTCCGCTGCTACTTGCAATGATGATGATAGTCACAACAGTAATAGACATCGCGGAACCTTGGTTATTGACATACCAAGCGATATCACTTCGACTTCTTTGTCGCCTTCTGCAAGCAGGTTTGCTGAAGATGACTTGAAATCGCCAATGACGGGAAGACTAAGATCATTGAAGAGGCTTTTGAGCAGAGACAGAAAAAATCCTTGGAGTCCTACTTCTGTAGATGTAGAACAAGCAGCTAATTCAGGGGGAGGGACACAGCTGAGTTAGGAATTATTTGAGTTCTATTCATTATTTTTTTATTTTTCTTTAATGTGTATATTCAGCTTCGAGGTAGGAAGTTGTGAGTGGAATTTTCTGTTCTTGTTCTTGAGAGAGAGGTCAGAGCTCTCGTAGATATGGTAGCTGTTATCAATACGTGTGCATATAATGGCCGAGGAGAGTAATTGTTTGAAGTGTCTTTGTTGTATATAGTATAGGTTTCGACTTCTAGCAATACAATAGAATGACCGTCTTCCTTTTATTGGAGATTATTTTCTTCAATATGATGTGAAGTGGAAGGGATACAACATAGGATTGAATTGTCTCACCAATACTTGCAAGCACAAATTTGAAATATGGTAATTGCATTGGAAATCTTCTGTAATTCAGAGCTTTTGTTCTGCTGAATCTTTCTGATAATAAACAAAAGTACACACTGTAACTAGATTAGCAACAAATATGAATAAAGCTGGTGTTTTTGTGTCAAACTTTTTAAACTGTCAGTGCGCATGGCTGTTGATAGTATGAACTGGTAGATTTTTTTTAGTAAAGAAAAAGGGTGGTTAATCTTAAAAGAGAGAAAGGTAGATAAGACTTTCTTACATTACCGATGATGTCATTGGTTATGTGGCCATCATGTGCTGACTGAAAAATCTTTTGCAGAATATTCATTCTAGTTTACTTTGAAAAACATGGACTCAATGGCGCATGTAGTCTAATACTTTCTGAATTGATTTTAATTCATGAAAAAAAAAATCTTCTAGAAGAAGTTAGAAGTAAGCTGTTCTCTGTAATATGTTACATCTTTTGAAATTTTCATCCGAAATTGAACAGAGCATGGAGAAGTATTATTATAATTACTATAACAGTAGACTGAAAATGACGAAACATATGCTATTGTGGTATAACAATGATAATTGGATTTGAATTTATGAGCTGGTGTAAGTTTTGAAAGTTTTTGACAACTAGTCAAATCTAATGGCTTGAAGGTTGAACCATTCAACCATCTTGCTATCACATTACTTTTCCCTCTTTCTCCTCCTTTTTAACTTTCTCCAATTCTCGTCTGCACTGACTGACTTTTCACTTTTGCTTCATTTACGTTTCTCTTTGCTTTCTCCAACCACTAATCAAACCAAAGAACCACATTCATTACATTACATGATCAAATCAAATGCAAGTAAAAACAGTCCAAACGTGTTTGTTTAAATCTTCAATAACTCTACGAGGAATATGCAAAATTACATGCCGTAGGTCTCAGCATGTCATTAGCAACCCTTTTGTTTTACAATAAAAAACATAAACTGTATCCAAAAGTTAAATAAGTGGGTAGGCAACCAACAATCAATCTGTCAGTACCTAAGAAAAATCCTTGTTGTGCAGATCAAACCCTATGGCTCAGATTGTTCATTGGTGGAGATTTCTTCGTATGAACAATATTTTCTCCCTTTACAAAAATGAAGACTTTGCTTCAATTTTTCTCCCTTCTAGAAAAATTCAGACCAGTTTCAAATATTTTTTTGGAAGTAATTAATTATATCGGAATATTCTAGCATCTTTTTAAAAAACTGTTCAATTTGAATGATTGCATCTCAGTTAATTTGTTCAGGCGTAGAAAAAAAAAACTTTCTCAACGGAATGTATAAAAACAATCAAGGCATATTATTTAGATATTTGTATTTTCTACATAAATAACAAAAAGTACAAAATACACTAGAAAATTGAAATATCTAAATAAGTAGCATTAAAAAGATTTTCAAAAAGAAATTATTATAGAAAATAAATGAATCTCGTATCGGGTGCCCTACCATCAACTACCACGAAATATTATCGTTTTATTAATCAGTAGGCTTCACGAACTTGTGTCTTCACTGTATAAATAATTTTGAAGTGATTGGGATAATACAAAGCAGGTTGATTGGATCAATTATGATTGATAACCCGTTAAACTAGTAATATCTCAGTATTAACTTTATAAAATGGTGCAACCAGTTACCCACGTGAGGATCATTGCAATTAAAAAATAATCTGAGAGTAAGAGTAAAATATCATTTCAAGAATGATGCAGCACTGCTACGGTGTGACTCCTGTCCTCATGGCCAAGCTGGAAAGCTCTTTGAAACAGTCAATAAAGTTTGCCTTTCATTCAAATTAGCGAAAAGCAGGAACCGTTTTGGTTTTGCTGATTGCTCAGGTTATTGTCTAATTATTATTCAGTATCTATGAAAAATATCATCTCCAAGAAAGTTCAAACTCAAAGATATAGTACAATCACGTGGCTTATCACATGACCTCTCTGAAATTTCTGTCTTCATTTTCACCAAATCCAAAGTCCGGACAAGGCCGGATGCAGCAGCAGTCAAAAGGCAAGCACATGATCCCACATGTACCCAAAATGGCATCGGATCCCAATATCCTTTGCATTTCTGACATTAATAAAAAATGAATCGAGACTCATATAACTCACATTTCACTCACTATGCTTCCAGCATCGCTACCATAAGAACCAAGATTCTCCTTCCACTACCATGAAGAGTTGGTCCCCAGCACTCGCTGCTCTTGCTCTCACACTGTCACTGCTATTATTAACCTGGTCAACCAGAGCAGGAGCTGAGGTTTTCCCAACACTACAAGTGCACTCTTGGCAATCAAGCAAGACTTCATCTTATCGTCACGCTCATAGGAAGAATCTTTCTAAGCAGTTCACTTCCAGTTTCCGAAGGATACCTCCAAGCAAATCGAATCCGACACAAAACAAGTAACTCTTAGTATTTACAGTTTCTACCCTTTCCATTATACGTAGCTACCCTGTGCTGACAAGAAAAAACATATTTCTTTCGCAGGTTCAATCCTCCAACATATGGTTGACAGAACAATCTTATTTCTTTAGTTTTGTTTCAACTGCGACAAAAATAACTGTTTGTGTATACTTGTATCTTACCTTCAAATTGCCAAGTCCCAATGTTTGTATGTATTGCAATTTACATTGAATTTTACAGTTTTGCTAACCAAGGTTGTTGAGTTCTGATACACCTAAAAATCTATAACTTTCGTATTCTAGAAACGAGGAATGATGTCCAGGTTTGTACCGCAAACATACAAGTCCAGCAAATATCGGTATATTGGGTGAGGGGCGTCAAGCAAATCATTGGAGGAAAAAAAAAAATATTTTGCAGTAACTACCTTTGTTAATTCAATTTTCCAGTGACATTCTATGTGAAATAGTAAAATGATACAAAATTACTAGCAAAGAAGAAATCATACAAATCTTCAAGCATTAAATCTTGAGGATCCTGCTGACCTGCTTAACACCATCATTCTCTTTAAAATAACTTCGTCTTTGAGAGGAAAAAATTATCTTTAACTCTACGCATTCGATGCCTTCACTTTCTTTAGAGAAGCCTCGGAAAGATCACCATCTCTTCGTCGTTTCTTCACTGTCTTCCCGCTTGCTGCAGTAGCAGCAGTATCAAACCCACTTTCAACCTTTTCCTTTTTAGACCTCTTTTTCCTATTAGACTCATCATCATCTCCACTAATATAAGCATTTCTCTTGTTTTTGTGTTTTTCTTTTTTTGGGTTTTTCTTTTGGAAGCTCAAAAAAGGTGCACCAGAACCTAGAGATTGGTCAATTTCTTTCCTCATTTCCTTTACAGTGTTTGGATTAGATTTGTTATTCGAGGTGTCTCTAAGAAAGGAATCGTTTTTCATCAACTTTGTATCATTCGAACCAAACATAGAGTAAAAATCTTTGTAAGTAGATTCTTTGGATGCTTGTTTTGACCTCCAATGATCAGGATTCGCAGCAAATCTGTTGTAATAAAGCAGGTATCAATAGTGAAGGTTAACCTTCAATAAACTTATAAAATCGAGAAGTTAAAAAATACGCTCTCAATTGAAAGTAATAATCTGAAAATTCTATAATTAACTAAATAGCCACCAACATACCCGTCAATATCTAGTTTCCTTAATAGATACGAGCCCTGCTTTGTCTTGGAAAGATCACTTCGCACAACTAACACCTCAGACACTATAGTCTCTCTTAGGGACAGATTACTGGCCGTGAAGCACTTATCAATGGTAAAAGCACCAGATGAGTTGAGTGCGACCTCCCCAAAATGTCCTTGCAGTCTACAAAATAAGTTACAAGTTATGAAAGACAAAAAAGGGAAAATATAAAGACAATAAAGTAGCAATTTTCAAATCATTAAACACAGATTATTAATAATTTCAACATGAAGTACGGAAAAAAAAATTAAAGTATCTCAATACGTTAGGCTTTGGGAACTAGAATTTCAACATACCCCCTCCAAAACTTAGGCTTTGGGAACTAGAATCACTACGTTACAATTTTGGAATTTAAAACAACCTCAATTTGAAAGTATCTCAATAGATATTTCAATCCATTTAGTGTTAGTCAAAAGAAAGCATTATCTAAATCATCCTAAACCAAAAAAGGTAAATCTCTAACTATGAATAAAATAAAATAGACTCCCGCAAAATAATTGCTCTGATCTCATTAGCTTGAACAGAGATCCCATTAATTATGTGAAAAACAATTGGAGTTTAACAAAGAAATAGAAAACATAATCTAAAAATCGTGTTTATGACATTAAGCCCTGCAACAGAAATAAGAAATTCCTATAGAAAATAAATGGTAGATGTATAGCTGAAAGATATACTTGGTAATCAATCTGCGCTTCAGTTTCCCAGAAGCTCCTGAACTTAGAAAAGCCTCAATAACATGTGATCCTCTTGAATCTCCCACTGCTTCAAGAACATGAGTTGCCTCCATGGAAGTTATACTTTTGATATAAGGTTGTATATATTCCTATGAAAATATAATGTGGGATAATAGAATTGAGCACATCAATAACCTATTTAATGTAAACACCATATAAAACTAGCAGGCTCAAATAAAATAACAATGATTAGCAATGAACAATTTATGGCATAGTGCTTCCATGAACTCCAACAGTAATTCTCTGTTTGGTACAAAGGAAAGAAAGTGAGAAGAAAATTAAAATTTGAATTTAGAAAATAGAAGGAAAGAAAAGTTTGAACTTTCGACTTTAGAGGTCAACTTTTCTCTCCTTTTATGTTTCCTCTTCAACCAAACAACAGAAAAATGCATCAGTATTCATGTTTTCTCTCATCTAGCCCTCCCTGTTTTCTTTCTTCTCATTCGATCATCAACAATACTATAAAAAGTTCACCATACTATCATGTCAGACTGCTCATTACTATCTCAAAAAATACAGCAGAAAAAAACAAAATGACTCTAAACAAGGAGATCTTTAATATCTTAGAATCAAAGAAGGCACAACAACAACACTTAAACTCATAATGATTTTCATTATTTATGACAATTCTTTAGGAACAACAAATGGCAGATCTGTTCTTAATGAATTAATTTAACAGCAATGCTATGACCCATGAAATATTGTGCTGTGACATTAAAGGATTTCAACAAAATGCTTCCTCTCATAGCTTTGGCTAATAAAACCAGAAAGAAAGTAGCTAAGACATCAATTTTCAAGTAACTCACTTACGCTTCTAAACCGGAATACTGTCTGTAAGATTAGAGAACCCATGACATTCATTCTAGCACCACTTTGCCAGCTCCAGTTAGACTTATCGTCATATGTGAAACAACTGTCAAGAAACAAGAGTCGTGGAACAATCCCTCTCGGAGAATCATCCACTGGGCATACCGCTTCAGCAAGGACTTCACAGCACTGGCCCAAAGTTAAAAAATAGGTCATTAAAGTTTTCGCAAGGACGAAAAACAAAAACAAGGTAAAAATAGCTTCTGAAATGCAAGTAACCCCATTTACTTTTCAATTTTGAAGAAATCATTGTAGACATAAAGTTAGGTTTTAGAAGCAATAAATTAAGAATCTCGAATACATAAGAACATACAGATATGCATATTGTAGACAATGCAACCAAATTTGGGAACATTTGGTACCTTGTGTTCGTTAACATGAAGCCTTTCACTGGCAGCAACAAGGGAAGCAACAACTCCTGACCTTCCCATTTTGAAAAGATCCTCCAAATTTGGCCCAAGTTCTTCCCAAATCAACTCCATCTACCAAACAATAAAAAGTCACAACAAACACGGGAAAAAATTTGCAAAGAGAAAATTATAACACAAATAAAAGAAAATGCATGAGACAAAGGCCATACATGCAACATTCTGCAACCAATCTTAAAGTAGATAAAATTAACTGGTCACCCTTTAAAATTGTAGAAAATGTTCAATATTATAAAGCAGAAAGGCAAGTGAGCACAATACCAGATCTTGATTGCTTGCATAAGAAATTAATGCTTGGACAACAAAGTTCCCATGTTGGTGAGAAGATAACTCAAACAAGTAATTCCTGAAAACTTTAGTGAATAATTCATTGAACAAGGCCTCGGGAGATACTTCCAAAACGACCTGAAAAAGATTTACAAAGTTTTATTGCCCCAGAATCTGTAGAAAAAAAAATTCACAATGTCTCCATAAAAAAAAAAGAAAAAAAGAAAAAAAAAAGTTGCTGCCTCCATAAAAAATGCACAGGCATAAAATGGTTAAGTATATAATGCCACATGAAAATATGTTCTATGAGGCTGTTTAAACTATCACAAAACAATTCACATGCATAACATGCCCAATGTTCACTGTCGGCAAAGAGATAAATTATTTTGGAACTAATTAAAGTTGTTGACATTGTACCTGTCGCAAGGTTACCGTGAAGGTAGGTCTATAATGCCTGTTTGCTTATATACTAAAATTCACATTTACTATGGAAAGTACGAAAGGAAAATGAGACTTTTCTATAAACATCTTTAAAAGAAGAACTAGCTAATATAGTTTTTGTTGAACTTCTGTTCGTATTTTTCAAAAGCTCCTGCACTACTGCAGCTAATTATACAGTTTTCCTTCATCTATATGATACTCACCTCCATTAGATGGCTAAATTTAGATTCTTTTAATAAATTCTTGAGATCTGCTACTACTTTAGTATCTATAAAATTGCCCTCTGCATTATTCTTATCCTTGCAGCCAAGAAGGAAAGGAATCACATGTAACAACTCTTCATCATCGCCTGCCAAGACCCTCAGCATTGTCTGCCATTAATTAAAGAAAACCTATTGAGATGAGAGGAATAAAATAGAGAAGCAAAAAGTACAATTAACCATAAGCACATAATGGCACCACAGAAAATGTTTATACCCAAGAGGTAGTCTAATAAAGTTAAGAATGAATTTAATAATCTCTGTAGAATATGATAAAGTTCTAAAGAAAGCAGATCCTAAGAAATTACTGAAACGAAGGCTATATCTCGCAAAACCTCCATCGTAATATCAACTCACTATGGAATGGAATTACAAAACTCTAGAGGCTAAGACAGTATAAAAAACCTACACATGCCCTCGGCATCAACCAAAGCAAGAAAATTAAAATTGACTTTATAGAGAACCTCGTTGAATAACAATAGATGGCCCATAATCTAATAGTAAATACTAAAGGCCAAGCATGAAGGAATACAATTATTCATTTAATGCAGAATATATAGGAAAGAGAGGGAGATGGAAATGATACCTGGAAAACCAAACTACTGAATTGGTCAACTTGTAGTGTCTTAATACATTTCTTAGCATGCTTTAACGTATCTGAGACAAGTATTTTCAGTAAATTTGGAAATCCAGGCTGAAAATTTGTTGCATCATCTTTCTTTGAAAACTCCTTTGAATTCAACCGCTCTGCTAATAGGGTAGTCGATTTTGATAAATAGTATCCAGACTTATCTAATGGTACTCCTCTACAAAGGCAGAGAAGAGTCCGGAGCACATGAGAACCATAGCAGTTACACATTACATCAACAGAATTTGCTGCAATCACCTGCCAAATGACATTTATACGTATAAGAAATCACATTTAAAGCAGAAGAACATCCTTCCTGGCCATGTCTTCCTCTTCTCTTCTCACAATTAACATTTTATTTCTCTGACTATATCTAGACACTGCCTGACTAGATTATTTTTTTTTGCCAACATCAACTACCTTAGCTGGTTAAAACTCATGCTTACATGCATAGTTTTAAAACATTAAAGCAGAAATAAAGTTGAGGATCAGTAAGTGGCAAGCAATATAAACATTGATTTACAGAATTCAACTAGTATGAAATGCATTCCACCTTGCATATGATGGTTAAAGCCTCCTCAACCAGAGGGCGAGCCTCATCGTCTTCGAGATGAACGGCTAAAGACTTGATGGCGGTCTCAGCAACATGAGAACCGGATCTATCCATTGCAATATAGGGAAAGTCGTTAGCAGAAGAGTGAAGGAAATCGCAAAGGTGGTCAACATCACAACCCTGGAGAATGGTCTCCAAAGTGTGGCTAACAATATAATCGGTTGCTATTTCGAATTCTTTCCCCTTGGTTTCTTGGAGCGCATTAGCACATATAAGTGAACGTTCCTCCAATTCTACCCCCTCGGTTTCAAAAAGATTAGCAATTTCTGAGAAGTATTGGGTAGTTTCGGGGTCAAGCTGCTTCCTACAAAACATAACGTAAATCGAAAAAAAAAATGAATTAGTTGAAGGGAGGAGAAAGAACTGAGAAGAATAGTTATTGGTACCTAACACGGGATAGTTGAGGCGGGGAAGCGAAGGTGTTGGAGTTTGTGTTTGAGTGTTTGGGATTGGAATCAGATTCATGAACGGCTCCCCCTTTCTTAGGCTTTCTCCTCTTACTTTTGGCTAGCTTGAGGGATTCATAATCGTGGTCGCCCATTGAGCTCCTTGACACCAATGCTTTTGAACCAACAGATACCATAAGCAGCCTGTCACTGTAACTGTTAGTGTTAAAATTGAATCAAATAACCATTATTGTTAACTACAGAGAGAGAGAGAGGGAGACAGAGAGAGAGAGCATTACGTTGAGGTTGAGGTTGTGGTTGTGGTTGGGCGCACGGCGCTGCTGCTTCCGCTTCTGCTTCTCTCGGTGGCGCGCGACGGAGAGTATGAAATCAAGTATGAAGAAGCATCACTCACACAATTTGAAACGCACCGTTATAAACCCTTTACCCAAACCTAGTACTACTGTCGTCTCTTCGACGCCAAGCCTTTTTTTTTTTACAAACAAAATATTGTTAGTTTTAATTTTAAAATTTTCTCATTCAAATAATCATAGTTTAGGAAAATATCTAGATATCAAATTAATAAAATGTTTGGAAGTGATAAAGGTGATTAAATTTAAAAGATTTTATAGAATATTTGAGACTTTAAAGAACATAAATATTTATAAAAAATAATTTCCAGTAAAATATTAAAGAGAAAAAAATGTTTAAAACGGTTTATGGTGTGGTTATTTGTATTTGAAAGTTAGTAACCTTTTTTTCTTTTGGTAAATTGAGACAATTTCAGGTTATGAATTTCCTAAGAACCGAAAACTACTTAAGATCTCGTCAATATCACATTTGATGTTTCGATAAAAGAAAAGTAATATATTATATATTATCTGTCTATTATAATATAAGACAAAAAATATTAAAAAGATTACTCTTTTTATCCGTATTTATTCTTTTAGCTTCCACATGTTTTCAAAGAGGTCATTTATGTTTTATTCATAAATTATTTAAAATGTTAATTATTTTATAATATAAATTATACTTTAAATGTTTTTTATTATTTAAAATAATTTTTATCGAGAAGAATATTTATTTGATGAAATAAATTAATATTTTAATACAAGTAAATATATTTAGAATATGGGCGAGATTTTTTTTAAGTTTTTAGTATCATCTAAAAAGAGTATTACAAGGGTTGAAATTATTAGTTTTTTAGTCATTTGATATTTTGTTTTTCTTTTTTGCTACCACATGTCTATAAAAAGGTAATTTACGTTTTTATCCATTATTCATATGTAAACTATTATTTATATTTTTGTAATTACTTGATGATTTAATATGAGTCTATTAATATTTATTACATAATCCCTTTGTTCAATTATTAAAGGACTCTTATAATACACTTTAAAGGAATTTCCACATATATTGATTAAACTACTGTGTTTATATATAACAGTATACATTAAATAAGTATACATTAAATAAGTTTACACATAATAAGTTTAGATTGATTGATTGGATAAGTTTAACAACACACATTATATTAGTGTATTTATATATTTATTAGACTATTTATAATCTAGGAACAAATTCTGTAGGGATTAAAATCCACAAAAATTATATTTCAAAAACAAAAATACTGATATTTTTATACTATCATCACATCCTTACACCAGCACGTATTCAGGTTCATGATATGTTGAAGCCTCCAGCACAGAAAAAACAGTATATGATGGTTTTAGAAAGTATGACAGAAAGGCCGTGCACATATATAGTTCTTGTTAATCATAGTTAAATAACAGAAGCAGCAAAACATATAATAAGTTGAATGCTAGCCTTTTGGTTCCTCTAACTCAAACTTTTGTCGTTTTGTCTTTCACATAACACTAAGTCACAAGTTTGCCTCTGACTTGGCTCATCTAAACAGAGCAAAAAGTAACTTAGACAGCTTGAATACAAGATTGCCTAAATTGAAAGGTGGACATCAAACACAAACCTTAAATTTGATTTGTTTTAATGAATGAAACTTGAATGTAATATAGTTTTCAGAAACTAGCCATAAGTAACATGTTTGCTAACTGTCATGATAGTTAATACTACATGTTACTACTTTGACTGGGAATAATGGTGCATAAAACACGTTTTTCAAATTTGAGAATTATTGCTAGGGTGTGAAGACAAAAGAGGCTCAAGAACTTGAATTTATGCAGTAGAAATTTATTTTGAGAACCCTACAGGCCACGCCAAAGCAAAATAGGACCACCTAAGCATTAACTTCAATACTGTTCTGTCATGTGCAAGCTTCTCCAAGAGGCCACACAAACTCCTATCCTATAATTTCTCAGGTCTCTCCAAAACAAAACACAACAATTATTATCTCTTTCGTTACTTTCCTTTCCTCAGAGTAAGCTGGAAACTGGGATCCATGACCAACCGAATAAAAACAACTCTTCCCGCTATTTTGGATGCCCTCACCAAGACCAAGACCAAGACCAAACTCTTGTTGGCTCTCGCTGCCACTCTTCTTGTCGCCCTCGCCGTCGTCGCCGGAGTCAGCTCTCTCAAGAACTCCGGCGACAATGCCTCCTCCTCCAGTTCGTCTCACGCCCACGCCATCATCAAAAGCGCCTGCAGCAGCACCTTGTACCCTAAGTTATGCTTCTCAAGCATAGCCTCTGAACCCGGCCTGGCCGACAAAGTTACCAGCCACAAGAACGTGATAGAGCGGTCGCTGAACATAACTGCTGGAATCGTTGAGCAGAATTACTTTGCCGTGCAGAAGCTCTTAAAAGTAAAGGGCCTGACCAAGAGGCAGAAAACGGCCCTCCACGATTGCTTGGAAACCATTGACGAGACCTTGGACGAGCTCCACAAGGCCATAGATGAACTCAAAGACTACCCCTCCAAAAAGCCTCTGTCACACCACGCCGAGGATCTCAAAACTCTCATCAGTTCGGCCATAACCAACCATGAGACTTGCCTCGACGGGTTCTCTCACGACCAGGCCGATAAAAGACTGAGGAAGCATTTCCAGGCAGGCCAGGTGCACGCCGAGCACTTGTGCAGCAACGCATTGGCCATGACAAAGAACCTCACTGACACCGACATGGCCATGGCCATGCACAACGACGACAAAAACGAGCACAGGAAAACCATGGAGGACCCCCATGAAATCGTGTGGCCCCACTGGATTTCTGCCGCCGACCGCCGCCTTCTGCAGACGGGTACGGTTAGTCCTGACGTGGTAGTGGCCGCGGACGGCAGCGGGAACTTCAGGACCGTGTCGGCAGCGGTGGCTGCGGCTCCTGAGAGTAGTAGCAAGAGATACGTGATCAGGATCAAAGCAGGTGTGTACAGAGAGAACGTTGATGTGCCGAAGAAGAAGACTAACATAATGTTCCTTGGGGATGGCAGGACCAACACCATCATCACAGCTAGTAGAAACGTGGTAGACGGCAGCACCACCTTCAATTCTGCCACAGTTGGTCAGTTCCTCAATTACTCTTCTTTCTTTTAGTTCCGGCTTTTCTAACATGCTAAATTCATCCACATTAAGATGTCAAAGACAAAAGCTACATGCTTCAACTCTGCTTCAGTGCTTACCTTCAGACACTATTATTATTATCCAAATCGCTCCATTTTTTCTTTTTCTCGGATACTAACATATCCCAATGTCCTTTCAATCATATTGTTCTTGGTCCCCCAAACGACTGCTTAACTCTGTTTTGAACATTGCTAAACTAATGATTATTCTAAAGATACTTTCTATTCAAAAGCTAAAGGTGTCTCTTTCGTTCTCTTTGTAAACAGTATCTATATCACGTTCGTATTTATGTCATTTAAAGGAAATGAGTGTGATTAATGGAGAAAGGAAAATTAAAAGAAAAAAAAGAAGAAGCAAGGTACTGTGGATAAGTTTGTCAGAAGATGATCCAGTTTTCTAACGTGTACCACTACAGAAATAAACAGGCTCTCCCACCAATAAAGCATAGATCTTGAAAGTGAGAAGATGAAGTCGGTCTTCTCTGTCTTGCACTGCATCATTATTACTCAGCTAATTTAGGTGTGACTTTAAAGTTTTACGATCGTTGACTATACCTCCAACAATGACAACCATAATTTTGAAAATAGCAGTTTGAGAAAAGTAGACATTGTGACTAGTCTCTTCACTTGATTCAATTTTACAATCATTGACAATACCTCTAACAATGACACGATGACCTGAATTTAACCATTATTTTTTATTGAATTTTAAAATTCAACTTAAAATACTTGCACTATAAATGAACGGAGATATCTAACAAGTGGTTTTGGTTTGGAAGTGCAGCCGTGGTGGGTGAAAGATTCTTGGCAAGAGACATAACCTTCCAAAACACAGCTGGTCCCTCAAAGCACCAAGCGGTTGCTCTCAGAGTTGGTGCTGACCTCTCAGCATTCTACAGGTGCGACTTTCTTGCATACCAAGACACCCTTTACGTCCACAGCAACCGCCAATTCTTTATCAGTTGCTACGTAGCAGGCACCGTCGACTTCATCTTCGGTAACTCTGCGGCTGTCATCCAGAACTCCGACATCCACGCTAGGCGTCCTAATGCTGGGCAGAAGAACATGGTCACGGCTCAGGGCCGCGTTGACCCCAACCAAAACACCGGCATTGTCATTCAGAAAAGCAGGATTGGTGCAACCAAAGACTTGGAATCTGTCAAGAGCAGCTTCCCCACGTTTCTCGGGAGGCCATGGAAGGAGTACTCTCGTACTGTCATCATGCAGTCAACCATAAGTGACGTCATTGATCCTGCTGGGTGGCACGAGTGGAATGGGAACTTTGCTTTGAACACGTTGTTCTACGGGGAGTATCAGAACACTGGGCCTGGTGCCGCAACCTCAAGGAGGGTCACTTGGAAAGGGTTTAAGGTCATCACCAGTGCTGCTGAGGCTCAGCGCTTCACTCCTGCCAATTTCATTGCAGGTTCAAGCTGGTTGCCCTCTACTGGCTTCCCATTCTCTCTTGGCCTCTAGTTTTTCATCTGTCACCTTCATTTTCAGTCCTCTTTTACCTTCTATTCACTCTTTCTTGTTCCATTGTCACCTCCTAAATATAGTTTGTTTCAATTGAGGACAGGTCAGACAGATGAAAATAATGAGGGGGTGCGTTCTCAATCAACTCAAGCTTCCCTCTCTTATGCTTGTATTAATCTGTAGTAATTGTGCGTTGGATTTTGAATTAGTACCCGAGTCTCCTCTCTATTTATCATTGAATGCAACACTATTCCGAGTTTTCATCCTAAGAGGAAGACTGTGGCTGGTTAAGAAAATATTGCAGCCATTGAAGACGAGCAAAATATTTAGTAAAACGATAGGGAGACAAATATTTTTAGGAAGGATAATGATATCTAGACAACATTTTTTTAACAACATTTGAACATTATTTACGTGTTATTTTGTGATTGGTCCAAAGTGGTGTTTATGATTATTATTATTGATTGTGGAGTAATTTTGGACCAATCATAAAATGACACGTAGATGATGTTTAAATGTTGTCAAAAAAATATTGTTTAAGTATCATTATCCTTTTAGGAGTAAACTCCATGCAAGGACAAGGGATCAATGTTATATTATGTTTAGTGATGATTGTTATTGCAGGGGAAGCAACCACATGAATTGTGGCCTAAAACTTGAGGGTTACACTGGTTCTTAATCTTTTGTGCTTGTTCAACGGTCTTCTTGATTTGCTCCAAGTGCTGCTGTCTGGCTGCTGCTTTCCACTCCTCAGCTTTTCTGTGAACCACTGCGATCTTCTTCATCAACTTCTCTTCCAAGGATGACCTCATCTTTTGAATTTTTACCTAAACAATTGTTTCAACAACATTCCTTAGTTTCGTTGCTTCTTAACCTTGTTTGAATTTAAGTAACTGCCAGGTAATGTGTACATTATATTTCATACACGTTAAAGTATAACACACCACCCTACACGTTTAATACTGAATTAATTGAACAAGAAACCTGAGAACTATTTAGCCTTTATAAATGAGTTGAATAGTGCTACTTTTACAACCGTCACTTTTGGTCACTCAAACTCGCTCCCATAAATCGTTACACAATAATGAAGAGAACCAAAAGTGGCCGATTGAGAAAGAAAGAGTGTGTTGTTTTGAAGCGGATAAAAAGAAACCATATATTATTCTGTTTCCCCGTCCCACATTCCTCGCACGATATACTACAAGTCAATCACACTGTAGCCTTTTGTCTGTCCAAACAAATTATCGACATGTTCTACAAAATATATAATATTCATATCCGTTTTATATTCAAGTTGAACAGCAATGAATAGAATATATCAAGGGCAGCAGCTATGACTATAACTCGCCAAATAAACTCATAAGCTCCAAGTTCCTCACGAATTTCTAAACAAATTAGGAACAGGATGACTTATGGGATTGTAGTTCATTTTACCAAAGAGGGAAGCATGAATCCGGATATTCATTGCATTGAGGAAGTGTGGAGTGGTCAACAAAACAATAGAGAATGACGTCATTAAGCGGGGCTGAATCGAGGAGGAAGGCAATCTGAACGCATGGCAAAACACTTTGGAATGTAATAAAAAGTTCTAACCAGCAGCTGCCAACTAGTATGTACAGTATTTTATCAAATGAATCATTTTGGGTTATTATTATGGACATATAAATGGTCAACATCTTGCTGCATGCCGAAAACAAAAAAAAAAGTAGGAAGGATGATTTGTACATGTCTATAAGCTTACTACTTACTATTATTTCAGATGAAAAAACATGAACAAGAAAATGGAGCAGCCGATGGGCCAACTGCAGGAAAAATCAGTTTTCATGTTAAATTAATCAAAACAATGTTAAGTACAAAGCATTTCCTGATTTGATAAATTAAAGCCATGACTTGTGCTGAAAGCCTGAAACTATGTTATTTTAGGAGAATAAGAAACTTGAGCTTAAATGATCTGGTCAATTGTACCCGGTGAAGAGTTGCAGAATAACTTTGTATGGAAAACTATCACTGATGGTTTCCACACGCATTGTTGTTGAATAAAGGCCACTATAACTAATCATAATTCATCAGAAAATATCAGCAATTAAGTACCTCAAGCTTCATTGATTGTGCTTCTGCTTTAGCACTATGGAGGTCTAACCAAGCTTGAATTTTGGCTTCTTCTCTCTGATACCTGCCGCACATACTAAAATTTAGTCCTTCTCAATAGGCATACAATATACAACATCAGATGAAACTATAATAGCTGACTACTACAACGTTTATTTACCTGAGACAAGACTTGGTCTTTTCCTCTTGTTCCCACGTAGCAACCTTGCAGTCCGAATCAGCTTTCTGGCTAGCATTATGTCTCAAGCTCTTTGACATTTCCTTTTCCTCCTCTTCTCTTGAGCTCCAGTGTGATGTTATCGAATTATACGGTGTTCCTACTTGCAATTTGGCAAAATGACACTCCTCCAGCCGAATAAGGTCAATGGTGCAGGTTTTGTTATTGTGGTTTGCGGAGGACAATGGTCCCGACTTACTTGCAGGAGTGTTATGGAGAGCAGGAGATGAACTCTTGAATGGCGTGTGGCATCTTGAAGCTGTGCAACTTCCAAGAGGCGTCATTTCCGTCCCAACATCCTTACGAACCACTTTCTTGCAAGCATCTTTCACTGCCTCCCCAGCTGGGTCTCCAAACGAAAGCCCTTCTCCAGTTGTCTCTGAATATTGCCGATTTGGGAAAATGGGCACAGTGCTGTCTGTGAACTCACCTGCATTGCAAATGAAATTTCACTGTTTGTCAAGAAGTTGTTTAATTTATGAACTTCAACTCAATCATATCATTTAATTGCAAAAGGATGAGACTTTTTATCAATATGTTTGTAGTGAGAGTATCAGCTTCTTTGGAAGTTGCAAGTGTAGACTGCAGTTACCATTATTCTTTACAGTAATAGCTCCTAGCTAAGTAAATTGATTTGCAGCCACAAAACCCAACTAGTCTAAGATCTATTAAAGACCAAAAAAGAGAGTCTTTTAACCTATATTTGGATCATTTCAAAATTCAAAAATTGATAGAGAAAATAAAATTTGAAAGGAAATGTCTACAAATCCTATCAGCATTGGTAGCATTAAAAAAAAAAACATGAAATGTAATTTCCAACTAAAGTCATTTTAAAACAAGTTTTATACAAGATTATTATTGTAGAATGCGGATAAGCAGAAGTTTGAGAGTTGTAAAGAGAAAGGAGAAGAGAGACAGGATGATAATGATGAGCATAAAAACAAGGGAAAAGTTGAGAAGTAAGGATGCTTATAGCACCTTTTAGCACAGTGTGCGTGGAACAAGAGATCCCATCAGAAGCATGGGCTGTGTCATGGTGGTCCAAAGATGCACAGCCTTGAAAGTTGCCAGAGTCAGGGTGCACCTTTATGTTAGAAGGCTCAGAGAGCTTTATAGCGTGAGGTGGGGAGTGGTGGGAGCTGATGAGCCATTTCTCTGCATCGTCCCATTTGGAAGGGAAGCTCTTTCTTGAAAATTTGCCAACACTGTTGAAGCTGAAAATGGGTCTGCCAGGGGTAGAGGGAGCATCTAGTCTCCTGTGCGTGATAGAGCTGCTTCCATCTCTGCTGGCTGAAACCTCTCTGCTATCCGAGTTACCGTTGTTTGGCATTGGAAAGGAGTTGAGTTAACAAACTCAGTTTGAGCTTGCAGATTAAGTGGAGTTGTGTGTGGTGCTGCTTGTACCATTACCATACAAATTCATACCATGTTGTATATAAATATTGTTAGTTGGTCTGAGGCATAACATAAGAGTGGGGTCTGTATTAAGCTGAGCTTATTGGGGGTAACTGAGTGGAGAAAAAGGGAGTGTGGCTACTAGTCTAGTGGCACTAGTGCCTAAGCCTATTGTGTGTTGTCTGAGCTTTGGTTATGCCCTAAATAAAACAGTGGGACATGAGAAAGTAAGTGGATAGTCAGATAGAGTAACAGAACAGGAGCAGCACGCTGAACTGAATAAGGAAAAGGCACTGTTGAGTTGACTGGATGAATCGGAAGATGATGAAATAGTGCTACTGCTGCTCACTCACTGCTTCATCAAAAGAAGAGGGAGCTTCGGGACCTGCATACCAAATCCTTTTACCAACAAACAACATCAGAATTGGCCTCTGTCATGCACTGTTACCTACCTCAGCTTTGCACGGTTTACTTTCCCTAATGCTACATCAAATTCAACACACCAACAAAATTACCCTTACAAGCATTATTGTAACCTGTTTCATACTCAAAGAAAAAAGTGAAATATAAATATGAAAGTGATAGAACCTGATACAATGATTCTATTCAGTTGAGGTATTTGATTTTTAAGATTGTCTATATATATAAAGTATCTTCACTGTCTATTTGATGTTATTAAGTATTATTGGCTATTTTCTGGTTTTTTATGTTTTAACACCCACTTACATTATTTTTATGGTGTGAATGTTAACGCAATATACTTTTACTCCGTGGAAGAAATTTCTAATATATTCGTATACAGGGATTGAATGACATTGGTTACTTTGTTTCATAAAAACAAAGTGCTGGGTCTTATCAAGAATTAACAGAATAATAACGTGTTTTAGACTTTTATGAGAAATTGTCGTTAGAGTATTTTAGTAGGTTAAGGTGACACATGTTGTAACTATGAATAGATAATAACTATTTAAAATATATTAATTTATTTTAATATATCAATATTAGTATATTTTGAAAATTTGGTAAAAAAATAAAAAAAAAATAATATGAGAATTTGTACTCTTGCATCCAGATTGTTGTGAAGTTAAGAAACCAACACAATTTATGTTTCCACAAAAATAAATCTCTTTCAATTTGGTTATTTTAATTAGTTTAAAAAAGAACTTTTATTTTTCCTTCAAATTTACAGAATTCTCTATTTTGTTTTGAACATTAATTTTGACAAGACCCTGTTACAAACAAGTCATCAAGAAAATAACAATGAAGTTACGATCAACTATAAAAAATATACTAGAAAATAATAGAATAGGGACAAAAGTAAACAACTAAGATGAATAACCCCGGTGAATATAATAAAAGCAAGATCACAGCTTTAAACACAACGAAGTTAGAAAATGAATCAGTGAAGTCGTTTGATGTGACGTGACGTTGGTCCTCTGTAATTATACTTAGTGAAATCATGGTTGAAGATCGTAGCTTAAAGTTTTGAAAAATTCTTCATTTAAAAGCATGATAACTTGCTTGAAAGGCCATGTGGTCTTACAGTGATGTGTTGATATAAGAGATTATGTATATTATTGTGTGAAGTGAAGAGCAAGAGATTGATTGATTTCATAGTGAAATGGTGAATGGACCAACAAAATGATAAGCATGATGAAACCTGAACTGTGACTTGGAGTTCACCGGCAACGAAGGTAAGAGATAAGCCACTTTGGCCCTACATTACTATTTATATTACAACATTTTATCATGATAAGACACAGCCCTTCAATAATTCAACTTATAGCATTTTATAATAATATCATAACCAATGCTTTACCATTATAATCAAAAACTAATTAATTAAAGGATGAGATCATTGCCTTACTATATAGGCAGGGCCTATCCCTCACCACTTTTATTCTTCTTCCGGGACAATCACATTCATGGCTGCTACCTCTGTTTCCTCAATTCAAATCCCAATTCACAGATATGGATCATTTCTCAACTGCCCAAACAAAAAATTCATCTCCAAACCAAGCTATGTCCCACTCAAAAGGGCATCATCATCATCATCATCATCATCGGTAGTGAGGATCGCAGCATCCATGAAGAACAAGGTTTGATGTTTTTTGTGTTTGATGTTTACCCTTGTCTTAGCAGAAGGAAGCAGATGTTGTGCTAATTAATGTGTATTTAATTGGCTAAACAGGTTTACGAAGATCGTTCTGAGGGCATAGTGTGTTACCAAGATGAGCGAGGGGAAATCATTTGCGAAGGGTATGATGAAGGGCCCTGTTTTCAAAGAATTCCAGACCTCACCAACAATCATCCAAGGTATACCCAATAATTAAAAATCACACCTTTTCTTACTCCAGTTATTCCTACTTCTAATACTCATATCCATGGCTTCACCAGAGAGAGAGAGGCTCAAATCACCAATCTTCTTCTTCGACAAAGTTGGCTTCAGATAGTGAAAGGAGAGAAGAACTCCAACGATGGTGCTGTTGAAGAAGGACGTGTCAGAAAGGACTTTAACTGTAATGGTTTTAACTCACTGTGCTAATTCATTACCTTATTCGATCTCATCTTTTCAGACTCGGAGATCTTAGCAGCATATATATACATATATAGACTGTGTATGTATGAAAAAGGCATGAACTTGAGAAAGGAAAAGGATGTTAGCAACATGTGCAGAGGGTTTTGTTCCTCTTGCCACTTGTAACTTTTAAGGCTTCATAATGGGAATGCCACCTTTGCTTAATTGCACCTCCTTTTGGTTTAGATTATTAGTTAATATTTTGTCTCTGTGTCCTTGTATTCTAAAAGAACAACTTGGCTGTCTGATGATAAAGACAATATGTGAAAAACAGAAGAAGCCATGTTTGATGCTCTGCTAGCTACTAAATAAATAAAACACACTTTCACTTTGCTCCCTTGTTCACTTATCTTCAGACTACTAATAAGGATAAGATAAGCACATCGATGAAAAGTGTAGATAAAGGATTTTCAAAGTCAAGATGAGGAGAATTTGAATCATTTGCTTGCATGGAAGAACTACCAAAATGGTGGATTCTTAATTGGAGTTAGGGATTTTATGTTTGCATTTATGACTAGGTTTATTAAAATTTAAAATTTGGCTTGTTAGTGTATTTGTGAAAAAAAAAAAAGAGAGAGAAATCCCTAATTAGAATAATATGATTAAAAAAATTCTTACTATAAAACAATTTCTCTAATAATATAAAAACTTATTATCTTAAATTTTTCATGTGAATTTTATTTATAAAGTTTAACCTCTCATTCTCGGTGGTGTGTATATTTTATTCATGTTTATATTCTTTCTTTTCCATTGTTTTTTACATTTAAACATCAAAAGTAAATAAATAAAAAGTGAAAATAACAAATCATATATATATATATATATATAAATATATATATATATATATATATATATATATATATATATATGATGTTAGATCTCTAATACATGGAACATTCCATTAAGAGAAAATAACAAATCATAAAGTTATATATTTCCAAGACTTTCAAGCTCAAATTTAAATGGAATTCAAACTCAAACCAACCAATTTTATTAACAACTTTCATTACTATTTCAACCTCAAATGATTCACAACATAACTCAATAGTTTTCTATACATTTTAAAATATCAAAATCAAAATTAAGATATCAAAATATCAAGATTTTATATCTTTGCATCTCCATAAATAACATCCTTTCATAAAATACATATTAGTGTGATAAAGTCACATCCAACTATGCATGAAAACTTCTTAAGACTAAAGAAAAAGGGACAATGAAAAAAAAATACTCTTATACAAATTTTGGTCTCGTAGATATGTTTTTTTCCTTTACCAGGATGCTTAAGGTAGGTTATGATCTAGATGAATAAATTCTTCAAGAAAAACAAATTATAAAGAAATCATCTAATTTATACAATAAATCCAAATTTTGACTAACATAGAGTCTAAATGACTTTAATACAAAATTAGGCTTTAATATCATAATAAGATAATTAAACTTACATCTAATTTAACTTTACTAACTGGTTGACATATCACACATCAAATAAATGAAAAATAAATTAAAATATGTTTTAAAGAAAACATTTCTATTTTTATAACTCTTTGCTCACAATATTTGATATTTTTTTTAATTTTGAAAAGAATAAAACATGTAGGCTTTTTGCGCATAAGGTGTGTTACAATAATTTTCTTTTTTAATCTTAGGTTTATTTTTTCGCAAAGTAAGCCAACCAAGTTCATTTATGCATATAATGTGTGTTAGTTAATTTAATTTTTGTGTAAAATATGGAAAACGAAATTCGGCGTATTAAATTTATTTTTGCACATATATTATTCAGAGTTAAACATAATAAAAAAATATTTAACATTTTATTGATTAACAGAGGTTAGTTATTTACTCTCTTTTTTTCATTTAAATTAAAAAATAGATTTCCTAGCATATGTAAGTTTATATAAAATTAGAAAAAAGTTATTTTAATATACAACACTCTAGTGATTATTTTTGAAAGATTTTTTTAAAATGCAAAAGTTGAGTCATTCTTATTTTTCTGATTAGAAATGGCAGAGTCAGAGGGGAAATGTTGAGTTGGCTTAGTTTTGAATTTGGGAATTGCGGAACCCTAATCTTAAGTTTTGCTTAACCCACAACACAACACATGGTATCTATTCTTATCTGAATCGAATCGAATCGAATTTGCTGTGTTGAAGTGGGAAGGGAGGATCAAAGATGTGGTGGAGATCAGCGTCATTCATCATGGACAGGCAGCAGAACGAGGCTGCTCTCAAGGGAGACACCGTCGCTCCTACCGACTCATCAATATCAAACCCTAACCCTAATCCTAACCCCAATTCTAACCCTAAGACCTCTGCCTACTATGAGACCAGAGCAGCACATCATGGCGTTGTCACCAGCGACTGGCTGGCCCAGGCTCAGGCCGCCATTGGGCCGGACCCTGATCCTCTACCTCAACTCAGGCCCGATCCTGACAAGCCATTCAGCGTCATCAAGGAGTTTAATAACTGGCGGATACAGCCCCATTTGGCGGAGGCCGTCGCTGCCATTCGCGCCTTGGCCGCCGTCATAAGGACCAGCAAGGCTACCACCATGATGCAGCTGGAAATGGAGCTGAAGAAGGCCTCCGATACTCTGAAGGTACTATCAAGCCACTAACTTCATTTTCTTCTTGTTCATTGATTTCAACACTCTTTGTCGCGTTACAGTCGTGGGATGCCACCTCTATCTCTTTAACAGCGGGCTGTGATCTCTTTATGCGATATGTCACTCGGACTTCTGCTTTAGAATACGAAGACTTCAATTCCGCTAAATCTCGCTTGATTGAGCGTGCCGAGAAGTTCGGCGAAATCTCCCACAAGGCAACTTCCTCATTCATTTCCACCCTCTCTGCACTGCACTCTAATTTCCCTTATTTTTCTCACATTTGTGCCCAAATTCATTTTTTTATTCTGCAGGCCCGCAAAGTTATCGCGATGTTGAGTCAGGATTTTATATTTGATGGTTGCACAATTTTGGTTCATGGTTTTTCCAGAGTTGTGTTGGAAGTCCTCAAACTGGCGGCACAAAACAAGAAATTGTTTCGGGTCTTCTGCACAGGTTTTTTCTTTTTTGCCCTCTTCCTTTGCTTTTATTTATATATTACTTTAGGGGCGCATTATTTCAGAGTTGTAACAGATGACTCATATTCGTGTTTAGTTCCAAAATTCAAATAACAAATGAGCAACTTTGTATTTTTCTTTAACTTTAATTTCATGGATTTAGGCTTTCTTTTCTCAATATAATTGTAGGCATTTTTTTCAGTCACATCTTGTATTAAAGCCCTGGGAGGATAGTTAAAATTGTTATTCTCAATTCATTTCTGTATTCTTTTTAAAGCAATTGAAGAAGCCAATCTTTTCTCTGATTGTTTTACTGATAATTTGGTTTCTGCTAGTCTGTTGTTGTTGATTGATTGATACATAGAAACATCTCCACATAGTGAGATAAGGCTTGGTTATTGATATTGCCTGTGATGTTTTGTTTCAGTACCCTCCTGATTAGACTGGGATTTGATCATGGTAACGATTGATTAAGGGACCCTATTTGACTTAACTTGGTCATTATCTTGGGGTGTTCACTGGATTGGGTTAACCGATGACCCTTTATACCCAATCCAACCCAATTAGATTGGGTTGGGTTTCATTTGTAATTGGATCAAATCTGATCCAACTCGAACTAACCCACTCTTATAATGGTTGGGCCATGGTTTTAGTATGTTATAAGCAATTTGTGTTATGTTTTCCTTTTCATGTTTTAAGTTAGTTTGGACAAACTTTTTATGACTTGACTCATTGTCTTATTCGAAGTCTTGGATTAATTTTTGTAAAGATTGTTATTTTTTAATTAGGTTGATACTTGAAAATTACAACTTTTAACAAGAAAAAAAATTATTTCTAAATGTTGATGTGATTGATCCAACCGAATCCAACATGCTCAAGAGTGGGTTGTGTTTGATGGGTTGGGTTATGGGTTTGCTCAAATCCTACACAACCCTTATCAGTGTCTAACATATGGGTCAGATGTTTTCGGAGAGAGGCTCTAAGTATAAGTGGGTCAACAACCCACTAAGTCCCTGTGCCCGTCCCAGTACGTAGGAAACTGTCGAATGATATCTCAAGGAGCGCAACCTTAACCTATGGGTCAGATGTTTTCAGAAAGAGCAATCTGTAATGATAAGTGGGGCAACAATCCAAGTACCTAGGAAACTGTGGTTCGATATCTGAGGGAGTGTAACGTGGCCCTAATACTTGGAATGTATGGAACTAAACATTTAAGATCCTAGGTATGAAGCAATATAACGGACTCCAGCTCCAGTAACTTGGACTGGGTTGGTTAGCTTTGGTAGGATAAATAGAGGAGGATTGTCGGGTCATAAGCAATTAGGTAACGAAAAGGCAAAACACACATAATTCGAATGTTGTGATTTAGGTCACCTTCAGCTACAAGGAGATTTTTTCTGGAACAGTTTCAATTTTGTTGACATAATTTCCATTTATGGAACCCATTTTAAAACTTGTGGAGTGTATATATTTGGCATCTTCATTGTGATCTGAACTTCAACGTCGTGTCTATTAATTTGTAGAGGGAAGACCAGATCGAACAGGATTGCGGTTGTCCAATGAGCTGGCCAAGCTTGATGTTCCTGTGAAACTACTAATAGATTCTGCTGTGGCATATACTATGGATGAGGTGGACATGGTTTTTGTAGGTGCAGATGGAGTTGTGGAAAGTGGGGGCATAATCAACATGATGGGAACCTACCAAATTGCACTGGTTGCACACGGTATGAATAAACCAGTTTATGTCGCTGCTGAAAGCTACAAGGTATATTTGCAATTTGCTAAGTTGGACTTTATGTTAGCTTGCACTCATCTTTTTAGAAAGGTTGCTTTGAATTTGTGTGTAATTAATGTCTTGTTTGTTATGCTTTTCTGCAGTTTGCTCGTCTCTACCCTCTTGACCAAAAGGATTTAGCCCCTGCTTTACGCCCTATTGATTTCGGTGTACCTATTCCATCCAAGGTTGAGGTTGAAAGGTCCGCGCGGGACTACACCCCTCCTCAATACCTGACTCTGCTTTTCACAGATTTAGGTGTTCTTACCCCATCTGTTGTCAGTGATGAGCTGATCCAGCTATACTTATAGTAACCCATGTATATCTATATCTCTTTTTGTCTTCTTTACAAATCTTGGCTTATATTCAAGATCATGTATTTTACATGAAACAATTTTGTGACAAGCACGTGTATCGTTTCAATTAATTTGGGGTGGCTTATATTCAATTAATTTGCGTATCTATGTGGCTACACGTAATCTGTTCTTTCTTTGACTTTCGAAGCATAACGCGAGTTCTGTCAGTGAGAGGAATAGAACTGCATTCCGTTTTTTTATGTCGTTTTGAAACTTGGTGAATAATTAAATTTTAAAACAATATGTGAGGTGTTATAACTCTGTTATTTTGATCTGATATTCAGAGGACGATGAAAGTTATGTCGTCATTGTTAATGCCTTTTATTTTAAGAACATTTTTTAGTTAATATTATTATGTCTCGTGCACACTGATGGCCGAACCCTTTGCGAATTGTTGCACGTTCTATGGTTTTCATGATTAATGATTGTTTGAAGAGATTGCTGACTTTTAGGAAGTAAACCGTTGTCAAGATTTATTTCTTATTTTAATTTCAAGGAAAGTATGTTTTATTTTCTGAAAATGTTTCTGATTAAAAAATCTTAAATCAATATACGTAACGTGAATAAGGAAACGGAACATTGTTAAATCCAATTGATATCGAATGTAGATTATAGTAGAATGTCGTAAAAATTCTAGGGTGGTGTTGGTAGTCCAAGATTGTGTAAACATTGAACTTCGATGACCTTCACTAAGCATAATCATGAATAATATAAATGCAATAATTTGACTTTTTGAGCTAAGAAAAACCAATTAGGCCAAAAAGCAAATGAAAAGAAAAAGTTGTTCCATAAGAAACAAAAAATAAAATATTGTTTGCTAAATGTAAAATGTGGTTGATAGTTAATAAATGAGGGAATTGTGGCAACACATGTTTTCTGTATCTGTGAATGTTTTGTCAGTGTGTTCGTGAATTTGATTGACATTATTATAACATAGACACATACACTAGGTCCTACTCTTTCTGTTCACCTGAGAGAGAGAGAGAGAGAGAGAGAGAGAGAGATCACTCTCACTTCACTTGAGCTGAATCTCATTCTCCATGGCTTCTCCCTATCATCTCAGAAGAAGCATTCTGGTTTTGCTGTTAGTGACAGCTTCAGCTTGGGAAGAAGAGAAGAAAACATTCATAGTGCAAGTGCAGCACGATGCGAAGCCTTCGATCTTCCCCACGCACAGGCACTGGTACGAATCATCACTGGGGGAGGCCACCTCCATAATCCACACCTACCAAACAGTCTTCCACGGATTCTCTGCAACTCTCTCCGCCGCGGAGGTGGAGAACCTGGAGTCACTCTCCCACGTCATAGCCCTCATACCCGAGCAGGTGCGCCAACTCCACACCACGCGCTCCCCTCACTTCCTCGGCCTCAACACCGCCGACAGGGCTGGCTTGCTAAAGGAAACCGATTTCGGCTCCGATCTCGTCATCGGACTCATCGACACCGGCATTTCACCCGAAAGCCAGAGCTTTAACGACCGCGACTTAGGCCTCCCTCCCCCCAACTGGAAGGGTCAATGCGTCGCCGGAAAAGGCTTCCCCCCCAACTCCTGCAACCGCAAGCTCATCGGAGCCCGCTACTTTTGCGGCGGTTACGAAGCCACCAACGGCAAAATGAACGAAACACTCGAGTACCGTTCTCCGAGAGATACCGACGGTCACGGTACCCACACCGCTTCCATCGCCGCCGGCAGGTACGTCTTTCCGGCCTCCATCATGGGCTACGCCAAGGGAATGGCCGCTGGGATGGCTCCCAAGGCTCGCCTCGCCGTCTACAAGGTCTGCTGGAACGCTGGCTGCTACGACTCCGACATCCTGGCCGCATTTGACGCCGCCGTAGCCGACGGTGTTAACGTGGTCTCTCTGAGCGTCGGGGGCGTGGTGGTGCCCTACCACCTGGACGTGATCGCTGTGGGGGCCTTCGGAGCCTCGGAGGCTGGCGTGTTCGTGTCTGCTTCGGCGGGGAACGGCGGTCCCGGCGGGCTGACGGTGACGAATGTGGCACCGTGGATGACGACTGTGGGGGCCGGAACCATAGACAGAGATTTCCCGGCGGATGTTATTCTGGGGAACGGGAAGGTGATTGGTGGAGTGAGTGTGTACGGTGGGCCGGGTCTGAGTCCGGGTCGGCGGTACCAGCTGGTGTATGCTGGGTCTGACGGTTACTCTTCCTCTCTCTGCTTGGAAGATTCCTTGGACCCTAAATCCGTGAGGGGTAAGATTGTTGTATGTGACAGAGGCGTCAATTCAAGACCTGCCAAAGGCCTAGTCGTGAAGAATGCTGGTGGAGTTGCCATGATTTTGGCCAATGGTCCCTTCGATGGAGAAGGTCTGGTAGCTGACTGCCACGTCCTCCCGGCCACCTCCGTCGGTGCTGCTGGGGGCGACCAAATTCGAAGATACATCTCGTTGGCCTCACAGTTACGGTCGCCACCCACCGCAACCATTTTATTCAGGGGCACGAGGGTTGGGGTTAAGCCAGCGCCAAAGGTGGCCTCTTTCTCGGCCAGAGGGCCTAATCCGGTTTCCCCTGAGATTTTGAAGCCCGATGTGATTGCGCCTGGATTGAACATTCTTGCGGCATGGCCTTCTTCCATTCCTCCTTCTTCCCTTCCTTCTGACCACCGTACCACTGACTTCAACATACTCTCCGGCACCTCTATGGCCTGCCCTCACGTCTCTGGTTTGGCTGCTCTTTTGAAAGCGGCCCACCCTGACTGGAGTCCCGCCGCCATAAGATCTGCTCTCATCACCACTGCCTACACTCTCGACAATGGAGGAGGTGGAGGGACCTTGTTGGACGAGTCCACTGGGAATGCTTCGTCGGTCTTCGATTATGGGGCTGGCCACGTTCACCCGGAGAAGGCCATCAACCCCGGTCTGGTCTATGACATTTCCACCTACGATTATGTCGATTTCCTCTGCAATTCCAACTACACTGCCCACAATATTCGGGTTATCACCAGAAAGGCCGCAGACTGCAGTGGAGCAAAGAGGGCCGGTCACGCTGCCAATCTCAATTACCCCTCTTTATCTGCTGTCTTTCAACAGTATGGCAAGCAAGGCTCACGCATGTCTACACACTTCATTAGAACTGTCACCAACGTTGGAGACCCCAACTCCCTTTACAAGGTTACTGTTGCAGCCCCTGCCGACACCGAAGTCACTGTTGAACCGGACACACTGGCTTTCAGGAGGTTGGGTCAGAAACTGAACTTCCTTGTGAGGGTGCAAACCAGGGAAGTGAAGCTTTCACCCGGGAGTTCAACTGTCAAGACTGGCTCCATAGTTTGGTCTGATGCCAAGCACACTGTCACCACTCCCTTGGTTGTCACCATGCACCAACCTCTCTGATCTAAAACTGTTTGTTAGTTCGGGGTTTGGTTTAGGTGAGTGTATAAATTTTGCACTTTCCATATTCTTACCTTAGGACTCTGTTTATTCTTAAATTAGTTGCTGTTCCACATAAGTATGTATGTATAATGGTGAAAGCGAAACGTTTGTGAGATGAAGGATGGATGGTACGAAACATCGTGGAGGCGTATATATTCTTCTTTCATGTTTGTAAAATTAAGAATGAATGAAGGAGTGTCTGTAGGAAATGGTGTGATGAGAAGAAGAGGAGAATAAGGGAAAGATTCGTATCCTTTTACAGCAATTTTTGTTGGATGGTTTCGGAGTGATCCCTTTCTTTTGCTTAGTCAAAGATTTTGCAAGCACATGTGCACAGACACGGTAATCCTTGATGCATATAAATCTTTGTAGGCCACGCTCATGAGACAGTGAAACTGGACATATTCTCATTACTTTTTTTTGTTGTTTTATGTGTATTATAATAACCACAATCTGTTTACTTTTTAAAAGTAGCACCATTCATCATCACCTTCTTATGAATTCAACATTTCCACGGCACTAACAAAATTAACATTTAGTAACTTGGGATGTTATATATTTCTAAGACAAAGGAAATATTTTGTTTATGAAATTTAAAATAATAATTTTCAACATAATTCTCTCTTATTCTGAAGGTGTATGATAAGTTTTAAATTAGTATAGGAATACAGGTAATTTAAAATAATTTTCATATTTCATGTTCATAAAAAATATCATTAAAATACAATTTAGATGTTGCATGATATTGATATATCAAATTAAAATTTTAAAAGACTTAGATATAAAAAATAAGGATTGAAAAACTAAATAAGAATGTTATGATTTATAAGAATTGTTTTGGTATGTAAAGACTGGTCACTTCAAACGGGTGGTAGTCTAATGTCTTAATTTCAAGTCTTCGTGTTTGTTAACACCAATATAGGAATTACCTATTAAAAGTTTTCTTTTTTTATCTCAAAGTTAATTTGGATTCAAATGTAAGGATGATAAATCTATAATTAATGTATCACTTATCACCGATTCCAATTTATACTTTTTTTCTAAAGGTTTATTATTATTATTATAATTGGTCTAAATAAGCTTAAAACCTTAATTATTAATCTAATAAGGATTATTTGACTGTCTTAAATAGTTTAGTTTTTCTATTAAAATAACAAGTTTGGATTCAATCAATCGATTGCTTGGACTAGTCTCATTCCTTAACCTGATAGTCCATAATGTACACAAGTCTCTCAAACCTGATAATTGTTTAAGGTTATGTAAAGAGGTTTGGTTTGTTATGTATTGTTCTTTGCTTTAATCCACTCGAACTCCCTATCATTCGTGCTTGCTAATTGTAAAGGGATGTGAAGCATCAGGTCGTTTGGATCGTAAGGCCACATTGTCAGTTAGGTTATTCGTTTTTATAAATGGAGACAAAGTTGTCCCGTCATTTTCACTTTTTCTCCTATTGTTGTGTCTTTATTGTTCGCTTTATGCTTAAGGTAATAATAATGTTAATTATTCGTCTTTTTTTGTCTGAGGAGTCTTTTGGTTGGAATGATCAGGGGTATGTGGATGATTCCTTGTTGTCAATGCCATTATTTAGATAACCAGAGATTGACCAAGTGAAATTTAGGCAGTACGACCACAATTGTACATACTAGAGACGAGAAAGAAGACTTTACCTCAAATGATATTGTCACGAAGATTAAGGTTGATTTCTTTGATGAGGGGGAGGAAGTGAATCTTCCACTCGTCCTAGGTTATGACTGACATCCCACAAGGTTTGTGAATATTTGACTAGCTTTCACTAGGGTGTCGAACATGCATATGTGCTTGGCGACAACATAAAGGATCGCATGCTTGAGTTACGACTCTACAAGGGAAACAAGTGGATCTGTCATGGCAGGAAATGTTTTAAACTGGACTTTTTTTTCATGTACGTCTACTTGTTCGTCGATGTGCTCGTCAAGATATTTTTCAACGAGTGTCAAATGGAGGTGTTGCACGAATTTAATATGGCGTCTACTCAACTCCACCTGAATGACTGGGTGACTAATGGCTAATCAAGTCTTTTGAGTTTTATGCTTGACACTGGATTTGACACCTATATCCTAATGTAGGAGCTAAAATGCTTCGTTGGGTTGATTAGTCACTTTAATGAGGGTGATCGTCCAACTTCTTAATTTCAAGACTTCCTCGTGAACACGAGTTACTGACCATAACATTGACCATAACATGTAATTAATGTTGTTTGAATTCAAATGCATGAATAATAATATGTAATTAATATGCACTTACCACCTTACCATAACTCCAATTTATTGTTTTTTTTAATGGGCTTTTCATTATATAACTAGTCTATTTGTGATTCAAATTGACTTAAACCTTGATTATTGGCCTAATCAAAATTAGTTAGATGTACGAAGATAACAAATTTATGTTTTGATCGACCAAATACTCAAATTAACCCTATTCCTTAACTAGTTCATATTGTATAAAAATATTTTAATAGAAATGACTTAATGAATTTTCAAGCTTTAAAAGAATCTTGTAGAGATTAAAAAATTAAGAAAAATTATAAGAGATTATAAAAGTAAGAAAATTTAGATAAAAAGCAAAAGGACTATAATTGTATTTTATATTAATTGATTCTAACTACTTTCATTCAAGTCTTTTTAATATTTTTCTATTATTACAGGTCATAAAATGGGTGTATTTTGGAACAATAGCCAATAATTTCGTCAAAACGGAATTGATTTTTTTATTTTTGTTTTTCTAAATTATTTTATTTTACGTTTTTAGATTTTGTTTTATTTTATCTAATATTATATACATAAATATTTTCTATATTTTTGATAAATTACTTAATATTTTTAATTAAATAAAATTAAAATAATAATAATTTTAAATGTTAACTTATTTTATTATAATTAGTAATTAGAACTTAATGTTAGTGATTTATATTATAATATTGTTGAATATTTAGATTTTCAAATAAATAATAAAATAATTAATTTTTATTACCAATAGTTTTAATGGGTTAAGTAGAAGAAGTTAGCCGCCTATGAATTTAACGGCTTAAACAAAACATCCAATCACTCTACCAATCCTAAATTCTTTATTTATGTTTCTTTCAAAACTATATAATCGAAGTTACAGTTTTTGTTATTTGGTAAAATTAAAGATGAAGATTCGGCTGTTATAATTCAACTGAAAGTTAACCATAACAACGTTGTTCACAAGAAAGTGAAAGTTATTAAACGGTGTCCCTGGATGTCTACACTGTACTCAATAAGTGAAGAAATAATTTATGATGAAAATCATATTGATATTATGAAAAAATTAATTAAAAAACCTAATACAAAAAAAAAATTTTTAAACTTTTATTTTAATTTAATAAATTACTGTAGTAAATTTTATTGTATCACTTAAACGTTTTGTCAATAGAGTCGTTCTTGTGTAAAAAGGCCGAGTATAAAAGGAAAACAAATGAAGAGTTAGTAAACAAAGAAAACGCAGAATAGAAATAGCAAAAACCTTGATTCGCAGCATTCAACCAAAACCGAGTCTTTGGATATTCATTCATAGCTTTGTCGTTTTTCATCTGACCCATGTGTGGAGGAGCTATTATCTCTGACTTCATTCCGGCGGCGGTCACTGCCAGGTCTCGCCGGATCACCGCCGGTTACCTGTGGTCGGATTTGAAGAAACGGACATCTGAGGTCATCCACTCGGACGATGACTTCGAGGCTGATTTTAGGGATTTCAAGGACGATTCCGACATCGAAACCGACGTCGACGCCGACCACCAAGTCAAACCCTTTGCTTTCTCCGCCTCTTCTCGTAACTTCTCTCTCTTCTTCACAATTCTCTTTTTTTCCCCATTTCTTTCGTATGCAAAATTATCAATGTCTGCTTTTTTGATTGATTTTTTCGGACCAATTTTTATTCATGCACTGGAATGGAAATGAATTTTGTTGGGCATCATGTGATATGATTTTCTGGACCCACAATTTTAAAGTGAATCTAATATGTGATTTTCGTTTATGGAGTTGATAACAGGGAATTTTATTTTCTAGATCTGCTAAAACTCTTTGACTCGTTATGGATCCCGGGTTGATTTCTTGAATGATTTGTTTTTTTGGGAGAAATGCTTCTTCTTTAGGAGTGTATGTTTATCCATTTTTCGTACAAGAGTTCACTTTCTACTGATTTTAACTCAAGGATCATTTTGTGGATTTTGTTGAAATTGATTGATGTTTCATTTCATCATGCTGTTTTGTTGTTATCACAAGCTACAAGCTGTTCTGTCTCTCGGTCGCACACCACTGCAGCTGTTCTTTCTCAGTGTAGTGGGTGGTAACCTTCGCCTTGATTAAAAAACTAAACTAAAAATGATTTTTACTTTGTTGGTGAGACTTCTAAAGTCCTCGAAGGGTTTTTGGGAGAATTGGAAATTTTCTTATATGATCCATGTATGATATCATTATTGTTCTTTTCTTTGTTTAATGGTTCTGAGTGTCTGTTTTCCTCGCCGTGAAATGTGTTTAATAAAGAGCGGGCAGTGAAATCTGTGGCATTCAATGGTGGAGCTGAAAAGTCTGCTAAGAGAAAGAGGAAGAATCAATATAGGGGAATACGTCAACGTCCTTGGGGGAAATGGGCAGCTGAAATCAGGGACCCAAGAAAGGGCGTTCGTGTCTGGCTTGGAACCTTCAACACTGCTGAAGAAGCAGCAAGAGCTTATGATGCTGAAGCACGGAGGATTCGTGGCAATAAAGCCAAGGTGAATTTCCCTGAAGAAACTTCCGTGAAACGTCCTAAGTTAAATCCACTGGGAAATCGGAAGATTGTTCAACCCAATGTTCACAAGTTCAATGCTGGGAACAATCAGAACGACCTTCGTTGGCCTATGGATCTGGTGGAACAGAAACCCCTAGTTAACCAGTTTGCTGACATGGGTTCCTTCCCCGGCAGTGGAAATGGGCTCAGATCACTGCCTTCGACTGATAATGTGACCCTTTACTTCAGTTCAGATCAGGGGAGTAACTCATTTGATTGTGCAGATCTTGGGTGGAGTGAAAAGGCTCCCAAAACTCCTGAGATCTCATCCATGCTTTCTGCTCCTTTGGATTGTGATTCTCATTTTGCACAGGATGCCACCCATCAGACTAAATCTCAGGATGTGGTATCTATGCAAGATGATTCTTCCAAGACACTCTCTGAGGAGCTTGTGGATATTGAATCTGAGTTGAAGTTTTTTCAGATGCCTTATCTTGAAGGGAGCTGGGACGATACTTCATTGGAATCCTTGCTATCATGTGATGCAACCCAGGATGGTGGAAACCTGATGAACCTTTGGAGCTTTGATGACATTCCTTCCATGGCTGGCGGAGTTTTCTGAGCAGCGTTTTGTTGGCCTCCTCCCTGTGTATTTAAATAAGCTGCACATCATTTTTCATTTTTCTTCGGAGTTCATTAATTTTGTTTGTGTTTTTGTTGCATTTATTCCTCCCAAGTACACATCCCTGCTTGTGCTTGACAAAAATATGATGTTATTTCCATTTTTCTTGCTCTATGGAATGGTCGTGAGCTCTGTTGAGGATAGAGTTGAAAACAATTAACTCGCTCAGCACGAGTGAAGTTTATTAATCTCTTGCTTTTAAATTATGGGACTATATATAGCTATTTAGGCGCTCTTTACCCTGTCAAAGTCCATAGTATTACTGATGTTGCAGGGCGATTATAATATGATCTGTGAAACAGTCTTGGCTGCTGATATTTTTGAACTCGGTTTTTTCTCTACGGTTATCCTCTTGCGAGAAAATTTGAAGGATGAAAAAGAGCACTATGATGAGCAAGATGAGAAAATTATAAATATTTGATTTCAATAATTTTGTTAGTTTGGTATGTAAGAGATCGAGAAGTTTACCGAATCAAAGTTTTTCAATTCCATTGCGTAGAAGTCTAAAATGTCGGGAATGATGAGGTTACGATTGTTGTATATGATGTATGATGTAGAAATATGGTGTTCTTTAAACAATCGTCTTCAATGTCAAAAGCAGCAACACAATGTCGTATGTTCTGAATAAATTGTAGATGAAATTTAGAGAATATAATGACAAAATAAATGAAAAAATATCATGTAACCAAATTTGTAATTTAGTCAAATTATCCACAACAACTTAAATCTCCCAAAATAGTCTTTCACAAAGGTACTCTTCTGTGTGTGTAACAAATTCATTTGAGCTATCTTTTTAACACTATGAAATAATATTTTAGTAATATTAATTTTATAAACTACTTTCAGCAATCATAATAATAATATAAGTATTGTCAATAATATTTTAGAAATAAAGGATGTATTTGAAAAATAACATACTTTTTTATGTAATTTATAACTTTATGGTAATATTATTTTTAAAACAAATCAATAATTGAATATTATAATACTCATACGTACTTAATCTTAGCATTAATATACCATTTTCTTAATTGATTCTTTACCCAATTTTCAATTGTTCTATTACTACAATATAAGACAACCTAATCTCGCTAACAAAAATAGTAACCAGCATAACAAAAATTATCATCTAATAATAATAACAATTATTATTATTATTATTTATTAATAATTTGTTTCAAAAATTATGAAGACCATTTAATGTTTTGAACAACTTGGAGACTACGAAAACTACCTTATTACCATGTCCTGTTAATTATCTTGTTTTGTAGGTTTGAAAGAAACGGACATTTCGGTTATTTGATTCAATATCATTTTCTTAGAAGTTGTATTTCTTCTTGGATATGGTTCGAGGGTAATGACTTATTCCATTATTTTAATTTATTTCAGTTTTAAAACTATTTTTAAAAATAATAAGTATTCCGTAAAGTAATTAAATTTATTCAAGACTAATTGTCTCACTCAATGAAAAAATATATAATTATAAAATAAAAGTAATATGCAGAAATAATTTAATCAACCTTAATTTAGTTTAATGACAATAAAATCATTAAAATTGTACATCTTAAAAAAGTAATTGTAATATGTCAACATTGTTTAGAAGATGGTTTAGAAATAATGTATTACGTATAAGATTAATTAAGAAATTTAAGCATTACTTAAAAATATATAATTTCAAATTTTTATATTATTAATTAAAAATTAACAATACCATGTTATGAAAAAAAAAGTATTTGGTAAATATATCATAATTTTAATTGAGAATTCAGAAACTTGACCATAAATTAAAAAAAAATTATATTTCTATTTAGATTGTATTTTTTTATCATGTATTTTTCTTTATTAATATCATTTCTCCTAGGAACTAATTTTTTATTATTTTTATTCTGGATGATGATGGGCTTTATAAACACGAGTTTCGTTCTATTGAGAAGATGAGATAATTGAAGTTAAACGCTGATGGCAACTTCAAAATCCAGTTTCTGCTTCCTAGTTTTCTTGGTTAGCAATGGAATAACACTCAGCTTTGGTGACACATGCCAGCCAAAAGAAGCTGCGTTATTTGTATTTGGAGATTCAATATTTGATGCTGGAAACAATAATTACATCAATACCACTGCTGATAACTACGCAAATTTCTTTCCATACGGAGAAACCTTCTTCAACTATCCAACAGGCAGATTTTCTGATGGTCGCATCATTCCAGATTTCGTAGGTACATAAAATTGTTCTGTTTTTCTTTTACCAACTTCCTTAATGTTTCTACACATTCATGCTTATTATTGTTGCAGCTGAGTATGCTAAGTTGCCTCTAATCCAACCCTATCTGTTCCCTGGTAATCAACGATACGCTGATGGAGTCAATTTTGCATCTGCAGGAGCAGGGGCTTTGGTTGAAACCCATCAAGGACTGGTCTGTTGCATTGCATGGCATGCTATTGTTAGCTCTTTTGACTTGCTCATTTTGTATCCAACTGCAAGCATTTTGATGTTTAATTTGCAGGTGATAGATCTTAAAACTCAACTAAGTTACTTCAATAGAGTCAGCAAGGTGTTGAGGCAAGAAGTGGGAGATGCAGAAACCACAATCCTGCTGGCCAAAGCTGTCTACTTGATTAACATCGGAAGCAATGATTATGAAGTCTACCTCACACAAAAATCTAGTGTCATTACTCCAGAGAAATATGTAAATATGGTAGTTGGTAATCTTTCAACAGTGATTAAGGTGAGTTGATGAAGCATAAAAGTAGAACTAGCTGTAATGAATATTTATCTAACATGAAGAACATGATCAGGGGATACACAAGGCAGGAGGGAGGAAATTTGGGGTTCTCAATCAGCCAGGTATGGGTTGTGTTCCATTCGTTAAGGCTCTTATGAATGAATCTAAAGGCTGCGTGGAAGAAGCTTCAGCACTAGCCCAACTGCATAATAAGGTTTTTTCAGTGGAGCTTGACAAGTTAAAGAAACAACTAACAGAATTTAAATATTCATACGTGGATTTCTTTGATTTATCATTAGACCTTATAAGCAACCCTTCAAAATATGGTAGGTATATAGTTTGAACAAATTTATAGTGATAAAGAGAAAAGTTAATCTGATTTGGTTGTGATTGTGGTTGTTGTAAAGGTTTAAAAGAAGGCGATGTGGCATGCTGTGGCAGCGGGCCTTACAATGGATATTTCAGCTGTGGAGGGAAAGGAGCTGTGAAAGATTACAACTTGTGTGCGAATCGTAGCGAGTATGTGTTCTTTGACTCAGTTCATCCCTCTGAAAGGGTTCATCAAATTATTTCCCAGTTCATGTGGAGCGGCAACTCAAGCATTGCAGGCCCTTACAATCTTAAAATTCTATTTCAATTATAATCCAACCATGTTCAGATAAATTACCTTGTTCATGATTGTGACATCTTGATGGTAGCAGTTGTTTCATTTGATCCATTTGGGATAGATATGTGGTAGTTGGTGTATTAAAAAAGGCCACTGCCAAAGGCAACATCGAACTTATCAGCTAGCTAGCAAACATGCATCATACACAGTGGAAAACTTTGTGCCAGCCCAAATATAATAATAATTGGAGAATAAATTTTGCAACCCCAGTTTCAAGGAGTTGAAAAAATCTAATTACAGTACAAACTCTCAAAGTAAATGAATTGAGCCAAGTTTTTACTATTGGACTCATGTGGGTGAGCTTTGCTTGTGGAGCTTATTTACCGAGTTTATGCGCTTGTTTTTGTTAATTATATAGGTATTATGTTGTATACATTCTCTATTCTTCTTTCAGGATAATTCTTACACATTAACAATGTTCATTCATTCTCTTGCAAGTCTTTGTTCATGCATGCAAAGTCTTCATTTGAAGCACTGAATTTCTTTTGTCAACATGTCGGTCAGCAAAGTCATGTGTTTATATAAGAGTTATTGCTAGAGAGTTGTTATTTCTTGATTTTGTCAAGTTTCTGACTATTCGTCCTGTTGTGTCACCTTCTATTTCGTTGTTCTTTATGTTTTTCTGGGTTATCATGAAAACCCAGAAATTCGCCACCACTTAAAGAGCATTTTCTTGGGTCGAAAATCATATCATGATAATGTACCTCGCTTGCCCTCGACTACGACAACACTTTATTCACTTTTTTTAAAAAATTAGAACACTACGACTTCCTCTATTATTTGGAAGCCTAATTCTATGCTTATGGGGAAACTTAAATGAGAAAATATTTAGCAGATATTTTATTAGTAGTATTATTGGTAGTAATATGGGTAAACATAAATGTGAGAGTATTTAGTAGCAATAATTTCTACTTCCACCTAGAAGCATGAGTTTTGTTATTTAGATGTTGATGTTGATGGAAGATGGAAAATGGAAGATGGAAGAGTGGAGGAGGGGAGTTCTTCTAATGTTGCATCTAATAACTCTAAAAAGGGAGATGATGAATATTAAACGAAAAAATATGATGGAGCTGATTATTAATTTTTAAAACTTTTAATATTATTGTGATTGAACGATTGTGTAAACAAAAATTATTTAAGTATAAACATGTTTTGATATATTATAGAAAATTCAAATGCAGGCAGGAATATTATATTCAAATAAATGATAAATTATTCAAATACAATCCGACATTGTGACATGATGTTATGTTTAATTATTATTTTCGGATTATATTTTTTTTTGTTAAATTTTTTTCAAATTATTGTTTTTTTAAATTTATAATTTTATATATTATTTATTATTTATGTAATTTTATTTAATTTTTTTATTTTTATTTATGACCAGGAAGACCTTTCTCGAAAGATTTTCCTTTGACTAGCTTTTTCCTCGACCAACATCACCACTAGCATCACCAACACTCACCACTAACACCACCAATACCAATACGCAACACAACAACTATTCTCTAAAACCTCAAAACTCTCAACTTAGAATATAATAAAATAATGAAAGATGCTACTTTCGCAAGTGAAAAAATGGAAGAACGAGAGATGGTGCATGCACGGTTAGGGTTTATACAATATGCAGTAGAGTTAGTGGTGATTAGGAAATGGTTAATAGTTAAGAGATCATTATGCCATCATTACTCTTATTTTGATTTTAATTAATGAAGGATAAATAGATAAAACGAGAAGTAAAGGATGATATTAGGGAGATGAGAGAATGACTCAACATTTAAATATAATGACTCTTTTTTTTTTGTTTGCTCAAGACCCATGCAATCCCTACGTTTCCACTTAATAATTTAGGTAGATTATAACACGATTTATAAGTAGAACGGACCTATCCAACGTCAGCAATATATCTTAACATGATATTTATTATTAGTTTGAATTTATTAAAAATCTAACTAATAATAAAAACATGTTAAAAACTAATGTATTACAAAAATTATGCTAGACCTCACCAATTTTAAATTAATTAATATAGAAAATTCTATTCTCTATGTATTAAGATAAAAAAGGAAGTCAACAATGTGAATCATATGTAATGCTCTGTAACTTAACATAGAAGTTATATTTTTGACTAGAAGAGCTTATTATTCATAATTAAATGAGGAATAAAAAATCAGTGCAGACCAATTCTCCGTTGATTTAAATCTGTGCACATGTTTCCACAATACATTTTCAATATTTAAATTATTTACTGATATAATGCTAGACATTTAGTTTTCCTTGTGCATGAAGTCAAAGTAGCCTATATATACACAAGTTGCAGACTGTGACATTAGACGTTAGAAAATTGAAGTGAAACATCATGGCAAGTTCAAACTTCAGTTTCTGTTTTCTAGTTTCTTTAGCAACCTATGGCATGAGTTTCTGCCTAAGCCTGGGTGATGTTTGCCATCCAAAAGAACACGCAGCATTTTTTGTATTTGGAGATTCATTATTTGACGTTGGAAACAACAATTACATAAATACTACGGCTGATAATCAGGCAAATTACTCTCCATATGGAGAAACCTTCTTCAAGTATCCAACAGGAAGATTTTCTGATGGTCGTGTTCTTCCAGATTTCATAGGTATACAACAACTTTGCTTTTATGTGTTTAATTAAGACCAACCAATATCTCACTTCTTACAGCCTATTTCTACAATATTATTGCAGCTGAGTATGCTAACTTGCCTCTAATCCCACCCTATCTATTCCCTGGTAATCATCGATACGTTGATGGAGTCAATTTTGCATCAGCTGGAGCTAGGGCTTTGGTTCAAACCCATCAAGGACTGGTCTGTTATGTATTAGTGCTAACTATTTATTTCTTGTGGATGAGATTGAATGATAGCTGTATTCTTTTGACTAGGTCTTTAATTAACTTTGGTCCATGCCATCTGTTTTGATCTGACAGTGTTCAATTTGCAGGCGATAGATCTAAAAACTCAGCTTAGTTATTTCAGGAAAGTGAGCAAGGAATTGAGGCAGCAACTTGGAAATGCAGAAACCAAAGCTCTGCTTGCGAAAGCTGTTTACTTGATCAACATTGGAATCAATGATTATGAAATTTCTTTGTCAAAAAATTCAAGTAATTCACGCACGGATGAGAAACATGTAGAGATGGTAGTTGGTAATCTTACATCAGTGATCAAGGTATGTAGCAGATTCTTCTTAATTACTAGGCTCTGCATCGAAGCGTCAAAGTTCAACTTTTTGCATAATGAGTAAATAAAACAAGTGCAGCATTATAATACGACGCATTGCATGAATTAGGGCATACACGAGGCAGGAGGAAGGAAATTTGGTGTTTTTAGCCTGCCAGCTGCGGGTTGTGTTCCATTCGTGAAGAGTCTGGTGAATGGATCAAAAGGTTCCTGCGTGGAAGAAGCCTCAGCACTGCCTAAACTTCACAACAGTGTGCTTTACCTTGAACTTGGCAAGTTAAAGAAAGAACTAGAAGGATTTAAATATTCATACGTGGATTATTTTACCATAACTTCTGATGTTATAAACAATCCTTTCAAATATGGTAAGTAGTGCATATATTTAGTAGATATATGATTTTGGTGGAAAAGGTTATCTGATTTAGTTTTTTGAAGTAAAGGGTTGAAAGAAGGCGACGTAGCATGCTGTGGCAGTGGACCCCACAGAGGATATTACAGCTGCGGAGGTAGAAGAGAAGTGAAAGATTACGAGTTATGTGAGAATCCAAAAGATTACGTGTTCTTTGACTCTCTTCATCCCACCCAAAGTGCTCATCAGATTGTTTCCCAGCTTGTCTGGAGCGGAAATCAGAGTATTGCAGGCCCCTACAATTTCAGATCACTCTTTCAACCATAATAATCTTCTACTTCTGTCTATTCAACATATGAAAAATATTTTTAATTTAATTAAATAAATTATTTCATGTCTCAGTTACATCCAAACAACCTCTTTATATATCTATTCCCACAAACATTAAAATAAACTTCCTCATTTATCTTAATTAAATATATTATAAACATTGTTTATTGTTAAATTTAATAAAAATAAGAAATCATAAAATGCTCTTAATTTTAATTTTTTAATAACCACGGAATAATTTATTTGCAAATGGACCTGATTTGATTCGTCCTATGGCATTCTTAATTAATACATATTTGCATTTCAAGTTAGAAGAGATAAAACGTATTTCTTTAATACTTTTCTTATTTATTTAGCGTATTTGTTATAATTCTGAAAATATTTTCCAGAATATAATCTTACTTGGAGTGATTTACAATGGATTGGTCTATTGATATCTTTAGTTTAACAAACAAAATATAAGATGAATCGAAAATCTCAACCAAAATCTAGAAAATGTTTCACCGGATCACACAAATATTATCGGACACGTGCTATTTACTCGTACAATTTATTGTCCGTGTGGCTACACAGAACGGAACCTTCTCGAAACACATTCCAACCATATATATATAAAGAAGTATTAAGTATTACCCTCCCATCTCAGCTGTACATCATTTTCGTCTGCAGTAAACTCTAATCAATAATCAAATATTAAAAAAATAGAAACATAGTTGTAACCTTAGTAAAAAAAGGAAACTGTGTAAAGAGGGTGCTTCTGGAGAGTTCTTAAGGTGGGTGAACTGTTTATGTTTATGTTTTCCTCTTTCCTCCTAATAAAAATGTGAAGAGGTTCCTTCATCCATCCATCCATGTCTTCCAATATTAAAAGTAACGAATGCATAAATAAATAAATAGAAAAATAAAAAATATTGAGTTTTGGTTTGATTTGATTTAATAAGTTGGATAGAAAGGAGTTTGGTTTGAGTGAAGAAATGGCGAAAGAAGGAGAGAAATGCAGTGAGGAGTTGTATGAGGTTCTGGGCATAGAGAAGAAGTGTAGCCCATCTGAGCTCAAGAAAGCCTATAAGAAGCTTGCACTGGTTAGAATGAATGGGCACATTTGATTTTAAGATTTTTGTTCTTGTAACTCGTTAGAATGAATTGAGTATTAAAAACAAGGAATTTGTTTTGTTTGATGGGATAGAGATGGCATCCAGATCGTTGTTCAGGGAGCCGCCGCGAGGAAGAAGGGAAGGAGAAGTTCCAGGCAATCCAACACGCCTATTCTGGTTGGTCAAATCTCTTTCAATTCAATTCATGTTACTTTCTTCCTTCCATTGTTAATTAGTTTCACTCTGTTTTTGCCCAGTCTTATCTGACGCCAACACGAGATTACTGTACGACATAGGTGTCTATGACAGCGATGAAGACCAAACCGTATCTACTCTCATTCTCTCTCCCCTTATCTTCTACAAACTAAATAAACAAATTTGCTTTAATATCACTGCTCCTTCTTTGACCTTGTTCTTGTGTAATGTAAACACTTTCAGTTTCCTCTCTCCCTTTCTTTCTTTCTTCCTTTATTTAAAAAATGATCTTTTTGTTGGTGTGGTGTCCTGTCGTCTGTAGCAGTTTTGTCCTGTTTCTGGGCTTTGCATCGTCCATTTTTCTTCTTCCTGGAGAAAAGGTACCATGTGAGACCAGTTAAAATCCTTTGTTTTCATCTTTACTTAGGAAAGCTAGCCAGGCACTAACTTTTCTAAGTTCAATTTGCATGCCACTGCTTGTCTTGTGTTGTGATCTACACGCAACCCAACCAACTGGTGGATCAAGTCCATACCAGAGTTTCCTACATGGGATATGGACTAAAGAGAATCAAAATTTGGTGGTGATTTCATTCTTAGGACTGTTCTTTTTGTAACGAGCCATTTGGTATGTTTGTTTGAGCAGGGCATGGGTGATTTCTTGAATGAAATGGCCACCATGATGACTCAATCAAAACCCAGTGTAAGTTATCTCTTTGTTCCAATCGTTCTCAACATTGCTGGGTCTCAACATTGCTGGGCCGAAAGTTTCACGCCTTTTTTTATAATGTTATATGGATGAAGTTAGAGTCTTGGTCTTTATCAAATACTAAGTTGTTGCCATCGCTTTTTCTGTTGTTTGACTAATGATATTCCCTTGGGCTTTTTATACTTGTTGCGGGGAATGATTCTTGTTGAATTCACTAAGATGCATAATGGGCTGTCAGAATTTTGAGAAGGCTATGGATGAAGTTTCATACCCAATTATTCTAAAACAGAAATTAAGTAAAGGGAGTTAAAGGCATATATTGCATTGCATGGATATAATGTGATAAACAAACACATGCACTCGTAGTTTCAAACCATGAATTAAATTCATGATATTTGTTGGTCTGGTCTCGTCTTAGTGGTGGGCCTCAATAACTAAGACGAGTCATGTGATAGATATGGTATTGATTTTATCATCGTACCATGGGTCCACCGTATGAGATTATGAGAGAAATTAGTCTCATATCATATGCTATGGTATGTGTTAGTATTGTTATTGTTGCTGATTGCATTGTATAGTGACTAATTGTGTGGGAAGTTCATACCGTTATGCATACAACGTACAGTACAAAGGTGTGTTACTTATGTTGTCTGGTCTTGAACAGCCACAGCAGCAGTTTGCATGCATCTATACTCTGTTACTAGCCTATTGGTCAATTCATATTTGATGACACTGGCTGGCTTGTGATGTGACATGACAGGGAAATGGGGAGGAGAGTTTTGAGGAGTTCCAACAACTCTTTGAAGAAATGTTTCAAGCCACTGCACCTGCTTCACCTACGTACATCATGACTAATGGTGAAGGTTCTAGATCAAATAAAAGTAATTCCACTGAAATTAATTTTGGAAAGACAGACAATACATCTGAAATCAATTCCAGCGACCAGAACTTCTGTTTAGGGGTTAGTATATTTATACAGCATTTTACGTTTTATAATACAAAATTCATGGCATACATGTGAATAAAACTGGAGAAGGCACGCAAATATGGCATTCAATGCTACCTGGGCCAAGAATTGCATGCAAATTTCATGTTAGCCTTGGGGGCCTATAGTGAATAAATGATGAAATCAGTTGGTAAACCTCAAGTTAGATTAGCATTGTCAGTGTGTTGTGTATTTTAAAGCAGATGTGAGTTTTGATGCCATAGGCTCTGCTTGAACATTGAAATTTGCTCGTAAAGATTTTGAACATCCTAGCTGTCCAATTGCATCTCAATTGTTGTCCATGTCATGGTTGTCATGTTATTTTCTATTAAAAATGAGGATACAAAGTTCTTGGGTTGGTAATGAATGTTAAGAGTTTGTAAAATGTATCTGCATTAGATATTATATACAATGACAATTTATTTTGTTGTTGACATGTGAAGGGAGGTGGAGAAGCTCCTAGATATGGAGAAGGGAATTCCATGAGGAGGAGGTAGCAGCGTATCTTGATGATCATCATCATGTTTCCTCTATGCTGTTCTATTGTTTTTATTATTCTAAGCACCGTATCTTGTTTTTATTATTCAAAATATATGTCCTCTGTTATGTTTACATTCAAATCAAACAATCTTATCTCTATTCAATTTCTCTTATTTCAAATTAAGTTTATTTCTGTTTACTTTTTATGCATTTTCAATCTTCAACGTTATGTATTTTTATAAAGTAAAAAAGCAAAAAGTTCTTTTAGCAACAATTTTTTTAACAAATGGTTCTTCAACGTTGAAGTCTTTAATAATAAAAAATATCAATTGGTTGTTTCATCATCATGGACAAAAATACATTATGATTTTGGTCTAAAAATGATATTACTCTTTCATGATTATTTTTGGTGTTAGTTACAATTACGTAGTATCTAAAGCAAAACTTATCGAGATCTTAAATTTAAGAAGGAAGTTTTATAAAAGAAATTATTAAAGCATAGTTGTCTTGAAAGTCTCTAAACCCATTGTCATGGCTTTGTTAAGTTTATACAAATCAGAAATTTATCATAAACTTCAAACCAAGGGTGGTTGTTGCATGGAAATGGTTTTTTGAAAGAAATTTCCATAACAAGTTTGATGACCAATCATATGATAAAGTCAATTTAAAATTTAAATAAATTATTTCTTAAAGTTGAATTAAGTTTAAAATTTATTTCTTAACTATTTGCGTTACTTTCCATTTCTCTTTTTCTTATTTTTTTTTTTTAATTGTTGTCAACTCGTTTTATTTTTTTCCTCTTTCTCTTCTTTCTTTCTTTTTTCCATTTTCTCTTTTTCTTTTTTACTAATTCCTAATTAATTTATAACTATTTAACGAAAAAAATCAACGCCCATTTATTAATAAATTTTCAAAATTTAATTTATAAGGAACTTTTAAAAAAGTATCATCGATTAATTTTATTACGCTAAAACAAAAAATTTTAACTCTCATATTTAACGAAAGAAATATTAATTGATAACAAAAATTGTAAATTATACCTGTAATAATTCTAAAATTCTCGCTTGTAAATCTTAAAGACAAATTTTTTAATAATTTTTTTTTATCATAATTTGGTCAGGAAAATAATATTTTCTTATATGCATTTTACGTGACTCGTTAGTATTTTTTTGGATTTGTATTATTTTATTTGTTTTGAAAAATTATTTCAAATAATTTTTAATAGTAAAAGCATTTTTATCATTATTTGAGAAATTAGTTCAAGGTTTTGAAAATAATAACAATAATTCAGGGTATCATTTAAACTAGAATGTTCATAACAAGGGATTTAAACACAGTTTATACAGTCGTAGTTTTTTGTGTTTTAGAGCTTAACCAAGCTACTGGAATACTCATAATTATTTGTTTTACTCATTGTACTTCACGGTGCTATGGTTCAAGAGTTCCACTGCAACATTGGATGACAATTTATTTCGTTATTAATCATTTTGTCAGTTGTATATAAAAAACTAACCACATCATATTTCGTTATTATACTGCACTGTCAATTTTTTTATATCAAAACAATATATAAAACTTAGAACATATAACGTACCACTTAATGCAACAACACATTCATGAAGCTGAGTTTTGTACTTCACTAATTGTACTACATAACAAATCCATGTAATCACGGACAATATCTGAAACTGACAACAACGATAAAACTGAAATTATGAAAGTTCTCAATTTGTTCCACTTTTAATGTGTGCTAAGGATGTGTCATCTACTGAACGTGTTGGAGGCTTGTTGGTAACAATTAGTATATTTCATTCAAAGTGGTAAAAAAAGTTCAGAAAATATATAACACCAACAGTGTGCATTCAAACCACATTTAATTACATTTGCCAACATCATACAGGATGTTATGATACTTCATGACCTGATTTCTTGTTCGAAATATAAGGATGAAGGACTGTCATTGTCTACATTAACTGGAAAATGCATATACCATTTTCTATATATAATGTCATCATTCATTTACAGTTATGAATAGAGAAAGGGTCATAAAAAATAGAGAAATGCAGAGCAAAGTATGTTTTACAAGTCATTTAGATGCAAAGCTTTTAGGACCCCATCCTATGAGACTACTACACCTATCTTTGAAGAGGTCCAAGTACTTTGTGCCATTGACATTAAAATTCAGCCAAGCTCAAAAACAACATTTATAAATAAATTAACCAGCTGCAATTCAAAGGAATTGTCTCTAACTAGGTAAAACATCATTCCTTATTTAATTAGCAGCAACATAATTAGTGGGCCTTAACTTACAACTAAACCTATATCCCAAAATCCTGATGTTATTATATGTATGACTATTTGGAGCACATTTCCAAATCAATTTGTACACCACTGTACACCACAGCTAATGAAAACAATGTTCAAGCATCAAGGCGTACTACCTGCCTGAAATTATTACAACTTGAAAATATTTTTGTTTCTTTTTTAATGCTTGGCGAATTCTAAGGGATTTCATAGGGTTAGTCCCGTATCTAGTAGTAGGGGTTATTGGCTGTTGCCATATGGTTTAATTCATTCACAAACAAAATATAATGAACATAAAAGATGGAAAGTATCTGTAAAATCTCTTTTATTATAATTATAGCAACATACTCCTCAACATCAATCATTAATTGAGGAAAGGTAGAAAAAAAAAAATCCCAGAAAGTTAAAAATAGATGAAAATCATTTTTATTCTTTTACAAACAATATATAAAAACATCTATGGATGGTCAGAAAACAAAAAATGTATTATATTATGTATGTAAAGACAATGCATGTGTAGAAAAACTAAAAGTATTTATTTTATATACTTGAAACATTTAGAGATCTAAAAGTTAAAATATTTGAAATATTTAAAAGCATTTTTTTTTTCATCAGAGTTAACCCTGGAAATATATATCCAAAAACTATGCTTTTAGTTACAAAGCTTCAAAATCTATAAAGAGGGAAATAATGAAATGATTCATAAAACTGAAATACTTCTGTGAGATAATCTGATATTCATTTGACTTGTAGTAGTTTAAAAAGTATATTTAAATGATGGAATTAGAATTTGGATAAGAATAAAGAAGTCTATCTACAGGGTAATGTTGGTAAGGTTGTGTAATGTCAAATAAAATGTTTTATTTTTTCTTATCCCTACATTTCTTGCCAATTTCAAAAGGAAACCTGTCTAGATGCCTTGCACGACATGAGATTGATTCCTCTTATTTCGGCAGAATTTACTGCTTAATCTACAAAGATTTAATGTATTTTTTAAACATACTATATAATGATATGATATCACTAGGCAATTTGTTTGTTTTTCTGTTTTCTTCAGTGATTTGTTTATTTTATTTCTTCAGAACAAACACTCTACGTCTGTCTCAGTTTTTAAATCTTACTCAACATAATTTGGACTCAAGGTTTTTAAAATAAAGTTGCTAATGCTTCTCTTTCTATAGATGCAGCTGAAGAAGTTGCTTTCGTATGATGACACTGTTGTGGTGTGCTTATGATGTGTGGTTTAACTCCATAAGAATAATATCACACAAAACTGTTATTTTCTTAACATATTGTCTGTGTTTGTGTATGTTGAATTTTGCAGGTTGCACCTTATTTAGAACACACATTATCCTTAACACCTTATCTACCCCCATTATCTTCAATAATTCTCCTAATAATATATCCTTAACACTAACATGTTATATCATTTATACATTCACATTTACAGACATACTTCTTTAAAAATCTTTCCTATAAATACAATGCCTATTTACTCATACAAATGAAATAAAAATACTTATGTTTCCTACTGTAAGAAAAATTATTCTTAAATGCAATAAAATTTCTAAAACTTCCCAAACCAACACATGACATCCTACAATTTATCATACAGAAATGGAGAAAAGAATTGGTTCTATTCAATTAACTTCTCATACCTCAGTTCGATTTCTCCTTTACTGCAACCTTATGTTCAAATTTCATGTATCTCGCTCTTCCGTTCCTGCATTGACTCTCTGACTTCCAAACTCGTTCTCTTAGTGCCTCTCACTAACCACCAATCTCGCTTGTCACATGGTGTTTCCGAAACTGAATAAAAAAGAAAACTTTGTCTCACGTCCTTGCCCCCTTTGGTCTAGGGTTTTCAAAAATGAATAAAAAAGACAAATGATGAGAACAGAAGAAAGGAATAGAAAGGGGACAAACCTGTGATGCTTCGCACTTCGACGGTTCGAACTCTTCCAATCACCGATCACATCCAGCCTATGGCAGCCATGGACTTCTCCCTTTTTTTTTTCTTTTTCGCTCTCTCTCAACCCTAACCAGACTTTCTCTTCCAAAATGAAAGCCTCCACCATACAAACGAAAGAAACCAAAAAGAATGAAAATTTCAATCAGCTTTCACACACCCCAAATTACAATTTGCCTTTATTGACATTCAAATGAGTGTCGATTTCTTCAGCTGTGTCAAACAACTATTTTCCTATTTATAAACCTGCAAAGAAAGTACCGTTGGAAAATTCTTAACGTTGCAAAATTTTAAACGTTGCATTATGAACGTTGCCAACGTCTTAAAATCAACGTTCCAAAATAATATAATATAATATTCAAATTAACGTTGCAAAAGTTACTTTCTATTGAATAAAATAATAATATTTTGCAATAAAATAATAATATTTTAAATTTAACAATCAATATTAATCAAATTAACCAAACCCTTTAAATTTAAAATTCTTAACGTTGCAAAATTTTAAACGTTGCAAAATTTTAAACGTCGCATTATGAACGTTGCCAACGTCTTAAAATCAACGTTCCAAAATAATATAATATAATATTCAAATTAACGTTGCAAAAGTTACTTTCTATTGAATAAAATAATAATATTTTAAATTTAACAATCAATATTAATCAAATTAACCAAACCCTTTAAATTTAACTCATTTTTAGCCAAGTATTACGGATTAAATCATGTTTAGTTGTCTTCTTTTTCTTTTTAGTATTTGATCATTCATTTTAAATTAAATATCTAATAAATTATAAAATATTAGTTTCAGTTTTGAGAAAAATATTACTTACATTTTTTTTACTGATATTATATATTATAGGTTTTTCATTATTATATGATAACAACATCTATTATCAATACATATATTATCATTATTGATTATTTAAAATTATATCATACATATTTTAATTTAATTTAATTAACATAAAAATAGTTAACTCTGAAAAAGAAAATAGTTAGGTACTTTTAAGATAAAAATAAACTATGTATTAAAAACTGTAACCTATTTAAGTCAAATATCGATATATATTTATGACAATCATAAAGATAAAAGATTTCTATCTAAGAAAATAAAATCTTCACAATTAAAAAATTATTAATTCGGCATATAGAAATACAATGTTGGCTCATTGATTCACAAAAAATAATTAGTATGTTAATGACCCGCACCCGCTAATTTATATATATTGAATTTTAATTTATTAATATCTTTAATAAAATAATTTATATTTATATATTAAATTATCCTATTAGAAATTAAAAATATTAATTGTCCCGATTATAATGATGGATTTGGGCAGCCTGGACATTGGACATGAACGCGGCATCGTGGGTTGAATCCTGGACTGATAGCCTCTTTCAATGCAACCGCAAAGTTTATTCTGTCTTCAAAATCTTACATTGCATTCTCGGCTTGCCCTTTCTTCAAAACCATGGAAAGCATATATAAAGTGGCTGAATGCATAAGATCTTTGTTTATAGTAACGTATAATAATTAAGAATTAGATATCATTTTCGTTGGATAAATTTTATTACGGTTTCATATTTAATTTTTAAAAATAAATAAATATAACATTTTTAATTAAATGTTGCTTAAGTTATGCATTTAAAACATTTTACACCTATTAATATATCACTTAAACATATTTATTGTCTACTAAAGACATTAAATTATCTTCAAAACATAATAATTAAATATTATATTTGAACTTTCTATTATAAGTAAAAGAATTACAACCTTATAAAACTATGATTGATGTAATTAATAACAAGGTTAAACTTAGTCACAATTTCGAAAATGTATGGATTTAATCATTTAATTAAAATTTATCAAATAAACTAAATAAATTTGGTTAAAAAATTAAGTTCATGTGTTTTTAAAATTGGAAAACTGGTCAAAGTTTCAAAAATAAACTAATTACAATTTTTATTAAAAATTAAGAAATTAAAAACATATTTGACCATTAATAATACAATATTTGAACATAATCACACATTACTTATAATAAGAGAGAAATTATCTCAGTAGATTTCATGGATATAGAACAAATTAAACAATTATAAGAGAAAGAGAAAATATGTAATAGAAAAAAAAGGGATCATAAAACTAAAACCTAAGAAAGAAAAAACAATATATATATATATATATATATTATTTGGGTTACCTAATAAAATGTGAGAATTTTTTTTATTTAAATGATACAAGATGAATACTATAGCATATATGGGGATAGATTCAAACAATACCTATAAAACGTATTTATTTGTCATGCTTAGAAAAAAATGACTGATCGAATGGTATAAAAACAAAAATTAGAAGTAACGTGGAATAAAAAATGACTATAAGTAAATTTTTATATTGATAAATAATTAGGAGCGAATGATTGTCTAGTTTTAATATTAGACTCATAAATACAATGATCAATTATTAACCATATTTCTAATTTAGGGTTAATTCACAACTTAAAGGAAGCATAATTGAGTGAGAAAGATATATATCTTGGGTTTTTCATCCAAAGTGGGTGATCTTAAACACTAATTTTAGAAGGATCAAAATAATATATTTAAAATTTATATATTTAATCATTATCATTAATTAAACAAAAGTACATAATTTAATATTAAAATTTTCTTGGATGTTTCTTCTAAAAAAAAATGATAGTTTTGAAGTTGTTTTTGATATGAATCTCATTTTAAATAAGTTTTTCTAATTTTATCTCTTTGATTTATTGGATATTCCCATATCTTTGATCCCATGTTTGAAAGTATTAATATGAAACTCTTCATTTGTTATTCTTTATAAGGACTAATTGAACAATTTAATTATTAGTATCATGTTTCAAAATAGGTGAAAGAAATTGAATTTGTTTTACTTTCATCTTCACATGTAGTTTCTCTTTTATCACTTTTAAAAAATGAATTTATTATTTTATTCTTTATCAATATAACTATTTAACAGCAAAGTTCAATATTTAAAAAATAAATAAATTATCAGAATTAACAACCAATTATGAAAAAACACATAATAGTTAACTTTTCCTTCTATGATCATTAAAAAATGTTATAAAAAAGGTTAATGAGATAAAAAACAATACTATAATATGAAAGTAGTATTTGATTATCAAGTAGGACAATAAAATTAATACAATCTTATCCATAAAAGCTTGTGATCATTTTTAATTTGGATTTTTTTGGAAATAAATACAATATTGGATAAAATAAATCAAAAAAGATTGCAGAATAAGATATAGATGATAGACATCACAATCAAACAAATTAAAAAATCAAGAAAGATTCGTCATAAAAAATTCAATCTTTAATAAAAATTAGTGTTTTATAATAAGAATAAAGAGAATTTTTACTTACAAGAAAACTAATTTCATATATAACCAACCAAGATGTTTATATATGTATTTTAAAAATATATAAATAGACTTAAACACGTAAGATTTTTAAATAAAAAACTTTAAAATAGAAATACAGACTTTGACTCATTGTCCGATGACTAGTCTCCCAACAAGTTCTTTCGTCAACAAATTTATCAAAATGTAATAATCAGAACTAAATGTTCACCTAAAGAAATATATTTGCCAATCAAACTTATTTTTGCTGAAAGTGATTACTCTTTCATGATTACTTTTGCTGTTAGTTACAATTACAAAGTATCTAAAGCAAAAAGTTTTATCAAGATCTTAAATTAAGAAGGAAGTTTTATAAAAGAAATTATTAAAGTATACTTGTCTTGGAAGTCTCTAAACCCATTGTCTTGGGTTTGCTTAAGGCCATGGCTTTGTTAAGTTTATCATGATCGTTCAAACTATGAGTGCTTGTTCATGTAGATGGTTTCTTGAAGATAATCGTTCCAAAAAACATTAGGTTTACTTGAAGAAATTTTCAGTTATTAGCAAGTGTAATGACCAATAATATGATAACAAAGTTTAATAATGAGAGAAAATGTTTTATTAAAATCATTCAAGTAGAGATAAAGTTAATAATATATAAGTAAATATAAATTTTATTTAACCAATGAATTTTGTAAAGTTATGATAAATTTAAAATCTAATTCATTTGTGAGAGGAAATGAGTTTATCACTTTTTGTCTTTTCTTTTTTAGTGATCTCATTTTCGTTTTCTTTTTTTTTTCTCTTTCTTTTTTTTTATTCATTTTTATTTAATTTATAACAAATATTTAATTAGATTTGACAAAAAAAATTAACCTTCATTTTATCAAAAAAAAAAATTCAAAATTTAATTATTGACTAATGTATTACAAATTTAATTACCAACAGTTTTTAAAAAAGTATTACTGATAATTTTTTTTATGATATGGTCAAACCTAAAACAAAAATTTCAACTCCTATTTTAATGATAAAATTTATCGAAAGAATTATTGATTAGTAATAAAAATTGTGAATTACTAATGAATTCATTATCTGTAATTAAAATCCTAAAATTCATAGTTAAAATTTGCTTGTAAATTTTAAGAAAATTTTTTTAACAAATTTTTTTTCATCGACATAATTTGGTCAGAAAAATAATATTTTGTTATAATGCATGTATTTTGTTTTACGTGACTCCTTAGTATTTTTTTTCGATTTGTGTTATTTTATTTGTTTTGAAAAGTTATTTCAAATCTTTTTTAATAAGTGTATTTTAAAATTTTAAAAAGTATAAAAACATTTTTGTCATTATTTGAGAAATTAGATCAAGGTTTTGAAAATAATAACAATAATTCAGGGTATCATTTAAAGTAGAATGTTGTAATCATATGACTAAATAGTTTTACAAAAGATTTAAACCAAGTTTATGCAGTCGTAGTTTTTTAAGTTTAAGTAAATGGAGCTTAAATAAGTTAAACCAAGCTCTAATATTGAGGATCAACGAAGAGAAGTAATCGATTGTGGGTCATCTTAGGAGAAATTGACATGGGAATATCCTTACCTATCTTAATGTTTACATTGCCTCTAACTTAAAAAATGAAACGCTACCAGATTGAACCCTACCACCGTAAAGACCACAATGTCCAAGAGATAGACATAATAATATCTCATTTATGCTGCGTTATAAAAGGGGCTGATTTGTCATTTTTGTGTCTGACATAATGTGTTGTAAGTATAGGATGGTCCCTTGGCTTGGCTTCGAAGCCAAGAGAATTGGATGGTTACGTGCCCTTCATGCAAACCTTTACATGTTCTCTGTTAAGCCATTGCGGAAGCCCTATTGTCCTGTGCGTCAATCATCCCTTAAACAGTAATATCATACATGTTCACTTCTATTGCTTTTTTATGCTCATTCTCCATCTGGTTACTCTTTTTCTTTTACTTCACCGGCAAACAAAGCTCTTTTTCTGCTCACTTTTTCCTTGTGCACTAAAGATCTCATGAGATAACATTTAATTTTCTGTTACTGACACTTGAAAAGTATAACGCATGACATTTACAATTTGAGTCGCAAGGGGAAGAAGAATGGCATCCCTGGTGCCTGGAGTTCTACTGAAGCTTCTCCAGAGTATGAACTCTAACGTAAAAGTACGCGGGGAATATCGCTCTGTTCTTCTGCAGGTGATCAGCATTGTCCCCGCACTATCTGGCTCTGAGTTATGGCCTAACCAAGGTTTCTTCATAAAAGTCTCTGACTCTTCTCACTCAACCTATGTCTCACTTTCGAAGGAAGACAACGAGCTCATATTGAATAATAAGTTGCAGCTTGGGCAGTTCTTTTATGTGGATGGAATCGAGGCTGGCACACCTGTCCCTATTCTTGTTGGTATTAGAGCACTCCCTGGACGCCATCCTTTTGAAGGCAATCCCAAGGACTTGATGCAGATGTTAGAACAATCAGAGCATCCTCATAGTGATGGAGTTAATGGTTCCAAATTCACGGATTTAACAGAAGCCAAAGAGAATCCAAGTTCAAGTCAGAAGATTGTTATTAAAGAGGAAAAACTAAGTGTTTCATCCAGGTATATGCAGGGTGTTCTGAATCCAAACTCAAAGCTTAACGGACTAGAGGCTAATGTGGAAAGCAAAGGAAATGATCTAGAGATGGGCGCAGATAGTAAAAAGGTGGGATCTGCGAAAGGAAAGCAACTAGACATCAAAGGTCAGGTATGATTCTTGCTCTGGATTTTGTTTCCTAAAGGCTCAAGAATGTATGGTTGTATTGTAGAATTTAACTCGTTCTATCTAGCTTTGAGATAACTGGAAAAGTGAGAGTGATATATAGAATCAAGTATGATTGGCCTTGAAAATTACAAAAAACTTCAATGAACTTATCAGGTATAATGAGTTCGATTTTTGGTACTGTTGTTGAAAATTATTCAATAATAGATTTTAGCATCACAGGTGTTTCCGATGACTCAAATTAAAACTCGACTTGAAGCATTTTCACCAAAACAAGACGTCGTTCAATCTAACATTCGGGAAATTGTCACAACACTTTCTGTGCGCACTTCTGTTGAACACAATAATTCTACTAAACATGAAAATTTGAATATGAATTTGTTGTCTCGCGCTAAAGATAAAAGCAAGAGCACTGAGACAATTCCATGGTTTTCTTTACCAGTCAAGCTTCTCAAGCCTGGAAAGGTACATTCTTATTACATGTCCCTCTATTGAACTAAATTGAAACATTGATTATTATCATTAATCACCAATCCAATGTGTGAGTGTGCATTGAAACATGTGTTAAGTTTAATCCAAATTATATTTAATTCGATCAAAACATTTGGATTTTGCATATTAACATGATTCTTTACTTAGCAATCATACAAAACTTAAACGTAATTTCTTCCTTGTCCACTTTATTTCCTTTTACCGAAGGTTATTCTTAGAAGAAAACATCTAGCATCTCAAGTTGTAATACAAGCCCAAAAAGAAGCGTCTGCAGCAACAACTACAGTTAAATGTCTAAGGTATATAATGTCTTTTAATCTAAACCTTGGTACTCGTTAATACATAGACATACATTCTTTCTGGAGTAATCAAACGCCTTCGTCAGTTAATTTGGGTTACAAAAGTATAGTTCCTTTTGCTATTGTGTCCCTCAAAAAGTCACCCCTCTTCATCTTTGGTTTTCAGTATGTTCGCCAACGTCTGCTCTTTCGCATCTTCAGAGAACCCTCATGCCACACTAACCAAATTTTTTGCTCTCCAACAGCTCATGGACCAGCCAAATGGTACGGCTCAATTGAATGATAAATCACTTCAACTATACAGAATTTCAACTCCCTTAGAAAAGCATAAATCTGGCACGACAACAGGATTGATGCCCGCTAAAAGCACGGCAAAGTCTTCAAAACCTTTGACCGAACTATCAGGGACTGAGAAACAAGAATGGGCCAAAGGGGGTGGTATGAAAGAGATCAACGAGGTAAGAGAATTACTTTTAAATGAAACAAGATCGTGGTTTCTGATGTATCTGGAAAAGACATTAGATGCTGGGTTTTCCGTTAGCTCCCGTGAGAAGAGCAAGGATAGTAAGGATGTTGCAGGGAGACAAATTGAGCAAGCCAACAATATAGCTCTAACACTGTCACACCTTAAGCATGCAAACGAGTGGCTGGACAAACTGAGGAGCAGTTGCAACACGGAAAGTGAAGGGATGGTGGAGACTGTTGATAGATTGAAGCAAAAAGCTTATTCTTGTTTGCTTGTACATATTGATTCCGCTGCTTTAGCATTGGGGAACCGAGCCTGATTCAAGGTCAAGAAGCAGCTCCGCAACAATAGAACTCTAATGCTATTTATTAGTTAAATGTATTTAGCCAACATTGATAATGGATACTTCGACTGCTCTGTTTGAGTGAAATGCAATGTTATACTTGTACCCAAAATAAAAAAATAACAAAGGTACTGACTTTATATTAAATTTCAATTTATCTTATAAATAAAAAATAAAGTAAAGACCTCTAGAAGACATTGAAAGTTGAATTATGACATGGTTTTCTAGTCCAAATGGTAGCAGCGGAGGAATAACGCTACTTTGACTAAATGCAATAACCGTACCAGTGAAAAAAAAAATACTTGCTTCTACAGGAAATCCAGACGAGAAAGAAATTATCTTGCGTCATACAAAGTGATGGATCCAAGCATTGTGGCCGAATTACAGTAATAAGAGAGTGGATCCATAATAGATAAAAAAGCAAAGTAACAAATAATGAGCTATAGTATAGTGAAGAACAGACAGTTTGAAAAACAAAAACAACACATAAGTATAACAGTGGCTACAAGATTAGCATAGCATTAAGAGCATCATTTCAGTTCATGCGAGGCTACATTAGAAAATAGATAGAATAGATTAGTGAGAATAGAAAGAAAGGCATATATATGAATTTAACTTAGTACTGTCTGAAAGTGAGATTCAATCGACCAGGGCGTAGATTAGTGTGTTGCAGCAAGAGGTTGGGGGCAGAGTTTGGATGAATAGCGCTAACTCCGTGGAATACATTTCTGGAGGAGCCACCAAAGATCAAAACATCCCCAGATTCGAGTTGCAGTTTCTCTGCCTTGTCGGGATCCCTGTGATCTCCATAGAGGAACTGTGCAGAGTCTCCGATGGAGAAGGATATGACGGGCAAGCCTCGGCGAAGAGAGTCTTCACTTTCATCCTTGTCTTGATGAAGACCCAAACGGCCAGTTTGGGAGTAAAAATTGACAATGCAGATGTCGGGTAAGATGGAGGGAAGGCGATTTTGAGGAACGAGGGCGTTGGAATCACGAAGTGCATTGGTGACCAATGTCTGAAACTCGGGAGGGATTTGGGGGGGTTTTGCTCCGTCGAATGGTCGTCGTTCTCCGTACTGAGAGGTGTGAGGATCCCAGTTCTTTCCGAGGCACATCATCTTCAAATGCATCTTAGTCCCTTCCTCGTAACCAGGCTGGTAGAATCCTCCCACGCCCATCCCCAACTCCCTGCACCTTTCCACTATCTTCTGCTGATCGCTCAGTGAAAGGTAACCCTTCAGAAATACCATCCCAGGCCTCAACGACAACCCAATGCCATTGTTATCACTGCTACGGGATCTTCTCCTTTCTCTGTTCTGTGCAAGCAATGGAGGTTTCAGAACCACGCCTCCAGATTGTTTACGGGGACATATATCAAACCCTCCCTCTCCTACTGCTGCGGCTGCTGCTGATGGCTTATTAACGTCATCGCCAATATTTAACTTTGCCATTCCCATTCCAACAGAGTCAGAATCGGAACGAGAATCATGTGATGAATTCTGCGGTTGCTTCTTCTCTTCGCTGTCCCTACCTCGCCCACATTGCTCGTTGCCAACAACAACCTACACAACCATTCATAATCGTAACACCCCCAAAGTAATTATTTTGTTTAAAAAATAATAACCTAATTACCTTCAAACACAATAAAATATTAGTTACCGGCGAAGTAGATTGAGAGCGACGGCCGCAACCACGACCACGACCGCTACTACGACCGCTACCACCACCGCGAACAAAAGGTTCCATAGCGTCCACAACCCTTGCTGCTGCTACTATATTTCGATTGATCTTCCGATGGTCTTTTTGACTGTTCGTTTTCACCCCTTCTGTGCTTTACTTTTACTCTTCCTCTCTGTTATTCACATTGACCACAGCAACCAAATTATTTATTTCCTCGTTTATATCATATTTCAGTCCTTTACTTTTCTTCGCTCCAAAAAAATAATAAATTCTTACTCCAAAAAACAAGAAAATTCTTTATTTATAACTAAATATTTTTAGCTTGTAGAATAAATATTCGTTTTTATATGATTAAACTTTATAATAAACCAGATTTTTTAACATATAAATTAGGTTTAAATAGTGACGAAAAACATATTTAATTCTATAAATTATGAATTATAATGTACAAAACATATATGTTTAATTATATAAATTAAATTTTATATTTATTAGTAGAAATTTCATTTATGATATAGGATTATTTTTAAAAATTAATATTTTTTTAAGAATAGCAAATTTCATCTAGAGAGTAAGATAAAATGTAGACAAAATAAAAATATATATTATTACAAAAATCAATTATGTGGGTAAAAAGTAGAAATTTGAGACTATTTAGAAATTTTTTTTCCTCAAATTGCATGTGTGATCTAGAAAATAAAAAATAGAATATACAGAATGTGCCGTTGAAATAGTAGAACGTATTATTAATAATATAAAAAAAGTTTAATAATGTCGTTGAAAATCAACTCTAGAAAACTTATTAGCTTACAAAAAACTTTTATTTTTTTAAAACCCTTCTGTAAAAACTAAAGATGAAGATAAATACGTATTTACATTAATTTGTCTTATCCACCAAAAATTACCTTAGTTTTTAACTAACTTGTAAAGTAAAATATTATTTTATTATCATAATTATTGTTTCAATTATTCTTCATGCAATACGAGGAAACCGATTTAAAGTCCAAACCCGTAAAATCCATTTTTTTCTCTCTCTAATTTTTTTAATTTTTTTAATAAATTCTATTAAATTAATTGTAAAATTATATTTGAAAAAAAAATTAATTTAATTATTATGAATGACTATTAATTTTTATTAATATGAAAAAATAATATTTGATGAGTTAATAATAATTTTCAATAAATCATAATTTTATTAAAAAAAGAAAATAGTTATTCACTGTGACATCCTAAAATATATAACAAATATGGGAGAACAGTTAAGAGTTAACATATGACAGTATCAAATATACAGTCATCCAAAATATAGGCAGAATTTAAATTTTTTACAAGTTTAAGAGTATTTTAGAAATACAGATGTGTCAAAAAGGTCCTAAGAGTTAGGGGCTATGTCTTCATTCTCCAATGCTTGCTCCAAAGGTTCATCATCCGTCTCTGCTCACATCCAAAGTTGGACGATCATCGCAAAAAGAAAAGGCACAACACATACAACACATACAAGAGTAAGGGTAAGCTAGGTTTCAAAAACATACAAATCAACAAATAGCTTAAAATGTAAATTAGATTCATACCAGTAACCAAATCAAGTATCCTATCATGTTATGACACATTAGACTCGTCCGGACTTAGAATGAATATCGATCTGGGGCGGGTTGTGCACTTGTGGTGGCCTCTACTGCCTTGCAAGGCCATTGTCAATGGGTTTCACCCTACCACACACAAGGTTAGTCCATTATCGCGCAATAGGCCTTCTAGGAAGCGCCTACACTAGGACCTTCCACTACTCTCACCACATGTGTCAATCCTCTCTAAGTGAGAATGAAAGACCATTAGAGTGTTGGGATAACCCCCCATATGGAAGCCTCTTATATTCATTCTAAACACTAAGTGATCTCATCTAGAGATCTTATGTTGATACCATTCAAATCACCTTAATCAAATCATAATCCTCTTTGAATCATCAACATACCATTTTATAGTTATCTAAGTGTATTCCTGCTGTATTAGCTCATACCAAACCCATATATTATCAACCAAACAAAATAGAAGAAGAAAGGAATCAAAACAGAAAGAAACAAGTCGCATAGCGCATAGATAAAAAGGCAAGACAGCAAAAATTCGCACAGCGCACACCCTGTGGTGCGCTGAGCGAATTTTCCTGACAGCATAACAACAAACAGTCGCATAGCGCACAGAGTGCGCTGTGCAACTCTGCAAAATCTGCAGCACTCTAAAATCTGCACAATTAAGCAACTCTACCCTCCCATACCAATTCTAATCATTTTGATGAACTTCTAACACTCCTAACTTGATATATATGATGAATTAATCTTGCATAACTGGTTCTAAACGTTCTTAACCTCATTCTTTAGTGCTTGTGCATCAATTTACAGTCTAAAACTCCCATTTCATCAACTCAAAGGTTCAATTTCAAATTTACCATTTAGCAACTATTTCTAACTACTTTAGCACTTCCAATAAGTCATAAATAACTTACCTAAGCTATCCCAATTAACCAAAACAGCTCCCAACCCCAATTTCCCAATTTGACCACCTCACTTCCTCCCATATACCTTAAAACCAGTACAAACAACTACCAACAATTTCACTCTTAAAGTAGATTCATCAACGTTGGTCTCAAGAATACATCACATCAAGATCAAACTTGCACACACCAATCCATAGTTTCATACTCAGATATACAAACTTTTCACTATTTACATACAAAATTACCCAAGTTTAGTTCAATAGTAAAATTATTTTTTGCTTAATTTATACATGCATCAATTTAGAATTTAATAAGGCCTAACTCATACACATCCTAATTCATAGAACAGAACAAAACCCCTAGCTTCCCTTACCTTGAAATCTTACAATGCAGCTCAAAGCTTGCGTCTATAATTCCTTAAACTTCAAGGACTCACCCAAATCCTACAAACCACAAGGTAGTGATCAAGAACAACTCTTAAAGCTGGAAATGGGCAAGAATTGAAGGAAAGAAAACAAAAGACACATGCAACCAGCAGATTGCATGGTCTAGGTTCCATGACAGTGAAGAAAAGAGGGAAGAACGACTTACCCCTTAAACCCCAAAGGTGATTGGTGCAAATCAAAGCTCTCTACACTGGGGATACCTGGATACCACTTGATTAGAATTTACTGGCTCAGTGAGAAGAAGTAGTAGAGAGAAGGCAGTGAGAATGAAAAGCAGATTTTCTAGAGATAGAATGGAAGAGTTAAGAAATGAATCAGATGTTATGAAAGAGATTTTTTTTAAGGTCAACGTGTTTAAATTATAAGAAGTCTAGTTTTATCTACTAACGTTGATTAATATTTTTGAAGTTATTACATTTATCCACCCAAATACTGTATATTAAATTGATTTATCAGTAAATAAAAATACTTAATTTTTAAGTTTGATTTATATCTTTCAAACCTTCTGTGTACTTTTTATCTTTAATCTTTCTTCATGGTTTTGCTCTTTGTGTAAGTAAGAAAACAATTAAGTAATACAACGTTTGTGACAAACCCATATGAAGCTGATAAATTCAATCTAGATTTTCTTATTCGAAGAGAAAGAATCTATATATATATATATATATATATATATATATATATTACAATATAGTTCAAAGAAAAATTAATATAATATTTGTTCACGTATTGAATGCTTGTGAATCTTAATTGTGTGAAGTTGTATGTGTAAAAATTAAAAATTGGAGAGTAAAGCAATTGGCATTACTTCATATCTAGGTCACTGAGACAAGTTATGTTACTTAATGTATTTTATCATATTTCATCAACTTACTTTTTATAAGATCAAATAATTTAATTATTTGTAATTATCTTTTATATTGTATAATTTAGTTGTTGTAGTATTCAAGAGATTAATTAGATTTTTGAAAGAAAAGACAAAACAATATCATATTATTTGTAATTATCTTTTATATATTGTATAATTTAGTTGTTGTATTGAAGCGAATGACTACTTTGTATTCAAGAGATTAATTAGATTTTTGAAAGAAAAGACAAACAATATCATAGTCATTACATTGTTTTTTCATGGTCATTCATTACATTGCAACATTCCTTTGAGGTTTCTAGGAAGACTTTGATCCGCATCAATCGCAATGTTCCCAAGAAATGCCAACAGACATTATTCATGGACACAATTTAGGTCATTTTAGTGTCCATGGATTTTCAAGAACACTTACTTGAACAATAGCAAAACAAAATTCAAAATACTAGGAACTCCTATTGAAGATATGAAAAGTGTTGTACACGTAGGTAGGAGATAGTATTGCAAAATACTTTTCCTTTCTTAGATGAACGTTATTTTTGTTAACGTTGTGATATTGCACCACAAGCCTTAGGGAAGTTTGGTTTGAATGGGTTGCGTGAAATCGTGATGCGAGGTGTATCTGCAAGTCATGGCACTAGTGGGTTGTTTCCTTTTTGTTTTTAGTTCTATAAATAGAGCATTCAGTCAGCTTTTAAATACACACAGAACCAAAACTTTCTTTTCTCCTTTCAAAAAAAACTTTATTCTATAAGCTTTTTCCTTAATTTTTCTTTCTTTCTTTACTTATCTCATTTTATTATGAGTTTATTCTTTTAATCTCTTTAGAGATCTTTGCTACTTCTGAGATCCTCAGAAATTATGAGAAGTTACTGTTGTATTTTGGGGGCTTGTACAATACACCGTATATAAGTCCTTAAGGACAATAATCTACACGCCTCAGGAAATTTTTTGTTCGTGATCTTTATTATTTTATTGTCAGCTTTTACAACAATCTTAAGGACTTATGGTTAACAATAACAACTTAATCTCGGAGAATCAGAATATTGTTTCCGGAACTCAGATGGTCTTCACGAAACCTTTCCCGGATGTATCAAAAATTGAAGTCTTCTCTGGTCAAAATTTCTGGTGTTGGCAAGAATGTGTGTCAACTCTCTTAGACATGTATGGAGTCGTCCTTGCTCTTTCATCTTCAAAACCGGTTGCTCCTTGCCCACTTTATTTGGCAATCATGATCCTTTACTTGGCAATCATACAAAACCTAAACCTAATTTCCTTCTTGCCCACTTTATTTCCTTTTACCAAAGGTTATTCTTAGAAGGAAACATCTAGCATCTCAAGTTGTAGTTCAAGCCCAAAAAGAAGTGTCTGCAGCAACAACCGCGGTTAAATGCCTGAGGTATATCCTGTCTTTTAATCTAAAACTTGATTAACAATGACTCAGACTGAAGACCAAAAAGATGCGAGAGTTGAGCAAGGTCACCATGCAACAAATACAAGAAAAGACTAAAGAAAAAGATTTGAAACTCAACTTACTCAAACAGAGAAACTAATCAGTCTAAATTGAAAAGCCCGTCATCATGGTCAATCTTATTGTCTCAGTCTTTCAATCATACTAATAAAGAATGAGAACTCCTAGTGAAAAGCAGAAGTCTAGAAAAATGATTTCTAGAAAAATGATGTGTTTCAAAATATCGAAACTTGGTTTATAACGAAGTTAATTATATTAAAACCATTTAATATTAAAATCATAGAGTCAAATTATTTTTAAACTTTTATCAATTTTAAAATGCAAATTTGTAGTTTGTATCGATGAATATCTTATATTTATATACCTTTATAGTGAAAAGAAAACAATATAATAAAAAAAATTTGTAAGAAATATTAACTACACGAATAACAAAACCTCAAATGATAACGTCCGAGTCAAAAACAATTTTAAATGACTGAATGTAATAGGTTTATTTTTGTTCAAACTCGCAATTGTTGATAACAATATTTTTATACTTATGTTTATCATATTACATCAATTATTATATTTTGAGATTTTTATTCTTCTCTTTCTTTGGATCAATGAAGAAGAAAAAAACAGTGAAAAATTAATAAAAGAAGGAATGGGGAACATATATGCATGCCTTCCTCCTCTTGGTTTCATGTAAGAATAAAAAGTAATGGAATGGGAACATTTATTGAAGATCAAAATCGATGAGAATGGCCCCCCATGAGAATTAATTAATTAATTAATAAAAACAACAGGACACTCAAGTATTGCACTCTAAAACCTATTATTGTATAGGCCATGATCCGGTATTAACGAGGAGGAATGAGAATGAGCTAAAAACTGGGCATTGTTAACAAGTTATGAAAATCCATTACAGTCCATTTGATTAAGAATATTTTTGATGATTACCTATTGTCATGTTCCAAAATGTTTGGTGTTGTGGTTTGACTAAAAAGAGAAATAAGAAAAAGACGAGCATTCATTGATGAAAGTAGGAATATGACAAAGGTGTGAACAGAAACTAAACATTTAAAATTGTGAGAGAGACTACACCTGCAAATATGATTAGTATATTACTCATTTTAAAATACCTCTTACTTACTCCACGAATAATAAACACTTATACATATCAAATTATTCATCGCAAACTTTATTTGTAAATATATGCTAATATTTTTGTCATTCCACTGAAATTTATTTTTATATGAACTTTTTTATTTTGTAGAATTTCTTTTTAATATGACGCACGTGGATCAGAAATAAATTGTGAGTTAGGTGAAATTGACATTATTACTCTTTTAATGAATAGAGCACCCGTGATGAAATATTTTTCTTATTCTATTAAAAAAAGTTACTGATATATTGAAAGTTATAAAAGAATGTGAGGTTTATTTAATAAAATGAAAGGAAAATTTTGTTAAGGAAAATTATAGAATAGGACAAAGGAAAAATAAAGTAATTGTTTCTTCGTCTGTAATATAGAAAACAAGGAAAAAACAACACCGAGGTCAGTCAAATATTCATTCTCAATTTAGAGATCTAAGTGGTTGTAATGTGACTATAAAAATATCGATATTCTATATATATATATATATATATATCACAACCAAACAACTGCATTTTCTCTCTCTTTATTTACATACTTCCTTATAAAACAGAGAAAACATTATTACACAAATTGTTTTAAATTGTCTATATTCAAGTAACATTTTATTTTCAAAATATTTTACTAAGCATAATTACTTAATTTTGAAGAGAGAGTTTTAGAATTTTAAACGAGAAGTAATGGTTAGTACGGAAAACTTTTGATGTCACTATATAAAAAGAGTAGTTGGCATGATTTTCGTCAAACTCATTTCTTTTTTGTCTTGACTTTGGCAAATTATTACAATAACAGTTTTAAATTATAATTATTTTGAAAGAAAATTTTTAATACGAATTACTGACACCACACAGTCAGAGAAAGTCTGTGACAAATAAAATAGTACTCTTTATTAACATGTACTTAATTTTATGCTTTTTTAAGTATGAGATAAAGTTGCGTGGTTTCAAAACTAGCAACACTATTTGTAATTTTTTGGTTTTGTAATTTTACTTTTCTGTTTTTCCTCTTAGACTATAAAAGACATGATGTAGACATACTGTGCGCAGTTTAAAGATTAAAAAAAAATAGTATATGATGGTGGCTTGTTTACGCGAAGCTGATGGTGATGGAGGTTGGGTGATAAAGGTAGCTTTGAACTCAACTCAGTCACTCCTTCGTCTATTATATATGCAATGCGCCAGTCTTCAAAACCCTCCCATATTCTTCTTGATTCAGTCACTCCTTCATCTGTTACATATGCAATGCGCCAGTCATCAAAACCTTCCCATATTCTTCTTTATTCAGTCACTCTTTCATCTATTACACATGCAATGTGCCAGTCATCAAAGCCCTTCCATATTCTTCTTCATTAAATCTTCAAGTTTCTTGGACTTCCTTATGCACCTCTAAGGTATTCCCTGCTTTGGGAGTGAGAAGTGAATCAAGGACTTGCCATGATACGAGTGAAACAAGGCACAGGCCATTGTTTTTTTTCAATTTCTTCGTTTTCTGACCTCTGAAGAGACTTCCCCGCTTAAGCCATAGTAAAAGATCTAACCACTCTGCTCGGCTCTCTGTCAAGGGAGAGCCTTTGCTCCGCCTTCGGGGTACTAGGTGAAATGGGTTACCTCACTCCTATCCATTGATGTCTTGCACGGAGATAAAGTCAACCTTCATTCTTGGGTAGATGCTTTCTTGCTGCCCCCCTTATTTACCACGCTGCTTTGAACGTCCCTGAATAGGTGTATCCTTATTATCAGTTTCAAAGAACACTTTTTTCTGCATAATACCATACTACTCCAGACTTTATCACACCTTTCTAACTCCAACTGCAGAGAAGAAGAAAGGAAAGAAAGTGTGTGGAGAGTAAAGATGGCTACAGCAGAAGGAAAAACTGATGGAAGAAAGAGCACGGAAGAAACAAGGGTAAGAGAAGAGGCAGAACTAAGACGCATAAATTCTTTTAATTTAGAGGCTGAAAGAGTTTCTATGGAAGAAACCAAGGTAATCTTATACGCATCTCAGTTCATAATTTTTAAATATATATACTTATTTATTTACTATTTGAACAGATGGGGTGGAGAATTACTATTGGTTTAGCATTTCAAAGTCTAGGAATTGTATATGGTGATATTGGAACATCACCTCTTTATGTGTATGCTAGCACCTTCACAGATGGTATTAAGCATAAAGATGATATTCTTGGGGTCTTGTCCCTTATCATCTACACCATACTGCTCATACCTATGATAAAATATGTCTGCATGGTACTATGGGCTAACGACAATGGCAACGGTATCATTCCTTTTATTTAATCTATACCTAAACTTTTAGATCAAATTTAAGCTATGCTTTCTTTGTTTGGAAAATGGTGACAGATAGATCTTTTCGTGCATGCAGCGTGAGCAGTGTGTCTGTGTATCTGTACATCTATTTTTTATATCAGAGAAAAAAAATAGAAAATAATGATATGTGTATTTATATTTGTAAAAATAATTAAAAATAATAATAACTTATTATGATCGGTTTGTGATTATGTTAAAAAAAATCAAATTTATTATTACGGATGTATAGTATTTGTTACACTAAACAAATATTAAGTGAAAATAGAGTGGTCCACTTTTGAACTCAAACAAAACCCAGATTGTGTGTCAAATTTGTTTTTTTCTCAAACTTGGATCGGTTATCGTAATAATTTGTTTTTAAATATGTGATGGATGATGAAAACTAAATCAACATAGAAAATAAATCAAACAATTGTATAATTATTATTATAAAATCCAAAATATTTTTTTTTCATTAATCACCAAACAAAAAAGATGAATAAATGTTATTCATCTTCTGTTGTTTTTTTTATACTTAATTAATATTCTTTGTAAGAACTTTTTATTTTATTTTACCTCAAGTGTTTAAGAAACAATAACTTTGAAATAAAACACACGCATATATATATATATATATATATATATATATATATTAGAGAAAAAAATAGAAGAAATAGTAAATGTTTATTAGTGAAAAATGAGAACTTATAATGACAAATGTAGTGTACCTGACATAAAAATGATAGAGTAATAATTTTATAATAAATATCAAATATATTGTATGAGATAAAATTAACATAACAAGTGTGTTTGATATTCAATATGAAATCACGATAGTAAGTTATTTATTATGTGAGTTTTAATTCCACAGGTGGAGCCTTTGCACTGTATTCATTAATATGTAGACACATAAAAATGAGTTTGATTCCGAATGAACAACCAGAGGATAGGGAGTTTTCTAATTACAAACTAGAAACCCCATCGAGTCAGGTGAAACGAGCTCACAAACTAAAGCAGAAACTCGAGGGCAGTAATGTTGCAAGAGTTGTGCTTGTGCTTCTTGCAATAATGGGAACTTCCATGGTTATAGGAGACGGTATTCTTACTCCATCAATATCAGGTTTCTCAATTTCTTATATTTCTAAGTTTTTCTAATTAATGTGAGAATATATTTACCAAGCAATTAAGCTCCTCTCATACTGTTATATATTGCTTAATGTTGTGCAGTACTTTCAACTGTAAGTGGGATCAGTAAATCATTAGGTCAAGGTGTGTCATCAACGTATTACCATGTCTCCTTTTAAATGCAATTTCTTTCAAATGTGCTTAATGTTGTTTCTATTTTTTCAGATGCTGTTGTGGGAATCACAATAGCAATTTTGATAGTCCTATTCTCTGTTCAACGTTTTGGTACTGATAAAGTGGGATTCTCATTTGCTCCAATTATTTTGGTGTGGTTTTTGTTCATCGCTGGAATTGGTTTTTACAACTTATTCAAATATGACATTGGAGTATTACGTGCCTTTTATCCAAAATATATATATGATTACTTCAAACGTAATGGAAAGAATGGATGGTTATCACTTGGTGGAGTTTTTTTATGCATAACAGGTGACTAATGTATATCTCTTCCTAATTATTTCCGATTAAATTATTCAACCTTTTATTTTAACTTACATATATGTCATTTTAGGATCTGAGGCTATGTTTGCTGACTTAGGTCATTTTAATGTGCGAGCCATTCAGGTGAGTAAATATCTTTATTATTAAGGTTAATTTCTTCACAAAAGGTGTTTCGAGCTACAATTGATTGTATAGTTGAACTTAAATTGATGATGCAATATAATGTGTTGCAGATAAGTTTTTCTTTCATTACATGTCCATCAATCGTGATTGCATACATTGGACAAGCAGCATATTTGAGGAAGTTTCCTAACAATGTAGCTAATACTTTCTATGATTGCATTCCAGGTAAGTAAATTTATTTTAAGCATCTAGACATAATACATTTAACATTTAATAATTTAATTTATCTTTTTATTTGTGAATTAATTAATAATTAAAAGTAACATGTAGGTCCCTTGTATTGGCCAACTTTTGTTGTGGCTGTTGCTGCTGCCATTATAGCTAGCCAAGCAATGATTTCAGGAGCATTCTCTATTATATCCCAAGCTCTAAATCTAGGTTGTTTTCCAAGAGTTAGGGTGGTGCACACTTCCATCAAACATCATGGTCAGGTGTATATTCCTGAAATCAACTACATGTTCATGATCGCATGTATTGTGGTGTGTGTTGCCTTCAAGACCACCGAAAAGATTAGTCATGCATATGGTAAGTGATTATTATTACTGATGCTTGTTTTTCTTATATATCTTATATTAAGAAAGGATGTAAGAGAAACGAGTCATACATAAACGTTTGTTTGGATATATGCAGGGATTGCAGTTATTGGTGATATGATGATTACAACCACTCTAGTTTCACTGACAATGCTTGTTTTATGGAAAAAGAGTATATGGCGTGTGCTATTCTTTTTCTTTGGATTCAGTTTTGTTGAATTAGTTTATTTAACATCTCAACTGAACAAGTTCACAGGAGGAGGATATTTTCCAATTATATCAGCTATGATCTTGACTTTGATTATGGGAATCTGGCATTATGTGCACAAAGAAAGATTCATGTTTGAGTTAAAAAACAAGGTATCAAGTGCATATCTGAATGAAGTGGTGAACAACCCAGATGTAAGGGGAATGCCAGGAATTGCGCTTTTGTTTTCTGAACTGGTGGAAGGCATTCCTCCCATATTCCCACATCTTATATCTAGCATTCCATCTGTCCACTCAATTCTTGTGTTTGTTTTTATTAAAGCAATTCCGGTGAGTACTGTTGCATTGGAGGAGAAGTTCTTGTTTCGGCATGTGGAGCCAAGAGAGTACAAAATATTTCGTTGTGTTGTGAGGCATGGTTACAATGACATTCTTGGAGATCTTGCAAAGTTTGAGTTAGAATTGATACAAAATTAAAGGCATTCATTCAAGAGAAGAACTACCATATGGAGGTGGAGGGAAGTGGAAATGCGATGGAACAAGGAGCAGTTTTTGAAGGCATTGATAAGAGTGAAGCACATGGTTCCTCCACTAGAATAATCATCCATCAATCAGCATCAGCTTCACCCGACTCCATCCGATCATTGGGGGAGAGTGACACATCCATCCATGGAGCTGAAGACAAATTCAAATTCATAGAAAAAGCATTGGAGAAAAACGTGGTGTACATGTTGGCAGAAGAAGAGGTTGTGGCTCACCCAAACTCCTCCATCATCAATAAGATCATTGTGAATTATGTGTACAATTTCTTCCAAAAGAACTGCAGACAATTCATGACAATCCCTCATAATAGACTTCTAAAGATTGGAATGACCTATGAAATATGATCTATAATTATAAAACAATGTGTATTGTTATCTTTTTTAATTTTGTTAAGTGTGTTTTTTTGAAATTAAATATGTTTTTAGTTCATAAACTTAAATATGAAATAAAAATTTATCTTTATTTTGAATTGATATATTTTGATTTTAAAAGAGTTACATAAAACTTATCTTGTATTGAATAAGATGGTAAACCGCATTTAAAAATTAAAAAATGTAACATTTTGAATTAAAGTAGAATAGAAATTGTATTTTTTATGTGAATATTATTGAGTGGCAAGTGATATTACAAGGAGAGTAGATAAGAAATTAGCAGATAAGAGAGTGGGTTCAGAATGTGTAGGTTTGGTCATTGGTGTTGATAGGAGTTATGGGTGCTTACGATTAAGTATAACATGAGTCGCTCTGCATACTCAAACAACCATGAAAAAAAAAAACAAAGGGAAGCGGTAGCTGTTGACAGAACAGAGAGATTGACACTGATGATCCAGTGCAAGATCACAGATAAACTCTCATAAAAAAATGAGCTTCATTTCACGCTCCCTCGTGATGCTTTGTATAATCTCCTTGCTTCTTGATTTAATCTGAAACAAATAATTGGTAATTTATGAGTAATTCTGAAAGACTTACAGTTACATTACATGAGCCATATAGACACAACAGAAGGTTATCTTACCTGACAGAGACGCAAAGAAAGAGCGGTTAAAAATTGAGGTGGATTTGTTAAATCTCTAAAACAAATTGTTATTCAAGAGGAAAAACTATGTATTGCATCCAAGTATATGCAGGGTGTTATGAATCCAAACTCAGCTTAACGAGCTAGAGGCTAATAATGTACGAAGCAATCTAGAAATGGGCACAGATAGTAAAAAGGTGGGATCTGTGAAAGGAGAGCAACTAGACATCAAAGGTCAAGTATGATTCTTGCTCTGGATTCTGTTTCCTAAAGGCTCAAGAATGTATGTGAAGATAAAAGCGAGAGCACTGAGACAATTACATGGTCTTCTTTGTCAACCATGCTTCTAAGACCCAGAAAGGTGCATTCAAAAATTCACTCTCTCTCCCTTGTTCATTCTTATCACATGTTCCTCTATTAAATGTAATTGAAACATTGATTAAGGTGCATTAAAAAATTTACTCCCTTATCCCTCTATTAAACGTAATTGAAACACTGATTATTGTCATTAATGACTAATTCATCTAGCATCTCAGGTCGTGGTAGAAGCCCAAAAAGAAGTGTCTGCAGCAACAACCACAATTAAATGCCTAAGATATATACTATCTTTTAATCAAACGCCTTCATCAGTTAATTTAGGTGGGTTACAAATGAAAGCATAGTTCCTTTTGCTATTTTGTGTCCCTCAATTGTTACCTCAATTGTTGACAGATTGAAGCAAAAAGTTTATTCTTGTTTGCTTATACATATTGATTTCGCTACATTAGCATTGGGGAACCGAGCCTGATTCAAGGTCAAGAAGCAGCTCCGCAACAATAGAACTCTAATGCTATTTATTAGTTAAATGTATTTAGCCAACATTGATAATAGTTGCTTCGAATCCGCTCTGTTTGAGTGAGAAATGCAATGTTGGTCTATACTTGTACCCAAAATAAAAAAAATAACAAAGGTGCTGACTTGATATTAAATTTCAATTTATCGTGTAAATGAAAAATAAAGTAAAGCCCTCTAGGAGACATTGAAAGTTGAATTATGACATGGTTTTCTTGTCCAAATGGTAGCAGTGGGAAAAAAAAAATTTGATTCTACAGGAAATTCCGACGAGAAAGAATTTAACTTGCGGTATACAAAGTGATCGATCCAAGCATTGTGGCCGAATTACAGTAATAAGAGAGTGGATCCATAATAGATAAAAAAGCAAAGTAACAAATAATGAGCTATAGTGTGTGAAGAACAGACCGTTTGAAAAACAAAAACAACACATAAGTATAACAGTGGCTACAAGATTAGCATAGCATTAAGAGCATCATTTCAGTTCATACGAGGCTACATTAGAAAATAGATAGAATAGATTAGTGAGAATAGAAAGAAAGGCATATATATGAATTTAACTTAGTACTGTCTGAAAGTGAGATTCAATCGACCAGGGCGTAGATTAGTGTGTTGCAGCAAGAGGTTGGGGGCAGAGTTTGGATGAATAGCGCTAACTCCGTGGAATACATTTCTGGAGGAGCCACCAAAGATCAAAACATCCCCAGATTCGAGTTGCAGTTTCTCTGCCTTGTCGGGATCCCTGTGATCTCCATAGAGGAACTGTGCAGAGTCTCCGATGGAGAAGGATACGACGGGCAAGCCTCGGCGAAGAGAGTCTTCACTTTCATCCTTGTCTTGATGAAGACCCAAACGGCCAGTTTGGGAGTAAAAATTGACAATGCAGATGTCGGGTAAGATGGAGGGAAGGCGATTTTGAGGAACGAGGGCGTTGGAATCACGAAGTGCATTGGTGACCAATGTCTGAAACTCGGGAGGGATTTGGGGGGGTTTTGCTCCGTCGAATGGTCGTCGTTCTCCGTACTGAGAGGTGTGAGGATCCCAGTTCTTTCCGAGGCACATCATCTTCAAATGCATCTTAGTCCCTTCCTCGTAACCAGGCTGGTAGAATCCTCCCACGCCCATCCCCAACTCCCTGCACCTTTCCACTATCTTCTGCTGATCGCTCAGTGAAAGGTAACCCTTCAGAAACACCATCCCAGGCCTCAACGACAACCCAATGCCATTGTTATTACTGCTACGGGATCTTCTCCTTTCTCTGTTCTGTGCAAGCAATGGAGGTTTCAGAACCACGCCTCCAGATTGTTTACGGGGACATATATCAAACCCTCCCTCTCCTACTGCTGCGGCTGCTGCTGATGGCTTATTAACGTCATCGCCAATATTTAACTTTGCCATTCCCATTCCAACAGAGTCAGAATCGGAACGAGAATCATGTGATGAATTCTGCGGTTGCTTCTTCTCTTCGCTGTCCCTACCTCGCCTACATTGCTCGTTGCCAACAACAACCTACACAACCATTCATAATCGTAACACCCCAAAGTAATTATTTTGTTTAAAAAATAATAATCTAATTACCTTCAAACACAAGAAAACATTAGTTACCGGTGAAGTAGATTGAGAGCGACGGCCTCGACCCCAACCACCACCGCGACCAAAAGGTTCCATTGCTTCCACACTTTTACTCTTCCTCCCTGTTATTCATATTAACCACAGCAACCAAATTATTTATTTCCTCATTTATGTCATATTTCAGTCCTCTCCTTTTCTTCACTCTAAAAAACAAGTAAATTCTTTATTTATAACTAAATATTTTAACTTCTAGAATAAATATTTGTTTTTATATAATTAAACTTTATAATAAACCAGCTTTTTCCACATATAAACTATGAATTATAATGTACAATACATGTCTACTTAATTATATAAATTAAATTTTATATTTACTAGTAGAAATTTCATTTATAATATAAGATTATTTTTAAAAACTAATATTTTTTTTAGAATATCAAAATTCATTTAGAGAGTGAGATGAAAAGTAGATAAAAGTAAAAATATATACTATTAAAAAACTCAATTATGTGGGTAAAAAAATAGCCATTTGAGACCATTGAGATTTTTCCCCCCCTCAAATTGCATGTGTGAAAAACACATAGAAAATAAAAAATAGAATATACAGAATGTGCCCTTGAAATACTAGAGTTGTTAGTGTATTAGTAATAATATAAAAAAGGTTTAATAATGACATTCAAACTCTATCTTACAAAACTTATTGGCCAAAAAAATAACTTCTGAGCTATTAGTGTATTATTAATAATATAAAAGAGGTTTAATAATGACATTGAAACTCTATCCTGCAAAACTTATTGACTAAGAAAATAACTTCTTTTTCTGGTAAAATCCTTTTGTAAAAACTAAGATGAAGATAAATAAGTATCTACAATAATTTGTCTTGTCCACCAAAATTACCTTAATTTTAACTAACTCAAAGTAAAATATATCATAATTATTGTTTGAATTATTTCTTCATGCAATACGAGAAAACCGACTTAAAATCCAAACCCGTAAAATCCTTTTTTTTTCTCTCTAAAAAAATTCTTTAAATTTATTTTAGTAAACTTTATTAAATTAATTATAAAATTATATTTAAAAATAAAATTTAATTTTTAATCTTTCTTCATGTTTTTGCTCTTTGTCAAGGTAAGAAAAAAAAAATTAAGTAGTACAACATTTGTGACAAATCAATATGAAGCTTATAAATTCAATCTAGATTTTCTTATTCAAAGAGAAAGAACCTATATATATTACAATACAGTTCAAAGAAAGATTAATATAATATTTGTTCACAAATTCTTGTGAAATCTTAATTGTGTGAAGTTGCATGTATAAAAATTAAAAATTGACGTATTTTATCACTGAGCTGATTGTTTTGCCGGAGCAACATTCTGGAAATCGCATGCTCTGTCTTTCTCGCGTCTCACACGAAGTCAAGTCGCACTAAATGTTCTGACGCGAGGAGGCTTCTCGCAAGAACTTTATTTCTTGCTTCTGGGCCAAAGGGTTTTTTGGCCTTAATTAAACTGATGTTGGCCAACGTCTACGTTTTTAATACGGTACTAGAGTATGTTCTGAACTGTTTTGTCTCTGTTTTCATTATACTTAATTTTTTTTCTTTCTTGGTGCTAACCTTTTCTTTTAGGGTTTCTTGCCATTATGGAAAATATGGATCAACTCAACAATCTTTCCAACCCCTTTTATCTTCATCCAAGAGAAAACCCAGACATCTCTCTTGTTTTTTAGACTCTAAATGAGTCCAATTACACTTCTTAGAGTAGGAATATGAGAAAAGTTTTTTTCTCCAAGAATAAGTTGAAGTTTATAGAGAGGGGGATCAAGAAATCTCAAAGAGATGATCCCGTCTTTGATTCCTGGGAGATAAGCAATATGATGGTGCTATCTTAGATAATAAAGACCATTTCATCCCAAATAGCAGAAAATGTCATATACGTTGAAGATGCTTAAGAACTATGGGAAGAATTGAAAGAAAGGTTTTCCAAGGGAGATTATTTTAAATTTTCTGACTTGCTTCAAGAAATTCACTTTATTAACCAGGGAGAAAGGAATGTGAGTCAGTATTTTACTGATATGAAAATTCTATGGGAGGGATTGAAATTTCTAAGACCCATTCCATGTTGTAGTTGCAAGATTCCTTGCACCTGTGATTTGTCTAAGCTTTCACATAAATACAGAGAAATGGAACATGTTATTTGCTTCCTAAAATGCTTAAATGAGAGCTATAATACTGTGAGAACACAAATTTTATTAATGAAGCCTTTACCTAACATTAATCGTGTGTTTTCCCTCCTTATATAGCAAGAAAGACAAGAAAAACATGATTTCGGCCTCACAACTCAGAATGACATCAAGGTTCTTGCCAGTACCAGTGAAAGATAGGGTCAGTGGAGAAAAGAGCAGAATTTGAAAACCCATGGGACGTGAAACTGCCCCTCGGAGTCAAGGCAGAGGAAGAGGAAGAAATCCCAACTATTGGAAATAGGGTTCTCACTATCATAAAATGAATCACACCGTTGATGAATGCTAAGCATGGATATCCACCATGGTACAAGAAGAATGACAGTAATAATACAAGTAATATAGGACAAAATGAATGGGGTTCTGCAAATACCTGTTCTACCACTACTGTGTCACAAAGCAGAGGCTGACAGCTCTTCGTATAACATCAGTCAAATAAACAGAAATACCACAGAAGACAGAAAAGGTATGTTCTCTTAGATTATAGACACAGGGGCCACTGACCATGTGACCCATGACAAAAATCAATTCATGACTTTCAATAAGATCAAACCTATATCCAATAAACTACCAAATAATTCCATTGTAACAACCCATTATGCAGGAACTGTGTAGTTTTCTAAGGAATTCATAATTTTTAATGTTATGTATATACCCGATTTTTCCTTCAAACTTATATTTTTCCAAAGCCTAACTAAAGATATAAACCGCACATTAACCTTTTCTTTTGAGATGTGTCAAATTCAGGACAACTCTACATTGATGATGATTGAATGTGCTAACGTGTACAAAGGGCTTTACTACCTGCAACCTTTTGAAAGAAATCTGACAACTAGTTTTGCTTTCTCCTATGAACAAGTAAATATAAATTTGTGACACTATAGGCTAGGCCATCCTAGACATAAAATTGTTGAAACAATATGCAAGACTTTTCCTTAGTACAAACTATTTCTAATGATGCTTGTGACATTTGCCATTATGCTAAGCAACACAGATTGCCTTTTCCTAAGAGTAAAACTTTGTCTGTTAATTGCTTTGACATCATACGTTGTGATATATGAGGTCCTATTTCAATTTCATCTGTTCATGGACATAAATATTTTTTCACTATTGTTGATGACTGCAGTAGACACACTTAGGTTTTTCTTATGCATAATAAAGGTGAAACTAGAGAACTTTTGCAAGCTTTTATCATGAAAATTAAAACCCAGTTTAATAAAATTGTTAAAGTCATTAGGACTAACAATGGTCCAGAGTTTAATTGTTCCAATATATATGATTCTTATGGCATTGAACATCAAGGAAGTTGTGTTGAAACTCCACAACAAAATTCTGTTGTGGAACGTAAGCATCAACACATATTGAATGTTACTTGCAGTTTGATTTTTCAATCTAATATTCGAAATGCTTATTGGTCTTATGCCCTGTCTCATGCCATATACTCGATAAATAGACTCCCTCTACTGTTATTAAGGATAAAACTCCTTATGATGTGGTGCATAATAATCCCCCTACTTATCTCGATCTGAAAGTTTTTGGTTGTTTTTGTTTTGCTTCAACTTTGGAAAATAACAGAAACAAACTAGCTTCTAGAGCTAGAAAAGGAATATTTCTTGGGTATAAAAATGGTGTAAAGGGATACATTGTACTGGACATCAATACTAGAGAAATTTTCATTCGTAGAAGTGTCATCTTTTATGAGGACATCTTTCCCTATAAAAATAAGCAGGGAGATGAAAATAATTGCAATAACAGTGAGGACAACATATTTTTTCTTGATAATTTACCCTGCAGCCATGATGAGAACTCGGCTGAGGATAGAAGGAATGTTCAAAGCCCTATTGAGAACATTGATGTCAGCATTGAAAACACTGATCTTGTTGAAGAAGAGGAAGGAAACAATCAAAGAAGGTCCAACAGAATAAAAAGAACCCCTGGGTACTTAAAGGATTACATACATGAAACTGGTTAATCTTCATCTGCCGCCTCCCTGTGTATCAAAAATGGTTTGAAAACTCCTTATCTTATTACTAATGTTTTGTCTTATGAGTCTTTGTCTAATAGGCATTTAAGGTTCATCCTTGCCATAACTGTTGACAATGAACCTAGCTCCTATGATGAGGCTAAAAACAACCTTGAATGGGCTGAAGCCATGCAAAAGGAAATCAAAGCTCTACAAGATAATGGTACTTGGTATTTGACCCAACTTCCTTCGGGAAAGAAACCCATTGGATATAGGTGGGTTTACAAGGTTAAACACAAGGCTGATGGACTGTGGAAATATATAAAGTCCGACTGGTTGCCAAAGGCTACACCCAACAAGAAGGGATAAACTTTTTAGATACTTTTTCTCCTATTGCTAAACTCACTTCTGTCAGGCTTTTACATCAACTTGATGTTGACAATGCTTTCTTGCATGGAGACCTAAATGAGGATGTCTACATGGATCCTCCCCCTGGTTTGAACACTGACACAAAAGGGCAATTCTGCAAGCTAACTAAATCTCTATATGGCTTGAAATAGGCCAGCAGATAATGGTTTGACAAACTATCCACCTTTCTTATTTCTGCTAATTATGTTCAATCTAAATCTGACCATTCCCTTTTTATCAAGAAAACTCCCATAGATTTCACAACTTTACTTGTATATGTAGATGATATTGTTTTGACAGGAAACAATATGAGAGAGATCACTCATGTAAAGACTCTTTTGCATCATCAATTCCAGATAAAGGATTTAGGAGAACTTAAATACTTTCTAGGATTTAGTGTCCATCGATTTTCAAGAACACTTACTATTCCTTGAACAATAGCAAAACAAAATTCAAAATACTAGGAACTCGTATTGAAGGATATGAAATGAACTTAACATACTTGGAGTTCTTCTACTACAAACTCAATAGTCTTTGTTCTCTTCAAGGTGGGTAATTATTGCAAACACACACAAAAGAAACAAGGAAAATTTTGTTACAGTATTTTGTTTAGGGATGATTGCAATTACCTTGTAGGAATTAAGAGAGAAAGTACTGAAAATTTGCCTAAAAATATAATTTTAGAGCTAGTAACTATTGTGGTTCAGTTCATTAAAGTAAATGAAAATTCACTCAAATTCATCCATTATCTCTTTTTCAAATTCATCATCTCAAAAAACACACCTAATATATTATGATTAAATGAATAGTAGTAAAATCTTTATTTCATTGTTACAACCAAAATCAAATATCAATATGTAGTCCATTAATTAAAAGTATTAAACATAAATAAATCTCATCTTACATGGATAAGAAAACACAAATGGAGAAAAACAAAACACTAGATGAAGAAAACATATTAATAGAAGTTGTTAAAAACGATAAAAAGGCTTGTTGCTATTAAAACTCACATGAAAAGTTAGATAAAATTGGAAACTATGTTACAATAAAAAGACTTACAATGTCATTTCAATTTCATCGCACGTAATAACTCTTTTTTTAAATTAGTTATTATTTAAATTGACATAATAAATAATTTTTATTTTAACTCATAGAATAAGTAAGATATTATTTATAATTATATCACTAGTTAATTTATTATGACGATATAATTAGTTAGTTGTCATCATACAAATTACGATGATATTAATTTAGTAAGAAATTGATATTTGAGAGAGATATTTACAAAGAAAAATTAAAATGTTTATAAAGAAATGGAAAATCCTAGGAGAGATAGAAAGTGTAGTAGTAGAAAAAAAAGCCGTCAATTTAGAAGTATGGGAAGATATTGTGGAATGTTGTGTCGTAACATAACAACAGAAGGAGTTGTTGTTCTGTTTTCTTTCCTCGTGCTCATAGAATTGACTAGAGTGATGATGACTAATTAGGTCTTACATATTCCAACCGATATATACAACACACATGCACCCATTCATAACATTCAAACAAGACAACGATATTTTAACAATTTTTTTTTTATAAAATAATAGTTTTTGTGTCACTATTTTATTAGCCTTAATATTTAAAATGAATTAATCATAAATTATGTAAACATTGTAAAAAAAATTTCAAAAAAAATTGTTAAAAAAATATTTTTCTTCAAACAATGCCTACACTACCATCTATCTATCTCTCTTGTTGAATATTATTCAAAATAAAACTACTCTTCGAAAAACATAATCATTTTCTTTCAAATTTCTTATAACATATAAAAAACACGGTTTATATAAAAATTAACACGTCCAATTATTAGGTTGGACATAATTAACCTAATTATACTAAACTATAGATTATCTATACTATATTATACTATAAAAATTAAACTATTTTTATTAAAAACTGAATTATACTATATCATGGTTCACTTTAAAAAAACTGAACTCTTATATTAACAGTTCAGTTAACTGCTTCAAAACTGTAAGAACATAAAATATGCGGTTCCAAACAAACATAGTGACAATGCACTTTTATCACAATTCAAATAAATGAACTATTTGTTTTTAAAAGTGATTTTGAATAAACAAAAATCCTAAATTAAATTTCTAAAATAACAGTTTTAAGTGTTAGTAGTTCAATAAAAAATACTTCAAGAATTTAAATTAATTTTTAAAACTTATTCCCAAATAGTTTTAAGACAAAAAAGAAAAGACACATTTAATATTATTTACAAAATTGGTATAATTTTTTTTTTCTCATAAAACATGTAACTTGTTCATTTGTATTAATTTATATTTGTATATTCTACTTGTCATGATTATAAATCATACTAATTTAGTATTATAATTCATTTAAGTATTTATTTTTATTGAAAATTATTATATTATTAAAATTTATCCAGGAATAGATTTAGACTAAAGTTTTTTTGATTAATTTTTTTTTACTGTAACGTATGAATTAAATTTTATTTAAGTTTTGAGTGTTATAAAATAAGAAAAATAAGCTGGTTTGTTGTAGGTTTGGGATATCAGATGAAATTGCAATTTATTTTGGTCATTAGTATATGGTTTTCAGTTTAAAATCGTTAACTGCTAATAGAAAAGTTCAATTATTTTAAATTGAACTGTAAAATAGTATAATTCAGCTTTAATAAAAATAGTTTAGTTTTTATAGTATAAATATAATTTAGTATAGTTAGTCTAACTTTGCCCAACCTACCAATTATACCTTTCTTAATAGTTTAGTATGAATTCGTTAATAGTATATGTAACCGTTATTTTTTTTTAATTACATACATTTTTTAAGTTTCTTGAAATGAGTAATACATTAGGTAATTTATTTTTCAAAATTAGACCTTAAATTATTAAAGTACAATTTCCTTTTGTAAAAACTAAATTTTCATTATATTTTTTCTAATATTATAAGCTGTTTGTTGCTGAAACTCTATTTTTGGAGGAACAAATTCTTAGCGACTTTTTCTCTAGTTTTATATATTTTTATATTTATTTATAATAAATTACTTTATTAAAAATTTATAATTTTTATAATATAAATTTAAAAATATATTTAATTTAATATTTACAATCCTTTTTATATAAACTTATTCGAAAAATATATATCTATTACTCAGAAGTATAACGTTCTTCTAGGTGTATAACTTTTATGGTATAATCACAAGCTTTGTATCTTGATAGAATAACTATGTTTTATGTACGAAAAGAACAAATAGAAAATGTGAGATATTTCATGAATATCTTTCTATCTCTTAACATTGTTCTAATTTTGAGCAGATTTTGGATATATGTGAAAATTTGCATAGAAGAAGAAATCATACCACAACACACAAAGATGTACTAGAAAATATATGTTTTAAAGCGTTAAACTGCATTTAAACATTTTTCGAATATTATCGTTTAGCTTTGTTTTGAGTAACTTAAAGTTTAGCATTGGTTATATTTATTCTAAACGGTCTAACTTTTTATTAAACGTTATGTTGTGTTATAACATTTTATCATTTGTTTTAAATGATTAAACATTATTTTTGTTTTAAACTATCAGTTAAATTTCAAAACAAGATTTACTTAGATAATTTTGTCTTAACATCAATAATCAAGTTATAAAAGTTATTTATATTTATTTTTGTAATTATAATTTTGTTATATAAAAATAATGGGTCTTTATTTGGTTATAGGAAAAGAAGGTAGGTGAAAAAAACAAAAGAAAATAAAAATAAAGTTGTTTAGTGGAGGAGCTTTTTTTAAAGTAAAATATTTTTCTAGATTAATTAGTTTTTTGTTAATAATTTATTAATTCTTATTAATATTTTTTACCATCTGATTATTATCAAAAATACAAATTCGCATTATATATCTATGAATAAAAAGGGTCTTTATTTACTTTTATTATAATAAAAATGTAAAGTAATTATTAAATCACATAGTTAATTATAAATATCATTATAAAAGCATACAGTCGACTAAAATTTTACATTTTAAAAGATATAGTTAACTATATTTGACGAGGTGTTGTCACATCCCACATTACATATTTCATCACTTTGAAGGCGGAAAAATATATTGTGGTCTCATTTTTTCAAAATGTTTCTTCGTATAAAGTAAATGCTCTGGGAACGTTTCATAGACAATTAACAAACTTTTAAAATTTCAATGCCACTTAACATTCTTATTAAAAATAATTAATTTTGAAGATATTTTCTACAAGTAATAAATTATAAATAATTTTAACAAAGTAAACTATACAAGTTATTTATTATAATTTTGATTTATTTAATATTCATATGTTAAATGGTCAAAGAAATTGAAACACATGAGTAATTTACAAAAAAAAAAATCACTTAAATAACGTGTACACCAATCAATGAAATAAAAAATTACTTTAAATTAATTACCATATGGAAATGGCTTTAGAAAATGAGTTTCTTAAATAAGGTTTTAAATGTGAAGTATGTAAAATGATCAAAAGAAAAAACTTGTGTGTGAAAAAAATAGAAAAAAATGGAACGTAATAATATCTAAAGCTTTATTAGTACTGTGCGTTCATTTTCACCTTAATAGTTACAATATAAAAAAAATGTATGAAATGTTAATTTAAATTACCAACATTAATTTAAATTTTCTAATTAAAAAACACGAAATTACATCTAGGTTTGATGCTTAAAAGTCATAATAGAGCTAATTTTGAACATTCTTAGATCTTGCTTCAAGAAATAAAATTGTATTTTGTAAAAGTATAGTGGACTAGTAAAAAATTGAACGCTTTCTGACTTTACGAAGCCAATTATCCACCACATCTACCAGCATGCGCATCCAACTATTATAATTATAATTATAATAAAAAGGTCACTGTTTCATTTCTTTTCTCTTACGTTGTCAATACTTAATTCATGACATCACTCCCTAAATACTGCATTTTCTATTCCATACACCTAAAATAAATTACTACTACTACTACCACCGGAGCTTGAAAACATTTGACGATTATTATTATTTATTTATTTATTTCAAAATTAAATATATTTTACAATAACTTTCAAATTTTATTATTATTTTTATATAGACACTTTTTTTTAAAGATAATTATATTTGAAATTTACGAGGATATTTAAAAATAATTCAAAAAAAGAACACATGTACATGTTATATTAAATAAAAACATTTTAAGCAAAACATATTAAATGTTTATTTGTTAAATGCTTCTTATACACATTAACCTTAAGCAAATTATTTTGGATAGGAGGAGATACGAGTCAAATAGATAGGAAATTATATTTATCACACAAAAATATGAATTATTTTTAGAGATGAGCTTGCAATAAATTTTTTAACACATGCTCGGACATTCTATTATCATTTAATTTATTTGAAACTTTTAAAAAAATATTAAATAAAAAACTATGTATAAAAAATATTTGATTTCAATCAATGATAAAGTATGTTCTAAAAGACGGGTTAAACAAATATGTTGACTGAAAATTGTAATTTTAATAGTTTATCAATTGATAAAATAAGACTTTATTAAATTAATAAAATACAACAGATTTGTCTTAATTTATAGATATAATATTAATATAGTTATTCAGAAGAAAATATTTATAGTAATAAATATATCTAAAAGAGTTAAAGGTAACCATTAAACAACTAAGAAGACACTGTAATATTACTGTTTTCCATAGAGCTGTCAATTAACTTTTTAGTTGTAGGGTCAGCCTTGACCCTTTTTACACTTAGCCCATTTTTTTCTGGCCCACATCTTAGGGGCTTTTCTAAAGCCCCCAACCCCCAAAACCCTAAGAAAGGGGTTGGGATTGAATTAGGGTCGGGTCAACCCCCTAACCCCTAAAACTCCAGTTTCTTTTGTGCGAACCCATTCCTATTTATTTCTGAAGAAACATTTGTTTACGAGCTCGACGACACGACACCTTCAACCTCAAAATTTGCAAGAACGGCAAAACCTAATTCAACCATTCTCTCAATCATGCTCTTGCTTGTCGATTTCACACTGTCCATTTTGGAAGTATCCACTTCCTTTCTCACCTACTTCATGCTTATTTGCCTCTCTGATTTAGGTTTTACTTATGAAATTAACCCGATTTTGAACTGAACAAGAGAAAAACCTAGAAAATTCAAGGGTACATATATATATATATATATATATATATATATATATATATATATATATTTATTGTAGTTTTAGAGAAGTTAGATCCTTGATACTTGTTATATTCTGTAATGCTAAAGTTGGATTTACATTTCCAAACGGTTGCAACAGATTGGTGGCCATGTTGGCATTTTGTTGTAATTATGTGGCTAAAAAGGAAGGCCCATGGGCTGGTCCTAACCCATAGGGCTTTGGGGGCTTTTTAGCCATGTGGGCTTTTTAAATAAAGAAATTTTTTGGCCATGTGGGCTTTTTTGGCCCCAACCCACATGGGCTAGGGCCAAATCTTATAAAATGGGCTGCTTTGACAGATCTAATTTTCCACTAGAGATGCTTCAATACATATCCCTCAACTACTCACTTACATATCTCTTATCTACCCACACTGATAAGGTGATCATAGTAAAAAAAACAAATAGTACACCAAAGGCAACAAAAGAAACTACATGATAAGCTAGTATTCACAAGAAAACTTCATAAATAATTAATACATCAAATATTAGTTAAGCATTTATAACATTTTATAACTCATATAAACATATAATTAGTTGGCTCTAGATTCAATTATTCAAATACATGCACGTATGTATTCAATATAGGTGTACAATTGTAGTAGTATTTATACTCTGCAAAGTCATAAATGCATATATTATTACCTTACTACGGTAAAGACCTCTTGTCATTCTCTCCAACACTCCATTTTTTTAATATATGAGTTGAATGATTGGTAGTATATCAAGATACCCACTGTTAGAATCACCACATGTCAAAGCACGCACTAACAACATCACCACCAATTCCTCCTTGGATTGGTTCCAACCATTCTCAATTACACATTATAAACTAGTCATCATATTATCATACATGAATAAACATCATACATACTCATAATCATATTATAAAACAATTTCTAACATTCACATAATCACACTAATTAAACACATCATAAGAAGTATATGAAAACTTAGTTAAAATTCTAGTATATGAAAACTTAGATCTACTCGTTTAGCGAAAGCCTATTCACTCAACTACTAGATCGACTCGCTCACCGAAAGCACTCTCTCTAAGCCACCAGATCTTCTTGTTCAACTAGTAGTGTTTGACAATACACTCGCTTAGCCAACAGATATGCTTGCTCAATGAGAAAACCACTTAAACTTACATATTTAAATTCTTCCAAAAGTCATCCAACAAGTATATTCTCGCTTAGCGACCATCAATAACTCTCCAACTCTGACTCTGCCTAGTGAGTATATCTCGCTTAACGAGTCTATATAATTTTGCATAACATAATTTTGTAGATTTATGTCATCTCAACCCTGCAAAACCAGTCTAACACCAGCCACAAATGTTCAAAGTAACAAATTCTCAGATTTTATGCATTTCAAAAATATAATTCACTTCAAATACAAGCTCAATCATTAAATCATAATTAGAGCTGTCAAAATGGGCCACCCGGCCCGACCCACTACGGGTTGGTCACTTAATAAGCCAATCCAACCCAGCTCATTTATTAGTGAGCTAGAAAAATTTGAACCTGGCCCGACCCACCACGGGTTGGTGGGTAAACGGGTTGGCTCACTAGCTCACTTAATTACAATTTTTTTAAATAAAAAAATTATAAACTTTCTTTAATTTACATCTAAACAAATTTCACTTCCAATATGAGTGTTTGATTAGTTTTGAAAATAGAGAACTTAAATAATTTTTTCAAGCAAAAAATAATAATAAATACTTTTTATAAAATTAAAATTAAATTATAATAAAATAAAATTAGGTAGATGGGTTGGTGGGCTAACCCGGCCCACCACGGGTTCAACCCGCATGAGCCGGGTTTAAATGAGCCGGGTTGAAATCTAACCCGCATAAAAAAAAAATACAATTTTTTCAAACGCAACTCGGCCCGAACCCGTGGTGGACCAGGTTGACCCGCGGGTTGTGATCCATTTTGATAGCTCTAATCATAACAGAGTTTCAATCACATTATATCTAAGGCTATTTAAGCTTCTTAATTCAACTTAACAGGTCATATCTCATCAGACAACTCAATTACATAATTCAACTACTATACAAGCATACAATTATCAATCAAAACTTGTATATCAACCAAAATCAAAGTAATTAGTTTCCCTTGTCTAATAGATTATCAAACAACTCTAGGATCCTAAACTCACGAAACTCTATTTGCTCCTATGAACAATAGAAACACAATCAAAGTATATCATTACCATTTATCAATAAAGACTCAAACTAAAGACTCAAAAGATGCATGCAAGTTGAGCGGCCCACATGCAACATATACCAAAAAAGACCAAAGAAAAATTATTGAGACTCAATTTACTTGAATGAAGAAACTAATCCGTCTAAATTGAAGAAATTATCGTCAGGATCAATTCTACATGATTTATAGAGAAATGCTATGTTTTAAAATAATAAAATTCATTTATAATGAAACTATTTATATTAAAAACATTTAATATTAAAATAATTCAATCTTATTATTTTTAAACTATTATTATTTCTAAAATAATTTTTTTAAGTCTTTATATTTATGAATATCTTATATTTATATACCTTTATACAATAAAAGCTGAAAAGAAAAAAAATATATATATATAACAATATTTTTATACTTATGTTTATTCATATCACATCAATTATTATATTTTGATTTTTTATTCCTCTCTTTCTTTGGATCAATAAGAAGAAAAACACACTGAAGAAACAAAAGAAATTAAGATATGCAAGATTTTAAGTCCTTTCACTTTTTAACATTAAACTTAAAAGTAAAAAAAAAATACTATTGGAAAGAAAATTATTAGTAAATCCATGTATGTCTATAAAAATATGTGTTATTTTATGAATTTTTTATTTTTAAATTTTTTATTAAAATATAAAAAGTTATTCCTTTTCTTTTCTTATTTTAAAATTATTTTCCGAACAAAACGTATCATTAAATTTTCTTTGCAAGGAAGAAAAATTATTGAATCACTAGTGGAAAAATGCTGTTTAACGTCGGTTATTTTGAGCTTTTAACGTCTACTAAACAACCGACGTCATAGTCGGTGACGTCAATGGGACGTCGGACATGAATATAACCGACGTCTATAATGACGTCAGTCAGTACCATGTCCGACGTCACTAAACGTCGGTACTGGACGTCTAAAGACATTATATAGACGTCGGTCTATGACACTGACAAACGTCGAAAAGGTACTATAGACGTCGGTGTATACATTACCCGACATCTAATACAGTGGTTGTGTTTTAGTGCAGTTTTGTTCCTGTCTTTGGCTAGCCTAGTAGCACAATCTCCTTTTGCTAGTTTCCCCCGAAAAAAAGCTTGCGTCTTTTGAATTTTTTATGGCATTTCAACCTAAAACCGAATCTGGGTTGTTGCTTAGTTCCATTTTCATCCGCAAAAGCGAAAAATCTAATACAGTGGTTGTGTTTTAGTGCAGTTTTGTTCCTGTCTTTGGCTAGCCTAGTAGCACAATCTCCTTTTGCTAGTTTCCCCCGAAAAAAAGCTTGCGTCTTTTGAATTTTTTATGGCATTTCAACCTAAAACCGAATCTGGGTTGTTGCTTAGTTCCATTTTCATCCGCAAAAGCGAAAAATCACGGTGAAACGATAACTAGACAATGACCCAGGGTCGTTTTTGGGTTGAAACGACGAAAAGAAATTCACAAGACGCCGTTTTTTTCTGGGAGGCAGCTAGCAAATGGAGAATGTGTTACTACGTTACCCCAAGAGAAGAACAAAACTGCACTAAAACACAACACAAAGAAAGCAAATTTTAATCGGTTGAACCAGAAGATAATCGATGAAAGACTAAACAAAGTTTAAACGGTAAGCATAAAAAAAAACCACCTGCGATGCAATGCCGGAAGAGAGAAAAAGAAGAGGAGGAAGACGATAAAGATATCAGAAACAATAATGCAATGCCGCAAGAGAGAAAAAGAAGAGGAGGAAGACGATAAAGATATCAGAAACAATAATGCAATGCCGCAAGAGAGAAACAAGAGACAAAAGAGAAGAGAGGAAGACGATATCAGAAACTGAATGTCGTGAAGAGTCTACGGTTTATTTAAAATGAAATTGAGCGTCGGTTGCTTGCGAAACCGACGTTTATAGTAATCTAGACGTCGGTTGTCTAACTAATTCGACGTCTAAGTTAACATTTAAACCGACTTTTGAATGCCCATTAGACGTGAGTTGTGAAGGGGCATCGACGTCTAGGTTGCTGAACCGATTGACGTTTCACTTCCTGTCAAGGACGTAGACGACGGTTGTGAAGGGGCGCCGACGTCTATAATAATATAGACGTCGGTTTTCTGCTGTCGGACGTGGAAGTGCCTCGAAGTTTGATGCACATAATTAATTACAGGCACATAGACGTCGCGCACCCAGAAATGCGACGTCTATTTTGTAGAAAATTTTTGTCTTCCCGCCTTCCGGACAGGCCATAGACGTCAATTTTTGACAACCTAACGTCTAATAGCCTGGGAATCAGGTGACCAACATTAACTGCACCCAAGTAGACGACGGTCCCCCATCACAACCGACATCAAATGCGCAGGAGAAGTCTGTCTTCTCGCCTACCTCATTACATTGGACGTCGGCTTACAGTAGGGCTGACGTGTACTGCTGAATAGACGTCGTATTACCTTGAAGCCGACGTCTAGGTTACCATCTTATTTACGATAATGCCACTGATTATCATATGACGTCGGTGGAGCTCTAACAGACGTCTATGAACTGATGTTAAACAACGTTTTTTCACTAGTGAATAGGACAAAGAAGGATAAAGTAATTGTTTATCCATCAATAATATAAAAAACAAGGAAAAAAAGACAATGAGGTCAGTCAAATATTCATTCTCAATCTAGAGATTTAAGTAGTCGTAAGATGACTGTAAAAATATAGATGTTTATATATATATATATAGCCAAACAACTGCATTCTCTCTTTCTTTATTTACGTGCTTCCTTTAAAAACAGAGAAAGCGTTATTACACAAATTGTTTTAAATTGGCTTTAGTGTTATTCAAGTATTATTTTCAAATTATTTTACTAAGCATAATTAATTAATTTTGGAGAGAGTTTTAGAATTTTAAATGAGTATTATTGGTTAGTACGGAAAACTTTTGATGTCGTATATAAAAAGAGTAGTTGGCGTGATTTTCGTCGAACTCATTTTTTTTTGTCTTGACTTTGGCAAACTATGTTTTAAATTATAATTATTTTGAAAGAAATTTTTAATACGAATTTGTGCCCCCACACACTCAGAGAAAGTCTGTGACAAATAAAATAGTACTCTTTATTAACATGTACTTAATTTTATGTTTTTTTATTAAGTATGAGACAAAGTCGTGTTTTTTTCAAAACTAGCATAATATTTGTAATTTTTTGGTTTTCTAATATTACTTTTCTGTTTTTCCTCTTAGACTTGTACATATTCTTCTATCATTTATATTATATACATTTAGGTTTTAAAAATTATTTATAAAATATTTTAAAACTAAAAATTAAAAAATAGAATATTGATAGACTTTATTGTTAACTACTAATACATAACCTCAATGCTATATAATATTTACATTATTCCGAAAGGTTTTCAAACGATAATATTGTATGAGAAGGGACAGAGCATAATGGGAGGTAGGTAGGATGTTTTGGCAATCAAAATTATAAAATTTTGTGTATTACAATAACAACTTATGAAGATGAAAGTAGATAGATTTTTATTTTTTTTATAAAGTATGTATTTAATGTTAATGAATAACAAAACCTAGAATTAAATATAATAAAAAATAAAATTATTAAGATATTTTTTTTCTCCATGCTTTTTGACCTACATACTTTGTCTTCCAATCTCTTGTATGTTCTCTTTTTGTGTTGGAAGAAATAAAAATTAAATGCAAACTTATTAATATATTTTTATTTCTCATTTATTCCATTTTTATATATAAAAAAATAAATGGATAGATAATTATTCATGAAACAAATACAAGAACTTGAATGTGAATTATTACAGTTCGAAAGACTTGACAAAGTTAAGGAATCAAAACTTGGAAGAATAAATTTCTTTAAGACTGATGATGTTACAAGAAGTTCAAAACTCATAGTATCAAAATCATTGCTTATAACTCAATTATAGAATAGTCTTGAGTCATTTAATTACCTTTATAACATCTTTTAAGTTTTGTAAGTTTGATTTACAAACATATTTCTTTAGGTGAACATTTGGATATGATTATTACATTTTTGATAAATTTGTTGGGCGAAAGAACTCGTTGGATGATGAGTCGAAATCAGATTTTTGTTTTAAAGTTATTTTACAACCCAATGTATTTGGGTTTTTATTTAGAATTTTTAGGAGTTTAACTCTATTTATATATTTTTAAAAGACACACGTAAACATCTTGATTGGTCATGTGTGAAATTAATTTTCTTGGAGAATTATCTTGTTCTTATTTTAGAACACCAATTCTTACCAAAGATTCAATTTTTTATAATGAATCTTTCTTAATTTTTCAATATGTTATTATAGCGTCTATCATTTTTGTCTCATTTCACATTCTCCTTATTTATTTTATCCAATATTTTATCTATTTAGAGAAAGAATCCAAATTAAAATATAATCACAATCTTTCCTAAATTGGATTGTTTAAGTAACTCTCTTGTTCTACTTGATAGTCAAATATTACTTTCATAGTATATATTGTTTTTTATCTCATAAACCTTTTATATAACATTTTTTTATGAACATAGAAGGAAAACTTAATTATTATGTGTTTTTTCATAATTGGTTTTAATTATGATAATTTATTTATTTTTCTAAATCTTGAACTTTGTTGTTAAACAAGTATATTGATGAAGAATAAAGTAATAAATTCATTTTTTAAAAGTGATAAAAGAAAAGTTATATGTAAAATTAAAAATAACATAAATTCAATTTTTTCACTTATTTTGAAACATGATACTAACTGTTCAATTAGTCATTCTTAAGATTTAAAGAATAACAAATGAAGAGTTTCATATTAATATTTTCAAACATGGAATCAAAAGATATGAGAATATCCAATAAATCAAAGAGATAAAATTATAAAAACTTATTTAAAATAGGATGCATATCAAATACAACTTCAAAACTATCGTTTTTTTTAAACATCTAAGAAAATTTCAATATTAAAAAATGTATTTTTGTTTAATTAATGATACTGATTAAATATATAAATTTTAAATATATTATTTTGACTCAGTGTTTAAGATCACCCACTTTAGATGAAAAACCCAAGTATATATCTCTCTCTCACTCCATTATGCTTCCTTTAAGTTGTGAGTTATCCATAAATTAAAAGTTTGGTTAATAATTCATCATTGTATTTATTTATGAGTATAATCTTAAAACTACACAATCCTTCACTCTTAATTATTTATCAATATAAAAATTTACTTATAACAATTTTTTACTTCATAAAATTCTAATTTTTGTTTTTGTGTCATTCGATCGATTAGTTTTTTCTATATACGACAAATAAATTTTTTTCCACAGGTATTGTTTGAATCTATCTAATTTTTTTTTATGAAGAATTCCTATATTAATTATGTATGAGTATAAATAATATTTAATTTTTTTTAATTGAGTATAAGAACGTGGATGAGTATTCATCTCCTACGGTTTAAATCACTAAAATCCTCACGTTTTACACTAGTACAAAAACAATCTATAATATTGAATATTTTTTGTCTTTCACGTCGAATTCGAGAACGACGTCATAACGGGAGACGTTAAATTTACGTCAAATTTTTTAAATTCGACGTTAATTTAACGTCGAATTTTGTCAATATACAACGTTAATTTAACATCGAATTTTATCAATATACGACGTTAATTTAACGTCGAATTTTGTCAATATACGACGTTAATCAATTTTTTATATTTTTTTAATTAATTGTGATCCTTTTTTATAACTCTACGAGACCTGAAAAACAGAAAAAACAAACAATTTTCAGTTTTTGATATTTTATAAAGCATGAACTATGAACAGTAATATAAGATCAATCAAAGAACAATAACAAACAACAAAGAAGTTCAATCAAACAACAAGTTCAATCAAACAATAACAACAAACAAGTTCAACCAAATAACAACAACAACAAACAAGTTCAACAAAAAAAATAACAAACAAGTTATCAACAAATAAGTTCTTCAAAACGAAAACGAAAACGAAAACTAACCTGGGTTCATCGGTATAAAGTGTTGCCTCCAGTGAGAGAGAAAACATAATGCACCTATGAAGGACAAAAACACAAAAATAATCGGTGAAAACAAACGAAAATCATACCCAAAGTAGTTAATTAACATGCATTTGTATCAAAAGAAAGAAAGTTTACATGTGATGGTCGTCAAACTTCGTTCAAAAAAAGTTTGAGCAGAGAAAAAGGTCATGCGCGCTAAAATAAAGTGAATGAATTTTCAATCTTCCGCTCAATTTTTTTTTTTAATTCACTAACATTTTAACGTCTAACGCTGTGACATTCGACATTTTATATTCTTTTACGTCGAATTACAATTTTAAACGACGTTTAATAATTGTATTTATTTACAAAAATGCCACCGGTCATTTTTAACGTTGGCTATTGAGTGGATTGACGTTAAACGCGTGACATTATACGCTGATTTTGCACTAGTGTTATTAGATAACCTAAAGAATTTATATATATATATATATATATATATATATATATATATATTCTCTTAGGTTTTAGTTTTATAAATTTTTTTACATGTTTTTTCTTTTCTCTTATAATTGTTTGACTTATTTTATATCCATGAAATCCACTCATATCTTTGAGATAATTTCTCTCTTATCATAATTGTTATGTGATTATGTTAAAATGTTGAATTGTTAATGGTTAAATATGTTTTTATCTTTTAACTTTCAACGAAAATTGAAATTAGTTCATTTTTTAAACTTTGGCCCAACTTAGTTTTCAACCAAATTTTGTTAAGTTTATTTGACATTTCAAAACGTATTTCATGATAGCATTTGAGTTGTTTACGTTGTATGATACATTTTCGTTTCAATGTTATTTGAAAAACACATTTAAAATGTGAAATAAACTTAGTAAAATTTGTTTAAAATGATTAAATTCATACATTTCTAAAATTAAGGACTAAATTGAATCAAAATTTTAAAAATAGATTAATTCCAATTTTCACTTAAGACCAAAAACATATTTACCTTATTATTAATTACATTCAATCAAATAATTTTATGTCTCACATTTTTACTCTTTTTTAATATTTTTATTCATTATTTTTTTTACTTAAAATTATTTTACTCTCAATTTCAAATATTTCGCTTAAACCTTTCATTTAGTAGACAATATAAAAAAATTATCTTTTTTTATTTTCTTTCATCCTTAATTTTTGTTTTATATGAAACAATTATTATCTCGTAACAATTCTAATACTTTAATACATGAAAAGCTTTAGTTTTTCTTATATTTTTAAGATATTTTTTTATCTCATCACACTCTTTATATATTTGTTTTTCTTTTTACATTTCATTAACTCATGTATCAAACTATTTTTAACATAAACATTTAATTATTTTTACTCATTTTCTATTTATTTATATTTTTTATTATATAAAATATTATTTTTTATTATTTTTATATAGTTACTTTAATTTTAATTCATTTCTTAAGTGTACTTTTATCGCTGCATCTATATAAGACATCTTTTATACTCTAATAGAGTAACTTAAATGTTATCATCAAAAATAAAATATCTATGTTAAATTTTAATTATTTTAGTTAAATCATTATATATTTTTTGTGATTTCGTCAGTGTATAAAAAAATTAAATTAAAATTTAAAGAAATAAATTAAAGACATATTTAAAATATTTTTAAACTCCAATACTTATTTTTTAAAATATTTTAAAAACATTTTTTATTTTATCAACTTTTGACGTTGTCATTGTACTTTTTCTCCCAACATGATATCCATAACTTAATTATTGAATTATTATACCATTAAATACGCTAATTAAATAGTTTTAACGTTATACTGATAATTTATTAGCATTAAAGTCATTCTGTGATGAAGACATATTGTAATAAATGAACTAAAAAACACATTATTCTACAGTGATGACGCATGCAGAAAAATTAAAATAAAGAAAGCAATAATGGAACGAATAAATGCTAAACTTGGGAGTAAATAATTGAAAATTTTAGAAATAAAAGTAAACCAGGAAGTGTTTCTATAACACGTAATAACAACAAACATAAAAGTCAACTGAAGAGCTCGTGAGGGAGGGCAATTTAAAGATTAAACAAAAAAGAGTACAATTATTGATGATAAAATATAATATTATGAGTAAGAAGGTATCAAGATCTGACTTGTGTGCCTATAAAAACTAATACAAAGAACACAAATTAAACATCTCCAACTCCAACTGCAAAAGGAGAAAAAAAAAGTGTGTGAAGAATAAAAATGTCTGGAGCAGAAGGAGAAGATGGAAGAAAGACCACAAAAGAAACTGGTGTAGCAACAGAGACAGAGAAAAACGAGCGAAAAGTATCATGGGCAAAATTAAGACGCATAGATTCTCTAAATTTAGAGGCGGGAAGAGTTTCACACAACCCTCACAAGGTATAAATCTTATACATATATCAGTTTATAATTTACGAATACATATACTCATTTATTTATATATTTGAACAGATGGGATGGAGAATTACTCTCACCTTAGCATTTCAAAGTATAGGAGTTGTATACGGTGATATTGGGACATCACCCCTTTATGTATATGCCAGCACCTTCACTGATGGAATCAAGCATAAAGATGATATTCTGGGTGTCTTGTCCCTTATCATCTACACCATCCTCTTTATACCTATGATCAAATATGTCTTCATCGTATTGTGGGCTAACGACAATGGCAACGGTACCATTTTTTTCCTAAACATATATGTACCTTGACAACCCACCACCGTCTCAGTTTTTACCTACTTCTTTCTTCCTCTTCAAATCTTCTTTCACATTCTTCTATCACTTCCTGTTACATTCCTTCTTTATTCTTTATTTCATTATATTTCAATAATACACTAAACAAATATTAAGTGGAAACAAAATGAAAGAGAGTGGTCCAATTTTGAACTCAAACAAAACGCAGATCGGTATGCTTTGGTTTTGGTGTCAAATCTGTCCTTTTCTCAAACTTGGATCGGTTATCGACTTTAACAAAAGCCTTATCTTATTGTTTTTTCTTTGACAGAGTTATTGTCCTTTCTGTGTTTTTTTTTTATTTCTTAGACGTTTTAGAAAAAGAAATCCAATTTTAAAATATTCAATTTTTATACTAAAATATATTGTCTTGAAAAAATAAAAAAAATAAGAAAACTATATATAAAAACATATTTATTTTTTTAACTTAATAATTATAAAAGAAAATAATTTTCTGCATATGCATATGTTTGTATGTATGTGTTTATGAGTTTGTTTATTTATGTGTGTTTGTGTATGAATACCTCTGTCTGTCCGTGTATATATAAGTGTTTTTTTTTTTTAAATTAGAAAAAAAATAAGAATCATATTAGTAAAAAAAAGAAAATAATAATAACTTATTACGACATATGTAGTGTATATGTAAAAAAAAAAATAATGCGATAACATTTTTCTAATAAAAATAAAAGTTATTAGGACTTACGTATCATATTAATTATCTTTTATTTAATTTATAACCAAGCTTTTATATCAAATCTAAGCTATTTATGTTCTCTTTGTTTGGAAAATCGTGACAAATATTTATATGTTTTTTATTTCTTATTTATTGGACGTATTTGAAAAAAAATCCAATTTTTAAATATCCAATTTTTACTAAATTTATTGTCTTTAGAGAATAAAATAAAAAATAAAAAAACTAGATATATAAATAAATATAAGCAACTAAATTAAAAATTACAAACACTTATTTTTTTCAACGTAGTAATTACAAAAGAAAATATGATTTTGTTCGTACGTATGTACATGTACGTGTATGTGTGGGCACATCCGTATATGCATATGTCTGTATACATGTGTTCATAAGTTTGTTTATTTATGTGTGTATATATTTTTGTGTATTTTGAAATTAGAAAAAAATAGTGTGATAATTTTATAATAAATATCAAATTTATTGTGTCAGATGAAATTAACATAGTAAGTGTGCTTGCTGTGTTTATTCAATATGAAATCACGATAGTAAGTTATTTATTATGTGAGTTTTAATTTCACAGGTGGAGCCTTTGCACTGTATTCATTAATATGTAGGCACATAAAAATGAGTTTGATTCCGAATGAACAACCAGAGGATAGGGAGCTTTCTAATTACAAACTAGAAACCCCATCGAGTCAGGTGAAACGTGCCCACAAACTAAAGCAGAAACTCGAGGGCAGTAATGTTGCAAGAGTTGTGCTTGTGCTTCTTGCAATAATGGGAACTTCCATGGTTATAGGAGACGGTATTCTTACTCCATCAATATCAGGTTTCTCAATTTCTTATATTTCTAAGTTTTTCTAATTAATGTGAGAATATATTTATCAAGCAATTAAGCTCCTCTCATACTGTTATATATTGCTTAATGTTGTGCAGTACTTTCAGCTGTAAGTGGGATCAGTAAATCATTAGGTCAAGGTGTGTCATCAACGTATTACCATGTCTCCTTTTAAATGCAATTTCTTTCAAATGTGCTTAATGTTGTTTCTATTTTTTCAGATGCTGTTGTGGGAATCACAATAGCAATTTTGATAGTCCTATTCTCTGTTCAACGTTTTGGTACTGATAAAGTGGGATTCTCATTTGCTCCAATTATTTTGGTGTGGTTTTTGTTCATCGCTGGAATTGGTTTTTACAACTTATTCAAATATGACATTGGAGTATTACGTGCCTTTTATCCAAAATATATATATGATTACTTCAAACGTAATGGAAAGAATGGATGGTTATCACTTGGTGGAGTTTTTTTATGCATAACAGGTGACTAATATCTCCTCTTAATTATTTCCTATTAAATTATTCAACCTTTTATTTTAACTTAACGTATATGTAATTTTAGGATCTGAGGCTATGTTTGCTGACTTGGGTCACTTTAATGTACGAGCCATTCAGGTAAGTAAATATATTCATTATTAAGGTTAATTTCTTCACAAAAGGTGTTTCAAGCTACAATTGATTGTATAGTTGAACTTAAATTGATGATGCAATATAATGTGTTGCAGATAAGCTTTTCTTTCATTACATGTCCATCAATCGTGATTGCATACATTGGGCAAGCAGCATATTTGAGGAAGTTTCCTGACAATGTAGCTAATACTTTCTATGATTGCATTCCAGGTAAGTAATTTTATTTTAACCATCTAGACACAATACATTTAACAAGTAACATATTTAATAAATTAATTTCTCCTTTCATGTGTGAATTAATTAATAATTAAAAATAACATGTAGGTCCCTTATATTGGCCAACTTTTGTTGTGGCTGTTGCTGCTGCCATTATAGCTAGCCAAGCAATGATTTCAGGAGCATTCTCCATTATATCTCAAGCCTTAAGTCTAGGTTGTTTTCCAAGAGTTAGGGTCGTGCACACTTCCATCAAACATCATGGTCAGGTGTATATTCCCGAAATCAACTACATGTTCATGATCGCATGCATTGTGGTGTGTGCTGCCTTCAAGACCACAGAAAAGATTAGTCATGCATATGGTAAGTGATTATTATTATTATTCATGCTTGTTTTTTTCATGTATCTTATGTTAGGAAAGAATGTTGGAGAAACAAGTCATACATTTGATTGGATATATGCAGGGATTGCAGTTATTGGTGATATGATGATTTCAACAACTCTGGTTTCACTGATAATGCTTGTTTTATGGAAAAAGAGTCTATGGCGTGTGTTATTGTTCTTCTTTGGATTTGGTTTCATTGAATTAGTTTATTTAACATCTCAACTGACCAAGTTCACAGGAGGAGGGTATTTTCCAATTGTATCAGCTATGTTCTTAACATCGATTATGGGAATCTGGCACTATGTGCACAAAGAAAGATACATGTTTGAGTTAAAAAACAAGGTATCAAGTGCATATTTGAATGAAGTGGCTAGCAACCCAGATGTAAGGCGAGTGCCAGGAATTGGACTTTTGTACTCTGAGCTGGTGCAAGGCATTCCTCCTATATTCCCACACCTTATAGCTAGCATTCCATCTGTCCACTCAATTCTTGTGTTTGTGTCTATTAAAGCAATTCCCGTGAGTAGTGTTGCATTGGAGGAGAGGTTCTTGTTTCGACAGGTGGAGCCAAGAGAGTATAGAGTTTTTCGTTGTGTTGTGAGGCACGGTTACAATGATGTTCTTGAAGATCCTGCAAAGTTTGAGTCAGAATTGATACAAAATCTAAAGGCATTCATTCAAGAGGAGAATTACCATATGATGGAAGTGGAGGGAATTGGAAATGCAATCGAACAAGCAACAATTGTTGAAAGCAGCGATAAGAGGGAAACACATCGTTCCTCTAAAATAATCCCCAATCAACCAGCATCAGCCTCATCTGACTCCATTCGATCATTGGGGGGTAGTGGCAACAAGTCATATGCTAACTTCCTTGCCCCACCCATCCATGGAGCTGAAGAGGAACTCAAATTCATAGAAAAAGCATTAGAGAAAGGCGTGGTGTACATGCTGGCAGAAGCAGAGGTTGTGGCTCACCCAAACTCCTCCATCATCAATGAGATCATTGTGAATTATGTGTACAGTTTCTTCCGAAAGAACTTTAGACAAGGTCAGAGTTCCATGGCAATCCCGCGCAACAGACTTCTTAAGATTGGAATGACATACGAAATATGACATATCTCTTCCACCCATCCTAAGCACAATAAATATAAACTTCCCTTTAATTTTGATGTTACTAAAGCATGTTACTTTACAATTATCCATTATCAACAAAAGAACCCTTTGCATGTCCACCTTTTAACTTTTCAAATATTCTTATGTTTATTCAATTTGATAATAATGTGATAAAAAGCTGTGTAATGTAATGTAATCCTACTCAACCATTTGTTACTAAACTATATTGTCTTTAGAGAATAAAAAAACAAATATATATAAACAAATATCAGTAACTAAATCAAGAATTACAAGCACATATTTATTTTTTGGCTTAATTACCTTTTTAGTTTCCAAGTTGGGAGCTGAATTTCCGTTTGATACCCGCTTTTAAAAGTGATTTAATTAGATCATCAGGTTATTGATTTTGCTTTTAATAGGTCCATTCCGTTAAGTAGCTTGTAACGGCGTTAACTTTACGCTTACGTGACGGGTTTTTTCTTCTCTCTCCTCTGTTATTCCTGACACTTCTTTCTCTTTCTCCTATTTCTCTCTCACCATTATAATATCATTATAACTACCTCTCTGACCTTTCTCTCTCTCTTCTATTTATCTTTCTTACCGTTATAAATACCTCTCACCTTTTTCTCTCCTATTTCTCTCTCATCTTTTTCTTTTTCTCTCTCAGTATTTACTCGTTTGTTTTAGGTGTTGCGTGGACTGAAGAAGAACATAGGCTGTTCTTATTTGGTCTCCAGAAACTGGGCAAAGTAAATGGGTCATCCTTGTTCTTGATGGATACTGCCAATTAGTTATGCTCTAAGATTCTTTGTAAACGTAGTGGTAATACTTTTTCTTTGCATCTCTGGCTAACTTTTATTTTTAATCATGTCAGACTTCAGATCCACCTTCTATGCCAAAAGAACACTATTATTTATAATATCTAACTTATTATTTGGATAATTATTTATAATATCTTATTAAAATTAATAATTTTTAGTAAATTTAAAAAATACTTTTAAACAATTATATAACTAATATAGAAAAAATTGAACTGTATAAATGAATGCTATTTTTTTCTGTAAATCTAGATTTGTTTAGCTTCAGCTATCCAATAGGCTTTCGTACTCTTCTCCACACACTGTGTTTTCTCCCAATCCAATTGATTTCGTACTCTTCACCACGTTTTATCCACATAATAATTTTAAATGCAGCAATTCCAGATCATGTAGATATTAATTCCACTTGATAATATGAAAAAATATACTATAATGCATTTCTACACTCAAAATAGGTGGATAATCTATCATTACCTAATAATATTAGTGGGGAAGTGTTATAAATATATTGCAGTGCGTTCAACATTTTCTTTTCAAGTGCACCAGCATCTCTTAAAGTTATCCAAGTTTGTTCGGTGGCACCGCTTCAGGAACCAACCCTTTCCACCCTTGTTCCGATTTCTCTTCCATTAGCCTTCTTCGACCTCTTATGGCTTCGATTTCCACCTGTTCAATGTCTCTTCTTCTATCACTTCCCACACCCAACCTCTTCATTCCTTCACTATCTTCTTCCCTCTCTCAAGCACTCTCTTTCCCTCACTCTCCAACACTTTCTCCCTTTATCTGGCACTCTCACATGGCCCTCTCACTCTCCCAAACCCATCATCAACTATCTCCTCAGCGACAACATTGTTTCCTTCGGTGTGGGGGTTTCCAATATTCGGTTGAGGATTTGAGCCGGGAATGCCCGAAATAGGGGGTTGTGTAGCCTCATTGTGTTCTCCTGACCTGGAATTTTGTCTGTATGTTCACTGATTAAATAAAGATAATGGTGAGAGAGGGAAATAGAAGAGAGAGAAAAAGGTGAGAGGTAGTTAAAAAGGTGAGAGAAAGAAAGAAGTGTCAGGAATAGCAGGAATAACAGAGGAGAGAGAAGAAAAATACCGCCACGTAAGCGTAAAGTTAACGCCGTTACAAACTACTTAACGGAAGGGACCTATTGAAAGCAAAATCAATAATCTGGGGATCTAATTAAATCACTTTTAAAAGCGGGTATTAAACGGAAATTCAACCCCCAACTTGGGGACTAAAAAAGTAATTAAGCGTTATTTTTTCAACTTAGTAATTACAAAAGAAAAAAATTTTGTTATGTTCGTACGTGTGTACGTACATCTGTGTATGCATATGTCTGTATGTCTATGTGTTCACATGTTTGTTTGTTCGTGTGTGTGAGTTTGTGCATGCATACGTTTGTCGGTATGTGTATGCTCCGTATTTGTGTTTTTTTTTTATATTAGGAAAAATTATGAAATAATGACGTGTATATTTAGATTAATGACAAAATAGAAAAGAATGATGACTTATTACAACCAATGAGTGTAGTGTATATGTCATAAAAAAATGATGTAATAACATTTTTGTAATAAAAGTGAAAGTTATTAGGAAGGCCTATCATACTAATTACCTATTATGTTAGTTTATATTTTTAAAATGGAACAATAAAATTCTGAATTTATTATGAGAGTTGTAGTGCGCATGTCTTATAACTAAATCTTTATAGTTTAGTACATTGATTATTATTTATCATTTTTTTACTATTTATTATATTTATATTATTCTTCCTATGTAAGTACTATTTTAATAGGAACATAGACTCACGACTCATGTTGATCCTATAAATACAATTAGTATCCCTCAAGGAATACGCGTTAGAGAGTGTTTGTAACAACAAGGATGCCTCTTCCATATAAAAGGAACAACCAAACCACTGTAAGGATCTCATCACATGTTCAAAGGTCTACGTTTAAGATATGGGTAAGAACATTGACATCTATTGTGTGGTCCCGGTAAAACGCTTCCCTAACCTCACCTCTCTATGGTCACCACCAGAAAATCGACACAACTTTTATGTGTGAATTAATTAATAATTAAAAAAAACATGTAGCTCCCTTATATTGGCTAAATTTTGTTGTGGCTGATGCTATTGCCATTATAGCTAGCCAAACAATGATTTAGGAGGATTCTTCATTATATCCCAATTCTTAAGTTAGGTTTTTTTTCTGAGTTAAGGTGGTGCGCACTTCCATCAAACATCACGGTCAGGTGTATATTCCCAAAATCAACTACATATTCATGATCGCATGTATTATGGTGTGTGCTACCTTCAAGACAACATAAAAGATTAGTCATGCATATGGTAAATGATTATTATTATTAATGCTTGTTTTTCTTATGTATCTTATGTTAGGAAAGGATCTAGGAGAAATGAGTCATACTTAAATGTTTGGTTGGATATATGCAGGGATTGCAGTTATTGATGATATGATCATTTCAACCACTCTGGTTTTGCTGATAATGCTTGTTTTATGTAAAAAGAGTCTATCGTGTGTGACATTGTTCTTTTTTAGATTTAGTTTCATTGAATTAGTTCATTTAACATCTCAACTGACCAAGTTCACAGAAGGAGGGTATTTTCCAATTGCACAAGTTATGTTCTTGATGTCGATTATGGGAATTTGGCACTATGTGCACAAAGAAAGATACATGTTACTTTACAATGACCCATAATAAAAAAAACCCTTTGCATGTCCACCAATTAACTCTTCAAATATTCTAATGTCTAGTCAATTTGAACACCACAACACTAATATTCACAAAGAATATTTATAATGGATATGATAAAAAGCCATGTAATGTAATTGAGTCCTACTAAATCATTTGTTACTAAACTATATTATCTTTAGAGAATAAAAAAAATAAAAAACCAAATATACATAAATAAATATGACAGTCATTAATATCACGTCGAGTGACTTTCTCAAACGACGTATTATTTGTGTTAAAAAAGAAGAGATATGGTATATTGAGCAATAACTGTTATCCCATATTGAGTATACTGATGCAATGTAACCATGTAACATTAAAATGGACATTTACAATCATAAAAGTGATTTTATCATATTTAATCAATTATACAATTCTTCCTCGCTCCAAACTGATCGAGGGTACCTATCAAAGGTACTTTGATGCTTAAGTTAGTAAACAGTCTATACGGGAGTCAGAGCAAAGTCTTAAATTCACAATAAATGCGATAACATACCTCTTACCTTTGACTTATATTTATAATTTTTGAGATCGGCCTAATATTAATGGAACCTTAATCATGGCCTAATATCAACCTATTACATTAATTGATACTTACATTTAAACATGTTTTTTGATGTCTCTTAAGAGGAATTTGCTAATGGATCCGGTCATCCGGAACCTTCTCACACCTGGTCGGACACTTCATGTATTTGTTTTGCTTCGTCTAGGATATCTAACGCTTTGGGTCGTTCGACACCTTTTCATGCCTGGCCAGACACGTCATGTATTTGTTTCGCTTCGTCTGGGATATCTAACGCTTTGGCTCATCTGCTTCTTATCATCGAGGGTCGTCCAACCATACGGTATAATTGCTTTTAGAATTATTCTTGTAATAATTTAATTCCTTTTTTTTATGTATGTATCAGGTACTAGTATAAGAAAAAAATAGAAAAAGGATCGATTCTTGAGTGATCAGGAAAAAAAATACTATACAATTTTATCATATGTAAAAAATAATTCTGATATGTCAACTTAAATATCATTAGTCTACCAACCTACTAAAGTATGGGAAAGTTAGTTCGTAATAATCTAAGAAAAGTATAGGGATAAGAAAAATTGATCGTATATGGAAACTTAGATCCTTAACCTTCCATGGAAATATCACACTTTTTATGATTAGAATTATACCATTTTTATTGTCTCCTTCAATTGCAGAAAAACATATTTAAGATGTATATAAACAAAATAAAAAGTAAATAAGAAATAAAATTAGTTATAGGTTACATTAGATGTGATGTTAATTTTTTTTCATACATTAGCATTGGACAGAAATATAGAAATATATATATAGAAATATATATATATATATATATATATATATATATATATATATATATATATATATATATATATCACCTCTGGATCGTAATGATTTAGGATCGATCTATGATGAAAAGGTTAAAAAATTTAAGAGGAAAAATTGAAACAGAAGTGATTAAGATATCTATGCTTGCTGGTGCATGGGTGGCTTCTTTTTTTTTTCATAGATCTGATCGCACATTTCCAAAGATGATCAGTTTCTTCATAAAAGGTCAAAAGTCAAAAGTTTGACAAAAACTTGTGTGAGCTAGAATTCTGAAATACATGATTAACTTTTGTTTCGGTATAGATTTATAGATCAAGAGACTAATATGTTTTGATGTGGTTTTACCGATGCTTGAACTGGGTTCTCTGATTATCTTCTTTCCGTCTGAGCCGCTCGATCGTCTGCAATCTTGGTCGTTCGGTGATCTTCAGGCTTTGACCGCTCAGTCGCCTTCCTGGTAGAGAGGGGGAGGTACCTGCAAAAGGCACTCTGATGCCCAAGTTAGGCGTGTATTAAAGAGTTTCGGCTCTTGATTATCACTATTTGAATATTTGAGAATATAAGTTCTGAAGTATGAGTAAAACATACCTGACTTTTGGCCTTGGTCTTCTATTTATAAGTTGTCTCATAAATCTTAAACTGAAGTCCAATAAAATATTAATAGATTTATCTAAAAATCTAGTTAGTTGCTAAATATCTTTAATTAGATATTCTTGATTATTTTATTTTCTGCTGCTAGAATGCATAGACCGAACAGTCTTGAATGTTAACCGTTGGGTCTCTATCATATACCATACAATTTTTTTTTCAGGCACTTTAAAAGTTAATTAACTCAAAAACCATTATCAATATGAATCTGAAAGTGTAAACATGTTATAAAACAAGAATCTAGCTTTGGTACAATTAAGTAAAGTATTCAACACCTGAAGACACATACATTCGTTCGTCTGTATGGTTTTCTATAGGTTTGCTTCTATTTCTGCCATCGATGATTTTGTTGAAGGAAGAGAAGCTGGTGTGGTGTGTTTGAGCAGGCAATGAATAATCTTACATGTATCACACAGGCCATTGTAGAAAAAGCATACATCAAGAAGGGAGAAAGCATGCATCAAGCAGGGAGAAAGAAAAGAAGATTGAAAGAAGTAGAAAACTTACCAGTTGTATAAGTAGTAGAAAACTTACAAGTAAATGTTGTATAAGTACTTGACCTAGTTTGACTAGGGTTTGACCTTTCCACCATATTCATTATCCAATCTGCCACGTGGCATTTTCCTTCTCCGTCCAAATGAGGGTTTTGCGTTTTGCAAGGGGGTGTCTGCGCCGTGGAGATTCATGGTTCTGCTTTTCATTTTGCGATTTCGCAGATGCTGCAGGTGTGAGAAAGATGAGTATCGTGGTCTTGTTCTATTGTTATTGGTTTTCTTGCAGGTGATTCGAATTCGCGGTGTAGATTGGAGAAGCTTGATGAACGAATTGGGGTTTTGCAGGTATTGCGATTCTGATGTGTCTTTCGAATGGAGAACACGAATTTTGAACTCGCGTCTGGGTGGTTTCAATTTGCATTTCGCGTGGTTCTTGCGGTTTGGGATTGACACTCTGCGAGTTTAGGATTCGCGTGCTAGATTGGACGAAGGTAATGAGGTGGCTGATGGTGATGTTCTGGGTCGCGTTGGATCTGTGAGTGGAGGGTTTATGCGATTAGGTATTCGCGATTCTGGGTTCTTTCGCGTGGTGCGATTTGCTGTGTTTGGTGGTTCTTCCATGACACGAAGGAGCTCGCAAAAACGGCGCTGCTCAAGGGTTAATGGTGGTGGCGCGAGAGAGAAGACACGAGGAGGCTTCACGATTCATGGTGGTTTTTGGTTGATCCGTGGTGGCCGGCGAGAATGGTGGCCTGAGGTGTGGTTACGCGAAGCTGATGGTGATGGAGGTTCGTTCGAGCTTCACGATTTCCGGTGGATGGTGATGAAAGGGTGATGACATGACGGTATGGAAATTAGGGTTTTGTAAAGATAGTGATGACTTGGCGCGTTGTCGTTGGCTGATGGAGTGTGTAGAGATCAACACGAGACAGGATGTAAGAGGATATCAATAATAACTGATTTGTGTGTCTATAAAAACTAATGTAAAAGAACACAAATTTAATATTTTTAACTCCAACTGTAGAGAAGAAAAGGAAGAAAGTGTCTTGAGAGTGAAAATGACCGCAAAAAGAGAACTAAGGCACATAGATTCTTTGAATTTAGAGTCTGGAAGAGTTTCTCTGGATGCAAGGTAATCTTATACACATATTTCAGTTTATAATTTATGAATATATGTACTTATTTATTTATTATTTGAACAGATGACATGGAAAATTACTCTTAGCTTAGCATTTCAAAGTTTAGGAATTGTATATGGTTATATTGGAATATTACCCCTTCACGTATATGCTAGCACCTTCACCAATGGAATCAAACATAAAAATGATATTTTGGGTGTCTTGTCCCTTATCATCTATACCATCCTCCTCATTCCTATGATTAAATAAGTCTTTATCGTGCTGTGTGCTAACGACAATGGCAACGGTACCATTCTTTTTTCTAAACATATGTCTGACTTTTTACCTACTTCTTCCTTCCTCTACAAATCTTCTTTCACATTATCACTTCCTTTATTCTCTATTTCATTATATTTCAATAATACACTAAAGAAATATTAAGTGGAAATAAATCGAAAGAGAGTAGTCCAATTTTGAACTCGAACAAAACCCAGATCAGTATGCTTTGGTTTTGTTGTCAAATTTATCCTTTTTTTTCAAACTTGGATCGTTATCAACTATTACAAAACAATCCAAAATTGGATCAAATTTGTTTTTTTTTCTCTTAAATTTGGATTGGATATAGACTCTTACAAAAATATGGGTCTTTCACCCTACATCAGTAAGAGTTTCATCCTGTAATTTCAAATTCTAAATTTATTCTCTAATTAATGAAATTTAGTGAACATTATCATAATAATCGTATTATTATTATTATTTATTTATGACTTTATTATCATAAGTTAAAGTTAGCATTTATGTTGTGTTTGTTATTTTGATTTGTGTTAAAAAATTAAAAAAATTAATGACAAATAAAACTAATAAAATGTGTGCTTAAATGTTTATAAATGAAAGACATAAAAGTTATTATTATCAAAAACCATTAATCTGAATCGGATTTGGAGATCCAATATTTCTTTTTCCGGATTTTCATATCTTTTGATAGTTTGTTTTAATTATATTATTTGTAAATGTTTATTAGATTATTTTAAAATATTTTATTATATTATTCCTAAATTTTTAATTAGGTAATTTGTATGAATTAATTTAATTTATTAAAAAAATAAATTTACTTAAAATTGATAAATTTATTTTAAAATGATATGAAAAATTTAAAATATTTTTTAGGTAGTGTTAATTATTATTAATTCATTAAAATAATTTTAAAATAAATATTAAATATTTAAAAACAAAATTATTTAATTTATAATTAATTTAATTAATTCAAATATTTATATATTTATAAAATCCTAATATTTCATTAAAAAATAACTATATATCTTCAAATTATAAATAAAAAAGATATTTTAATGGATGGGTCAAAAGATCTGTTCAAAAGATTCTTCTGTCATTATTAAAAATTAATCACATTTTAATGGAAGACATTATAAGTATTTCATAAAATTTTGAAAGTGTGAAGTGAAACTTGGAGATGCAAAACGCACTAAAAATATTATGATTTTTTTCTCAAACTTGAAAATAAATCAAACAATTGTATAATTATTGTTATAAAATTTGAAATATTCTTTTTTTCATTAATCACCAAACAAAAAAGATGAATACATGTTATTCATTTTCTGTTGTTTTGAAGAGTACTTTTTAACCACTTTCTATGATTTTTTGTTCTTCATTATTTTAACTTCATTTTTAAACTAAACAAATAAAATGAACGACTAATAATACAATATGGTAAATAATTATTGATATTATTTTCTTGGTATTGAAAAAAGATATCAAATATGTCATTATTCATTTGCTAAAACGTTAGACTAAAGAAATAGTAACACGCGGTTTATATTACTTATGTACCTTTCATTTAATCTTTAACCAGGCTTTTATATCAAATTTAAGCTATTTATGCTCTCTTTGGAAAATGATGACAGACAGATATTTATATTGTATTTTTTCTTCTTTCGTACATTCAACGTGAACCTGAGTAGTGTGTCGGTGGATTTGTACATCCGTGTGTGTTTTTTATATTAGAGAAAAAAATAGAAAAAATAGTAAATGTTTATTAGTGAAAAACGAAAACTTATTATGATAAATGTCCTGCCATAAAAAAACAAGGTATCAAGTGCATAAATGAAGTGGCGAACAACCCCGAGTGCCAGGAATTGGACTTTTGTATTCCGAACTGGTGCAAGGTATTCCTCCCATATTCCCACACCTTATAGCTAGCATTCTATTTGTCCATTTAATTCTTGTGTTTGTGTCTATTAAAACAATTTCGGTGAGTAGTGTTGCATTTGAGGAAAGGTTCTTGTTTCAACAAGTGGAGCTAAGAGAGTACAAAAGTTTTTCGTTGTATTGTGAGGCATGGTTACAATGACTTTTTTTTAGATGTTGTAAAGTTTGAGTCAGAATTGATACAAAATCTAAAAATATTCATTCAAGAGGAGAACTATCATACGGTGGAAGTGGAGGAAAGTGGAAATGTAATCGAACAAGCAGTGGTAGTTGAAAACATTGATAAGAGTGAAGCACATTGTTCCTTGAGTAGAATAATCACCAATCAATCAGCATCATCTTCACCCGACTCCATTCGATCATTGAGGGGGAGTGACACCAAGTTATCTGCTAACTTCCTTGCTTCGTCCATCCATGGAGTTGAAAAGGAACTCAAATTCATAGAAAAAGCATAAGAGAAAGACGTGGTGTACATGTTGGCAGAAGCAGAAGTTGTGGCTCACCCAAACTCTTTCATCATCAATAAAATCATTGTGAATTATGTTACAATTTCTTCTGAAAGAACTTTAGACAAAGTCAAAGTTCCATGACAATCCCTTGCAAGAGACTTCTCAAGATTGGAATGAGCTATGAAATATGACACATCTTCCTTGACTTATGATTTATAAGTATAAAATAATGTGTATTGTTATTTTTTTTATATTTTGTTAGTGTGTTTTTTTTTCTGAATTAAATATGTTGTTAGTTTATAAATTTAAGTATGAAATAAAAATTTATCTTTATTTTAATTTTTGATATATTTTGATTTTAAAATTTAAAAAAATACTGAGTATAGTCAAATTTTAAGGATTACATAAAACTTATCTTATCCAATAATTTGTGATTGAATAAGATTGTAAATTGCGTTTAAAGAATAAAAGAAATAAATAAAAGAAAGAGAAAAAGTGAAGAGTCTAAGGTAAAAAGGAAGAAATAGGAACAAGAATAAATGAAAAGGGTTAAAGTTAGATGATAAAGTAAGAGAGATAAAAGAAAAAAAAGCGTTGAATTCTAGAATAATTAATTGTGGGTATAAATTTCCGTGGAAAACATAGTTAGAAAATATTTTTGTTTCTATTTAATATGGTAATAATTTGAATCAATATCAAATCAACAATTATAAATAATATTTTTAATGATAATTAAAAATAATATATTGATATTATATTATAATTTGTTGTGTTAGTTTATTTTTAAAAAGGAAGAAATATGATTTTAAAAATTGAGAAAGTTTTTGACAATAATTATAATCAATATTTTGAATTTTATTTGATTTGTTTGCAAGATTACCATAATATTACAATGTGTGAATATAAATATGCACCTTCTCATAGAAAAAAGGGACACAAAAAAAAATAGAAACACCCAAAAATAATAAAGATAGAAAGAGAGGAAGGGAGTACAGAGAAAAATAAGTTATCAATGAACTCTGTCAACAGAAATTATCAAGAAAGAACTAGGAAAATACCAAAAGCCGAAAAGGTATATCACCTCTACACCCTTCTTTTTATCTTTTGATTCTACTTTGATATTTTTTCTAAAAGTATTATTTTTTTTATTACACACAAATAACGTTTTTTTTAATTATAAAAAGAATATCTTTCCTCTTTTTTTGTTACTGGTTATATCCCTATATATATCTTAAATTTTATTTTAAAGAAAAATAATAAATAAGTAATTCCAAAAATAAATTATTGTCTTATCACGTATATTCTTTAAAAAAATAATAAATCATAAAATAAAGGGTATAAGCAAGCGTTGGCGATTTTTTTCTCTCTTTTTTTTTCACCATTCTTAAAATAAAATAAAATTAAAAAATTTTAAAAACCAAAAAATGTTGTCAATATTGTTAAATGAACATTATTTTTTACCAGAACTACATTATTCCTGATTGATTTTCCATCATGAATAGAAATAGGTAGAAGCAAATTCAATCATTGTGAAGTTCATTCCTAAAAAATCTAAAACAATCAATAATAATTTTTAAACAAAAACCTTTTTCTAGATGAAAAACTACTTTATCTACTTTATCCATGTTTTTCTATCATAATTACATAAGGTCAATTTTTATTGTCGGACACATAAAAAAAATATTTTTGTTTCTTAGTTTATTTACCATTATTGCTTTTGAACAGACACAATCTTTCTCATGCGATTTCCAAACCTATAATTCAATTTTCCTAAATCATATCCTATTTTTAGGTTTTCGTGAAAATTTCTAAAAAAAATTTCAATTTTTTTTAAACTCGTTTATTTTCAGATCGCTATTCCATTACAATCTCGATTGAGACAGGTACACCGTTGGAAGTGGATGTTGCTTGCTAGGAACGAGAAAAGATCACACCTCGCTACCCGAAATGAACAACGTGAATCGCTGTAGATCCAGAAAAAAATGCAACATTGATACGTTGTTTCATCAACATGTTGTCGTTGGTACACTGCCTGAGGTGACAGGATTCTCAAAACATGAATCCTCGAATTACATATGACAGGATCTATCACCGTGTTTTGTTACCCTGTTCCAATATTTAGCTAAATAATCAGTTTTAGCAGTAGCTGCAACAACCCATAAATCCATTCTATCCTCCCTGACGTAACCAGTACCCAAACTCCAGAACTCTATAAAATCAATGTGATATTTAAAAGTCACAATTTCTAATAGAAAGAAGGACAACTATGATAAAAGCTTAAGGATTGCATTCACCTTACAAAAATAGAAATTAGAACTTAACATTGAGGATACCATACCACAATAATTCCAATCCCTTCTTTCAAGTCATGATTTGTGTCCTCACTTTTGAGTTTTTTCATGATTGAATAAAACACAACAAACATAAAAAATTCCAAAATTACGTTTTTAATTTTTTTAATATAAATAAATTATGACGTGATGAATATGTGATAGTGCTCACATGTGGTTCTTTAACTAGGTCATGACTTAGCTAATCACACTAACAAAAACTAAAATATAAGAAGTGGCTATTTTTTTTTTAAATGTGAAAAAGCACCATTTTATATAATTAAACCTTACATTAATAAGTAAATTTCGCAAAAATCCTTCTACAATTTAGTTCGTGTTGGCTGGTGATAAACCTGATGATTATTCGTTCCTTGTTTAGCATAGGATTAAAAAAGTTGCTCAGCGCTTGTTGTTGGCGGTATTAGTGTCACTTCAGCTGTGATTTTGTTACCAAAATTTTAATTTTTTCTTATTCTGAAAAAATTTTAGGCGCCCTTCCAGTCTATGGGGCATCTCTGACTTCCAAGTTAACGATGGAAAATAGATAAAATAGTTTTTGCCTTTTGGTTTGCTTCGTGGTTTCTTTGTATTCTTGATGAGTTAATTTACTCAAATAAGCTGTTTGATGTATACAAAACCCAATTATCCGTCTGTATAAGTTTGATTATTGGCGAATATGAATGATCTTCTAAATTTTTCTTCTGTTGCCTCGTAGAGGGATAAAAATTTTCATTGTTATCACGGAGAGGGATTTCAAGTCATAATGGAGAAACAAAGCAGTTTTCGGGCATCTACTATGGAAAAACAGAAGAGTTTTCGTGGCTTTATGGAAAAACAGAAGAGTTTTCGCATAGTGATGGAGAAGCAGCTAAGCTTTATGGGAAGCGAAAGGAAGAAGAGCAAGGAGTCACCTGGGAAACGTGGTGACTTACCAGTTCATTTAGCAGCTCGGGCAGGGAACCTGAGCAGAGTGAAGGAGATAATTCAAAACTATTCTAATTGTGAGACGAAAGATTTATTGGCAAAGCAGAACCTAGAGCAGGAGACCCCTCTTTATGTCGCTTTAGAGAATGGGCATGCTTTGGTTGTTAGTGAGATACGAAGTACTTGGACCTGCAAACCGCTTCTATTGCGGCCAGAAATGGCTATGATCCATTCCATATTGCTACAAAGCAAGGTCATCTTGGTAAGACACTTGCAATTATGTTTGGGCCTAAGCTCCCCATAATTTTCTCTTTATGGTTTTGGATTTTGTAACAGTTTTACAATGTAAATGAATGGAGCATAATTTCCCTGAAAAGGTTGTGCGTTGGTGTGATATCTTACCTATTGATTTTTAGTTAATTAAGATCTAAACCAAAACCAAAAATCCATACTGTCCTTTTAGTCTTTTTCCATAATTTTTTCAAATAAGCCGCTCTTTGGATGTGTTACTTTTGATTTGTTTAAGACAGTTGGAAATTTGTGTTTCCAGGAATGATTGTATTCTTCCATCCCTCCCTTATCCCTGCTTGTGCAACTGTCTCTCTTTATGCATATTGAAAATAAGTTAGAGAAGACATGAGTTGTATTATTGTGGCTTCTCAGTAAATTGACATGCACATCTAGTGTTAATGTTATTGTTTGTTCTTTTACGATTATATATTTAGCTTCAATGGTTTTACTACTTTGCCTTTCAGATAGTGTTGTTTAAGTTTCTGATATACTACTATGGGTGAGAATCCTAGGCAAGCAGAGCCAAAGATATTTTTCACAAATAGCATGTCTGTTATTTCATTCTCTCTCAATATATCTCTAACTGAAAAAGAATTTTGCAGAGGTTTTGAGAGAACTACTGCAGTCCTTTCCCAACTTGGCCATGACCACTGATTTGTCCAACTCAACTGCTTTACATACAGGTGCAAGTCAAGGTCATATTGATGTGGTTAATCTCCTTCTGCAATCAGATTCTAACCTTGCTAAAATAGCCAGGAATAATGGTAAAACTGTCCTTCACTCTGCGGCTAGGATGGGGCACTTAGAAGTTGTGAAAACTTTATTAAACAAGGATCCAAGCACTGGGTTTAGAACTGATAAGAAAGGCCAAACTGCACTACACATGGCTGTGAAAGGGCAAAATGAAGAAATTTTGCTAGAATTGGTAAAACCTGACCCAGCAGTTTTACTCTTGGAAGATAATAAAGGAAATACAGCATTGCATATTGCCACAAAGAAGGGCCGTACTCAGGTGATTCTTTATTCTGTATAACCATATTAGCCATGATAAACTAATCACGTAGACAGTCTTTATTTCTGCTCGTACTCAGGTGATTCTTTATTCTGTATAACCATATTAGCCATGATAAACCAATCACGTAGACAGTCTTTATTTCTGCTCAACGATGAATCTTGATCCTTGCTGATACTTCTTTTATGGATTAGAAATTAACAGAAAATAGATAAGTAAGCCACAATTTGGCTATTGCACAGATGTTAATGGTCATATTGTCCATTAAACGTAGCAGATGCGAGCACAGTGTGCTTGTTGAGACTCGAAAAACCTTGACATTGCAATTGAAGTTGTGGTTGCGGACTGCATTTTAAAGCCTCAAAGCAAAAGTCCCTGGTTACTAGTTAGTTATGTTTTTCTCGTTTCACATTGATGTACTAGGATCCATTAGGGGAACTCAATTTCAAGATCAGGGCTATGGGTTCCAGCTTGTGGGTTCCATAGACTAATTTTATCTTTTGAGGGACCATACATTAAATTAATGGAAAGCTTTCAAAGATCAAAAACATAAAATACTCTAAGGGATGGTGTTGGGGCTTTGGTGTCATGGTCTTTATTTTTCTGAAGAAATACAAGAAGCCAATTGGATTGTAGTTTCTTTACCTGATTAGCCTGATGTTTCTCTTTAGTAAGAGTTTTGTTTCCTGTCATATGTTGTTAGCTATGATGCATTGTATTAGTGTCCTTTGTTACATAGGGTTGCTTATATAGCAAAATTAAAACAATATCTCAACAATGTGGAACTAAATTAAGCTCCACAATGCTAACATCAAGGACCTTCTGTTACGAAAAGGTTAACCCTTTCATACAAGGATCCAAAATTGCCTCCTATAATGCACATTCCTCTCTCTGAATATTTCCCTTCCTAACAATACCCATTGCTGCAAGAACAACTTTGTCCCCAAGGTTGAATTTTGAAAATTGAACTTTAACGGCAGAAGTGTTTTTCCACATGACTATTTTAGATCTGCCCTCTTGCTATTACACCAACACTTGTTGAGGTGACTCTTGTGCTTCCACTTGAACACTTCTAATAATGACTGTTGAGCAAGTTGAATCTCATTCGGTAAAACCAAATAACCTTCCTTAAAAGCCACTTTGAACAAGGAGAATAAGGAGAGGGGGTGGAGAGTGTATTGCCGAAAAAAAAAACAAAGTTAATGTAGCTTTCAGTTAGTGGAGCAACTGCATTAGTTAGTGGGACTACTGTTATAGTTAGTGGAACAACTGTTGCACGTAATGGGACAGTTGTTGCAATTAGCGGGACAGCTGTTGGTTATTATTGGTGTGTGGCTCATCCATATTGGAACCAAATTCAGCCCACTGCAGTTTCCCATACTTGAAGTCTTCAAATCTAATAAATTACTTTCATCATCCCTTAGCTTCTGTAGAAGAAAGGATCTCTCCCTTTGCTTTGCGGCATCCCTTTTGGAAAGTCCTCTATTTATAGACTCAACACCTTTCTTCAACAACTTAAGCTTAATATCTTGTCAGGGTCTGCATCTCCCATATAATAGAAACCATCTTAATTTCGAATTGTTTTCTCAACTTGTGGGGTCACCAAAGTTTTTGCCAAAGTGGGGTCTCCTTTAATTTTGACTGGTTGGCCTTGAGTGCATAAATTCATGGATAAAGTCTTCAAATTCACCTTAACATTCCCCTAATGTTGCCAACCAAGTTACACCCAAAATTACATCTATTCCTCCAAGTTCAAACAAGACCTCCAAACCTCCTTATTAGAGCATCCCGCAACCCCTCCCATGTTGGCGCCTGCGTTTTTTCTTTCCAGAAGTGGTACCAGTAACTTGCACTCTCTTCCATGCAGACATACGCCAATCGGAGCTTTTCCCTCTCTGTCACCTTCTGCATTTCGAAGAATTTTTCCGCACGAGAAATCCACCCTAGTGGATCAATTCCTTCAAAGGTTGGTAACTCGACCCTCTTCACCCAGTTTGGTTGCGCGCCACTCGTATCTTCTTCGTCATCTTCTCGTCGTTCCCCTCTGATTCCATTCACTGAATCCTGACTTCCCTCCCGATGGCTCGCAATATTTCATCCTCATTCTCCAAACATTCGCATGAACTCTCTAAGTTCTTGCCGTAAACCCATAGTCTCCGCCTTCAAGCCCTCTATGGTCGTTTCCATCGCCTCCATTCGTCCCTCCAACGCATTTATCCTTCCCTCCATTCTTCCTTCTAGTGCATTTAGTTTTCCCTCCATCTCGCTCCTGTCTTTCACTGATAGGTAGGTCGGACCAAATTGATAGGTTCCTGGATTGAAAACCTATCTACAATGCACTTACCCACACGTATACACCAGAAAAAGAGTATAATCTGTATATTTTCTATTCAGTATAACCACTGCACAGCTGTAACAACCTCCAAGAGAGTCAAATTCTCTCTTCACAGGATAAACGTGATCCTGTCTACACACTCTAACAATTCAAAAACGTAAAATATCATCACCCCCCTTATATAGGAGCTTTAATTCCCACCCAAACTAATAATACTACTAATACGGTTATAACTGCCTAACGTCTCTTCTCCTCATTATTCCCTATCAGTCTCCTTGACCTTGTATTCTCCAAATTGCATTTCTACATCCTTACAACATCCTTTTGTTTACTTTTTGTATTCGTCTCCCAATCTAAAACCATAAGGTGGAGTAGATTCCACTGGTAGATCAAGTAAATGCAACAACCCTGAAGAAATAAAGTTGTGACTCGTCCCACTATCAATCAACACCAACACGGATCTTCCTTTTACTTTTCCCTGCATCTTCATGATGTGAGATTAGGTCATGCCTCTTGCAGAGAAAAATAAGTCCAAATATTGACAATCTTGGTCAATATTTTCCTCCAAATTCCTCTCCAACAACTTCCATACTTCACTCAACCTACTATCCATCATTTTCCCGTTTCTTCATCTTCAACTAATATGACCGCTCTTAAATTTTTTTCTAGACATTTGTGGTTAGGAGTGTAAGCCCCTCCGCAATGAAAACACCTCCCTCTTCCCTTCTCCTAACATATTCAGGATATGCATATTTTGAATTCCCCTGTTTCTAAAACACGTATTACATTACTTCCCATTCTTGATTCTTGGGTTCTTGATCCTTGGGTGTTGTTTGGTGCCCTCATCCTTGCAATGCTTTCCATGCCATTAGAAACTTGCGTACTAGTGTTGTTCTTGACTGTTTCAGTTCATACAACTCCTCTTCCTCCTTGGTACCAAAAATTAGATGCATTATTTCTGAAAGAAGGTCCTCCAATATGGCGTGACTCTTGCATAGCTTCTTCTATATCATGAGTGATCTCCATAACTCTTATTAGATACTGTTTCAGTTGAAAGGGGTTGAGGGTCAATCTGGGTCGATGATCGGTCGTCCTTCCTTGCTATGCTTTCTTTCGATTGTTCAATCCTCTCTGAGAATGCAATCCACTCTGATCAGTTGTTGACCTGCAGAAGACACTCTAACGCTCAAATTATATATGTTTCTCAAAGAGGTCTCAATTTTATTAGGATAGATAAAAGTTTCTTTACCTGGACATTAATCGTATATTTATAGGGCTTATAACAATCAAGTCCATTAATTAATCACTAATACCGTATATTCATATTTGATATGACAATCAAATCATTAATGTCATATATTCATATTTGATATGGCAATCAAACCATTAATACCTGCTAATATACCTGCTAACTGCCCATAAATGACCATTGCACTCTTAATTACACTTTAATTACCTAAAGTGGTTGTCTCGACCAATCGGCTATCCCTATCGGTAAGTTGATTCTCATTGTAACGTCGACCGATATATTTCATATAGTACATAAGTTCTCCAAGCCCAAACACACTCTTTATTGGAAGAGGTGCGCAGGGATTATTATGAGCTTAAGAGACGTCACTCACGTTGTATTAGGGAGTCTATTTTCGATGCGCTTTAAGCCTTCATTCCTCTGTGCACCGAGCGGCGGACTCTAGGAGTTCACTTTGGAATCGTTCCCTAGGTCGAGGAGGCTCAGGTGAGAGTTCACTAGGAATTGTTCCTCATTGAGCGACGGACTCTAGGGTTCACTTTGGAATCGTTCCCTAGGTCGAGGAGGCTCAATTGAGAGTTCACTAGGAATCATTCCTCGGACACTAGGAGTTCACTTTGGAATTGTTCCTTAGGTCGAAGAGGCTACGGTGAGAGTTCTCGAAGAAGCGTTCCTCACCGAGCGGCGAACGCCAGGAGTTCACTTGGGATCGTTTCCTGGGTCGAAGAAGCTGCGGTGAGAGTTCACGAGGAAGCGTTCCTCACCGAGCGGCGGACGCCAGGAGTTCACTAGGAATCGTTCCCTGGGTTGAGGAGGCCACGGTGAGAGTTCGCTAAGAATCATTCCTCACCGAGCAGTTGCTCAAAGTTGGCCACGTGGCTTGCATGCAAGATCCTGTCATTTGCACTGAAGAAAAAATAGCAATTTGAATTTGAATGGTCAGGAAAAATGTATCCAATCAAATCAATATTAAAACAATTTTGAGTATGAAATTGGATGGTCGGGCAAGTGAGACCGCTCGGTCTTATCTAGGAGTGGTATCTCTAAATTTTCTGGTTCGACTTGTGTCATGGACAACCAAATTACCAATCAAATACGCCGTTAACCCCAGATTAAAAAGCATATAAAAAAATGTCAAAGGTCATCTCCCTTGAATTCACTGGATGCAAATCTCCATAACCGAAGTTGTTAAGGTAATAATAGACCAGTAAATAGACATAACGTATCTTGACCATAAATTGTGTTCAAGGAAATTATCCATCGTTGAACCAATCCACAACTTTTTTTGGATCATGATAACGTGCATCAATAATATAATAGAAACATCCAGCACAATGAACAGCGAAGAGGGTAACAAAAATAAGCTTGGCACACCGAACCCAAAAATAGTTATAATTTTTATCCTTCTCAAGCTGAGAAAACAAAGTACTGACTTTCCCAAGACACCATAGGCAAAGCATGTTGAATATTGTCCGAAATGGAAAGCGGTGGTTCTGGCTTCTTCAAGAATCCGAATTTGAAGGTAGAAACTCAGGCAGTATCGATATTTTTAGAAATTCTTCAAATTTTTGAAGAATTCCTTTCGAATTTTTGAAGAATTTCTGAAAAAGTCGGTGCTGCCTAGGTTTCTCCCTTCGAATTTGGATTCTTGAAGAAGCCAAAACCACCGCTTTCCATTTCGGACAATATTCAACATGCTTTGCCTATGGTGTCTTCAAAAAGTCAATACTTTGTTTTCTTGGCTTGAGAAGGACAAAAATTATAACTATTTTTGGGTTCAATGTGCCAAGCTTATTTCTGTTACCCTCTTCGCTGTTCATTGTGCTGGGTGTTTCTATTATCTTATTGATGCACATTATCATGATCCAAAAAAAGTTGTGGATTGGTTCAACGATGGATAATTTCCTTGAACACAATTTATGGTCAAGATACGTTATGTCTATTTACTGGTCTATTATTACCTTAACAACTTCGGTTATGGAGATTTGCATCCAGTGAATTCAAGGGAGATGACCTTTGACATTTTTATAAGCTTTTTAATCTGGGGTTAACGACGTATTTGATTGGTAATTTGGTTGTCCATGGCACAAGTCGAACCAGAAAATTTAGAGATACCATCTCTAGATAAGACCGAGTGGTCTCACTTGCCCGGCCATCCGGTTTCATAGTCAAAACTGTTTTAATATTAATTTGATTGGATACATTCTTTCTGACCATTCAAATTGAAATTGCTATTTTTTCTTCAGTGCAGATGACAGGATCTTGCATGCAAACCACGTGGCCAACTTTGAACAACCGCTCGGTGAGGAACGATTCCTAGTGAACTCTCACCGTGGCCTTTTCGACCCAGGGAACGATTCCTAGTGAACTCCTGGCGTCCGCCGCTCAGTGAGGAACACTTCCTTGAGAACTCTCACCGTAGCCTCTTCGACCTAGGGAACGATTCAAAAGTGAACTCCTAGAGTCCGTCACTCGGTGCAGAGAGGAATGAAGACTTAAAGCGCATTGAAAATAGACTCCCTAATACAACGTGAGCGACCTCTCTTAAGCTCATAATAATCCATGCGCACCTCTTCCAATAAAGAGTTTGCTTGGGCTTGGGGGACTTGTGTACTATATAAAATATGTTGGTTGGCGTTACAATGAGAATCAACTTACAGATAGGGGTAGCCGATCGATCGAGGCAGCCGCTTTAGGTAATTAAGAGTGCAACGGTCATTTATGGGCATGTATTAATGGTTTGATTGCCATATCAAATATGAATATACGACATTAATGGTTTGATCACCATATCAAATATGAATATACGCTATTAATGATTAATTAATGGGCGTGATTGCTATAAGCCCTATAAATATATGATTAATGTCCAGGTAAAGACACTTTTATCTATCATAATAAAATTGAGACCTCTTTGAGAAACATATATGACTTGAGCATCGAAGCGTCTTCTACAGGTCAACCACCGATTGGAGTGGATTGCATTCTCAGAGAGAATTGAACGATCGAAAGAGAGTAGAGCAAGGAAGGACGACCGACCCTCGACCACTTTGAACCGAAATAGATACTATAGGATCATGTGGATGAATCTGATTCCAAACATTTAGTTGCAGCCCCGCAACATCTGATCTTCTTTTGATTGAATGTTATTGCTTTGGAATCATGATTGACTTTGTCTAAGTTTCTATGATTGAACCACTTGTTTGCTTGTTACAAATGATCAAGGTCATTTGTTCTTCTCCCATACAAGCCAATGCAATATTCGAACCCAATAAAAGAACAATGGTTGTTCTATCCTTTGATCCTTGAGCTTAAAAATGTGAAAAACCCTTTTTGAAATTTTTACCTTGAGTTGAGTTGAATATATTTGTATGGTTTGGAGAAAGGTTCAAGTTTGGGGTTGTTGGAGAATTTGAAAAATTGTGAAAATAAAAAGAAAAAGAGCATTGAGCTAAGTATTGAGTAAAAGAAGAAAAAGAAGGAAAAGCTCAATGAATGAAAAGTTGTGATTGAGTTGAGAATGATTTCTTCAATAGAAGAGAAAGAGAGATTGTTTTTAAATGATGAAATTATGAATTGTGTACTCTCTTAACTCAAAGATTTTGTTGTCTAGAAAAACCAATTTTCTTCTTAGTCCAGCAACATTACAAGTCTAGAAAAGTCCTTATAATGATAATGTACTTGTGAGTGTGTTTGATAGTGTTTAAATGAAAGACAAAGTTGATTTATGTGACATAAGACTTACATAAAACTTATCTTGTCCAATAATTTGTGATTGAATAAGATCGTAAACTGCATTTAAAAAATAAAAAATGTAACATTTTTGAATTAAAATAGAAATTGTATTTTACTAGCCCATGTTGTGAATATTATTGAGTGACAACGATATTACAAGGAGAGTAGATAAGAAATTAGCAGATAAGAGAGTGGGTTCAGAATGTGTAGGTTTGGCCATTGGTGTTGATAGGAGTTATGGTGTTTACGATTAAGTATAACATGAGTTGCTCTGCATACTCAGAAACAACCATGAAAAAAAAAAAAAAAACAAAGGGAAGCGGTAGCTGTTGACAGAACAGAGAGATTGACACTGATGATCCAGTGCAAGATCACAGATAAACTCTCATAAAAAAATGAGCTTCATTTCACGCTCCCTCGTGATGCTTTGTATAATCTCCTTGCTTCTTGATTTAATCTGAGACAAAATAATTGGTAATTTATGAGTACTTCTGAAAGACTTACAGTTACATTACATGAGCCATAAACACAACAGAAGGTTACCTTACCTGACAGAGATGCAAAGAAAGAGCGGTTAAAAATTGAGGTGGACTTGTTAAATCTCTAAAACAATATCTGCAAGAGAAAAGAGATTTGGTTTGTCTTGTCTTGTCCCTCCATATACATATATACAAGAAAGAAGTTTGAATAGGAAGTTATACTGACATTCAGAATCAGTCTTGACCCATTTACCGCCATCATCAGTTTCAGCCTCTGCTTCCTCCTCCATCGGCATCTTCCTCCTGTCTTCCAGTCGCTTCTTCAGGGACAGTGCCCGAGAAGAATGCTGGGAATTTATTTTCTTGTGAAGAATCGTCCTCAAAAGCTGCATAAGAAAACGCTACATTATATATTCACACAGTTCATGCAATGCATACATGCAATTCAAGGGAGGTAAAAGGACTACCTACCTTCTCCATTCTTGACTCCTGTAGTTGAAGGGTATCTCTAAGGCTGGGTGTTGGGGAAAAACCACTTCTACAAACAAACATCTTCTTCAGCAAAAACGAAATTGATTTCTTCCCAATTGCTTTCTTACTGTTTTTTGCACAAATCTCTTTGAATTTACCAAGTATGACACCGAGAGTCTTCTCAATGTCTTCTTCTTCATCATCTTCTTCTTCTTCTCGTTCTTGTTTTTCTTCTTCTTCGTCGTCGTCATCTTTATTTTCAGAATCAGTGCGAAGTACGTTGCTGATTCTCCGATCAACCTCCAAGCTTGATGGACAATTGAGGAATCTGTCGAGAGGAAGGTGGGCGATTTCCTTTTCCACTTTGGGTTTTTGTCTCAACAGTTTAGTGAGCTCTTTTTGTAGCTTCCCAATTTCTTCAGGAGTAAAGTCAGGAATTTGCTCAGAGGAAGATGGTTCCTCTTTAGTAGTGATGTGTTTATCCATTGCTTCCTTATTATTTCCAAATGTACCAATTGCGAGTAAACCATCAGGCCAATCGCTGAACTCTTCTCGACCCTCTTGTTTTCCATCATCTAACAAGTTCCCAATCAAAACTTTTTTCAATTCTAACAACTCAACTAAATTATCTTAAAAGCTAAAATATATATATTCATTTATATCTTCAACATAACCTATATTAAACATGCACACACAAATCTTTAAATTAGAACAATTTTATTTATTTCTGAATTACTTTGAATGTTTAATTATCACACAAATCCCAATATAATATTTATATATTCCTCGTATGGGTACATGTGAAACAAGTTATATGAAAATTTTCCAAAGTCCCATTAATAGTTTATGTAAAAATTTGATGGATTGAGCTGAAAAAAAGGAAAAATATAAGAAATATAGTCGGAGAAAGAAAATATGTTAAGTGATGCAATAAAAAAAATAGAACAAATGAATTGCAATGGAAAAAAAAGAGTTTGTTATAACCTTATATTTTTAAATAGAATTCTTAGTATATATATATATATATATATATATGTATATATATATATGTATATATATATATATATGTATATATATATACATATATATATATATACATATATATATATACATATATATATTATAAACAAAAAAGAAAATAGAAGTTGAATACAAATTATAGAAGTTAAGGGTAGGAAATGTATTGGTATGTGTGCGGAGGAACAGCCAATAGTGAGCAGTTAAACTAGGACAATAATGTCTTGTAGAGATAGACAAGTACTCCGTACGTCCGGGTCGTTAAGTCATTTTTGTCTACTTAAATACTTAAAAATAAAACTTAATATTAACGAATCATAGATAAAATATCTTCCTACAAATTTACATAAACAAATTTCTTTTAGTCTAATAGTGTAACTCAATATAACCATTACATTAAAAAAATGAAAACTATTGCTTTTACAATTATTCTTGTAATAATTTAATATTCCTCTTTATTCATGTATGTATCATGTACTAGTATAAGAAAAAAAATAGAAAAAGTATAGATTCTTGATTCATCAGGAAAAAAATACGATACAATTTTATGTAAAAAATAATTCTGATATGTCAACTTAAATACCATTAGTCTACCAACCTACTAAACTATGGGAAAGTTAGTTCGTACTAATCTAAGAAAAGTATAGGGATATGAAAAATTGATCGTATATGGCAGCTTAGATCCTTAACCTTCCATGGAAATATCACACTTTTTATAATTATAGAATTATACCATTTTTATTGTCTCCTTCTTCAATTGCAGAAAAATATATTTAAGATGTATATAAACAAAATAAAAAATAAATAAGAAATAAAATTAGTTATAGATTACATTAGATATGATGTTAATTTTTTTTCATACATTAGCATTGGACAGAAATATATATATATATATATATATATATATATATATATATATATATATATATCACCTCTCGAACGTAATGATTTAGGATCGATCTATGATGAAAGGTTAACAAATTTAAGAGGAAAAATTGAAACAGAAATGATTAAGATATCCTATTGCTGGGTGCATGGGTGGCTTTTTTTTCATAGATCTGATCGCACATTTCCAAAGATGATCAGTTTCTTCATAAAAGGTCAAAAGTTTCACAAAAACTTGTGTGAGCTAGAATTCTGAAATACATAATTAACTTTTTTCTTTTTCTTCAGGCACTTTAAAAGTTAATTAACTCAAAAACCATCGTCAATTATCATCTGAAAGTGTAAACATGTTATAAAATAGGGAATCTAGCTTTGGTACAATTAAGTAAAATATTCAACACATGAAGACACATATACATTCGTTCGTCTGTCTGGTTTTCTATAGGTTTGCTTCAATTTCTCCCATGGATGATTTTGTTGAAGGAGAGAAGCCGGTGTGGTGTGTGTTTCAGCAGGTAATGAATAATCTTACATATGGATCACAGGCCATTTTAGAAAAAGCATGCATCAAGCAGGGAGAAAGAAAAGAAGAATGAAAGAAGTAGAAAACTTACAAGTAGTAGTTGTATGAGTGTCTGGTTTTCTGTTATCTTGTTTTCCACCAATTTTAGTTTGCATCCAGCTGAGGAACTGAGGCAAATGACAAAAAAGATATTCATTCATTCATCCACTCTGATCGGATGAATAACGATAATAGTGTAAGATAACAGTATAATTTCGTCTCTCAAGAGAGAGAGAGAGGGAGAGAGAAAGAGAGGACCTACCTTCATTATGAGAGCAGAATGAATGGGCTTAGAGAATGGAAGCAGCAAGTTTAGGAAAAAAATATATAAGGTGAGAAGAAATTAAAGGTGGTGATGTGGTTGGAAGGTAGTGATGGAGAGAGAAGAGGCAGGTGAGTGAAGTGTAAAAGGAAGGCAGTTTATAACCAAGTAATTTTGTTTGTGGTGAGATCTTGGAAGCCAATGAGTGCAAGTGTTGAGCTTTGGGAGTAGAAAATTTAGAAGGCAATTTGATGGGGAAATTGAGCCTACCTCATATCATACGGTTTAATTCCCATCTCTAGATAAATTTGAAGTCCCAGAAGAAGAGTATATTTTTAGTGATTGGTAGAAGGAAGCAATTGCGCGCGTAGTGTAGTTTTTGTCGATTTGGTTTGGTGTGAGATGGTAGCATAATCCTAATTAATAATGGTAGCACAATCTGTGATAGTATTATTTTGCTAACGTGGATATGCAAAAGGCATGTGGTCTTGGAACTTGGGATTGAAGTTTGAAGAGATACGAAGGGGTTTTAAGTTTTAGAAGTAATATTATTATTATTATTATTATTAACTAGGTGAGGTGTTGTGTTGATGATGAATAAAATAAATAGTAATGGTATGGTATGGGCAGAGGGAAGAGGGAAGAAGAAGAAAGAAAGAAAGAAAAAAAAAAAAAAAAAGAGATTAGAATGTGGTGATTAGCATATATAAGTACGAGTATGTGCGACATTTGAAAGGAAGGAAGAGCACCCACACTCGCATGGGAATGTCGCTCACTTACCGGACCGATTCCTGGATTTCACCTGCTCCAATTATAATTATAAGCTAGTGCTTTTTGTACATCCACTTCATCGCTACACTTTCACATTTTCTTCCCACACTCCCTAATGCCAATTAATTATTACCGTAAACAAATTAATATCAAATTCAACTTGATAAGACTACCTTTCCCCGCAAAGCTACAATACAACAACTAACAAACCAACCACCTACCCCGTGCCAATGTTTTCCTAACAATATAATACTCTTCATTTTCACTAAATCATTTACTACTATAAATTAAATCAAAACAAACAATACCCACCATTACATCTTCTAATGTCACACCTTTACATTTCAAACTATTCAATTAAATATATATTGTTTCTCTCTCATCGTAAATATTTCTTTCTTTCAATGATGAAAAATTAGTCAATTAAGATGATGCCTTTGTATGTGAATGATAATAAAAACATGCAGTGAGATTTTTAAAAATAGTTTAAATTTATTGATAAAGTTTATAAAACAACAGTGATTGTATATGTTTTTTACGATAATACCAAGAATTATTAATCCTCAATGTATGTGATGTTTTATTATACTATCTCGCATGGCCACTATTTTCTCCTCTCCCCCTTTTTGATCTTGATATGTCATGCTTGTTTAGGATATAAAAGTTATCCTCGAGATGCAGGAAAGAGAGAAGAGTAATATAAAGAATGAATGAATGTTGAGAGAGAAAGGGTAAGTTATTGGAATAGGGAATGAACGTGCATGGGGTTTGGGATCATACTCAGTAAAGTAAGAAATTTCAAACGAAGCTTACCAATTATGGAAAGCTTAGCACATGACTCCGCAAAAAAACACAAAAAGGTAACTTATCATCTTGCTTATTGGGCGATCAAATATTGTCAACCTATCGAGTGCCATTAATTTTATCTTGTGAGGGTTTTATCTGTCAGCTTATTCAAATTCTTCTATTTCCTTTTCCAATTCATTAATACTCAAACCTCACAAATAAGTTTGTTAAATTATATCAGATCATGAAAGAGTACGAATTTATACTGTGACAAGTTTTTTTTACGTATCAAACATGTATCAAGACGAAGTTTTGAGATATTTATATTATTTTGATAAGTTTCCACTTGTTAATTTAGAACACCGTTTAATAAATTTAAAAAAAAAGTTAGTGTTATTAATAAAAAAAATTAATTTTATTCTAAATTTTAAAATTAAAAACATATTTAACTCTTATAAAAATAGTTTATCAAAACTTAAAAGAAAACAAATAAATAGTGAATGTTCTTGCAAAGGCCGAACTATACTTGTACCTTCTATGTTTTTATTGTTTATATTCACTCTTTTAGAGCTAATATGTCTTTTTTATGTTAATTTGAGTACTTCTACCAAATTTGATTGTTGGAAAGCCTATAAATCCCTAGTCAGCAAATACTATACTGATTGAATTAGATGACATGTCCTAAGAACGTTTAATTACATAATACTTGTATGAGTTTTTATCCGTCATGGAGTTAGAGTTTGTAGGAATATCCAATCTTAGGATTCTCTTACCTATGATTAGCCACCTTAATTCTTTATTAGTCATCCTAAATTATGTTTCTTAGGATAATGTTGCTAACATGGACATATGAGCTCATCTCATCCCATGTTGATATGTTAGTTGAGGTCTTCACCTTGGCCTCCTGCACATTGAATACTCTACTCTAACAAAGAAAGTCATGATTTCTATTTTACCTATTTCAATTAATTACAAATGGATATAACTTTGAAGTTTTTACACTGATGTTGATACTATAAAAATCTTTTTATTATATTTTAAAACATTAAAAGTAATGTTTATGAATGTATTTTGAAGACATAACACAAGAAACATACATAAAAACTGAACTAGGAATCCAAATTCAGTTTTGAATGTACTCTAATTTGTATTCATTTACTTAATATTTGTTTTGGTTTGTTTGAGTTTTGTCCTTAAGGTAAGATAAAAAATAAACTTTTACGGGTTCTTATATTTTCTCCGTTTGGCATTTAGGTCACCCATCTCGAAGAAAAATAAAATTAAAAGTCATGGTTTTACCGTTTTGTTTGAAAGAGTTCTAAGGAATTAGTCTATGCTTGTGGTGGTGGGCGCGTCGGCCCTATAGATTTTGACATGCAGGCGTCAGGTTTGGAATCTTGAAACTACTCATTCCCTCAGTCAACCTCTACCTCCACGTATCCCTACTGTTGTGTTGCCGTTTACATACTAAACAATTAATTCTATTTTTTAACGTTTTCAACTCTTTCTTCAATAACTTTTAAACTCTGCTTATTATATTGAAATGTTTTAATTTTTAATCACTTTTTTGTTGTTACATAAGCTATGTATATGTGTTTATTTTTTTTTATAATAGTTAATTATTTTAAATTAAAAATATTAAATTTAAATAAAAATAATTAAACTTAAAAAATAAAATTGATAAGATAAATATTTTTGTATGACTAAACTAAACTACGTACCTATTTTTAAATAATTAATTAGATGTATGACTTTGATTTATTGGGCATTGGGTTGATTGGAGTTGGACTAAGTGACCAATGAACAACACTTGTTATTCAACCATCTGACACTTGCGTTAAATTTTCAATGGAAGTGTTCATATCTCCGCGGTTATGTGAAGATGAAAAGTCCCAAAGTTTTAAAATGTTTACAAATTCCACAACAATTCCATGATCTCAACTAATGCAATGCAATGCAACTTCCGCTTTAATATTCTTTCCCCGAATGTTTTTTAGTATTAAAAAAATGTCATTTCTCTGAACTTAATTAAACAAGTTAACTACGTCATCCTATCAATTCAATTTTATGTCTCATTTACTTTTTTATTTTAATTCTTTTCCATCTGCTGGGCCTGCCGACTGCCCCTATAAGGGGGCGCTTCAATCAATGGAAAATTGAAACAAGATTTCGTTAAATAATTTCTCTGGATTAATATAATTTATTAATTACAATTATTTTCTATAATTATTAAATATATTAATTATGGAGATTATTTTAGCATAAGTTGAATGTTAGACATTGAAAACTCACTAGAGAAGTAGTTAAGATAAAATTCAAAATAAACTTCATTATCCTGAGAAAATTGACACATTGATCAAATTATTTGTTATACATGGAACATGAAGTAAATTATAAAGAAATGAATTACAAACTGCAACAATAGGAGGAAAATATTTTATGCTTTTTCTTTTGCGTCGAAAGGTACCATTGAGTTGGTAAGTAAACGCTTCTATTTGTCCCAATAATAATAGCGCTCATTGCTTTACAGGAAATATTTGATTACACAAGTAGATACAGTGTTACTTTAGCTTGTTTTCGAAAAGCTTTTACATTGACGGTGTGAATAAATTAAACTGTTATTGCTTGAAAATAGATAATGTAATGAATATTTTTTCAGATTTTAAAAACTGTAAACTAATTTATGCTTATTTATTATTGCAAATACCGTTTTAAAAAGAAATAATTTATTTTATGACAGCTTCTGGTTTTAATTTTACTTATCCTCTAAATATTTTTTTAAAATAAAAGAAACTATAAGAGAAACGATTCTTAAAAAAGAAAAACAAAAAAGAAAACACAACAAAGGAATCTAATGTTAATTTTTTTTTTGTAGGATAATTGTTTTCATTTTTTACATTTGCACTAATGTGTCCGATATAATATGAAACGTATTCAGGAACATATGTTCTGGCAAAAGAAAACTATTTATTTGGGTTCTAATAAAATTAAAAATAAATAGTTTGTTTCTGGTCCACGCGGAGTGTTTATAACAAAAAATGGTTTTGACTTGGTAGCGATGGAGAAAATATAACTGTAGATTCAGAAATAAATATGGACGAAAAGACTAAGCTGCATTGCATACTCAACTCTATTTTTGTCTTTCTTCTTTCTTCTTTCTTATTTCTGCCCTAAACATAAGAACAAACTCAACGCTTCATACGTTGTGAAAAAGAAGCAGCCAACATGCCAGTGGCTCTTCATAATCAACTCATGGGTTTTACCTCCTTTGCTTCTGCTTCCTCCAAACTGCTTCTTCACAATAATACTTTTCAACACAACCAACCCTTCTTCGGCCTCAATCCTATCTCGCTTCCTTTCCACAACACAACAAGAGGTACGAGGTTGAGAAGGGGACCAAGGTTTCCGGTAGCAGCTATCAGTCAGGATTTTATTAAGACCACACTGAGAGTGCATGCAGATAAACCTGTGCAGTTCAAGGTCAGAGCTGTGGTAACAGTGAGGAACAAGATCAGAGAGGATTTCAGAGAGACCATGCTGAAGCATTTGGACGCCATCAGTGATAGTATAGGGACAAGAAATGTTGTGCTGGAGCTTATCAGCACTGACATTAACCCAAGTAAGCCTTTCACAACTCACCATTATTACTTCCCACTCTCTCTTAGAAACACAACAAACGAATCTAATGTTATTTTAATCTGCTTCTTAGAAACGAAATCTCCAAAGAAGAGCAACAAAGCAGCCCTAAAGGACTGGTCAAAGAAATCTAGTGTCAAAGCACAGAGAGTTAATTATACAGCCGAATTCATTGTGGACTCAGATTTTGGAGTCCCTGGAGCTATTGCTGTGACAAACAAACACCAAAGAGAGTTCTTCTTGGAAAGTATAGTCATCGAAGGGTTTGTGATTGGAGCAGTTCATTTTCCCTGCAACTCATGGGTACAAGGAGAGAGGATATTCTTTTCTAACAAGGTAACCAACTTGGAAAGGTCAAAGCATTTAATTACTATTTAATGCTAACCAGTTGAATATATATGCATTCCTTTTTTTTTATTATTCAAAATTTTCAACTTTCAATTGTAGACTCGGCTGCTTTGATCAAAGAAAAAGTCTTCCTCCATAATCACAAGTTACAAATCGTAAACAAGCAGCCATATATAGATTATTATACCTGTGAAATGAGTTTTCAAAATTCTTATCGACTAATGCTAGGGTTAATTTAAGCTTACGTATATCAACCACCGACAACACGGTCGCTACCCAATTTAATACACCCACTCACAGAAAGATATAACTAATAATTTATTACGTACAAGTTGTTTTATTTTTTATTCTGCTAATTCTGGGTTTTTATTATATATATATTTTTTATAATTTGATTTATTTTGTCAGGCATATTTACCTGGTGATACACCTGCTGGGCTTAGAGTACTGAGGGAGAAAGAGTTGATAAATCTTAGAGGTGATGGGAAAGGAGTTAGAAAATTGTGTGATAGAATATATGATTTCGACACATATAACGATTTGGGTAATCCAGATGAAGGAATTGAGCTTACCAGACCGACTCTTGGTGGAACCCAAAACCATCCATACCCAAGACGCTGTCGTACTGGTCGGGCCCCCACAGATACAGGTTAACATTAACAATTCATTCACTCGCCTACGGTTGATTATTACGTACGTGAGCATAACACAGTAAATTGCGTTTTATAGATATGCATGCTGAGAGTCGTGTGGATTTGCCACAGCCTATGTACGTACCTAGAGACGAGCAATTCGACGAGTCTAAAATGAACACATTCGTAATCAAGAGGCTGAAGGCAGTGCTCCATAACGTGATCCCTGGCCTTAAGGCTAGTCTCTCTGCTGATAACCAAGACTTCAACCGATTTTCAGACTTTGACGACCTTTACAATGATGGCCAGCCCTTGCAAGATGAAATTATAAAGAAATTCCCACTGTCACAAGTGGTCATAAAGATACAACAATGCAGCCAAGAACTTCTCAAGTATGACACTCCCAAAATTATTTCCAGTGAGTTTCCCTTGTTCTTTTCCTTCTAATTATTATATTTTTGGCGTGAACTAATTTATCCTTCATAATTATTATATTGTTATTCTAAACAAGGTGTTGCTGATTAAACTAACGATCTCGTGCTTATCATACAGAGGACAAGTTTGCCTGGCTTCGAGATGACGAATTCGCCAGGCAAGCAATAGCAGGAGTCAACCCTGTTAACATTGAGCGGCTTGAAGTTTTCCCACCGGTGAGCAAACTTGACCCCGAAATGTATGGCCACCAAGAGTCTGCACTCAAAGAAGAACATATTTTGGCACAACTGAATGGCATGACCGTGCAACAGGTACTCAAAATCTTCGACAACATGACTAAAAATGTTTTGTCGCCAAATCCCATGGCTTATCTTAAACAATTGGGACCTGGCACTAAATTTGTTACTTCGAATTTCTCAGGCAATACAGGCAAATAAGCTGTTTATGATAAACTATCACGATGTCTATGTTCCATTTGTTGACCGGATCAACGCCCTTGATGGTAGAAAATCCTATGCTACCCGCACCATATTTTTCTTGACACCGCTTGGCACTCTCAAACCAATTGCTATAGAACTTAGCCTCGGACCAAGTTCCGGATCGAAACGCGTAGTTACCCCTCCTGTGGACGCAACCACATATTGGAAGTGGCAGCTTGCCAAAGCTCATGTTTGTGCCAATGATGCCGGTGTGCACCAACTCGTTAACCATTGGTAAACGAATCCGGAAGAAGCATATGTACTATTTAACTACAATATGATTACATCTTGTTGGTTAACTAATTCAAAAAGAATTCTTTGGTAAACTGTGTGCAGGTTACGCACACATGCCTGCACGGAACCATTTATATTGTCTACTCATAGACAATTAAGTGCAATGCATCCTGTTTTTAAGCTGTTGGATCCACACATGAGGTACACATTGGATATCAATGCTTTAGCTCGCCAGAAACTGATCAATGCTGATGGAATCATCGAGTCTAGTTTTACACCTGGGCGCTACTGCACGGAGATCAGTTCTGCTGCATACAAACACTTGTGGCGCTTTGACATGGAAGGCCTCCCGGCAGATCTCATACGCAGGTTAGTTGAAAACGAAAAGAGACCCATTTCTGAGTTGAATGAATCTTAATAAATGAGAGTCTCATTGCATGATCCATCGCTGCAGGGGAATGGCGGTACCTGACGCAACACAGCCAAATGGTGTAAAACTGGTAATAGAAGACTACCCTTACGCTGCAGATGGGCTTATGGTCTGGTCTGCAATCGAGAACTGGGTCCGCGCCTACGTGAAGCATTACTACGGCCATCCAAGCCAGGTTTGCAATGACAGGGAGCTACAAGCATGGTACTCTGAATCAATCAATGTGGGACATGCAGATCTTAGGCATGAAAGGTGGTGGCCGAGGTTGAATGATAGTGAGGATCTTGTGTCTATACTAACCACATTGATTTGGACGGTATCCGCACAGCATGCAGCTATTAATTTTGGACAGTACCCTTACGGAGGTTATGTGCCGAATCGTCCTCCGCTAATGAGAAGATTAATCCCAGAAGACGAAGAGGAAAAAAAGAGTGAAAAACAAGCGAATTTCATGGCAGATCCCGAAAAGTATTTCCTAAATGCGCTGCCAAGCTTGTTACAAGCTACAAAATATATGGCAATAGTTGACACACTCTCTACCCACTCACCGGACGAGGAGTATTTGGGGGAGCGCCAACAGTCATCCATTTGGTCAGGTGAAGCAGAGATCATCGAGGCATTCTACAACTTCTCCGCAGAAATGAGAGGGATAGAGAAGGAGATTGAGAGAAGGAACTGTGACCCAACACTCAGAAACCGATGTGGCCCAGGGGTTTTACCTTACGAGTTACTTGCACCTACCTCTCAACCCGGCGTTACATGCAGAGGGATTCCAAACAGTGTCTCCACGTAAAATCTCACCTTCACCCACCCATTACCAAGTTTTGTCACATATATTCATTCTTATTTGCAAATATGTCTATGACCAAAATGTGCGTAAGTTCACTAATTCACGGAAACAACTCTACTGTGAATGTGATTGTAATTTCCAACTTGTACGCACGCTATACTAATTTTAATTTTTTTATTAAATTTAATTATTCGTTTTTTATTTTTCTGTTATTCTTTCTTCTCCTAGCTCTCCTCTCTTTCTGCTTTCTCCATTGTCTGTCCGCAATTGATGTCGTTAGTTCCTGACTGACATTGTATATAAAAACCACATCGGCATTTGTCACTTTTCTCTTCAATACCAATTTTGCAAAAAGTATGTCTTCACATATTTTTTGTTATTTATTTTTATGGGATGGAGAAAAAACGAATTATGTGGAACAACTTTCAAGCATATTTGTCATCGCTTTAGTTCAATAAAACCTTGCTTCATTCTTATAGTAATATATTTTTCTTAAACTTTTATAAGATGGGTTTATTACAACTTAATTTTAACTTAGACATCAGGATTGAACGTCAGAGTATCAACTTATATTGAATTCAAATTTGTATGATTGAGAAATACTGAAAAGATTTCATATTAAATTTGATAACATCTTTAACGAAACAGATTGACATAAATATTAAAAAATGTCATAAATAAACTCTTTATATATATGGACAGAATTGTGATGGTAATTATGGAGTAAACAGAAAGGGCATTAACAAATCTTAAAGGAAACGGAAATGATAGGGCACGGAGAAAGAAAGGGTTGAGAAATCAAAAACCAAAATCTTGACCTCATATTGACAAGCTTGGAACCGATGGATGGAAGTCCAGTGTCAAGAGAATAACAAAAATTTACAAGTGTGGGACAAAAAGAATAACGAAAGACCTGAGACAATTAGCTGATTGGTGAGGTTGCATGAGGAAGTCGTCAAAATTAGGGCCAGTAGAATATCCATCGCTCGTCCGCAAAATCTATATACACAACCCTGCAGTGTTCCCCACCGTTTCATTACCGCACTATTGAGGGACAAAATTTACTGGTGATTGAAAAACCAATCAAAAAGAGCTAAAACTTGATTTCATCAAAAACAAATCGTAACTACCTTCTGTAGAAAGAAATCAAACCCCAAACTAGGAGACGGCCAAAAAACAAAGCCTTATATATTATATAAGAAGAGGACTCGCTAATTTTTCCAATACAAGTATGCTATCTGAATACAAGGCTTCCATTCTGCTGCAGTCTCAAGTTTTCCACTACTGACTGATAGAAAGATTTTACTGCCTTTAAATCTCCACCCTGCACCAAAATATCGTACTATTTTAGCCCACCACAACAGATATTCATCCGGTGATTCGCCTATTAAACAACAAGCACTACAATTCACACTTTACTTAGTAAGAGACATTACAGAGCATAAATAATCTATCTTTTCATCAAATTACTCACAACATAAGCATGGCAGAGAAGAAGTTCCAGGATGTTATATGGGGGAAAAAAGAACTTCGATTATTTCAGTAGGACTATATTCTAAACATTTCACCGCCATAAACTTTTATTACCTGCAACTTTTGACGATATTGCTCTGCCAGATCTTGTGGGCTATGTGCAGAAGATAATCCTTTTGATACAAAATGAACCAGAAAATCATCCCCAAATTTTTCATACATTACCTTCTGTGCCAGAACGATTTCTCCAAACAAAATAAACTGTACAGAAAATCGAAAATAGAAGGAAGAAGAATATGAGCACTAAAAATTGGCATAAACCATCAAAACACTTAAATAAATATACAATATCCATCTTCCAAAGTAACAAACACCGAAAAACCATATACTAGTATGCTCCGATTACACCGTTATAGTTAGTTGACCATACCCTCATACAAATATTCCCTCTTTTTTCTTTTTCAGCTAAACAAATTTCCTTCAAACAAAGCAATCGCAGGGAGCCCATTAGACAAGCCAAACAATCTGTTTGGTTCAATTTATTTTGAAAACATATTAGCTTATTTTTTTCATACTATCTAATCAGAGCTTTTGAAAAATATGTATTTTCTTTAGAACAAGAGTTTCAAACATGCACTTATTTTATACCAAATCTAAGATCAAGGAGACACCCCTGAATATACAAACACTTTTAAACAAATAACTGTAAGACTGAGAATAACATACTGGACGGATTTGATCAATTTTATTTCAAATTACAATGGACACGATAAAAAAATCATTAATCCATTATGATCCACTAAAAATTTAATTAAAAAATCTTAATTCATCCTGATCTAATTGATAAAAAATCCAATTCAATCTATCCATTCACAACTTTTTCATGAATACAATTCATCCATAAAAATAATATATTTTAAGAAAATTAGAAATCTATTTTTAAAATTATACTTTCAAAAATAAAATCTGTGAAAAAAATTTAAAATATATTTTTAAAAAAATTGTTAGAAAAGTAAGCTTAAGAAATAATTAATTTTGAAAAAAAAAATGATTGGATTAATTTTTATCCATTAAATAGTGTTGGAACACGATCGAGTCTTGTCAAGTTTTCCATAGAAGAAACTTCTTGACAGGTTAAAATTTGATCACTAATATGATAAAAATCTAGATTCACTGCATAGAGGATCATAACCATACAAACATATCCAACATTTTTTTGTATCTCAACTAATGAGTGAACTACCAAGAACATTTTCAATTCCTCAACTATTGATTGAGATTTAGCAATGAAAGATGTCATGTCATTATCAGATTACTTGAGAGACAAACGATTAGCATAGTAGTAGAGGTGGTGGATATCGTCTACAAAAATATTTTTGACCTTTATCCAAAAGGAACTACAGGTTTTGAATGACTTAAGTGTACCAAAGTAGAGCACAAAGATGAAAATCAGGTTTCTTCCAAGGTTGAATTTGATCTGTTGGTACTCTACTTCAATATTCTTCTAAGCGATTATGGAACCTTTGAGCAAGATATCAAAGTTCAATTGACACAGACCAAGATAGGTAGTTTTCCCATTTAATTTCTTAGAAGTTATAGAAGGAATCCTGGGAAAAGAGTAGATAATTCCTAAAGACATTTTGAAACAAGGTAAAGGGCATGTACACATTCCCGTAATGCAATAGAGAAAGAACAGAGGGCAGCCCTAGGGTTTCAACAAAGAGAAACCATGAGGAACTCTAGATGACACACCAAAATGGTACTAGAACGAAAAATAAGGGCCGAAAGGAGCTCAAAAGGTTGCAATGAGTCAAATCATGGCGGTCAGGAAGGATACCAACAACTAGAAGGTGGCATGAGACACATGCCTTGTTCGGCCAAGACACTGACAAGACATCAGTCAGAATTTGGATGCATGGCCATCCAGGTTGGGTCACACTCCTTGAGGCATATCAGACCCAAGTGTCAGCGAACGAAACTTCGGCGGTTAACGGTCACAGAAGGTTAAGAATGGTGACCGAATGGCTCGGTCAGATAGATACACGCTAAGTGAGATTGACCCACACTGATAATACCAACTCAAGAAAAATATAAAATGAATTAGAGAGTGAATTTCTATTTCTTAGGATCTCATTTATAATAACTTTGATGATAATGTATGATAGGGAAGAGAATAAGAAAAGAATTATCTAGGAACTAGATCGAGCACAGAGCTATGAACAACTTTTCAATAAACTTTATTTAAGACAACTTATTCTAACCACTATCATAAAATCCTGTTGTAATTTGAAATAATATCTTTAGAATCTTCCTAATTAGAGGAAATAGATACATAATCTTTTATTTATTTTATTTTTTCTAGTTTTTCTAGTTTTCTTAGTTTTTCTATTTCCCTTTCTAGAAGAACTAGATTATTACAAATAGAGTGTATGAAAATGTATTTTTCATCATTGAGTATAATAAAATAAGTCTTATTTTCTACTTGGTATCAGAGCTTCCGATCTTGGAGCTCTGTTCCACTGCACAGTCGCGCCACCGCCACTATTTGACCACCGCCGCTGCCGCCATCGCCGGTTGGGGTCGTTGATAGGGCAGAAAGGTGCGCCCAACACTGGCGACCATAAACGCCGTTGCACATCCGCGCCGCTGCCACTGTCCGACCACCGCCGCTGCCAGAAGTCGCTCCATGAGAGGAGCCGCCACGCGCCTCCACCGTCGCCGGCGCGTGTAGCCCACGCGCCCACTTACGGCGAGACCCACTCTCCGCCGCCGCCATAGAAAGGGCCGCCGGAGACTCCTGAGTCCGTTCCTAGGGTCGGTGACGACCCGTTTGGCCTATAATTGAGTAGATCTAAGTTTTAAGTTCTGCTCTTTTTTTCTCAGTGTGACCCACTCGTCGCCGCCGCCATAAACAAAGTCACCGAAGCCTCCTGAGTCTGTTCCTAGAGTTTGTGACAGCCCGTTTGACCTTTTCTGGAGTAGATCTGAGCTTTTAAGTTCTGCTCTTTTTTTCTCGGTGTGACCCATACGTCGTCATCGTCTTGGAGACTCCTGGTTGCGTTCTACAGGATGTTTGAAGTAAAAATTATTCCTTTGAAAGCAATGGATGAATCAATGAGTAAGCCCTATGGATCATGTACTCTGTCCATAAAAGGTAAGATTTGCCTCAATACTATCGATCATGTGTCTCAAGGTATTTGGATCCTTGATTCGGGTGCAACTGATCATATGACACCTTTTAGTGTGTTGTAAAAGAAATAAAGAACAACTTATTACAATTGCGAATGGTCTGGGTATACCTATATGCAGCTCTAGGAATATAATTTTGGACTCATCTATTGTATTGAAGGATGTTTTACATATTCCTCAATTAGCTAATAGTCTTATCTCTGTGCAAAAACTCACAAAGGATTTAAATTGTTCAATAACATTTTTTCCAACTTATTGTGTTTTTCAGGACCTTGTCACGGGGAAGACAATTTTAACTGCTAAGGAGCAGAGTGGGTTGTACTTTTTAGTGTTTAATGACCAAAGTAACACAAAAATCATGAGTCAACAAGCTACATCTGAGACATGGGAAAAATCTCAAATATGGTTACATCATCAAAGGCTTGGGCATCCTTCATTTAGTCTTATCAAGTCCTTGTTCCCCACTTGTTTACCAAAGAGTTTGTTGAGTCTTTTAATGTTGAGTCTTTTAATTGTGATATTTGTCAATTGTCAAAACATCATCGTGCATCTTATCCTATTAGTCACAAAAAGAGTATTTCTCCATTTGATTTAATTCACTATGATGTTTGGGGTTCTGTCATAGATTCAATTTCCGGAGCCAAACGGTTTGTTACCTTTATTGACGATTGTACACATGTCATGTGGACATACCTTATGAAAAATAAATCTGAAGTTTTTCAAATTTTTGTTAATTTTTCCATCTTGTCCAAAATCAATTTGGAAAAAAATATCAAAAGAATCAGGTCTGATAATGGTACTGAATATGTGAATCATGAATTTCTCATTTTTTTTGTCTCATAATGGTATTGTTCATGAACTAACTTGTGTTAACACCCCTCAACAAAATGGGGTTGCAGAAAGAAAGAATCGTCATCTTCTTGAAGTAACTAGAGCTCTTCTTTATCAAATGTTTGTTCCAAAAAATTACTGAGGAGAAGTTGTGTTAACTGTCACATATCTCATCAATAGGTTACCCACTCGTATCTTAAATGACATTAGTCCTATAGAGTCTCTATTATCTTTTCTTCCTTCTTGTTCCCTACTAACGGATGTGTTGTTTTTGTTCACTCTCATCATCCTAACCGTGGTAAATTAGATCCCAAAGCTCTTAAATGTGTCTTTATTGGGTATCCTCATAAAAAAAGGGTACAAATGTTATCATCTTCAGAGTCGTCGCGTCTTTATCACCATGGATGTCACCTTTCATGAAACATAATCCTTTTATGTCAGTCCACCACTTCACGGGGAGAAAGCACTTGAAGTGGATGAACTCTCCTTCTTGCCATTACCATGTTTGTCTTTGCAGGATGCCCAAGACCTGAGCAATGAAGCTACCATAGTCCACAGTGAGGAAGAAGACAAATTCTTTGGCAAAAGATATGAAAGAAGAGAACAACCCACTTCGACTCTCAGCAAGAAAAATTGTCTAATCCGGAGGTGAGGATCCCTGAAGATATCAATGAGGAGGAGGTAAGTATTACTGAGGATTTACCCATTGCATTGAGAAAGGGAAGAAGATCATGTGCTAAATATCCTATTTCTCAGTATGTTTGCACTAATAATCTCTCTGATAAGCACAGAAGTTTCATCGCTGCCATTGATGCCACAGAAATTCCTACCTCAATCTAGGAGGCCATGAAACTTGAACATTGGAATCAAGCCATGAAAGAAGAGATGACTGCATTAGAAAGAAATTCAACTTGGGAGGTTGTTGATAAGCCAAGAGACAAGAAGGCAGTAGGGTGTAGATGGATATTTAGAGTGAAAAATAAGGCAAATGGGACGATAGAAAGATATAAAGCTAAAAGGATATACTCAAACATATGGGATTGATTATGAGGAGACATGTGCCCCAGTGGCAAAGATGAATACAGTTCGAGTTATTCTCGCTTTAGCTGCCCATTTTGGATGGGACTTACACCAGCTGGATGTGAAGAATGCCTTTCTTCATGGAAATCTAGATGAGGAAGTGTACATGGAGATTCTCCCAGGTTTTGAAGTGAAAAATGAAAGAAACAAGGTATGCCTCTTGAAGAAAGCATTGTATGGTCTTAAGCAATCCCCTAGAGCATGGTTTGGAAGATTTACAAAAGCAATGGTTTTCTTGGGATACAGACAAAGCCAAGGAAATCATATTCTATTCATAAAGCACTCTTCTACAGGTAAACTCACTCTATTGCTTGTCTATGTGGATGATATGATTATTGCAGGAGATGATGAAACAGAAAAATTGGCAGCTCAATTTGAAATGAAAGACCTAGGAAAACTCAAATATTTTCTTGGAATAGAGGTTGCCTACTCCAAGAAAGGAATTTTCATCTCCCAAAGGAAATATGTACTTGATCTCCTCAAAGAAACTGGAAAGTTGGAATGTAGAACCTCAACAGTTCCTATAGAACAGAATCACATAATTGGAAGTGAAGAAAGTGCTCCTCTAGAGAAGGCCCAATATTAGAGATTGGTGGGAAAATTGATTTATCTATCACACACAAGACCAGACATTGCTTAGGCAGTTAGTGTAGTGAGCCAATTTATGCACGATCCAAGAGAGAGACATATGCAAGCAGTTGACAAAATTCTCCAATACTTGAAGTCCAGTCCAGGAAATGGGCTATTATTCAAAAGGGAAGACACGTTGACTATGAAGATATATACTAATGCTGACTATGTAGGTTCTATTACTGACAGAAAATCTACTTCTAGATATTGTGTATTTTTTGGAGATAGACTAGTAACATGGAGAAGCAAAAAGCAAGATAGAGTATCATGTTCTAGTGCAGAAGCTGAATTTCGAGCCCTTGCTCAAGGAATGTGTGAAGGACTCTCTCGATGAAAATCATTTTGGATGATCTTAAAGTCAAAGTGGAGAACTCGGTGCAACTACACTGTGACAATAAGTCTGCTATGAGCACAACCCATAATCCAGTACAACATGACAGAACCAAACACATTGAAATTGACAGACATTTCATAAAAGATAATCTTGACAGAGGCTTTGTGATTACAACTCATGTTCCTACAGAACTTCAACTAGCAGATATTTTTACAAAAAGACTTCCTCCGGGTAGATTTCAAGATCTTGTAGGCAAGTTGAGAATGATTGATATTCATTTACCAACTTGAGGGGGAGTGTTGTAATTTGAGATAATATGTTTAGAATCTTCCTAATTAGATGAAATAGATACATAATCTTTTATTTTATTTTATTTTTCCTAGTTTCCCTAATTCTCTTTTTAGGAGAACTAGATTATTACAAATAGAGGGTATGAGAATGTATTTTTCATCATTGAGCATAATAAAATAAGTCTTATTTTCTACTAATCCTATGAAGATTAACTACATTATATGGAACCAAATACTCAACCTAGCTGGAACCCATATGACTTTGATTACGATCAATTATTTTCCATAAAGAGCAAGATAACTCTAGACATAATAAACTCCGATTACTATCCAGGCAAAGCAAAGAGTTCTCAAAAAGAACTCTTTAGATGATCACATTTAGACAATTTCCAATTCCAAAATCAAGAGGCATATTTATGTTATAATCTATTGTTGAAAGTATTTCAATTCTATAATTATGTAATCTGAGCCCTTTATATTCACGATCCTCCTATTATTACTTCAAACAAAGCATACTTATGAGTGGTCTTTATTGCAGAGTGCTTCAATTGTCCCATGGCATAGGTCAGGTAAGACTAGGTCACAATCAAGACCTGGCACTTACATTGTTATTCTCTTAAGATGAAAGAGTTGCAGCTTAACTATCAACTATAACTTTCGCTCTAGTGATAAGTGTTCAATTCTACAATTGACCTCACAGCTAAGGTTTCGAATTCGATTCCTAATGGGACAATTGTTGAGGGAAATATTGTTGGAAGTAGCATCAATTATCTTGTGGCATGTAGGTCAGGTGGGCCAAGTCACAGTCAAAGAGATTGTTTCCTAGTGAGGCAATTGTTGAGGGGAAAATTACTGCAGGATGCATAAATTGTCCCATGACATAAGTCAAGTGGACCAAGTCACAATAGTACCCTCTTATGTAGAAAGAGTTATACCTTGACTATCAGTTCTAGCTTTTGGCCAAGCGTTAAGAGCTTGATAGAATATTCCCTCATCCACATCATTGTTTTTGTTGTACATGTAAATTAAATTTTTAAATTCTGCTTGGGAGCTTCTTTTTTTTTCTTGAACTATCTCAAATGACATCCATTTTATTAAAAAACAAATAAGCAAATAGTTTTCTTCAAGGGACAAAGAATGAGACCCCGAGCTCTTCTTTCTATTATGCAATATAAACAATCTTATAACAAGCAGCCAAGTGAGGACTAATAATATACGCAAAGGTTTTGAACAGTAGTATCATACCACTTGAAAGAAACAAAGTGACAAAAAGAATGTATAAAACAATAATTCATGTATCTTACAGTGTTTGCATCATGGAAATCAAAAGATCTGTCCAGCACACTGTACAAACAACAGTTTATAGCAAATGCTTCAATCACAAAACTTCGAAAACCAGGAACCTGAAAACCATTAGACATTTAGGAAAAGATTATAAAAAATTGGGATTGAGTAGAAGTAACTAGAATATACCTTTTCTTCGTAAGGCTGGGCACACCAATCTTTAATTAATCTAATAAAAATCTGTACACATGCCTAAATTGTGAAAATAAGTATGATTTAGAATGTATATTTTGTCAAAAAAAAAAACTGGTCCAGGAAAAATAATGACTCAGTTGAATAAATAGAAAACACTATACATACCTTTCTTACAAGGATATCCTTATGATTACAAGAAGAGAACAAAAGCAACTGCATCACTGGATCCAGGTATGCTTTACATTTTGGGAAAAGAAATACCGGAGACAGGTCATGTGTAGTAATCACATGAAGAAAAGTATACAATGTTCGCTGAAGTTCTTGCAATTCACGGACTTCCTGAAGAAGGAACATAATAATGATAATCTTATAATCATGCACATATAATTGAGATAGTTTATAAGCAAAGAATAAGATAGATGGTAACGCAAAAGATGTTTTTCTACAATGGATTTCACATTTGAAACAATTAAGTAATGAACTAAGAACAAAACTCACTTTATACCACACAGCATAGCGACTAAGTAACAGAATAGATAAGCAGTGTCATTGTTTATATCGGAAAGTTCCTCTAATTGCGGACGCTTAGCCCACCTTAGTTGTGATCTCTATAGGAGCTGCCTTAATTGAAGCCTCAAGGGTGGTGTTTAGTTCCAAAGCAAGAGATATGACTTACATAGTGTTAAAGTATAGGAAAGAGAAAGACATTGAGTTGAAACCCTACGTTTCAAAGATAACAATATGATAAATAAAGGAGAATTGATATCCTCTAATAATAAAGATACAATGCAGGAATAAAAAAAATGTTCCTAATAATCATACATGGTCTACATGTCCTTGATCATATAAGATCTGCTCCTTATTATAAATCATGGAACTCCTAGAATTCGGGCAAATCTTACCTTAAGTCAAGTTTGAGGAATTGTTGGACACTAAGTCCAAGTTCTAAGAAATTCCTCAACCTAAGGTTCGTCAGATAGTCATATTGTAGCTCCAAAACATGTAGAAGGTAAAGAAAAACAAACAAACATAGAGAAGTGAACATTTGACAATAGAACAAACAACAAGCACAATTACTATAGCACAAGCACAAACTTCTTAAAATTTGAAGAAAAGAAATAATCAAATCATAAAGACCAATCATATAACAAAGCGACTTAAAGCAAGTATTAGAAGAGAAGGAAAAATGTATGCTAGTTATTTATTAGAAAATTGCAACAACATTTTCATACCTCGGTGATTGCATCAGGACCAGGAGAAGGCAACCCATTTCTAGGAATAACACTGAATATCCGCTCAACAACAGCTGGAAATATTTCCTCCAAAATGTCACGCACCAAAGTATTGAACTTGCAGATAAGTTGATTGAGTAACAAAAGAAAACCAACCATTTGCTTTGGCTGCAATAGAATATAAACAAGACATTACACAGCTTTATCTTCAACCAAAACCAAAATAAACAACCTCATTCAGGTGCAAAACATGTATTATATTTTGGGGTTTTTATATAGGGGAGGAAGATGGAACTTACAATACTTATACATTCATAATTTCGTATGAAAAGATATTTTAGATATTTCCATATATTCTAACAGCCAACCTTAAGATTGGTATAAATAAACCCTTCAAAAAAATAAACTAAATCATATCATGATACTATAGAATGGTAGTACTAAGATGGTTCTTAGGCACTTCCCCAGGACCAGCCAAAACTTCAAGTTAATCTGCATGGACCAGGATTATTTTTTTTTTTTAAGAGGTTGTTTCATCAGAATTCCCTGGGAAGACTACGAAGATGTATTTAAACATGTCAGTAAATCTGTATGGCAGAGATCAAAACTTGAAGAGAAACTCCGCCAGAATATATTTAAACAAGCCAGTAAATGCATGTTGAAGATGTCACAGAAATGGACAAAACCAGTTAAGAAAATGGTTGGAATGAAGAACAAAGGTCAAGGACAGCTTGATGGAGGACATTATAGTGGTGATTATGAAAATGGTTGCAGCAACAAAGACAACTAATTTGAAGGAACAACCATGAAAACAGTAGAATTCTAGCGTTGAAAGATTTCAAAAGCAGACTGATCAGGTCTGGAGGAAGGTACTGTAACGTTCTAATACTATATTGAAATAAAAGGTTTCACATATAGAAGGAAGAGGAAATAAGGGAGTAAAAAATTGAATTTGATATTGATTTGATGATATGTTCATAAAACCTAAAGGCACTAAGTCATTCATGAAAGTTATAATCCTAACTAAACAAAAGGGAAAAAAAAATCAAGAGATGAGGAAATAAAGTAACAAACCAATCCTAAAATAGAATGGCATAAAGGGAATCTAATCTAAAGGACAATCTAAGATAATCTAGATAATACAAGATATTTTGGACATTTTCATATATTCTACCATTTCAAATTAGGGTTTAGGGTTTCGAATGATGCACAAATAAGATACTATCCCTATGAAGTTATGATTATTCTAAAAATATATGGGATATGATACGTATAAAATACATACCTAGATAACTATAGAAGTTCCTAAAACATAAAAATATATAATTGCAAATCTTCAAACCCAAATAAAGAGCATACTTCCTGGACATTACTAAATAAAAGTTATAAATCATTGCAACCTAAAATCACTTCCTATTATTGTCTACAAATAGAAATAGAATCAAACTCATACCTTTATTGAAATCATCCATAAATAGGACATTTTCCATTTTTGTCTCATTAAGGGACAATTCTACTATGTTTCTATATCATACATGCTTCCATGTCTCATAATTGAATTTGATTTTCACTAACTTTTTAAGAGGATTGGAAACCTCATGAATACATATCAGTGAAGTATATAATTAAGTAAATGAAAGTAGATGTTTCATAGTCGTCAACCAACCACTCCAAGAGTGTTACCACCGACACTACAATATTACACATTCTCCAAAAACACATTCATATGATACAGAAAAACGTCAAAAAATCATAAACAGACAATCTTTTTCCCATCCTTTAAAAAGCCCATACACTTGTAGTCCCCATTACCATTTTGAATTCATGTTGGAACTAAAAGGGATTAAAAGGTCTTGAGATAAAAACAGAGAAATATATTTCTAAAGGGCTTAATGGACCCTTCTCATATTCTACTATTTATATTAATAAAGAGTTGATACAATAGGGAGATGGAAGGTCAAGGGACTGTCCTAGACTGCTAGGTACAATGATTATAGATAACCCAACACACTATTCCCTATTTTAGTCCTACTGACTACACTAACATAAGTAGACTTAGTAATTATTCTAGCATTAAGCTCATACACACAGCTCACACACAACTCACACACACTAACCAATAATTCTAACACTCCCCCTCAAGCTGGAGAATACAAATTGTATGAACCAAGCTTGGAATAGATAAACTCGATTTTGAAACAGATGATTTGTCTTCAAGAGTGTGAGGCAGTGTGTTATCACATGTCAACGAACAACTAATAGCAGCTTGTGAAACTTCAACTTCAAAAGTGGATGACGAAGAGCAGTGGTGGACAATGACAATCTGCAAGGACAAAATCCCAAATCAAGTAAGGATGGGGCCTGCAGTGGCTAAATGCGACAAAACTGCAGGGACTGCCATCTCTGAGACTGATGGGTGATGGGGCCTGTAGTGGTTGAAAGCGACAAACTACAGCGACTACCATACTTATGTGGCTTGAACTGCCATACTTGGCTTACAGTGTCTTGGAAACATACTCCCCCTCACTGTGAATGATGGAAAAGGTGAAAATTGTTGACTGGAATTGGAAGCATCACAGTTGCTTTGGGTAAACACACATAAATGAAGTTGACAAAAGAGATTGACGTCCTGCAACATCAAACAACAAATCTGCAAGGACTTAACTGTCCTAATCAGCAACCAATCTGCAGGAAATAACTGTTCTGCAGAGGCTTAATAGCAACAAACCTGCAAGGACTACACTACCCTGCAGTAGCTTAAACTTTCTCCCCCTCACGATTGAACGGCATAAACGTGAAGGTGGAAGAACTGGTGAGAACCGATCCGTGCGAGGGTTTGGACAAATCTGAAGATTTGTTGCTGTTGTCATAGCCCGACTAGCAATAAGTGCAGCCACGTTGGCAATGAGGAAAACTGGCCAGAACGCACCACTCGGAACAAAAGAAAAAAAAAAAAAAAACTTGACCAACATCAGCATGGTTTTCCATAAGGTATGCAGCTAGACCCAAATAACCCAATAGTAGGCACGAGAACAAAACCATAAGAACAAAGCAGGTCCTACTGCAAGTCCCACTTTGCTTGTTCCATACTTTTGCACACTAAACAAAATGACAAGGCATGCAACTGAAATCATCAACACCTCATCTTTCTTGATAGCATCTACCCCAGCTTTTAAACCACCAACAGATGACAGTACTAACATTGCCGATGTAACAACACCATTAGCACTCACCATGGAAGTACCAGTAAGAACTAATATTAGTAGAATCTTCTTCAGAGTCAGAGAATTCTCAAGTCTTTCCTTGATTTTTAATGACCTTTCAAGCTCAGGGGATGGCACCTTAAGCCTATAGCTTGATATACGGGCATCTGATGGTAAATGATTGGGGAGAAGACTAACCTTAGCATGACGACAGATCAACGAGTACAAGGCGAATGATAAAGCTCCAAGAATGTCTTCATTTCCATTAATAGGGGCCTTTCTAAACATAACACTGAAGGTATACAAGGGACTTGTTCCAACGTCACCAAAGACAACACCAAGCATCTGAATAGCTAATACAATTTTCTTACCCACATTGATGTCCTCATAGTCACTTCTGTGAGCACCGGGAACATCAAGAGCCTCCACATCGAATGAATCGATGCGAGGACCAGTGCGGATGAGTCTCTGCTCTGCATTGTCCTCTTCCTCGTCGGAATCAACGACAGTAGCTTAGCAGCAATGGTCGCTATGGAGGGTCAGAACAGAGAGAAGGAGGTCCGGCGACACGACCGGCAGCGTTGCGGTGTGATTCCGACACCGATAGGGCAGCGCGTGACGAACACGCACACGAGATCTGACGGAGAGATGAGGCGCGTGGAGGCGCATGTGGAGGAGTCTGGTCCTGACTCCGGCAGGGTTGGCCGTCGCTCGAGGAGGTGCTCTAGATCCGCTGGTCACCGGTCGAAATTGCGACGGTGGCCAGCGACGAACGGTGGTCGACGGCGGACTGATTTGGAGCTCGTGGCAGCTCGTGAATGGGAGGTAGCCATCGAAACCGGCGGGGTTGGCCGTCGCTCGAGGAGGCGGTCCAGATCCGCTGGTCACTGGTCGAAACTGCGACGGTGGCCGGCGGTGGACGGTGGTTGACAGCGGCGGACAGTGGTCGGCGATGGTTAACAACGGAGATCAATGGGGTTTCGACAGGGACAGTTGTTTCAATGGGGGGCAGTTGCCTTTCTAGGGTTCCCTGGAGACTTTAGGTCTCTTTGATTCAGGGTGCAAATTTCAGATACTGGTATGAAAATACATGGGTTTGAATCCCATTCTAGAAGTACAACTTTATGTAGTTGTTATCAGAAAAGCAAAGTATTGGTGATATTGGAGAAAGGCTACGTCAGGCACTAGAAACCTAATCCTGTGGTGGAGAAAGACATCATTCTAAAACTGAACTTGGCTGGGACAATTGCAGAACTGTCCACTGAAACGCAAAGGCTGAAACTAGAAACCTAATCCTGTGGTGGAGAAAGACATCAGTCTAAAACTGAACTTGGCTGGGACAATTGCAGAACTGCCCACTGAAATGCAAAGGCTGAAAGACTAAACTTTTAGTGGGCCGCCGGCCGCCGTAAAGGCAGCCGGTAGAGGATCAGAGAACCTGCTCTGATACCATCTTGAGATAAAAACAGAGAAATATATTTCTAAAAGGCTTAATGGACCCTTCTCATGTTCTACTATTTATATTAATAAAGAGTTGATACAATAGGGAGATGGAAGGTCAAGGGACTGTCCTAGACTGCTAAGTACAATGATTATAGATAACTCAACACACTATTCCCTATTTTAGTCCTACTGACTACACTAACATAGGTAGACTTAGTAATTATTCTACCATTAAGCTCATACACACAGCTCACACACAACTCACACACACTAACCAATAATTCTAACAAAAGGTATTTAAAATAAAATGCCCAGGGACTAAGGGTCTTTTATAGGAAGTAAAAGGGGGAAATTTTGCAACTATAGGGACCAAATGAATAACTAATCTACCAAAGATGACAAGATACGACAGACAGTCAGACACCCTACAGTTAGAGGAAAGGAATATTCTAAAATGCCAGAAAGAATTGAAGGAATAAATTATCAGCAGCGTTACAGCAACATCTGTGCAACATACTAAAATCTCAGGCTTAATTATCATATAAGCAAATGCATATCGTTCCTAATTGGATCATATATTCAAATGGTCCGACCATGGGAAGATAAGATGTGAGAGGAATATTATTCTCAATGTCATCATATTCCGATGAAAGGAAATGTTCAACACACCATCAACAAAATGCAAGGAAATGCATTTATATAAAGAAATTTAAAAAAGATTTAAGTTAAAGGAATTAGAGGTAGAGTGTACTTCAATTTCTTCAAGTAACTGCTTCAATGCCTTTGGAAGGTAAGGAAAGACAGACGCTCCAAGTGTATCCACCATGCGATGTATAAAAGATGTGACCTACATACCATATATGGATATTACATAAAATTTACAGATCTACTTTAAGCAAACCATTTTTGAATCACTAAATTTAATTCATACCTTGTTTCGCAGAGGTTCTACTTTTGGAAATATAACAAGAACTTGAAGAAGTACATCCAGTGTCTACATAGAAGACAGTACGACAAGATTTAGCAAAACAAAATATTAAGAAACCAAACACAGGTTCAGTAGAAACAGACACAAGCTTACTAAGAAAAATTATCAATCACACAAAGCATAAGATTGTAGCAAGATTGCTTTCTAAAGCTTTAAACAAAAAAGACAGAAACTATACATCTGATAAACCATATACAACTCCAGGGAACATGAACCAAAAATTTTTGAAAATACTAACCTGCTTAAACATGAGACCAATTGCAGGGCGACTAGCAGTTACAAGTCGCTCGCTAAAGCCCTATATCATGTAAAAAATAGTAAGAATGGACGGAAAACGAAAGTATTGATGTATTTTACCACAATACTACCCTTTAAACTTCAAGTTAAGACAAACAAACAAACAAAGTGTAAATCTTTTTATCACTATTTGTTGAGTTTTGAGGCTTTTATAAAAGAATAAATAAAAGTTGGGAAAAGTAGAAGTCTAAATTAGAAAAAACACCTTACTGAGCGAATTAATTGCCATGATAATTTGCTGGATTACAGCAATTTTTGCGTTAGCCTCCTCAGCATTCAATAACTTGGCATTTATAAGCAATGCCTCAACCTGTATTAACCAACGATAGGAAATTATATGCACCAAAACCAAACACAATAATCTCAAAAGAAGAAATGCTTCTGGAAACATGGGTACACATAACTTTTATGAAGTATCTTGCAATCTTTTTTTATTATTTTATTGATTACAAAGTCTCTTGCATTTTTAAGTAAAAAACAACCTGCTGACAAAGAGGACTGAGCAAAGAAGATAGATAATCAGATTGCTTTTCAGGCTGGATATCTTCTGTTCCAATCAATAAACCAATTGCCTGTCAAAGTGCCTCAATGAATATAAGAGAAGAAAAAGAACAAAAATAATCACAGAAATGTCCATAATCCTGAAACATTGGGAGAATACCTCAAAAATGTGGCTACCATCTTCTGACCCTGATAGCTCTTCTGCTGTATAATTCATAATAGTGAATTGGGCAACAGTGTCTTGCAGGCTCTGAATTTAACAGAACATTTCAAAAAACCGAGAAGACAGATGGTGGAAGTAACCAATCACACAATCCATCCATGCACATCAAGGACAGCCAAGGAGTGCAAGTCAGGAATAATTTATATATAATTTTGTTTATTTAATGTAATGTTAAGTACATTTTAAAAACAGAAACACGAAATAGGGAAGGATTATATAATTACTACCTGCAAAATAGTCTCTATAAAAGGCACCAACTTCATCTTCAGCAATTTAACAACCCTCATAAACAAATAACTGGCTCTACGACTAACATTGATGTTTGAATGATGTATGCCTCTTTCATCAAGAAAGGCAGCTAGAACCATTGGAATATATTGAGTATTATCCTGAATAAACTTAATATATCTTGTCACTGTCTCCAAGTAAACAAGGGCAACAAGCCTATTAGAGTGACAAGGAAACCTTGTCGATAGAAGCATAATCACAAGCTCACTCAACAATCCACTCCCAGTTTTCATGGCTTCCTCACTTATGGATTCTCCAAGTGCATATAAAAGAGAAAGTGCACCTTCCACCTCCTCCACATTGCTATTCGAAGATCTAGAAACAGCACTTGCCAACGAATTTCTAATAAACATCTGAGTTACATCAGGTACTACACGACCCACAGTGCGAAGAAGAACAAACAAATCCTTTCTGAACTCTACCATCCTATCCTCCTCCTCTTTACCAATTTTGTCCATCACATCAAGATTAGTGCGGTATGCTGGGTCGTAACGGATTAGCACTAGGATAACTTCCAATATCTGCCCCAAGTGAAGTAGCTGTTTCTCCCGCAAAGGAGTAAAGCTCTTTAAAATGGCAACATAACCTGAAAGAAATTGAATGATGTTGAATGTAGCATCTACCTCAAAATTCTTCATTACATAGAAAATGGAGGGTAAAACTTCACTCAAAAGCTCCATAGAGATTCCTTTAGCATCCTCAGAATTTATGCGTTTGAAGCAATCCAAGGCCTCTACAGCATACCCAGTAAGCAATGCAGCTATATCAGAGACCATTTCAGCATCGCCGTTCTCAGTCACTAATCTGAGTAGACGATTAATACGAAGGCTTTGCAACAACGACAGTTTGGATTGGGGCTCCATTCGCTTAGAAACAACTGCCAACAAGCATCTGACTGCAGCACCACGAAGCTGATCAGACAGATGACCAACCAAAATCAAATCAAACAACAAAGGGATAAAAGCATCATTGACTATCAACCCGATGTCTATCCAAGAAATATATCTCCTCATGGAATCTAACACACTAGTGCATAGCTCTTGATCAGAATTCCGATACATAGAAACAATGTCGTACCAGGCCCTGACAATCTGAGAGACACACTGCTGTCTCATTGCATCTTTAACCCGGCTCGCAACAGTCAATTCCTCAGGGGTTCTAGGGTAGTCCAAACTAATTAATTCATCATCCAGGGCATTCAAAACTCGACAGAACATGTCTATGACCACGTTTCCTTTGCTTAAGTGTGGAAAAAAATCAACAAAGACGGAGGACCAGACCAAAGGGTAATCGAAGTAAATCAAAGTTATCAAAACCTGTGCAAGCTTATTCTTTATGAAGGCAGGGCCTTCCAAAATCCTTGTGAGGTTCTTGTCTTCGAGGCACACTATTGAAAAGACGGAGCCCCTGATCATGTGCCTCTCATCTAGGGTCATTGTCAAGTACCGTGTTCGAATGACTTCGTGTAAGGTCTGTAGGCACCAAAACTGGACTTGAACAAGATTTGAAAAGCATAATTTTTCAATGCAAAGTCTACAAATTGATGGCTTCTCCTTAGTAGCGTTACAGTAAAGTTTGGCCCGTTTCTTCAGGTCATCGTCAAGGGCTCCCGATTCATCAAACATAATAAGAATCGCTTTATCCAGATCATCCATAGTGTTGTTCAAAAGAGTGGAGTTGTGGCGTGGGGTAGGGGTGTGGGAGTGTCGATGGGTCTCGCAAGGGCAGGTTTTGAGTTGCCTTCTCGGACTTGCCTTCTCTGACGGATCAATGGAGGAAGAACCCAATAACATAAATACGGGTTAGGGTAGGGTTTTTGTTGGCTTCTATCACTTTCTCTCTGTATCTGCTGTCTGCCTCCCTGTTCAAGGTTTTTCTTAATAGTAATGGGAGGGATTTGGATTGCCGTTTAACTTTTGATTTTTTTATTCTTTTTTTAAGCACAATCTAATAGGTTTTCTTATGAGAGGGGATTTTAATTATCTTTTATATTAAACATTTTTAACTTCAGCTGTGTTTTTTAACAATCACTAAAACAATTATTTAATATTTTTTCTTGATCTGTTATAATAGGGTGAAAATATACATAAATACATTATATAAGATTATTATTTATACCCATGTTTGAAAGATCAGTTTGATTGAAGGATAATAACTCAATCAAGCAATCGGTTCGCAAAATCAATTTAAAGAATAATTGATGAAGGAACTTAAACATTGGTCAAAGGTAAAATAAACTATAAAAAAGTTATACAAATTTGATTTAACCAAACAAATAAATAAAAATAGTTAATAATGTATCATTTTAACTTAATTTCATTAGCAGAAGATTTTTTCTTAAAAAATTAACATAAAATATTTGCTTATATATATTCTAAATTTATAAATGATACAATTCTACATAATTTAAAATATTCTAAATTGATAAATTATACAATTCTACATAATTTAAAATTAATTTTTAAAATAAATTTTCAATTGTACAGTGAAAAAAGTAAAAATAATAAAAAAAATGCTAACAAAAATTATCCTTAATCCAGGATGCTTGTATAATTATTAATATTCATAAAAATTAAAGTTTGAACTTAATGAAAAAGAACTAGCATAACACATGCCCTTCTTTGTTCAATTAACAATCCAAACCAAAACATTCTTCAAATCAATGATTTCAAACCCAATTTTTCATTTAATAAATTATAAAATTTTCAACTATTTTATATTATCTTTAAAAATTAAATATATTTTCAGTCTTTAAATTTGATCATATTTACGTTTTAAATTTTAATATATTAATTTCCAAATTTTAAAAATAAATTAATATAATTATTCTAACTTAATTTAATATTTTGTTTTCATATCAAATATGTTTTAGGATGAAATTAGTTTATATTATTTTAACACATTTTAGGTCAAAAGTTAACTTGGAATACACTTTAATAAATCAACAAAATTAGCATTATTAAATTAAAAAAATTATATTAATTTCCTTTTAAAATTTTGAAACCAAAATATATCAAAATTTAAGATAAAAATAAATTTCAATATTACGTAAAAAAAATATTTAATGTCTTAATAAATATCAAATAAGCCCAGATTATTATGTAATAAAACTGAAAGAATGGAAAATTCGAACATGGTGGTGAAGGAATTAAAAGCCTCCATCCATTCATTTTTAAAAAGACCCTACATTTCAAAATCCCAATTATAATCTCTAATTTTCCATTAAGTGATTAATTTCTAATTTTCTTCCCTTTGACTCTAGTTTTCACCAGGAAAGACCAAGTGAACTTACAAAGTAAGAAATTAAAGAGGTGATTTTTCTAAAGTCCGGACTAGATAACCAATGCCTCATTCCTTTTCTGTAATCACCACAAAAACATCCTTCAATGACCACTTCCGTCTGTCATTTTTTGCTGGGGGATTAATGACTGCCCTCTCTGCATTTGCTATACGGTAGCCAATCACAATCTCTCTTCTCTGTCGAGCTCGTAACATTATCTCATAGAAACTCAATTCTTCACCTTCAAAAAGGTATAGATCTGCTGGCCTTATATGCATCTCATTTCCCTAATAGAATTCCAGAAAACAAAACTCATTAGATTATGAAGCATGAAATGAAATTAAATGTTTTAATGCAGGTTAACTGCAAGGGATGTGAATTTATCAATTTGCTATAACATAGGAACTACATAACGTAACCAAAAACTAAACTTGGAAGACCTTTCAGTACTTTTGAAATAATGTACGCAAAACATGTAATATAATCTGTCCCTTAACTTTATCAAAAGTGTGTACCTCCTCCGCAAAGAGCTCCTCCAATACATCATTTATCTGCCGATCTTCTGCAACCATGGCCAAAGCCATGCTGACAAGTTCATTTGATAAAACATAATCACTAATCCTTGACATAGATAGAAGATTTTTTGTCCTAGGATCCAAAATTTCACTAATTATAACACTTTTATCAGAAGCCTGCTTCATTTCCCCAATCCATGAGCCTTTAGAGAAGCTTCCTCCACGGACTTGACTGGCCATTGCTACATAAGGAAGACGCCTAGCCTGAAATAAAACATCAAAAGCTTCAGAAATAATATAACAAGAAAAGACAAGATTATTGAAACTCCCAAAAAACAAGTCAAATATGTAAGCTTCAAGGGGAACTAGGATCAGTTAATAAGGCTTACAACGATGAAAAAAATAATTTCAAGTTCATCCAGTAATTGATCCTTAATATTCATGAGTGGAAATCATGAAGATCATTCAATCGTGTTTACAAACAACACTGCATAGACTATGTAATTGGTGTTGTATCACCCTCACAAAAATTACCGTACCCACACATAACATTTTGCAGCGTTAAAAGTGATACCTGAATATAAATAAAATTTTAGAGAAAAAGTTCAACACCATGCAATTCAAATTAAGTGTTAAAATAATTAAGTATAAAAACATGATTATGCTTCATCTAAAAGATGATAGTTTAACTCAATAGCAGAGAATGTAAAACACAAGTGTTTCGTGAAACAGACAATGCAACACTCTACAGTCTTATTTTATGTCTATCATGACACAAATGTGCTCATACGATAAAAACATAGACCTAAACTTACTTCGTACTAAATGTAAACACATACATGTGTATTTTATGTTGCAGGGAATGTTTACTACCGTCTGCCAAAGAGATCTATTAGCTAAGAGTTAAGAGCTGCATTTCTACGACAAATCCCTTAACTAGGCATTGTCAACTCGACAGAGGAAATACTTTGTACAACACTGCAATTTAGACAAACCAAGGAAATGCATGTTGTCCAAGAACAAGAAAAGAGCATCCATTGTTGCATGGAGTGCATTAAATGAATTCATCAATATTAAACTCTCCAGACAAGAGGAAGACATACAAAAAAAGCAAAAGCTACTCAATGCCCAAAATAGGTTCACAATGGTTACTTTCTGCAAAGCCTATATAAAGCAACTCAAGAACAAGAAAAATGTAAGAGACTACATTGCATAGTAAAAAAGCACTACTAAAATTTCTGAACCAACAAAAAGCTTTAAAAACATTGTTCATGTTCAATTTAGCAAGCTAGAAGAGAGAGAATCAAACTTATATACTTCAACATACGATCAACCTCTCTAGTCTAGGGATTGATAAGAGGCTTGAGTTCAAGTAGTTTAGTTCCCTTCCTACTTTTCTTAGTCTTGATTTTGTTCAGAATAGGTATCAACTCCCTATGTTTCGGGTTGTATGGTTTTATGGTGGGTAGTTTGCTTTGCTTCTTTTGAGCGTGGGTTTGGTTTGGTCTCCCCATGTCTTTGTACTTTTTCTTCTTTTTTTTAATAATGTTTTATGTGATGGCAACTGAAAAATAAACTTTGGAGTTACAACTCACCTAAGATGTCAACATTCATAGTAATGCTTAACATAAGTTTTATAAAAAAAAAATCATAGCATATTTTCTTATTTAATGTAATCAAATCATATCTTTAACAGTTGCGGTGTAAACCTAGTTGAGATTTTAATCAACATAGTGATGTTTTTGCATGCCTATTTTCATTAAAGAAAAAAGCTGTCACAAGCTATAGCCTTGATTTGTACTTTCTATTCAGACTGATCTATATATATATATATATATACACACACACACACACACATACATATGTATGTACACAGAACAGTAAAGGAATGCACTCATTGATTTTTCCCTAAATAATAAAAATATTAAGTATGCAATTTTCTATCAACATCAAATGCTTGCATGTTATTTTTTAATGACAATAATTGTGCTTGAAAAGATCTTCAGGTAGAGGATGATAGTGTATGTTTAGTAGCAGAAGAAATCGGCTAGTATATACAAAGTCTATTATCAAGATATATCATATCAAAGTTTAAATTCCGTTGCGATAGAAACTCACTTGTATGTCACGAATTAAAAGTAGAGTGGCAAGAGATCTAGAGTCAGCTTGAATAGCTGAATCCTCTACTGATTCATCAGCCAAAATCAATATCTGCAAAGGCCAGAATTTCACCACAATCAAATTGAATTGAATAAATTCTAAGTGTTGTAGGCAAATTTTAAATTATTCCCTGTAGAGAAAAATTGTATAGGCAATAAGCAGTAATTATGGAATTACTTTTCTTGCTATTAAAGAAAAAACTATATACGAGTATTTAAAGGAAAACGAAATCCTAATAAAAGGAAAGTATATCCTGAAATAAAAAAAATAAATCTCCAAAAGTAAAGGTTATAAATCAGGAGCATATCTAGCAAATAAACTCCTAATCCCAATCTCTTAATTTAGGGATTTCTTACAAACAAATCTATACTTATTATTCAATTCAATCAATCTATATTTATTATTGTACAGTAAATGTGTAATGTTGGCACCAATATTTACACCCATATTGTACAGTTTAACTTTAACCCCCAACTTGCTTCCATATAGAAAAAAAATCCAGCAAGATCCTGACCACCATCAATATGGGAGACCCTGTAAATGTCATGCATCAAGAATGGAGATAATGTAGCAAAGACACTTGTAAAAGACAAACTAATAAATATCACTTACTGAATCAAACGATTCCAAAGGAAGGCTTTCCAAGTGGCGACGTATAACAGCATTCCCATCCCGATTAACCAGAGATATATTTTCTAGTCGATTTATGTCAAGGCCACCATCAGTTAGCTTCTTTTCTCTTTCTTTTTCTGGAACATCATTGAACATCCAGAGTTCTGATCCATGTGCTAAAGATGCATCCAAAACCTAAACAAATAGAGAGAACTTGGGCAGGCCCAAAAAAGTATTGACACCCACCACAAATAAACAGTTGCAGGGGCAGAGGAATTCCGTCATTCCCCCAAAAAAAATGCTTAATATATCATATCAAGCGTAATTTTTTATCTGGCTCTTAAAATTAAAGGTTTTATATATTGCCTTAGAATACGTTAATCAGAATTGAATATGTTGTATTTAGGGTTTATAGGTGTTAGATATTGTTAAAATATCATTAGATAATGCTAGTTACAATATTATGTGTATTTGAGCTTAGTCCATATTTTCTTGTATGATTTTTTATTACAAATACATTACCCTATGTGTATGCTATGTTCTACACAAGGGGAATTAATCCTATATCTAGTTTTTCACTATTTTCTCAATGGGCAAAGTGTACGGAGTTTAGAGGAAACAAAATTTCCTCTAATTATGTGTATTTATCATAATAAACTATTATTGCCTTGTTTCGTGGTGTCATTCAAACACATGGGTTGAACATGTTATGCCTCTTTCTCTATTTCATACACTATGGTAACTGAAGTAAAGAAACAACGGGACCATAGTAACAAATTTCTTATACTATTACCGTGATCATATCCTCCATATCACGCCTCCAACCACAGAAAAGAATTCTCTCCGGAGATTTTGGATAAACAAAGTCTTTGGGCAAGCTTCCCCTCCAAACCTGAAATCAAAGGGGGCAAGAAACCATATCAGCAATCTCTCTTCAAAAAAATGGTCTTGACTTCCTTGGCTTTACTATCCTCAATGTGTAACAAAGATCACTGTTAGCCCTTGATAAATAAGTTTATAGTCCAAAACAGAATGTTATCCGTTGAACAAAATTTAGTAGAATTTTTTTGAGCTGTAAATGTAGATTGTAAATTAAATGTAAACTATTTTAGTGTATCAAGTTTGAAATCCTTGGAACTTACGGATTCTATTTAGGAGACTGTCTAGGAAGTTATTTCTGACTATTATGAGATTACTTCTGATTATTAAGGGTGATTTGCTTCCTTCTATATAGCCTTGTACCATTCTATAAAAAAATGAGTAGTCTCATTTTGAAATTATCATTCACAATCATTCTAGTTTTCTCTCTTTGAATTGTAATTTTCTCATTGCATCAGAGCTCTACATTTTTCCTTGAGCTCTAACCTCTCCTTCCTTGTTTCATGTCCATCATTGTTGCAACTTCTCTAGAAAGCCTTCATTGGTGTTTTCTCTTTCCCTGGACAGCCTTCATTGCTGCTGCAACACATTTATTGAGTGGTTGAACCAACATTTCTGTCACTCTTTATTCTGTGACTGTTCAAAACCTACGTCATATCAGGATATGAATCGCAGACATGCATATCAAACAATTGAAGTTCAATAGAGGATTCCAGCTCCATGCAGAAGATTGGTGAGATTCCAAAGTATTTAGGCCTTTTATAGGCTCAATGGAAAAAACTATCTAACCTGGTCCCAAAACTGTGCACACACACCTCCAGGGCAAAGGAGAATTATATACCATTTAGGTGCGAAGAGAGTGATAGAATCAACTGCTAATTGGGAAAAGATTTAGGGATTCCAAACAAAATTACAGAAAGAATGCAGATATTTTATTATAGGATCCTTTCTCCAGTATGACCCAAGAGAAGATGATGCACTTGCCTTGAAACTCGTCCAGAATACACTACCCCCTTATGCACTAATCAACCTCCTATTTATTCAACTAGTTACAGAGCAGTTAGTTATAACTACTCTAGTTACAATTGTATATTCTAGTTAGTTGTAACTACCCTGACTGCTCTGAGTTAGTTACAACTGTATCAATATCTTTACATATTTCTATTCTTCTATCTTTGCAAGTACACTTACTAATGCAGGGGTCATTATATTAAAATGATAAAGAAAGAAAGTGGGGAAGTGAAAATAATAAAGATTTGAGTTGATTAGCATACTCCGTGACAGCTTTAGTGCTCTGTTTGGCTACCATTCTTTTTACTTTCACCTTATAAATCTAGGCAGCATCATTTGCCTTAGAGTAGGTTTGCTCTATTGCAACCATATAGCCTTCGTAAAAGTGAGGAACATGCATGTATCGCTAATTTCCGGAACCATTGAATTCCATAGCCATGCCATGATCATGAGTCTTCTTCATCCCATGACTTGAATCTAACATCTTCTTCAGAAGGGACATCATCATTGAGATGGCTGACCTTTCCTTTCCCTTTTAGAATGGTCTTAATGAGTTGAGACCATTTAAGATAACTTTTTCCATTCAATCGATAAGCTGAATGCACATTCTGCAATTCTCCTGTATTATGGAACTTGTCTACATTTTCCATTTCAGCCATTACAGAAATGTGCAATTAAGGCAAAAAAACGAAGATTGATGATGAGTGTTTAAGATCACACAATAATGAAGGTTGCGATGAAACTCTAGGGTTAGACAGCAATGAAGGCAACGATGGAACTCAAGGGTCAGGCAGCAATGAAGGTTGCAATCACAAATCACAGAGGCTCCCAAGGATCGAGAGCTCTGATACCATCTCAAATTTAGGAGAGAGAATATATTTCTTATTATTTGTCTCCTTACGTGCATTGGATATATATACAAGAGTTTATTGAATGAACAACTTATTCTACGGAACAAATCCCTGGAATTGTGGGATTGTTATTCTAGTAATAATAGCAAGATACAGAGAATATAACAAATTAAATACATAGGAATAATATCTAAAATTTCCTAAAATATATTTTGACATTATGTTTGGCTATACTTTAGTCAAAAACATCTTCAATGTTAAGAATGCACATCTCCATTGTAGCCTACATGAAAAATCCAAGTTTTCACAAGGTTTTTGAAGAGACAAATAAATAACAAAGTTTGCAGGCTTTGGAAAGCTCTTCATGGCAGGCTTGAAAAGTCAAGGAGTTTAGGAACAAAAAAAGCAGGCTAACAAAAGGTTACACCCAAGGTTATGGGATTGATTGTTACAAAACATTCTCCTCCACTAGCAAAATGAACACCGCAAGAATTTTGTAATATTTGGCTACATTTTAGTTGAAAACCTCTTCAATGTTAAGAATGCATATCTCCATGGCAGCCTAGATGAAAAAATCTGAGTATTCCACATGGTTTTGAATAGACAAACAGATAACTAAGTGTGCAAGCCCTGGAAAGCTATGTATATGAGGTTTGCAAAGGTCATAGTGGAGTTTAGGACCAAACAAAGCCATGGAGACCACACTCTCTTTATCATAGAGTGATTTCCATGATCTAATTATCATTCGAGGAATGAAAGGTGTGTATTCTTTAGCTCAAAGGGGGTGTTGAGCTGTAAATGTAGATATTGTAAATTAATTGAAAATATCATAGTGTACCATGAGGTTAGAATCAAAGGAGATTATCATCAGGGAAACTATTTTTAATTATTAGAATATATTTCTAATTATTACAGGTGATTTGTTTTCCTTCTATGTAGCTTGTACCATGCTATATATACCAGAGTAATATCATTTTGAAATTATCAATGAAAATCATTCCATTCTCTCTTCAGATTCTGTGATTTTTCACAAGATTCATTACAGCTTCTAACATTCCAAATTAGCTCAAATAAACTTCACTTTTTATCATTTTGACCATGTATTAGTCATGACCAAACCATGGAAAAAACATCAATAGAGAAAAAGAGAACTGAGAAACAGCAAATTATGTGAGACAAAGCACCGTAGGCAAAGATGCCGGGGCATAGGTATCATCATCCTCTGCAATAACCAGAATCTCATCACCTTCTTGTAGAACATAGGAGTCATCTGGATTCAAAATAATTTTACCACCGTATGTTGCAACTTTGATTCCACATGGAATTGCAGCAGGAAAGCTGATTAATACGTCCTCGAATTGCATGCCTTCCAACTGCGGCCATCTTTTGATGTAGAATTCACAATTTTCAAATCCTAGTATGTCTTCCCAAATCTGCCAAAGATAGCTCATCATTTTTTGTAAGAAAAATCTTAACAAAAGGATAAGTTTTATTAGAGAAAAGATGCGGGGATCAATGTCTCATCTTCAACTGCATTGCAATTGCAAAAAGAAAATAAAGCGGAACAAGGCCAACACAATCAAACTCCCCAGTCACTCTACAAAAAAAAGGTAGCACAGACAAAACACCAAACGGAGGCAATAAGGCAAATCCTATCTTACAAAAAATGGAAAGATGGGAAGAAGAAACAGCCAAAAAATACAAGTAATACACCATACAAACAAACAATCATGTAGTTTTTCCTGTTAAGAATTAACTAACTCGAAACCAATAATTGAGGTTTGTTTTGCACTGGATTAAGATTATGAATTATGCAACTTGAGAACACCATGAAATGGTAGTAGATGATGACCTGTGCAAGTCCAGGCTGCCGAGCACATTGAATCATCAAGCGACCAATGACATCGTGAGCTACAACAGTTTCAACAAGATCACCCCCCACAAGTTTAACAAGGACCTCATTGTCTAGATCACTCAATTCAACCACTATGTGCCCTCGTAATCCTTCTTTTACTCCAGTCAGACTTAAGACCGTTCTCAATGCACGAGCATCACTCTGTACCAAGAAAATGTATGTTAATGGTCACCCACCCTTATCAAACTTGGAGCAGATCATTACTCAATCAGACCTGATCAGCATTCCCATCTTCAGCGAGGACTATGATAGCACGTGCTTTTGAAACAGAAACCTGCATATGACATGGTTTTAGCAAGCAAATATACAAATTAAAATGGGGCAACATCGTCCACCAGAAATGAATATTTATGCAATAATATACTGTATCAAGTGAAGAAAAATACCACAAGATTAAAACAAAAAGGCTAGTGGCAGTAAGTGGCATTTTGCATAAGTTATCAACAGGTTGTGCAGCATAATAATTAAACCCTCACTCAGTATGCTTCTGATAGATAATGGTAAAAGTGTAGAAATTAATGGAAAGAAAAGGAGGAATTTTATTTAATATGCTCCTCCTACTCCGGTCTCTCTCACCCAGAACTAATTGACAAACTTAGAATTTACTTATATTTGCTTCCTCTATCTACGTCCTACCTCTGCTATTGTAGTTGAAAAGCTAATAACTAACAACTTCTCTATTTTTCTTACTAACAAGGCCAAACAGAGGGCGACCCATTTGGTCCTTTTGATTATTTTTATTTCTTCTGATCTGACATATAGTTTCCTAATAAGGGAACACTAAGAACTGGCATCTTCCAAATTGCAATTTTCATGAGTTCTTACAGCAGCAGAAACAGAATTCGCTGAACACTGATAGCAAGTCTTGGCAACTATTATTGAACCAATTAAAGGGACCAACTTAATCAGTTCAGCCCATCTGATCCCTAAAAGCAAACTACCAAACTGATAAACACATCAATCATGTTACAATTTTCATTCTCCTCTGTTTTCCATTCATCATGGCTCAGGGCTATATTGAAATTTTACGAAAACAAATAAAACGTTAGAAAGACGAACATTCCTCGAAGACTGCCTCTCTTAAACAAAGACAAGCATTCCTAGTCCTGGTAATTAATGGAAGAACAGGAAAGGAATGAATGAAACACAGAATATGCCCCCGTTAGTGCTCTTGAAAATCCTTTAAAATGTATGTTAACATTAGAATTCATTATTATACCAGACATAAAATAAATCACAATTCCAAAAGGTTAAAGTAGATCCTACACCTTTTTCAGATCAGCCAGAATCAGAGGGCTGCCACTTCTGCATATGACAGATGTTCCTTTGAAACCAAACTCCATTTTTGCAATGTCAAGCTCCATTTCTTCCTTGTCTCGCTCAGCCATCACTACAACAGTTCCTCCACCCAGGCTCTCATTGGCTATGGCGAGCTGATTTAGTAATGAACCCTGAACATCCACTCACATTATTTGGGGTTAAGACACGTGACTATTTCAAAACAAGTCAACCAAACAGGTAAATCACTTGGCCAAACAACAATAAATTGATACGTGTTTGAATTGTTTATAATGAATTATTCATTAGTTCGCTGAGAATTTTATAAGGATGGTTAAAAGACAAGACAGACCAATAACAGATGGTAACACCAGAATCTTACCAGTTTATCACTCCAACCAAGAATTAAAGTATGATTTTGCTCAACCACCTCGCTTTTTCCTTTCCTCAGCGAGTCAAATTTCTCAGATATTGCGTCGGACACAAGTCCAAGCATCATTGCAAATATAAGCATCCCTCCAAAGCTAATGGAAATCGCAACTAACCTTGGACCAATACCTTGGGAACTGGCATGATTGCCAGAATCAGCAACGTAGGTCCAAGATAACCAGAGGCAATGTGCTAAATCCTCGGTAGTTACCCCAAAAAGGGCTAACCCTCCAAGTAAAATTAGCAACAGCGTTGCAACCAACAACACGAGAGGTTTGGCATACGGGTAAACCGATAAAAAGACATCAACCCGATATGCTATTTGCTTGTTTAGAGAAACTCTTTCGGATATATTATCAGAAAATATTGATTTCGACACATAGTCTATGTACTTGAAAATGATGAGAGGGATAAAAAGAAGTGTGAAGGAGAAAAAGAGAGCTAGATTTCTTTTGAAATTTTCGCGTAACCCAGGATTCGCGTCTTGAGATGTGGAACTTGTCACGTTCAAAGAGTCCAATCGGTGGCACGCGTGTAATCTGAGATTAAGGCCGAGAATATCACCCTACAAAGAAAAGTTTAGTTTAATTCAGCTGTTAGGGATGAAGGTTGCATTAGAGGTGGTGTTGAGATATTGAAGAGCAGAATAGAACTAATATGATTTGAGATGAAAGAGAGAGCGTATATATAGAAGTCGCCTTGCCTGCAACTTAGTGAGTTGACTTTCTAGATGCGCATTACGGAGCAGCAACAGCAGCAAGAAGAAAATAATAGTCAACGTCTGCACCCCAACGGACATAAAACAAAAAACGGTGAGAGGAGAGAGACAGAGAGACAGAGCGACAAGAGCAATCTAGTACCTACCACAATAGCAAACTGGAAGCGAGATTGCGAAAGGAATATAAGGTTATTCTTGGCAGATGACTTAGCATTTTCAGTGTTGGGAACTTGAGGTTTGTCGTTCGTGAGAGTGGAAGTCCGGGGGAATTTAACTCTACGGCGATGACGGATGCCAGTGAAGGTAGGAGGGGTGTCAGGCTTTGAGTGTGAATAGAATCGATGCCCGTACTGCGAAGAAGAGGAGCGCAAGAACGATGGCGACGGGAAGAACCAATCTCTGCCAGATGTCTCCGAGTCCAGGGACATGTTCAGAATAATAGACTTTTCAATAAGTTAAGAGAAACTTAATACTCTAATAGTGGTAACAGGATTTTCTTTTTGGTAAATGGTATCGCGACTCCAACGTGGCACACCGCTGTCCTACGCCTTAATATGTCAACTCATTAAATTTTAAATTTTTTTAATTTTATGTTGTGTTGAAAATTTTATTTATTTTTTAATATGTATGTACTATTTAAATTTAGACGTGAATGAAATTTATTTACATTTAAAATTTTAATAAACTTTGTTTTAAAACTTTAAAAATGAATAATTTAAAATTTGATAAATTTTGTTCTCAAACTTAAACGAGTAATCTTCTAAATATATTTATTAAGTGAGTAATTAATCTAATTGTTAAGCATGTGAATTTTTAATGTTAAATTGAGACTTGATATGTAAAGAGTTTGTTTGAAAAATTGTATTACATGGAGGAGTGATGTTTGTAAGAGTATGAAAGTATGATATGGAAAGGTAGAATTATGGAATTGTATGTTTTGTGTCAGGTTTGTGCTTTTAAGGAAGAAGTGAAATTATTTGTTGTTATAGTGTTATGTATTGGCTAGGGGTACATGTTGGTGAGAACTCGTCCAAAACTTTAATAATCTTACAAAATGATGTAAAGTATTGTAGTCTAAGTGATGAGAGTTGAATGAGATTCTTATAGTAAGATATGGGGTGAGATTTCTTTTCTCACGAAGTCATAAGTTGAATGTACCATGTTATGTGGGGTTTGAGACTAGCCAATTTTGGTACTTTGTTTAACTATTTCATGACAGATGCACGACTTATAGTATTTAAGTCAATGCATAAGACTGAGTCAAAATTTTTTTTATCATGAATATTACTTGAATTGTTTATAGAAAGGAATGTTTGTGTTGGTCGCAAGTCAATGCGAATTTTATTATTATTATATAATTTTGTACAAACATACTCATAATATACCTCGAACCCTAGAAGGTCGAGGATACTTTGGCCTACACCAAAAAGCTAAGAATGTGTCAATGTTGAAGTTTGAATCCATGTAGGAAAAAGACAAACTAATAGAAAGATTAATAATGAGTAAACACATTAAGAAATCCTAAGGTAATCTTAAGAACCCTAAGCCCAATAAGTAACAGCCATCCAAGTAGTATAAATAGTCATTTTTCACGAGGTATGTCAATGATATCATTTATTGTAATTTCATTATCCTACCATTAGTAGATAACTTGATCGTTGACGTATCTTTGCAGGATATATCCCCTACCGAGGTCACACCACACTCATCAGAAGAGAACATATAAACATATATAGTGAATAAGACTTGTTATATGAAGAGTAGAGAGAAGACTAGACACTAAAACCACCTTATACATCTCAGCCTAAACAAAATACTAGTGCACCTTTAGGTATATCTTGGTCTGACAGGAACATTTGGCGCCTACCATGGGACCGAGTTGAATCTGCACGCATGATGTCCCCTAGGAACATGGAAAACAATGGACACAATGAAGCGAATGAAGGACCATACCCTATGGTGATTATTGCCAAACTACAAAAAAAATTAGTTGAAATGCGATGACCCAGTGTTGTTGACACAAAGGCGATAAGAGCATTTAGGAGAAGATAGGAGGATTTGGAAAATGAGGGAGGAGGCTAGCCTTAAACTCACTCTGAAATAGTAGAGCAAAGTACAAACCAACACACAGTTAACATAGTTAACACATCAACAATGCTTCTTGGCGCAAGGAGGCATCCTTTCATATATGGTATTGTGGAGACACCTCTTTCCCCATGACGTGCTCCACATGAAGAAATATAATGGCACTACTAACCTTGACGACCACATACATGTTTACCTTACCCAGGTTAGCTTGTATTCCATTAAGGATGCAGTCCTTGCCAGGGATCTAAGCGCTAAAAAGGTGAAGCATCAAACGGATTCACAATTGGTGGTCAAGAAAATGAATCAAGATTTTCAGGTAAAAGATTATCAACTTCTTTAATACTTCCACAATGTTGTAGCATTGATGGACAACTTTGAGAAGGTGGATATCCGGCACATGTCGCGCGAGGATAATGCCTAGGCGAATATGTTGTCCAAATAAACAAGCGAAAAAGAAAAAGGCCAATTGTCTACTATAATTAGACAAGTCTTGACCAAACCTAGTGTGTAGTGCATATCCACCTCAACGTTCGGGAATGCAGATTGAAGAGAGGAGATCGAGCAGCTTACGAAGAAGGAGGATAATAGAGAGGCTATCACTTAGGCTGAGAGCAAAAAGATCGCTCGGTACGTTTTCATGAGGGACGAAATCTACAAGAGGGGTTTTTCTACTCCTCTTCTGAAGTGCATTTAACCTGAAGAGGCAAATTATGTGTTGAACGAACTCCATGATGAAGTATGTGGCTTGCATATTGGGCGGAGAACGTTGAAGGCCCACGCCCTTTGAGTAGGTATTATTGGTCAAAAATGGATGAAGATTGCAAAACCTTCGCTGAGTAGGGTATTGCACAAAACCCAATAAACCACATGTCTCACTATTGTCGATTACAACTTCATTCAACTAACACATCCTTGGGATAACTGTCTAGGCAATTAACTGCTTACGATCGAGTAAAACTCCATTATCCCAACAATGCACAACACCTTTCCAATTACAAACCTCTTCGCACATCAAGATATGCTCCGACTTGGGGGCATGTGTACCATATGACTTTCCGGTCAACTAGAATCGAATGTTCCCATCTGTCAGAAACTCGGTTGGTTTGGAAACGTGAACAGAGTGGTCCCACATGTATGACCTTAAACATGGTTTAGGACTAAAAATGATTATATTAAACCAAAACATGAACATTACAAGTTGGGCCCTAATTAGGCTGACGGTAATTCGAAGTCCACTCTGAAATCTATAATACATGTTTAAAGTATTATAGTAGGTTGGTGACATTTAATACGCATTTATTACTAGACTACCGAATCTATACTAACTTTGGCATCAGATTATCTTCTGATAACCTTTAAGTATAACCGAACGATGACAAGAATAAAGTGATCCCGACTTATGCTAAGAATCAGACAAACAAAGTTAGAAGAATTGTTAACCGCAACCTCACAAACCAAAACACCTTATTCTACAAATACAAAAAATTAAATAAATATTTTAAAATAAATGGAAGAGTTTAATGGAGGTTATAACAAATAAACATTTCAAAATCTCGCATAAATTGAAAAAATTCACCCTTGTTACTTCAATTACATCATGCTCGGTCGCAACCACTTATCATTCAATTAGTTTCAATCATGAATCACCACCAATTTAGCAATCCTCATTTACCTCTTGCTTGGACAAACATGCACCATGAACCAGCATTCTAGGAATTGTGTCAATATTATGAGGCTTATGTAACACCTTGCTTCACCATCAATCCACAATTTCAGTAATTACCCCCCACAGCTTATTGCAACAATTCTTCGAACACAGTGATCGGAATATGTCAAGAAATGCACCACTCCAACCTGATGCACAACATAACGATAGTCAACTATACTTCAAAGCATTAAAGGAAAGTATATTATAGATTACTGAAACAGTCTTACAGATTATGTAATTTAAAATTATATAGATTTAAATTACCTAATTTAAAACCATTCGGTTTCAGATTATATATTATGAATAATTGTACCTTAATAGGAAAATATTTTAAAATATAACTTAAAATATTATTATAAGTTAATTAAGAAGTATTATAAAATAAAGTTATTTTTTGATATTATGGACCTGATAGAAATAAAACACGGTACCCTATAATTGGTGGTCGTCTGTATGGGCCGGAGGCTTTTGGGGCCGGTCCGCCTTTGTCAATCAAAAGTCATCATCTATCAGGACTATAAATGATTCACTGTTAGGAAAGCCGTAAAATTTGAGAATTGTTCTCCAAGGACACCGATTTTGGGATTGAACAAACATATGGATTAACCTCTGATATTCTTCTTAGCTGCAAGCTCCAGTGAGATTCAGAAAATCATCTCCAAACACAAGAAACTGGCAAAGTGATTTGAACAGCATAGGCTGCTAGATCGTCCAACAAAAAACCAACCAAAAAAAGAGAGGAAAGACAAGGTTTGAAAATGGCTCACGAGTCACTCTCAGAAACTCCAGATATCTCGCCGCCCTCATCTACACAGTTGCAGTCAGATCCATCTCTTTCAAGAAACGGATCTTTTAGCCGGCTTAACGCTCAGGCACCAGAATTTGTGCCAACTCGAGCCACCCCACGGACCGATTTGCAGCAACCCAGGCTTGTTGTACCACCTCCTCCTCCAGCTTCTAGTATGGTACACGTTTATTCACCGCCCCATTTACCGATTCAAGGTCATGTCGTCCCGGTACAGAATCACCATCATAATCTTGGCCATCAGCATCACGTTCCAGTTCACTACCGGCCTCATCATCACCCACATCAGTATTATGTTAGTTCTGATTCTACCGTGCAGCAGTCTCAAGTTGACCAGGATCGTCTTCCTTCTTCCAAAAGCAAGCTGTCTGATGAAGCCAGTCAGAAAATTTTGAATCAGGTAAACTTCAGTTGCCTTTTGGATATGCCAATTAGTGAATGGATGGTTCACTGTTTCAGTTTTTCCTTTGTTAACTCTCACGGATTGTTACATGGAAGTGTTCTTGCTTCTTTTTGACCATTTTTAATCCTTGTGTATATCAATATCAGTCAAATATTTTAGTTAGCCAATCATGTATGCTTATTTGTTTTGTATTTTGTACTGTGTTCTATTCCTGTCCACAGATCAAGTTACTTGATGTTTGGATAGAGCTGTTTCCAGGAAATGAATACGGTTTTTAATTCCTAAATTGGGAGAACTATACAATTTTCACAACAATAATGAGGATTTTAGATGGAAGGGGAAAAGAGATTCAGGTTTTTATTTTTGAACTAAGATAAAATAATCAAGAGTGGAAGGTTTCACACTTTGAGCATAACTTTCCTCCCTTCCCTTTTCATCCACAACCTTTTGTCCCAAACTTACCCTCAGTGATCCAACTAAAAGACGACGAACTCAGAATGAATTAAATTGATCCTCAGTGCACTAGTCCCCATATTTATTTTGTTCCAGTTATCCTTGTAGTCATGGTTATCAAAATCGCAGTCATGGTTATCAAAATCGCGATTCAACTTGTTTATATGTTTCCACATCCTAGGACCGAGTTAACTTGCACTAGAATTTTATTTTAGTAGGGTCTTATAAACTCGAGCAAACTCATGTAAAATCACAAGTTTAGAAAAAGGCCTAATACAACAAAGGATTTATTTGTTTTTTGGTCACGATTTTTGCAAAATGCACTAGAGAACAATTTCATGGTTCCCTAGTACAGTAAAAAAAATATAAAAAGTTTTTTATAACATCATGTAATATTAAATTAATATTTTATTTATAGATATTCTCATATTTTTTTATCCAAAGTAAACTCTTATGAGTGCACCTTGACTATCATTTATAGTTTTTAGCTTAGTTGTAAGTACTCAATCAAGCAATTAGGATCAGAGTTAAGGTTACGAGTTAGATTCCTACTAAGACAATTGCTAAGGAGGAGATTGTTGCACATAACATCAATTGTCCTGTGGTGAAGGCTAAGTATGCAAAGTCATAATCAAATATTGGCATTTGGTCTACTACACTCTTAAGTAGAAAAGGTTTTATCGTCACTGTTAGTCATAGCTTTTGATCAATGGTTAGAATCGAGATCTTACTACAAAGTATGAATTGTGAATTGGGAGACACAAATCCTAACAAAATTTATGAACTTCAAATATGTGCGCACCAAATCATTATATCTCTCTCAACACTCGTAATGAACTTCAATTCAATATGACAAACATAAAACAATATAATAAACATATGAAACAGTAAATCATTAGAAGTGTAAACCGTGCATCCTAGTTACGTAGGAGAGTAACTCCTTCCTAGTTACAAAATAGTAAACCATTAGCTCCGTCCCATTTCCAAATAAGAATTCTGTCCTAGTTACAAGATAATAATTCATCTAAAGCAAACAATCTTGTAAGATAAAATCATAATCTACACATACACCTTCAACTCCATCATTTCCAATTCCATCTCCTTTACCTTATCAATAATGTCTTAATGTTGATGTAGAGTATCGTCCTTTTCAACTTGGATTGTAACCAAGCTTTCATCCAAATCCAAGTTGTCTACATCCAAACCTAATGCCCCATTCTTCTCATGCTCATATCATCAGATGAACTCAATGTCATAGTAAGCAGCAAGATCTTTTTTTAATGAAAAAGTACTCTGTAAATCATCTCATATTTCTTTTGCAGAAGAATGAAACATATAATTTCTACTTATCTCAGGAATCATGGATTGCCACATCCAAGTCATAATTAATAAATCTTCATTGTCTCAAATTGAAAAATGAGTGTCGTCTGGTCCTGGTCCTCCTCCATCTATGTGATCAAGTTTTGAATGACCCTTGAGAACCCTTCGAATAAATTGGCTCCATTGTAAGTAATTATGACCATCCAACCGATAGGTACCTCCTATATTTGGTAGGTCATTAGGTACCCCCAAAGGAATATTTTTTACTTCAGACATCTCCTAGAACACAACTAGGAGTCTCCGTTGACCTTTTCCGAGACAACGACGGCGTGTGGGACACACCGAGAAAAGGAGCAAAACTTCAAACTTAGATTTACTCAAATATAGGCCAAACGGGTCGTCACCGACCCCAGGAACAGACTTAGAAGGCTTTGACGACCCTTCCTATGGCGGTGGCGGCGAGTGGGTCTCGCCGGAGGTGGGCGCTTGGGCTACATTCTCCGGCGACGGTGGAGGTGAGTGGTGGCGTGTGACGGCTCCTCTCACAGAGCGACATTCGGCATTGTGGTCGCCGGTTTCACAATCAATTCTATCGAGTTTACGCAGAAAACGAGTTTACTTTCGAGTTAACTCGAAAGTCATGTCTGAGAACGTAAACTCGTATAAGTTTACGAGTTAACTCGAGAGTTTCATAACCATGCTTCCAACATGAACAATCATCAATATTAATTTGAACTGGTTTTCTTGTTTGCTTCTTCTTCGTTAATTTTGAATTAGCCATAACAAAAACAACATCATTCATAGTGATTTGCTTTAGCCTATTTTTTTTATCTTTGTGTAGACCTAAACAAATGCAAAGACAAATATGATAAGCAAGTAATAGACTAGTAATTCTATTCTAAATATATTTTCTCATTAATATTAACTTAGTATATCAAAGGAACTCCAATTATCCTTACATTCGGAGGAGCTACATGTCAAGCTCAATACATGAATGACAAATTTTTTGAAATATGGATGCTCTTTCTTTTGTGAAACGTTATAATAGAGAAATTAAAGAAGTTCTTGAATAGATAAATGTTGTAATTTTCTTTCCTTTTGGAATTGTCTCATGAATCGGTATCTTCTTCTCATAATCTTCCAACATTAGATCAATACCATGTGCAATACAAGGTCTCTAAAATAGCTTTTTCCTCTTTGCCATCAATATTTGACCAACAATTTTGTAGTTTGCTTTATTATGTCACAACTTCAATAATATTGTCTTTCAACATGACATGCATCATCTAAAACTTTTTAACAAGTTTTGGACATAGCGGATACATATATGGACTTCAAAAACGATTCCCTTTGGATTGTTCACCAAGAAGTTTATTGTCAGACTTATTTTCTTTTCTGTCCAACTCAAGCAATGACAACCTCGGGGTACCGACAAAATCAAAGTTACCATACCATTTTTTATCAATTTTTCCTTAGATGGAAAAGTTACTCTTCTTTTGTCTATGTAGATGACATGATTGTTGCAAGGATGATGAACATGAGAAATTGGTTTTGAAAGAACATTTTGTTACTCAGGTTGAGATAAAGGATTTAGGAAAATTGAAATACTTATTAAAGATAGAAGTTACCGACTCAAAAGAGCATCTTTATCTTCCAAAGGGAATATGTTCTAAACCTTTTTGAAGATAAAGGTAAGATTGATTGCAAGGCCACGAGTTCCAATAGAACAAAAGCATAGAATTAGAGATGATGAATGCGTTTCATAGTAAATAAGGGCCAACATTAGGGATTTGCAAGGGAACTCATTTGCTTAGACCACACTAGACTTGAGGTATCATATGCTACGAATGTGGTCAATCAATTCATGCATGATCCAAGATAACAACATTTATAGGTTGTGGATATAATCCTTCAATATTTAAAAACAAGTTCAGGAAGGGGATTGTTGTTCAAGAAGGATGGAAATAAATATGGAGATGTATACTAATGCAGACGATGTTGGGTTTGTTACTAATATAGGAGGTTCACCTTTGAATATTGCATGTTATTGGGCGGAAACTTGGTTACTTGGAAAAGTAAGAAACATAATGTAGTTCAAGATCCAATGCAGAGGCTGAATTTCAAGCTACAATGCATGAGGTGTGTGAAGAACCTATGGCATTTTGTCTGATAATAGATCAGTTATTAGTTTTGATCCCAACCCAGTTCAACATGATGAGATTAAGCATTTAAAATAGACTGACACTTCATCTAAGAAAAAAATTGGTTATTGACTTTATAACTGTGTCTTACATCCCACTAGGAATTCAGCTAGCAGATTTGTTTAAGTCATTGTTGACTGTTGTAATTATTTCCAGAGTGGTAGAGTTCCTATAATACCCTCTTGTACTGGTTTGCTATTGAGAATTTGAATCAGATTTTCTCCTCAACTTTTTTGACGTTAATATATTTCTCTATATTGCGTTCTTCCTTTTTCTTTTGTTATAACAACTTGACTAGGGTTTTGGTTGAGATTTTTATATAATAATTTGTAGGTGGAGTATTATTTCAGTGATTTAAACTTAGCTACTACCGATCATTTGATGAGGTTCATCAACAAAGATCCAGAAGGTTTTGGTAAGAAAATATTTTCAGTTTCCTTATTTTATTGCTGCATAATTGAATTGCTATGTAGTCAAACAATTAATTATACTTCCTGCTTGATGTTACTACTTTCATCCTCCTTAAGGAACACTGTAATGGTTGTTCAAAGAATATCATATTGAATAATGTAATTGATATATTGATTCTTGTTCCTGTAAGATAGTAGATGGTTTTAGATCTGTTATGATCTTAGTTTTGTATTATTTCTAATTCCTTTTCTGTATAATTTCTAATGCTTTTCTAAAAATATTTAGTGCCTATATCTGTTGTCGCATCTTTCAAAAAGATTAAGGCCCTCATAACCAGTCATTCCCTACTTGCCACTGTTTTGAGGAACTCATCAAAGCTCGTAAGTTTGTTGACTTTCTTGCTTCATGAGCTAATGTTACTCTCAACTTATACATTTTCTACATTTGGATATTTATTCGTAATTTTATTCTTGATGTTTTCACATATACGTCAATGCTTAATCCTCCAGGTGGTTAGTGAAGATGGAAAGAAAATCAGACGCCAGTATCCCCTGACCGAGTCTGATATAGAAGAGCTACAAGTAATTCTTCCTACAATCTTGTGACTAAATTTTAAGTTGTCAGGACAGTTTATTAATGCTGCATTTGGTTTTCTTTAAACAATCAATATCATTTGATGCGTTCTATCTCGATCCATGCATGTCATATATTCTTTTCGAAATATTTTATTTTATCTCTCACTATAGCAATTTTATTTTCTGGTAGTCTCGCATTGTTGTAGCTGAAAACCTACCTGAGGATCATTGTCATCAGAATCTTATGAAGGTTTTCTCAGTAGTTGGGAGGTACTATTTTGGCTTCCATTGAATGAGGCTTGTTGTGGATTTTTTAAGGCTTACGTGTGTTGAAACTCTGAATTCTAGTTATCATAAATTTTTATGTGGGCATGTGGCAGTGTGAAGACTATCCGTACCTGTCCACCCCAAACCTCCAATAGTGGGGCTTCTTCTGCTTTGAGACTGGGAAAAGTTGATGGTTTGCCCTTATCTAACAAGGTATACTTTCATATATTCACGAATTCATGTACTATAGGTTCCATCGAGGTCATTATCCCCTGTTTTTCTTTTACATCAAATTTTTAACCTGTTGATTACACTTTACCCAACCTACACACGAATTTTAGTTCCAGTGATGAAATTGACATTTCAATATTCTTATGATGTTTTCCAAGTTTTTATAAAATTGTTGGAGGCCCTCCACAGACCAACGCTTTCTAAAAATGCCTATTAGTTTTTGTTTCAGTCACTTAGAGGAAATTTAACTGCTCCTTATATAGGGTAGGTAGTTATATACCATGACTTGCTATTCATCTGGGGCATGTTACTTGTGTTCAGTTTGGTCATGTGAGGTTGGCTGCACATCAATAAGTAGATTTCAGGCCTGTTTTCTATTTTGACCTTGCAACGTACATATTTGTTTTTATTCTTGTCTGTATTTCAAGTTTTCAATGTTTTATAACTTATGTCAAATGGTAATCTTATGATGAGTTATAGACACGCTCACCAACATTTGGGTTGTTCGTTACTTTAAATTTGGGCATGAACTTATTCTGGTAAAACATCCTATTATAGGATTCTCTCTCTTCTCCTTTAGAGTATTAATGAAAGGAATGTATTTTAATGAATCTAATACAACTTTTTGTGCCAGTTGCATGCATTTGTTGAATATGAATCTATTGAGCTGGCTGAGAGAGCAGTAAGTACCAGTACTTTTCTGAGTTGGCAAGGTATTATTTCAGGCTACTTTTTAACCACCTCCATTTAGTGATCAGATTGTAAACCATTCACAGGTTGCTGAGCTGAATGATGAGGGAAACTGGAGGAGTGGCCTCCGGGTTCGCCTAATGCTTAGACGCATGGTATGCACTAAATTATTCCTTTCCTCCATTACGTGTATCCAAGTATCCCTCAATTATGGTTTGCATATACAATCAAGAGGATTGTTGGGAACACTCTTAACACACTATCCCGTTGGATAGAATTTATTGAAAACTACAATTCAAGGGAAAGATTTATTAAATAAGATGTGCGACCCGCAAAATTTTACTATTTTCAATAAATTTCAACCAATGATATATGTTCAAAATAGTGTGTTAAATAATGTGTCAAAATTGTTAACATGTACATCTTTAATTTTTGGATTAGTATTGAATAATTAGAATCAAGATTGGATTATTATGATTTGGTCCGAGTTTGCTATTATTTTGGATCAAAATCATTTGTCTTATTTGACCTATATAATGTTATTGAAGGAAAAAAGTCTGATTTCATCTAATGTTATCCGAGGCAACTATATCTATCTGGTTTGATTTTTTCCCTTTTTTTATTTACTCTCCATTTTGTATATATTATGTAATGATGTAATTAGGCAACCCTATCTATGTATGTATCTCTGTTATTTTTTTAATGAGTAATGGGAATCTCCCTATAGTTTTTTTCCCTAGCAAGCCATGAAATCACATGGTATTAGAGCTTCAGCTCTGGTTATGACATGAGGAAATTCCTCCACATCTTCCACTAATTCTGCTAACCACTTCTTCCCTTATCGTATCTAATCTCTGGCCTACCAATTCAAACTTTCAATCCAAGAGCTTAATGACAAAAATCTGTGTTGAATGGTCTCAGTCTGTGAAATTAGTCCTCAATGGCAAAGAAAAACTAGGCTATCTTATAAGGGACACCCCGTTAACCAGAAAATACAAATCTGTCTCACCCAAGATGGAAGTTAGAAAATTCAGTAATCTTCTCATGGTTAATGAAAATGATGGACCCTTCCATTGCAAAGTCACACTTATTCCTCCGGCTGGGAAAGATTCGTGGGAGGTAGTAAAAACCTTCTACTCTAAACTTGAAAGCTCTTCTCTGATTTATGAACTGATGTTTTTGCTATGGAAGTCCAAACAAGGATGTCATAACCTTTTACAATGTCATGGTTACTTTTCTTTTGAAACCAAATTCAAGAAGTGAAAAGAGAATGGTGGAGTTTATGTGTTTCAAATGAGTCTTTGGATGAAGTTCATGGTAGGTTTCTGGGTGGAAAACCTCTACCTTCATTGTGAAAAATGTTCTTTGAAGTTAGGAAGGAGGAGTTACGAAACTTTGAAGGTGCAAAGATGCAAGAGGTTTGAAAGTTCAGCCTTGATCGTAAGGAGACGGGAAGCAAGAGGTTGGTTGGTTCGAAGGAAGAATACTAGTGACATTTGTGTCAATTCAGTTCTTAGTCTAATGCCATTGCATTACTTGCTAGATCACCCAAATCTTTTTTATTTGAAGCATTTACTTTTTTTAAGAACAAAAAGATTAGGTAGGTGGCGAATTTTGTGAATTAAATGTATTATGTTATTGATATATTTTTTTTCAGTCTAAACCATCCCAAGGACGAGGAAAAAAGGGACTTGATGTTGAAGTTGGCTGTGATGAGGATTATACTTCTGTGCCTGAGCCACATGCAAGTGAGAAACAATTAGAAGATGCTTCCTTCCCCGATACTCAGTTGCATGAACATGCTGTAAGTGTTTCTGCATATTTTTATTGACAGATTGTTGATGGTAGGTAATAGTTTTGTTGCATAAGAGCAATTAATTACCAGAATAGTGTTTCCGTCAAGTTAATTGGAATGTTTGAATTCCAAGAATGTCAAGCTTACCAAAACGGTTATACTTCTATAAATATGACACAACTTGGGTACTGTACCAGAGATCATTTTTGGTGCTACCCTTCAATTGAAATTGAAATCTAACTTGTGTTGTACGCAATAAAGGTTGCCATCAAAGGTCAGCTTTTGTTATCACGATGAAAGTCCAATTTCATTACGAAATATCTTAAATGTTTGTGGTGTTGTACCTGACTTTTGTCTGAAAGTGAGAAAGTTATGGCATCTTATGCACTTTGTTATCCCTTCTTAACTATATAAGAAAATTATACCGGTTTTAAAATGCCTCGTGAGTGTTTTCATGCTTGGAAACCATTCCCACCAAGTTTTAGAACCCTTCCAACATGTTTGAGCCCTTGAAAAGAAAATTATGCTTTTTTGTGGTAACACGCCTTTGTTGAATTACAGATATGCTGAGAATAATGGTTTTTTCATTGCATTTCACAGCATATGTCCGTGCCCTGTTCAGTTGTCATACGAAAAATTCTAACTGGTAGATTGAGGGCAAAGTAGCAACTGGTATTTAACTTTTCTATGTTTAGGCCATAATTCCTTTAAATTAAACAGGGAGAAGAGCATGGTTATGAAAAAGAGACCGGGCAAAGGAAAGGTAGAAGCCGGGGCCGGGGTAAGGGACGAAGCCGAGTGCATTGTCATCAGAATAATCGTGTGGGAACACCCCCTTCAAATAATACAATTTTCACGGATCAAGTAATTGCCAAGCAACCACCAGGGCCCCGAATGCCGGATGGTACAAGAGGATTTTCAATGGGTAGGGGGAAGCCGGTAGCTGTCAATATAGCCTAATTTGTTCGATCAATGCTGATGCAAGTTTGTCGTTGTACTTGTAGCAAGTATATGTTGATGCTGTAACAGTGTGATTGTGACAGTACTAGTTTGGCTGGGGCAATCTGAAACAATCTTCTTAACGTGTTGTTTGTCTGTTAGAGACGATGTGAACCGCCTAGAAAGTACAAAAGAAATTTAAGGATAGACTAAGGAGGGAGTCAGCTGTTAGGTGAAAAAATGTGTGAAAATGCAAACATGCAATATAAAGCTCGTTTGATTGTGTGGAAATAAAATATCTTTTAAGGCATATGATAATGATGACAGTTTTGTAAAAGATGAAATTGTACCCTTTTTTTTCTCTCACTTGGACATAGTAATCTTGCAAACATAATGATTTTTTCTTTCAAAAGCATATTCAGTTGTGATTATAATACTTTTCTTTTTAATTCCTTAACGTATTTGACAACTTTATTCTTCAAAGAGTATGTTAAGTCATTTGAATGTGATGTATATCAATTTACAAAACATGTCACATATCCTCTTAGTAATACAAAGGAGTATTCATCCTTATGATTGGGCTCATTCTAATGTTTTGGATCTTCATCAAACATTAGTGAGAGTTTCATCCTGCATTTTTATGTGTTTCAATCTGGACCTTCAATTTTTCTGAAAATGGCAAATATGCCTTGCGGTAAAAGCTTTTAACTTAGGTAAAAAAATTTGAAAAATTCAAAGAGAATTTTTGACCCAGATTCTCTTTTCTCTAAACCTAAAAACTCTTGTCTCTTCACTCTTCACTTTTTCGCTGCACACAACACTTCCTTCTCTCCTCTCAACCCCACCTTCTTCCCTTCTCCTATTTCTTTCTTCCACCTCCTTTCCGTTCCTCTTTACTGGATCTGCTCCAGCTTTGTCGATGTTCTTCGTTGGTGCATTGGTGCATAAAAAGTTGGTGCTCATTTTCCTTCAAACTTCATTCAATGTGTCTTTTGATAAATAATTGTATGTTTGTATGTGTAGAATTAGATTTTGTATGGTTAGAAATTGAGTTTGAAGCAAATGAGTGAGTGAATAAGTTAAAATCAAGTTTGGCACGAGAAAAAAAGCTTGATCAGAAAATGTTTTTTTAACGTATTTTTAAATTTGTTTTTCTTTTTAATGGATTTCGAAATTTACTAAAGTCAGTTTTTAAAATAAGATTCTACCTTTTTAATTTTAATATAATTTTTTTAATGATTAGAATTTTTGTGTTATTGTTAATAAATTTTTAGTATTAAATAGATATATAATTATTTTAATTAATTATATTTTTGTTAAATGTTGTTGTCTTGAATTATTTAATATTTTAGTTGTTTTATAATTATTTTAATTTTTTATGATTTTAAGATATTTTATTATTTTTTAATAAAATATTAGGATTTTATAATTATATAAATATTTTAATTAATTAAATTTTTTTGAATTAATTTTTTTTGTTTGTAATGATGTAATATTTTTTATTTTTTTACAATTTTAAGTTATTTTTTTAATAATATATTACTATTTTATAATTACATAATTATATTAATTAATTAATTTGATTTGAATTAAAAAAATTTGTTTTGAATGATTTAATATTTTTGTAATTAATGTTTCAGTTATGTTTTATAATTGTGGAATTTTTTTCAATCTAAAGTTATTATGATATTTTAATAATATATTTGGATTTTATAATTATATAATTATTTTAATTAAATATTTTTTTTTTTCATTTGAATTTTTTTGTTTTGAATAATTTAATATTTTTGTAATTATTTAATAATTTTAAATTGTTTTAGTTGTCTTTTATATTTGTGTAATGTTTTATGATTTGAAGTTTTTTTTTATAATAAAATTTTATCATTTCATATTTATGTTTACGATTTTGGTTTTACTCTATTTTAGCATTTCATATTTGTGTACTGCAAATAAAGTTAAAAAAATTTGGTAAAAATGATTAAAGTTAGAGTTTTCTTTTAAAGTTAAAGAACTAAATTATACCTTAGTTTGAAAATAGACTAAAACCAAAATCGTCCAAAAATACAGACACTAAAAACATATTTAATATTTTTTTTTAATGTTAAAAGAAATTTGGAAAGATATAACTTTTATTCAAAGTACATCTTAATACTAGGAGAGAGCTGCTCATAGAGGGGAAACCTATTGCTTAGCGTGAAAATTGTTAGGATATATTCAGTTTGAGGAGCATGGACATGTTCAGTTTTAGGAGAATGCAGTTGAGGAATACGATGTTAAGAAGGAGAAACACAAGGATGTTTCTCAAAATAGATTTGCAGGAGGTCCAATAAATCCTTCATTACTCACATATTATATGGATCATGGTGGTGCTTGTTGACATATATTTCTCCTTTCCAGAACTTCTTGCAAAGAGAAAAAGCATTCCCACCTTTGCCCACATTTTCGCCATTGGTACACCACTGGAAATGGACGTTGCCGATTGGGAATGAAACGAGGCTCTCACATCGCTGGTGGAGGTGAACAACGTGAATCACATAGATAAAAAAAAATAAAAAATGCAACATTGGTACGTTGTTTCATCAACACGTCGTCGTTGGTACACTGCTTAAGGTGACAGGATTCTCAAAACATGAATCCTCCGAAGACACATGAGAGGATCTATCACCATGTTTTGTTACCCTGTTCCAATATTTAGCCAAATAGCCAGTTTCAACAGTAGCTGCAACAACCTATAAATCCATTCAACAATTAGCACTAAACAACATAGGGAAGAACCGTCTATGAATTAGAGATATAACCTTCAACTCTTCTACTAATAACAAACATAAAGAACCTAAAAAACCACTTTTTTCTAAAACTTAACTCCCCACACAAATATTCCTCTTCTCAAACCAAACACAACCAATAATATTCACTACTCTAAAGGCAAAACCGTAAGAAACTACTCCTCAGTCCTCAACAATACGTGACCGCACAAAATTAATAAAAAAATAAGAACGAAACGGGGTTAAAAAAAATATTTAATCTTTTTATGACCAAGGAAACGAGGTTATGTATCTTACTTCTATATGTCTTCTTCGATTCATTGAACAACACCAAAGAATGAAACAAAATACCAACTCTTTCAAAATGCGCAAAGCATTTACAAAACAGAAAATAAACTCGTCAGTGAAAATACGCGAAACAGAGCAGCAACGGAAGGAATAGTGGTGGCTTAGGTCGCAAACCAACCATCAGCGAAAGGTTGGGTTGCAAAGGAAAAATAGTGGGTAAAAGGAACAATTAGCGGAAGCAGGTTTTAAGAAAGATTGAAAGTAGAAAGTGACCTAGGTTACGAATGACTTGAAATCACGCTAATGAAAAAGCTGAAGTTCCTATTTTCTACATTAGCAATGAAAAAAATTGAAAAAGAAAAAATCCCAATGACAGAATCAAAAAGTGTGTCCAAATTGGTGTCATTATTCATTCCAATACGGAGGTTTCTAAACTTCTTTCTGGGATTGTTCCTACTCTATAAAATCAATACTAAAATCAACGTGATATTTACAAGTCACAATTTCTAATAGAAAGAAGGACTACGATAATAAAAACTTACGCATTGCATTCACCTTCTTTACAAAATTAGAAATTAGAACTTAACATTGAGGATACCAGACCACAATAATTCCAACCCCTTCTTTCAAGTCATGATTTGTGTCCTCACTTTGAAGTTTTTTCATGATTTTCTCCCTAATGAATAAAACACAACAAACATAAAATATTTCAAAAATTACGTTTTTAATTTTTTTAATATATATAAATGGTGACGTGATGAATATATGATACTGCTCACCTGGTGGTTCGTTAACTAGGTCATGACTTAGCTAATCACACTAAAAAAAACAATTAAGACAAAAAATAAAATATAAGAAGTGGCTATTTTTTTTTTATAAAATGCGAAAAAGCACCATTTTATATAATTAAACCTTACAATAATAAGTAAATTACGCAAAAATCCTTTTACAATTTAGTGCGTGTTGGCTGGTGATAAGACTGATGATTATTCGTTCCTTGTTTAGCATAGGATTAAAAAAGTTACTCTGCGCTTGTTGTTGGCGGTATTAGTGTCACTTCAGCTGTGATTTTGTTCCCAAAATTTTAATTTTTTCTTATTCTGAAAATATTTTAGACGCATGAATCTTAAGTGATCCTTTTCCTTTAGCTTCGGAACAGTTTTAAGTCTTGAGGTTTTGAGAATCGGTCTTCGGGCCTCCAGATTTTGTGTTTCGATCTATTTATCTGTCCAACTTCACCGAGTTTAGCATCTAGGTATTATGAATTAATTTCTAATATTCGTGCTATTTTATGATTGTATTCGCCCTTCCAGTCTTCGGGCATCTCTGACTTCCAAGTTAACGATGGAAAACAGATAAAATAGATTTTGCCTTTTGGTTTACTTCGTGGTATCTTTGTATTCTTGATGAGTTAATTTACTCAAATAAGCGTGTTTGATGTATACGAAACCCAATTATCCGTCTGTATGAGTTTGATTATTGGTGAATATTAATGGTCTTCTAAATTTTTCTTCTGTTGCCTCGTAGAGAGATAGAAATTTTCATTGTTACCACGGAGAGGTATTTCAAGTGATAATGGAGAAACAAAGCAGTTTTCGGGCATCTACTATGGAAAAACAGAAGAGTTTTCGCGGATTTATGGAAAAACAGAAGAGTTTTCGCATAGTGATGGAGAAGCAGCTCAGCTTTATGGGAAGCGAAAGGAAGAAGAGCAAGGAGTCACCTGGGAAACGTGGTGACTTACCAGTTCATTTAGCAGCTCGGGCAGGGAACCTGAGCAGAGTGAAGGAGATAATACAAAACTATTCTAATTGTGAGACGAAAGATTTGTTGGCAAAGCAGAACCTAGAGGGGGAGACCCCTCTTTATGTCGCTTCAGAGAATGGGCATGCTTTGGTTGTTAGTGAGATACTGAAGTACTTGGACCTGCAAACCGCTTCTATTGCGGCCAGAAATGGCTATGATCCATTCCATATTGCTGCAAAGCAAGGTCATCTTGGTAAGACACTTGCAATTATGTTTGGGCCTAAGCTCCCCATAATTTTCTTTTTTTGGTTTTGGATTTGTAACAGTTTTACAATGTAAATGAATGGAGTATAATTACCCTGAAAAGGTTGTGCGTTGGTGTGATATCTTACCTATTGATTTTTAGTTAATTAAGATCTAAACCAAAACCAAAAGTCCATCCTGTCCTTTCAGTCTTTTTCCATAATTTTTTCAAATAAGCCGCTCTTTGGATGTGTTACTTTTGTTTTGTTTAAGACTGTTGGAAATTTGTGTTTCCTAGATAAAGAAACATTGTCCAGGAATGATTGTATTATTCCATCCTTCCCTTATCCCTGCCTGTGCAATTGTCTCTCTTTATGCATATTGAAAATGAAGTTAGAGAAGACATGAGTTGTATTATTGTGGCTTCTCAGTAAATTGACATGCACATCTAGTGTTAAAGTTATAGTTTGTTCTTTTACGATTATATATTTGGCTTCAATGGTTTTACTACTTTGCCTTTCAGATAGTGTTGTTTAAGTTTCTGATATACTACTATGGGTGAGAATCCTAGGCAAGCAGAACCAAAGATATTTTTCACAAATACCATGCTTGTTATTTCATTCTATCTGGATATATCTCTGACTGAAAAAGAATTTTGCAGAGGTTTTGAGAGAACTACTGCAGTCCTTTCCCAACTTGGCCATGACCACTGATTTGTCCAACTCAACTGCTTTACATACAGCTGCAAGTCAAGGTCATATTGATGTGGTTAATCTCCTTCTGGAATCAGATTCTAACCTTGCTAAAATAGCCAGGAATAATGGTAAAACTGTCCTTCACTCTGCGGCTAGGATGGGGCACTTGGAAGTTGTGAAAGCTTTATTAAACAAGGATCCAAGCACTGGATTTAGAACTGATAAGAAAGGCCAAACTGCACTGCACATGGCTGTGAAAGGGCAAAATGAAGAAATTTTGCTGGAATTGGTAAAACTTGACCCAGCAGTTTTACTCTTGGAAGATAATAAAGGAAATACAGCGTTGCATATTGCCACAAAGAAGGGCCGTACTCAGGTGATTCTTTATTCTGTATAACCATATTAGCAATGATAAATTGATCACGTAGACAGTCTTTATTTCTGCTCAATGATAAATGTTGATCCTTGCTGATACTTCTTTTATGGATTAGAAATTAACAGAAAATAGACAAGTAAGCCACAATTCGCTACTGCACAGATGTCAATGGTCATATTGTCCATTAAACAAAACGTAGCAGATGCGAGCACAATGTGCCTGTTGAGACTCGAAAACCCTTGACATTGCAATTGAAGTTGTGGTTGTGGACTGCGTTTTAAAGCCTCAAAGCAAAAGTCCCTGGTTATTTGTTAGTTATATTTTTCTCTTTGTTGCACATTGATGTACTGGGATCCATTAGGGGAACTCAATTTCAAGGTCAGGGCTATGGGTTCTAGCTTGTGGGTTCCATAGACTAATTTTACCTTTTGAGGGACCATACATTAAATTAATGGAAAGCTTTCAAAGATCAAAAACATAAAATAATCTAAGGGATGGTGTTAGGGCTTTGGTGCCATGGTATATATTTTTCGGAAGAGATACAAGAAGCCAATTGGATTGTAGTTTCTTTACCTTATTAGCCTGATGTTTCCCTTTGGTAAGAGTTTTGTTTCCTGCCATATGTTGTTAGCTATGATGCGGGGGAGTGAATTGGTGAAGTGTAATAACAAAAGCTTTTAAAATCTTTTTCACAAAATATGATGCCTTTACACTTTTCTTGAATCGCAAGTTAAAAGATAAGCAATGCAATAGTAACTTAATCGAATATGCAAAAAACTTAATCGAATGAATAAAAGAGAGAAGGGATTAGAAAATTCAAACGCTGTGTTTTTATATTGGTTCGGCCAACCTGCCTACATCCGATGTCCTTCCAACCACAGGAAGCAAATGCACTATAAAGATCAAGGTTTTTACAGAAGACCTCACGTTAAAAATGTAAAACACCTCTCTAACCCTCTAATCTAAATATAGGCAAACACACAACAAGACCAACAGCAAGAACACCCTCTTCTGCTGTCTAACCCTTTGAGGCACCCTCAAAGTCAAGAACACCACACGTTCTTCTTTCTGTAATCACAAGGAACTCAAACCAATCTTCAAAAGATTGCAAATCCTGATCGCGTAGTAAACACTCAAATGTGCAGATTTGATCAACGTTTAAACCAGTAAGCCTTGTTCCTCAAGAAATCTCAGAATCCTTGATCACCACGGTCAATCTTGATTCTTGGAGCTTTTCCCTTTTCTGTAAGATTACACATGTTCTCTGTGAAAGATATGAAAATGTCAAATGCGCAAAAGTTCTTACAGAATTCAAATTTGTGTCAATTTATAGTTAAACACATATTAGATGCATTTTAATCGACTTTGCTACTAATGTAACCGAATACAACATTCAGTTATAACAATTTAGCAGCAATCACAACAATTAATTGAATGTACAATTAATGCAATCGACTTTCATTTAATGCTTGGTCAACATAATTAAAAATATGACCGCTATGTTAGTTGTGACAAGCATTTAACAGTTTTTCAAAACATCAACCAACTTAGTCGAATACAAATCACATGCAATCGATTAAGCAACAATACTTAGCACAGTTTGAAAACTTTTCTTCTTGAAAAATCTCACAACACACTTGAAAAGATTCTGTGCAAACATACAAGTTTTAATCGATTCACCCCATAATGTAATCGACTTAAAATTATTGTTTTGCCACACATTTAAAGTTCAACTAAAGTGCATGTGGTTTTCCTTTTCCAAAAACATATGTCATGCATACACATATAAAATTACATATTTAACATTGTGATATGCAATGAACAACACAATCATGTTCTCATATATGCTCACAGATTTAATACAGTAATGAACAACATATAACATGTAAACACAGAACATGTAACACAGAATATACATGTGTTATTAATTGTGTGTTGCTATCATAAAAAACACAGATATTACTGAGATTGGGTTAAGCAAAACCTGTGCTCCCCTATCAACAATCTAAACATTAAGCTTAATATCTTGTCGGGTCTGCATCTCCCATATAATAGAAACCTTTTTCGGATTCTTTTCTCAAAACTTGTGGGGTCACCAAAGTTTTTGCCAAAGTGGGGTCTCCTTTAATTTTGACTGGTTGGCCTTGAGTGCATAAATTCATGAATAAAGTCTTCAAATTTGTTAGAATAATTACTAAGTCTACTTATGTTAGTGTAGTCAGAGGGACTAAAGTAGGGAGTAGTGTGTTGGGTTATCTATAATCACTATACCTAGCAGTCTAGGACAGTTCCTTGACCTTCCATCTCCCTATTGTATCATCTCTTTATCAATATAAATAGCAGAACATGAGAAGGGTCCATTAAGCCCTTTAGAAATATATTTCTCAGTTTTAAATCTCAAGTAAATTCACCTTAACATCTTCTAATGTTGCCAACCAAGTTACACCCAAAATTACATCTACTCCTCCAAGTTCAAACAAGAAAAATGTCTCATTGACCTTGTATTCTTCAAACTGCATTTCTACATCCTTACAACATCCTTATGTCTGCTTTTTGTATTCGTCTCCCAATCTAAAACCATAAGGTGGAGTAAATTCCACTGGTAGATCAAGTAACTGCACCAAACCTAAAGAAATAAAGTTGTGATTCACCTCACTATCAATCAACACCAACACGAATCTTCCTCTTTCTTTTCCCTGCATCTTCATGGTGTGAGATTAGGTGATGCCTCTTGCAGAGAAAACAAATAAGTCCAAATATTGACAATCTTGGTCAATATTTTCCTCCAAATTCCTCTCCAAAATCTTCCCTACTTCACTCAACCTACTATCCATCATTTCCCCGTTTCTTCATCTTTGACTAATATGACCACTCTTAAAAATTTTTCTGCACATTTATGGCCAGGAAAGCCCCTCCACAATGAAAACACCTCCCTCTTCCCTTCTCCTAACATATTCAAGATATGTCATATTTTGAATTCCTCTGTTTCTAAAACCCTTATTACATTACTTCCCATTCTTGATTCTTGGATTCTTGATCCTTGGGTGTTGTTTGGTGCCCTCATCCTTGCAATGCTTTCCATGCCATTAGAAACTTGCGTACTCCTGCTGTTCTTGACTGTTTCAGTTTGTGATACCACCCCACTTCCTCCTTGGTACCAAAAATTAGATGCATTATTTTTGAAAGAAGGTCCTCCAATATGGCGTGACTCTTGCATAGCTTCTTCAATATCATGAGTGATCTCCATAACTCTTATTAGATACTATAGGATCATGTGGATGAATCTAATTCCAAACATTTAGTTGCAGCCCCACAACATCTGATCTTTTGAAGTTTGAGGAACTTGCGACACTAATAATTTGAATTCTTGTATGTAGTTTACAACCATTTCATGTTGCCTTATAGTTGCTAATTTTTCATGGATAGTGCTCGTTCTTTGCCTCCAAATCTTCTCCTCAATGTTATTGTAAATTCCTCCCATGATGGGTTCTTGTTCTTTTGATGCCAAAACTTAAACCAATGGTGAGTGTTCCCTTCCATACTGAGAAGAGCCAATTGTAGCTTTTCCTCTTGATTGACATTCTGCACTTCAAAAAACTTATCCATTGGATCTATCCATCCCAGAGGATCATTTCTCTTCGAAAGTGGTTGTTTTGTCAGGAAAGTCGTGTATTGAAGGCATCCACTGCCACCACGTCCTTCTCTTCCACATGTAGAAACCATGACAGAAGATTCTACAGGTTCTTCTCTTATTAGTTTGGGTTTCACAATTGTCATTGTAATGCACAAAGTTGCAAATAAGTTTTCTTCCATTGTTCAACTTGATTGGATGACACATTACTTCAGTCTTGTTCAAATGAATTGTGGTAACCTTGGCCAAGGAACTAAAGTTCAATTAAGGTGGACCAAGAGAGATAAGTTTTCTCATTCAATTTTTCAAAAGTAATGGTAAGAGCTCTAGAGAAGAGGTATCAGGCCTACAAGACATTTTCGTTGGAGGAGACCAACATAAAAGAAACAACCAGCAAGGAACAAATAGAGAATCCCAAATTTCATCTTCAATCACATTGGAAATAAAGAACCAATGGTCAAAATGAAGACAAGGAGGTTCAACAAGTGTTATGGTGGAGGCACGGCGTGCTTCGATGAGAGGAAAGCAGCACACGAATGTCACGTCTAGCAACGACAAACAAAGAGTGTTCACATGGCAACATATGGACCTAATTCAGCCTCTGGGACCGGCGAGGTTGCTCGTTGCTTGAAGAGAAGCCTTGATCCGGTTGTTATAGAAGAAAATGGTGACAAAGACAATGGGGAGACTTCGCTAGACAAGACTGAGACCAGCAAAGCGGGATCAAACCTCTCTTACACGAAAATGTTATTGAAAGGTCTAGTGGAGAGGCTGAATTCCGAGCTATGGCACATGGGATGTGTGAATTGTTATGGTTGAGAATTATCTAAATGATGTTATAGTGGCATGTGAAGGGTCTATGAATCTTTATTGTGATAATGAATTAGCTATTAGTATTGTTCACTATTAAATTGACACTAATAATGGCCTTGTCACTATTGTGATAATAAATTGACACTATTAAAACTGGCCTTGCCACTATTTCTTATGTCCCATTTGGACTTCAGTTAGCAGATTTGTGTACAAAAGGTCTTTCTGAACAATTTCATGATCTCACATGCAAGTTTTGAATGATAGATACATTCACAAGCTTAAAGGAGGAGTGTTGCTAATAGAATATTAAGTGTAATTCTTCAAAAGTTCTAGAGATCTCTTTGTAACCAATACTTTAGGATTAAAATTCTCTATTTATAAAGGGTGATGTTTCAAATAAATCAATTGAATAAAATCTTCTCTCATTCAAATTAATCCTTTTCAACTAGCAGTTTAGGGAACTTTGCCTGTAAGTTGGTAATGCATCGTATTTTTTCAGCTTAACATCAATTTTAGTGCATTTAGTTCTTTTTATCTCCTTTGGCCTCCCACTATGCCTAAAATCCTAACCCTAATCTTTGTTAGTCATATAGTTTTCTGCATGGTATGTACTTAAACATGTAATTTTTCATGGTCTATTTCTTGTGAATGCTCAACAAGGCCTTAATTAAAGCTTTTTTTGACTATCCTACCAGGCTACCACCCTATTATCCAGCTTGTAGAACTCCTTTTGGTACCCAATAACCATGCAGTTTCCCCCTTTTATAACATTTGTATATGCCTCCCTTCCATATGAAAGAATGTTAGAGGCCTTCTTGATATACTGGTGTTCCCTACATTGAAAGGATTGCTTCATGAGTGGAGCCAGCCATTCCGTGGGATTGTTCCCCTTCGGAAGTTCTTTCATGTATAAGTATGAATGCCACCAGGATTAGTCCAATTCTGAAGATGTCCCATCATCTCATTTTTATTGGAGGTTACTGGATTCTGGCCTTCAGCCATGGAAGGTTTTATTTGCCTTTTGTTGTTTTCTACTTCTGACAGTTTGCTTAATTTCTCTAGATATTAGGATAGTTTCCCCCAATACTTTTTCACTTACTTTAAGCTGATCTTATTGAGATAATTTCTCCTGAAGCCTCTGGACATGTCTCCAATATCTTCAATTTCCAAGTGGCCATTTGAAACTGGTATTAGATGATACAGCTTGTTAACTGTATAAAAAGCGAGAACTCAAGTTTGAGTATTTTTCTGAATAACAATAATTTGCTTTTGGTTTGAAGGTTGGATTTACATATTTTGCACTCAAGCAGTTCAGTCAAAAGTTTTTTCTTAAGCATTTTAATTATAAGCTATTTTGAAAGCAGACTAATATTACCCAAAAGCACCATATTTACACATGTAGAATAGAACATTAGTTTGTTTCCCAATTCACCAACTGTCATACAAACGAGTGAAACTTTCGACACCACTGCTGTGAAAGTTGCAACTTAATTGGTTTGTGACAATCATTACTCAATTTCATTCATACCTTGAAGGGAATGCCTGCTCCAGGATCATTAACTAAGTTACACACAGGCTCAGCTAACAACTAACGAGCCATCAAATTAAGAAAAGAAAAATAACACCGACTAGAAGTTATTCTAACTAATCTACTGGTTAACATCTGTATATCAAGTACCAGTCTGGCCTCCTATTCCAAGTGATGCTGATTAGTTCCTTCAACTCGTAGTCTTTGTTTTCAGCTATTGGACAAATTAGTTCCAGTTTGGTTATCCAAACTCAAATAAATAACCACCCTTTGCACGACTAATACAAATTTCAACTTACAAATGTTATGCCTTGATTTCTTCTTCCTATTCTTATGTATGATAGACAGTAGAATTACTATATTTTTTCTCGTTTTATTTATTTATTCATGATTTGTTATTAGCCACATTCTTATTCTGCTTGTTTTGATGGTAGACATATTTTAACACGTCTGTTCGCAATTACTTAAACATTGAAGTACCTTTGCTACAGTATCGTGAAGTATCTCCATTTTTAGTAGTCTGGTCAACAATCCTGTGAATAATTGACCACCTTTGTCTTGTATCACCCAGGCCAAAAGACAGCATATGATTTTGTTAAGATTATTGGTTTTCTTGTTTTGCCTTCCTGATCTAGGATCATTGAATTTAACTGAGGCAGTTTTGCATTGCGTGCGTGCATACATGCAACTGAAGCTTAAGGAATGCATGTAAACTCAAAGGAAAAATATGTAGGATAAATTTATACTTATGCATAGGCAGCATGATTCCATGCTAAATTTTCAATCCTACCTCTGTTTTATCATTGGAAAGACAAAGCGTATTCCTAGAAATGAAGAGAAGTTGGCTTTCAATGTCTATTCTAAATTAGTCATTATTTATTGTAGAATGTTCGCTGCTTGTTATCAATGGAGGGTATCAACATCAATTCTACAAATAAGGCTGGAGAAACTCCTCTTGATGTTGCAGAAAAATTTGGAAGTCCTGAACTTGTCTCCATATTGAGGGATGCTGGGGCTGCTAATTCCACTGACCAAGGGAAACCTCCAAATGCTTCAAAACAACTCAAGCAGACTGTCAGTGACATAAAGCACGATGTACAATCCCAACTCCAACAGACACGTCAGACTGGCATGAGGGTTCAGAAAATTGCAAAGAAGCTGAAAAAGCTACACATCAGTGGCCTGAACAATGCAATAAACTCTGCAACTGTTGTTGCCGTTCTTATTGCTACAGTTGCTTTTGCAGCCATCTTCACGGTCCCGGGTCAATATGTTGAAAATAAAACAGATGGATTTTCTCTTGGACAAGCAAATATAGCAAACAATGCAGCTTTCCTAATATTTTTTGTGTTTGACAGCCTGGCATTGTTCATCTCTCTGGCAGTTGTAGTGGTTCAAACTTCCGTAGTTGTTATTGAGCAAAAGGCAAAAAAGCAGCTTGTTTTTGTCATTAACAAGCTCATGTGGATGGCTTGCCTTTTCATTTCCATTGCCTTCATTTCTCTTACATACGTGGTGGTGGGATCACACTCCAGATGGCTTGCAATATATGCTACAGTGATTGGAAGCTTGATAATGCTCTCTACAATTGGCTCCATGTGCTATTGTGTAATTTTGCATAGGATGGAGGAGACAAAATTGAGGGCCGAGAGTCGATCATTCTCCATGTCTCATGCATCAGACCAAGAGATTTTAAACAGTGAATACAAGAGGATGTACGCACTGTAATTGATATATCCGAATGAAATGACTTGTATTATCCAGCATATTCTTGAAGTGGTGATAGGTGGTTTCTACTGTCAGTGTCAGATTGTATGAAGATAACCTACGGTCTTTGTTAGACTACAGATACCGTGGGAACCGAGGGAAATGAAAAAAATGGGTGGGGAATTCTCGCCACGTCCACTAGTAAGTAGAAAGGATTTTATCAAATTTAGTATGATCTTGGTGAAATAATTGTGGTGGTGAAGACTTCTTTTAATGGAAGATAGGTATGCAAATAATCACTATATTGGCATCATAAGTTATCAATCATTTCTAGATTGGCATCCTAAGTTATATCAATCATTTCTAGCATACCAAAATGACAAAAGAAATAGAGAAAAGAAATGTAAGATGGTGAGGGACTAAGACCAAAACCTACTCAGTTAGTAAACCTACTCAGTTAGTAAACCTATAAAATGATGGATGAAACTTATTCCTATAAAATTCATAACTAATGAAATCTGGAATAAAGTTCCCCGCCCATTATTTTTAATTTATGTTAAAACGATTTAATTAGGTCTTTTTTATTAAATTTGTATAAAAAGTTATCATTATCATTGTAATATTTTTTTTATTTTTTTTCACATGTTTAGTTCATGTCGTGTTATATGTTAGTGTTGGCGTATCACTGTTAAGATTATGTGTCAGTCAGTATAACATGTTCATCAACATCACGTGACAGTCTCTTTATACAATGCATTCGCCAAAATATCAAGATTGCCATATGAAGGGATAATTTACACAAAAAATCTGCGTATTCCAAACTTAATCCTATGCTGATGTATTGCATTCCATGATCGCTATCGATTATACAAACCAATTACAGGAGGGATAATGATATTTTGACAACATTTTAACATATCTAAGTATCATTCTGTAATTGGTTTATTGGTTTATGGTAGTGTTTATGATTATTATTAGATTTAAACCCTCATTTGATTTTCATATTTGTGTGTCAATCTTAATTTGGTCATCATATTTTTTTTGTCTCAATTGGGTCCTATTACTTGTAAAAATAAGGCAATTAAGCCTTCTCCGTTAAGTAATGACTAACATCGTCTGCCTCTGATGACGTGATGCACAGAGAATTAGCTAACTTAAAGGGATTTAATTACGTGGATTTTAGTGTAAAAAATGATAAATTTTGACGTGGAATTAGGTTTTATAATTGAGAATTTTTAATTGAATCAGAAAACAATAAGTGGGGGAATTAGGGATTTAAGAAATTGGGAATTTGGTGAGTATCAGAAATCAGAAATAGGGCTCGCAATCTCCTTTTATTTGTGATCAAGGATCCGAACTCCGTTCGGAGGAGGCCGTAGTTGATAAACTGGATATACCAATGTTGGTAGTTCATTGACTTCAGCTTTGGTGGATGAACAAAGTCCAGATGTCGTTTAGGAGCCTGATTCTTCTAAGGAGGCCATTGGGGCTAATTTTGAGTATGGGAAGCTGGGTGAAACTGATTTAATTGTTAATCAGGATTTGGAAAGGGATGGGCCGCTGGGAAATGATACGGTTCATCTGGATGGCGTTGATTCTGGAGTATCTAGAGATGAAGATTTTTTTTATGGTTCTAATGGTGTGGAGGAGGATAATTTGGAGCATAATGATGATATAGGTGGAAAGGAAGAGTTTGGGTTAAATTCTGACGTAGAGGCCGCTTCTACTATTTTGATTTGCCACCATTCTCATACCGTTTTCAAGATCTTCCCGGAGGGGCAGATGTTCCCGTTGAGGAGAACATTCATCGCCAAAGTAGATGCTTGATTTAAATTTTTTAAAAATTTTCTTCCTTTTAAATTTTTGTTGGCAAAGTTATGTATCCTTTCAGTGTTGATGCTTGATTTTATTGAAGTAGGGTTCTCTTCTGCGCTTTCATTTTCTGGTGATCTAATTTGCATTTTGTTTGTGATTTTTGGTCCAATTGATTTATAAATTGAATTTATAAAAGTAAAATCGCTCTTGCAGACACGGGTTCAGATACAAATTTTGGCCGGTGGTGGAATTCGATGAAGCTACCAACCCTAGACTGGAATCTCAATTCGAAATTGACAATGGAGGGTGATGAAGACAATGGAGGAATTCCAATCCCTTAACATTTCCAATTAAAAAAATTCCACGTAATACAATATTGCTACGTCAAGGTTTTAAGTCTACACCACGTTAGCTTAAGTTAACGCCGTCTAAGAGTATTTAACAGACAGGGTAAAATGTGTGCATTTTTACAAAAAATATGACCCAGTTGAGACAGTTGAAAAAATGAGGACCGAACTGAGATTTTCATACAAATATTAGGACCAAGGGAGGGTTTAAACCTTATTATTATTAATTGTGGAGTAATTTTGGATTAATCACAGAATAACACGTAGATAATGTTAAAAGTGTTGTCAAAGTATCATTATCCTTACAGGAGGACAAATAAAAAAGAATACGGGGAAAAAATAGTTAAGGTCTAACGTAGTAAATAACGAAAATGGTTAGAAAAGAATTTGCCAAAATCATCTCAGAAGAATATAGACTCAAGCAAACCAGTTCACTTCTAACCCATTGAGTGAATTTGCTATACTAATTAATTATTATAAAGGACAACTAATTACCGATAAATTACTTTACAAAATATACAAACATGCTTAAATAAGGCAATGGAGTACAAAATTACATATCATTACTTGTTCTTAATTCTTGCCTTAAATATTCCAGAGAATGATTGAGATGAAGGAGGTCTAGCAAGAGGGTGATGATCCCTTGGTCATGGCAGATCGAAGAAGAAACCGAGAATTGGAGAGGAATGCGTTGTTGGAACATATGATATAGCGGAAGAAGCAGAACAAACGAGGAACCTTAGGTTTTGGTGTCAAAGGGGGAAAGTGTTGAACAAACCTTAGATTCGAGTGTTTGTTTGGTGAAGGTTAGAGATTCAGTAGTGTAAGGTGGTTTAGTCTGATTAATCGATGGAATGAGTGGTTGATCGATGGAAAGGGTTTCGAATTTGTGCAGAGGAAGTTCTAATTGGTGAGAATGGAAGATATGGTTTGGTGAGGATGTGAGAGGAACTCTCTCAAAGACGTAGATGAAAATGTGGTGTTATGAGGAAGGCTAGAGTGATGAGACGAGGTTTGTTGAGTGAACCTCGAGGCTGAAGGAATGCAAATATGGAGTTAAAGATTTGATGACGTAGACGACTTGGAAGACGCTAGAAGTCGTGGCTGATGTAAGCCACAAGGCCAAATCTGATTGGACGAAAATGCTTTGATAGAGGTGAGAGAAACTGATGGGATAATTAATGGAAAATGAGAGAATGGTAATGTGAATGGAAGGTGGCCAGGGAGAATCCTTGTATTCTCCGACCATAACATTCAAGGGTGAACTGGTTCTAGAGTCATCTCTACAAAAATGCAATTCAATTAATCTCAAAAGTGACTTACACAATGTGCTTAGCATGCTTTTACAGGAAAATGCCCACTTATGTCTACCACATGCTTATCATATTTTACACATGTTTAATAAGAATAAAAGAAATGTTAAACTAAGATATTTGGGCTTGCGCCCAAGTCATCATCCCTCTCCCTTGAAAAAGATTTGTCCTTAAATTTGATGGTTCACCTGAAGACTTATTTTTGTTACTAGGATCAAATGTCAATCTACAATAAACATCAAACATATCTTTAATTAATTTTTTTTGACTCAATAGAATATATAGAAGAATATGTTTAGAAAAAGGTTTTCCTATTTTGAAAATTTTAATTTTAATACAACAAAGAAACCTTTCTTCATTTGAAATTTTATTTTTGTCTTGAGTTAGTGATAATCATAGAGGTAACCATAACTCAAGTTATGAATTGCCATGTGTTGAAAATTGCAACATATTAAAAGGTGAAATGACAAATTCTTTGAAAGAAAAGTTAAATTTAGAACATTCAATGATAGATGGAGAAAAGTAAAAGGATAGAAAACCTCCCAAAGTCTAGGTTCTAGTGTAACTGGAGATGTTGCCATTCATTGCTCTTTTTCCTTTTCTTCCATTTCTTTTCTTTCAGTTTCTACCGTTCCTCTCTTTTCTTTTTCTTCCCATCTTAAACGCTATTGTTTTTCTCTTCTTTCTTCCTTTTCTCTTCTCTCTTGTTCTTTTCTTTCTTCTTTTTCTCTTCTTTCTTACTCTCTTCTTTCTTCCTCTTCTCTTCTCTCTTACTCTCTTTTTTCTTCTTCTCTTCTCTCAAGCTTTTCTCTTTCTCTCTTTTCTTCTTTTTCTCTTCTCTCTTTTTCTCTTTTTTTTTCTCTCTTACCTTTCTATTTTTTCTAGTAATTCCCTATGTTCTCTCTCATTTCTTCTCTTACTTCCCTCATTCAAGAACATCTTAGGTTTTTCTCCAAACTCATTTTCCTAAGCAAAGTATGTTAATGCACTTATATCTCTACCAAAGAATGAAAGTTCCCTATTAGCTTGATCATATATATCATACTCAATTCTATCTAATTTCCAAAAGATACAATATTTCATGGTCTTTTCAAGTGTTTCAATTATATCTTTGAAAATATGTGGTTGGTCAAAACTAAAATTACTACTCCTTAAGACTTATAACTTGACATCCTTTGTTCTTAAAAGTTTTTCTACTCTAAAGGGTTTATAGGTTTCACGCTTTAAACAAATCTCAAGTAAGAAAAATGAGCCAAAAATGTTACTTAAATACCAAGTCTTGTCTTGCCAAAATTGTCTTATGCAACTAAGTACCCCTTAAAGTAAAATTACCTTTAAAAACAAAGTACATGCCTCAAAAACAGACACAAACAATCAAAAACTTTCGGACTTTAATGACCCCTAATCGTGAAACACAAAAATCAAACAATCAGTATAAAATTCTACTCCTATGGTGAGACTTATAGCTTTGGCTATCAAGACACACTCACCTGTCTAGCTATGTCAAATTTAAAGAAAACAATAAAAGTTGCCAAGAGTTTGAAAGAGCACCAAAGACTCTTCCAAAGAACTTGGACTTTTCAAAAAGGCCTTTTACAAAACAAATCTAAACTACAGGATGCTAACACAAGCCTGTTATAAATCAATTACACAAAATAAAACAAAACAATCACAAAAATAAACAATCCTATGTTACGATCCCGATCCACTTCTGTACGAAGAATCACGTGCTCTCACTATTGCCTCTTGACAACTTCAAGCTTCTATCTGTTGTGCACTCCTACAACACATATGAGCAAAGTTTCAATCAATATTCCCTTAGCTAAAATAGATTGCTCCGAAGAAGATAAAGGGTAGTAAGAACTTCCCTTTCTCTCGGCTTGTTGTGCAATTGGTGCCCATTTGCTCTCATTTGTATTCTGCTGCACAAGTTTTCCAATTCTCATCAATCCCAAATCTGCACAAATATTCACTCCAATTCAATAGATAACCAACAATGCTTCCACTACAGAAACAACTAATGAACACAAAGGAAAGTAACAACAACCAATTTAAACACTCCCTTCAACTGTTGTTTCTAGCTGTGGGTTCTTGAACCAAGACAGTTGTTCCAAACTTTTGCCAAAGTAATGCTGCTGATGTCTAATGATTCAACACAAGTCAGTTCTACACACAGAGTCACACCAAAATCTAGCAAATACAAATGTTCATGGAAAGTGAACCAGATTCAGATTATATATGATGATTCAAAACAAGAACTGAACTGGTTAAGCAACAATCCAAGCTAGTCAAAGTTGATGGACTAAACTGGTCTATCCAAAGAACAAGAATGATATGATGCAACGCAGAACCTAGTCAGCTAAGTCCTTCAATCATGCAATCAAAATTGGAAATGAAATGCTTGAGTGACTTTGTAAAACTGAATGGTGTATGGCAATTAAAACAACAAGTTGATGCACAACCCTATTTGCTCCAAACAGATCAGCTCATTCACAGCGGTACCACACACACTAGATATGTCAATCTGATTTGGATGAAACTAAATGGCAACCAAGAATATACAACTAAATGGCAATCAAACTGGACAAATTGACATCTGCACGTAAATCAACAAGCAAATTTAAAATTTGGAAATGAATGCAATAATAGTAAACAATTGTAAAAACTAAAGTATATGCAGTAGTAATTTTCCCTTTGTCATCTTGATTGCACTCCAAGCAATCTGCACAATGAGCAGTCAACCAATTAGTTAGAATAAAATCTCTCTCAATTTGTCAAGGAAATTAGGCTAAATCAGCCACGCAAATCTCAGACTAGTATTCTCTCTATTGGAATGCACTTAACTAATTGTGCTAAGAAAATTTCAGTCTTGACCAGAGAATCCTGTGGATCACCACCACCTAAGATGCTACCATTCACACTTACCTTCTTTTCAAATCCCAAACTCAAGAATGGAATCAGATTTCTCAATCTGGAAAATGGTTAGGCTAAGGCAAAGTGATGGAGAAAACAAATCAGCCACTCACAAGGCAATGGAATGACAAAACAGCAAACTCAAGATCAGATTAAGAAAGTAATTAAAAGATCCAATTATGAACAGCAAAAATGATTTCACATGTGAGAGACAAAACTAGGATAGTCAATAATGACAAGCAAGAAACAAAGCTTTTGATCAAAGTAAGCACTCAAATGGAACTTAATGAATAGAGCTAGAACAGATTTAAACCAACAAAAATCAAGAAAGACTTCTAGAATCAACTAGTGATTTCATAGCAGAATGGCATTGGTGTTGGTGAATATGTTGCATGCATTTAAGAGGTGCAATCACAGATTCATTCTGGTACACATAATGCAGCAAGATGTTCATCATTCAATAGCATATTTTGAATTGTACATGTGAAATTTTCTTCCTAAATTTACTCTTTTCCAATTCTGACCAGATTATAGTATTTCTTTCTTTTCTTATGGACTTGGCCAAACTGATTCTTTTTGTGATTCACACAAATCTTGCTACAACTCACAATAGACTAATGAAAGAATGTTGTATCACCAAACCATATCTTCCATTCTCACCAATTAGAACTTCCTTTGCACAAATTCGAAACCCTTTCCATCGATCAACCACTCATTCCACTGATTAATCGGACTATTTCACCGATCTGCCATGATACAGTGGAAGAAGCAGAATGAACGAGGAACCCTAGGTTTTGGTGTTGAAGAGGGAAAGTATCAAACAAACCCTAGATTCGAGTGTTTGTTTGGTGAAGGTTAGAGATCCAGTAGTGTAGGGTGGTTTAATCGGTGAAATAGTTCGATTAATCAGTAGAATGAGTGGTTGATTGATGGAAAGGGTTTCAAATTTGTGCAGAGGAAGTTCTAATCAGTGAGAATGGAAGATATGGTTTGGTAAGGATGCGAGAGGAACTCTCTCGAAGACATAGATGAAAATGTGGTGCTGTGAGGAAGGTTGGAGTGATGAGACGAGGTTTGTCGAGTGAACCTCGAGGCTGAAGGAATGCAAATGTGGAGTGAAAGATTTGATGACGCAGACGACTTGGAAGACGCTGGAAGTTGTGGCTGATGCAAGCCACGGAGCCAAATCTGATTGGTAATGTGAATGGAAGGTGGCCGGGCAGAATCCTTGGATTCTCCGGCCATGACTTTCAAAGGTGAATTGGTTCTGGAGTATCTCTACAGAAATGCAATTCAATTAATCTCAAAAGTGACTTACACAATATGCTTAGCATGCTTTTATAGGGAGATGCCCACCTATGTCCACCACATGTTTATCACATTTTACACATGTTTAATAAAAATAAAAGAAATGCTAAACTAAGATAATTGGACTTGGACTGGACCCAAGTCATTAGAGGGTTTGAAACTGAACTAGGAATTTGTGCATGATACAAACTAGATATGCTGGAACCTTCCCCGCCATCTGGAGGATTGTCTAGTTTGTTATCATTCTGAGATCTCTCACAAAATTTCATTGCCCTGAGAACATAGTTATCATCGTGTAGCTCAAAGGGAGTGCTACAGAGAGAGAATGAGCAAATAGAAAGTAAGCATACATAAAAAAGTATTTTGAATTATAGAAAGTTATGATACAGAAATGACTCATGTATTTGTAAATAAATAAATGACATGGATTTCCCAATGCTGCCTGTGTTTGTCCACAATAGTATGCACGTATGATTGAATGCATAATACTAGAGAATTAGGATCGCATTCAGGACAGTGAATGGGGTACGATGACATGATGACAACATTACTCGCAGAGAAAAAAAGTCGTGTAATAAAAGCCTTCTTACCTATTGAAATCAAAATGCACAAGCTGCATATCTTCTGACATTCCACTTCAACAGTTGCATGGGGGGACGTGTCTACAAGTCTGAAATAACATTAATTAATAACATGTTTGAGTAAACACCTTAATTGAATATTTATCCACAAGCTTAAGCAAAACGAAAATATTATATTAAGTTTTCCTTGAAACTTAACAAGTTAAAAAGTGCTTATAAGAAGTTCATAGGTTCAAATTAGTTTCACACAACCACTAAAAACTAAATGTTAGTTGTTAGGTTCTTTATCAAGAACATATGAGAAACACGCCTTTAAACTCACACACAACCCACAGTGGAACTGAAACAACCTCCCTTATTCAGTATGCAGTCAATGCTTACAGAAAGAAGAGAGCTTAACCTCCCCCTATCAGGACTAACAAGTTCCTGATCAAAACAAATGAATTCACGAACTCCTCTCAACTACAACCAATCTCCCTTATATACAAGATACCCTCAACCGACCCCCCTAACTACCTTGGCAGTTAGGTTGTGTAACTGTCTTTCTCCTACTATACACAAGTAGAGGCCTAACAATACCACCCTCCTCCAAAACAACCTTGTCCCCAAGGTTGAAGTCAGGGTACTGCTCCTGAATAGTTGTTTTTCTATTTCATCCTTCATGAGATATGGGTATCTGTATGGCCTAACATTTATACGACTTTCCCCTTCCTTCAGCAAAATTTTGTGCTCTAAACTACGTTGGGGAGACAGTCCTCCTCTCTCTAGGAACACTCCGTAGTGGAACTGCAACACTGCTCTGAGTTCCACTTTCTGCTGCTCGGTCAAATCACCTGTCACCTCACCACTGGTCCCCTGCTCCATTACCTCCAGCTCCCAGATTAATATCCATGAGTCAGCATCCAGCATCTTCATCAAGGCCTTCGGCTCTACCAGCTGTCTGGACAGGGATGGGTCCCCCTGCACTCTAATCCTCTTGCCTCCCATGGTATATATCATAGACATCTCCCTCCAATTAATAATCACCTCTCCCAACGTTGCCAACCACGCGATTCCCAGAATCACGTCTACTCCCCCAAGCTCGAACACGTAAAGGTCGGCCACCACCGTATCCTCCCCCATGTTGATCGGTACCCTATCACAACGCCCTCTTAACATCCTCCGTCGTCCGTCCCCGAGACTCACCGTGTATGGCGCCGTGTCGGTCACCGGAAGCCTCATCTCCTCTGCCACCCGCCGGCTCACGAAATTATGGATGGCCCCACTATCAATGAGGATTAGCACTGACTTCTCTTCGATTCTCCCCGCAAGCTTCATTGTCGACGGCGACGTCATCCCTTCCGCCGAGCACGCCGACAGTTCCATGCAGTCTCCCTCCTTGGATCCTTCTTCGATACCCACTTCATCCTCGTCTTCTGCCAGCAAGAGCACTCTCAACCCTTTCTCCGAGCAACGGTGTCCGGGAGCGAAGGGCCCGCCGCACCGGAAGCATCGTTCCTCCTCTCGCCTTTTCAAGAATTCCGGATAGGGCAAGTTGCGAACCAGTCTTCCCCGATTATCGCCTCCCCCAGTATTTCCGCCATTGTTGCCCGTCGCCGGCAACGACCCTTCTCTCCGATTCGCATCACTCCCGTCCACGCCTCCCAACCTATTAACGGTGGGTCTTTCCGATTCTTCGCGAATCACTGTCGTCGTGGGTCGCGATCCTCCCCCACTCACTCTGAAGCCATTCCGACCTTCTCCCCGCGTTCGCATCATCGCGCCCTCCACATCTCTCGCAACCCTGATCGCTTCCTCCAATTCCTTCGAGGCCTAGATGCGTACTTGGCCCTTGATCTCTTCCTTCAACCCCACCAAAAAAAATCCTAGCGTCAACTCCTCCGTCAATCCTTGCGTCTGCCCCAGCAATACCTCAAAATTTCTGATAAATTCCTCCACCGAACCTTCTTGGCGTAAAGTTGCTAATTGTTGCCCCGAAACCCACCTCCAAAGCGATTGATCAGTGATGCCTTTAACCCCGTCCAAGATCGGTTCTTGGTTTTGTCCTTCCAAATCTTGAACCAGTAGCTCGCACTACCCTCCATGCTGATATATGCGAGTTCAACCTTATCATCATCCCCTACTTTCTGAATATCGATAAAGCGTTCTGCCCGATTGATCCAACTGTGTGGTTCTTGCCCATCAAACCCAGGTAGTTCCACCTTCTTCCTCCAATTCTGATGCACTCCCCCATTGTTGCGCTGATCTTGATTGTCATTCACAGACGCACTTCCCTTTTCCGACCCTCCTCCATTATTATTCAGGCCTCCACTCATCATCCTCATCATCTGTTGAAGGTCTTGCCTTATCGCCGCCGTTTCCTCTTTAACTCCCTCCACCGTTATCTCCAAGTTATCCAATCTATCCTCCGATGACTGTCCGACCATTACTGATTCTCTCCTCCTCTCGGATCCGGCAAGTCGGACCAAATGTTAGGTTCTTTATCAATAACCTATGAGAAACACACCTCTAAACTCACACACAACCCACAGTGGAACTGAAACGACCTCCTTTATTCAGTATGCAGTCAATGGTTACAGAAAGAAGAGAGCTTAGCCTCCCCCTATCAGGACTAACAAGTTCCTGATCAAAACAAATGAATTCACTAACTCCTCTCAACTACAACCAATCTCCCTTATATACAAGATACCCTCAACCGACCCCCCTAACTGCCTTGGCAGTTAGGTTGTGTAACTGTCTTTCTCCTACTATACACAAGTAGAGGCCTAACATTAGTTATCCAACAAAGTTTGCAATTGGGTGCTCTGCATATATTTCTTTAGTTAGTTACTTTCTTGCTTAAGGGTGAGCTGGATCTTCCTAAACCTTTTATAGTCTACAACTATCATCATAAATCTTGTATAGATATCCATAAGCCTAGAGCAGAAAAAGTAACTAACTTAACCTGAGAAAAGCGAAATAAAAGGAATAAATATTATTAATAACCCTAGCAATGGTGAAGAAAAAATATTCTACTTAATTTACCCAAGAAGCAGAACTGAGGTCTCATCTGATATAGATCACTTGTAATCTAAACTTTGGGCAATATCAGACTTAAGACCAAGGAGATATAAGCATAGGCATTATCTAACAAATCAAAGATCCAAAGGGGAAAAATTAGAAACAATTTCTAGTGAACAAAATAACCAATGACAGTACATCATAGCATAACTGACCAGAATGAATGGTAAAGATACACCTCCATTAGGAGCATTCCCAGAGCTATATATTTGCTCATTTCGTTCTATAAGTTTCTGAAGACCTATGTACTTCATAAATTAATACAAAAGTTAGCAAACAGAAATCAATCACTATGGACAAAAATCCATAGGGCCTTCTTACAAAACAGTTGCAAATTTCAAAACGTAAACTAGGCACAGGAGTTCAAACCCAGACTAAATCCACTATTGATAGCGGTCCTTACTTGATCCTCCCGCTCTTGAAAATAGGATGCTTTCTTTTCAATTCTATTCCTTAGCCCAAGACGTTCTGTCTGTTGAACTGATTATGAGTTAAAATTATAATTTTTCTTGTGTTATTTAGAATAACACAGCATCATGGTAAATCATGTATCAAAAATAAAACAATTGAATACTGTTTACAAACCTTTAGATCTTCAATATCGCTTAGACTTGGGCGAGGAAGTCCCTTCTATTGTATTTCCTTGTTATCCTTAGAAATAATATCCATTGCCATTAGAACATTCAAAGCATCATACACCCTCTGACGGATGTTTTTCTCGTCATATTGTTGCTGTCAAATGTTAAAATGAAAACATCAAGTCCATAATATTTATCTTTACACTCGGTATGAAAGAATTTATACAAAAGAAAAAACCTGATCAGGAGTTGAAGCACGTTTACTTGGATCAGCAAATTCAGCTACAAGTTCATCAGCTACCTGAATACAAGCACAATCCACATCAAATTTATAAAAATAAAGAATAGGTTCATTTGAGGAATTCAAACCAAAATTTGAGACGCCATGAATTACAAATGTGACATGAAAACACCATATACAGACTGTAATTCTTGAAGAATTTTCAATAACATCATATAGACATCTCAGAAGCCAAAGGCCGCGACTCATAGATCAAGGTTATGCTGGATAACCAAGAAAATGTGAAGATAAGAGCTACGATACGACAATCTGAGGAAAAGCCCTTTACAAACCAACATTCAAATTTTCAATGCATACAATTTAAATTGGGTACAAAACATTAGAACTAGAAAAATAAACATGACAGTGCAAATGCATTGACAAAAATGTATTAAGAAATTAATTGGAAAAACGTAGAACCTATAGTAAGCATTCATTTTACGTGCATATGGCATACAAAACTGAATCCAAAATTTAATTCCATTTTACCACAAACTGACTTAGAGTAACTAGCTGACCTCATTGTAAGTTGTTCTCCCCTAGCTTTCTACCTTCTCACAGACTGAACAACCAATAAATGAGAAACAAAACCAGTAAGGAAATATATAATCACCCTGTCCTAAAAAATATGACAATCTAAGGAACACAATGAACTAAAATACCACAGATGCAGATCGAATTAGTGCATATACTTCCGGTTTCATGTTTTCTGGCAAAAAAAAAAAATTCTAAATAGTGGTCACATTTTAAAAATATAACTATCGACTTAGTAATTAAAATTACCAATATAATAACAAAAACAATCACAATATATCTCTTTATTTACTAATTATTACTATATTTTTAATTTTTAATACTATATTTACAAAGACAATTAAATATTTTAATAAAAAGTATAATTTTAAATAACTTTTCATTGAATAAGATAGTGCTTCAGAAGAATTGGGCCTTTAGAAGGGTCTCTACTGCTCGGCCTCATTTGCTACCACTATCCCATGCATTATCTGAAAAGTTCAAAATGATTTTTTAATTTAACCCAAATTTTCTCGTTCTCCTCTCAGCTTCCTTTCTTCTGTGGTTGTTATGCCCAACTTGTTTCGTTTCTCCTCCACCTTCTCTTTGCCTGACAACTGGTAGTCGAACTTCTCGCTGCCAGATTTTGCGTAAGTGAATACCTACTATCTTCAACCTCTTAACTTTTAATTTAATGAAAAGTAATCTTAATTTTCTAGATTTTTTTTTTTGTATTTTTTTACATAATTGATTGTTATTGTTTTATATATCAGATTCTTCACAGCCACCACATAATGGGCAGGGATATAGAAGAAGCATAGATAATAAGAGAAGTTGGAATTCACTGACGAACGCTATGAATCCCTGCACTAATATTGTGAACTCCGTTCAAGTTCCTTTTCCTTTGTTCATCAAGTCTTTTAGATCAGTTCCATTGTTCAAATGCTTCTGCAGGAGCTCAGATGAAAAGGGAAGTGACGATGTGAAGGACCCACTGTATGGGTTGGTTGACAAGCAAGTTCAAGAACTATTGAGCAGAAAAGAGAACAAGATTTTGCTAGATGGCTTAGAGAAGGCGTCGCAGCGGGTTGAGATGGCTAAGAGAGAACTTGAATTGATCCAAAAACAAGAATTAGCTGTCAAGCAGTTGAAGGATTACGTCAACCAGCTGGAAGGCGAAGTTCTCGAGGTAATGGTTGAGCTTTTCTTCCTTAGATATCAAAATCTCAGACTACAAGATAAGATTAATCTCTGGATTTTACTGATATCTGTAGACTCATGACCAATTTAATATTAAAAATGTCCTAATTCTTGTGGTTGAAACCAGGATTGCGTTTATCTACATCTCCTCTCTGTAGATATTTCATCTCTTTTAGCTTAGAACAAATGTTACTATCTCTACTGGAACTAATTATAATAAAAATTAATTACTTTTACCAATGAACATAGTACTTTAAAGTTCATTTAGTGTAGTTATAAAATTATCAATAGATGTTTTTCTAAAAAAGGAACCAACATAAATGAATTTTCTCAAGAATGACTACAAAAATAATTTACAGTGCATTGGAAGGTGTGGAAGTATTGATTAAATTGAAAGGCGTAGCTAGGAGCTCATAATGTTCATGATGAGTGAGAAATGACTCCTGTAAAAAGTCATTTTCATACATTTTTATCTTATTTTAGCCAGCCTACGTATACTTTACAGAAATATTTTGCCTCACAATTTATTTAATAATTCTTCAATAACTGATATCTGTACTTATCAATGAGTTATTTTATAGCAAAAGTACTATTTACTTGTGATTAAAAAGTATTAGTATTACGTAGTTTATGAGATGTTTTTGACTTGATTTCTTTAATTACTTGATTCTTACTTGAGTCGTTACTCACAAAAATTGTGTGAGTTTAAGATTGAAGAATGTCAAAGAGACATATCAGAGGCAAAAGCCCTGGTGGAGAAAGCAGAGCAGTCTCTGTTGGTAAATGTGGGAGGCCCTGAAGGTGGCGGTACATCCATGGGGATGAAAAGTGAAGAAACTGATCGAGATGAAGAGAGATGGGAGTCAATAAAAGCAGCATCAATTTCTGCCCTTGTTGGTACCGTTTCAGGTCTCCCCATATGTTTCACTCAAGTCACCGACACAACTCAGCTGCTTCTTCCTTTGACAATCAACTTCATTAGTTGTGCATTGTTTGGAGTGACTTTTCGTTACACTATAAGGAGAAACTTGGATGATGTTCAACTTAAAACAGGGGTTGCAGCAGCTTTTGGTGTTGTTAAAGGTTTACCATGCTTACATTTTAAATGGATTCAAATTTTGTCACTGCATCATTTTAGATAAAATATTATCTTGTCCATTTTTTTCTTTTGAGGTCTTGAGTTGAATGCTTTGAGTCTAAATAAACCTAATATTGGTATTACTGAAACAAACGCATGATGCAGGTCTCGGAACCCTAAGTGGTGGACCACTCCTTGAGCCAAACTTTCAAAGCTTCTTATCACATGCCCAAGACGGAACAATTTATGTGAGTCAGAATCTCTTAATTTTTGTTTCTGTTGCTGTTGCTTTAGATTACTGTCTCAAGACAGGGCTTTTGAACGCTTTTCCAATTGATTGATCATAGCTTAAATACGAATTATTTGTTCAATTATCATAGCTTAGATGGACATTGATCAAGTGTCGGTATAGTTTCAACTTAACATAGTTCAGCCATCCTATTAATAAACTCACTGATAATCTACTAAGAAGTCTTTTATTTGCATTCAAATATTTAGTCGCTTGCATTGTTAAGCTCTTTCTGAATCAATTATGCAGTGACTGATTTTAAATTCTTCTCGTAATTAACTTGTTAAGTTATTTCTTTTGGCTTTTACATTCAGTGCAGTAGATAAATGACTTGACACTACTTGTCTACGTACACGAATTCATCTCAAATGTATTCCATCGTATCACAATATACTACAAGTTTTCTTAACAAACTTGGGAAAACCCTCCCTTCAAATGAATTAAGGCCTATAAGCAATTATAAAAGGGTATTTCAGCAATAAAAAAAAATTAAAAGCCTATTTAACCAAAAAAAATCTTTTTAAAATTGATTTTTCTCTTACATTTTATTAATTCTAAAAGTATATTTAAAAACACCTTTTTTACTACATTTTTATAAAACTCAAGAGTTAAAGCAAAAACTCAACTATCCTAATTCTACACAATTAAAAACTAAAATACACTAACAAGGAATTCTAGACACAAAAAAAATATGCAAAATTAAAGAGTTATCATCCATCCTTCCAACACCCTTCCTACAACCTACACTGTATTCTTGGGTCTATCAAGGAGGAGGTTTACCGGGGAGATATAAACACAAATGAGATATAAGTCCAACCATATAAAGGATTGAAACCACTCTCTACCCAAAACCTTAAGGCAATGGGTTAACGAGTCTTTCATCTTTATATAGTGCTCCATTTTCTCATTTTTATCCAATGTGGGACTTGGACTCGCACTTGCATTCCCAACAATCTCCCCCTCAAGGGTGAGTCCCTTCCACATTGGTACACTCTCCCTCCAGCGGAAGCATTCCCATCTAACCACAACCACGAGTAGCCCTTCATACCGCCGTTCATCTTAACGGAACACGCTTACCTGGAACCCTTTGCCAGGAAGACTTTCGATATAGGGATCATTATACTCGTTTGAGCCGGTCACCAAGACTAACCATCGGCTCTGATACCACTGTTGGGTCTATCAAGGAGGAGGTTCACCGGGGAGATACAAACACCAATGAGATATAAGCCCAACCATATAAAGGATTGACATCACTCTCTACCCAAAACCTTAAGGCAATGGGTTAACGGGTCTTTCATCTTTATATAGTGCTCCATTTTCTCATTTTTATCTAATGTGGGACTTGGACTCGCACTTGCATTCCCAACACGTATACCCTTCATACACCATTTCAACACCCTTCTTACATCCTTTCAACCTTTTCTACACATTTTCTACACTCCTACACCGTATACCCTTCATACACCATTTCAACACCCTTCTTACATCCTTTCAACCTTTTTTACACATTTTCTACACTCTTAATACAACGTACACGCTACACCCTTTATACATTATTCCTAAACTCTACCTGCACCCTACACCATTTCTACACTCATCTCACACCCTTCCTACATTTTTTCTACCATTGCTAGGACTTTTCTACATCTTTTCTACATATTTATTCCTACCCTTTTTCTACACATTTGCTACACACTTCTTACAAACTACCTGCACCCTTTCTACACCTTCCATCATTCTTACACGTACTACACTTATTCTACACTCTTCTCACACTTGTCCCACAATCTTCTTACACCCTTCCAACATCCTTTCCATAGCCTAAACCCTATGTCCTTCATACACCCTTACTACGCTTTTTTTACACACTTCATACAAACTTCCTATACCATTCTCACACTCTTCCTACGACCTTTCTACACTCTACCAAAGTCTTTCTTACAACAAGTTTTCTGACAAACTTGATAAATCCTCCCATTACAAAACTATCCTTTATCTCTTAAGACTGTGAACTCCTATCTTCCTATCTTTAGATTTGGTGCAAACTTTAGAAACCCTACCCTCCATCTCTACTTAAGGTGGTGAACCCATATATCTTTATGTTGGTTATCTTTTCACATAATACTTTTATATATATTTCAGAAATCTTACCACATTGCATTTCGAAAATCTCGATCTAAAAATTTTATTTTGGACTTTTGTTTTGAAAATTTTATTTGGAAAATTATATTATGGAAAAATTGTTCTAGAAAAATTCCAAAAATGGTAATTTGGAAGTTATTTTTAAAGAGTAAAATAGTTATGTTGAAAATTTGGAGATGCGCAAGAAATTGTGAGAGTGCAAGAAGAAAAAGAAAAACACACATTAAATATCATGTTATAACAGAATATTGAGTATTACTCCCTCCACCACCCCATCTTCTCCCTCCACCTCCCCAACTTTTTTTTAAATTTCAATCTTACCTTTTTTTACCTTTACCTTTATCTACTTTACTTTTTATTTTTTAAAACCCTAATCCCCTTTCACTTCCACTCTTTCTCTTTCAGAGGCAAGCTCCCACCCCCACTCTCACTTTCTCTCTTTCTTTTCAATTTTCACATCCATTAACACCTAATCTAATTAATCCCTACAAACTAGTTTATTGAATCTACACCACATTGAGAAATCCTCACATCCACATATGTTGATAAACTATTACATGAAATTTGTTGTTCAAACTCTGTCAACTTCTTTCCATTACTTTTTAAAAAATATGACAAAAGTGATCAAACCATATACAATATAACGTAACTAAGCTTTCAAGAATAAAGAATGAAGAAAAGGCAAAAATGGAGAATGGTATTATCAGATGTGGAAATTGAAAAGAGAGAAAGTGAAAATGGAGGTGAGGAGTGGGAGCTTGCCTCTAAGAGAAAAAGTGAAAATGAAAGAAGATTAGAGTTTTAAAAAATAAAAAGTAAAATAGGTAAAAATAAAAGTATAAAAAATATGATTGAAATTTAGAAAAAATGGGTGGTGGAGGAAGTAACACTCACGTTAGAGGACATTCAATTCCTTGTCTTCTTGCTAATAAATTCTATTTAAATATTTAAAATCATTAACACAATTTAATTTTATATATTTATATTTTTATATATTTAAAGTATTTTCGAACTCAAATATATATATATATATATATATATATATATATATATATATAGAATTAGAGGTTCAGTAAAATGTTTTAAAAGATATTTTCGAATCTAAAAATATTTTACTTATTTATTTTGAAATCTTTTTAATATTTCAAAATAATTATTTTAGAAAGTATTTTGGAATATATTTTACTTTTTCAGTGTTTTGGAATATATTTTCAGATTTTAAAATATCTTATGAAATGATTAAACAATTCTTTTTTGTAGTGATGAATCCAGAAGCAGGATACCCCTGCCTTTATCATTCATGACCATCCATTCTTCATTATTTCGTCATTCGTATCCATCCCCGCCACTAATAGGATTTTTTTTTTAGAGAAACCAAAGCAATTTGAAGCCAACAATAAGTTCTCCATGCCAATCCACAATGAGAGCTCGAGACAACTAAAGTTAGAGGCCGAACCCCACAAGAATATGCAGAATAATTTTCAATTCATAGTGGTAGCATTTGGCAAGAAGAGGGGTCCCAACATATTGCTATTGGTTAGGGCGGATGAGAAGATAAAGAGCAGATTCAATTTCATTATCGATTCAATGGGAGTTGCAGCACAAACACAAATACAATTAGAGCTTCGCTTCAAAATCCATGAAATTGAAATGGTGAGTGGAATAAGCAACAAAAGCTCACAACTTGAGAGGATGAAAAAGCTGTTGAGACGAGATGGATGGAGGTACAGAGGGGCGCCGAGAGAGAGGAAGAAGGAAGAAAAAAATGTGCACGCCTCTAAATTAAGGATTTTAATATATTTTAATGAAGGTAAAAATGAAATTTTAGAATTTACGGGGTGAAGGAAAAAAACGATGGTGCAGTAATAAACACCCATATATAAAATATTAGTAGTTCTTTTTTGTGTAATAGGTTTGGGTTTAGTCTTTTTTATGTGTCGGCTACTCCATTGTATCATAGGTCCAGCCTCATATAGTACAGTTAGCTTGTTGTTTGGACGAGGAGAACAACAATCCAATTTCCAAAGCATTATCCTTCAAGGCTATTGCTTCCTGCACCCTATAAAATTTCTCCCAGCACCATATCATTCTGAATTTTAATTTCCAGAACACACTAAAACAAAATTGGATTTTTTTTTTCCAAAAGACAATTACCCTTCTCCACTTAAGATTTTTTTTTTTCCAGAAGCCTTTGATAGGGTGTAGTGAGAAATTTGATAGGATGCAAGATTCCTTTAAACAAGCACACTACCTTGTTGGGCCAACATACAGACCCATCTTCCGGTCAATGTCCTTCATCTTCATGGGCCAAGACTGGTTGACACCTCCAATAACACTCCAATAAACAATGATTCATGCACCTCTTTTACTTCTTGCACCCCATTTTACTCTTATAAACTAATAATAAAATATAAGAAGTTAAATATATTTCCCTAAAGTATAATTAGGGATGTAATCTCGAATCCAAAAATATATTCCAGATTACTTAATAAAAAAATTATTAACTTCTGAAACAGCCGCAATCCTGTAATATATTTCTATATGTTGTAATGTTTTGATTATATTAACAAATCAATTTCCAAGGTAGAAGAAACATCACTTTTGATTACCCTTTTTGTCTCCTAATATCACTAAATCCACTGTCACCAGAACACCTCATGGTTTTCATTATTCACACACTTAATCATAAACTATAGCAATTTGAAAGAAACTTGTATTCTAGGCTTTTGAAGGAAGTTTTACTCTATAACTCAACATTGTTTACTTAGACTTTGAAGAAAGACATAAAGTGCAAAACTAATTCAAATAGAAAATTGCTTCAATTAAAAACATGAATATTTAGAGATAAGTTATATTGAATTGTGGTTAAGAAGATGGGATTATTGAATTGATTCATCACAAAGAGGAAGTAGGGAAACATATACTAGCAATGTCTAGTGTCCTTTGTTTGTGTACTACCATTAAGTTCTCAAACCTCAATGCATTTCATTTCACATGCACGGAGTTGGTGCAAGCCTTGACACCCTACATGGCTTAAGGTGGTGTAGTCGTAGGCATATGTAACCTCCTCCTTTGTATCTAAATTGGTCTTCGGGTTGCTTCTCACAACATGTTTGTGATTTAGGGTTTGGAGTTTGAAGTTTTGGGATTTTTTAGTTTAGGTTTAAGATTGAGGGTTGAGGTTTAGGGGTGGGTGGTCTGGAGTCTATGGTTTTGGGTCTAAGATAGGTTTAGGATCTAGGGTCTATGGTATAGGGTCTAGGATCAAGGTTTTTTTAAGGGTTTTTAGATTTTAGTGTTTTACAGTTTAAGGTTTTAGGTGTTTAGGATTTAAGGTTTAATGTGTGTGGTATAGGGTTTAGGATGTATGGTGTAAGGTTTATAATGTAGGGTGTAGGGTTTAGGATTTAGGATTTTGAGTATAGAGTTTAAAGTCTAAGGTTTGGAGTTGGGAATTTGGGGTTTCAAATTTTATGGTTTAGGGTTTGAGATTTGGGACTTAAGGCTTGGGTTTATGGTTTACGATTTAAAGTTTTTAAGGGTTTTGGTACAACGTTTTTGGGGTTTGGGAATTTTTTAGGAGTCTTTTTTAAGGGTTTTTAAGGTATAGTGTTTTACAGTTTAAGATTTTAGGTGTTTAGGGTTTGAGGTTTAATATGTGTGGTATAGGGTTTAAGGTGTGAGGTATAAAGTTTATAATGTAGGGTGTAGGGTTTAGGATTTCGAGTGTAGAGTTTAGGGTCTAAGGTTCATAGTTTAAGGTTCAGGGTTAGTGTTTATGGGTTAGGATTTAGGATTTGCAGTTTAAGTGTTTGAGATTTTTTGATTTGGTGTTTGGTGTTTGAAGTTTGAGTTTTAGGGTTTGGAGTTTGGAGTTTGGGGTTTGAGGTTTAGGGTTTGAGGATTTGGACTTGAGTTTATGGTTTATGATTTAAGGTTTTTTAAGGATTTTGGTTTAAGATTTGGGGTTTGGTGTATCAAGCTTGAGTTTATGGTTTAGAGTATTTAAGGGGTCTTTGTTTATGAAGTTTAGAGTTTAGGGTTTGGAGTTTGAAATTTAGGGTTAGGATTGGGGATTTAAGGTTTTGGGTTGGGGTTTATGGTTTTGTTGTTTGGGATTTGGGGTTTAAGGCTTAAGATTTATGGTTTAGGATTTTAGGGGTTTTGGTTTAGGGATTTTAGGGTGTTGAGTTTGGGGTTTGAAGTTTAGAATTTGGGATTTGAGTTTATGGTTTAGGATTTATTGTTTTTAAGGTTTTTGGTTTATTGTTTTTAAGGTTTTTGGTTTATGATTTAGAGTTTTAGGATTTAGTGTTTCGGCCTTAGGTTTATGGTTTAAAGTTTTTAGGGATCTTTGTTTAGGGTTTGGGGATTTAAGATTAAGGGTTTGTGACATGGGGTTAGGGTTTTGTGATTTAGTGTTTTAGCTTTTAGGTTTAGGGTAGGGGGTTTGGAGTTGAGGTTTGAGATATAGGGTTTTGGTGGATTGGGGTTTGAGGTTTATAATTTAGAGTTTTGGTTTTATAGTTTGAAGTTTGGGACTTATGATTTAGGGTTTATAGTTTTAGAATTTTGGTGTAAGGTTTTTAGAGTTTGGAGTTTGTGGTTTGCTACTTGAGTTTATGAAACATTAAAAACCAAAAATATAAGATAAGTATAAGTGTAAATACAAATAAAAAGTAAAAAAAAAAACCCAAAAAATAAACAGAAATGGATCATTTCCAGCCCAGCGCGTCTAAGTATTGGAGTGCCAATATCACAATTAGATTCAATGAAAAAAGATTATTCAATGGATTAGATCAAGCCCACGTAACCTAAGTATGAGGGTGCAAACATTAAAAAAAAAAACTGAATTGGGTCAAGTCTAGCCCGTATAACTAATTTTCAAGGATGCAAACGCAATCAGAGAAATGGAGAAATTAAATGGGTCAAGCCCAATTTAATTTCTGATTTTTAATTTTTCTATTTTTTTATTAATAATATTATTATTATTTACTTATTATTATTTTTTCTTATTTATTTATCCTATTCCTAAAAATAGTTCTAAAAAACCCAAGAACCTTCATTCCTCCCACTCACAGAACATCGCATCCTCCGTTAACCTCATCAGCCATCACCACCAGCCACGGTCAACCTCTAGCACAGCGGAAACCTTTAGACCACCGCATACCGCCATGAAAACCCTCGCGCCACCGCAAGAAGAAGCCAAGTCGCCTTCAACCTCAGCCAAATCGCCCAAACCCAAATCGCGACACAAAACGCGAACCATCAACTGCCCAACCAACGCACCTCCATCAACGAACCTGGCTTCTTCTCCATAGCAACGACCGTGACCACCTGCAGAGTAAAACCCCCAAATCGCGAACCCTAAATTGCGTCTTCATCTTCCTCTGCGAAACCGCGACCTTCCTCACGCCCTGGAACCGCAACCTACAAATAAAAGCTAACGTCCACCACTGATTCGCTAAACCACCGCGAGTGCCGCCATGGAAACCCTAAATCCCAAACGGTGCCGCCGCGAAACCTCCATCCAACTCCACCGTCGACAATCTTCAATTCAAAACCACAACCAAACTTGGGTAAATCCAAATCGCAAGAAACAACACCAACTAGAATCGCGAAAGCCAGACCACAAATCTTCCTCCATGAATCCTGTTTTCTCCTTGTTCAATCTCTCTGGCCGCTGGCTTACATTTTCATTTGTGATTTCTGGGGTTAGATTGCAAATTTTCTCAGTTCTGTTTAGCTCTTTTATTCTGGTTTAAATGTTCATTGTATTCTAATACTGTGAATTCTTATTTTAATAACTATGAATCATAAAAAAAATTGCAACACAGAAACACATACATCTTAAAAGATAAACAGGAAACAATGTTATCAATGAGATCAAACAAGTAAACAGATGAACCTCCGACGCTTTGATTCTTCCTTCCGATGCTTTGATTCTTCCTTCCGATGCTTTGATTTTCTTTCTTTTTGCAGAAATATTCTTCTTTCTTTCCGGTACCTCGGTATATTTTCTCTGTATTTTTATCTTTTCTCTGTAATTTTTTCGAAAAAAACCATTTTCCCCAAAGAGAAGCTTATATAATACTTTGCTTTCAGCCGGTACTACTTTCATGGGTTTCAGTTTTAACAAAATGCTTAACCAACTTATTTTTTCGTTTATCTTGAAGTAAAAACCACACGCCACATTCACGTGACTGAAAAAAAAGTGGGCTTGTGAAGTTCAAATAAAAAACTGAAAAAAAAAAGTGAGCTTGGGAAGTTCAAAAAAAAAAAAAACAGAGGAAAAGAAAACAAAGATATTAATAGCCTAATAATTTTTAATTAAGTTTTCGTTTTTTATAAATTTCCTTTATGATTTTTTAAATTTCTAACTAATTTGCAAAACTGATATATTTCTTTTCACTAATTTTCTAACCAACCTATTTTACGTTTTTTCTTGAAGTAAAAAAAAAAAAAACCCACACGCCACCCCACATTGACTGAAAAAAAATAAAGGTGTTGTTCCCTCTACCTTCCTACTATTTTCATTTATTTTAAAAATATTCTACACCTCTTTACTATTTTCTTTTATTCCAAAAATATCCTACACCTCCTCACTATCATTAACCATCTTTCTCTTTCTCTGCATTAATGGAGCATTTATATGGCTCAATAATGGCTCACATTCGAACTTGTAATATATTTCCGAAAATAAGTTTGATTCAATCTTATGTTTGTTGTTCAATATATATTTTTTTTCTTCAAATTACTTAATAAATAGTAAAATTTTGTTCTAAATTTCTAGAAAAATGTTTTTATATATATATACGTGTGTGTATGTTTTTTTTTACATTTAATATCTATAATTTTTAACATTATATTATGTTTTAACTTACCGACATGTTCAACTCAAATAACTTGAATAAAATATTTAATTTATTAGATAAATAATATAAAAATATTATTAAATACTTAAAATGTAAAAGAAAAGTTATTTATTAAAAATTTAGAATTTATTTAGTTTTTTTGTCATTATAAAGATAGTATATAATAATAATATATTATTATTTACTATTAATATAAAATGGAATATTGAAGTTTTGTCTGAATTTTATATTTTGCAATATATCACAAATTCAGATCTGAACCATGTGAATGCTCCATTAATGTAGAGAGAGAAAGAGAAAGATTGTTAAGGATAGTGGGGAAGTGTAGGGTATTTTTGGAATAAAAGAAAATAGTTGGGAGGTGGAGATGCACTTGGGGAGGTGGAGGGAGCAATACCCAAAAATGAAAAACTGAAAAAAAAGTGTTCTTGTGAAGTTCAAACAAAAAAACAAGAAAAAAAACCAAAGAAATTAAAAAAAGATAGCTTAATAATTTTTAATTAAGTTTTCATTTTATCTAATTTCCTTTATGATTTTTTAAATTTCTAACTAATTTGCAAAATTGACATTTTTTACTAATTTTCTTTAAATTTTAATTAAGTTTTCATTGCACTTATTATTATTATTATTTTTTTATTATTTTTATATTTTCTCTTTTTATGTAGTTTTCCCCACGATCAGTTCACCCACGATAAGATCACTCACGATAAGTTCACCCACGATATGTTCACTCGTGATAAGTTCACCCACGACAAGTTCATCCACAGTAAGATCACCCACGATAAGTTCACCTACGATAAGTTCACCCACGATAAGTTCACCCATGATAAGTCCACCCACAATAAGTTCACCCACAATAAGTTCACCCACGATACGTGCACCCAATGATAAGTTCAACAAAGGATAAGTTCACCCAACGCTAAGTTCTCTAAGCGATAAGTTCACCCACCATAAATTCATCATCGATAAGTTCACCCACGATAAGTTCACCCACGATAAGTTCACCCCCGATATGTTCACCCGCGATAAGTTCACCCACGATAAGTTCACCCACGATAAGTTCACCCACGATAAGTTCACCCCCGATATATTCAGCCGCGATAAGTTCACCTACAATAGGATCACCCACGATAAGTTCACACACGATAAGTTCACCCACGATAAGTTCACCCACGATAAGTTCACACACGATAAGTTCACCCACGATAAGTTCACCCACGATAAGTTCACCCCCGATATGTTCACCCGCGATAAGTTCACCTACAATAAGATCACCCACGATAAGTTCAGTCTCGATAAGTTCACCCAACGATAAGTTTTCCCACGATAAGTTCACCCACGATAAGTTCACCCACGAAAAGTTCACCCAGGATATGTTCACCCGCGATAAGTTCACTCACGATAAGTTCATCCATGATAAGTTAACCCCCGATAAGTTCACCCGCAATAAGTTCACCGACTATTAATTCAGCCACGATAAGATCACCCACGATAAATTCACCCACGATAAGTTCACCCACGACAAGTTCTCCCCCGATAAGTTCTCCCACGAAAAAGTCACCCACGATAAGATCTCCCTTGATAAGATCACCCACGATAAGTTCACCCGCGATAAGTTTACCCACCATAAGTTCACCACCGATATGTTCACCCGCGACAAGTTCACCCACGATAAGTTCATTCACGATAAGTTCACCGACGATAAGTTCACCCACGATAAGTTCACCGACTATAAGTTCACCCTCGATAAGTTCACCCACGATATATTCACCCACGATAAGATCACCCACGATAAGTTCTCACGCGATAAGTTTACCCAGGATAAGTTCACCCGCAATAAGTTCACCCACTATTAGATCAGCAACGATAAGATCACCCACGATAAATTCACCCAGGATAAGTTCACCCACGATAAGTTCACCCAAGAATATGTTCACCCACGATAAGGTCACCCACTATAAGTTCACCGACGATAAGTTCACCCACGACAACTTCACCCACGATAAGTTCCCCACGATCAGTTCACCCACAATAAGTTCACCCAACGATAAGTTCTCCCGCGATAAGTTCTGCCCTGATAAAATCACCTACGATGTTCACCCGCGATAAGTTCACCCACGATAAGTTCACCCCCGATATGTTCACCCGTGACAAGTTCACCCATGATAACTTTGTCCACGATAAGATCACCCACGACAAGTTCACCCACGATATATTCACACGCGATAAGTTCACCAACAATAGGATCACCCACGATAAGTTCACCTACAATAAGATCACCCACGATAAGTTCAACCTTGATAAGTTCACCCAACGATAATTTCACCCACGATAAGTTCACCCACGATAAGTTCACCCACGATAAGTTCACCCAACGATAAGTTCACCCATGATAAGATCACCCACAATAAGATCACCCACGATAAGATCACCCACGATAAGTTCACCCAGGATAAGTTTACCCCCGATAAGTTCACCCGCAATAAGTTCACCCACTATTAGTTCAGCCATGATAAGATCACCCCACGATAAATTCACCCACGATAAGTTCACCCACGATAAGTTCACCCACGATAACTTCACCCGCGACAACTTCACCCACGATAAGTTCATCCACGATAAGATCACCCACGATAAATTCACCCACGATAAGTTCACACGCGATAAGTTCACCCAGGATAAGTTCACCCCGTTAAGTTAACCCGCAATAAGTTCACCCACTATTAGTTCACCCACGATAAGTTCACCCACGATAAATTCAATGACTATAAGTTCACCCACGATAAATTCAATGACTATAAGTTCACCCACGATAAGTTCACCCTCGATAAGTTCACCCATGATAAGATCACCCACGATATGTTCACCCCCTATACGTTCACCCGTGACAAGTTCACCCACGATAAGTTCGTCCACGATAAGATCACCCACGAAAAGTTCACCCACGATAAGTTCACCCACGATATATTCACACGCGATAAATTCACCAACAATAGGATCACCCACGATAAGTTCACCTACAATAGGATCACCCACGATAAGTTCACCCACGATAAGTTCACCCTTGATAAGTTCACCCAACGATAAACGCACCCACGATAAGTTCACCCACGAAAAGTTCACCCACGATAAGTTCACCCAACGATAAGATCACCCACGATAAGATCACCCACGATAAGTTCACCTATGATAAGTTTACCCCCGATAAGTTCACCCGCAATAAGTTCACTCACTATTAGTTCAGCCACGATAAGATCACCCTCGATAAATTCACCCACGACAAGTTCACCCACGATAAGTTCATCGACGATAAGTTCACCCACGATAAGTTCACCCACGATAAGATCACCCACAATAAGTTCACCTGCGATAAGTTCACACACGATAAGTTCACCTCCGATATGTTCACTCGTGACAAGTTCACCCACGACAAGTTCACCCACAACAAGTTCATCCACAGTAAGATCAACCACGATATGTTCACCCACGATAACTTCACCCGCGATAAGTTCACCCCCGATATGTTCACCAGTGACAAGATCACCCACGAGAAGTTCATCCACGATAAGATCACCCACGATAAATTCACCCACGATAAGTTCACACGCGATAAGTTCACCCAGGATAACTTCACCCCCGATAAGTTAACCTGCAATAAGTTCATCCACTATTAGTTCACCCACGATAAGTTCTCCCACGATAAATTCAATGACTATAAGTTCACCCACGATAAGTTCACCCACGATAAATTCAATGACTATAAGTTCACCCACGATAAGTTCACCCTCGATAAGTTCACCCATGATAAGATCACCTACGATAAGTTCACCCGCGATATGTTCACCCCCGATATGTTCACCTGTGACAAGTTTACCCACGATTAGTTCGTCCACGATAAGATCACCCACGAAAAGTTCACCCACGATATATTCACACGCGATAAATTCACCAACAATAGGATCACCCACGATAAGTTCACCCTCGATAAGTTCACCCAACGATAAACACACCCACGATAAGTTCACCCACGAAAAGTTCACCCATGGTAAGTTCACCCAACGATAAGTTCACCCATGATAAGATCACCACGATAAGATCACCCACGATAAGTTCACCTAGGATAAGTTTACCCCCGATAAGTTCACCCGCAATAAGTTCACCCACTATTAGTTCAGTCACGATAAGATCACCCACGCTAAATTCACCCACAATAAGTTCACCCACGATAAGTTCGCCGAAGATAAGTTCACCCACGATAAGATCACCCACGATAAGTTCACCCGCGATAAGTTCACCCACGATAAGTTCACCCCCGATATGTTCACTCGTAACAAGTTCACCCACGACAAGTTCATCCACAATAAGATCACCCACGATATGTTCACCCACGATAACTTCACCCGCGATAAGTTCACCCTCGATATGTTCACTCGTGACAAGATCACCCATGAGAAGTTCATCCACGATAAGATCACCCACGATAAATTCACCCACGATAAGTTCACACGCGATAAGTTCACCCAGGATAAGTTCACCCCCGATATGTTCACTCGTGACAAGTTCACCCACGACAAGTTCATCCACAGTAAGATCACCCACGATAAGTTCACCCACGATAACTTCACCCGTGATAAGTTCCCCCCCGATAAGTCCATCCACGACAAGATCACCCACGATAAATTCACCCACGATAAGTTCACACGCCATAAGTTCACCCAGGATAAGTTCACCCCCGATATGTTCACTCGTGACAAGTTCACCCACGACAAGTTCATCCACAGTAAGATCACCCACGATAAGTTCACCCACGATAACTTCACCCGTGATAAGTTCCCCCCGATAAGTCCATCCACGACAAGATCACCCACGATAAGTTCACACGCCATAAGTTCACCCAGGATAAGTTCAGCCTCGATATGTTCACTCGTGACAAGTTCACCCACGATAAGTTCATCCACTATAAGATCACCCACGATAAATTCACCCACGATAAGTTCACACGCGATAAGTTCACCTAGGATGAGTTCACCTCGATAAGTTAACCCGCAATAAGTTCACCCACTATTAGTTCACCCACGATAAGTTCAATCACGATAAATTCACCGACTATAAGTTCACCCACGATAAGTTCACCCATGATAAGTTCACCCACGATAAGTTCCCCACGAATAGTTCAACCAAGATAAGTTCAGCCACGATAAGTTCACCGACGATAAGTTCACCCCCGATATATTCACCCGCGATAAGTTCACCCACAATAGGATCACCCACGATAAGTTCACCCACGATAAGTTCACCCTCGATAAGTTCACCCAACGATAAGTTCACCCACGATAAGTTCACCCATGATATGTTCACCCACGATAAGTTCACCCAACAATAAGTTCACCCACGATAAGTTCACCCATGATAAGATCACCCATGATAAAATCACCCACGATAAGTTCACCCGTGATAAGTTCACCCAGGATAAGTTCACCCCCGATATGTTCACTCGTGACAAGTTCACCCACGACAAGTTCATCCACAGTAAGATCACCCACGATAAGTTCACCCACGACAAGATCACCCGCGATAAGTTCACCCACTATAGGTCCACCCACGATAAGTTACCTATGAGAAGTTCACCCAAAATAAGTTCCCCCATGATACGTGCAACCAACGATAAGTTCACCCAAGGATATGTTCACCCAACGATAAGTTGTCCAAGCGAAAAGTTATCCCACGATAAGTTCACCCACGATAAGTTTACCCACGATAAGTTCACCAACGATAAGTTCACCCCCGATATGTTGACCCGCGATAAGTTCACCCACGATAAGTTCACCCCCGATATATTCACCCGCGATAAGTTCACCTACAATAGGATCACCCACGATAAGTTCACCCACGATAAGTTCCCCACGATCAGTTCACCCACGATAAGTTCAACCCCCATATATTCACCCGCGATAAGTTCACCTACAATAGGATCACCCACGATAAGTTCACCCTCGATAAGTTCACCCATTGATAAGTTCACCCATGATAATTTGACCCACGATAAGTTAACCCAAGATAAGTTCACCTAACGATAAGTTCACCCAACGATAAGTTCACCCAACGATAAGATCACCCACGATAAGTTCACCCGCGATAAGATCACCCACGATAAGTTCACCCACGATAAGTTCACCCCCGATATATTCACCCGCGATAAGTTCACCTACAATAGGATCACCCACGATAAGTTCACCCTCGATAAGTTCACCCAACGATAAGTTCACCCACGATAAGTTCACCCACGATATGTTCACGCACGATAAATTCACCCAACGATAAGTTCACCTACAATAACTTCACCCACGATCAGTTCACCCACAATAAGTTTACCCAACGATAAGTTCTCCCCCGATAAGTTCTGTCCCGATAAAATCACCCATGATAAGATCACCCATGATAAGATCACCCACGATAAGTTCACCCACGATAAGTTCACCTGCGATAAGTTCTCCCGCGATAAGTTCACGCTCGATATTTTCACCCGTGACAAGTTCACCCACGATAAGTTCGTCCACGATAAACACACATAAAAATATTAACCACATACACACACATAGCAACAAACACACGCACACACGCACCTCCACAAACATAGAGAGACACACACACACATATTACACACACACACACCCACCCACCCACACTACACACACACACACACACACTCACACACATACAAACTTATACCCACACACACACATCACCCACATAAACACACGGACACACACATACACATACTCATACATACACAAACACATACACAAACACATTCACAAACACACATAACTGTATAAACACAGACACAGACACACACACACACACATATTACACACACAGACACACACACACTCTCACACAAACAAGCATGAACAAACACACAAACACGCATTGACACACACACACACATACAAACACAAACACACATACATATACACACATGCATGCACACATACACACACAAACACACACCCACACCCATACAAACACATATATTACATAAACATACACACATACAAACTTATACCCACACTCTCATTCACCCATACACACATATTACCCACATAAACACAACACACACACACACACACACACACACACATACGTGCATTGTCTCTGTGTGTGTGTGTGTGTGTGTGTGTGTGTGTTTGTGTTTATGTGGGTAATATGTGTGTATGGGTGAATGAGAGTGTGGGTATAAGTTTGTATGTGTGTATGTTTATGTAATATATGTGTTTGTATGGGTGTGGGTGTGTGTTTGTGTGTGTATGTGTGCATGCATGTGTGTATATGTATGTGTGTTTGTGTTTGTATGTGTGTGTGTGTGTCAATGCGTGTTTGTGTGTTTGTTCATGCTTGTTTGTGTGAGAGTGTGTGTGTGTCTGTGTGTGTAATATGTGTGTGTGTGTGTGTCTGTGTCTGTGTTTATACAGTTATGTGTGTTTGTGAATGTGTTTGTGTATGTGTTTGTGTATGTATGAGTATGTGTATGTGTGTGTCCGTGTGTTTATGTGGGTGATGTGTGTGTGTGGGTATAAGTTTGTATGTGTGTGAGTGTGTGTGTGTGTGTGTGTAGTGTGGGTGGGTGGGTGTGTGTGTGTGTAATATGTGTGTGTGTGTCTCTCTATGTTTGTGGAGGTGCGTGTGTGCGTGTGTTTGTTGCTATGTGTGTGTATGTGGTTAATATTTTTATGTGTGTTTATCGTGGACGAACTTATCGTGGGTGAACTTGTCACGGGTGAAAATATCGAGCGTGAACTTATCGCGGGAGAACTTATCGCAGGTGAACTTATCGTGGGTGAACTTATCGTGGGTGATCTTATCATGGGTGATCTTATCATGGGTGATTTTATCGGGACAGAACTTATCGGGGGAGAACTTATCGTTGGGTAAACTTATTGTGGGTGAACTGATCGTGGGTGAAGTTATTGTAGGTGAACTTATCGTTGGGTGAATTTATCGTGCGTGAACATATCGTGGGTGAACTTATCGTGGGTGAACTTATCGTTGGGTGAACTTATCGAGGGTGAACTTATCGTGGGTGATCCTATTGTAGGTGAACTTATCGCGGGTGAATATATCGGGGGTGAACTTATCGTGGGTGAACTTATCGTGGGTGATCTTATCGCGGGTGAACTTATCGTGGGTGATCTTATCGTTGGGTGAACTTATCGTTGGGTGAACTTATCGTTAGGTGAACTTATCTTGGGTTAACTTATCGTGGGTCAAATTATCATGGGTGAACTTATCAATGGGTGAACTTATCGAGGGTGAACTTATCGTGGGTGATCCTATTGTAGGTGAACTTATCGCGGGTGAATATATGGGGGTTGAACTTATCGTGGGTGAACTGATCGTGGGGAACTTATCGTGGGTGAACTTATCGTGGGTGATCCTATTGTAGGTGAACTTATCGCGGGTGAATATATCGGGGGTGAACTTATCGTGGGTGAACTTATCGCGGGTCAACATATCGGGGGTGAACTTATCGTTGGTGAACTTATCGTGGGTAAACTTATCGTGGGTGAACTTATCGTGGGATAACTTTTCGCTTGGACAACTTATCGTTGGGTGAACATATCCTTGGGTGAACTTATCGTTGGTTGCACGTATCATGGGGGAACTTATTTTGGGTGAACTTCTCATAGGTAACTTATCGTGGGTGGACCTATAGTGGGTGAACTTATCGCGGGTGATCTTGTCGTGGGTGAACTTATCGTGGGTGATCTTACTGTGGATGAACTTGTCGTGGGTGAACTTGTCACGAGTGAACATATCGGGGGTGAACTTATCCTGGGTGAACTTATCACGGGTGAACTTATCGTGGGTGATTTTATCATGGGTGATCTTATCATGGGTGAACTTATCGTGGGTGAACTTATTGTTGGGTGAACTTATCGTGGGTGAACATATCATGGGTGAACTTATCGTGGGTGAACTTATCGTTGGGTGAACTTATCGAGGGTGAACTTATCGTGGGTGAACTTATCGTGGGTGATCCTATTGTGGGTGAACTTATCGCGGGTGAATATATCGGGGGTGAACTTATCGTCGGTGAACTTATCGTGGCTGAACTTATCTTGGTTGAACTATTCGTGGGGAACTTATCGTGGGTGAACTTATCATGGGTGAACTTATCGTGGGTGAACTTATAGTCGGTGAATTTATCGTGATTGAACTTATCGTGGGTGAACTAATAGTGGGTGAACTTATTGCGGGTTAACTTATCGAGGTGAACTCATCCTAGGTGAACTTATCGCGTGTGAACTTATCGTGGGTGAATTTATCGTGGGTGATCTTATAGTGGATGAACTTATCGTGGGTGAACTTGTCACGAGTGAACATATCGAGGCTGAACTTATCCTGGGTGAACTTATGGCGTGTGAACTTATCGTGGGTGATCTTGTCGTGGATGGACTTATCGGGGGGAACTTATCACGGGTGAAGTTATCGTGGGTGAACTTATCGTGGGTGATCTTACTGTGGATGAACTTGTCGTGGGTGAACTTGTCACGAGTGAACATATCGGGGGTGAACTTATCCTGGGTGAACTTATGGCGTGTGAACTTATCGTGGGTGAATTTATCGTGGGTGATCTTGTCGTGGATGGACTTATCGGGGGGGAACTTATCACGGGTGAAGTTATCGTGGGTGAACTTATCGTGGGTGATCTTACTGTGGATGAACTTGTCGTGGGTGAACTTGTCACGAGTGAACATATCGGGGGTGAACTTATCCTGGGTGAACTTATCGCGTGTGAACTTATCGTGGGTGAATTTATCGTGGGTGATCTTATCGTGGATGAACTTCTCATGGGTGATCTTGTCACGAGTGAACATATCGAGGGTGAACTTATCGCGGGTGAAGTTATCGTGGGTGAACATATCGTGGGTGATCTTATTGTGGATGAACTTGTCGTGGGTGAACTTGTTACGAGTGAACATATCGGGGGTGAACTTATCGTGGGTGAACTTATCGCGGGTGAACTTATCGTGGGTGATCTTATCGTGGGTGAACTTATCTTCGGCGAACTTATCGTGGGTGAACTTATTGTGGGTGAATTTAGCGTGGGTGATCTTATCGTGACTGAACTAATAGTGGGTGAACTTATTGCGGGTGAACTTATCGGGGGTAAACTTATCCTAGGTGAACTTATCGTGGGTGATCTTATCGTGGTGATCTTATCATGGGTGAACTTATCGTTGGGTGAACTTACCATGGGTGAACTTTTCGTGGGTGAACTTATCGTGGGTGTGTTTATCGTTGGGTGAACTTATCGAGGGTGAACTTATCGTGGGTGATCCTATTGTTGGTGAATTTATCGCGTGTGAATATATCGTGGGTGAACTTTTCGTGGGTGATCTTATCGTGGACGAACTAATCGTGGGTAAACTTGTCACAGGTGAACATATCGGGGGTGAACATATCGCGGGTGAACTTATCGTAGGTGATCTTATCATGGGTGAACTTATCGAGGGTGAACTTATCGTGGGTGAACTTATAGTCATTGAATTTATCGTGGGTGAACTTATCGTGGGTGAACTTATAGTCATTGAATTTATCGTGGGAGAACTTATCGTGGGTGAACTAATAGTGGATGAACTTATTGCAGGTTAACTTATCGGGGGTGAAGTTATCCTGGGTGAACTTATCGCGTGTGAACTTATCGTGGGTGAATTTATCGTGGGTGATCTTATCGTGGATGAACTTCTCGTGGGTGATCTTGTCACTGGTGAACATATCGGGGGTGAACTTATCGCGGGTGAAGTTATCGTGGGTGAACATATCGTGGTTGATCTTACTGTGGATGAACTTGTTGTGGGTGAACTTGTCGTGGGTGAACTTGTCACGAGTGAACATATCGGAGGTGAACTTATCGTGTGTGAACTTATCGCAGGTGAACTTATTGTGGGTGATCTTATCGTGGGTGAACTTATCGTGGGTGAACTTATCGTCGATGAACTTATCGTGGGTGAACTTGTCGTGGGTGAATTTATCGAGGGTGATCTTATCGTGGCTGAACTAATAGTGAGTGAACTTATTGCGGGTGAACTTATCGGGGGTAAACTTATCATAGGTGAACTTATCGTGGGTGATCTTATCGTGGGTGATCTTATCGTTGGGTGAACTTATCGTGGGTGAACTTTTCGTGGGTGAACTTATCGTGGGTGCGTTTATCGTTGGGTGAACTTATCAAGGGTGAACTTATCGTGGGTGAACTTATCGTGGGTGATCCTATTGTAGGTGAACTTATCGTGGGTGATCCTATTGTTGGTGAATTTATCGCGTGTGAATATATCGTGGGTGAACTTATCGTGGGTGAACTTTTCGTGGGTGATCTTATCGTGGACGAACTTATCGTGGGTGAACTTGTCACGGGTGAACGTATAGGGGGTGAACATATCGTGGGTGATCTTATCATGGGTGAACTTATCGAGGGTGAACTTATCGTGGGTGAACTTATAGTCATTGAATTTATCGTGGGTGAACTTATAGTCATTGAATTTATCGTGGGTGAACTTATCGTGGGTGAACTAATAGTGGGTGAACTTATTGCGGGTTAACTTAACGGGGTGAACTTATCCTGGGTGAACTTATCGCGTGTGAACTTATCGTGGGTGAATTTATCGTGGGTGATCTTATCGTGGATGAACTTATCGTGGGTGAAGTTGTCGCGGGTGAAGTTATCGTGGGTGAACTTATCGTGGGTGAACTTATCGTGGGTGAATTTATCGTGGGGTGATCTTATCATGGCTGAACTAATAGTGGGTGAACTTATTGCGGGTGAACTTATCGGGGGTAAACTTATCCTGGGTGAACTTATCGTGGGTGATCTTATCGTGGGTGATCTTATTGTGGGTGATCTTATCATGGGTGAACTTATCGTTGGGTGAACTTATCGTGGGTGAACTTATCGTGGGTGAACTTATCGTGGGTGAAATTATCGTTGGGTGAACTTATCAAGGTTGAACTTATCGTGGGTGATCTTATTGTAGGTGAACTTATCGTGGGTGATCCTATTGTTGGTGAACTTATCGCGTGTGAATATATCGTGGGTGAACTTGTCGTGGGTGATCTTATCGTGGACAAAGTTATCATGGGTGAACTTGTCACGGGTGAACATATCGGGGGTGAACTTATCGTGGGTGAACTTATCGCGGGTGAACATCGTAGGTGATTTTATCAGGGCAGAACTTATCGCGGGAGAACTTATCGTTGGGTGAACTTATTGTGGGTGAACTGATCGTGGGGAACTTATCGTGGGTGAAGTTGTCGTGGGTGAACTTATCGTCGGTGAACTTATAGTGGGTGACCTTATCGTGGGTGAACATATTCTTGGGTGAACTTATCGTGGGTGAACTTATCCTGGGTGAATTTATCGTGGGTGATCTTATCGTTGCTGATCTAATAGTGGGTGAACTTATTGCGGGTGAACTTATCCTGGGTAAACTTATCGCGTGAGAACTTATCGTGGGTGATCTTATCGTGGGTGAATATATCGTGGGTGAACTTATCGAGGGTGAACTTATAGTCGGTGAACTTATCGTGGGTGAACTTATCGTCGGTGAACTTATCGTGAATGAACTTATCGTGGGTGAACTTGTCGCGGGTGAACATATCGGTGGTGAACTTATGGTGGGTAAACTTATCGCGGGTGAACTTATCGTGGGTGATCTTATCAAGGGAGATCTTATCGTGGGTGACTTTTTCGTGGGAGAACTTATCGGGGGAGAACTTGTCGTGGGTGAACTTATCGTGGGTGAATTTATCGTGGGTGATCTTATCGTGGCTGAATTAATAGTCGGTGAACTTATTGCGGGTGAACTTATCGGGGGTTAACTTATCATGGATGAACTTATCGTGAGTGAACTTATCGCGGGTGAACATATCCTGGGTGAACTTTTCGTGGGTGAACTTATCGTGGGTGAACTTATCGTGGGAAAACTTATCGTTGGGTGAACTTATCGAGACTGAACTTATCGTGGGTGATCTTATTGTAGGTGAACTTATCGCGGGTGAACATATCGGGGGTGAACTTATCGTGGGTGAACTTATCGTGGGTGAACTTATCGTGTGTGAACTTATCGTGGGTGAACTTATCGTGGGTGAACTTATCGTGTGTGAACTTATCGTGGGTGATCCTATTGTAGGTGAACTTATCGCGGCTGAATATATCGGGGGTGAACTTATCGTGGGTGAACTTATCGTGGGTGAACTTATCGTGGGTGAACTTATCGCGGGTGAACATATCGGGGGTGAACTTATCGTGGGTGAACTTATCGTGGGTGAACTTATCGATGATGAATTTATGGTGGGTGAACTTATCGCTTAGAGAACTTAGCGTTGGGTGAACTTATCCTTTGTTGAACTTATCATTGGGTGCACGTATCGTGGGTGAACTTATTGTGGGTGAACTTATTGTGGGTGGACTTATCATGGGTGAACTTATCGTGGGTGAACTTATCGTAGGTGAACTTATCGTGGGTGATCTTACTGTGGATGAACTTGTCGTGGGTGAACTTATCACGAGTGAACATATCGTGGGTGAACTTATCGTGAGTGATCTTATCGTGGGTGAACTGATCGTGGGGAAAACTACATAAAAAGAGAAAATATAAAAATAATAAAAAAATAATAATAATAATAAGTGCAATGAAAACTTAATTAAAATTTAAAGAAAATTAGTAAAAAATGTCAATTTTGCAAATTAGTTAGAAATTTAAAAAATCATAAAGGAAATTAGATAAAATGAAAACTTAATTAAAAATTATTAAGCTATCTTTTTTTAATTTCTTTGGTTTTTTTTCTTGTTTTTTTGTTTGAACTTCACAAGAACACTTTTTTTTCAGTTTTTCATTTTTGGGTATTGCTCCCTCCACCTCCCCAAGTGCATCTCCACCTCCCAACTATTTTCTTTTATTCCAAAAATACCCTACACTTCCCCACTATCCTTAACAATCTTTCTCTTTCTCTCTCTACATTAATGGAGCATTCACATGGTTCAGATCTGAATTTGTGATATATTGCAAAATATAAAATTCAGACAAAACTTCAATATTCCATTTTATATTAATAGTAAATAATAATATATTATTATTATATACTATCTTTATAATGACAAAAAAACTAAATAAATTCTAAATTTTTAATAAATAACTTTTCTTTTACATTTTAAGTATTTAATAATATTTTTATATTATTTATCTAATAAATTAAATATTTTATTCAAGTTATTTGAGTTGAACATGTCGGTAAGTTAAAACATAATATAATGTTAAAAATTATAGATATTAAATGTAAAAAAAAACATACACACACGTATATATATATAAAAACATTTTTCTAGAAATTTAGAACAAAATTTTACTATTTATTAAGTAATTTGAAGAAAAAAAATATATATTGAACAACAAACATAAGATTGAATCAAACTTATTTTCGGAAATATATTACAAGTTCGAATGTGAGCCATTATTGAGCCATATAAATGCTCCATTAATGCAGAGAAAGAGAAAGATGGTTAATGATAGTGAGGAGGTGTAGGATATTTTTGGAATAAAAGAAAATAGTAAAGAGGTGTAGAATATTTTTAAAATAAATGAAAATAGTAGGAAGGTAGAGGGAACAACACCTTTATTTTTTTTCAGTCAATGTGGGGTGGCGTGTGGGTTTTTTTTTTTTTTACTTCAAGAAAAAACGTAAAATAGGTTGGTTAGAAAATTAGTGAAAAGAAATATATCAGTTTTGCAAATTAGTTAGAAATTTAAAAAATCATAAAGGAAATTTATAAAAAACGAAAACTTAATTAAAAATTATTAGGCTATTAATATCTTTGTTTTCTTTTCCTCTGTTTTTTTTTTTTTTGAACTTCCCAAGCTCACTTTTTTTTTTCAGTTTTTTATTTGAACTTCACAAGCCCACTTTTTTTTCAGTCACGTGAATGTGGCGTGTGGTTTTTACTTCAAGATAAACGAAAAAATAAGTTGGTTAAGCATTTTGTTAAAACTGAAACCCATGAAAGTAGTACCGGCTGAAAGCAAAGTATTATATAAGCTTCTCTTTGGGGAAAATGGTTTTTTTCGAAAAAATTACAGAGAAAAGATAAAAATACAGAGAAAATATACCGAGGTACCGGAAAGAAAGAAGAATATTTCTGCAAAAAGAAAGAAAATCAAAGCATCGGAAGGAAGAATCAAAGCATCGGAAGGAAGAATCAAAGCGTCGGAGGTTCATCTGTTTACTTGTTTGATCTCATTGATAACATTGTTTCCTGTTTATCTTTTAAGATGTATGTGTTTCTGTGTTGCAATTTTTTTTATGATTCATAGTTATTAAAATAAGAATTCACAGTATTAGAATACAATGAACATTTAAACCAGAATAAAAGAGCTAAACAGAACTGAGAAAATTTGCAATCTAACCCCAGAAATCACAAATGAAAATGTAAGCCAGCGGCCAGAGAGATTGAACAAGGAGAAAACAGGATTCATGGAGGAAGATTTGTGGTCTGGCTTTCGCGATTCTAGTTGGTGTTGTTTCTTGCGATTTGGATTTACCCAAGTTTGGTTGTGGTTTTGAATTGAAGATTGTCGACGGTGGAGTTGGATGGAGGTTTCGCGGCGGCACCGTTTGGGATTTAGGGTTTCCATGGCGGCACTCGCGGTGGTTTAGCGAATCAGTGGTGGACGTTAGCTTTTATTTGTAGGTTGCGGTTCCAGGGCGTGAGGAAGGTCGCGGTTTCGCAGAGGAAGATGAAGACGCAATTTAGGGTTCGCGATTTGGGGGTTTTACTCTGCAGGTGGTCACGGTCGTTGCTATGGAGAAGAAGCCAGGTTCGTTGATGGAGGTGCGTTGGTTGGGCAGTTGATGGTTCGCGTTTTGTGTCGCGATTTGGGTTTGGGCGATTTGGCTGAGGTTGAAGGCGACTTGGCTTCTTCTTGCGGTGGCGCGAGGGTTTTCATGGCGGTATGCGGTGGTCTAAAGGTTTCCGCTGTGCTAGAGGTTGACCGTGGCTGGTGGTGATGGCTGATGAGGTTAACGGAGGATGCGATGTTCTGTGAGTGGGAGGAATGAAGGTTCTTGGGTTTTTTAGAACTATTTTTAGGAATAGGATAAATAAATAAGAAAAAATAATAATAAGTAAATAATAATAATATTATTAATAAAAAAATAGAAAAATTAAAAATCAGAAATTAAATTGGGCTTGACCCATTTAATTTCTCCATTTCTCTGATTGCGTTTGCATCCTTGAAAATTAGTTATACGGGCTAGACTTGACCCAATTCAGTTTTTTTTTTTAATGTTTGCACCCTCATACTTAGGTTACGTGGGCTTGATCTAATCCATTGAATAATCTTTTTTCATTGAATCTAATTGTGATATTGGCACTCCAATACTTAGACGCGCTGGGCTGGAAATGATCCATTTCTGTTTATTTTTTGGGTTTTTTTTTTTACTTTTTATTTGTATTTACACTTATACTTATCTTATATTTTTGGTTTTTAATGTTTCATAAACTCAAGTAGCAAACCACAAACTCCAAACTCTAAAAACCTTACACCAAAATTCTAAAACTATAAACCCTAAATCATAAGTCCCAAACTTCAAACTATAAAACCAAAACTCTAAATTATAAACCTCAAACCCCAATCCACCAAAACCCTATATCTCAAACCTCAACTCCAAACCCCCTACCCTAAACCTAAAAGCTAAAACACTAAATCACAAAACCCTAACCCCATGTCACAAACCCTTAATCTTAAATCCCCAAACCCTAAACAAAGATCCCTAAAAACTTTAAACCATAAACCTAAGGCCGAAACACTAAATCCTAAAACTCTAAATCATAAACCAAAAACCTTAAAAACAATAAACCAAAAACCTTAAAAACAATAAATCCTAAACCATAAACTCAAATCCCAAATTCTAAACTTCAAACCCCAAACTCAACACCCTAAAATCCCTAAACCAAAACCCCTAAAATCCTAAACCATAAATCTTAAGCCTTAAACCCCAAATCCCAAACAACAAAACCATAAACCCCAACCCAAAACCTTAAATCCCCAATCCTAACCCTAAATTTCAAACTCCAAACCCTAAACTCTAAACTTCATAAACAAAGACCCCTTAAATACTCTAAACCATAAACTCAAGCTTGATACACCAAACCCCAAATCTTAAACCAAAATCCTTAAAAAACCTTAAATCATAAACCATAAACTCAAGTCCAAATCCTCAAACCCTAAACCTCAAACCCCAAACTCCAAACTCCAAACCCTAAAACTCAAACTTCAAACACCAAACACCAAATCAAAAAATCTCAAACACTTAAACTGCAAATCCTAAATCCTAACCCATAAACACTAACCCTGAACCTTAAACTATGAACCTTAGACCCTAAACTCTACACTCGAAATCCTAAACCCTACACCCTACATTATAAACTTTATACCTCACACCTTAAACCCTATACCACACATATTAAACCTCAAACCCTAAACACCTAAAATCTTAAACTGTAAAACACTATACCTTAAAAACCCTTAAAAAAGACTCCTAAAAAATTCCCAAACCCCAAAAACGTTGTACCAAAACCCTTAAAAACTTTAAATCGTAAACCATAAACCCAAGCCTTAAGTCCCAAATCTCAAACCCTAAACCATAAAATTTGAAACCCCAAATTCCCAACTCCAAACCTTAGACTTTAAACTCTATACTCAAAATCCTAAATCCTAAACCCTACACCCTACATTATAAACCTTACACCATACATCCTAAACCCTATACCACACACATTAAACCTTAAATCCTAAACACCTAAAACCTTAAACTGTAAAACACTAAAATCTAAAAACCCTTAAAAAAACCTTGATCCTAGACCCTATACCATAGACCCTAGATCCTAAACCTATCTTAGACCCAAAACCATAGACTCCAGACCACCCACCCCTAAACCTCAACCCTCAATCTTAAACCTAAACTAAAAAATCCCAAAACTTCAAACTCCAAACCCTAAATCACAAACATGTTGTGAGAAGCAACCCGAAGACCAATTTAGATACAAAGGAGGAGGTTACATATGCCTACGACTACACCACCTTAAGCCATGTAGGGTGTCAAGGCTTGCACCAACTCCGTGCATGTGAAATGAAATGCATTGAGGTTTGAGAACTTAATGGTAGTACACAAACAAAGGACACTAGACATTGCTAGTATATGTTTCCCTACTTCCTCTTTGTGATGAATCAATTCAATAATCCCATCTTCTTAACCACAATTCAATATAACTTATCTCTAAATATTCATGTTTTTAATTGAAGCAATTTTCTATTTGAATTAGTTTTGCACTTTATGTCTTTCTTCAAAGTCTAAGTAAACAATGTTGAGTTATAGAGTAAAACTTCCTTCAAAAGCCTAGAATACAAGTTTCTTTCAAATTGCTATAGTTTATGATTAAGTGTGTGAATAATGAAAACCATGAGGTGTTCTGGTGACAGTGGATTTAGTGATATTAGGAGACAAAAAGGGTAATCAAAAGTGATGTTTCTTCTACCTTGGAAATTGATTTGTTAATATAATCAAAACATTACAACATATAGAAATATATTACAGGATTGCGGCTGTTTCAGAAGTTAATAATTTTTTTATTAAGTAATCTGGAATATATTTTTGGATTCGAGATTACATCCCTAATTATACTTTAGGGAAATATATTTAACTTCTTATATTTTATTATTAGTTTATAAGAGTAAAATGGGGTGCAAGAAGTAAAAGAGGTGCATGAATCATTGTTTATTGGAGTGTTATTGGAGGTGTCAACCAGTCTTGGCCCATGAAGATGAAGGACATTGACCGGAAGATGGGTCTGTATGTTGGCCCAACAAGGTAGTGTGCTTGTTTAAAGGAATCTTGCATCCTATCAAATTTCTCACTACACCCTATCAAAGGCTTCTGGAAAAAAAAAAATCTTAAGTGGAGAAGGGTAATTGTCTTTTGGAAAAAAAAAATCCAATTTTGTTTTAGTGTGTTCTGGAAATTAAAATTCAGAATGATATGGTGCTGGGAGAAATTTTATAGGGTGCAGGAAGCAATAGCCTTGAAGGATAATGCTTTGGAAATTGGATTGTTGTTCTCCTCGTCCAAACAACAAGCTAACTGTACTATATGAGGCTGGACCTATGATACAATGGAGTAGCCGACACATAAAAAAGACTAAACCCAAACCTATTACACAAAAAAGAACTACTAATATTTTATATATGGGTGTTTATTACTGCACCATCGTTTTTAGGGTTTAGGGTTTAGGGTTTAGGGTTTAGGGTTTAGGGTTTAGGGTTTAGGGTTTAGGGTTTAGGGTTTAGGGTTTAGGGTTTAGGGTTTAGGGTTTAGGGTTTAGGGTTTAGGGTT